>JAUIMM010001573.1:0-1361135 GCA_031769625.1 Taudactylus pleione | reverse complement strand
GTCACAGTGCAGGTGTACACTATATATATATATATATATATATATATATATATATATATATATATATATAACACAGGAGTCAACAGTGCAGGTGTACACTATATATATATATATATATATATAACACAGCAGTCACAGTGCAGGTGTACACTATATATATATATATATATATATATATATATATATATATATATAAACAACAGCAGTCACAGTGCAGGTGTACACTATATATATATATATATAACACAGCAGTCACAGTGCAGGTGTACACTATATATATATATATATAACACAGCAGTCACAGTGCAGGTGTATATATATATATATATATATAACACAGCAGTCACAGTGCAGGGTGTACACTATATATATATATATATATAACACAGCAGTCACAGTGCAGGTGTACACTATATATATATATATAACACAGCAGTCACAGTGCAGGTGTACATATATATTATATATAACACAGCAGTCACAGTGCAGGTGTACACTATATATATATATAACACAGCAGTCACAGTGCAGGTGTACACTATATATATATATAACACAGCAGTCACAGTGCAGGTATATATATATATATATATAACACAGCAGTCACAGTGCAGGTGTACACTATATATATATATAACACAGCAGTCACAGTGCAGGTGTACACTATATATATATATAACACAGCAGTCACAGTGCAGGTGTACACTATATATATATATATATATATATATATATATATATATATAACACAGCAGTCACAGTGCAGGTGTACACTATATATATATATAACACAGCAGTCACAGTGCAGGTGTACACTATATATATATAACACAGCAGTCACAGTGCAGGTGTACACTATATATATATATATATAACACAGCAGTCACAGTGCAGGTGTACACTATATATATATATATATATATATATATATATTATAACACAGCAGTCACAGTGCAGGTGTACACTATATATATATATAACACAGCAGTCACAGTGCAGGTGTACACTATATATATATATATATAACACAGCAGTCACAGTGCAGGTGTACACTATATATATATATATATATAACACAGCAGTCACAGTGCAGGTGTACACTATATATATATATAACACAGCAGTCACAGTGCAGGTGTACACTATATATATATATATATATATATATATATAACACAGGCAGTCACAGTGCAGGTGTACACTATATATATAATATATATATATATATATATATATATAAACACAGCAGTCACAGTGCAGGTGTACACTATATATATATATATATATATATATATATAACACAGCAGTCACAGTGCAGGTGTACACTATATATATATATATATAACACAGCAGTCACAGTGCAGGTGTACACTATATATATATATAACACAGCAGTCACAGTGCAGGTGTACACTATATATATATATATATATAACACAGCAGTCACAGTGCAGGTGTACACTATATATATATATATATAACACAGCAGTCACAGTGCAGGTGTACACTATATATATATATATATATAACACAGCAGTCACAGTGCAGGTGTACACTATATATATATATATATATATATATATATATATATATATATATAACACAGCAGTCACAGTGCAGGTGTACACTATATATATATATAACACAGCAGTCACAGTGCAGGTGTACACATATATATATATATAACACAGCAGTCACAGTGCAGGTGTACACTATATATATATATATAACACAGCAGTCACAGTGCAGGTGTACACTATATATATATATAACACAGCAGTCACAGTGCAGGTGTACACTATATATATATATATATATATATATAACACAGCAGTCACAGTGCAGGTGTACACTATATATATATATATATATATAACACAGCAGTCACAGTGCAGGTGTACACTATATATAACACAGCAGTCACAGTGCAGGTGTACACTATATATATATATATATATATATATATATAACACAGCAGTCACAGTGCAGGTGTACACTATATATATATAACACAGCAGTCACAGTGCAGGTGTACACTATATATATATATAACACAGCAGTCACAGTGCAGGTGTACACTATATATATATATAACACAGCAGTCACAGTGCAGGTGTACACTATATATATATATATATATATATATATATAACACAGCAGTCACAGTGCAGGTGTACACTATATTATAACACAGCAGTCACAGTGCAGGTGTACACTATATATATATATAACACAGCAGTCACAGTGCAGGTGTACACTATATATATATATAACACAGCAGTCACAGTGCAGGTGTACACTATATATATATATATATATATATATATTATATATATATATAACACAGCAGTCACAGTGCAGGTGTACACTATATATATATATAACACAGCAGTCACAGTGCAGGTGTACACTATATATATATATATAACACAGCAGTCACAGTGCAGGTGTACACTTATATATATATATAAATAACACAGCAGTCACAGTGCAGGTGTACACTATATATATATATAACACAGCAGTCACAGTGCAGGTGTACACTATATATATATATATATAACACAGCAGTCACAGTGCAGGTGTACACTATATATATATAAATAACACAGCAGTCACAGTGCAGGTGTACACTATATATATATATATAACACAGCAGTCACAGTGCAGGTGTACACTATATATATATATAACACAGCAGTCACAGTGCAGGTGTACACTATATATATATATATATAACACAGCAGTCACAGTGCAGGTGTACACTATATATATATATATATATATAACACAGCAGTCACAGTGCAGGTGTACACTATATATATATATAACACAGCAGTCACAGTGCAGGTGTACACTATATATATATATATAACACAGCAGTCACAGTGCAGGTGTACACTATATATATATATATATATATATAACACAGCAGTCACAGTGCAGGTGTACACTATATATATATATAACACAGCAGTCACAGTGCAGGTGTACACTATATATATATATATAACACAGCAGTCACAGTGCAGGTGTACACTATATATATATATAAACAACACAGCAGTCACAGTGCAGGTGTACACTATATATATATATATATATATATAAAACACAGCAGTCACAGTGCAGGTGTACACTATATATATATATATATATATATATATATATATATAACACAGCAGTCACAGTGCAGGTGTACACTATATATATATAACACAGCAGTCACAGTGCAGGTGTACACTATATATATATATATATATATATATATATATATATATATATATATATATATATATATATATATAACACAGCAGTCACAGTGCAGGTGTACACTATATATATATATATATATATATATATATAACACAGCAGTCACAGTGCAGGTGTACACTATATATATATATATATGAACAACACAGCAGTCACAGTGCAGGTGTACACTATATATATATATATAACACAGCAGTCACAGTGCAGGTGTACACTATATATATATATATATATATATATATATATATATATAACACAGCAGTCACAGTGCAGGTGTACACTATATATATATATAACACAGCAGTCACAGTGCAGGTGTACACTATATATATATATATAACACAGCAGTCACAGTGCAGGTGTACAATATATATATATATATATATATATAACACAGCAGTCACAGTGCAGGTGTACACTATATATAACACAGCAGTCACAGTGCAGGTGTACACTATATATATATATATAACACAGCAGTCACAGTGCAGGTGTACACTATATATATATATAACACAGCAGTCACAGTGCAGGTGTACACTATATATAACACAGCAGTCACAGTGCAGGTGTACACTATATATATATATAATATATATATATATATATATATATATATATATATATATAACACAGCAGTCACAGTGCAGGTGTACACTATATATATATATATAACACAGCAGTCACAGTGCAGGTGTACACTATATATATATAACACAGCAGTCACAGTGCAGGTGTACACTATAGATATATATAACACAGCAGTCACAGTGCAGGTGTACACTATATATATATATATATAACACAGCAGTCACAGTGCAGGTGTACACTATATATAAATATATATAACACAGCAGTCACAGTGCAGGTGTACACTATATATATATATAACACAGCAGTCACAGTGCAGGTGTACACTATATATATATATAACACAGCAGTCACAGTGCAGGTGTACACTATATATATATAACACAGCAGTCACAGTGCAGGTGTACACTATATATATATATATATATAACACAGCAGTCACAGTGCAGGTGTACACTATATATATATATAACACAGCAGTCACAGTGCAGGTGTACACTATATATATATATATATATATATATATATATATAACACAGCAGTCACAGTGCAGGTGTACACTATATATATATATATATATATATATATATATAACACAGCAGTCACAGTGCAGGTGTACACTATATATATATATATAACACAGCAGTCACAGTGCAGGTGTACACTATATATATAACACAGCAGTCACAGTGCAGGTGTACACTATATATATATATATATAACACAGCAGTCACAGTGCAGGTGTACACTATATATATATATATATATATATATATATATAACACAGCAGTCACAGTGCAGGTGTACACTATATATATATATATAACACAGCAGTCACAGTGCAGGTGTACACTATATATATATATAACACAGCAGTCACAGTGCAGGTGTACACTATATATATATATATATATATAACACAGCAGTCACAGTGCAGGTGTACACTATATATATATATATATATAACAGCAGTCACAGTGCAGGTGTACACTATATATATATATATAACACAGCAGTCACAGTGCAGGTGTACACTCTATATATATATATATATATATATATATATATATATATATATATATATATATATATAACACAGCAGCCACAGTGCAGGTGTACACTATATATATATATATATAACACAGCAGTCACAGTGCAGGTGTACACTATATATATATATATAACACAGCAGCCACAGTGCAGGTGTACACTATATATATATATATATATATATAACAGCAGTCACAGTGCAGGTGTACACTATATATATATATATATATATAACACAGCAGTCACAGTGCAGGTGTACACTATATATATATATATATATATATATATATAACACAGCAGCCACAGTGCAGGTGTACACTATATATATATATATAACACAGCAGTCAAAGTGCAGGTGTACACTATATATATATATATAACACAGCAGCCACAGTGCAGGTGTACACTATATATATATATATATATAACAGCAGTCACAGTGCAGGTGTACACTATATATATATATATATATAACACAGCAGTCACAGTGCAGGTGTACACTATATATATATATATATATAACACAGCAGTCACAGTGCAGGTGTACACTATATATATATATAACACAGCAGTCACAGTGCAGGTGTACACTATATATATATAACACAGCAGTCACAGTGCAGGTGTACACTATATATATATATATATAACACAGCAGTCACAGTGCAGGTGTACACTATATATATATATAACACAGCAGTCACAGTGCAGGTGTACACTATATATATATATAACACAGCAGTCACGGTGCAGGTGTACACTATATATATATATAACACAGCAGTCACAGTGCAGGTGTACACTATATATATATATATATATATATATATATATATATATATAACACAGCAGTCACAGTGCAGGTGTACACTATATATAACACAGCAGTCACAGTGCAGGTGTACACTATATATAAATAACACAGCAGTCACAGGTGCAGGTGTACACTATATATATATATATAACACAGCAGTCACAGTGCAGGTGTACACTATATATATATATATAAACACAGCAGTCACAGTGCAGGTGTACACTATATATATATATATATATATATATATAACACAGCAGTCACAGTGCAGGTGTACACTATATATAAATAACACAGCAGTCACAGTGCAGGTGTACACTATATATATATATATATATATATATATAACACAGCAGTCACAGTGCAGGTGTACACTATATATATATATATAACACAGCAGTCACAGTGCAGGTGTACACTATATATATATATAACACAGCAGTCACAGTGCAGGTGTACACTATATATATATATAACACAGCAGTCACAGTGCAGGTGTACACTATATATAACACAGCAGTCACAGTGCAGGTGTACACTATATATATATATATATATATATATATATATATAACACAGCAGTCACAGTGCAGGTGTACACTATATATATATATATTATATATATATATAACACAGCAGTCACAGTGCAGGTGTACACTATATATAACACAGCAGTCACAGTGCAGGTGTACACTATATATAAATAACACAGCAGTCACGGTGCAGGTGTACACTATATATATATATATATAATATATATATATATATATATATATATATATATATATATATAACACAGCAGTCACAGTGCAGGTGTACACTATATATATATATATAACACAGCGGTCACAGTGCAGGTGTACACTATATATATATATATAACACAGCAGTCACAGTGCAGGTGTACACTATATATATATATATATATATATATATATATAACACAGCAGTCACAGTGCAGGTGTACACTATATATAAATAACACAGCAGTCACAGTGCAGGTGTACAACTATATATATATATAACACAGCAGTCACAGTGCAGGTGTACACTATATATATATAACACAGCAGCCACAGTGCAGGTGTACACTATATATATATAACACAGCAGTCACAGTGCAGGTGTACACTATATATATATATAATATATATAACACAGCAGTCACAGTGCAGGTGTACACTATATATATATAACACAGCAGTCACAGTGCAGGTGTACACTATATATATATATATATATATATATATATATATATATATATAACACAGCAGTCACAGTGCAGGTGTACACTATATATATATATAACACAGCGTCACAGTGCAGGTGTACACTATATATATATAACACAGCAGTCACAGTGCAGGTGTACACTATATATATATATATATATATATATATATAACACAGCAGTCACAGTGCAGGTGTACACTATATATAAATAACACAGCAGTCACAGTGCAGGTGTACACTATATATATATATAACACAGCAGTCACAGTGCAGGTGTACACTATATATATATAACACAGCAGTCACAGTGCAGGTGTACACTATATATAACACAGCAGTCACAGTGCAGGTGTACACTATATATATATATATATAACACAGCAGTCACAGTGCAGGTGTACACTATATATATATAACACAGCAGTCACAGTGCAGGTGTACACTATATATATATATATAACACAGCAGTCACAGTGCAGGTGTACACTATATATAAATAACACAGCAGTCACAGTGCAGGTGTACACTATATATAAATAACACAGCAGTCACAGTGCAGGTGTACACTATATATATATATATATATATATATATATATATATATATATAACACAGCAGTCACAGTGCAGGTGTACACTATATATATATATATCACAGCAGCCACAGTGCAGGTGTACACTATATATATATATAACACAGCAGTCACAGTGCAGGTGTACACTATATATATATATAACACAGCAGTCACAGTGCAGGTGTACACTATATATATAACACAGCAGTCACGGTGCAGGTGTACACTATATATATATATATATATATATATATATATAACACAGCAGTCACGGTGCAGGTGTACACTATATATATATATATATAACACAGCAGTCACAGTGCAGGTGTACACTATATATATATATATATATATATATATATATATAACACAGCAGTCCACAGTGCAGGTGTACACTATATGTATATATAACACAGCAGTCACAGTGCAGGTGTACACTATATATATAACACAGCAGTCACGGTGCAGGTGTACACTATATATATATATATATATATATATATATATATATATATATATATATAACACAGCAGTCACGGTGCAGGTGTACACTATATATATAAATAACACAGCAGTCACAGTGCAGGTGTACACTATATATATATATATATAACACAGCAGTCACAGCGCAGGTGTACACTATATATATATAACACAGCAGTCACAGTGCAGGTGTACACTATATATATATATATAACACAGCAGTCACAGTGCAGGTGTACACTATATATATATATATAACACAGCAGTCACAGTGCAGGTGTACACTATATATATATATAACACAGCAGTCACAGTGCAGGTGTACACTATATATATAACACAGCAGTCACGGTGCAGGTGTACACTATATATAAATAACACAGCAGTCACGGTGCAGGTGTACACTATATATATATATAACACAGCAGTCACAGTGCAGGTGTACACTATATATATAACACAGCAGTCACAGTGCAGGTGTACACTATATATATATATAACACAGCAGTCACAGTGCAGGTGTACACTATATATATATAACACAGCAGTCACAGTGCAGGTGTACACTATACATATATAACACAGCAGTCACAGTGCAGGTGTACACTATATATATATATAACACAAGCAGTCACAGTGCAGGTGTACACTATATATATATATAACACAGCAGTCACAGTGCAGGTGTACACTATATATATATATATATATATATATATATATATATATAACACAGCAGTCACAGTGCAGGTGTACACTATATATATATAACACAGCAGTCACAGTGCAGGGTGTACACTATATATATATATATAACACAGCAGCCACAGTGCAGGTGTACACTATTTATATATATAACAGCAGTCACAGTGCAGGTGTACACTATATATATATATATAACACAGTAGTCACAGTGCAGGTGTACACTATATATATATATAACACAGCAGTCACAGTGCAGGTGTACACTATATATAAATAACACAGCAGTCACAGTGCAGGTGTACACTATATATATATAACACAGCAGTCACAGTGCAGGTGTACACTATATATATATAACACAGCAGTCACAGTGCAGGTGTACACTATATATATATAACACAGCAGTCACAGTGCAGGTGTACACTATATATATATATATATATAACACAGCAGTCACAGTGCAGGTGTACACTATATATATATAACACAGCAGTCACAGTGCAGGTGTACACTATATATATATATATATATATATATATATATATATAACACAGCAGTCACAGTGCAGGTGTACACTATATATATATATATAACACAGCGGTCACAGTGCAGGTGTACACTATATATAAATAACACAGCAGTCACAGTGCAGGTGTACACTATATATATATAACACAGCAGTCACAGTGCAGGTGTACACTATATATATATAACACAGCAGTCACAGTGCAGGTGTACACTATATATAACACAGCAGTCACAGTGCAGGTGTACACTATATATATATATATATAACACAGCAGTCACAGTGCAGGTGTACACTATATATATATAACACAGCAGTCACAGTGCAGGTGTACACTATATATATATATATAACACAGCAGTCACAGTGCAGGTGTACACTATATATAAATAACACAGCAGTCACAGTGCAGGTGTACACTATATATAAATAACACAGCAGTCACAGTGCAGGTGTACACTATATATATATATATATATATATAACACAGCAGTCACAGTGCAGGTGTACACTATATATATATATATCACAGCAGCCACAGTGCAGGTGTACACTATATATATATATATAACACAGCAGTCACAGTGCAGGTGTACACTATATATATATATAACACAGCAGTCACAGTGCAGGTGTACACTATATATATAACACAGCAGTCACGGTGCAGGTGTACACTATATATATATATATATATATATATATATATAACACAGCAGTCACGGTGCAGGTGTACACTATATATATATATAACACAGCAGTCACAGTGCAGGTGTACACTATATATATATATATATATATATATATAACACAGCAGTCACAGTGCAGGTGTACACTATATATATATATAACACAGCAGTCACAGTGCAGGTGTACACTATATATATAACACAGCAGTCACGGTGCAGGTGTACACTATATATATATATATATATATATATATATATATATATATATATATATATATATAACACAGCAGTCACGGTGCAGGTGTACACTATATATATATAAATAACACAGCAGTCACAGTGCAGGTGTACACTATATATATATATATAACACAGCAGTCACAGCGCAGGTGTACACTATATATATATAACACAGCAGTCACAGTGCAGGTGTACACTATATATATATAACACAGCAGTCACAGTGCAGGTGTACACTATATATATATATATATATAACACAGCAGTCACAGTGCAGGTGTACACTATATATATATATATATAACACAGCAGTCACAGTGCAGGTGTACACTATATATATAACACAGCAGTCACGGTGCAGGTGTACACTATATATAAATAACACAGCAGTCACGGTGCAGGTGTACACTATATATATATATAACACAGCAGTCACAGTGCAGGTGTACACTATATATATAACACAGCAGTCACAGTGCAGGTGTACACTATATATATATATATAACACAGCAGTCACAGTGCAGGTGTACACTATATATATATAACACAGCAGTCACAGTGCAGGTGTACACTATACATATATAACACAGCAGTCACAGTGCAGGTGTACACTATATATATATATATATAACACAGCAGTCACAGTGCAGGTGTACACTATATATATATATATATAACACAGCAGTCACAGTGCAGGTGTACACTATATATATATATATATATATATATAACACAGCAGTCACAGTGCAGGTGTACACTATATATATATAACACAGCAGTCACAGTGCAGGTGTACACTATATATATATATATAACACAGCAGCCACAGTGCAGGTGTACACTATTTATATATATAACAGCAGTCACAGTGCAGGTGTACACTATATATATATATAACACAGTAGTCACAGTGCAGGTGTACACTATATATATATATAACACAGCAGTCACAGTGCAGGTGTACACTATATATAAATAACACAGCAGTCACAGTGCAGGTGTACACTATATATATATATATAACACAGCAGTCACAGTGCAGGTGTACACTATATATAAATAACACAGCAGTCACAGTGCAGGTGTACACTATATATAACACAGCAGTCACAGTGCAGGTGTACACTATATATATATAAATAACACAGCAGTCACAGTGCAGGTGTACACTATATATATATATATATATATATATATATATATATATATATATATATAACACAGCAGTCACAGTGCAGGTGTACACTATATATATATATATATATATATATATATATATATATATATATATATAACACAGCAGTCACAGCGCAGGTGTACACTATATATAAATAACACAGCAGTCACAGTGCAGGTGTACACTATATATATATATATATATATATAACACAGCAGTCACAGTGCAGGTGTACACTATATATATATATATATATAACACAGCAGTCACAGTGCAGGTGTACACTATATATATATAACACAGCAGTCACAGTGCAGGTGTACACTATATATATATATATATAACACAGCAGTCACAGTGCAGGTGTACACTATATATATATATAACACAGCAGTCACAGTGCAGGTGTACACTATATATATATAACACAGCAGTCACAGTGCAGGTGTACACTATATATATATAACACAGCAGTCACAGTGCAGGTGTACACTATATATATATATAACACAGCAGTCACAGTGCAGGTGTACACTATATATATATATAACACAGCAGTCACAGTGCAGGTGTACAATATATATATATATATATATATATATATATATATATATATATATATATAACACAGCAGTCACAGTGCAGGTGTACACTATATATATATATATAACACAGCAGTCACAGTGCAGGTGTACACTATATATATATAACACAGCAGTCACAGTGCAGGTGTACACTATATATATATATATATATATATATATATATATAACACAGCAGTCACAGTGCAGGTGTACACTATATATATATATATATAACACAGCAGTCACAGTGCAGGTGTACACTATATATATATAACACAGCAGTCACAGTGCAGGTGTACACTATATATATATATATATATATAACACAGCAGTCACAGTGCAGGTGTACACTATATATATATATAACACAGCAGTCACAGTGCAGGTGTACACTATATATATATATAACACAGCAGTCACAGTGCAGGTGTACACTATATATATATATATATAACACAGCAGTCACAGTGCAGGTGTACACTATATATAAATAACACAGCAGTCACAGTGCAGGTGTACACTATATATAACACAGCAGTCACAGTGCAGGTGTACACTATATATATATAAATAACACAGCAGTCACAGTGCAGGTGTACACTATATATATATATATATATATATATATATATATATATAACACAGCAGTCACAGTGCAGGTGTACACTATATATATATATATATATATATATATATATATATATAACACAGCAGTCACAGCGCAGGTGTACACTATATATAAATAACACAGCAGTCACAGTGCAGGTGTACACTATATATATATATATATATATATATATATAACACAGCAGTCACAGTGCAGGTGTACACTATATATATATAACACAGCAGTCACAGCGCAGGTGTACACTATTTATAAATAACACAGCAGTCACGGTGCACTTGCACACTATTTATAAATAACACAGCAGTCACGGTGCACTTGCACACTATTTATAAATAACACAGCAGTCACGGTGCACTTGCACACTATTTATAAATAACAGGAGTCAGAGAGGTTCAAAATAAAAATAAGGAACAGAATCTATGGAGATATTTGACATAGGCCAGAGAGGAAATTACACGGTCTCTTTCAGAGAGTAAGTATACCACCCCACATCTGTGTGAATGAAGAGAATCCCCCTGGCCGAAGACTCACCATTTCCTGTTTCCTCTTGTTCTGCTCCTTCTGAAAATCCAGCTCTTGCAGCAAGTTCCGCATTTTGGCGTCTATTTGTTTGTTGCTGTTCTTGAGTTCCTTAATGGTGACCTTTTAAACAGAGGACAGAGAAGTTCATAGCAGCACCTGATTGGCTTAAACCAAAAAAATGTCCATTATTTTAATATGAGGCTGTTCCTTTCACATGAAGGTGTGCCACACACCCTATAAGAAGGGAACTACCCGACAATGCCACCTCAGATAACTTTGTATTTCTTATCTGCACAAAGGAATATGCTATGAGCGATTCCTGAAACCATCCACATGTGCGGAAAATAAAGTACAGCTGGGCCTACAAAACAGACTTATAGCTCAGGCAGACAGCAAAGGGATATTACATATAAATTATACCAGAATATAAGGTCATAACCACGGTACAACACAAAACTTACTGCATCTACAATAACAATTGCAGCAAGTCAATATGGGAAATATTCAGCTTTTACCCATAGACTCACTTAGGCCCTCATTCAGAGGCGGTCGGAAAAAGCGACCGCTCGTTCTGAATGATGGCGGCCGCTTGTTTTTTTAGTGCGGCCTCCTGGTCGCTAGCGAAGCTGTGGGTTACCACCCACGGCTTTAGCGACCGACCAGGTTGATGGTCGCGATGGTCAAGACCATCGCGACCATCGGGGTTTGTGAAGAGACCCTAAAGCCGGCCACACACTAGACCAACTTGCATCCAACCAGCCAACTAGTTGATTGGTTGAAATGAAAATCTGGTAAGGTATGGGAGTAACTGATGATCAGGAATTTGCTCCTAAATGCCAGAAAACAGATGAAAATGGTCGTCAGACAAATGTGTTAAATGTTTGATCTAAACAATTTGTTCAAACAACAGTTTTTGTCCATTTTCCGGTGTTTGGGAGCAAATTGCTGATTGACATTTGCTTTCATACCTTACCAGATTTTCATTCCAACCAATCAACTAGTTGGCTGGTTGGACAGATAATCTTTAGATGTGTGGCCAGCTTTAGGTTGGGTCTCGGCAACCGCAAGCCTCAGGGAGCTTCCTGCTCTGATCCGCCCTGCCTACAAAACGGGGCGAGCTGTCGATCAACATCGACAGCCGCTCCCTTTTGTAGTGAGCTCCGGAGAGAATTTCTCTCTCGCTCTGGGGCTTGCGCACGCGCAGTGCGGCCGCTCGCGTGCGCAGGGCCTTAACATCGACAGATTGCGAGCGCTCAGCTGAATGAGACCCTAAGCGCTCTCTTTTGTGCAGTGTTATGATTTTTTTGAAGGGAAACTGAACTCCCACGCATAGGAGGGCCACAAATTACAGAGGCGTGGACCTATAGAGCTATAAGGTCTGTGCTAAATGTCATTATATAACCCCCCCCTGTATGGTCTCTTTAGGCTTGGGTGCAACGCCCGCTGTGCTCAGCCATACAGTCCCACGTGAAGAGGCGCCGTCGTACCTTGAACGCATCGGCTTCCTCCTGGAGGTGAGTGCTCTTCTCCTGGGTAGTGTTCTCGCTTTCTTTGGCCTCTTTTATCTGTGGGTGACAATAAGTAAGCGAACTGCAACGGTTAGAAGACAAGAACGCGTCAGCTTCCACCACTACCAATTACCTTCTTCTCAAACTCGGATATTTTTTCCAAAGCCTCGCTCTTCTCCTTCATCAGCGCGGCGATCTTCTCGGCAAGCTGCTTCTCATTCACTGGAAGCAAATTATTACACCGCTGAAATCGTTTGTAAATCGTCAACTTATGATAACATAACAATAATGATATCAGGAATCAAGAGACTCCAAAAACCGAGCAGGCGTCCCTGCACTTTGCTTTGTCATCATGAATGGGAGAGGGAAGCCTTATATCTGTAGTGCGCCGACTCTTCCCTGCTGAAGAGGAAAACACCCAGCAGACCCAAACTAGTAAAGTAACAGCCCAAACAAAGGTCCCTCACTAAGAACATGACTTAATATTAGTAATACCTTAAAATTATAACATAAGACATTTTATACTATCATCTGTTTCAGGACACTTTTCATGGAATTTAGGGTCGATCTAATGATTTGTTGTAAAAGTCTGTACCCCATATAACACAGCAGAAGAGTTTGTACAAGCAAATAAACAATCCTCCTTTTCAAACTCACAAGCAGACTACAATTCAGTTTAAAGCAAATGCTTCGGAGTTTAAAGGCTGCTCTCATATTTTACATTCGGGTGGGGAATCGGTATGATTTACCGCCAGACCCATGCCCGGTGGTTGGAATCCCGACAGCGGCATCCCAGCAGAGGAGGAAATCCCGATCGTCCCCAGGTAAGTATATACTAACCTATTTCTACCCTCTAACCCTCCCTTAGGTGTGCCTAAACCTCCTCCCCAGTGCCTAACCCTAATCCCCCCTCTAAGTGCCCAAACCTAACCCCCCCTACCCCGTCGCCTAAACCCAAGTCTCCCTGGGGGTTGCATATCCCTAAGTCCCCCCCGGGGGTGCCTAACGTTAACCCCCCCCTTCCCCTAGCCTAAACCTAACCTCCCGGGGGGGTGCCTAACCCTAAGTCCCCCTCCCCAGGAACCCTAAACCTAACACTCCCCCCCCCCCCCCCCCCCCCCGCGGCTATCTGCGCTCGGCGCCCTTCCGATCGGGATGCCGGGCTCCCGATGTATGCCCAATGACAGGCGTCGGCATATCGGGAAGCCGGCTGTCGGGATTAGGTCCGCCGGCTTCCCGACTGCATACCTCGGGTGGAAATACCTTTTAAATAAAAAACAAAAACAAAAAAAACAAACAAGCAGTCTAATGCATAAGATGTGCTAAAATAAAGTGCAGACGCTGCAAAAGACGTGTTGTGGTTTTGAACATTGTACTATAGCGTCCGGCAGGTGGAAGTCTTGTGGGGTGAACAAACAGAAGAGGTCTGGAAATAACTGCAGTAAGAGCAGGAGACAGGTACTTGTGGTATTAGAGCGCATCTGTCCCTGCAAACAGGAGGACAGGGCAAAGTGCGCAATTTGTAACGCCGGAGGTTTCAAATTTCATTTGATTGTTGAATTAGAGTTTACAAAAAAAAAAAAAACCACTATGCAGAGACAGACAGACAGACAGACAGACAGACAGACACACACACACACACACACACACACACACACTACGCTGCTGTACAAAGAGAAGGACTCAGCGCAAGTTGATGTGTGTTAGAAATGGCAGTATGGTCTACACAGGGGATACTGGGCATCTGTAGCATCTTCCCGCTATGCCGGGAGCCACTTCACAGGACGCGAATTACGTCACTGGCACCCAGTAACACTGCTGAGCGCTAAGACACAAGGGGACGATTCAATTCAGCGCAATGTTAAACAGCCCCTGGTAGGACTTCCCGGAGCTATGCAACTGACCGCGCCGTTATGTCCGACTAAAGGATTTCTGCTCACACCCTCCCGAGGTGCAAGCAAAAATCAGGACTTAAGTGCCGGCTGTGATGGTGTTCTACAGCTGAGCGCGGCGCTAATAACCTCGCGGCCGACATTTTAGGGCTACATTCAATATGAGGCGAAATGTAAGTTTCCGCGATACTTTGTCGCCGATGACGTCATCTTCGCCTGTTTTGACTTTCCGTCGTATTTAATTTGAAAGAGGCAGAAAGTCAATGCAATGTAATAGGCGGAAAAGTTTCGCCTATGAATAGCAGGCGGAAAAAAGTGCAGAATTGGGGTTTTGGGGTTCAACGTGCGGGAACCCCCGTGAAGCCTCCAGACAGTCCCCCAAAGGTAAACTGTCAAAATTTTTTTAAAAAACACTTAAGGACACCCCAAAAATTCACTTTGCATTTGGGGGCGAAAAAAAAAAATGTTGGGGGACAAACATAAAAACTAGTGAACTTGACACTGGGGGGGGGGCCCAAGTATGCCCCAAGTGTTTTTATCATTGCAGGGGTTTGCGGCAGGTGGATTTTTCACAATTTTTTTCAACTTCACTTTAGCAACTTTAAAATATGCTGACCCCCATTTTCAAGTGCCAAAAATTTGCTGGGATAAGTTATTTTCTGCAAAAAAACCTCCTGAATACTATTCTGCACCACTTATACAAAAACGCTATTTAGCAGCTATTGAGCCCGTTTAAAAACAATAAATACCTTCAGCAACTCAAATCGGGGGGTACCATAGGGAACCCCCATCTCAGAGCATCATTTGGGGGTGTCAGGCTGATTTCCCACAAATCTGACAGTACTTTCCGCCTGTTCAAGTTTAGCCGGGTCCCGGTTTCGCCTACTTTCAAATTGAATGCGGGGATACGCGGGCACGCGTGCGATACTTTTCCGCCTACAAAACAGGCGATGTAAGCAAAAAGTCCAGGAGGCGGAAAAAGTATCGCGAGTCCGCTCAAATTGAATACGGCTTTATGTCGGAGAATGCCGGTTAGCGCCACTAAATACCCAGCTTGAGGCGTAGAAAACGGCATTCTCCAACTTCAGTGCTTCTAGTCGGACTTAGCAGTGCGGTCAATTGATTAGCTCCAGGACCTCCTTCAACATCGCGCTGAATTGAATCACCCCCCAAAGGGCCTCGAGAGGTCTCTGGGTCCTACTAAACAGTCAGGCTGTACTCACAGGAACGCTGGTGCTGACCGCAACACGGCTGTCTGTGCTGTGAGCGGGTAAGAAGTCCATTTTAAGGGGGTAAGAGAGGAACAGAATTATTGATATTACCTCTCAAAGCACTACAAAAATGCCAGGTATGTAGTAAAAGTTGCAGGATGGCGCATAGAAGCCGGTCAGTATAATTTTATATAGAGGTGATAAACAAACAGACCTTTAACACACAGCTTATCTGAGCTGTGAAAGTACTGTAGCTTAGTTGCAGGAGTGGGGGCTTTGCTGAGCTTCTCTGCTGACGCAGCACAGTTTATTTTTGATAATACTTTATTATCACAGGACAATATTGAGAAATAAATTGCCATCTGTTACAGCGCTTAATGCTTCATAATACCAGCGGCTGTAAAATCATTTCAATGTGCAAAATGATTACCTTGATAAACTCGGCTTTTCACCTGCAAAAGACCAGAAGAGAATAGTTATATGACACGGGAGGAGTGAACGTATCACTGTATTCAAAGGTCGGTATGTGAGGGGCCAGGCAGCGAGAGGCAGTACTGCAAATAGGATTAGCAGTACTGCTAAGAATAGCTGTTAGGTCACCGTGCTATACTGGAGGGGCTACAGAACTCGCCTTCGGTGCAGCATCAAATACACTAAAAAAGGGAAAAGAAAAGACTTCTCTTGGTATTGAGGATCGGTGTTAAATAAAATGATTTCCTGGTCGCTAACCGGGCAATTGTATAAATTCTCTTGATAAATTGCTCCTATCTATTGCTGCTCATACACATTTCTTGTAGTAAAGGCATACAGATCATTTTTACATTCCAGTAGTGATTTCAATCAGCGTCTCCTGGGTAGGAAATTTCACATCTTCACCTCCCTTACAGCAAGGAACCCTTCCCTATGCGGAGTGTGAAACTTTACAGGCCACGGACAGGGTCCTGCAGTTGCTATTTTTGTGACAACTTTCATGCGAAAAAATAAAAAATAAATAATGAAAACTTTTATAACTTGTTAAAAATAAGGGAAATTTCTGGCTACCCCTCCACTCACCTAACTGCTGCCAGGGCCCTGCACACAGCGAATACCCGGCAGACGGGCCTGCAAAGTATCTGACCAACATAACATTTACCAGCAGATGGTCCCAATAGTCTAATAGTGAGGGCTACAGCTGCCGCACATGGAATACTGGGACATGCCGCGGGGGAATGTGGTTTTCACCGGAATACTACGGAGGCCATATAATCTGCTGGGGGAGGCAGCGGCTGGGAGGTATAGCAAAATGTAAATACTGGGCCGGGGTATCCTATAACAGACCCTGCTCTGCAAGAGAAAGGGTCAGACTAAACACAGACAGACATCAGTAAGCGCGTGGGGGTGTCCTGATTAACTACATACGAGGTTACAAAATAAAATGAAATGTTGCAAAGCACTCACCGAGAGACACGTTCTCCAGAAGAGGATCAAAACAGAGAGAAGCCCCACCAAGAAGGTGAAGATGACGGCGTTCCACTGCACCCCATAGAAATCCGGGCCCGGCTGCAAGTCCTCCGGCAGCGCTAACATGAGCTAAAACAGTTGGAAGAAGACTGTAAATACTTTATATGCAAATAGAAAAAAAAATTATATATAATATATATATATATATATATATACACACACACACACACACATATATATATATATATATACACACATACATATATATATATATATATATATATATATATATATACACACACACATAGATACATACAGCAAAACCAATACATTATTGAGAGTAGTATATATTAATATATATTTATACAGACACAAAATCTGATTCTTTTGTGCCTAACCTCACTCAGATGAATACGAGTATATTGGTGACCTGCACCTCATATGCAGCCCATTAGGAAGAGGTCCACCACCTATTATATTCAATACATTTTTGGGCGGATGGGGGGGTTAATATATGATTTTACGTATATACTGACATTTTCTCTATATATCATTAACATGTAATATTATATAGCATCAGCACACACCATTCTGCTTTACAATGAGGACCAAACGGTAATGGAACAACACTTGCACAGAAGCTTACACTCTACAGCACAATGAGAGCTAGATACATGAGGGCAGTGTCACATATTGTATAGTGGGCCGGCCAGATTGCGCCTGCTGGGCCATGTGATCCGGTGACATAGCAATGCTGGTTTGGGGGTCGGTAGGTAGGTAGGGAACAGATTATGAAAACAATTAAGTTTAATGGAACAGTGTAGAGGACACAATAACCTGGAAGCATTAGGGTGGTGTGTAGGGAATATGGTTTCAGGGAACGAGTGAAAGCATTGGCACGAGGATAAATGCCAACAAGACAAGTCCTATAAAATGATGGGTGTTTGGGAAAGTTATTAGGCCCTGACAAAGTCAAACAACAAAAAATTGCTGTGAAAGGATCAGAAGGACAAATTACTATATTGGCTACAGGATTAATAGCCATTTAGGGGAAGCCGTTAAAGGGAGCAATACTCCATTGTCTAACCAGGGGTGATAGATGTTATCAGCGATATTAACTGCGCAGAACTAAAGGGAATGTGCCCATTATACCGATCACACGTTTTCTTCAATCTCCTAAACTGCAGTTGTACAAAAGACGATTCCGCCTGAACTCAGAAATAACACACAAGCAATGCTCCCACTCTTGTTTTGTGAATAATGGAAAGTATTTATATAAAATATCTAAATCTCATAGATATATATATATATCTATATATATATCTATCTCCATCCAGCGGCGACACTCACAGGACATTACAAAGTAGTAAAACCGCAGACACGCAGTTATAATCCAACGTTTCAATTCATGTTTAGAATTTTCATCAGGGGGGAGAATGAAATATATAAATACATATATAGCGCTTGTGAAACTGCAATCATTGAGGAGAGCTAGCACCTGGTGCATACGGTCGCTTATTCCGTGTACACTGAGCATCCTTTCCTCAAATCACTGATACCCACAACCAGCGCCTATGACCGGCTCTAATACTTTTCTCTGTCCTCTGGAGGATGTGACAACATGACTGCAGTGTCCAGTCTCCATATTTCATTTTAGTCACTTTATATATAAATGCAATAGTGCAAGATGACTGTTTGCGTCAGAGTCTGATTGGTTGTTATGTGTAAATGGAGCAATTTCTCAGTACAAATGCAGTTGGGTGAGATACTGAATATCTGATACATAACATGAAGTAAACACGTTGCAATGCAGCCATTGGATAACGGACTCTCTTCTAGCTAAACAACGATTCTAGTTTCACAGTCCAGCAGCAAGAGCCGTTCCGACCTTACTTCTGTGGCTTCAGCATCAGGGATCTGCATTCATGCAAAGAACGCGTGACTCCAGGGTCATTGAATAATAATTATTAGGGTCATAGCTGCCCTTTATGCATGTTAAACTTGAAAATGAACAAATACATGCTTTTCCATTTTAGTATCTACAGCTCATTAATCTTACTACACATGGATATATACACACACACACACACACACACACACGTGTATATATACACACAAACACGCAAATGACACAGGTTTGGTAATTTGGTCATTGGGAAAGCTGTATCCCGCAGATGCCAAGTGTGACCACAATGAGAGTGTTGTACCTGCAATAAGCCTTCCCCAGCCAGGCAGACAGTACACTGTGTTGTGGGAGAAGGTCGGTCCATGCCGCCAGGCCCTACATTAAAAACACTACTAATTGCAAATAAATATTCACATACTGACCTGCAGAAATCTGGTGACCACGAAAGTGTATAAAGTGGGGAGGGTCCCCAGAACGCCCGTGTCTGGTCCCACACCCAGCGGTGTGCTGGTGAAGGATGAGGGGTCTTCTGGCTCCATCTCATCTATGACGTGCTGGAAAAACCAATTTTCTCTGGGCACCTGGTCAAGTGACAGTCTCCCCAGAGACCAGCACAATGTGATTACAAGTTCCTTAAACAACGGACTCCAAACCCAAGACACGTCACAACGGCAGCGGACACACAGGACTCACTGCGGCCATTCAGCCTGCTTATACACACACACACAGGTCCTTTACACCATCTAACGCTACTAAATCGTTCCCTTCAATGTTCACAAAAACAGAATTGTGCCGGCTAGGCTGTGGGACTCCAATGGATTTTGCTGGGAATACAAAGACCATAGAATAGATAGGATCATTTTAATTCATAGGTCTCTTTCAGCGACCATAAATCCCTAGGCCGTGATTCAGATATGTACGCAATGTACGCAATGCTGCTATTTACCCAGTTGAGCTATTATCGATTGACTGCTAATGCGTCTTGAATTAAAATCGACCACAGGTTTACTCAGATTGACAATTATGGAAGGATCTGCGACCAGCGCTGTGATTGTACACGCTTGCTTGGATTTGCGAAGCCGCCGGTGGGCGTCTCATTACATGCGGCCAGGTGGCTGCGTACAAGGGCCACAACTGCAATTACATTACATTAGCGTGAATATCTAATGTTCATCCTAGCACCTGCATCTGTCACAACCCCTGCAGTTCCTCTTTCCTGCCTGGGGTGTCGCTCTCTGCACACACTGGTCTGTATCTCAGCAGTTTGTTGCACAGCTGAGAGTGCTAGAAGCACCAGAGCAGAGAGCGACACCCCAGGCAGGAAAGAGGAACTGCACGGATTGTGACAGACGCAGGGTGCTAGAATGAACATGAATATCTGAATCAGGCCTTTATCACTGAACAAACGCCCAAAAAGCACTGTCACGATCTAGTGTCACACACTGCTCTCCAAGTCCCAAGGGACGTATATACAGTAAGTAAGGAACTTGCTAATGCTACTCGAAAGGGCTATTTATTTTTTATCAATTACCACATGCCTCGCAGACACTATTATTACGAAGAGGAGTGGGAGATGGAGACCCGTGTGTGTACTGAAACAGATCTCTGTGTACTATAGTAAAGAGGTTTTAATCCTCCACCTGCCGCTAAACCAGCACTGAGGCACAGCGAGCGCTGGATTCAGGGCCAGTGCCAGCAATTAGTGACTTAGATATTCCAAAAGGCAATCTCACTTCTGAGCTCCCAGCACAAACTACTGACGCCCCCGCCCCCCTCCTATGTACTTCTACACACCGACAGCTCATTGCATGCAGACATCACTACACAGTACAGAGCACACATTCAGGTCATACAATGACTTGTTCCCAGCGATAATCACTCCTTACTGCCGTGTCACATGTAAACCATGCACAATGTGCCTGTACCACTTATAGCATCACATATCTCTCTAATTACTTACACATATTATATACAGTCATCTGCCTATAGCAACTTCTCACTACTTGTTACCCTCCTCTGTATGATATGAGATGTCACATCTCAGTATATTACATAGATTGTCTCAATAGTGTCTTCAATTTAAACAGTTTAATATTTCTACATATTAGTCATCACAAACTACCAATGTTTATGTAAATTATATCATAATTTTGTAATGCCCCATCAATATAGTACCCCACTGTATAGTATAATGCTCCCTCTGTATAACCCTCCCATGTATGATATAATCCCCCATCTGTATAGTCCCCCCCTGTATGGTGTAAAGTGCCCCCCCCCCGTATGGTGCATTGCCGCCTTTGTATAGTCCTCCCTGTATGGTCCCCCCTGCATGGTGCATTTCCCCCTTTGTATAGTCCCCCCCGCTATTGTGCATTGCTCCCTTTGTATAGTCCCCCCTGTATGGTGCATTGCTCCCTTTGTATTGAACTCTCTATATGGTGTATAGTGCCCCCTTTGTATAGTCCCCCCTGTATGGTGCATTGCCCCCTTTGTATAGTCCCCCCTGTATGGTGCATTGCCCCCTTTGTATAGTCCCCCCTGTATGGTGCATTGCCCCCTTTGTATAGTCCCCCCTGTATGGTGCATTGCCCCCTTTGTATAGTCCTCCCTGTATGGTGCGTTGCCCCCTTTGTATAGTCCCCCCCTGTATGGTGCAATGCCCCCTTTGTATAGTCTCCCTTGTATGGTGCATTGCCCCCTTTGTATAGTCTCCCTTGTATGGTGCATTGCCCCCTTTGTATAGTCTCCCTTGTATGGTGCATTGCCCCCTTTGTATAGTCCCCTTTGTATGGTGCAATGCTCCCTTTGTATAGTCCTCCCTGTATGGTGCAATGCTCCCTTTGTATAGTCCACCCTGTATGGTGCATTGCCCCCTTTGTATAGTCCTCCCTGTATGGTGTATAGTGCCCCTTTTGTATAGTCCCCCCTGTATGGTGCATTGCCCCCTTTGTATAGTCCCCCCTGTATGGTGCAATGCCCCCTTTGTATAGTCCCCCCCTGTATGGTGCAATGCCCCATTTGTATAGTCCCCCCTGTATGGTGCAATGCCCCCTTTGTATAGTCCCCCCTGTATGGTGCATTGCCCCATTTGTATAGTTCCCCCCTGTATGGTGCATTGTATATTCCCCCTTGTATGGTGCAATGCCCCCTTTGTATAGTCCTTTCCCCTATATTTGGTACAATGCCCCCTTTGTATAGTCCCCTCTGTATGGTGCATTGTCCCCTTTGTATAGTCCTTTCCCCTATATTTGGGGCAATGCCCCCTTTGTATAGTCATCCCCCCTATATTTGGTGCAATGCCCCCTTTGTATAGTCATCCCCCTATATTTGGTGCAATGCCCCCTTTGTATAGTCATCCCCCCTATATTTGGTGCAAAGCCCCATCTGTATAGTGCACCCTGTATGGTATAACGCTCTCTATGTATATGCCCTTCTCTGCATGACACAATCCCACCACCCCATATAGTGCCCTCTACAGAATCTGCCTCCTATACAATCCTGCCCATACAAAGCTGGGTGCTTGCCCCCGCACTCTCACCCTACTACCCATACACCTGGCGCTCTCTAACCCGCCAGCACTTCTCGCCCTACAACCCCCCCACACCCGGCGCTCTCTCACCCGCTGCTGCCTCAGCTCTTCACAACTTCTCCCCTGTCATAACAACACGTCAGCACCCGGATACAGCGGTGTCACCACAGGGCGACTGCCGGAAGTGAACTGCCTGCGCCCCGCCCACCCGCAGTGCACGCCGGGACCTGTAGTGTCTGCTGCTTCTGCTCTCTGCTGCCGCCTGTGGCCACTGACACTCACAGACTGACCCCTATACTATAGATAGTGTATAGTACTTCCCATCTCCTGAGAGGAGGCCTCATATACTGCACTCACACTGATCATATTATTATTATAGTATGGAGCTATATATGTACTATCTCCCACTGTCACACTGATCATATTATTATTATAGTATGGAGCTATATATGTACTATCTCCCACTGTCACACTGATCATATTTATTATTATTATTACAGTATGGAGCTATATATGTACTATCTCCCAGAGTCACACTGATCATATTATTATTATTATTATTATTATAGTATGGAGCTATATATGTACTATCTCCCACAGTCACACTGATCTTATTATTATTATTATTATTATTATTATTATAGTATGGAGCTATATATGTACTATCTCCCACTGTCACACTGATCATATTTATTATTATTATTACAGTATGGAGCTATATATGTACTATCTCCCACTGTCACACTGATCATATTTATTATTATTATTATTATTATAGTATGGAGCTATATTTGTACTATCTCCCACCGTCACACTGATCATATTTATTATTATTATAGTATGGAGCTATATATGTACTATCTCCCACCGTCACACTGATCATATTTATTAATATAGTATGGAGCTATATATGTACTATCTCCCACTGTCACACTGATCATATTTATTATTATTATTACAGTATGGAGCTATATATGTACTATCTCCCAGAGTCACACTGATCATATTATTATTATTATTATTATAGTATGGAGCTATATATGTACTATCTCCCACAGTCACACTGATCTTATTATTATTATTATTATTATTATTATTATTATTATTATTAAAGTATGGAGCTATATATGTACTATCTCCCACTGTCACACTGATCATATTTATTATTATTATTACAGTATGGAGCTATATATGTACTATCTCCCACTGTCACACTGATCATATTTATTATTATTATTATTATTATAGTATGGAGCTATATTTGTACTATCTCCCACCGTCACACTGATCATATTTATTATTATTATAGTATGGAGCTATATATGTACTATCTCCCACCGTCACACTGATCATATTTATTAATATAGTATGGAGCTATATATGTACTATCTCCCACCGTCACACTGATCATATTTATTATTATAGTATGGCGCTATATATGTACTATCTCCCACCGTCACACTGATCATATTATTATTATTATAGTATGGAGCTATATATGTACTATCTCCCACCGTCACACTGATCATATTTATTATTATTATTATAGTATGGAGCTATATATGTACTATCTCCCACCGTCACACTGATCATATTTATTATTATAGTATGGAGCTATATATGTACTATCTCCCAGAGTCACACTGATCATATTTATTATTATCATAGTATGGAGCTATATATGTACTATCTCCCACCGTCACACTGATCATATTATTATTATTATAGTATGGAGCTATATATGTACTATCTCCCAGAGTCACACTGCTCATATTTATTATTACAGTATAGCGCTATATATGTACTATCTCCCAGAGTCACACTGCTCATATTTATTATAGTATGGAGCTATATATGTACTATCTCCCACCGTCACACTGATCATATTTATTATTATTATAGTATGGATCTATATATGTACTATCTCCCACAGTCACACTGCTCATATTTATTATTATTATTATAGTATGGAGCTATATATGTACTATCTCCCAGAGTCACACTGATCATATTTATTATTATAGTATGGAGCTATATATGTACTATCTCCCACAGTCACACTGATCATATTTATTATTATTAATATTATTATTATAGTATGGAGCTATATATGTACTATCTCCCAGAGTCACACTGATCATATTTATTATTATAGTATGGAGCTATATATGTACTATCTCCCACAGTCACACTGATCATATTTATTATTATTATTATAGTATGGAGCTATATATGTACTATCTCCCACCGTCACACTGATCATATTTATTATTATTATTATAGTATGGAGTGTGATAGGATCACTGGTAAAGTGGTCTGTGGCAGGTACATTTGTCCCAGATTCTTGTCTTTTGTGGTTTAAACCCCCAGGAGAAAGTCTGCAGTGTAGCAGGCTTGAGTTTCGGCTTTTTGAAAAGCCGGTTTGGGACCTGGGGGTTGTGGGTGAGAGGAGAGGGAGGGCTCCACCCACGGCCACTCCAGGTTTTGGTTCTCGCAGCCTGGTAACAGGCTTGTTAGTTTTCCACCTGAGAGTGGCCAATATAAGCCTAGTGTGTTTAGGGCTGAGTGTCTCACCTGGGAGAGCAGGCAGGGAGTTTGTTCAGAGACACTTGGAAACCTATCTGTGAGTACTGTGCTGTGCTTTGTTGCTGGCGAAAGCATTAGGCCCTGCCAGGTTCAGGTAGTGAGGGAACTACCTGTGAAGTTAGTGCCCCGACAGGGGTAGGATTTATATTTATGTTTTCTTTATATTTCTGTCATTGTACAATAAAGACTGGCGCCGACCAGCTTGTACTTGCATCCAGACTGGTGTGCTGCTTCCCTGCTGCTATGTGTGTGTGTAAGGAAGGAGACCTCTACCCAGGAGAGGGACCCCCTAACCTAACTGTGTCACAGGAGCTATATATGTACTATCTCCCACCGTCACACTGATCATATTTATTATTATAGTATGGAGCTATATATGTACTATCTCCCACCGTCACACTGATCATATTTATTATTATTATAGTATGGAGCTATATATGTACTATCTCCCACCGTCACACTGATCATATTTATTATTATTATAGCATGGAGCTATATATGTACTATCTCCCACCGTCACACTGATCATATTTATTATTATTATAGCATGGAGCTATATATGTACTATCTCCCACCGTCACACTGATCATATTTATTATTATTATAGCATGGAGCTATATATGTACTATCTCCCACCGTCACACTGATCATATTTATTATTATCATAGTATGGAGCTATATATGTACTATCTCCCATGGTCACTCTGATCACATTTATTATTATTATAGTATGGAGCTATATATGTACTATCTCCCACCGTCACACTGATCATATTTATTATTATTATAGTATGGAGCTATATATGTACTATCTCCCACCGTCACACTGATCATATTTATTATTATTATAGCATGGAGCTATATATGTACTATCTCCCACCGTCACACTGATCATATTTATTATTATTATTATAGTATGGAGCTATATTTGTACTATCTCCCACCGTCACACTGCTCATATTTATTATTATTATTATAGTATGGAGCTATATATGTACTATCTCCCAGAGTCACACTGATCATATTTATTATTATAGTATGGCGCTATATATGTACTATCTCCCACCGTCACACTGATCATATTTATTATTATAGTATGGCGCTATATATGTACTATCTCCCACCGTCACACTGATCATATTTATTATTATTACAGTATGGAGCTATATATGTACTATCTCCCACCGTCACACTGATCATATTTATTATTATAGTATGGAGCTATATATGTACTATCTCCCAGAGTCACACTGCTCATATTTATTATTATAGTATGGAGCTATATATGTACTATCTCCCACAGTCACACTGATCATATTTATTATTATTAATATTATTATTATAGTATGGAGCTATATATGTACTATCTCCCACTGTCACACTGATCATATTTATTATTATTATTACAGTATGGAGCTATATATGTACTATCTCCCACTGTCACACTGATCATATTTATTATTATTATTATTATTATAGTATGGAGCTATATTTGTACTATCTCCCACCGTCACACTGATCATATTTATTATTATTATAGTATGGAGCTATATATGTACTATCTCCCACCGTCACACTGATCATATTTATTAATATAGTATGGAGCTATATATGTACTATCTCCCACCGTCACACTGATCATATTTATTATTATAGTATGGCGCTATATATGTACTATCTCCCACCGTCACACTGATCATATTATTATTATTATAGTATGGAGCTATATATGTACTATCTCCCACCGTCACACTGATCATATTTATTATTATTATTATAGTATGGAGCTATATATGTACTATCTCCCACCGTCACACTGATCATATTTATTATTATAGTATGGAGCTATATATGTACTATCTCCCAGAGTCACACTGATCATATTTATTATTATCATAGTATGGAGCTATATATGTACTATCTCCCACCGTCACACTGATCATATTATTATTATTATAGTATGGAGCTATATATGTACTATCTCCCAGAGTCACACTGCTCATATTTATTATTACAGTATAGCGCTATATATGTACTATCTCCCAGAGTCACACTGCTCATATTTATTATAGTATGGAGCTATATATGTACTATCTCCCACCGTCACACTGATCATATTTATTATTATTATAGTATGGATCTATATATGTACTATCTCCCACAGTCACACTGCTCATATTTATTATTATTATAGTATGGAGCTATATATGTACTATCTCCCAGAGTCACACTGATCATATTTATTATTATAGTATGGAGCTATATATGTACTATCTCCCACAGTCACACTGATCATATTTATTATTATTAATATTATTATTATAGTATGGAGCTATATATGTACTATCTCCCAGAGTCACACTGATCATATTTATTATTATAGTATGGAGCTATATATGTACTATCTCCCACAGTCACACTGATCATATTTATTATTATTATTATAGTATGGAGCTATATATGTACTATCTCCCACCGTCACACTGATCATATTTATTATTATTATTATAGTATGGAGTGTGATAGGATCACTGGTAAAGTGGTCTGTGGCAGGTACATTTGTCCCAGATTCTTGTCTTTTGTGGTTTAAACCCCCAGGAGAAAGTCTGCAGTGTAGCAGGCTTGAGTTTCGGCTTTTTGAAAAGCCGGTTTGGGACCTGGGGGTTGTGGGTGAGAGGAGAGGGAGGGCTCCACCCACGGCCACTCCAGGTTTTGGTTCTCGCAGCCTGGTAACAGGCTTGTTAGTTTTCCACCTGAGAGTGGCCAATATAAGCCTAGTGTGTTTAGGGCTGAGTGTCTCACCTGGGAGAGCAGGCAGGGAGTTTGTTCAGAGACACTTGGAAACCTATCTGTGAGTACTGTGCTGTGCTTTGTTGCTGGCGAAAGCATTAGGCCCTGCCAGGTTCAGGTAGTGAGGGAACTACCTGTGAAGTTAGTGCCCCGACAGGGGTAGGATTTATATTTATGTTTTCTTTATATTTCTGTCATTGTACAATAAAGACTGGCGCCGACCAGCTTGTACTTGCATCCAGACTGGTGTGCTGCTTCCCTGCTGCTATGTGTGTGTGTAAGGAAGGAGACCTCTACCCAGGAGAGGGACCCCCTAACCTAACTGTGTCACAGGAGCTATATATGTACTATCTCCCACCGTCACACTGATCATATTTATTATTATAGTATGGAGCTATATATGTACTATCTCCCACCGTCACACTGATCATATTTATTATTATTATAGTATGGAGCTATATATGTACTATCTCCCACCGTCACACTGATCATATTTATTATTATTATAGCATGGAGCTATATATGTACTATCTCCCACCGTCACACTGATCATATTTATTATTATTATAGCATGGAGCTATATATGTACTATCTCCCACCGTCACACTGATCATATTTATTATTATTATAGCATGGAGCTATATATGTACTATCTCCCACCGTCACACTGATCATATTTATTATTATCATAGTATGGAGCTATATATGTACTATCTCCCATGGTCACTCTGATCACATTTATTATTATTATAGTATGGAGCTATATATGTACTATCTCCCACCGTCACACTGATCATATTTATTATTATTATAGTATGGAGCTATATATGTACTATCTCCCACCGTCACACTGATCATATTTATTATTATTATAGCATGGAGCTATATATGTACTATCTCCCACCGTCACACTGATCATATTTATTATTATTATTATAGTATGGAGCTATATTTGTACTATCTCCCACCGTCACACTGCTCATATTTATTATTATTATTATAGTATGGAGCTATATATGTACTATCTCCCAGAGTCACACTGATCATATTTATTATTATAGTATGGCGCTATATATGTACTATCTCCCACCGTCACACTGATCATATTTATTATTATAGTATGGCGCTATATATGTACTATCTCCCACCGTCACACTGATCATATTTATTATTATTACAGTATGGAGCTATATATGTACTATCTCCCACCGTCACACTGATCATATTTATTATTATAGTATGGAGCTATATATGTACTATCTCCCAGAGTCACACTGCTCATATTTATTATAGTATGGAGCTATATATGTACTATCTCCCACCGTCACACTGATCATATTTATTATTATTATAGTATGGATCTATATATGTACTATCTCCCACAGTCACACTGCTCATATTTATTATTATTATAGTATGGAGCTATATATGTACTATCTCCCAGAGTCACACTGATCATATTTATTATTATAGTATGGAGCTATATATGTACTATCTCCCACAGTCACACTGATCATATTTATTATTATTATTATTATTATTATTATTATAGTATGGAGCTATATATGTACTATCTCCCAGAGTCACACTGATCATATTTATTATTATAGTATGGAGCTATATATGTACTATCTCCCACAGTCACACTGATCATATTTATTATTATTATTATAGTATGGAGCTATATATGTACTATCTCCCACCGTCACACTGATCATATTTATTATTATTATTATTATAGTATGGAGTGTGATAGGATCACTGGTAAAGTGGTCTGTGGCAGGTACATTTGTCCCAGATTCTTGTCTTTTGTGGTTTAAACCCCCAGGAGAAAGTCTGCAGTGTAGCAGGCTTGAGTTTCGGCTTTTTGAAAAGCCGGTTTGGGACCTGGGGGTTGTGGGTGAGAGGAGAGGGAGGGCTCCACCCACGGCCACTCCAGGTTTTGGTTCTCGCAGCCTGGTAACAGGCTTGTTAGTTTTCCACCTGAGAGTGGCCAATATAAGCCTAGTGTGTTTAGGGCTGAGTGTCTCACCTGGGAGAGCAGGCAGGGAGTTTGTTCAGAGACACTTGGAAACCTATCTGTGAGTACTGTGCTGTGCTTTGTTGCTGGCGAAGGCATTAGGCCCTGCCAGGTTCAGGTAGTGAGGGAACTACCTGTGAAGTTAGTGCCCCGACAGGGGTAGGATTTATATTTATGTTTTCTTTATATTTCTGTCATTGTACAATAAAGACTGGCGCCGACCAGCTTGTACTTGCATCCAGACTGGTGTGCTGCTTCCCTGCTGCTATGTGTGTGTGTAAGGAAGGAGACCTCTACCCAGGAGAGGGACCCCCTAACCTAACTGTGTCACAGGAGCTATATATGTACTATCTCCCACCGTCACACTGATCACATTTATTATTATTATAGTATGGAGCTATATATGTACTATCTCCCACCGTCACACTGATCATATTTATTATTATAGTATGGAGCTATATATGTACTATCTCCCAGAGTCACACTGATCATATTTATTATTATTATTATAGTATGGAGCTATATATGTACTATCTCCCACCGTCACACTGATCATATTTATTATTATTATTATTATTATTATAGTATGGAGCTATATATGTACTATCTCCCAGAGTCACACTGATCATATTTATTATTATTATAGTATGGAGCTATATATGTACTATCTCCCACCGTCACACTGATCATATTTATTATTATAGTATAGCGCTATATATGTACTATCTGCCACCGTCACACTGATCATATTTATTATTATTATAGCATGGAGCTATATATGTACTATCTCCCAACATCAGACTGATCGTATTTATCACAGTATGGAGCTATATATGTACTATGTGTGATGCTGCATGCAGGAGCCGCCCCTATCATGGGTCTGCAGTCACACTGATTCTATATCATAGTATGGAGCTAGCTATATATATATATATATATATACACACACACACACACACACACACATTCTCACACTCACTAGCTGGAGTGCCCGGCATTGGCCGGGATTTTAAGAATATTTGTTTACACATCATCCTCCAACCAACCTCTCCTTAGGCAGGCCTCACGAAAAGTGTGACAAACTTCCCCATCAACAGTCCTAAGGTCTTGGAAGGAATTAGGACCTGTAACGGTGTAAAGCAAACTTTGGATATAGAAGCATTCAAAATGTGTAGGATGTGTAAACACGGCCAAGAGCTTCTGTTGCTCTGATACCAGGATGACCGTCTACAGCGACTCCCTGTTTTCTGCACAGAAAAACTTTGGGAGAAGCATTCCATGTGTAATATTTTGGCAGCTCACAGTACAGCAGGGTCCTTGCAAAGTCATCATTTTGACACAGTTGGAAGAAAGAAGTCAATGTTGCGTAATTTGGTATAGTCAGAGAGCTGGGAATGCTGGGAAAGCCTGCTAAAGCTCTCAAAACGTTTACTCCGAGGCCCTACCCATATGCCGTGAGGCCAAACAATGAGCGTCCAGCAAAAATTGTGGCTTTAAATTAATTAAAAATTAACAGTAATTTCGATTTAAGATTTTTTGAGTTGCCTCCGCCGTGTTTTAATATGCTGGTATGTAAAATGTCACGATCTTCGCTTGTAAAGTGTGGATTTGTGTAGAAAGACAGAAGGACGAATTTTCGCTCTGATATAGTAGAGGAGATAGAAAAGAAAAAATAGTAGATAAGCTAAATCCTTTTGTAATTCCGTACCTGACCTGTAGAGGGCGAATGCTATGCAAAAAATGTGTTTTTTAATTAATTAAAAAGTAACAGTAATTAATTTTGATTTAACATTTTTTTTTAGTTGCCTCCGCCGTGTTTTAATACGCTCGTATGTATGTAAGAGATAGATCTGTGATGCTGCTTGCAGGAGCCGCCACTATCATGGGTCTGCAGTCACACTGATTCTAGATCACAGTATGTATGGAGCCACGGTATACATGTACTATCTGTGATGCTGCATGCAGGAGCCACGGTATACATGTACTATCTGTGATGCTGCATGCAGGAGTCACGGTATACATGTACTATCTGTGATGCTGCATGCAGGAGCCACGGTATACATGTACTATCTGTGATGCTGCATGCAGGAGCCACGGTATACATGTACTATCTGTGATGCTGCATGCAGGAGCCACGGTATACATGTACTATCTGTGATGCTGCATGCAGGAGCCACGGTATACATGTACTATCTGTGATGCTGCATGCAGGAGCCACGGTATACATGTACTATCTGTGATGCTGCATGCAGGAGCCACGGTATACATGTACTATCTGTGATGCTGCATGCAGGAGCCACGGTATACATGTACTATCTGTGATGCTGCATGCAGGAGCCACGGTATACATGTACTATCTGTGATGCTGCATGCAGGAGCCACGGTATACATGTACTATCTGTGATGCTGCATGCAGGAGCCACCTCTATCATGGGTCTGCAGTCAAACAAAAATAAAAATGACATTTTAGTGCAACTTCTTTCAGTTATTATTATATTTTGTGTTGTGGAACTTCGCTCAGTGACCGGTTGCAGATGTCGACCATCCACTTATTTTCCGTTCTCTGCACACACTCATTGTTCATGACACAGCCGTCTCTTGGTTTTTCAGAAGCAGCAACAACCACCTTACCCCCACACTCCCACTCCCTGTAGGGGTCCCACAAGACTCAGCCCTAGACCCCCTTCTCTGATCACGCTACACATCCTCTCTCGGTGAATTTGTCAGCTCTATTGGTCTACAAGTGCCATCTTTATACTGATAACACCTAAATCTACCCGTCCTTCCCAGACCTCTCACTTCCCTCTGTGACCGGACAGCCTCAGCCCGACTCCCGATCACAGATTGGGGTTTTGATCCCCACTGGGTCTTAGGGTATCAGGGATTCCCGCTTACCGTCAGTGACCGCCTGTCACGGACTACACCCAATGCGCAGTGGGCGGGTATATAGCTGCCACCACCAAACTCCCACCATCGGTGTTTGGAACTGCTTCTTACGTACTCGGGCTCCTACCTCCGGCACCTGCAACCGCTTCTGCTGCGTATGCATCGACTAGCTGCGGCCACACCTCCTGATTGGTGTCGGCTGTTTCTACCTGATCCCTCGCAATGGACCAGGCTCTGCACGGTAGCTGGCAGAGGGCTTCAGCTCTGGAGACGCTTGGCTCAATCCAGAACAGCAGGAGAATGGAATAGCGTTTTGCGCAATTCTGCTGGTCACAGGACGCAGATGCAGTCGTGAGGCAAAGATGTTTATTGCTCACAGTCTTGAAAAAGACTCTTCCCTCAGCTTTAAGGGGTACAGCATACAGAATTGTTAACAGCAGCCTTGATCTTCAAAAGGTATACAAGGATGTACACATACAGGGCTCTCATTCCCTCTTTTTATATCATTCCTACACACATCATCACAGGGGGGTAAATCCGCCCTGTGGGCCTGATTCAGACCCGCTTGTGAGCGCTATGCGCTCGCAAGCGGGTCGATGGTGGCCCAGTGCGCATGCGAACGACGGAGCTGGCTCCGTCATGCGCGAGACCCAGATAGCGACGGGAAAACCGTCGCTCCGGGTCTCTCAACAAAGGGGGCGTGCTGTCGATGTTGAGTGACAGCACGCCCTCTTGGGTGGGCGGGCCGGGGCTGCCCAGACGGAGGCGTTCCCATGGGAACGCCTACCGTCTGGGGCCGGTCCCACTGACATCACAAGTGACGTCAGTGGGAGTGCTTTTGGCTCTGTTAGAGCCGAAAGCACTCTGGGGCTTGCGGCAACGAGACCCTACCACAAGGGTCTCGTCGCAAGCCCGATGGTCGCGACCATCTTTTTGGCCGCTCCCTATAGCTGTGGATGGTCACCCACAGTTATTCCCAGCCTTAACACCTTCAGGTTTTAGAAAGTGCCACAAAACTACAACTGTCTTCTCTCCATACCAGCTGGGACATGTTACACCAAGACACAAAGAATAGGCTTGTCCAGTTTACCATATCACCTCCTAAGTGAGGATGTCTAAATAGCAATTTGTCAACCTTTTAAAACAAAATACCTTATACCTTCCTCATAAGTGCATAGTCTGTACATTCAAACATGTCATAGACTATTAAATATACTCTGCTTTATACACTAATGCATTGCAGATCAGATGCAGTGCTCTACCGCAATGTACATGTATATTAATACAGTTTATTATAAACCATGTGCAGTGTTTTTGCTTTTAAACTGTGGGCCTGATTCAGAGTTGGGAATAGAGACAGAGATCTCTCTCTCAACTGATCATCTTGGTGGCACCGTGCTGCACTGCAGGGGGGGGGGGGCAGATTTATAGTGTGCAGAGAGATTTAGATTTGGGAGGAGTGTTTCCAAACTGACATCTAACTTGTAGTGTAATAATAAAGCTGTGCAGTACTGGTGGACTACATGCAAAATCAGCCAGTATTTACCCTACATGCAAAAAAAGTATGTATTTACACCCCTTGCATTGCAAAATGGTTTATTCAGGTACACAGTTGAGAGAGATATCTCACTCTATTCCCAACTCTGAATCAGGCCCTGTGTCCACGCTGGGACTTTAACTCTTTCAGTGCGAGTGATACTGGAAGCTGCTCAAATATGGTCCCGCAACAAGGGAGTTAACCCTTTTAGTGCCGCAGCGAATATTCTACCCCCGTGTGGCCGGTCTTCAACCACATCCTCGTTTACACATTTACGTATCTCCTCCTGGATCTCTCAAAGCTTTCTCAAGCTTAATATGTTCAAGACTGAGCTCACTGTCTTCCACCCTTCTTGTGTCACCACGTCTCCCCATCTCTCTATCACTGTTGACACCACCACCACCATCTCCTCAGTCCATCAAGTCTACTGCTTGGACGTCAACCTTGATTCCTCTCTCTCTTTCACTCCCCATATTCGGTGACTCACCCACTCCTGCCGGTTCTATCTCCGAAATATCGCTAGAGTTCACCTCTTCCTCTCTCTCGATGCTACCAAAACACTTGTTTATTTCCCTCATTATCTCTCACCTTGATTAGTGCAACCTTCTTCTCGCTGGTCTTCCCCTGTTCAATCTGTCCTTGCGCTTCCCCTACTCCATGGAATGCTATCCCTTGTTCCGTCAGACTCTCCAACATTCAATGCTTCAAACGCTCTCTCATAATCCACTTCTTCATTCTAGCCCAGTGCTTCTCAAACTTGGTCCTCAGGACCCCACACAGTTCACGTTTTGTAGGTCACCTAGCAGGTGCACAGGTGTATTCATTACTCGCTGACACGGATAGAGCTAATTTTTCCCCTTGTGATTCTGTGAGGAGACCTGGAAAACATGCACTGTTTGGGGTCCTGAGGACCGAGTTTGAGAACCTGTGTTCTAGCCTACCAGATCTCCGCCTGATCCGGTATTCTGTTTTTATTCCCATACCATCATGACTCCATCTTCCTTATTAGAATGCAAGCTCTCAGGATCAGGGCCCGCCCTCATGGTTCATCCCTCTCCCTAACTCAGCTAATAGGCACACACTGCAGCTATGCCTATATTTTATTATGTTAATGTATTGCTATGTTTACCCTGTCTTTGTGTTTTGCTATACATGGTACTTCAGAAACTTGTGGTGCCTTATAAATAACTGCTAATAATAATAAAGGCCAGAGTTGTCCAATGTCCATTGACCATCGGTGGTATTAGGTCAATGGTTTTGCCATCGATAGTGGCAGCCCATTTGTTCTCCACCATCGATGGTCCTGTGGTGATGTTTAGCAACAAGCTTGAGGATGCCGGAACACTGCTGCTCTAGTGCATTACACCCCTGTTATGGTCATCCTGGGAACAGCAGGCAGGATCCGGCAGTAACATTACACCACTGTTATCATTGGAGCAGGGAGGGTGGTATTGTTGCGGGCAGCTGGGCTCTTTGATTGCAGAGTATGATCCGGTACTACTCAACATGGACTTAGTATTGATGCTGGGCTGATGGAAAAGAGAAAAGCCTTAGAGCAGGCCTGGCCAACCTTGTGGCTCTCCAGCTATTGTGAAACTACAAGTCCCAGCATGCCCTGCTACAGTTTTGCTATTAGGGAATGCTAAAACTGTTGCAAGGCATGCTGTGACTTGTAGTTTCATAACAGCTGGAGAGCCACAGGTTGATCAGGTCTGCCTTAGAGGATCACATGAGGTGTGACCAGCAACTACGGATTCACACCACCAAGGCCACGTCAGGCATATGGGTGAGGAATGTTCACAGATGGTTCAAACCATCAATGGTTTGTTTCCCACTATAGTTTCCTGCAATTGAAGGCAAGTAACAATGATGTCATCGATGGCAACCGTTATGATGGACAACCCTAGTGCAGGGAGACGAATGCTGCGTGCTCGCCAATAAACGCACTTTGTCCACCCCCATCAGCTCATGTAAATAATCCTGTCCCAGAAAAAGAAATCTCTCTCTTTTTTCTAACATCTTTACTGCATACCCAAGTGTTTCTGTGAACTTAGGGCCTGATTCAGAGCTTAACGCTCTGACCTGAGCCTTCGCTCTGAATCAGGGCCCTCCTCCATGAAAATGGAGCGGCCTCCTTGCCGCTCGCATAGCTGTGGGTGACCACCCACAGCATATGCGAGCGGCCAAAAAGATGGTCGCGATGGTCTTGACCATCACGACCATCAGACTTGTGACGGAGACCCTGCGGTAGGGTCTCCCTGCCACAAGCCCTGGAGTGATTTTGGCTCTATCAGAGCCAAAATCACTCCCACTGACATCACTAGTGATGTCAGTGGGGCCGGCTTCAGACGGTAGGCGTTCCCATGTGAACGCCTCCGTCTGGCAGGCACGCCCACCAAAGGGGGCGTGCTGTCACTCACCATCGACAGCACGCTCCCTTTAGTGCGAGACCCGGAGCGATGGAAAGCCCGCCGCTCCCCGGGTCTCGCGCATGCGCACGACGGAGCTCCCTCCGTCGTGTACATGCGCAGTGGGGAACATCGACCCGCTTGCGAGCGTACTGCCGCTCGCGAGCGGGTCTGAATGACCCCCCTAATCCACACTTAGCAAGGCACACCCTAATCTGCCCCCTCCATCCGCTAATACTAAAGTCTTCAGTCCCTGCAAATCAATGCGCTTCCTCATAACACTAAGCTTTTCAGCAAAAGTATATACAGCATTTCTTTAAAAGTCCATTTGCACAATCAAACTGCGCCCTTGCGTCACTATAAAAGGAACTTTGCATACGCAATAAATGAGGTGGTAAACAGTGGAAAAACTCTGAATATAAATGCAATTTGTAGGATATAAGGTATAAAGCAGATATAATCACAGAGCCACGTCACTGGATATGAAGGAACAATCCTATCCGCATGGGTGTCAAATACGAGGATTACTTATCCATTTATACTTTCCTGTAGACCAAAGCTTACATTGATTCATTACAGGTTATATAAATAAAGCACGGTTGCCAGGACTCCTAGTAAGCCTGGTTGGGCAGCCTATGCCTAGTATGACCATGACCTCTATATCCCCCGATGACAGACGCTAATCCTACAGCTCATCAGATCTCCAACATAGTCTACAAGTAGATTGAATACAGCAGTTGCCAAGTCTACAGATATCCATGGACATCATTTTATTCTATACATTTATTTTCAGAGAAGATATAGGTTCCAGGATAAAGACATATGGGACGATTTTGAGTCACATGCTGCACAGACCGCTTTAGTGCCTTTTGCCGTGGTCGTGCCCGTGACTTTATGCTACTGCTGGTATCAGCCCTTTGTACATCCGTGCGTTTAAATGTGCAAGGACTGGGACGCCCACTTTGTGCATCTTTAGATGCAACCATCGCTCGCACCAGCAAAATGTGCACCAGCCCCAAGTTGGGCGCAAATCTCCGTCAGAGTATAACCTCCAATGTGAACTATTAATCATCTGAGAGGTCTATGTACTAAGCCTTGCACAGAGGATAAAGTACCAACCAATCAGCTCCTGCCATGTTACATGCAGTGTTTGAAAAAATGACAGGCTTAGTACATAGCCCAGAGTTCACAAACCAGTTATGAGACTCGTCCGTGACACTCCCATAACCCCGCCCATAAGACTGACCATCTCCGTGCGCCTGAATAGCCTCCTCCCTGTCACCGCCTAGGAATGCCCAGTAAATCGCAACTGCGCCTCTGTGCGGATTCAGTATGATTGACCGCCGGCGGTTCAAATCCCGACAGCGGCATCCCGGCAGCAGTGAAAATCCTGATCGTCCTAAGGTAAGTATTTCCTAACCTACTCTACCCCCTGTCCTTAACCCTGCCTTAGGGGTGCCTAACCCTAACCTCCCCCCCAAGTGCCTAACCCTAAGTCCCCCGCGCGCGGCTGTCCACGCCCAGCTTACCTTCGATCGGTAAGCTGGGTGTCGGGCTCCCAGCGTAGGTAAAATGACAGGCGTCAGGATTTCGACGCCTGTCATTTAACCCCTTTCCCGGGATTAGACAATCGGGAAGCAAACGGTAGGGATTACGTTCATCGGCTTTCCGACTGCTTCCCCTGTGTGCGTACATACAGTGTAAACGCATGCGCCATAGGTGTTTTTAGGAACTTTTGCGCACACACAGCTGCAAACAAATCGCTCAGCTCCGTAAACATCAGCTTTGTGTGTGACTCAGAATTGCGCCCACGGGGTGTATATTCTATATTCTACATATTCAAAAGAATTTGAAAACCTTCTTAATAATATATTTAATAGTGACTGTACAAGTCTAAACCATATTCTAATTACATTTTTATTTAGTCCTTAAAATAGCTGCTCCAATGCTTTAAGTAAATAGTATTTATAGTCATTTTCTAGCTACAGGATAAAGATGTAAACAATAAAATAAAAAGTTTTCAGGACATGTATTCTAGAGAAATGATGTTTTATTGTGGCACTGGCTAAACCGCGTCTATTTTTACTCATTGACAGAGGCGGAATTGGCGGGAAAGGATGGTGACAGAACTTAGAGTACGGTGGATAAAGAAGGACAATCCTAAAGATAAAGCAAACTTTCTATTCCTCCTCCTTCATAGACTATTCCCCATACTGTTTAATAATACATCTCTAATAAAGCAATATAAATATAATAGCATGGTTATTTCCATCCAGCCAGCTGAAGCATCTTCATGGTGAGACAAAATGATCTTATATAATTCCATGGACCACCTACATAAAAGGCACATGACGGATACCCTCAGGCACATGACGGATACCCTCAGGCACATGACGGATACCCTCAGTGGAAGCAGCCACTTTATCGGCTGAACCAATATACCCAAAATTGCAGACTATCAACTCACTAGGACATCACTGAGGTACGTTGTGACTAATATTCATGAGACCTGATTAATATTCACGAGACTTGATTACTATTCATGAGGCTAGGATTCCTAGAGAATTGAAAATTGTAAGGGATTTTAAAATGCACATTCCACCTACAACCAACTGAAGCAGCCACAGACCTTTACGCTGGATTTAATACAGTTGCACGTCCACAGAATATTAAGTAATGTTGCATTAAGGTCTCTATAACAGAGTTCTGCCAGCACCACCTCTCCACATTTACTATAGGGATGGCCATCGATCATCAATGGTTAGAAACCAGGTGGTCCCACATTGATGGTTTTACCTTGACTGGCAGAGACATCGATGGTAACCATGGGCCAATGTTTTTTTTTCCATGCTTGCATTGCAGCACAGAGCTGCTGGGCTGTCAGCCAGTAGCCCTGCACCACCATGCCGCTACTGGCTCAGAATCCAGCAGCTCGGCAGTTTAATACAACAACAACACAGTAGTAGTGACAGTGCCAGTCAGCCCAGCTGGCCCTGGCCGCCTTGTATGTGCTCCTCTAAGGAAACCTGCGTGGGTGCGAGACAGAGTCACTCAGCAGTAGACATCGAACCTTCGATAGTACAAACCATTGATTATATGCTGCTTCATAGTTTTATACCATCAATGGCTCCTTCCATTTTCGAACATCGATGGCAAACATCGATAATAGTCTCGCCATTGGCCATGCCGAATTCATATGCAAACGCCAACTCACATAGTATCTTACCAGTAATTAGAAATATTATTACTAAATATGGAGGAGCAATGTTACATGACAGTGGGCCTGATTCAGACCCACTCGCGAGCGGCTGTCCGCTCGCAAGTGGGTCGATGTTGTGCACTGCGCATGCGCACGACGGCGGGAGCTCCGTCGTGCGCATGCGCCAGACGCAACGAGCGAAGGACTTTCCTTCGCTCGTTGTGTCTGATCAAAGGGGGCGTGCTGTCGATGTTGATTGACAGCACGCCCCCTTTGGTGGGCGTGCCTCCCTGGCGGGGGCGTTCCCAAAGGAACGCCTACCGTCAGAAGCCGGCCCACTGACATCACTAGTGATGTCAGTGGGAGTGATTTTGGCTCTGATAGAGCCAAAATCACTCCAGGCCTTGTGGTTGAAAACCTCAACCGCAGGCTCCGGCTCGCAGTTTCGGTGGTCGCGATGGTCAAGACCATCGCGGCCATCAAACTGCACGCTCGTATAGGCTGTGGGTGGTGACCCACAGCTATACGAGCGTCCAGGAGGACGCTCCATAATTATGGAGGGCGGCCCTCATTCAGAGCGTGCGCTCTGCTCAGAGCGTCCGGCTCTGAATGAGGGCCAGTAAGCGTAGACATTTCTAGACTACAATAATGACTACAGCAATCAATACATTAAACGCTTGCTACAATTATACTGCAATTCCACCTGAGACCTATAGATGGCAGAATACGCAAAACTACACTAATCCCCATCACTTGTCCCACATTCCCAACACTTTAAATATTCATCAGTGTCCGTCTGTGAAAATAAATGTCACTTAACTCATTACTCACAAGTGTCTGTGCTTCACGCTGCATGCAGCAAGGAACCTATAGCTAAAAGTGCACTAAGTCTGGATAAAAGGACTGCCAAAACCCTCCTTTACAAGGTTCCCAGTGAGTATGACCACATGGATTGCCTGACCTAAAAGTCATTAGAGGTCTGAGCTGTTACTTATTACATTATAATGTGCTGACTATCTGACTGTTGGAAGTATACTATTAGCACACTTACCACTAAAAACGGGAAAGAGTGGACTGTCAAGTGCCCCTATGTGGGGAAGGAATTATTGTATCCCAATTGTCAGTAAAAAAACACTAAGGAAATAAAACATTACATGCGATCTCCACTGAATGAGTGAACAACTTGGAAGGAGGAGTATAATTATTTAAAAATCCTAAAAATACCTAGCAGCCTTTGAGAGAAAGCACTATATTAGCAAATGTTGGTCATTTAAACCTGTATGCTTGCTTTTTTGATTTTTGTATTTTATGAATTGTGGAGCTATCAGTCAAATGTTATCATATTATTGGTGATTACAAGAATTAATACACTATTAATTGTATTATTATATATTCTAAAATACAGATTTGATTGTACTCGTAGATTTTAGGGATATACCCCATTATATTGTTTTTTTAGATACACTATGGCCATTTTTTATTGTTGTCTTCTCTTATTTTCTATTCATTAAATATTTCTTAAGTATTTGAACCAAATGTGTTATTAATCCATTTGCAGCGCTGTCTGTTATATTGTGTATTCTTTTTAACTTAGTTTATCAATCAATAAAAATAAAAAAAATTCTTCCCTGCGGAAATCCCAAAGATTTGGACAAATAGTTGACCTGCGTCTGGGAATGTGAAATGCAGACAGTTACTGTCATCTTTAGTCTGAGGGTTTTAAAGTCCAGTAACAGCAGGGTGTCTCGGCTGGGCGTATACTCATGTTTATTTATTATTTATTTATTACCAGTATTTATATAGCGCACACATTTTCCGCAGCGCTTTACAGAGAATATTTGGCCATTCACATCAGTCCCTGCCCCAGTGGAGCTTACAATCTATATTCCCTAACACATGCGCACACACAGGTTAATTTTTGTGGGGAACCAATTAGCCTACCAGTATATTTTTGGAGTGTGGGAGGAAACCGTAGCACCCGGAGGAAACCCACGCAAGCACAGGGAGGATATACAGACTCCACACAGTTAGGGCTGTAGTGGGTATCGAACCAAAGACCTCAGTGCTGTGAGGCAGTAACACTGACCATTACACCGTCTGTGCTGCCCAATGTTCCAGTGATGTAGACATGTACAGTATATGTCAGCTTGCGGGAGAATGCGTCTCCCACCCACTTCCTAATTATTACGTTAACGTGTGTAGCATCAGGGATAGCCGATAGCAATGTCCCACATGCTCCCATAGCAACACAGTGTATATATATATATGAAGTCAGAATGTTCTCTGTGCAGGAAGACACTTCTGTGTAATGTATTAAGGACCAATCATTCGCTGGGTCACCAGCTGTTGTGCCCGGCGTTACCCAACTTTTTCCTTTCTCCCCCTCCACCCCATCTGTCCGCCTCTTTTCCCCTCATTGCTCACCAAACCTCTGCCCCTGTACCACCCCCGTCTTTATTTCACTTTCTCTTTCCCCTTACAAAGTCCTGATTTAAAAGGAGTTTCTCCCAAAAGTGTCAGTGGGCGTGGTTTGTGCAAATATGGGGCGGGGCTTAAATTGCCCCTCCTCTTTATTTAGTTCCTGTCCTCTTTTATTACAATGATTTGTGTGTCCCTTAATTCCTCCCCCAATCTTGTGTCTCATTTCTCTGTCTGTCCCCCCCCCCCCTCTCTGTATCGGATAGGGAAAGTGCTTTCTCTCTCTCTTTTTATTATTCTCCTTCTAGTCTGTCTCTTTGCTCCCTTTACTTGCTCCGAGTTTTATGGGATGGGTCATTTTTTTTTTTTATTGTTAATGTAATTTGCAATGGCGTCCAGGCTTATGCAAATCAGCACGTGCGCACACATTGAGCTGGGGTGCTAAACTGAACACCCCCAGCAGTGCTGGGACAATTTATTGGTGAGTGAGGAATGTGGAGTGGCCCAGGGTGGGCTGATGTGTGTTGTGTGAATGGTCAGTGCTCCACTGGTCAGTGGCACGCAGGCTATATGATAATAAAACATATTCCACCTGTGGTCTTCTGCGTCTGTCCGGTCACATTACTCCTTTGCTAACTTATAGGCAGATTTTAGTTCAGTGTATGTTTGTGCTCTTACAATAGTCGGCTACAAGGCAGCCCCCACTCCCCACATGCACAGAGCAAAATACACTTAATTCACCTATTTTTAATCCATGCAATATTGCATATTTAAAGGGTACAAACTGCATTAAACTCTGTTATCATAATGCTCTTATCCACAAAGCATAGCTTCAATCACCTACTTGCTTCCCTAAATGAAACCAAAACAATTCCAGCTATATACTGTAACAGTGGCCAACTACAATATGATAATTATACACATTGTGGCCCCATAATTAGTGCGAAAACAGTTTCCAACCCTTGAAAGAACTTGGAGATGTTGAGAATGCCCCTCTGCTGCTGACCCGGGCCCCTCCTGGGCTCAGGTAATCAATACCCACCCCAACCCCCATCTCTACTCCCCTGATGATGTCACCTGAAGGTTTTAGTCCATGTAAAGCCATTAACTGAGGGATGAACAGGACTCTACTGGTCAACTGCATGCATTTATCAATCAAAGGAGCCGTAGCGCCTGTTCTTGGACTACAAGTACTAGGATGCACTGTCATCCCAAAACCTGAATTCTAAAGAAAGAAGTTGGGCCGGACGAGGCATATAAATGTCACCACACCGGATAATCTGCCCTGCGGTGGTCTGAGCCAGGGCACTATATGACTTTCTGCACATCACACTTACCAGACTTGCAACCGGGGTGAACGTTTTCTCGGCTGCGAGAAGTGCGCTGCCCATCGAGGAGAGGATCTGCGATACGAACAGGGGCTGGGATTCTGGCTCGTTCGTCTCTGACCCGCCTTCAGCAGCAGCGACTGGAGCAAACAGACACATTGCCGGTTACACATCTAGTATACATATTTTACTCACTTTGGTGGAGATGTATTATAGCTTGGAGAGACAGATAAATTACCAACCAATTTTCAAAACACTGGGCCCGAATCATTACTGATCGCAACTGCTAATTGTAGCATCAGCCTCTTAATGAAATCTTTGTTCCGGAATTGCTAAATTGTTAGTTATTTGTCTCATTGATCCATCTCTTTTCTCTCATTTGTTCTCAAGCCCCCCCTTCCCCCCATGGCCCATATGTAACAGAGCGCAAATTGCAGGAACAAGCGCAATTCCAGCGATTTAGTCTGTAGATTTAAAGCATCAATAATTAAAAATACAAAGTCAACCTGGTTTTGCCTTATTGATTATTGGCTCTTTAAATCTATGGGTTCAGTCACCTGAGTCGCGCCGGAAAACCGCAGGCTACTACATATGAGCCCATGTCTCATGTTTTTCGTGTAAATGAGGGAGGAGACAGAATCAGCAAAGATTCTTGTAGTTGAAAAAACTTTTAGAGAAAATAGCCAATGGCGCTGATTGCAGTGAAGATACAAATAAATATATAATGATATAGCATTTAATAGATAATAAATAACTAATCTGACAATTATAATGCTAAAACATGTGAAAATACAATTTACATAAAAAAGGAAACACAACCTTTATATAATTCTACATATGTTCAATATGATACATCAAGAGAAATCTGATTGTGCAAATGATAGAAAAAATGAATGAGATAACCACGGTAGTATTCCTAAAAAAGGATTTATAACCTCAAGGGAAATCCCTCAGCATCATTCTTAGTACACTGTGGACCTGATTCAGACCCGGTCGCAAGCGCTGTCGATGGTGGCCCACAGTGCCGGCTCCGTTGTGCGCATGCGAGAGACCCGGCTAGCGACGGGCAATCCGTCGCTCCGGGTCTCGCACCAAAGGTGGAGAGCTGTCGATGTTGAGTGACAGCTCGCCCTGTTTGGTGGGCGGGCCGGGGGGGTGGCTGCCCAAACGGAGGCGTTCCCGAGGGAACGCTTGCCGTTTGGGGGCGGCCCCACTGACATCACGAGTGATGTCAGTGGAGAGCTTCCGGCTCTGTTAGAGCCGAAAGCTCTCTGGGGCTTGCGATGAACGAGACCCTACCACAAGGGTCTCGTCGCAAGCCCGATGGCCTTGACCATCGTGACCATCATCATGGCCGCTCGCTATAGCTGTGGGTGGTCACCTACAGCTATGCGAGCGGCCAGGAGGCCGCTCTAAAAGAAAAAAAACGCCCTGATTCAGGCTCTGAATCAGGCCCTGAGCTCCCTGCCAGCTCCAATGATCAGAAATTATTGAAATAATCAGTCCCACAGTATGAAATGAGCAACTGAATGCTCCAGCTTGTTTCCATTTACAAAAGCTGGGACATTGTTACAATTTTAGCAACATTTTTTGCTTCTCCGGCTTAACAGCCTAAATTATATGGAACATTCAGTTGCTCATTTCATACTGTGGGACTGATTATTTCAATCATTTCTGATCATTGGAGCTGGCAGGGAGCTCAGGGGGTCATTCAGACCCGCTCGCGAGCGGCAGGACGCTCGCAAGCGGGTCGATGTTCCCCACTGCGCATGCGCACGACGGAGGGAGCTCCGTCGTGCGCATGCGCGAGACCCGGCGAGCGACGGGCTCACCATCGCTCCGGGTCTCGCACCAAAGGGAGCATGCTGTCGATGTTGATTGACAGCACGCCCCCTTTGGTGGGCGTGCCGGGGGCGTGCCTGCCAGACACAGGAGTTCCTATGGGAAAGCCTACCGTCTCAAGCCGGCCCCACTGACATCACTAGTGATGTCAGTGGGAGTGATTTTGGCTCTGATAGAGCCAAAATCACTCTAGGGCTAGCGGCAGCGAGACCCTACCGCAGGGTCTCTGTCGCAAGCCCGATGGTCGCCATGGTCAAGACCATCGCGACCATCATCATGGACGCTCGCTATAGCTGTGGGTGGTAACCCACAGCTATTCGAGCGTCCATGAGGACGCTCCATAAAAAGGTAGGAGGGCCCTGATTCAGAGCGAGCGCTCTGGTCAGAACGTTCAGCTCTGAATCAGGCCCTCAGTGTACTAAGAATGATGTTGAGGGATTTCCCTTGAGGTTATAAATCCTTTTTTAGGAATACTACCGTGGTTGCCTCATTAATTTTTTCTATCATTTGCACAATCAGATTTCTCTTGATGTATCATATTGAACATATGTAGAATTATATAAAGGTTGTGTTTCCTTTTTTATGTAAATTGTATTTTCACATGTTTTAGCATTATAATTGTCAGATTAGTTATTTATTATCTATTAAATGCTATTGCACTTTAATATACATATATATATGAGCTCATATATTTTCATTTAAAAGTTATATGTTATATGTTCCCTTCTTCAGCACTGTCTATGTTATCCCTATAGTAGTTGAAAAAACCCGACACAAAAATGGACTAAAAATTTAATTCCAAAAGGTCCTCTCTGTTATAAACACGCAGCCAGAAAGACAAATGATTACGTGATGTATTAAAGTAGACTGGTTAGGAGATAACGGGTCGAATATAAAGTATTATATCTATACAGTGCTGTGACTAATTCATTCTGAGGTGTCTAATATGAAGTATTATATCTATACAGTGCTGTGACTAATTCATTCTGAGGTGTCTAATCAGGGCCGAAACTAGGATATCTGTCACCCGGTGCAAGGCAGTAATTTTGCGCCCCCTCCCTTCCCGTACCTGGATTTTGTCCTTGCTCCTCCATAAGGCAGTGCATTACTCAGACGTCCCTGGTATAGTGACTTACATTATTCCACACACCATAATGCCCATTACACATTATGCCACACACTGTAATGCCTATTAAAAAAGTGCCACTTACATATTTGCCCGACACCATTTTATGCCCCACAGTAATGCTTCTAATTACTTTAAAATTACCTGCTCGTTGCCATGGAGTTTCATGCTTGTTGCCAGGGGTTACATGCTCATTGCCAGGGGGTTTCATGCTTGTTGTCAGGGGATTTATGCTCATTGTCAGGGGGTTTCATGCTCGCTGTCAGGGGTTCCATGCTCGTTGCCATGGGGTTCCATGCTCGTTGCCATGGGGTTCCATGCTCGTTGCCATGGGTGTTTATGCTCAGCCAGGGGGGTTTATGCTCGTTGCCAGGGGGGTTTGAAGGGAGAAGATGCAGCTCTCAGCATCCTCTCCCTGCAGCGCCAGCGTTCCCGGCACTTCCGGGAACGCTGTGTGCATTGCGCTCTGCTAACAGACACTAGAGGTCCAGTAGGACCTCTAGCATCTGTCTCTTCCTTGGCGGCGGCCATTTTTTGATGGCCGTTTTCAGCAGAGTCCATGCGGACGGCTAGTCCGCATGGAATCTGCTGAAAACGGCCATCCAAAAATGGCCGCCGCCAACAAAGAGACAGACACTAGAGGTCCAGTAAGGACCTCTAGCATTAGTCTCCTCTTCGGCGGCGGCCATTTTCAGATGGCAGAGTCTGCTTTTTCACCCCCAGGCAATCCCCTCCCGGTGCACGTGCACCTCTAGCCCCCCCCTAGTTGCGGCCCTGGTCTAATATAAAGTATTATATCTATACAGTGCTGTGACTAATTCATTCTGAGGTGATGGATGTAATCAGCTTTACCATAGCCCGGTAACGTTACCTTTACCATAGACCGGTAACTTTAGATATCCAGTTAAGCTGCAACATCACCGGTAGCAAGAACAAGCGGTTATACCATTTTCTAACATCACATTATTCTATTACACTGCACAACAATGACAATGTTTCCGATGTGAAAATAGTTACCTCTAATTGATTTCAGCATGCAAAGAATGAATATGACATTTACAACTCTCAGTTAGCTCTGAGTTCCGAGATATAGCCCATTTATGACGATGTAGGGGTATTCCTAGTGACCTGGGCAGAATGGAGAGAATCTTACCAGCAATTTGCGTTCCGCACAGGGGGGGCGGGGCCTAATGACCCAATTAAATGAATCAGTTATTTGTCCCCTCCCCTATTCAAATATATGTGATTCACGGGATTACCCCCACAAGATAACTGTGGGGCACTGAGTGACAGCATAGGGAGCGATTCCACCAAGACATTTCAGCAATGGGACAAAGATATCAGGGTCGGTGACAGTGACAAGAGATGCCCCAGAAGAGGAGTACAAGCGACAAGCAAAGAGAAAGCACCCCCATGAATAGGCCACTGTATTACATAGTACTTTCCTATGCTGTATGTGTGTTTCCTATGCTGTGTGTGTCGGTTTCCTATGCTGTGTGTGTCGGTTTCCTATGCTGTGTGTGTCGGTTTCCTATGCTGTGTGTGTCGGTTTCCTATGCTGTGTGTGTCGGTTTCCTATGCTGTGTGTCGGTTTCCTATGCTGTGTGTCGGTTTCCTATGCTGTGTGTCGGTTTCCTATGCTGTGTGTCGGTTTCCTATGCTGTGTGTCGGTTTCCTATGCTGTGTGTCGGTTTCCTATGCTGTGTGTCGGTTTCCTATGCTGTGTGTCTGTTTCCTATGCTGTGTGTCTGTTTCCTATGCTGTGTGTCTGTTTCCTATGCTGTGTGTCTGTTTCCTATGCTGTGTGTCTGTTTCCTATGCTGTGTGTCTGTTTCCTATGCTGTGTGTCTGTTTCCTATGCTGTGTGTCTGTTTCCTATGCTGTGTGTCTGTTTCCTATGCTGTGTGTCTGTTTCCTATGCTGTGTGTCTGTTTCCTATGCTGTGTGTCTGTTTCCTATGCTGTGTGTCTGTTTCCTATGCTGTGTGTCTGTTTCCTATGCTGTGTGTCTGTTTCCTATGCTGTGTGTCTGTTTCCTATGCTGTGTGTCTGTTTCCTATGCTGTGTGTCTGTTTCCTATGCTGTGTGTCTGTTTCCTATGCTGTGTGTCTGTTTCCTATGCTGTGTGTCTGTTTCCTATGCTGTGTGTCTGTTTCCTATGCTGTGTGTCTGTTTCCTATGCTGTGTGTCTGTTTCCTATGCTGTGTGTCTGTTTCCTATGCTGTGTGTCTGTTTCCTATGCTGTGTGTCTGTTTCCTATGCTGTGTGTCTGTTTCCTATGCTGTGTGTCTGTTTCCTATGCTGTGTGTCTGTTTCCTATGCTGTGTGTCTGTTTCCTATGCTGTGTGTCTGTTTCCTATGCTGTGTGTCTGTTTCCTATGCTGTGTGTCTGTTTCCTATGCTGTGTGTCTGTTTCCTATGCTGTGTGTCTGTTTCCTATGCTGTGTGTCTGTTTCCTATGCTGTGTGTCTGTTTCCTATGCTGTGTGTCTGTTTCCTATGCTGTGTGTCTGTTTCCTATGCTGTGTGTCTGTTTCCTATGCTGTGTGTCTGTTTCCTATGCTGTGTGTCTGTTTCCTATGCTGTGTGTCTGTTTCCTATGCTGTGTGTCTGTTTCCTATGCTGTGTGTCTGTTTCCTATGCTGTGTGTCTGTTTCCTATGCTGTGTGTCTGTTTCCTATGCTGTGTGTCTGTTTCCTATGCTGTGTGTCTGTTTCCTATGCTGTGTGTCTGTTTCCTATGCTGTGTGTCTGTTTCCTATGCTGTGTGTCTGTTTCCTATGCTGTGTGTCTGTTTCCTATGCTGTGTGTCTGTTTCCTATGCTGTGTGTCTGTTTCCTATGCTGTGTGTCTGTTTCCTATGCTGTGTGTCTGTTTCCTATGCTGTGTGTCTGTTTCCTATGCTGTGTGTCTGTTTCCTATGCTGTGTGTCTGTTTCCTATGCTGTGTGTCTGTTTCCTATGCTGTGTGTCTGTTTCCTATGCTGTGTGTCTGTTTCCTATGCTGTGTGTCTGTTTCCTATGCTGTGTGTCTGTTTCCTATGCTGTGTGTCTGTTTCCTATGCTGTGTGTCTGTTTCCTATGCTGTGTGTCTGTTTCCTATGCTGTGTGTCTGTTTCCTATGCTGTGTGTCTGTTTCCTATGCTGTGTGTCTGTTTCCTATGCTGTGTGTCTGTTTCCTATGCTGTGTGTCTGTTTCCTATGCTGTGTGTCTGTTTCCTATGCTGTGTGTCTGTTTCCTATGCTGTGTGTCTGTTTCCTATGCTGTGTGTCTGTTTCCTATGCTGTGTGTCTGTTTCCTATGCTGTGTGTCTGTTTCCTATGCTGTGTGTCTGTTTCCTATGCTGTGTGTCTGTTTCCTATGCTGTGTGTCTGTTTCCTATGCTGTGTGTCTGTTTCCTATGCTGTGTGTCTGTTTCCTATGCTGTGTGTCTGTTTCCTATGCTGTGTGTCTGTTTCCTATGCTGTGTGTCTGTTTCCTATGCTGTGTGTCTGTTTCCTATGCTGTGTGTCTGTTTCCTATGCTGTGTGTCTGTTTCCTATGCTGTGTGTCTGTTTCCTATGCTGTGTGTCTGTTTCCTATGCTGTGTGTCTGTTTCCTATGCTGTGTGTCTGTTTCCTATGCTGTGTGTCTGTTTCCTATGCTGTGTGTCTGTTTCCTATGCTGTGTGTCTGTTTCCTATGCTGTGTGTCTGTTTCCTATGCTGTGTGTCTGTTTCCTATGCTGTGTGTCTGTTTCCTATGCTGTGTGTCTGTTTCCTATGCTGTGTGTCTGTTTCCTATGCTGTGTGTCTGTTTCCTATGCTGTGTGTCTGTTTCCTATGCTGTGTGTCTGTTTCCTATGCTGTGTGTCTGTTTCCTATGCTGTGTGTCTGTTTCCTATGCTGTGTGTCTGTTTCCTATGCTGTGTGTCTGTTTCCTATGCTGTGTGTCTGTTTCCTATGCTGTGTGTCTGTTTCCTATGCTGTGTGTCTGTTTCCTATGCTGTGTGTCTGTTTCCTATGCTGTGTGTCTGTTTCCTATGCTGTGTGTCTGTTTCCTATGCTGTGTGTCTGTTTCCTATGCTGTGTGTCTGTTTCCTATGCTGTGTGTCTGTTTCCTATGCTGTGTGTCTGTTTCCTATGCTGTGTGTCTGTTTCCTATGCTGTGTGTCTGTTTCCTATGCTGTGTGTCTGTTTCCTATGCTGTGTGTCTGTTTCCTATGCTGTGTGTCTGTTTCCTATGCTGTGTGTCTGTTTCCTATGCTGTGTGTCTGTTTCCTATGCTGTGTGTCTGTTTCCTATGCTGTGTGTCTGTTTCCTATGCTGTGTGTCTGTTTCCTATGCTGTGTGTCTGTTTCCTATGCTGTGTGTCTGTTTCCTATGCTGTGTGTCTGTTTCCTATGCTGTGTGTCTGTTTCCTATGCTGTGTGTCTGTTTCCTATGCTGTGTGTCTGTTTCCTATGCTGTGTGTCTGTTTCCTATGCTGTGTGTCTGTTTCCTATGCTGTGTGTCTGTTTCCTATGCTGTGTGTCTGTTTCCTATGCTGTGTGTCTGTTTCCTATGCTGTGTGTCTGTTTCCTATGCTGTGTGTCTGTTTCCTATGCTGTGTGTCTGTTTCCTATGCTGTGTGTCTGTTTCCTATGCTGTGTGTCTGTTTCCTATGCTGTGTGTCTGTTTCCTATGCTGTATGTCTGTTTCCTATGCTGTGTGTTTGTTTTGTATGCTGTATGTTTGTTTCCTATGCTGTGTGTCTGTTTCCTATGCTGTGTGTCTGTTTCCTATGCTGTGTGTCTGTTTCCTATGCTGTGTGTCTGTTTCCTATGCTGTGTGTCTGTTTCCTATGCTGTGTGTCTGTTTCCTATGCTGTGTGTCTGTTTCCTATGCTGTGTGTCTGTTTCCTATGCTGTGTGTCTGTTTCCTATGCTGTATGTCTGTTTCCTATGCTGTGTGTTTGTTTTGTATGCTGTATGTTTGTTTCCTATGCTGTATGTTTGTTTTGTTTTGTGTTCTTATTTGTGATTGAATTAAAACAACTGTTATTAATTTTCTAAAAAGAAAATATCAGATTATTTTAAAATAGCTTTTCACTATGGCTATATTACTAATGTACATACAGTATAGTGCAAGTAGCGTAGCTCAAAAAATAGAGCTAGTAAAAACATTCTGAAATCATTTTAGTTTTTCTTGACCTCAAATTAGTGATGTCTGACTGTTAGCGATGTCTGACTGTTAGCGATGTCTGACTGTTAGCGATGTCTGACTGTTAGCGATGTCTGACTGTTAGCGATGTCTGACTGTTAGCGATGTCTGACTGTTAGCGATGTCTGACTGTTAGCGATGTCTGACTGTTAGCGATGTCTGACTGTTAGCGATGTCTGACTGTTAGCGATGTCTGACTGTTAGCGATGTCTGACTATTAGTGATGTATGACTATTTTTACAAAGGAAACAAATTAAAAGTATTAATTTGTTGTACAGTGTTATCCAATGACCATTTGTAGTAAGTAATGATAATGCTGATGTATTAGATGGCCTATTGGCCTGATTCAGTAAGGATCGTTATGGCGATTGCAGCAGCGATTACTCACGCAGTCTCGCTGCGAAAATTTGCTAATGAATGCGATAGCTATGCCATAACGTAGTCTAACATAAGGATGCCCACTTTACCTAACATAAGGATGCCCACTTTACCTAACACACATCCGTAATACTTAGTAAGTCTGCAAAACCATTGAAAACATGGAATACCATCACATCCTCACACACACTTACACAGGCTCTGACCTTACTCAGGAATTACTAACCTCATCACACGCAGTGATTACACAAGACTGAGAGACCATCAGTAACATGGAGTACCATCACATCCTCACACACACTTACACAGGCTCTGACCTTACACAGGAATTACTAACCTCATCACACGCAGTGATTACACAATACTGAGTAACCATCAGTAACATGGAGTACCATCATATCCTCACACACACTTACACAGGCTCTGACCTTACACAGGAATTACTAACCTCATCACACGCAGTGATTACACAAGACTGAGAAACCATCAGTAACATGGAGTACCATCACATCCTCACACACACTTACACAGGCTCTGACCTTACACAGGAATTACTAACCTCATCACACGCAGTGATTACACAAGACTGAGATACCATCGGTAACATGGAGTACCATCACAGCCTCACACACACTTACACAGGCTCTGACCTTACTCAGGAATTACTAACCTCATCACACACAGTGATTACACAAGACTGAGGGCTCTATTTATTAACATTATTTTTACTAAAATAAAGTGAAAAAGGGTGTTTTCACACCCTTTTCACATTATTTTAGTTTCACCTGTATTTATTACAGGGCAATTGGAGTAGAATTAGTAAAATTCTACTCCAACCCCCAGTATCACTTATTTTTAGTAAAGCAGATCGCATTTCCCATAATTGTAATGGGAAATGTGATCTGTGTGCAAGTTACTAAAAATAAATTGTAAAAAAATACCGGGGGAAGCCCTGTGATAATAACGCCACCTGGAGGTGGCGTTATCCAGGATCTCCCCCGGTTACCGGGCTCCCACTCTGGTCTAACGGGGAGAGCAGAGGCGGGAGTCGGTCCCAGTAATCAGCTGTGTGGTCTAATAGACCGCAAGCTGATAGCTGTAAAAAAAAGAAAAAAAAAATTAAGCATTTTTTTTTTTTACTTACCTGAATCCAGGGACCGGTGATCGGGCCTCCGGTGATGGCTCCTCTCCGGTCAGCTGGTCTCCCACAGTGCACTGGGGCCCGGTCATCAGGTGATCGGACCCCAGTGCAGTATGGGAGATCACCTGATCGGGAAGCCCGGAGAAGACCACCGGAGGCCAGGAGGATGCAGGTAAGTGTAATGAAGGGAGGGGGGGTTGCGGGGGTCCGCGATCGCGGGGGGCGGGGCTTAGCGCCGGGGGCGGGGCTTAGCGTCGGGGGGGTAGTAGCGGTGGTCGGTCGGCGCATGCGCGGGCTCTTAGTCGCTGTATTTTTTCCGAAAATACCGCGACTAGAGTGCGGATGGGATCCGCAGGGACAGAGCTTTATCGCAAGCTCTGTCCCTGCAAGGGATTTATAGTAAATCCCTGTGATATTACCTGAATTCGTAATGCGAATTCACTCGGTAATATCACACTACAATCCGCATTCAATATGCGGATTGTAGTAAATAGAGCCCTGAGACACCATCAGTAACATGGAGTACCATCACATCCTCACACACACTTACACAGGCTCTGACCTTACTCAGGAATTACTAACCTCATCACACACAGTGATTACACAAGACTGAGAGACCATTAGTAACATGGAGTACCATCACATCCTCACACACACTTACACAGGCTCTGACCTTACTCAGGAATTACTAACCTCATCACACACAGTGATTACACAAGACTGAGAGACCATTAGTAACATGGAGTACCATCACATCCTCACACACACTTACACAGGCTCTGACCTTACTCAGGAATTACTACCCTCATCACACACAGTGAAAGCCCAAGTGGTGTATGTCATCACAGTACCAATTTATGCACGCCCCTGTGATGGCGGTCAAACGCACTGGCATGCCTGCGTGTCACTGACCAGCCCGCCGTCACCACTCCCAAACGGTACTTCCTGTCAATCAATCTGCGATGGGTCTGCGTAGTCACTGCGATCGCAGTGAAGACTTCGCACAGTGCGATGCATGCGCAGAACGCAAGAATCGCCCGTCTGCTTGCATAATCGCACTTGCAATCCTTACTGAATCAGGCCCTATACACAGAGCACAGTGCGTCTCTCACCTGCACCAGGTTCCTCCTCATCTTTGGCGATTGCACCGTCAGGACCACGTGTGGGTGATACGAGAGGGTCCTTGGTGGCATACACGTCCTCCGGTCCAGCCTCTTGCAGTGCAGGTGGCTGCTCTGCAATCTCCTCCCCTTGGGGATCAGGTCCTGTGGGATCTTCCTCCTTTATGTCCTGCTCAGGATCTCTCTTATCCAGCTCTGAGTCCCCCTCCTCAGTGAGCGTCTTGTCTACAGGGAGTAGAGAAACCATCAGCCGCTCACAGGGACGGTGCCAGACTCTTAGTATTGTCTTATGTCACTGGCCTGCACCAACTGGAACTGGTTTTCTATTTGCTCTAGGTCACAATTCTATTGGTGCGTACACACGGTACGATCAGTCAGTGATAACGATATCGCCAACTGATCTCCCTGCACCTTCCCGGTGTGCTGGATGATCGATATCGACCATCCAGCACATCACCAATGACAGGCCAGTGATCGCGGGTCCCTATGTAACCTGGACGATAACGCCCAGGTTGGCCTACATGTACGGCCGATGGACGATACAATATTGTCCATACGTGCCCACACATCGCTGGCCGTTTTAGGGTTGGAAGGCACAAAAAAAAAGAAAAAAAAAAAAAGAACAATCTCGTTATCGTTCATTTACTATAGTACCGTGTGTACGCACCATAGCAATAGTTCATCAGGTGCACAATACAGTATTTACACCTAAGACGCTGTAGCGGCACAGCTGTATAAGTATCCGTTCCACTACCTGAGGCAGCACCCGACAGGGCGCCATACTCATGCCTTACAAAACACTACATAAAAAACTTTGTATATGAGCCGTGGGCAGATTACTAAATCTAGTAATGATTAAAATTAACAATCAGGTAAATTTGGGGGCTTGCCTCAAGAAAATGGCCATTTAGGAATGAAATCCCTACATTTCCCGCCAGAGATGCCGTCTCTATGTAGGCTCAGCTATAGGTCAGGGAACCTTATTCATCTCTTCTATTTATCTCTTAGTGATTGGGACATCTGCAACTTGTTAGCCAATCAGATTGAAAGGTTCACAGCAGCACAGAGATCATGCTGGAGGCAGTGACCTGTCCACTCATGGGAGCCAATGTTTTCAAATGATTGGGGGTACTTACGCCGGCCCACCCACTCCTAACATACGACTGACAATGGCATAGTTGTTGCCTATGTGTCTGCATCATTAGATTAATGAGGACAGGGCTCCATGTGACAGGGGCAGTGACATGATATGAGGAGGGGAATGGAGGCAGCAGCACAGAGTATAACAGGAGATGAGTGATGTGTCAGTGAGGACAGGGCTGCATGTGACAGGGGCAGTGACATGATGTGAGGAGGGGAATGGAGGCAGCAGGAGGTCACAGGCTGAGAGTTATATAGTGGGAGGAGCAGGGTCCCCCAGCAGCACAGAGTATATCAGGAGATGAGTGATGTGTCAGTGAGGACATGGCTGCATGTGACAGGGGCAGTGACATGATGTGAGGAGGGGAATGGAGGCAGCAGGAAGCCACAGACAGAGTTCTAGAGTTGAAGAGCAAGGTTATATTTTGTGTTAAATTTTAATATTTCTTTTGCAGGTGAACTACAAGTACCAGCGGGCCCGTAATGCCCCGCATGCTGGTTCTTGTGGTTTTCCAAGTACCAGCATGCGGGGGAGGCTTTTACTTCTATCTTTTACACCACATTTACACTACTAACCCGTCACACACCGCCCAGGGGTGTCTGGGCTAGCCCCGGGCTATCAGCCCTGGAGAGGGTGACCCCTTTATTGGGGGGTACCCACCTCCCCAGGGATCCATAGCCTGGGCTGACTAGTGGTCAGCGGTAATGCTTTGGATGGGGGACCAATTATGGAAAATACAGGGGACCCCTACTCTTTTTGTCCCATGTATTTCCAAAACCAGGACCGGCTTAGCTGTGAGCCCAGTGCTAGTTGTGCTAAATACAGTTGACCCTTGCTCTTTTTGTTCCATGTATTTCCAAAACCAGGACTGGCGCTGATAAGGCCCGGGGCTGGTTGTGCTTTAGGGGATGTCCACGTGGATTTTTTTTTTTCACTTTTTATTCATTTTCTTTTTTACACAGATGCATGTACGGATCTCACTGATCTATGCAGGCATCTGTGTCTCTGCTATCGCGCACGGTCTAAAGATATGCAAATCGTTAGATCATGCATGATAGATTGTATGTCACATTGTACATGTTTTTGCTCCATATTTGCATCTGTAGTGCCAGGGAGAGGTCAAGGGAAATCGATAACGACATCACATTGTTTGCACATTGGGGTAGATGTATTATAGTGGCACGTTAAGTGCCGCTATAACGCTTCCTGCTTCGCCTCTTTACCGAGGCGAAGCAGGAAGCACTACCGGTGAGATGTGTGAACATCTCACCGGCCGGGGAGGGGGAGCGTTAACTCCCCCCTCCGGCGCTACCCGCTACAGACCACATCGCATCAGCCTAGTGCTGATGCGATGTGTGTCAGGCCCGGCCGGCTCCACTGAGCATGCGCGGGATCTCGCAAGTATCGCGAGATCCCCGCGTGCAGCCCTGGAGCCGGTAGCCGCCACAGCAGGGACAGCGCTGTCCCTGCTGTGGGTATAGGCTAGCGCCAGGCTGTAGCTGTCGATAACGACAGCTACAGCCGGCCGAACGGTCAGACGATCTGACCGTTCGTACATAGCCCAGGCTGTCGGCGCTGCTATCTTGTAGATAGCAGCGCCGATAATGACAGGGGCGCACAGCGCCCCTGTCATTTACCGCCCAGACCCCCGATCATACATCAGGGAGAAACGGTATCAGCGCACCGTATCTGGGCTTCATACATCTACCCCATTGTCTAGTGTGTACCCACCTTAAGATACACCTTACTAGAAAACATAGCTAAAAAGACAGAGCTGCATATTGTAACATCAACAGGCTGCCATGTCCTGTAAGGAGGACCTGTGTGACAGATCTGTACTAATTACAGGCTGCCATTTCCTGTAAGGAGGACCTGTGTGACAGATCTGTACTCATTACAGGCTGCCATGTCCTGTAAGGAGGACCTGTGTGACAGATCTGTACTAATTACAGGCTGCCATTTCCTGTAAGGAGGACCTGTGTGACAGATCTGTACTCATTACAGGCTGCCATGTCCTGTAAGGAGGACCTGTGTGACAGATCTGTACTCATTACAGGCTGCCATGTCCTGTAAGGAGGACCTGTGTGACAGATCTGTATTCATTACAGGCTGCCATGTCCTGTAAGGAGGACCTGTGTGACAGATCTGTATTCATTACAGGCTGCCATGTCCTGTAAGGAGGACCTGTGTGACAGATCTGTACTCATTACAGGCTGCCATTTCCTGTAAGGAGGACCTGTGTGACAGATCTGTACTCATTACAGGCTGCCATGTCCTGTAAGGAGGACCTGTGTGACAGATCTGTATTCATTACAGGCTGCCATGTCCTGTAAGGAGGACCTGTGTGACAGATCTGTACTCATTACAGGCTGCCATGTCCTGTAAGGAGGACCTGTGTGACAGATCTGTACTCATTACAGGCTGCCATGTCCTGTAAGGAGTACCTGTGTGACAGATCTGTACTCATTACAGGCTGCCATGTCCTGTAAGGAGGACCTGTGTGACAGATCTGTACTCATTACAGGCTGCCATGTCCTGTAAGGAGGACCTGTGTGACAGATCTGTACTCATTACAGGCTGCCATTTCCTGTAAGGAGGACCTGTGTGACAGATCTGTACTCATTACAGGCTGCCATTTCCTGTAAGGAGGACCCTTGTGACAGATCTGTATTCATTACAGGCTGCCATGTCCTGTAAGGAGGACCTGTGTGACAGATCTGCATTCATTACAGGCTGCCATATCCTGTAAGGAGGACCTGTGTGACAGATCTGTATTCATTACAGGCTGCCACTTCCTGTAAGGAGGACCTGTGTGACAGAGCTGTATTCATTACAGGCTGCCATGTCCAGTAAGGAGGACCTGTGTGACAGATCTGTATTCATTACAGGCTGTCATTTCCTGTAAGGAGGACCTGTGTGACAGATCTGTATTCATTACAGGCTGCCATGTCCTGTAAGGAGGACCTGTGTGACAGATCTGTATTCATTACAGGCTGCCATGTCCTGTAAGGAGGACCTGTGTGACAGATCTGTACTCATTACAGGCTGCCATGTCCTGTAAGGAGGACCTGTGTGACAGATCTGTACTCATTACAGGCTGCCATGTCCTGTAAGGAGGACCTGTGTGACAGATCTGTACTCATTACAGGCTGCCATGTCCTGTAAGGAGGACCTGTGTGACAGATCTGTACTCATTACAGGCTGCCATTTCCTGTAAGGAGGACCTGTGTGACAGATCTGTACTCATTACAGGCTGCCATTTCCTGTAAGGAGGACCTGTGTGACAGATCTGTACTCATTACAGGCTGCCATTTCCTGTAAGGAGGACCTGTGTGATAGATCTGTACTCATTACAGGCTGCCATTTCCTGTAAGGAGGACCTGTGTGACAGATCTGTACTCATTACAGGCTGCCATGTCCTGTAAGGAGGACCTGTGTGACAGATCTGTATTCATTACAGGCTGCCATGTCCTGTAAGGAGGACCTGTGTGACAGATCTGTACTCATTACAGGCTGCCATGTCCTGTAAGGAGGACCTGTGTGACAGATCTGTACTCATTACAGGCTGCCATGTCCTGTAAGGAGTACCTGTGTGACAGATCTGTACTCATTACAGGCTGCCATGTCCTGTAAGGAGGACCTGTGTGACAGATCTGTACTCATTACAGGCTGCCATGTCCTGTAAGGAGGACCTGTGTGACAGATCTGTACTCATTACAGGCTGCCATTTCCTGTAAGGAGGACCTGTGTGACAGATCTGTACTAATTACAGGCTGCCATTTCCTGTAAGGAGGACCCTTGTGACAGATCTGTATTCATTACAGGCTGCCATGTCCTGTAAGGAGGACCTGTGTGACAGATCTGCATTCATTACAGGCTGCCATATCCTGTAAGGAGGACCTGTGTGACAGATCTGTATTCATTACAGGCTGCCACTTCCTGTAAGGAGGACCTGTGTGACAGAGCTGTATTCATTACAGGCTGCCATGTCCAGTAAGGAGGACCTGTGTGACAGATCTGTATTCATTACAGGCTGTCATTTCCTGTAAGGAGGACCTGTGTGACAGATCTGCATTCATTACAGGCTGCCATATCCTGTAAGGAGGACCTGTGTGACAGATCTGTATTCATTACAGGCTGCCACTTCCTGTAAGGAGGACCTGTGTGACAGAGCTGTACTCATTACAGGCTGCCATTTCCTGTAAGGAGGACCTGTGTGACAGATCTGTATTCATTACAGGCTGTCATTTCCTGTAAGGAGGACCTGTGTGACAGATCTGTATTCATTACAGGCTGCCATGTCCTGTAAGGAGGACCTGTGTGACAGAGCTGTATTCATTACAGGCTGCCATTTCCTGTAAGGAGGACCTGTGTGACAGATCTGTATTCATTACAGGCTGCCATTTCCTGTAAGGAGGACCTGTGTGACAGATCTGTACTCATTACAGGCTGCCATGTCCTGTAAGGAGGACCTGTGTGACAGAGCTGTACTCATTACAGGCTGCCATTTCCTGTAAGGAGGACCTGTGTGACAGATCTGTACTCATTACAGGCTGCCATTTCCTGTAAGGAGGACCTGTGTGACAGATCTGTACTCATTACAGGCTGCCATTTCCTGTAAGGAGGACCTGTGTGACAGATCTGTATTCATTACAGGCTGCCATTTCCTGTAAGGAGGACCTGTGTGACAGATCTGTACTAATTACAGGCTGCCATGTCCTGTAAGGAGGACCTGTGTGACAGATCTGTATTCATTACAGGCTGCCATTTCCTGTAAGGAGGACCTGTGTGACAGATCTGTATTCATTACAGGCTGACATTTCCTGTAAGGAGGACCTGTGTGACAGATCTATATTCACTACAGGCTGCCATTTCCTGTAAGGAGGACCTGTGTGACAGATCTGTATTCATTACAGGCTGCCATTTCCTGTAAGGAGGACCTGTGTGACAGAGCTGAACTAATTACAGGCTGCCACTTCCTGTAAGGAGGACCTGTGTGATAGATCTAAATTAATTACAGGCTGCCATTTCCTGTAAGGAGGAACTGTGTGACAGAGCTGTATTCATTACAGGCTGCCATTTCCTGTAAGTATTTTTCATATTTACTAATCTAACCCCCCCTAACCCTCCCTTAGGGGTTCCTAACCCTAACCTCCCCCCTGTAAGTGCCTAACCCTAACCCCCCTCTTCCCCGCAGCCTAAATAACCCTAACCCCCCCCCCTCTTCCCCGGCCTAGCCTAACCCTCCCGGGTGGGTGCCTAACCCTAAGACCCCCCGGGAGCCCCTAACCTAACCCTCTCCCCCGCGGCTGTCCGCGCCCGCCACCCAGCTTACCTTCGATCGGTATTCCGGGCGTCGGGCTCCCGGCGTAGGTAAAATGACAGGCGTCGGTATTTCGACGCCTGTCATTCGACACCTGCCGGGATTAGACAGTCGGGAAGCAAGTAAAATGAAAGGTGTCGGGATTTCAACGCCTGTCATTAGACAGTCGGGAAGCCGGCGGTCGGCATTTCGACCGTCTCAGACAAAATGGAGCGGTCGCTTCTGGTGTGTTTTGCCAGTGGCTCCTAATCTCTTTCTTCTACTAATCTTTTTGTTGTTAGCTTCCTGGTATCAGATATGATTTATGGCCTAGACCAGGGTCTGTCATTGGTGACATGGCCACTAGGTATGGCATTTATATTGCAGTGAATGTGGCTTTAACTGTTTTTTTTTTATGCTCTTGGAACCTGTAAGGAACTTTGGAGCTCTCAGGGTGAATGTAGCATCTATGGGTGATTACAATGATTTAGGAGGAGGTCTTTTCAATTGTTCTGGCTAATACCTCTCAGCATGCAATTTGTAATAATGTCTTAACTCTTTTAGAAGCCCATAATATGACTTTGTCACCAAGAAGAAAACACTGTTCTTACCTTCCGCTTCCACTTCTGTGTCCTGAACTCCTGGTGCAAGCAGAGACGTATCGCTGAGAGTGGAGTGTTTCTGCCTAAGCTTGTACGAGATCTCCTGTACGTCTTCCAACAAATCGTCCATTTCTTTTTCTGTTGCCGTGCTCTCACTGTTCACCTCTACTGCATCCAAGACAGTCTCAACAAAGCCGAGTATACTCAATTCAGACGCTTCTAAAATCTCGTCCAGAGCTTTGTCGATGTAATCTAGACGTACATTGTCTCTCCGTGCAAGCTTCAGTTCAGAGTCCATGTCCTGGAGCATGGCTTCCAGCCGCAGGAGGTTGTCGGAGCCAAGGATGTTTGTGAACTCTGCTATTTTTTGTTCATCCAGGTAGTCCCTCATTATGGTAAGAGCTTTAATACTTTCAATATAAGAGACTTCCTCTAGTGTCTCAGTTGCTGTAGTTAGGGACTCACCGGGCTCTTCTACATTAGCCGATTTGTCATGAGACAGGTCTGAGATGACTGCCCTCGTGTCTTCCTTGGTTGCTTTCTCTACGTCTTCCTCTACGGTTGTGGTTGCCTCCTGTTTGGTTTCTATACCTGAAATATCTGAATCAATATTATTAACAGTCAGATGCTCATCAACCCCCTCTGTTTCTTCATTGTTTGCTTTTGGAACATCATCCTTTTTTGGTTCAGTCACAACAACAACCTTTTTATCCTCAACATCGGCTGGAACGGAATGATATGCTGCTTGCACGTGTGTTTCTTCATTTTCTGGTTCAAGTTTTTTAAATGCTGTTTCTTGGTTGAGTTCAATTTCCTCACTTACTGATTTAGGTACGTTCTCAGTATGGTCATGGTCACTTTCAGCCTTTGTCAGCAATTCTTTAGCACGCCTGGCGCTTGCAGCATTTTCATCTTCCAACAGTTCATCAGTGTTGTCTACATCGTTTTCCTTTCTGTCCACAATCAAGGGAGAATTTTCTTCATCGTCCTGATCACTCAAATGGACCTCAACTTCTGAAACTTTATTATTGGCACTGACTCCAGTAATGTCTTCGGGCGGCTGCCCTGCTTCAAGATAGTCTGGCTTAAGTTGTTCATGTTTTACTTCCTTCTTGGTCTCAATTTCCCCAAGCTTTATAATTTGTGTTGTGTCATCTTGATTTGGCAGTTTATTGTCCTCTTCTGTTGATGACTTTTCAAAATTGATTTCATCTACAGGCATAGCATCTTCTACTATTATTCCATCTGAGCCTTCTTTTTCCTCTGATCCTGGAGATACAGTTTCTTTTTTCTCCAGAAATGGACTTTGTTGCTGTGTATTCTCCACTTCATTAGGGATATCACTTGTAGGTTTCACATCTTCTGGAACTGCCAGATCCAATGAGGCCAATTTAGTTTCCACCGATTTTATCTCTACCGTTTTGTCTTGGTTGGTGTTGGGATGTTCTACAGTGGAGTCCTCAGATGACATTATTTCCTCATTCGTAGAATTGTCTTCTTCTAGATCTTCTTCATCTTCTAAATCAATTTTTCTGTCCACTATTTCTATTTCTTTGGATTCTTTTAGATCCAGGCTTGGATCTTCAGATGTTGCTCCACCAAGGTTGTTCTCGTTTTCTTCTATATTCTCATTCAGTTTTGTCTCAGGGAGCTCAGAATCCTCCAATGATTTTCTAAACTCCTCATTAGTTGCATTGTTATCATTAGTTGGTAGCTGTGAATCTTCCTTAGCGGTTTCGCTTTTGACGGGATCCCTTGGCTCAGCTGCCTCCCCATCCAACTTACCAGTTTGTTCCGTTACGGCTTGTTCCTCTGTTAATAATTCAGCATCAGTTTCACTTACGGGAGATAATGTTTCACCACTGGACAAGTTGGTTGTTGTAATATTGATTGGTTCAGTTTGTGAGGATTTATCGACCTCAACAACAGATAATGTTTCATCTATCAGGTCTTCTTCGAGAACAAATATGTCTTCATCAAGAGAGTGCTCAGAATGGTCATGTTGTCTCACGCTATTTTTGTCCATACCAAGCAAATACAAATTACTGTCTTCTTCCAAATGTTCAATGGAGTCTTCGTCCTCCTCTTCCTCCGAGTCCATTCCATCTGGGTGAGTGACTTCTCGTGTGGTTTCCCCACCACTGACAATGGCAAAGAAGGTGTCGCCCCATGTGGTTAGAATTTCCTTCTTTGGCTTTAGTGTTGTAGCATGACCCATGTCTACAGGGACCTCCACTTCCTCTTCAGGAGGGGTTTCTTTTGTCTCTGATGAAGTGATAGTAGTAGTAGTAGAATGGTTTTCAAAAGCGCTCTGATCCAACAAATTTTCATCAGATTCATCATAAGATAACAGAGGGGGTTCAGTGGACTCTTCAATAAGGTCCTCTTCATATTGTGCATCATAGGATTCATCCACCATGTCTCCATCTACATCTAGGTATTGATCATCTAGTGTAACACGCTTGGTTTCCTCATCATCAGACACGACAGCATCTCCTGTTGAGTCAATTTTTGTCTTCAAGTTCTGTATCAGTTCCTTATCTATAAGGGTAAAGGAATCAAATTTTTCCATTTTTTCTTTGTACAGATCAGCTCCTCCTTGACGGACGCTGTCATTTTTCCCTTGTTCACTTTCTGGTACTTTGTTTTTTGCATCTATTGCTTGATGTGCAACATTGTCTTCCTGAGAATTTTTGGACTGACTATTTACACTATGGAGAGATTCTCCTGTTTTATCAGTGTCTGCCCGATTACCTAAATTGTTGCTTTGTGTGTTTTCATTGCTTTTCTCATTATTCTGGGCCTCTTTTCTTCGGCCTTGTAGTGGTTGTTCAGTTATTTCTTGGGCTTCTGGAGACAGCTCTGCTAATGGTGCTTCAGACTCGGAAGCAGATGGCACCCCTGTTGGTGCTTCAGACTCGGAAGGGGACAGTACGTCTTCTGGTGTGCCAGATGCTGAACTAGATGGCTCTCCTGTTGATGTTCCAGACTCTGAACTAGATGGCTCTCCAGGTAGTGTTCCAGACTCTGAAACAGGTGGCTCTCCTGTTGATGTTCCAGACTCTGAACTAGATGGCTCTCCAGGTAGTGTTCCAGACTCTGAAACAGGTGGCTCTCTAGGTACTGTTCCAGACTCTGAAACAGGTGGCTCTCCAGGTGGTGTTCCAGACTCTGAAACAGGTGGCTCTCCAGGTGGTGTTCCAGACTCTGAAACAGGTGGCTCTCCAGGTGGTGTTCCAGACTCTGAAACAGGTGGCTCTCCAGGTGGTGTTCCAGACTCTGAAACAGGTGGCTCTCCAGGTGGTGTTCCAGACTCTGGAATAGACTGTTCTGGTGTTGTTTCAGACTCTGAAAGAGGTGGCTCCTCTGAATCTGGAGATGGTAATGTAATCTCTGAAGCCAGCAATTCTTCCGGTGAGGTCACGGACTCTGAAGGAGGTTCTCCTGGTGATGTTTCATATTCTGGAGGAGGCAACACCCCTGGTGCTTTTTCAGATTTTGAAGGTGGAGACTCCCCTGGTGCTGCATCAGGCTGTGAAGGAGGAGACCCCCTTGGGGCTGTTTCGGGATCTGTAGGAGATTCCCCTGGTATGGCTTCAAATTGTGAAGGGGACGACTCCTCTGGCGCTGTTTCGGGATCAGTAGGAGGAGATTCCCCTGGTGTGGCTTCAGATTGTGAAGGGGACGACTCCTCTGGTGCTGTTTCGGGATCAGTAGGAGGAGATTTCCCTGGTGTGGCTTCAGATTGTGAAGGGGACGACTCCTCTGGTGCTGTTTCGGGATCTGTATGAGGAGATTCCCCTGGTGCTTTTTCAGATTTTGAAGGAGGAGACTCCCCTGGTGCTGCCTCAGATTGGGAAGGATCCAACTCCCTTGCTGCTATTTCAGGGTGTGAAGGAGGGGACTCTCCTGGTGCTGCCTCAGAATGTGGAGGAGGTGACTCTCCTGGTGCTGCCTCAGAATGTGGAGGAGGTGACTCCCCTGGTGCTGCCTCAGAATGTGGAGGATCTGCTCCTGGTTGCGAATCTCCAGTTGTGCTTCCTTTTTGTTTATTTAAAAGTTCATCAACATTATAATTATCAAAATTATCTTGTCCATTATCAAAACATACAAAATCTGTTCCCTGAAAAAAAACAAGAGATATGGTAAGAACTTACCTTTGTTATCTCTGTTTCTACGAAGTCCATAGGGTCCACAGGGTTGACCTTGGGGTATAGGTTGGGAACCAAATCCGGGCACCACGCAGTTAAAGCTTTTAGCTCCCAGGATGCACTTGGGTCCACTCTCCCTATAAACCCACCCCCCAGCCAGAGGCACCTCAGTTTGTAAGTAGCCAAAGGCCGGAGGAGGAGAGAAAAAGAGAGAGAAAACTGGAACACTCTAGAACCATACTCACAGAAAAGGAGACGGGAAACCGGTGACCAGTAACACAGCCCATATGAAGCCAGGTGCGTCAGGGTGGGCGCCCTGTGGACCCTATGGACTTCGTAGAAACAGAGATAACAAAGGTAAGTTCTTACCATATCTCTTGTTTTCTACTTCAGGGTCCATAGGGGGTCCACAGGGTTGACCTTGGGGATGTCCCAAAGCAGTTCAACCAAGGGTGGGGACGCTCCTGTGCTGAGAGGAGAATCCGTCGCCAAAAAGGAAGAATCCTGAGAGGCAAAGGAAACCAATGCCTAGAACCTTAAAAAGGTATGGACAGAAGACCACGTGGACACCTAGTAAGGCAAAACAGCCGAGGCGCCACAACGAGCCGCCCACGAGGGTTACATGGCCCGAGAAAAACAAGCCTCAACGACAGAAATGCCTACCCATGGGTAGGCCCCTGAGGAAGACATACGAGGCCATCCAGCCAACATTTCATTATAGGCCGGCCATCGTTTCCTGTGAAAACCAGAAACCGCAGACCACCAATAAGGAGTCCGATTACCATAAGGAACTTGAACGGATCATATAAAGCCAAAGAGGCCGGACCAAAGTCAATGAGGCCACACCAGCCGAGAAGACTGGGGACTGAATGGCCGTACCAGAATAATATGGAACCTAAAAACCACTCTAAGAAGAAATACAGGGCGAGAGCAACTCACACCCTGACATGATGCCCTCCAGAAGAGGGAGCCACATGAGAACGCTCCCAATTCAGACACTCTCCTGGTTGATTTAAACACCCTGAGAGAGAGAGAGCTTAAACAATAGACCATGTAATGGCTATCACAACCAGCGGTTCCATTGACTGTCCCCGGAAGGAACAAAGAACCACTACTAACTCCCCAGGAGTCCCTAGGGAGGACAAGTGGAGGCATAATCCAGAAAACACTCCAAAGGATGAACTGGATACCAGAGCGGAGCAATTCCATATCTTAACCATACCGACAGTGTAGAGATCCGCACTGTCAGGAAGGCCAGGCCAAGGGTGAAACCCAAGCCAGCCGGAAGGAATGCCAGAATATCTGAAAATCCTGGACACCGGAGGTACGATACCATAAGAATTATGTATGCCACAGTCCGTGGCAGATCCCAGCAAAGTCTGGCCTATCTGCTCTAAACATCTCAATGAAGACAGAGCCAGGAAAGCCCTAGGACCACAGTAGGGGCGCAGTCAAAGACAAACGATCCAGGTCCAGGGAAAAACAAGGACCCTGAGACAACAGGTCCAGATAGTGAAGCAGTAGGAACGGAGTATCGATGAGGAGACTCCGAAAATCTTAGTACCAGTGATGTCTGGGACGAACTGGAGCCCCCAGAAGGAAAGCCCCTCCGTCTCGAATTAAACTTCCGAAGTCCTCGAGGAAGAAGGGAGACCGGAGGACACAGGTACACAAAGTGGAAGGACCACTTCACTGACAAAGAGTCACTGAAGGTAGCTTCAGTACTCCTGGAGCTGGACTGTAACACCGGTAATGTGTGATCAAGTCAGAAGGCCATGAGGATCAATCCCCTCAGGGAGGCCCCCTCTGCTCACCAGGAGTTGAAACCTCTCTTGGAGAAGAGACTAGTCCCCGGGATGCACGTCGCGACGGCTGAGGAAGCCCGCTTCCCAATGGAGAGCTCCGGGAATAAACACTGCAGAGTTGGCCAGGAGAAGACCCTTGGACTATGTCAGAATGGATGACATACCTGACATTGCCACCCAACTACCAGTGTTGCCTAGATGGAAGTCACTGTTGTGACACTGTCGGACTGAACCTATTCAGGTTTACCGTGACATATGGGTTAGGCCAGAGTGAAGGTCCAAGACAGCCTAAAGTATCAACAAGTTAAGTGGCAGGGCAGAAACGACAGACGTCCAACTGCCCCGAAACGAATGCGGACCAGACACTGTCTGTAGCAAAGAACACCCTGGACGAGATGGCCATAGCCACCCGGACAGAGACCAACTCGCCTCCGGAGAAAGTATCATCGTTCGAACAGCGATCCGATGGGAAAAACTCGATCCATTTGGAGGGGAGTCAATTATGGCAAGGCCTGGAATGGAACTGAGCACATTCCACCCTACCAAAAGGTAGACACTCTGGTAGACCGCGCATCACAAAGAGTAATGACATATGTCGAATGCGTAGATATCCGCACACTCCAAGTTGAAGAGTGGAGATCTTGTCTTACGCCAGAAAAATTCTCAGAGTCTGAGAATCTAGCAGTGCTCCCAGATGAAGAAAACCCTGTGAGGGATGTAGGGAGGACTTTTTTCTCCGTTGACTAATTATCTGTACCGAGAAGAAGCCACGGTTATCCTGACCTGGCGGTAAAGTACCTTGGTGATCCTGCTAAAAGCAGGAGACCGTCCAGAGAAAGGAGCATTCGGATACCCTGAACAGGTGAACTGTCAGAAAATCCATAAGGCTGGTAAACCCCGGTGGAGTTGAGGACAGTCCCAAAAGGCAGAGCCCGAAACTTACAAGTGTTGCTGTGGCACAGCAAACCTAAACCCATGCTGATGAGAGTGCTCTGTACGTACCCGTAGGTACGTATCCTGAATACTCAGATATACCCTAAAATCCCCAGGTTCCAAACGTCGGATGATGAAGCATGGACGATTCCACCTGAGTCCAGGCATCGTTGGAATCTGATTCAGGGATTTGAGACAGAGTATAGGCAAATGAGGACCAGTCGGTCACCGCCCCAGAAAGAAAGTAGAACAACCAGTCCCTCACTGAGATAGTGAGGTTGGCCGAAATAGCTCTGCTTACCACAAAGACTGTATAGCTTTCTGGGATTGTAAGGCCCTGATCAGGTCTGAAGAAGGGCCCGTGTAACAATGCCTGTGAGGAGGCTGCCTGAGCAATGAGAGGCTGTTGAGAATCAGTACCTCACTCTGGAAATTCCCCAGATGTAGACCTGTCCCGTCAGGCTGAGGGTATATCCTCAGGTGTAGAAACAGGGTCGTCCGGAAGTCCAGGACTGCTCGGTACTGGATATGGTGGCCCCCATGGAGGCCGACAGCCTAGGAAAAAACAGGCTTTTAGGCTGACCCTGAGGACAAAAAGACTTAACAGAGTTAGTCCGAATGTAGTGGGAGTAGCTAAAGACGGTATCTCCCCATTAGTGATACTGCCAATGATGCAACGATCTTGTCAAGGTCAGGACCAAACAAGATCTTCCCCATGGAAGGAGTGTGCACCTCTGCTTTCCCATAACGTAGCCATAGGGTACTGCGGCGGATACAGACGCCGCCGAAACCCTGAAAGTTAGAAGACCGGCATCCCATGAGGTAATCCCACATATGACCACTGCATATTATATGTGAGCGGCAAAAGATATTTGGACCTCAGACGTGTTGGAGGGGAAAAACGTCACAAAAGCATCACCATGCGATGGCCACGGTAGGACGGGCAACAGGCCCTGAAAACGAGTACATTGATTTCAGGCAAAGTTACCACCTACGGATCCGTAAAATCCGTCCAGGCCGGGATGGGAGGCGTATTAATGCCTGTGACCCGATGATTAACATACAAATCCATCCCAGAAGGGGATTTCCATTACTTGTGAGGACCCTCAGGGAATGGGAAACAGGAGGCCTTTGTGACTCCTCGTATCTGGCGACAGCCAGACTCCCGCTATGAGATCCACCCGCTGGGCAGAAAACGGGAGATGTATGATACAGGTGCAGGATCGACATTCTCTATATCCAGAATGAACCTGGCTACCAGCCCCAAAGCAGGGATAATAATACTTGAAATCGGCTCCCCCCATGTGAGAGGGAAAGAGCCGAATATACCATCCAGTTCACGGCAGAGCCACTGGTCAGTAACCACAGGGCGTATATCACGCCAATTAGTATTTCGTATAAAACGACATCCACCAGGGTGGCCGTTGTGGTAATCCCTGCAAGGGGAATGACAGACCGATGTGGTATCGGAGGTAATTCATGTACTGTGAAAAACCCCGGCGGGGAGCGACAGTCTGTTGCACAGGGGTAAATTGCAAGAAATTGCGAGATACCCCGAGTTCAAAAGGTCAGTATGGTGAAGTAACTCCAAGCGAGTGACGACAATGGGGCCCGCCCGGCGATCCTCAAAGGAGAGGATCCTGAGAAATAAACCGCCCTTTAAGGGGGTCGTGCAAGGGGCCCCGCACCAGATGGTGCCGCATACATAAACCTTTCTGAGTTAAAATCCTCCGCACTAATTCCTGCAGGCTATGACTTGCAGGATAGCAATAATGGGTGCAGTATCGTGTGCAATCTCCTGGTCAGATATATCTGACTATCTTGACGGAAATATTAAGCAGCGCCATACCGGTCCTGACTGACGCTAAGATTAGCTGCAGGGACCCATTATCAGCGTATGCAACTCACAGTTCCATCTAAAATATGGCAACGTGCAGCACGCAACAGTATGTGACAAACCTCACAGATATTAACAAATATATATATGTGAGGTCTCAGAACCACCCCAGGTACACCTGTATTAGGGCAGATAAAGAAAAGGGATAGATATACACTGACAGGTGAGAGAAAAAGCAGACAGTCAGCACTAGCATAAGTCACATACAATGCAGACATATACACTGTACATACATAAGCATGACATATAATATACTGCACAATGTCGCTACATTCAACTGCCCAGATTCAGTGTCTGGGAAGGCTATAGCGCTGTGTACACTCATCCAAAATGGCCAGGTACGCAGGGGGACTGGGCTCACTGACATCCTAAGAGTTCTGCAGCACCACAGAGAAAATGGCCACTGGAGACCTCAGAAGAAGCGTGGCCCGCGGAGGAAACAGCTCAGCGACGCCAGACTGTAGTATTGAAAGGCGCGCTGAGCTGAGGGGAGGAGCCGCTAGACAGGGAAAGCTTCCTCCCCTGGCTAGCAATTAACCCCCCGGGATGCCGGCTCCCGCTATAATCCCTGGTGGTCTGTGGACACGCGGGGTATGCCTCCATGGAGGGGGAGCCCGCCGCCACCGCTAGCGCCTCCGGTCTGTCCCCAGAGACCGGAGGCATAAGGCTGCATATTCACACGTGGATCACCGCAAGCGGTGACCACGCGACTTACCTGTCCCCGTCGATCCGGCAGCAGCCCAGGGATTCCTCCAGAGCCCGGCTAGTACAGACTCTGGGGTCCGCTGCGATCCCCAGATCTGTACTGGCGTCGCAGCGCCGGCGGGGTGTAGGAGCGGCAGCTCAGACGTCCATTGGACAGTCTGATGCTGCCGCTCTGAAGAGTAGTAAAAAAGAACAAAATAAAAACTCTTTTAAGCTTAGGGGCTGCTAAGCAGCCCCCCTGCAGTAACGGTGACCCAACTCCGGCCGGGCACCAACTTAAACTGAGGTGCCTCTGGCTGGGGGGTGGGGTTATAGGGAGAGTGGACCCAAGTGCATCCTGGGAGCTAAAAGCTTTAACTGCGTGGTGCCCGGATTTGGTTCCCAACCTATACCCCAAGGTCAACCCTGTGGACCCCCTATGGACCCTGAAGTAGAAATAATTAAATAAAATAAAATAAGAAATACACAGTGAAGAATAAAGAATAACAACAAATTCAGCCCAGAACATTTCTGTACTTGTTACAAGAATCCAATCTGGAAAATGGTAGGAACATTCCCAAACTGCGCTGCACAATTGGAAGCATTAATCAATTGAACTTTTATGCATAATATTATTTAATTAATGTCCATATCAAGGGTCTAGGTCAGAGGTTCCCAATCACGGTCCTCAAGGCTCCCAAACAGTTCAGGTTTTAGAGATATCCATGGTTGAGCACAGGTGATTTAATTAGTACCTCAGTCAATTTGACTTAACCACCTGTACTCAACCATGGATATCTGTAAAACCTGAACTGTTGGAGAGCCTTGAGGACTGCGTTTGGGAATCTCTGGTCTAGGTAATGATTGGTACATCATCAATAAATCACCAAAGTGTGACTGCTAGAGGCGCTATGGGTCACTATATGTACCACAATATTAATTTAGCATTAAAATTAAAAGATTTAAGGTTTAAAAATATCAGTCAATAAAGATCCTGTACAGCCATCTGTGCTGGTCACCGGCAGCCAGATTGATACCTAAAAATCAGTAGTTTCAGAGACAATTGATTTTTCAAATGGGAGTCTTTGTACATAAGACATTTAAACCCTGTTTTATTCGGATAACTGAAAGCTTGGCTGTCGCTAATGGATAGGTGGCAAGGCAAATAAAAGACACTTAACAACAATAAAGTTAATTATGAGTGTTGTACATGGGTATTCTGACCAGATAGCTGTATTCCACCGTATACATTCAACCTTTACTAGTAGAACGGCAAAAAATATATATTGTTACGAATATATATCTCTACACTTGGCGCGCGCACATAACGCGAGCTCTAACGTAAGCTTCCTACCCACACAAACTTACATCTGTGGGCAGCACCAGCTCTTCAGCAGTGATGTAATTTTTTTTTACATCTATAAGATCCTTCGGGAAATATCCAAAAGAAGAGTCCACCTGCGGAACGAAGAACAGCACAGTCATTGGGCCTTATATTCACTACACATTATTACAGCAGCCAGTACAGAATGATGTCGTAGCGTTCGGGGTGGGGGGGGAATGAGAATCACTAACGAGTGAGAATAAACAGTTCTCCTGGAAATCACAAACATGAAGCATAGGGCCTGATTCAGACCCACTCGCGAGCGGCTGTCCGCTCGCAAGTGGGTCGATGTTCTGCACTGAGCATGCGCACGACGGAGGGAGCTCTGTCGTGCGCATGCGCCAGACGCGACGAGCGAAGGACTTTCCTTCGCTCGTTGTGTCTGATCAAAGGGGGCGTGCTGTCGATGTTGATTGACAGCACGCTCCCTATGGTGGGCGTGCCTCCCAGACGGGGCCGTTCCTAAGGGAACGCCTACCGTCAGAAGCCGGCCCACTGACATCACTAGTGATGTCAGTGGGAGTGATTTTGGCTCTGATAGAGCCAAAATCACTCCGGGCCTTGCGGTTGAAAACCTCAACCGCAGGCTCCGGCTCGCAGTTTCGATGGTCGCGATGGTCAAGACCATCGCGGCCATCAAACTGCACGCTTGTATAGGCTGTGGGTGGTGACCCACAGCTATACGAGCGTCCAGGAGGACGCTCCATAGTTATGGAGGACGGCCCTCATTCAGAGCGTGCGCTCTGCTCAGAGCGTACGGCTCTGAATGAGGGTCATAGATCCAGGGATTTCTGCTCTTTGTATCAGGAGCGGATGGTCGGAGGCCATGACAGATTAGTAGAGAGTAGATTTGTTTTGTTTGCAGATGAGAAAATATTGTCTGTCTCTATGTTCGTAAAAATATTTCTGTGAGGGACAATGAGCTTATTAACACACACATACATACTGTACACACACACATACATACTGTACACACACACACATACATACTGTACACACACACACACACACACACAGCGATTCTCAGTATCTACAGTAAATATGTCGACAATGCAATTTCAACAATAAACCTTACCATATCCCTCCCCTTTACCCTAATCGCAGTCTTAAGCCGCGTATCCACTAGCAGATAATAATGAGCGATTGCACGATTACGACATCGTGCAATTGCTCATTAATCGGGCATGAAAATGTAGATAACGACCAGTGATGCGGCTCCCGCTGGTCGTATTTGACATCAATCATCGCCTGAACATGCCGGTCAATCTGCCGATAACAACAGATTGACTATGTTCGGGGATGAGAGAGGGTGCCTGCACTGAATGACATATTGCTCAGTGTACGCACTGCAGGGGAAGAGGAACGACTGTACCATTACAATCAACTATCTGCTAGTGGATACGCACTTTTACCCTAAATTTATGTGTCAACGCTCACAATGTCTTCCGACAATGTCAAAATTCTAAATGTTCACATTCAGACCATGTCGACATTTTGGCTATTGACATTTTGAATGTCCGCACTATGACTGCAGACTGGTTAAGGGGGGTTGTGCAGGTAACGAACCTGTCTTGAGCGTCAGCAAGTCATACTGTATATGGACACTGCTTAGAAATCTCAGTTACATATTGATGAGACATTAGCTCTGGTATCACACAGTTGATGACTGTATAAGAAAAAGAAAAAAAACTTCAGACTCTGGCCTACAGAGCATCCTGGGACTTGTAGTTCCACAGCAGATGGTGAGCGGAGGCTCACTTAGCTCTGCCTTCGGGGGCTGTTGCAAAGTGGCCATAGAACTGTGTGTATGTGTGTCTTTCACCTGCAAGATGTCAATACTTTAAATCATTAATATTGTTGCCAACAGTAGCAAATAATTTAGACAAGCAGGAAAATGGTACAGTGGTGGTCTTAGTATGGCCTGACCATTCCTCTTCAAACAAATCGCAAATTTATACAGCACACGTGATAAATTCAGATGACGAAAACTACAGAGACTATATAGAACCTGAGATGTGGTACTGTGCAGATATCCAGTCATACAGGACAAGAAAAGCCACAGAGGTTCAATTATGAAAATGCAAGCAGCACGGTTACGTTATTTGTGCAAGAGCCCCTACTAGTCTACCCAGCTTCTTACCACGCGCACGCACAATTCCTGACCTTATAAAAAGAAAAAAAACACCTCTGTAAAATATGGCTCAACAAGGATCCTATTTTTGAAAAATCAATAAAAAAGTATTTAAAAAAAAAATAATAAAAAAAAATGGCTCAACATTTGCTGGCATGCCCCGCCTCCGGTGCATGTGATGTCATGATGTCACACAACAAGCGCCAGAAGAGCGTTGAGAGCAGTAACATGTGTGGATAAGGGTGTACCCTTGTATGCAAGCTCGGTGTTTGGCAAGGTGGAAAATGGTTGCCTCCCCAGGGTGGCGTTGGGGCAGCGACTGTGCTGCCCCCTTGCGCCTTAGATGGCGGCACCGGTCATCTATATTTTTGCAAAATGCTCCTTGCTCTCAAGTGAATTCAACACCAGTAACAAAGGTAGTAGCTGTGCACTTATTAACTAATGTGAATAGACACTAATAATTGCCTGCAGTACAAGAGAAGCAGCACTGTGCAAATAATACATAACTGAGAAAATAAGACCAGACCCGGGAATTGCCCCCGGCACACAGAATGACAGAAAACATGCTCTGCACCTCATGTATACCAGAAATCCTCTAATAAAATACAGATAATGACACCCAGCTCGTCACATGGATTTAACGCTTCTCCCTTCCCACAAGTCTACGTTTCAGAGTAAAGGCGCCAGTGTCTGATCTGACCCTGTCGTGTTCTCTTTTCTGGGGTTTGAATTAAATACCCCGTTCTTTTCTCTGGCGGTGTCTCCAGGAACACGGCTAGCGGTGCAGAGATCCCAACCGAGGAACCTCCAAAGAAATGCAGGATTTCCCTTCTATGTACGGCTATTTAATTAGATTAAGGACTTCCATGACCCCGGGTTTTCTGCATGTGCCAATGAAATGTCTCAGTTTCCTAGAGTCCTTGTTCTACGTGTGCTACATTTATCCACACAATAATGCGCTGGCACAGCCGGTAAGATGGCGATGTCCCATTCTTTCTTCGCCTCCACAACATCCCCTTCTAGGTCCCCATAATAACATGAGTATTACAACAGTTGTGTCTACAATGGACTAGCGAGATTTCCCTCCAGCGGAAGCAGTAAGGGGCATCTGGTCGATGAATCAGTCCTAAGTACAAGTCTGTTGGACCTGCTAAGGACAGCGATATTGGCAAACTTAGGGGTCTATGGGGGAGATGTATTAACAGCAAAATGCGGTAAACCCCCCGAAAATGCAGTTTTCGGGGGTTTTACCGCATTCCCCGTATGTATTAAGCAGTAGAATGCGCTGCATTCTGCTGCTTCGCGTCGCTAGGTAACGCCACCTTCAGGTGGCGTTACCCAATAGAAGCCTATGGGCTTCTTAGCGCGACACTCGGGGCTGGGAGGGATCCGATGGGATCCCTCCCATGAGCCCCCGCGGCCCGCGTCCTTCTGCGCATGCGCAGAAGGACTTCTGGGTGTTCAACCCGGAAGTCCCTCTGCCCGGCAGCATCGCAAAGGACAGCTCTCATCGAGAGAGCTGTCCTTTGCGAAATCCTTGGTACATACCGCGGTAATGAACCGCGGTATGGACGCGAAGTCGGGGGGGATGTACCGCAACGGCGATGTCGCCGTTAATACATCTCCCCCTATGTACTAAGCCTTGCATGGAGATAAAGTGGATGGAGATTTCGCCAAAAGTACGCAACTTACGATTTTTTTTCTGGTAATTTGTCATTAGGGGGGGGGGGTCCAAAGGGTTCTGAAAGAAATCCCCACATTTTTAGCCAAAATTTTCTCTCTCCTAGTCTGGGATGGAGAAAACTTTTCTCCTATTTTTTCTCCTGGTGCCGAATTCTCCAGTTTTTTTGGGGCTAAAATGTAGCATTTTTTGGGGCGAAAAAACATCCATTTTTGCCGCTAATTGAATATGGCCCCAAGGCTTAGTAAATAGACCCCTTAGTCTCAGAGCCCTTCTAATACGGGACGACTGACGGCTCCTAGCGGAGAAGCTTCTGGCCAGCAAGGTCCTGCGGGATTTGGAATGATGCGATGATGAGGGAGGCGTTATTTATACCAACCAAATCATGGGCTCTATTTACTAAGCCTTGGATGGAGCAGGCTGCCACGTAACCTGTGATTACTCTGAGATACTGGGTCTTTTAGTCGTAGGTCTCCACTTATGTTTATGTAGAGTCTGATCAGAGGGCCAGCCAGCAGCGTGCATAACTGCAGGTAATACATGGCGGTCTATTTACTAAAGCCTTGGATGAAGAGAAAGTGAACGGAGAAAAAGTACCAGCCAACCAGCTCCTAACTGTCATTTTTCAAACACACAAATCTGATTAGGGGCAACTGTGCTCTCAGGGAGCTGCACAGACTGCGAAGTGAAAAACGTGTCACCAAACACGTTAAGGAACATAGGCCCGTATTCAATTCAGACTTTTCGCCTGCTGGACTTTTCGCCTCCTTCGCCTGTTTTCCAGGCGGAAAAGTATCGTGTGCGTGCCGGCGATTCCCCGTATTCAATTCCAAAGTGGGGGAAGACGGGAACCGGCGAAAAAAAAACGGAAATTTTCGGAAAATCATCCTAGGACCCCCCAAAAGATGTCCAGACATGGGGGATCACTATGGGTCCCCCCATTTTTGCCTGCAGAAGACAGTTGGGTTTTTAAATAGCCGCGGCAGGTGCATAAATGCGGCTATGAAGAAGTGGTGAAGAATAGCACTTAGCTGTTTTTTTTTGAGAAAAATAACTATGGCCATCAAATTTGGGGTACATGAAAATGGGTGTAAGCATATTTTTAAGTCCCTAAAATGATTTTTTTTAAATTCTTCAAAAATGCACCTGCCGCTACTCCCCGATGAAGAAAACACCTGCCGCATACATGGGAACCCCTCTGGAATCTATTACGGTAGTTTAGGGGTTGTTCCCATTTTTTATTATTTTTAACCCCAAAATTTAAAAACTTTTTCTTGGGGTGTCCCGATTTTTTTTTTTTTCTTTAACATATATAATTTTTAGGGGCCATTCCCAGGGGTGCAGGCTATTTTTTTTCAGCCTCCACCCCTAAACCCCAATTCTGCACTTTTTTTCGCCTGCTAAAGTCAAGCGAAAAATTATCCCCATTTTATTATATTGACTTTTCGCACCGGCGAAAAGTCAATGTAATTGAATACGGGGAAAAAGACAATAGGCGAAAATTACGGGTTTTCGCCTGGAATTGAATATTGCCCATAATGTGAACAAAATAATCACTAAGCAAAAACCACAAGAGCTCACACTTCGTGCAAAATATAAATGATGAAGTCCCAAAATTAAGTCATAAAATATATAAAGAAAGTGATACTGTAAAGTTGATGTTGCTAGTAGTGTTTTAGTAGATGTGGATGCTCATTAAACAGCTTTAATTTGTTGCGCTCCGAAATTGTCAGGGGCTTTTTTGTGATAGAATTGAGTCAGGAACGTGTATTTAAAACTTATCCAACACGATTTTATGTTTTTACATTTTTTTTTTTTTTTTTTAAAGGCAGTATACCATAAAAATAGCAATTTTGTATGGTATACTGTAGTGATAACCATTGAAGCGTGTACCATCAATGACCGATGGTTTTGAACCATCATTAGAAAACCATTGATGATGCAGCCATCGATGGTTGGGTTTTGCGCACGTGCAGAGTGCGACCATCGGGCCTGCACCACCAATATTTTGTTAACATCTGGTGATGACATTGATGGGGCGGCCTCAGTGCTTGCCATCAGGCACACACCATCGATGGTTGATGGCTGTCCCTAGTTTCCTCTGCATTAACTTTCTTCAGAAAAATAATTTTTTCCCCAATATGTAAAAATCATTAAGTATCGATACTATCGCGGGCAGCCAAACTGCTGTTATATATGTCCTAGGGAAGGCCATCAGTGGGTTGTCCATCGGTGATTACCATCAATGGCTCAAAAATATCTATTGTGAACCATCGATGGTTTGCACCACTCGATGGCCACGGTTGTTAGGGGCACGGGGGCGGGGGGTGGCTTACTGGCCGCTGGGGGTGAGGGTAAGTTCCGTCCCACCCAAAAAATAAAATCATCGGCTTGCACTCATCCATCGATGGCGGAGAACTATTGGCTCTCTGCCATCGATGGCAAAACCGTTGACCATTGACAGTTAACCATCGATGTTTACCATCGATGGTCGATTGCCATACCTAATATGTCCCAGCGGCTGCTTCCGCCGGGTACTCATACTCACAGGGGGGCAGGAGTTGATTGGTCTCGCTGCCGGCAGCTGCTTCACTCTCCAGCCGCCAGGTAATCACAGGGAGGCGGCTAATCACGGGCGGAAGGGGGGCCCACTGACTTTCACATCCCCGGCGGCTGGCTGCTTCACTGTGTAGCCGCCAGGTACTCACGGGGGGGTTGGTGCTGGCTGGCAGAGAGGAGCAGCCGCCGGGAGGGGGGTGCCACTGGGATGCCGAATCACTGTGCTCAGCAGTGATCGGTAGACGCTGGGGGGGATATTTAAGGATGCAGAGAAGCAGGAAGGTCCCTCTGAGAATGGCGGCTGCTGGAAAATTGTCTTCTGACAGCCGCCCGCTGAGCATTTCTGACTGGTGGCATCAGATTAAGTTGTCTATTTACTAAGCAGTGTTAGGAGACAGAGTGAAAAGTGATAAGGTGCCAGCCAATCAGCTCCCAACTGTCATCTCACAGGCTGTGTTTGAAAAATGACAGTTGGGAGCTGATTGGCTGGCACCTTGTCACTTTTCCTAACACTGCTTAGTAAATAGACCCCAGAGTTATGCACGCTACTGGCTGGCTCTTTGATCAGGCTCTACATAAACATAACTGGAGACCTACCACTAAAAGAGCCAGCATCTCAGAGCAATCACAGGTTACGTGGCAGCCAAGGTGCTAGGTGATAAGCCTCCGACAAACAGAAAAGGTCCTTTCAACATAAGGTTCTGGTTCTCACCTAAAGTTACAAGTTGATACAATACATATAGCAGCTTTCATACTCTAGATATGTCTTCAGACACTTAGGGGTAAATTTACTAAAGTGAGAGTTTTTAGAAGTGAGTTTTAAAAGTGATGTTGCCCATAGCAACCAATCAGATTCTAGCTATTATCTTCTAGAAGGTGCTAGTTAAATGTTAAGTAGAATCTGATTGGTTGCTATGGGCAACATCACATTTAAAACTCACTTCTAAAAACTCTCACTTTAGTAAATTTACCCCTTAGGGCCTAACGGAGGGCGATGCGTCTGTCGCTGCATTCCCAATCTGCGACTTTATGCTAATAGCACTTCCCTGGTGTCCATCTGTGCCTCCGAATGTGCAAGGACTGAGACGCCCACTGTCAGCAATTCTAGACGCTCAACTACCGATTAGTGCGTCCTTAGACCCCCACCATCGATCGTACCACCAAAAACTTACTAAGAAGCAATAGGTCCCACCACAAACCTACTACTCTGTGTGTTGTTTCCTTTCAGCTGTGTACAGCGAAGGACCAGGAGCGGCCTCAGACCAGTGCGCTTAACGAGACACAATACGGCTCCACTGCGCTGCGCTGCTTGAGCCACCAAGTCAATGAGGGCAGCCGCCATTGCTTTCACCCTGTTATATACATCAGAGCTCCAGCGTGGCAGCTTCCAGAGATAGTTGATGCTTTGTCCCTCAAACCTCAGTTACGGTTACTTTGTTATTTTGATAGCTGTGCCGTTATGTGCCTTGTATCTTTATACGGTAAGTTACAAAAGCAATCTAGCAGTGGTTCCAAGACACTTTGGTGCCACACAGAGTCGTCCTCAGCTCAGGAGGGTCCCCGGTTACTGTTACTAGGAGGGGATTGCAAAAATGTGCTTCCGAATAATCTACTGGTGGGGGTGCACATGCTCCCCCTGATATGGGATAGTAAAGTGTTTGCATTGTGTGTGATAGTTAAAGTTGATTTTCACCTTGTCGTCCTGCCAAGGGCGGAATTTCGGGAGGGTTGCTACCTACCCATCACCCGTCACTAGGAGGAAACCAAGTTTGTAGCTCAAACATATATTTTGCTGCAGGAGCGGGGCACAGAATAGTTTATTGTCTTTGTGTAATTAAATGTATAATAAAGATAACAGACACAAAGTATAAGGCAGGACTTTCCTTATTGCACTGACAGCAGGCCTTGGACGATCTGCCTTAGCTGCCTATAATCTGGGTTATCCAAGTTATTTATCTGTCCTGTCACTATCATCCCGTTTCTCTATGCGCTACAAACCAACCAATCAGCACTTAGGGCCTGATTCAGAGTTGGGAATAGAGACAGAGATCTGTCTCAACTGATCATCTTGGTGGCACCGTGCTGCACTGCAGGGGGGGCAGATTTATAGTGTGCAGAGAGATTTAGATTTGGGAGGAGTGTTTCCAAACTGACATCTAACTTGTAGTGTAATAATAAAGCCGTGCAGTATTTGTGGGCTACATGTAAAAGCAGCCAGTATTTACCCCACATGCAAAAAAAATATATGTATTTACACCCCTTGCATTGCAACATGGTTTGTCCAGGTACACAGTTAAGTGCTATCTGTCTCTCTGGGCCTGATTCAGAGCCGGACGCCCTGAAAGAGCGCTCGCTCTGAATCAGGGCGTTTTTTGTTTTTTTTGGAGCGGCCTCCAGGCCGCTCGCATAGCTGTGGGTTACCACCCACAGCTATAGTGAGCGGCCAGGTTGATGTTCGCGATGGTCAAGACCATCGCAACCATCGGGCTTGCGACGAGACCCTTGTGGTAGGGTCTCGTGGCCGCAAGCCCCAGAGAGCTTCTGGCTCTAAAAGAGCCAGAATCTCTCCCACTGACATCACTGGTGATGTCAGTGGGGCCGCCCAGAAACGGCAGGCGTTCGTTTGGGAACGCATCCGTTTGTGAAGCCACCCCCCGGCCACGCCTACCAAATGGGGCGAGCTGTCAATCACCATCGACAGCTCGCCCCCTTTGGTGCGAGACCCGGCTCCGTCGTGCGCCAACCCAGTGGTCAAACATCGACCCGGTTGCGAGCGCTCAGCGCTTGTGACCGGGTCTGAATCAGGCCCTCTATTCCCAACTCTGAATCAGGCCCTTAGTCCCGTCCTTATTTGTTGCATTAACACAACTGAAATAAACACATTATAGGTCTTGAAAACAGACAAAAGAGGCTCATTTAATACGATCTCATAAATTAATGAAACAAAAATAATTTAGGCAACTTGTAACAATTTAACCTAGAAAACTGGGGGCAACTATTCATTGTATATACCAGAAGCACCTGTTATAAGAAACATGCTATATCTTGAAAGGAGTTTTTATACTGAAAAGAAAAAAAAAATGATATTTAAGGTGTATACACACACACACAACGATTTTGTAAATTAACGATTTTAGTAAACGATTTTCGTTCATTTTTTCAAGGGAAAATCGTTTACTAAAATGGTTCATTTACAAAATGTAATGAACGATTTTTTTTGAACTACAAACGATTTTTGTAACTTTGAAAATCGTTACATTGTTCAGTCAGAATGGACGATGAACAACAAACAACAAACGTGAACGCGCATGAACGATAATCGTTCAGGCTAAAAAATAAATTTTTTTTTAAACAATTGAACGATAACGACGTTGTTATAGTTAAATCGTTCAAAAGATCGCTGTGTGTGTACGCACCCTTAAGACTGAATTTGTTTCTGTTGCAGAGTAAGGGCCTGATTCAGAGCCGCTCGTAAGCGGCCGCTCGTTCGTTCCTAGCGATGTTCGCACAACTGCGCATGTGTACGGGTTTTACTACGCATGCGCGAACCAGTCAGTGCGGTCGAAAATTGTGCTCGCAAAATAGCAAATGCCTGATAATTTGAGTGACAGAATGAGGTGTTTGTGGGTGGTAACAGGGGAAGGTGCTTGAAAACGGGGAGTGGAGATCAGAACGCAGGCGTGCCAAAAGGTCATAACGGGCGTTTTAAAGGTGTGCATAATTAACAAAGCAGCGTCATCGTCCACGTCAGTTAGGTGTCTTTTAGCCAGAACTGCTCGCATGATTCTGGTAGGAAAATGCAACCACAAGAATAGCGAGCAGTTCATACGCCTTTCGATGTACTCGATTAATCAAATAAATAGCGGAGATGACGTATGATGCGAGCGGCCAGGGGGCGTTTTTTACAAAAAAACGTCCGCATGTTTTGTTCGCTCGTAAAAGAGTGAACGGTCAATTTAAATAGCCAGCCCCTTTTTCTAAACGAGCGAGCGCAAATAGCGTCCGGCTCTGAATCAGACCCTAAGTTAGTTATCCCGATTATAGCTTCACAATGGATAGTGCAATGTCAGACGGTGACTGCCATGCTTTAGTACCTCTTCTATTACTATCCCTGTATTTTAAAAAACTGTGCATCTCTGGGGAACACGATGATACATAAATACACAGCTCTTTTTAGGACACGGTCACTGCCGGTAAATGCTGGCACATTGCATTGTACCAACATGTCAGGGAGCTAGGTACTGACAGCTACAGATAGCTCTCTGGGGATCCTGCAAAGTGCTACATAAATGTATTTTTATCTGACAGGAAACCAGCTGTGCAAACCACAGATATTCATAGCGTACCACTCGCTAATAATAGCCAGCAATGCGCAACCGCTAAGCACCAGTAGTGATCTACGTATCACTCACAGACCTATCAAACGAGACCAGCCACAAGTACAATTCACATGCTGGGAGAACGAAATAAATTGCTTTATACATTTGTTTGTCCTGTATCCAGACGATAGCAGTCGCCTAGTCGCTGCGATAGTAACGTGCGCAGTCGCTGGCCCTACGGCACAAATTGAGAATCCAGCTCTTTGGCCTGACCGAACCTTCCTTCTGAACACTGACCCAGAGGTTCTTTGTAAATATGCGTTTAAATGCCTTTTGCCAGAAAATAACCGATTCTTACGGGCAGATTTAATAAGCTGTGGTAAAAACTTTGACTCCCGCAGCTCGACCTAACACGCATGTCACGCGGTAATCTGACTTGTATGCCTGCTCCCGCTTAACGTTCAATTCAATTGGTTAGGGTTTATCCAGGCGGTCGTAGGGTAATTTGGGCATTAACTAGTGTGGGGGAAAGCAAGGGAACCAGCCTGTACTGCAAAAAAAAAGTGCAAATAACATTGGTTAAGAGTATAAAGGTCTATCAGTGGCCAAAAGGAAAGTATTTGGGGCTCTTAAACAGGTGTCAAATGGCTGATTTTTGCAATGTTTTTAAAAAAATAAACATAATTTCCGACAAGGAACGGGAGCTACATTACAGATCAGGGTAGGCAACTTTTACCTCTCCGAGTGCCAAACCTTCAACATTAAAAGCAAAAAGGGTTTGAGTGCCACCTTGGGGCATTAATGCCAAGGGCTGCCTGCTCCTGTTACTGACGCATGTTCTGACTCTCCCTACTTGATCCCCTGTGCCTGGTTACCATGAGATTCAGTCATATTGGTTCAAGAGTGGAATTAAATGATAAATACATTTTGTAACACATTTACTTACACTTCCAGCCCATAGGTCCGACGATCTCCCGTCCAGCTTGTGGTAAACATATATTAATTCATCCTTTTTAAAATTCAAAAATCGACAGTCCGGTCCCGTAAAATCCCGTATGGCTTGACCCCTGCACATAAGCACTGCGGACAAAACAGAACATACAGAAGTCATGAGCCGATGGAACCAAAATCAGAACACAGAATAACGTACATTATAACATTAATTAACCCAAGAATAGGGTGACTAATATATAATGTGCGGCTTGTATGTATGTATGAGCTTATTGCCATATTCTGACTCGCTCCTTCCATAAGGGCAACTTATGATGAGTGATATCACGGTCTGTGAAACTCCATCAAGTTCAAAGCAAACTTGTATCCTGTGGATTCAGGGCCTGATTCAGACCCGGTCGCTAAGCTGCGAACGCTCGCTAGGGGCGATTATCGCACATCTGCGCATGCGCCAAAGTACGCATGCGCAAACCATTCACTGCGGCCGGCGATCGTGCGCTCATAGTACACAGACTGGACGCTACTTTGAGTGACATCGCCGTTTGTGGGTGGCAACTGGGGAAGGCGCTTGTGAACGCCGGCGTGTCTGAGCGTCAGAACGGAGTTTAATGGGTGTGCATAATTAGCAAAGTAGTGTCACTGAACACGTCACTTGGTTGTAGTTTAGCCTAAACTTATCGCAGTGCTTGCGGTGGGGTAGGGTCTACCACAAGTGCTGCGTGCAGCTCCGATGGCTCTCGATGTTCCCGATTAATCAGACACTTCCTGGAGATGACGTGTGCTAGGAACGAAAGGTGGGCGGCTTTATACTCCTGCGTACGCTCATTGCCGTCGCCCACTAAGACATAGAGGGCGTACTTAAGCCAGACAGTGCGATCTTGGGATTTGCATACCCCGCCCCTTTTGGAGCGAACGAGCGCAGCTTAGCGGTCTCGTCTGAATCAGGCCCTCAGTCAGATAAGATATAAATCCACTGTGCACAGAATTACGCTGAGTGATTCAGTCCCTTTATTTACGTCACCACGGCGTGCTATAATCCTATTTAATTCTTGCTTCATTGTAATTGAGCCTCCAACTATATGTTTGTGGACTTCTCGAAATACAATTGTGTCAGACCGAACCACCTTGGTGACCCTGTCAGTATAGGGGTCTGCCGGTCATTAGCCCATCACAGGGACAAACACTGCAGGTTTCATTTATTTGCTCACTAAACAGAAAGTGACAACCCTGGGAATTGCCCTTAACAGACAGGAAACTGCCCTCATCTACTTTACACACACTTAGGTCTGACAGCTCCTTCTGAATCCATAACCCACAACCAGGAATGTGCCAGTGACCTTCCTGATACAGGAGATTGTGGATTCTTTTCTGCAGCTTTTGCCAAGGACAAAGACCAGCTGGAGGACCCAGTGTACACAAAGCAGGGTCCATGGTCACCCAAGTGCAGTAGTGCAGCAGCCTCATCCCCTCCTGTGATCACAAAGTGGGAACCAGCCAACGGCTTCATCCCGTGCATGTGCCGATAGGTCCACATAGTGCACACAAGTGTCAGCCGGAGATAAATCAGGTTATGGTTAGGACACGAGTGGCCCCAGAGACTACAGCAAATGGAAACCTGTAATCAGGTCACTAAATAACAGATCTATAATAAACAGAGTAACGTGTACACACAGAGCCCGGGTGTAGGGGCAGATACAGAGTGACATGTACACACAGAGCCCGGGTGTAGGGGCAGATACAGAGTGACATGTACACACAGACCCCGGGTGTAGGGGTAGATACAAAGTAACATGTACACACAGAGCCCCGGTGTAGGGGCAGATACAGAGTAACATGTACACACAGAGCCCGGGTGTAGGGGTAGATACAGGGTAACATGTACACACAGAGCCCCGGTGTAGGGGCAGATACAGAGTAACATGTACACACAGAGCCCCGGTGTAGGGGCAGATACAGAGTAACATGTACACACAGAGCCCCGGTGTAGGGGCAGATACAGAGTAACATGTACACACAGAGCCCCGGTGTAGGGGCAGATACAGAGTAACATGTACACACAGAGCCCCGGTGTAGGGGCAGATACAGAGTAACATGTACACACAGAGCCCCGATGTAGGGGTAGATACAGGGTAACATGTACACACAGACCCCGGGTGTAGGGGTAGATACAAAGTAACATGTACACACAGAGCCCGGGTGTAGGGGTAGATACAAAGTAACATGTACACACAGAGCCCCGGTGTAGGGGCAGATACAGAGTAACATGTACACACAGAGCCCGGGTGTAGGGGTAGATACAGGGTAACATGTACACACAGAGCCCCGGTGTAGGGGCAGATACAGAGTAACATGTACACACAGAGCCCCGGTGTAGGGGTAGATACAGGGTAACATGTACACACAGACCCCGGGTGTAGGGGTAGATACAAAGTAACATGTACACACAGAGCCCCGGTGTAGGGGCAGATACAGAGTAACATGTACAAACAGAGCCCGGGTGTAGGGGCAGATACAGAGTAACATGTACACACAGACCCCCCGTGTAGGGGCAGATACAGAGTGACATGTACACACAGAGCCCCGGTGTAGGGGCAGATACAGAGTAACATGTACACACAGAGCCCCGGTGTAGGGGCAGATACAGAGTAACATGTACACACAGACCCCCCGTGTAGGGGCAGATACAGAGTGACATGTACACACAGAGCCCCGGTGTAGGGGCAGATACAGAGTAACATGTACACACAGAGCCCCGGTGTAGGGGCAGATACAGAGTAATGGAGCGTACACACGGTCAGATTTGTCAGACTTGTCAGATTTGTCAGATGAACGATTGAACGATTAAACGATCTGAACGATTTGAACGATTTGACCAAAGTTTTGAACGATTTGAACGATTGAACGATTTTTGACTGCATTAAAATGAATGGAATCGTCCAAGTCTGACTGCAAACCCATCAGATGTCAGATATCGTTATCTGACAAACGGGAACGCGCATCGTTGATCGTCCATCGTTCAGGCATGTCAGATATGAACGATTTTCCTTCAGATATGAACGACTGAACGATTTTTAAATCGTTATCGTCCATATCTGAAGAAAAAATCTGATCGTGTGTATGCACCATTACATGTACACACAGAGCCCCGATGTAGGGGTAGATACAGGGTAACATGTACACACAGACCCCGGGTGTAGGGGTAGATACAGAGTAACATGTACACACAGAGCCCCGGTGTAGGGGCAGATACAGAGTAACATGTACACACAGAGCCCGGGTGTAGGGGTAGATACAGGGTAACATGTACACACAGACCCCGGGTGTAGGGGTAGATACAAAGTAACATGTACACACAGAGCCCCGGTGTAGGGGCAGATACAGAGTAACATGTACACACAGAGCCCCGGTGTAGGGGCAGATACAGAGTAACATGTACACACAGAGCCCCGGTGTAGGGGCAGATACAGAGTAACATGTACACACAGAGCCCCGATGTAGGGGTAGATACAGGGTAACATGTACACACAGACCCCGGGTGTAGGGGTAGATACAGAGTAACATGTACACACAGAGCCCGGGTGTAGGGGTAGATACAGGGTAACATGTACACACAGAGCCCCGGTGTAGGGGCAGATACAGAGTAACATGTACACACAGAGCCCCGGTGTAGGGGTAGATACAGGGTAACATGTACACACAGACCCCGGGTGTAGGGGTAGATACAAAGTAACATGTACACACAGAGCCCCGGTGTAGGGGCAGATACAGAGTAACATGTACACACAGAGCCCGGGTGTAGGGGTAGATACAGGGTAACATGTACACACAGACCCCGGGTGTAGGGGTAGATACAAAGTAACATGTACACACAGAGCCCCGGTGTAGGGGCAGATACAGAGTAACATGTACACACAGAGCCCCGGTGTAGGGGCAGATACAGAGTAACATGTACACACAGAGCCCCGGTGTAGGGGCAGATACAGAGTAACATGTACACACAGAGCCCCGGTGTAGGGGCAGATACAGAGTAACATGTACACACAGAGCCCCGATGTAGGGGTAGATACAGGGTAACATGTACACACAGACCCCGGGTGTAGGGGTAGATACAAAGTAACATGTACACACAGAGCCCCGGTGTAGGGGCAGATACAGAGTAACATGTACACACAGAGCCCGGGTGTAGGGGTAGATACAGGGTAACATGTACACACAGAGCCCCGGTGTAGGGGCAGATACAGGGTAACATGTACACACAGAGCCCCGATGTAGGGGTAGATACAGGGTAACATGTACACACAGACCCCGGGTGTAGGGGTAGATACAAAGTAACATGTACACACAGAGCCCCGGTGTAGGGGCAGATACAGAGTAACATGTACACACAGAGCCCCGATGTAGGGGTAGATACAGGGTAACATGTACACACAGACCCCGGGTGTAGGGGCAGATACAGAGTAACATGTACACACAGAGCCCCGATGTAGGGGCAGATACAGAGTAACATGTACACACAGAGCCCCGGTGTAGGGGCAGATACAGGGTAACATGTACACACAGACCCCGGGTGTAGGGGCAGATACAGAGTAACATGTACACACAGAGCCCCGATGTAGGGGTAGATACAGAGTAACATGTACACACAGAGCCCCGGTGTAGGGGCAGATACAGAGTAACATGTACACACAGAGCCCCGGTGTAGGGGAAGATACAGGGTAACATGTACACACAGAGCCCCGGTGTAGGGGTAGATACAGGGCAACATGTACACACAGACCCCGGGTGTAGGGGCAGATACAGAGTAACATGTACACACAGACCCCGGGTGTAGGGGTAGATACAGGGTAACATGTACACACAGAGCCCCGATGTAGGGGCAGATACAGAGTAACATGTACACACAGAGCCCCGGTGTAGGGGCAGATACAGAGTAACATGTACACACAGAGCCCCGATGTAGGGGTAGATACAGAGTAACATGTACACACAGAGCCCCGGTGTAGGGGCAGATACAGAGTAACATGTACACACAGAGCCCCGGTGTAGGGGCAGATACAGGGTAACATGTACACACAGAGCCCCGGTGTAGGGGTAGATACAGGGCAACATGTACACACAGACCCCGGGTGTAGGGGTAGATACAAAGTAACATGTACACACAGAGCCCCGGTGTAGGGGCAGATACAGAGTAACATGTACACACAAAGCCCCGATGTAGGGGTAGATACAGGGTAACATGTACACACAGAGCCCCGATGTAGGGGCAGATACAGAGTAACATGTACACACAGAGCCCCGGTGTAGGGGCAGATACAGGGTAACATGTACACACAGACCCCGGGTGTAGGGGCAGATACAGAGTAACATGTACACACAGAGCCCCGATGTAGGGGCAGATACAGAGTAACATGTACACACAGAGCCCCGGTGTAGGGGTAGATACAGGGCAACATGTACACACAGACCCCGGGTGTAGGGGCAGATACAGAGTAACATGTACACACAGACCCCGGGTGTAGGGGTAGATACAGGGTAACATGTACACACAGAGCCCCGATGTAGGGGCAGATACAGAGTAACATGTACACACAGAGCCCCGGTGTAGGGGCAGATACAGGGTAACATGTACACACAGACCCCGGGTGTAGGGGCAGATACAGAGTAACATGTACACACAGAGCCCCGATGTAGGGGTAGATACAGAGTAACATGTACACACAGAGCCCCGGTGTAGGGGCAGATACAGGGTAACATGTACACACAGAGCCCCGGTGTAGGGGTAGATACAGGGCAACATGTACACACAGACCCCGGGTGTAGGGGCAGATACAGAGTAACATGTACACACAGACCCCGGGTGTAGGGGTAGATACAGGGTAACATGTACACACAGAGCCCCGATGTAGGGGCAGATACAGAGTAACATGTACACACAGAGCCCCGGTGTAGGGGCAGATACAGGGTAACATGTACACACAGACCCCGGGTGTAGGGGCAGATACAGAGTAACATGTACACACAGAGCCCCGATGTAGGGGTAGATACAGAGTAACATGTACACACAGAGCCCCGGTGTAGGGGCAGATACAGGGTAACATGTACACACAGAGCCCCGGTGTAGGGGTAGATACAGGGCAACATGTACACACAGACCCCGGGTGTAGGGGCAGATACAGAGTAACATGTACACACAGACCCCGGGTGTAGGGGTAGATACAGGGTAACATGTACACACAGAGCCCCGATGTAGGGGCAGATACAGAGTAACATGTACACACAGAGCCCCGGTGTAGGGGCAGATACAGAGTAACATGTACACACAGAGCCCCGGTGTAGGGGCAGATACAGAGTAACATGTACACACAGACCCCGGGTGTAGGGGTAGATACAGGGTAACATGTACACACAGAGCCCCGATGTAGGGGCAGATACAGAGTAACATGTACACACAGAGCCCCGGTGTAGGGGCAGATACAGAGTAACATGTACACACAGAGCCCCGATGTAGGGGTAGATACAGAGTAACATGTACACACAGAGCCCCGGTGTAGGGGTAGATACAGAGTAACATGTACACACAGAGCCCCGGTGTAGGGGCAGATACAGGGTAACATGTACACACAGAGCCCCGGTGTAGGGGTAGATACAGGGCAACATGTACACACAGACCCCGGGTGTAGGGGTAGATACAAAGTAACATGTACACACAGAGCCCCGGTGTAGGGGCAGATACAGAGTAACATGTACACACAGAGCCCCGATGTAGGGGTAGATACAGGGTAACATGTACACACAGAGCCCCGATGTAGGGGTAGATACAGAGTAACATGTACACACAGAGCCCCGGTGTAGGGGCAGATACAGGGTAACATGTACACACAGAGCCCCGGTGTAGGGGTAGATACAGGGCAACATGTACACACAGACCCCGGGTGTAGGGGCAGATACAGAGTAACATGTACACACAGACCCCGGGTGTAGGGGTAGATACAGGGTAACATGTACACACAGAGCCCCGATGTAGGGGCAGATACAGAGTAACATGTACACACAGAGCCCCGGTGTAGGGGCAGATACAGGGTAACATGTACACACAGACCCCGGGTGTAGGGGCAGATACAGAGTAACATGTACACACAGAGCCCCGATGTAGGGGTAGATACAGAGTAACATGTACACACAGAGCCCCGGTGTAGGGGCAGATACAGGGTAACATGTACACACAGAGCCCCGGTGTAGGGGCAGATACAGGGCAACATGTACACACAGACCCCGGGTGTAGGGGCAGATACAGAGTAACATGTACACACAGACCCCGGGTGTAGGGGTAGATACAGGGTAACATGTACACACAGAGCCCCGATGTAGGGGCAGATACAGAGTAACATGTACACACAGAGCCCCGGTGTAGGGGCAGATACAGAGTAACATGTACACACAGAGCCCCGGTGTAGGGGCAGATACAGAGTAACATGTACACACAGAGCCCCGGTGTAGGGGTAGATACAGGGTAACATGTACACACAGAGCCCCGATGTAGGGGCAGATACAGAGTAACATGTACACACAGAGCCCCGGTGTAGGGGCAGATACAGAGTAACATGTACACACAGAGCCCCGATGTAGGGGTAGATACAGAGTAACATGTACACACAGAGCCCCGGTGTAGGGGTAGATACAGAGTAACATGTACACACAGAGCCCCGGTGTAGGGGCAGATACAGGGTAACATGTACACACAGAGCCCCGGTGTAGGGGTAGATACAGGGCAACATGTACACACAGACCCCGGGTGTAGGGGCAGATACAGAGTAACATGTACACACAGACCCCGGGTGTAGGGGTAGATACAGGGTAACATGTACACACAGAGCCCCGATGTAGGGGCAGATACAGAGTAACATGTACACACAGAGCCCCGGTGTAGGGGCAGATACAGGGTAACATGTACACACAGACCCCGGGTGTAGGGGCAGATACAGAGTAACATGTACACACAGAGCCCCGATGTAGGGGTAGATACAGAGTAACATGTACACACAGAGCCCCGGTGTAGGGGCAGATACAGGGTAACATGTACACACAGAGCCCCGGTGTAGGGGTAGATACAGGGCAACATGTACACACAGACCCCGGGTGTAGGGGCAGATACAGAGTAACATGTACACACAGACCCCGGGTGTAGGGGTAGATACAGGGTAACATGTACACACAGAGCCCCGATGTAGGGGCAGATACAGAGTAACATGTACACACAGAGCCCCGGTGTAGGGGCAGATACAGAGTAACATGTACACACAGAGCCCCGGTGTAGGGGCAGATACAGAGTAACATGTACACACAGACCCCGGGTGTAGGGGTAGATACAGGGTAACATGTACACACAGAGCCCCGATGTAGGGGCAGATACAGAGTAACATGTACACACAGAGCCCCGATGTAGGGGTAGATATAGAGTAACATGTACACACAGAGCCCCGGTGTAGGGGCAGATACAGAGTAACATGTACACACAGAGCCCCGGTGTAGGGGCAGATACAGGGTAACATGTACACACAGAGCCCCGGTGTAGGGGTAGATACAGGGCAACATGTACACACAGACCCCGGGTGTAGGGGTAGATACAAAGTAACATGTACACACAGAGCCCCGGTGTAGGGGCAGATACAGAGTAACATGTACACACAGAGCCCCGATGTAGGGGTAGATACAGGGTAACATGTACACACAGAGCCCCGATGTAGGGGCAGATACAGAGTAACATGTACACACAGAGCCCCGATGTAGGGGCAGATACAGAGTAACATGTACACACAGAGCCCCGGTGTAGGGGCAGATACAGAGTAACATGTACACACAGAGCCCCGGTGTAGGGGCAGATACAGAGTAACATGTACACACAGAGCCCCGGTGTAGGGGTAGATACAGGGTAACATGTACACACAGAGCCCCGATGTAGGGGCAGATACAGAGTAACATGTACACACAGAGCCCCGGTGTAGGGGCAGATACAGAGTAACATGTACACACAGAGCCCCGATGTAGGGGTAGATACAGAGTAACATGTACACACAGAGCCCCGGTGTAGGGGCAGATACAGAGTAACATGTACACACAGAGCCCCGGTGTAGGGGCAGATACAGGGTAACATGTACACACAGAGCCCCGGTGTAGGGGCAGATACAGGGTAACATGTACACACAGAGCCCCGGTGTAGGGGTAGATACAGGGCAACATGTACACACAGACCCCGGGTGTAGGGGTAGATACAAAGTAACATGTACACACAGAGCCCCGGTGTAGGGGCAGATACAGAGTAACATGTACACACAGAGCCCCGATGTAGGGGTAGATACAGGGTAACATGTACACACAGAGCCCCGATGTAGGGGCAGATACAGAGTAACATGTACACACAGAGCCCCGGTGTAGGGGCAGATACAGGGTAACATGTACACACAGACCCCGGGTGTAGGGGCAGATACAGAGTAACATGTACACACAGAGCCCCGATGTAGGGGCAGATACAGAGTAACATGTACACACAGAGCCCCGGTGTAGGGGTAGATACAGGGCAACATGTACACACAGACCCCGGGTGTAGGGGTAGATACAGAGTAACATGTACACACAGACCCCGGGTGTAGGGGTAGATACAGGGTAACATGTACACACAGAGCCCCGATGTAGGGGTAGATACAGGGTAACATGTACACACAGAGCCCCGATGTAGGGGCAGATACAGAGTAACATGTACACACAGAGCCCCGATGTAGGGGCAGATACAGAGTAACATGTACACACAGAGCCCCGGTGTAGGGGCAGATACAGGGTAACATGTACACACAGACCCCGGGTGTAGGGGCAGATACAGAGTAACATGTACACACAGAGCCCCGATGTAGGGGCAGATACAGAGTAACATGTACACACAGAGCCCCGGTGTAGGGGTAGATACAGGGCAACATGTACACACAGACCCCGGGTGTAGGGGCAGATACAGAGTAACATGTACACACAGACCCCGGGTGTAGGGGTAGATACAGGGTAACATGTACACACAGAGCCCCGATGTAGGGGCAGATACAGAGTAACATGTACACACAGAGCCCCGGTGTAGGGGCAGATACAGGGTAACATGTACACACAGACCCCGGGTGTAGGGGCAGATACAGAGTAACATGTACACACAGAGCCCCGATGTAGGGGTAGATACAGAGTAACATGTACACACAGAGCCCCGGTGTAGGGGCAGATACAGGGTAACATGTACACACAGAGCCCCGGTGTAGGGGTAGATACAGGGCAACATGTACACACAGACCCCGGGTGTAGGGGCAGATACAGAGTAACATGTACACACAGACCCCGGGTGTAGGGGTAGATACAGGGTAACATGTACACACAGAGCCCCGATGTAGGGGCAGATACAGAGTAACATGTACACACAGAGCCCCGGTGTAGGGGCAGATACAGGGTAACATGTACACACAGACCCCGGGTGTAGGGGCAGATACAGAGTAACATGTACACACAGAGCCCCGATGTAGGGGTAGATACAGAGTAACATGTACACACAGAGCCCCGGTGTAGGGGCAGATACAGGGTAACATGTACACACAGAGCCCCGGTGTAGGGGTAGATACAGGGCAACATGTACACACAGACCCCGGGTGTAGGGGCAGATACAGAGTAACATGTACACACAGACCCCGGGTGTAGGGGTAGATACAGAGTAACATGTACACAGAGCCCCGGTGTAGGGGCAGATACAGAGTAACATGTACACACAGAGCCCCGGTGTAGGGGCAGATACAGAGTAACATGTACACACAGACCCCGGGTGTAGGGGCAGATACAGAGTAACATGTACACACAGAGCCCCGGTGTAGGGGCAGATACAGAGTAACATGTACACACAGAGCCCCGGTGTAGGGGCAGATACAGAGTAACATGTACACACAGAGCCCCGATGTAGGGGTAGATACAGGGTAACATGTACACACAGAGCCCCGATGTAGGGGCAGATACAGAGTAACATGTACACACAGAGCCCCGATGTAGGGGCAGATACAGAGTAACATGTACACACAGAGCCCCGGTGTAGGGGCAGATACAGAGTAACATGTACACACAGAGCCCCGGTGTAGGGGCAGATACAGAGTAACATGTACACACAGAGCCCCGGTGTAGGGGTAGATACAGGGTAACATGTACACACAGAGCCCCGATGTAGGGGCAGATACAGAGTAACATGTACACACAGAGCCCCGGTGTAGGGGCAGATACAGAGTAACATGTACACACAGAGCCCCGATGTAGGGGTAGATACAGAGTAACATGTACACACAGAGCCCCGGTGTAGGGGCAGATACAGAGTAACATGTACACACAGAGCCCCGGTGTAGGGGCAGATACAGGGTAACATGTACACACAGAGCCCCGGTGTAGGGGCAGATACAGGGTAACATGTACACACAGAGCCCCGGTGTAGGGGTAGATACAGGGCAACATGTACACACAGACCCCGGGTGTAGGGGTAGATACAAAGTAACATGTACACACAGAGCCCCGGTGTAGGGGCAGATACAGAGTAACATGTACACACAGAGCCCCGATGTAGGGGTAGATACAGGGTAACATGTACACACAGAGCCCCGATGTAGGGGCAGATACAGAGTAACATGTACACACAGAGCCCCGATGTAGGGGCAGATACAGAGTAACATGTACACACAGAGCCCCGGTGTAGGGGCAGATACAGGGTAACATGTACACACAGACCCCGGGTGTAGGGGCAGATACAGAGTAACATGTACACACAGAGCCCCGATGTAGGGGCAGATACAGAGTAACATGTACACACAGAGCCCCGGTGTAGGGGTAGATACAGGGCAACATGTACACACAGACCCCGGGTGTAGGGGTAGATACAGAGTAACATGTACACACAGACCCCGGGTGTAGGGGTAGATACAGGGTAACATGTACACACAGAGCCCCGATGTAGGGGTAGATACAGGGTAACATGTACACACAGAGCCCCGATGTAGGGGCAGATACAGAGTAACATGTACACACAGAGCCCCGATGTAGGGGCAGATACAGAGTAACATGTACACACAGAGCCCCGGTGTAGGGGCAGATACAGGGTAACATGTACACACAGACCCCGGGTGTAGGGGCAGATACAGAGTAACATGTACACACAGAGCCCCGATGTAGGGGCAGATACAGAGTAACATGTACACACAGAGCCCCGGTGTAGGGGTAGATACAGGGCAACATGTACACACAGACCCCGGGTGTAGGGGCAGATACAGAGTAACATGTACACACAGACCCCGGGTGTAGGGGTAGATACAGGGTAACATGTACACACAGAGCCCCGATGTAGGGGCAGATACAGAGTAACATGTACACACAGAGCCCCGGTGTAGGGGCAGATACAGGGTAACATGTACACACAGACCCCGGGTGTAGGGGCAGATACAGAGTAACATGTACACACAGAGCCCCGATGTAGGGGTAGATACAGAGTAACATGTACACACAGAGCCCCGGTGTAGGGGCAGATACAGGGTAACATGTACACACAGAGCCCCGGTGTAGGGGTAGATACAGGGCAACATGTACACACAGACCCCGGGTGTAGGGGCAGATACAGAGTAACATGTACACACAGACCCCGGGTGTAGGGGTAGATACAGGGTAACATGTACACACAGAGCCCCGATGTAGGGGCAGATACAGAGTAACATGTACACACAGAGCCCCGGTGTAGGGGCAGATACAGGGTAACATGTACACACAGACCCCGGGTGTAGGGGCAGATACAGAGTAACATGTACACACAGAGCCCCGATGTAGGGGTAGATACAGAGTAACATGTACACACAGAGCCCCGGTGTAGGGGCAGATACAGGGTAACATGTACACACAGAGCCCCGGTGTAGGGGTAGATACAGGGCAACATGTACACACAGACCCCGGGTGTAGGGGCAGATACAGAGTAACATGTACACACAGACCCCGGGTGTAGGGGTAGATACAGAGTAACATGTACACAGAGCCCCGGTGTAGGGGCAGATACAGAGTAACATGTACACACAGAGCCCCGGTGTAGGGGCAGATACAGAGTAACATGTACACACAGACCCCGGGTGTAGGGGCAGATACAGAGTAACATGTACACACAGAGCCCCGGTGTAGGGGCAGATACAGAGTAACATGTACACACAGAGCCCCGGTGTAGGGGCAGATACAGAGTAACATGTACACACAGAGCCCCGGTGTAGTGTGCAGAAGTCAGACATGTACTAGGGGGTCCCCAGCCCCCGGTTCCCTCCCCCCCCCGCCCCGGAGGTTAAGACCTGTTGGACAGTGCACTCACTGCTACACTCCGGGTCAGCACAGCGCTTGCTCTCGGAGAACCTCCGGTCCTGGGCTGTGCTGCTGGGGGGTAGGTGGGACAGGAGCAGCAGGAGGTAGGTGAGGGGTCCGGCGGCTGCAGCCATGTCCTGGGCATGGAAGGAGGGAGAGAGGGAGCATGAGCAGCAGACACGTCAGCAGGAGACAGCACAGAAGGATGTGGAGGAGGAGACTGCAGGAGGGGAGGAAGGGATCGCTGGGATCTGCATGCATGCACACTGCCTGGAGGCATGCTCTCCTCACTCCAGCCAGGCCGCCTAGCTCCAGGTTCCCTATCCCCAGGCCAGGCCGCCTAGCTCCAGGTTCCCTATCCCCAGGCCAGGCCGCCTAGCTCCAGGTTCCCTATCCCCAGGCCAGGCCGCCTAGCTCCAGGTTCCCTATCCCCAGGCCAGGCCGCCTAGCTCCAGGTTCCCTATCCCCAGGCCAGGCCGCCTAGCTCCAGGTTCCCTATCCCCAGGCCAGGCCGCCTAGCTCCAGGTTCCCTATCCCCAGGCCAGGCCGCCTAGCTCCAGTCCTAGTCATCACTGATTGCAGGAGAGGAGGAATAATCCCTCCTCATTACAGAGAAATATAGAGCAGGACAAGGGTAACCTGATGGGGCATAATGTGTACAGTAACCCCTCTCTGATATGGCACCTGACCACAAGGATTAATTGCCCTATATACAAATATCTGGAGGGGGCTCCGTGTGTGTAGAGTAGTTGCAGAGGAATTAGAACTACAACTCCCAGGATGCTTTTGCTGCAGCGTAACTCATATTCTCGGCTGCATCCGTCAGCGAAAACAATGTAACAGATCAGCCTATAGGGGAGCTAGAGAGAGCCTGGTTCCTGCCAACCACAAGATGGCCGCGGCCTCAAACGCATGTAAGTAGCTGGCTCCAAGAGTCAAGGGTCTCTCAGCACTGCAGGATGGTATACTCAGTATATATATATATATATATATATATATATATATATATATATATACACATACATACTGTGTGTGTGTATATCTATATATCCACCTGTGGCTGCATATACTTTACATTGTCCCTCTTTGAATAGTCCTCATTGTTTTGTATGATCTCACTAAAGTTTTATAAACCGAGGGCAATACTGTACTTTTTAAAGACAGCATTAAAATGCTCATATTGATGTATATAATATAGGAAATGAGCAATAGAAGCATCTCCTCTAGCAGTGAGCCCCCCATGTGCGAGCGCCTGATATTTAGACGGGGATTCAGTTAGCTGTGATAATTCGTTTCCATGTTTTCTCCAACCGGCCACGTTTCCCTTTCGGTAGCTCGCGCGCATAGGATGCCCTAATACCTGTCCCACATCTTTTAACGTGTTATTCTATATTATGCAGAACATCACCCCAAAAAATGACATGTAATTATTGGCCAAATTAAGGTAATTTAAAACTTCTAATTACCAAATTGATCATTAGGGGGAGTTGTCCCAGAGGTTCTGAACCAAGTCCCGACGTTTTACCTTAAAATAGGGATTTCCCCCACTTCACCTGCTAAGGGGCTGTGAACAAAAAAAAACGGCGTTATATCCTACGGAGAGTTAACGCGGGTCTATTCCAATCTGCACTTAGTCTGGATTAGCATGTAACACTAAAGCTGCATACACACACAACGATTTTGTTACTAACGATTTTATGAACGATTTTCTGTCAGATTTTTTTAAAGAGTAATGAACGAATTTTTGAACTACAAATGATTTTTGCATATTCCCTTAATGAAAATCGTTCAGTTGTTCAGTCTGACTAAGCTACAGACGTGAACGCGCATGAACGATAATCGTTCATTGTTTTAACTCAGAAAGTGAATGAGTTTTACAACGATTGAACGATAAACGATATCGTTAACGATAATCGTTCAAAAAATCGTTGTGTGTGTATGCACCTTTAGTGCAGAACAGTTTGAGCCCCCAGATTTGTGGCGTCCATATACTTAACAGGTGCTGATGTGAAATATTAAAAATCTTTATTTCATTAAATGAAATGGAATTTTTAGTGATATATATTGGCGCTGGACATGCTGGTGACTAGTTATGTTATAGATAAAATATGGGAATAAACTGTATTATTTTTGTTGTTGCTTCTCGTACAGCAGAAACGGACGAATGGCCGGAGCAGACCAGCGGCGAGGAGGATCTGGAACAGGATGGAGATCCTGGGATCAGTCTTCCGTGGAGCCGCCCACATAAAGGTAACTCGCACATTCCGGCTTTACTATATAACCTACCCAAATTATAGGACTTGTTTCTCTTTATACTGACCCTTCCATACACAGAAAGCGCAGGCAGCTTTTTTATGTAACCTATACCCAGAATTAGGAGAATGCACCCTCTTATTTTGCTAGAAGCCTCTAATGTCACTGGCTGCCCACAGAATGCCTCGTGCATAGGGAACAAGGGCACTTTATATGGATAAATTACAAGCTTAGCGTTCACGCTAGGTCCGGCGTCGGGCAGGGTGCCCGACCTAGAAAGGGGCACTCCTGCGCGCGCTAGAAAAGGGTGTGTGTCTTTAAGATGTGTCCCCTATTCATCACTCTTGGAGGCTTGCCCGGCGCTCACAGACATGCCGGGCTGCCCCAAGCTCTCCTGTCTCTGTGAATAGAAGCCGGGCCCATGCGGCCTGCGCTTGTGGGGACGGCACCCAGCAGGTTGTCTTAGTGAGGCGCCACCAAAAGGGTAGGGCGCATTCTGCCTTTTTGAAATCTGGCGAGGAGCGGTGCCCCCCTAAAACAGCCTAGCGGGAATGCGACGGCTGTTTTCTGTCGTCCTTTAGTCAGTAATGTGATAAAATACCTAAAGATTAAGCGATCAGTTTTGCTAATAAATGCTGTTTGTGTGTTTTTTATTTTTCTTTGCTGGCAGTTTCTCGCACTTGTATTTAATGTTTTATGCAAATCAGAGGGAGGAGGTGATTCATCAACTGCTCCTTCTATTCGTAAAGAAACACTGTCGCTGCCAGTTGTGGAAGTTGTTATTCTAAATTCTCTGATTTCAAGTTTTAAACGGGAATTCATGTAATGTAACCGATAGTAATAATAACTCTTTATATAATGTTAACGTGAAGGAATCCTTTGCGAATGAACTCCAAACAAATTATATAGTGTAACGTGTGAAAGCAAACCAGAGACCTTGAAGGAAACGCATGCATTTGCAGGAAAACCGGACAATCCCCACGCAGAGGCCTTGGTTGGAATACAAAACTGTGTACCCAGCAATACTAACCATTGCACAACCGTTCTTCCCCTGAAAGATTAGTGGCAGGAAACATTTTGCTGTAAGTTATCGTGTATCTTGTGTACTAACAAACTTAGGGGCATATTCAATTAGGTGCGAAAAGGCTGTTTCTGCGGAAAAGTATCGCCGGGGACATAATTTCACCAGGCGAAAACTTATCCTCGTATTCAATTCCAAAGACTTTTCGCCGATGCAGAAAGTCAATGCATTGGAATAGGCGAAAAAGATGTGCAGAATTGGGGTTTTGGAGTGCAAACTTGCGGAAACCACCCTTGGGACAGCCCCCCAAGGGTAAACTGTGTCAAAAAAAAGTAAAAAAAATACTTGAGAACACCACAAAAAATTACTTTGAAAAAGTTCAAAGTTGGGGGACAAACTTAAAAACTAGTGAAATAGACTTCAGGGGGGCCCCCAAGTATGCCCCAGGTGTTTTTTAAATTGCAGTGCTTACGGCAGGTGGATTTTTAAAGTTTTTTAAAACTTCACTTTAAAATATGCCAGCCCCCATTTTCAGGTACCCCAAATTTGCTGGGACTACTTATTTTCAGCAAAAAAAACAGCTAAATGCTCTTCTTCACCACTTGTGCAAAGACGCTAATTAGCAGCTATTGAGATATAAGTACCCCAAATACCTTCAGCAGGCCTATTTGGGGGTATCTATAGTGATCCCCAATGTCAGAGCATCTTTTGGAGGGTGCCAGGCTGATTTCCCCAAATCTGACAGGACTCTTCGCTAGGTCCGAATTCACCGGTTCCCGTTTTCGCCGATTTCTAATTGAATACGGGGATAAGCGGGGACGAGCGCGATACTTTCTCGCATGGAAAACCAGCGATGTCGGCAAAAAGTCCTGCATGCGAAAAGTACGGGACTTTTCGCACCTAATTGAATATGCCCCTTAGGGAGGGAGGCGAAAACGGCCTTGAACGTAAAATGTTTAGAGAGTGTCCCAGTAGTGTAGTATAGGCCTGACGACCCCTTTAAGTCTGTCACTGTGTTGTACAGCTCCAAATGATCCATTTCATTAACGTCTCTGTTTCTCCTGTGTCTACAGCTGTGTTTTCACACTGCAAAGGCTTTAAATTGACATCTGATCTGTGCTTCAAGCTCATACATGACGCCATGCAGAGGAACCATTGGGAGAGGGCGGCCGCGCTCCTCTCCAGCTTTTTCCAGAACCTCGACGTTCTAAGCAACAGAAAAAACATGAGCGCTGCAAAGGTGACAACCGTTTCTGCGGATTGCTGTTTTGTCTTCCTTGTAAAGTCTGTGTCACATGTGCACATCCACTCCCAATGGTGCAGTGCTCACAGCGTGCTATAACGTACCTGAGAAGCTCACATGTGCGCATCCACTCCCAATGGTGCAGTGCTCACAGCGTGCTATAACGTACCTCAGAAGCTCACATGTGCACATACACTCCCAATGGTGCAGTGCTCACAGCGTGCTATAACGTACCTCAGAAGCTCACATGTGCACATCCACTCCCAATGGTGCAGTGCTCACAGCGTGCTATAACGTACCTCAGAAGCTCACATGTGCACATCCACTCCCAATGGTGCAGTGCTCACAGCGTGCTATAACGTACCTCAGAAGCTCACATGTGCACATCCACTCCCAATGGTGCAGTGCTCACAGCGTGCTATAACGTACCTCAGAAGCTCACATGTGCGCATCCACTCCCAATGGTGCAGTGCTCACAGCGTGCTATAACGTACCTCAGAAGCTCACATGTGCGCATCCACTCCCAATGGTGCAGTGCTCACAGCGTGCTATAACGTACCTGAGAAGCTCACATGTGCGCATCCACTCCCAATGGTGCAGTGCTCACAGCGTGCTATAACGTACCTCAGAAGCTCACATGTGCGCATCCACTCCCAATGGTGCAGTGCTCACAGCGTGCTATAACGTACCTGAGAAGCTCACATGTGCGCATCCACTCCCAATGGTGCAGTGCTCACAGCGTGCTATAACGTACCTCAGAAGCTCACATGTGCGCATCCACTCCCAATGGTGCAGTGCTCACAGCGTGCTATAACGTACCTCAGAAGCTCACATGTGCGCATCCACTCCCAATGGTGCAGTGCTCACAGCGTGCTATAACGTACCTCAGAAGCTCACATGTGCACATCCACTCCCAATGGTGCAGTGCTCACAGCGTGCTATAACGTACCTCAGAAGCTCACATGTGCACATCCACTCCCAATGGTGCAGTGCTCACAGCGTGCTATAACGTACCTCAGAAGCTCACATGTGCACATCCACTCCCAATGGTGCAGTGCTCACAGCGTGCTATAACGTACCTCAGAAGCAGCTCTGATGAAAGTACAGACTGAATAAATGCGCTGAAACGTTGGTTATTAAATGCAGCTTCTGAAGTGTGTGCTAGCTCGCCAGGGGTGGCGCATCACTGCTAGTGTATGCTATTGTTCTGTGAGGGCACCGGGCTAAGTATAGCACTGGGCACTTAGTATATTGCCTTGTTATGCTGCTCTGTTTGGATCTATTCTTGTGCTGTAATTGCATGAGGGCTATGATGAAATTAATATTATTTCTTTTTTTTGCAACATAGGGCTGGTGTGCTGGCCTCTCTGTATTTATATAGCTAATGAGGAATACAATGTATCTATGGATAATGTGATTACAGCACCTGCACATTGTACTATTGTTGAATTGAAGGTGTGAGTGTGGTTTTCTGCTTTGGGGAAAAAAATAATATATATATATATATTTTTTTTTTTTACACGTTTCGGGGTAACTCCCCCATCTTCAGGGACGAGTACTGATATTACTTGCTTGGGACAGGGAGATCAGCCTGTATGTACACCTGAGAGTCACCTGTAGCCATCTCGCCAGAGTCTGCTTATTAGCTGGCCATCCTCCTCGTTTTTGAAAATCATATAATACAAAAAGAGCATCTGATTTTCTAACAGGGCCTAATTCAGACCCGCTCGCGAGCGCTGAGCGCTCGCACGCTGGTTGATGGTGCCCTAATGCGCATGCGCACGACGGAGGGAGCTCTGTCTTGCGCATGCGCGAGACCGGCATAGCGACAGCCAAGCTGTCGCTATGGGTCTCGCACCAAAGGGGACGTGCTGTCGATGGTGAGTGACAGCAAGCCCCCTTTGGTGGGCGTGCGGGGGCGTGGCTGCCCAGACGGAGGCTTACCATGGGTCACCCACAGCTATGTGAGCGGCCAGAAGGCCGCTCCATTATTAGGTAGGGGGGCCCTGATTCAGAGCGAGCGCTCTGGTCAGAGCGTCCGGCTCTGAATCAGGCCCAGAGTTTGTGCACTCCACATAGATACAGAGACCTCGAACTACATCCAGGGAGGCTTCACCTACAGAAAGGGCTGGAGCCTGAAAAGCTGGAACTACAATTTTTTAATTTACATGAAAACTGGACACTACTTTAGGAAGGTAACCCTCCTTTGTTCGACGAACCGCTTTTATCCTGGTGAAAAATCAAAACTAGAGAGCGACAAGAAAGTGCTGCCAAATCAGAGACTGCGTGCAGAAGAGATGGCGAGAAGAAAATGTGTTTTCTCTGTCAACCACTTAAAATCTACAGAGTCTAAAGGTTCAAAAGGGGGAGCTTGTAACCCCTTAAGAACCAAAGAAAAATCCCACGGTGCTACCGGTGGAAGAAAAGGAGGATGAACTCGCAGAACTCATTGGAAAAAAATTATAACCTCTGGTAATGAGGCAATCTTCCTCTGGAACCAAACTGACAGTGCAGAAACCTGCACTCTCAAAGTGGCCAGGCGGACACCCTTTTCTAACCCTGTCTGCAGAAAAGCCAGTATCCTGGAAATCCTGAACATCTTAGGATAATATGAGAACACAAATGACCAAAAGAATGGCAAACTCTGTAATAGATGCGGGCAGAGGCAGGCTACTGTGCCCTAAGCATTGTTTGAATTACAGAACTGGAAAACCCCTTCGCTTTAAGATGGAAGATTCAGGAGCCACGCTGTCAAGGCCAGACGGGGCAAGTCCAGATGTCGGCAGGGACCCTTCGTTAGCAGATTCTTGTATGTCCTGGCCACTTAGGAAGTCTGCTTCCCAATTCAGTACTCCCGGTATGAATATTGCCAAGATGGCCAGAAGATGACGTTCTGCCCAAATGAGAACCTTTTTCACTTTTTTCATGGCTGCATAACTTCTTGTGCCTTCCTGATGATTGATGTAGGCCACTGTAGTCCCGTTGTTGGACTGGATCAGGACCGGCCTACCCTGGAGCAGGTCCTGTGCCCTGACAAGTGTTTTATATACTGCTCGCAGTTCCAGAATATTTATTGGCAGACAACTTTCTTGATTTGTCCATCTCCCCTGGATGGTGTGATGACCTGTCGCTGCCCCCATCCGCGAAGACTGGCGTCCGTGGTGAGAAGCACTCAATTTGGAATCCAGAAAGGGCGCACTTTGTTTAGATGCTCCTTTTTTTTTTAAGCCCCCACAGGAGAGAGTGACGAACCGCTGGAGTGAGAAAGATCATCTGGAACCGTATTAAATTATGCTGTTATTTTCCACCTGGAGAGAATCAACCTTTGCAGAGACCTGGAATGGAACTGAGCATACCCCACCATGCCAAAGGCGATACCATTGATCCCAGCACCTGCGTTGCTGACAGAATGGATACTCTTTGCCTGCGTACCAGCTTGTGTATCTGCTTTGATAAGTCCACAATCTTGTCCTCTGGCAGAAACACCCTTTGTGTCTGAGAATCTAGAAATGCTCCCAGATGAATCACCTGCTGTGTTGGAGAAAGTGATGATTTCTTCCAATTGATGATCCAGCAGTGCCTTTGTAGGCAGGCTATGGTCAGTTGAAGATGGTTTTGCAAAGCAACCGGAGTCCGTGTCAATATCAGAAGGTCATCCAGATATGGCAGTATTCTGACTCCCTGACGCCTGAGATAAGCCGTCATCACTGACATTATTTTGGTAAATACCCGGGGAGCCGTACAAAGGCCAAAGGGTAGAGCCTGAAATTGGTAATGTTGCTGAAGGACAGCAAACCATAAAAATTGCTGGTGGGATGGTATAATAGGAACATGCAGTTATGCATCCTGAATGTCCAAGGAAACCATGTAATCTCCCGGCTCCATAGCCAAAATAATTGACCGGAGAGTTTCCATGCGGAATTTGGGAACATGGATAAACCTGTTGAGGGTTTTTAGATTCAGTATAGGGCGATATGCCCCATTCGGTTTCTGGACCAGAAATAGATTTGAGTAATAACCCCGTCCCTGTTGGGACACCAGAACTGGGACTATTACCCCTGCCTGTAGCAGGGAGTGAATGGCTTCCTTAAAAGCCAAGGCCTTGTCCACATCTGATGGAGGCTTTGTGGCAAAATACTTCTGGTGGGGATATCTCTTGAAAGTGAGGGCATACCCCTGAGAGACCACTTCTCGGACCCAGGCATCTGTAGTTGTTTGATGCCAATAATCCGCAAACTAAGTCGGCCCCCCACCCTGGGATCTCCCAGGAGGAGGCCCGCTCCATCATGCCAAGGCCTTGTTGTCCGGTTTAGAAGTTGAACGTCTTGCCTGACCAGACCTCTTAGTTTGTTGCTTTGACTTACGATAACTAGTCGGCCTAGAGGAAGTCTGTCCTTTAGCTCTTCCCTGAGGATAGAAGGGCTAAAAAGAAACCTGCCTAGGTCTAGTATATGACGTAGATGGCAGACCTGCTGACTTTGAAGCAGCCAGAGTAGTAATTATGCTATCCAACTCTGCTCCAAAGAGCACCTTTCCATGAAAAGATAAGGCTTTCAGCGCCCTCTTGGATGCTGTATCAGCTTTCCAAGACCTTAACCACAGGGCTCTATGTGCTACTATTGATGCTGCTGATGCCTTAGAACAGGGGTCTTCAAACTTGGCCCTCCAGATGCTGTGGAACTACACATCCCAGCATGCACTGCACATAGTTTTAGCATGCTGTTATATCAAAAAGGTGTTAGTGCATGCTGGGATGTGTAGTTCCACAGCAGCTGGAGGGCCAAGTTTGAAGACCCCTGCCTTTAGAAGGTAAAATTCCAGCATCCACTGCAGCTCCTCCCAGATAGGAAGCCGCTTACCTTATGTGGGAGATATTCATCATCTGTTCTCTGGTAGCATTTGGTAGAGATTTTTCCAATGCCCCCATACATTCTTCAACAGCCTTGTTTGCCCAGGCACCAGCTATAGCCGGACAGGTAACAGCCCCAGATGATGAAAATATTGCTATACTGTAAGACAGGCTTCAATATTTTTATCTGTGGAATCCCTCAGAAAAGACCCTGATGGAATAGGTAATGTAGCATTTCTGATTAAATGTGCTACATGAGCATCCACAGTAGGAGGTACCTCCCACTTAGTACATACAGAAGGTGGAGACGGATACAATGGTTTTATCCTCTTATCTACATAACACCGCTTATCAGGACTTCCCCATGCCTCCTCAGTAAGCTCTGTGAGCTGTTCAGACACATGACACTCAACTTTGACCACCTTTCGGTGGTGATTAAATACTGGAGGCTTATTACTATGAGCTGGTTCATCATCCTGAATATCTATGACTGATCTAACCGTCCTCACCAAAGAAGTAACATCTACAGTAGATGGATGCTCCTCCTCTCCACAAGTAGATCCTGGAGAGGAATCCTGTGCATCATCTGATTCCTCTCATGATGCAGAAAAAGGAGGGGCGGTTTAACCCCCTATTGTTCCTCGGCACACTGAATAGTACCTGCAACAATATATGAAAACTATATGGTCATAGAAATCAGAGATATTAGTTGCATGCATTTGCAAATACATGGGAAGCTGCTAGGCCACGTCACGGCTTCTCTGTCACTAGCAGTCCCTAACACTAAGGGGTTCACATCCGGGGCGCAGTGCACCCCTTAAAACGTCCAGCCTAGGATCCCCCCAGGGCATCACACGAAAAATGGAAAAAGAGTGACAGTGCAGTGTAAAGTATAGGTGTGTAAGACTAATTAATGTGTTGGAAAAAGGGGTTAAAATATAACCCCTCTCATGATGCATCTGAATCCATGTTGAGCAGACTGAGATAATGACAACTTGCGTTTAGGGGCTTTAGCCACTACCGGTCTGTTACCAACATTAGATGGTGCCATACTCTTGACTAGAATGGCCATCAACATCCTTTATTGAGGAATGCATATGAGGTGTAAACATATGTGGACACCCCATCCAAGGAGGCATCGATGGAGTAGCCAAACGATCCACCACCTGCATCATAACCTGGGACAAAGAGGCAACTTGTCCAACAACAGGTAAACCGGACTGGTGAGGTGGCTCTTTATAACAGACAACACACAATCCCTCCTGTGAGGACACACAAGCCGTACATGAGTTACATGAGACTAGCACAGGTGGTTCCCCCTCCTGTTTCCCTTTGTTTTTTGACATTCAAAGTAAAGGCAAAATCACAACGTTATGTGACAGCCGTCGCAAAATCTCAATGAATGTGAAGTATTACAGAAATAAATAACAATGTCAGTTGGCAGCTAGCAAACAGTCACATATACTGAACATGTAATATGATTACAATTGGCTCTAAATCAACTACAGCCACGCAAAGGAATCGTCGGACATAGAGCACCGTATACCTTAACCAAGGGAGAGGTATACAGGGAGACTGACCCAGACCCACCTGAGACCACTAGCTACCGGGCGCACTGAGCGTGGTCCGTGAGCGTCTCATACACTTGGAGGGAAGATAGAACAACACAGACGCGCAAAGCCCTTCAAAGGGACTGCGTCTGGGTCGGGGGAGGAGTGCCTACCTCCCCATAGCTGCATTAACCAGCCGGGTACGCTGGCCTCGTGGCAGCAGATTGCTACCGGTCCCCGGTGGTGTAGTAAGGACGCGGACAATCCGGGCCCTGACTGCAGCGGCTTCGGGTGCGTCACTGATACCAGAAGCAAGGGCTGCTGCGCGCAATTCCGCGCCTTACCTGACATCTCCGAGCACACGGTGCAGTCCGGGTCCCAGCCTTGCTGCTAACTAAGCTCGGCCACGACCCGCCGAAATCACCAGCGCAATTACTGATGTTGCAGCCCGGCGGAGGTAGATGGAATCGCAGTACGTGCATCTAGATACAGACGCTTGGTACTGCCAAGTCAAAAACATCAAATAAAATAAAAGCTTAGGACTGAGCAGTCCCCTGTTAAAAAAAAAAAAAAAGTGCGTCTGAATTCTGCCGCACCAAACGAACAACTGAAGGCCTATGGCTAGGGGCGGGGTATATATGGAGGAGGACCCAGGGCATTCTGGGAGCTAAAGCTTTAACTGTTTGGTGTATGGTCTTCCAACCATAATATCCCCTGTGGTTCCCTATGGACCCTAAAGAAGAAAATACGGTTTCCCGCGGTTTCTGTGATTCCCATGGAGGGAGAATACCTGCTTGGTTCCTACGGGCATGTGGCAAGCTGAGAGAGCTCTGCAATGTCCTGGGCCAGGTCCTTGGTGGGTGCAGGCCAGCTCTGGCCGCTAGTCCTCTGCCTTGCATGCCGCACACAGGACAGTCTGCACCAGACTGGGCATGATCTGGAGAGAGCTATGATTTTGCCACTGTCCCTCCTCCAGGCTTAGTTCAGGATTAACTTCTCCTCCTGGACATAGAGGAAATGAGGGGAGAGCAGGATTGGACAGCGGCAGTTGCACACCCCAGAATGTGGAGCTGCAGTCTCCGCCAGAGGCTATCCCTGAGGGCAGGACTGGGACTGGGCAATCGCTACCTCCGTAGCCCACCCTGAGCATTTACCAGCCACGGCTGTTAGGTGCAGGGCCGTAACAGGGCTTAAATGCGCCCTTTGCAGGCCCCACCCCCTTGGCGTCCGACATCATGATGCCTAGTGCATTGTGTCGTGCAGAGGAGGCGGGGCCGGCAGCAACGGTAAGTGCAGCGCTCAATGGAGCATCCTGATGACACCGCAGGGTGCCTGTCTGTAGCGTCTAAAGGATGATTCGGCGCTGCCACAGCAGTGAACCTGGCTGCAGGGTTTCGTTCTAGGCACCCTGCTTGCCAGTAGATAAGGGCTGTGAGGCTGTGACGGTCGCACGCCCTGGTTAGATGCCATACGAAGTAAAAGAATAATAAAGACATATCTGCCATAAGTAGCCAAGGAAAAAACAAAAACCAAACCCTAGCAAACCGTAACACAAGTGAAGTTCCCGGGCAGCCAATGGGAGTATGGAGGGGGAGGAGCTTGCCCAAGCTCCCGTCGCTGCACTCTATACCCCATGGTGTCCAGTCTCCCGGCATAAGAGTATTGGAGCTGGCATTTGACATCAAGCATTGTCAATGAGTTTGAATGACATTGCAGAGAATGTAATCTAAATGAAATACAATTGCTAATTAAAACATTTTATGTGATCAAACATAATACACATTTATTTTTCCTGCTAACCACTGTTCTGCTGAAGAACGTTGATGTTTGGCGTCCTTTTAATTATTAGCTGGGGAGGTTATTAATGTTTATTAAAACGTAACTGAATTAGTGCTGCTGTGTTACTCCCAGCAGTCTTCAATTACACACACGCACAGGATCCACTGAGGAGCCATAAGTGTGGATACACACAGGAGCTTATGTTGAGCCTGTGGTCGGTCTTGTTCAAGTTGCGCCGCGGTTTGGATGGTTGGTACAATAGAGATCATCGATTTACAATTGGGGTATTTTGTACTCGTTGACTCTTTCGAATGCTTGATGGATCACAAACCTCATACGCGCTGCTGTTTGCGGTCATGGTTTGTCGCACGTTGGCAAACATAAGAACTTGTGCGTGTCCGGCTTTAGACTCTGATGTGAAAGGACAAGAACTGTTGTCTTTGTGGACATTAACTTTCTGCAGATTAAAATTTTAATTAAGTCGCTATTATATTCTACCGCAATGTACTATATGAAGTCATGCATATAATTATCCTTTATACAAGGGTTGGACAAGTTCCAGGAGCAATATAAAAAACAGAAATTGGCGTCTGACTTTTGGGACTCTGTCAGTGTAGACGCATCCTCCCTAGCGCCTGAACGTATTCTGCAGATTTATGTATCTGATCCACTTGCAGTATTGTAAATGTCAATTTGCTTGAACATAACCTGCTGTATGTGTTATAATGGAGACAGGTAGAAGGGCCCTGCTCGCTGCAAGCTTGCAATCTGTAGTAAAAAAGGAGTCTGATGCGTGAGGTTGCATGGTCACTGGCGGTAATCGGTAATAACGTTGTACATGGAATAGTCTGCATTCTAGCACCCTGCAACTGTCACAACCTCTGCAGTTCCTCTTTCCTTCCTGGAGTGTCAGGCTCTGCTCTGGTGCTTCTAGCACACTCTGGTCTGTATCTCAGCAGTATGTTGCATCAGCTGAGTGTGCTAGAAGAACCAGAGCAGAGAGCGACACCACAGGCAGGAAAGAAGAACTGCACGAGTAGTGACAGGTGCAGGGTGCTAGAATGAACACTAGAATACAGTGTTTAACTTGCAGAAAGTTTTGTAAAGCACCAAGAATTCAACATTATTCAGTGTAACTGCCATTTATGTTTTATTGTGTAAGAAGGGCTGAGTATAAATTACGCCACTTATATTCACAGGCCATTTGGCGGCTTGGGAGCGAGATCCTGTTAAATCACCCGGACAGCACACCTGCCGATATCCATTTATTCCATGAAACCATGAAGAACATCGGCACGATGAACTATCTCCAGGTGAGGGGTCAGTGTGGTCGGCAGCTGGATGTTCTACTGTGCCCGTAAAATTTATAAAGAGGAGCTAAATGTTACAATTTCCCCTACCAAGTAGGAGCGCGCTGTGGTTGTTTATCGGCGAGTGATGATTGTTCTATCGTTCACCGCCATTCAAGGCTAACGCGTTTTTTTCTGCTACTGACGCGTTTTTCCACTGCTGATGCCAGAAAACTACGTTCAAGATTCAGTTGAACGTTTTCCCAATTTGGGGCATATTTAATTTTTTTAAAGTTTTTTTTTTTTTTTTTTTTTAAATATTAGAACATGCCTTCAAGGAAGTATGTCTAAAACGTGTCGCTGTAACACGCTAGCCTACACACACAAATAATGGGAAAAATAAGTAATACGGGGGGCAAGACCCTAAATGTTTCCCCATAGTGTTAATGTTTCACACACACACACACACACTCTGCAGATGTGATATTTTCTGCCACACTTATAGGAAGGGGGGCACGTAAAATTTATTTTTAACCATCTTCCGATGGTGGGAGATCATTTGTGCCGGTTAGATGAAGACCAATGACCAGTGCGTGTAGCATGTTTATTAACCCCCGATTGCCCCAGGACAGTGTACAAGCCACAATGGAAGCTCTTTGCAGATCGTCTGTAGAGTAATTGGTTCCACAGTGTCTCCCGTCTGTCATTCGCCCCATTGCCGCCCTCAGCATGTCTATGTATCCACCTGCATTACTGACAGACATACAGGTGCAGGCAGGGAAATGTGACTTATTCCTGTAGGGTGGTGACACAGTCTGTGGGTTCTTTTGTGTTCTCAGAGATTATATTGTTTATCCAGGATACACATTATCCAGTTCCTGCTTGGTCTGGATGTGTAATTACTAAACGCCCATTGTTTCCCCATAATGCTGGCAGTGCTGCTGTCCCTCATTACGCACGGCCTTTATATCTGCCAAATATCCTTCCACCTGTCCCTCTCTCCTCCCAAATAATCTCACTTTCAGATGTATCATTATTTTTGTGAATCATTTCATCCCTTTGCCAGCATGTGCCTGTCTTACAATGTAAAAGATACCTTGTATAATGCAGAGTGTAATGTATTCTGTTTTGCTGCTATAAAAGCCACTTTCATCGGGGGTCCTGTTACACGATTGATGACATATACCCAATAAAGTGACGTAAGTGGTGGGTGAGCGTGCGCTTATGTGCCACTTGCTGCTGGTATCGGTATAAGACTGGTAACGCCACTGCTGCACTTGGGGGCTGTCCGTCTGCATCTCAGGTTTACCGGGATCCGCTCAGTTTGCAAAGAGGAACGTTCCAACCCGCGTTCGCTCGCTGTCCGGCTGCACCTGGGGGTTAGAGTAAGCCTAGAAAACATGGTAGGATAATACGCAGGGAGGTGTAAGTGGACCTCCACGGGCCAGCGGTATCACAAACGGGTGTTATAATGGGTTAATGGGGACAACCTGTGGTCTTGCAATTCGCAGGCGTTTGTGCGCCATCCTTTGTAGAGCACAGATCAGTTATTGGTCGCTTTTCATTTTGTTCTGGGCGGAACTGGACTTCTCTGGGACGAGAGCAATTTACCATTTGTCAAAAAGAAAAATAAATGACGTATTTGGTGGGAACAACCCAATAACTTCACCAGCGTCCATAATGTAATTACTGTGGAGCATGGACGAACATTCTCTGCGCAAATCACACATTCAGCCCAGCAGGATGTAACGTGCGCCGTCACCCAGGGTATTTAGTGATTTGCAGAGTTTAAGCTGCGTTTTCGGTATGATTTGTGCATCAGTATCAGTGCATCAGTATGTCCCTCTGCCCGTATGAAAACACAATAATAGTTAATAAATAGCCGTTAATAGTAGATGTAACGTGATGATATGACTCTCTCCTGGGTAGGAGAAGTAATAGCTGCCGCTTATATGTGTTGTGTAACGGAAAGGTAGAGAAGAGATGAATAGCTTGGTCTCGCCATCTGCTATACAGACCGTGTATAACGCAGGCAGGGTTTCTGTCACTCCCCTAATCACGTCCTCTGGAAACGCAGTTTATCGTTGTGTTTGGCAGAGTACTATGTACAATATAAGTGGGTGAATCCTAAAATATCAACCTGTCGCCTCCTTTTGTGTGTAATATAAGTCTGGGAGGATCCGTAGTTTGACATCTAGTCGCACTGGATAGTATAGGATCTATAAGACATACACCGCGCCATCGGAAAAAAATCCCCGTCAACCGTGATTGTGCGTCCGCTCTGCTCTCCAGCAGAGTTCTCCAGTCATTCATAGAAGCTGGATCTTGCTGAAATTAGTAAAGGCAAGTCCCTCATCAAAATGCTAGATGGGTGGCACAATGAGGGGTTCAGTATAAAAAAAAAAAAAAGTGAATTTAAAATAAAGAAAACACATTAAGGAGCATATATTCCCATTTAGGTTCAATCTGTGGAATAGTGAACTCAGAGATGATACAGAATGTAATGCAACCATTATGAAATATATTATAACCTCCACTACAATGAATTGCTAGGAAAGTAACGTTGTCGACTACAGTACAAGTTGCGGGTGTGTAATGTCCGTGCGTTGCAGAGCGCCCGTCCACCTGTATCCTGGTTGTGTTTTGCAGATCAGCCTGGAGCAGGTGTATTTCTACCTGTGTAACGGTCAGATCGACGAAGCCTACAGGATCCTCTCCGTTGCCGAGAGCTGGAGGTTCGGCCACGTCTCCATCTCCCAGGACAGGCTCCGGATGCTGATCCAAGCTTACAGGGCAGTACTGGACCACCGATCCTGGCTGAACAAGATCTCTGCAATCACTCAGAACGGTAACTTGTAAAACTTCATTGCTGATAGGAAAGCCCTAGCTATGTGAAATAGATTGGCTTCAGGTGGGTTTTGGTCATGAGGGCTTTTTGCACTTGTCTGATCGGTTGGTCGTTCATATATGACGGACAGATGTAAGTACATACCATTGTGTTTCAGCTATGGATTATGCGTCCCAGTCATCCGGTGCTCAGGACGTGTGCAGCTCCATGAGGCAAGCCAGCATCACCTTCAAAGAGATCACTAAGTTTCCCGGAGTGTGGGACCAGTTCATTCTTGGCTACGTGGATGTAAGAATGGAACTTCAATGTAGATATAAATGACAGAACCAAACGATATATACCTATATGTAGCTGTCAGGTTTAGACTTGGTCTGTCGGAATGCTGTCTGCCTCGTTCCTTTGTTGAGGGGTGATGCTAACCAGTACGCCTACCTTGCTGCTCCAGGTTTTAAGGATATCCAAGTGAACACAGACTGTTGAATCAAAATGACTGAGGCATTAATGAAGTCACCTGTGCTCAAACCTAAACATCCTTATAACCTGGACTGTTAGGTTTCCTTGAGAACAGGGTTTGGAAAACAACTTCATAGGATATTTTGAGTGTTGAGTCTCTAACCCCACTACTTACCGCAGGGATGCCAGTGGTCGGGATTCTGAGCCCGGCATCCCCACAGCTGGGATTTAAACTACCTCCTGTACGCGCTGAGTTATTCATTTTGGTTGTACGTGGGAGGTTTCTGTGTATCCTTCATGTCCTGTAGAAAGTCGGACATTCTGCAAACAATCCTGGTAAATGAACAATAGACCTGTGCAGGTACTTTCTGCCTTCGTTAAACCATCACAGTTTTGCTTCTGGGTGACGTGACCGGTAAATAGTGTAATCCTCCTTTTTCCCTTGTTTTTGTCTTTAGCTTCTAGAGTCCACCGGAGATCTGCAGGAGGCTGAGGAGGTGTTAGCGGATTACGCCTACAACAGCAAGAACCCCGCAAACCCCAACGCTCATGTGTACCTGTACGAGTTCCTGAAGAGGAACCAGGCTCCAGATGACCGGCTCATAAAAGTTCTGACTGTGAGTGTGATACGTGTGTCTGATTTCTGCTTCATCCTACTGGGGGCCACTGGAGACGCTGGGGTGTAGAGTGTGGATCCAGCAGTGCTAGCGTTTCTGTAGGTGCTCCCCCTCTATACGCCGCACCCTGCAGGGGCTTCGGTTTTAGTTACGTGTCCCCACCTTGCAGGGGCTCTCTTACTGCTGCTGGGCAGCATTTGTTTCATTCTGGTTTAGTGGGATTGTTGTATACATGGACCGTGATAGCAGCCAGATGATATCAGCAGGGAAGTCTCTGTCAGTACTGGCGGCTGCCCGGGCCTAGGTACCTGAAGCCTGAAGCCGCCATAGTGGCACTGATGATGACAGACCCCTACTCCCTACGCTGTGGTAAGAGAGCACACCGAAGGAGCGTCAGACCCCGGGGTTTTCTAAGGGCTGGGTCACGTTGGGCTTACTCTAGGCCAATGATTCTCCACCTGGGTAACCCCAGCGGATTATTTGCGTTATTTGTACCTCCAACATTTGTAATAGAATTGCTAATAGATAAAACGTTTAGGCGCCGTACCCTGTACGTAGTCACCGGCCTTGGGTGGGGGCTTTCTCTGACTGGTTAGAACTGAATTATTTTTCTATTTGTGTTCTGCTATTGTGGCTGTTTTCTCTCTTTTGCCTGATAGGGGAGCCTGTCCATATGCTACTTTATGGCATATGGACAGGCTCCCCTATCAGAGGAGCTACCTGCCCCTCAACAATCTAAATTGGCCCTGGGTAAATCAGGTGCTGCGGACCCCGCGCAGCATGTCTCAGAGTCCTACATCTGAGCTTGCAGAACCAGCCCGGTTTCTGGGTCAGTTTTTAGTGTCCGCTACCAGTTTGGTCGGCCTGGATCTTTTGGGCGCCATCACTTGAGGTTGGCAGGACATGTTTGCAGTACCTCTGACTCTGGATGCTGAGGATTTAGGCAGCCAGGCATGGACAAGTCCGGATTGTAAGTTTCTTGTTACTTGCACGTTTATGTCCAGTTATCCCCTTCCCAAGGTGGAAGTCGCCTCCCCTTGTAGATGCCTCCATCTAAGCTTGTCCAAGTCCACCAACTTTCCCATCCCCCATGCAGTCCCCCTGTACTGTAGAGGCTGCGGTCCTTCTTAGCCATATCATGGTTTCCTCCATGTGGGTGATTAAGGCGGCAGATGTATGGCTCTGCTGCCGAGCTTTCAGAGAGCTTGCAGTCCGGTAAAGAAAAGCAGAATTGCTAATCTTGCTGCAACTTACTCATTAGTGGATGCGGGTCACATAAGGTACAGTATTGGCGCCCAGGATAAGTTCTGTGATGCTGACGTGGGGTCTAAGAAGGCTCTGATGTCCTTTCCTTTCTCAGGTGGTGTCTTATTTGGTCCTGATGTGGGTAAGATAATTTCACAGCCTATGGGAGGAAAGGGTTCCTTCTTGCCAGTTAATGCTAGGCATAAAGGTCCCAGATTTTGCACCGGATATAGGACAAGGGGGGAAGTCAAACCTTTGGAGGCCAGCCCTCCCATCTTCTAGGTGGTCAGCAGAGTGGTACATAGGCTTGGACAGTCAGTTGACTGGCCTCCAAGAAACCTGTAAGGCAGTCGACATGACCAGCCCCTCTCAGGCTGTCCTGTGGTGGGAGCCCGTCTGCCTCTCTTCCAAGACCAATGGTTTGTTTCCACCGTAGACACACCTAGGTGAGAGGTATCAGGAGTTTGGTATATTAGATATATAGGTCTCCAGAGCTCCCCCTCACAGATATTTTTTCACCATGGATCTTCCTGGAATCAAAGCAAGGTGTCCTCACCGAACTCGGGGTCCACAGAGCCAAGATGGAATCTCCTGAGGTCTGTCATAAAGAGTATGGAGCAGGGCGATCAATTGCATGTCTGTGTGTGTGGGGAAGCATCAGTGACAGAGTCAACATTCATATTTCCATTCCGTTTGGCAATAACTGTAAGAGATTTTACAAAGGTATTGACCTTTGATGATAGTCTCCCTTCCTGACCCTCAGAAGAATTCTCATTCTCTACCTGAATGATCCTCTGATCATAGAGCGCTTCGTGTCTTTGCTTCAGGCCTATGTGCAGCAAACCGCACAGGCACTAGAATCCTACAGGTGTATTATCAAGTACAATTTGTCTTATGGTGCATACACACGGTCAGATTTTTCTTCAGATCTGAACGATAACGATTCAAAAAATCGTTCAATCATTCATATCTGAAGGAAAATCTGTCAGATCTGAACGATGGGCGTTTCCGATGGTCAGATAACGATATCTGACATCTGATGTGTTTGCAGTCAGAACTTGGACGATTCCATTCATTTTAATGCAGTAAAAAATCGTTCAAATCGTTCAAATCTTTGGTAAAATCGTTCAAATCGTTCATCTGACAAATCTGACCGTGTGTATGCTCCATAATTCTCAATGTATAGTCTTCCTGGGGCTACTCTTCAACACACAGCAGCAGAAGATGTTTCTGCCAGAGGACTAGATCCTGTCAAACAGGGTTTGGTGAAGGTTGATTCAGTCAGACGTCTGGTTCATATTTGTATGAGGGCCCTGCGAAAGATGATCTCGACCTCCGATGTAGTCCAGTATGCGCAGTTTCATTCGTGGGAGTTCCATGGCTAACTGTTTCCGAAGTGGAACAAGTCTACCCGTCGTCTCTCCAATCGGTTCATCCTGTGCATTGACCCAAGCAAAATGTTCTGGCCATCATGGTGGTTTTCATTCTGTAGACAACTGAAAAGATTTTATCAGCAGACAGGATCTTCATGCCAAGGTTGTTCCAATCATCCTGGTTACTGCGGCTGGCCACTGTGGGTCAGATATCCAGACTAGGGAAGCCAATTCCTGCCCATTTTTGTAATCCCATGATTGAAAAAAATCTCAATCCCTTTATTCCCGGGACTAATTTGTACAAAGAGACAAAAAAAAACTTCGGGGGGCAATTATATGAGGTGGCGGTCCATCCTGTTTTAAGCAAAGCCCCTCCTTCCCCAGATGTGCCTGCTGTGTTTGTGCCTCCTCTCCCTGCACCTCCATGATGCAGCAACGCAGTGATATAGTACGCAGCTGCTGTGCGAAAATACGCTAATGCTGTAGCCGCCTGGAAATTTAGCGAGACTCCCACCTGCGGCGTTGCAAGTGCGCACAAGTTCGCAGCGGCGGTTGCAGAGCCTTCGATAATCAACCGTCAGTAATCCTGACACTGGTGCCATATTTTTTGATGCAGGCAGACTGAGATGTAGGCGGATACACGCCCCGAAAAAGGTCACAACTTGCCCACGTTTTTGCCGACACTGCCTATTCCTTCCCTCAAAAGGGCCCCTGTCAATCACTTGCGAATAAATCCTCACTACAACTGTAGTCACATTGGTCGCAGTTCAATTGGCGCACGTTTGCAATGCGGCTAAGACTCATGTGCATTCCACCGATAATCGCTCGCTGGATAAATATCGCCATTGCTTCCTTATCTGCTGGGAGAGACTTTCCTGTGGTTTGGGCTGTCCGTTGGCCTAAACCTTCTCTGCAACCAAACGATGACTAGCATTTTGACATTAATCAGCATATTGTGATTACATAAACCCATTATATTTTACTTGTCTTGGATGGACGAGGCGACTGTGGATATCTGCTTCTGTTATGAAACACCAGAGTTTTTATATAAGTCCCCTAGAGAGGTCTTCTGCCTATAACAGCTGCCCGTTGTTCCCTTAAAATAGAGTACACTCACCGGTACTTAGGATGCCGCCAGGTCTTAAAACTCAGGACAGTAGGGAGTTATATAATACTCTTAATTGGCTGGAGGAATATAACAAGGCAATATTCAGGAAAATATTCAGGAAAAATAGATGTAAATGCTGCAAATACCTACAGGGTAACTACAGAGCAAGCATAGAAAGGGACAAATCACAAGTTCACAATTTCAAATGACTAAATCTATATAAATACATTATGCAATAAAATTTTGCAATCAATAGAGATTTTTAGCATAATCATGGCCAAGGTTATGGGCCTACCTGAATCCTGTGTTCTGGTGTCTCTCTTGGTATACTTGGAGACCCCCAGTCTGATTGGAATCTGAATCCTGTACCTACATCCGTAAGTTTTGTATAACACTGCAAGCTGCATCTGTTATTCACAGTGATTGTCCACCTCTGCTGCGTAACCATCTGCTCGCAGTAGATTACCAGCCTTGCTCTGTAGTTATAGGAAAGATTCCTGGACTGCACACCATGAAAATATATATATATATACATATATAATGGGAGGTGCTACGCCGATTTAGGGGTGTCCTGCTCTCTGGATTTGAACGCTAGTATGTTGGGGACCTACCCTACAGAGATTACTTGGATATGGTGGGTAGGCCCATAACCTTGGCCATGATTATGCTAAAAACCTCTATTGATTGCAAAATTTTATTGCATAATGTATTTATATATAACGAGTAATTTGGAGTTGTGCACCTGTGATCTGTCTGTTTCTGCGCCTGCGAGAAGTCTCATCAGGTAGCACCTCCCATTATATATATTCAGGGTGTGCAGTCCAGGAACCTTTCCTATAACTACAGAGCAAGGCTGGTAATCTATTTCGAGCAGATGGTTACGCAGCAGAGGTGGACAATCACTGTGAATAACAGATGCAGCTTGCAGTGTTATACGAAAAGTTTTTGCCGATTTGCGGTTTTTGCTTGTTCTCAGTTTTTCTCCGTATTCAATTCCAGGACGTTTTTGCCCACGGGAAAACTTTTTAAGTGGAAAAATAGTCTAAAAAGTTTCTCCACCTATGGGCAGGCGAATTGGAATTGCAAAATCGCTATTCTAGGGTGCAAGTGTGGGGATTTGATCCAGAACCCTTTGGACACCCCTCTCCCTCCCTCAATGACTAATCAGTCAAAATTCTTCACTTTAGAGAGATCAAAATATACTAGTACCCATTTCATGTGCCCCAAATCTGACTGCGGTACTTATTTTTTCTATATAGATTCCCAGGGTCACTTAGCCTTATGGGGTGCAGACTGATTTCCCCCCCCCAAAAAATGTCCTTTTTAGCTTTACGCTACATTCACCTTTCCGCGTTTTTGCCTGTTTTACAGTAGAATAGGGCGAAAAGCGGAGACGCGTATGGAGAAAACATTGCAACAAAACGGGCAAATTCATTCCGCTTTTCACCAGATGGCACTTTTCGCCTTTGATTGAATTCGGCCCTAGATTGTAAGCTCCTGGGAGCAGGGTCCTCCTCCCCACTGTCGCTCAGCCCTCTTCTCAAGCACTTCATTGACAGCCTTCACCTTCCCAGCTGTATTGTGTATGGAGATTTGTTTTGCTATTTGTTACTTGTGCTCTGTTTATATTTTGGTTACTGTATTGTAATGTAATGTTCTGTGTACTCGGTACTGTCCTACTGTTGACGTATGTGCGGCGCTGCGGACCACTCGTGGCGCCCTATGAATAAAATATAATAATAGAGACTTACACAGGAGCATAAGCTATAACTTGCATTAGTGTGCAGGGCTGGCTGCCTTATTATTATTTATTTATATGGCGCCACAAATGTTCCGCAGCGCCTTACAAAGTACATAAACAAATTGTAGACAAGCAACTTACAGAACAATACACTACAGGACCAGGACATGGATAATATATATTGCTACATTAGCGACCATAACACCCAGATAAGCAACAGAACATAAGCAGCCAAGTGTTAGGTGCCCTAGTGGTAAGAAGTAGATGAAACTAAAGTAGGGAGAAGTACAACAGGGTAGAGGGCCCTGCTCATAAGAGCTTACATTCTAAAAGGGAGGGGAAGACAAACAGGTTTGATACAGATGGGGAGGAAGGAGCATGTATCAGGGAGTTAGAATGATAGCTGGAATGCTTTGATGAAGTAGTGGGTCTTGAGAGCCCGTTTGAAGCATTGCAAAGAGGTGGAGAGTCTGATGGGGAGTGGGAGAGAGCTCCAGAGGTGGGGAGCAATGCGGGCAAAATCTTGGAGGCGGGAGTGGGAGGAAGTAATCAGCTGGCATGAGAGGCGGCATTAGATGAATGAAGAGAGCGGAGAGGAGAGTGAAGGGAGAAGAGATTAGAGATGTATATGGGTGAAGATTGGGTGAGGGCTTTGTGAGCGAGCGTGAGAACCTTAAATTGGGTTCTGAAGGGGAAGGGGAGGCAGTGGAGGACTTGTAGGAGAGGGGAGGCAGATGTAGAGCGTTTGGAGAGGAAGATAAGCCGTGCAGCAGCATTGAGGACAGACTGGAGAGGAGAGAGATTGGAGACTGGGAGGCCAGATAGGAGGAGGTTACAGTAGTCCAATCTGGAGATGACCAGTGAGTGTATGAGGGTTTTAGTAGCATCCTGGGTGAGAAAGGGTCTAATCTTAGAAATATTTTTGAGATAGAAACGACAGAACTGTGAAAGGTTCTGGATTTGTGGTTTGAAGGAGAGGGATGAGTCCAGGATAACACCAAGACAGCGCACCTTGGGACTAGATGAGATAATTATTCCTCAATTGATAAAGAAATAGTGGGAAATGAGGTTGAGGGAGGGTGGGAAGACGATCAGCTCTGTCTTAGACATATTAAGTTTAAGAAATCGCTTGGACATCCAGGAAGAGATGGCAGAGAGACAGTTGGAGAGAGGGACACAGGTCAGGGGAGGAAAGGTAGATTTGAATGTCATCAGCATAGAGATGATAATGGAGGTCAAAAGAGCAGATGAGTTCACCTAGAGAGGACGTCTAGAGGGAGAATAGGAGAGGTCCAAGAACAGAACCTTGGGGAACACCTACTGTAAGAGGCTGTGGGGGGGAAGAGGAGTCATGAGAGGACACAGAGAAGGAACGATCAGAGAGGTGGGAGAAAAGCCAGGAGAGGGCAGTATCATGTAGACTAAGGGAGTGAAGGATTTGCAGCAGGAGAGGGTGGTCCACAGTGTCAAAAGCAGCAGAGAGGTCAAGAAGAATAAGTAGGGAGTAGTGGCCCTTGGATTTGGCAGCAAGGAGGTCTTTGGTGACTTTCGTGAGGGCAGTTTCAATGGAGTGGAGAGAACGGAAGCCAGACTGAAAAGGGTCAAGGAGGGGGGAGCGGGAGGAAAGAAAGGTGGTGAGGCAGTTGTAGACAATCCGCTCAAGGAGTTTGGAGGCAAAAGTGAGGAGAGAGATGGGTCGGTAGTTAGAAAGAAGGTTAGGATCAAGGGTAGATTTTTTAAGAATGGGGGAGACAAGGGCGTGCTTGAATGCATAGAACAGTGCCTGATGAGAGGGAGAGGTTAATGAGGTGGGCAAGATGGGAGCATAAGAAGCATCTCCACCAATCGCGGGCAGCCAGGGAGACCAGCCCCCCTGATGAATTAATTAGTCAAACGCCAGCGTCCCAGCTGATAGTAAGTGCCAGCCCAACATTCCCCACGGCTGCCTGGCATCCTGGTTGCCTAGAAACCAAAGGGACTGTCGGGCAGTGTGACTCAACGTCTCGGTCGCTTGGCAACGACCGGAGCCCGACGCAGGGATGAGCCGCCGAGGCTCATAGTGTAGCACCCCGACAGGTGATAGGTTACTGCAGGCAGCTCTGTCTTACCTAGTGAGAAATAATCTCACTGCCCTGTTCCGTTCCCTCCGCTTTTCCCCAGAGAGGCGAGGAGGGACACCCCAAATACCAATAAATATACCTTTTTCTACAACAGAAAGTTTCTTTATTCAACACAGAATTAAATTCTCCAATACACAATGTTAAAAAGTATTTCTAAATAACTTCTCACATTCCATTCAAGGATACATTTTTACAATAACATTATATATATACAGTTTACACACTAATAAAATTAACTTTTACTGTCAAACGTATTGGTCTATTTCCTATTGCCGCAACCTAATAACCTTTACAATCTAACACAAATATTACAATAAAGTCACTGAAGGGAGCTTACACTCTCTGGCAAAGTCCCCTTTCGTGGGTGCACATATGTTTTATCCCTTTGCTGAAGGCTCTAACTGGCTCCGGCAGTCTAATAAATGGGGACAGTATTTATGGCTGTTGGTAAAGGAAATGGGTGATTAATTGTCAATAGTTAGCACAATAACTGCTGTCACTTGGCGGAGGTAACATGGAGGCAGGCTGTTAGCATGATGATCGGTGAAAGCGTACACTTAAATGGTGCACTCCCGGGTCTGATAGTAACTTGCTCTCAGGACATCCTTGTGCATTGAATAGGTGAAGAATATGACTTTTCCAATCTACTTGTAGCAATGACGCAGAGGTTTAGACAATTTTTAAATACACTCTACTACATTATTAAATAAGCTTCAAAGAGAGGCAGATGGAAGGAATATCAGTCACTGGCAGCTGTAGATCTGAACTAATCAGAATGATATCTGAGGGGTCTCAGTCTGACTTGGGGTGAGTTAAGGTCCATACACACTACACGATATGCTCCCTGAGCGATATTGTCTAGTGTGTCCCCGGCAGGGTGTGCTCAGTGTCGTACATGACATTGATCACAGCCGCTGAACGATATCATTAACGATATCGTTCAGCGCCGGGCTCTCTCCCCCATTCCATAACATGCAGCAACCTGACGACATCGTTGGGTTGGCCTGCATGTTAACCCGATGAACGATCATGATGAACGACCCGCGGGAACGCGCATCATCGTTTTTGTGTTAAAAATGGACGATAAAGCGGACGACTGAACGATAACGATATCGTTCAGTCGTCCACTTTAATCGCCCAGTGTGTACGCACCTTTAGTGTACCACTTTGTCTCTTTCTGTGGGACAGGGTATTGGTGCAGGTGTCATTAACCTCACACTGTCCTCCTCCTGTGCTGTGCCACGGACCGCTCCTGTTTATCCACCCCCTGATGTGACACCAGCCTCCCAGATGCTGCAATCGGCTGCAGCCGCTGTCAGTAACACACAGGGGGGCGGCAGATCTCCATCCCCTGCTCCTGCTCCGTAGACTCTCTGGATGCTGCAGTCCTGGAGCTCTGTCACTCTCTCTCTAAACCCTATGCCTGGAGGTTGGTGCTGCGTCTCACAGCTCCTCTCCCATGGGGGCTCCTGCTCTGACTGTCACCTCAGGGGAACAAAAACCTCAAACTGTCTGAACAGTCCCCCTAAGCCGCCTGCCGCAGCGTCCAGTCATGTGATCGCCTGCCCTCAGCGTCCAGTCATGTGACCTCCTGCTGACTGACCACATACCCGGTGCACATTGTATTTACATGTTATATATTTTATATAGGACCCAACATGAGGGAGTACACCCAGGTCTGGGGTACCACAATAGCCGCTTCCCTGTGATTTACAATTCACATGCTGCCATATAATCTGTTCCCTATGCATTATGACCGCTGCTGACATTAATAGCTCTAAATCGCTTGTTTTATCCATTGGTAGATGAACATCGTTTAATCCCCCCATGTGCATTATATCAGTCTACGCTGCAGAGGTCACAGCAGTCATTTTACAACCTACTGAAAAGTACTTAGTAGTGTAATGAAAGCAAAACCATTTATCAAACCCTAATAATGTATCGGAGAAGCCTCTGGATTCCAGAAACTGACCCATCTGTAGTCTCTGAGGGGTCTAGTTACTAAGCAGTGTTAGGAGACAGAGTGAAAGTAATAAGGTACCAGCCAATCAGCTCCCAACTGTCATTTTTCAAACACAGCCTGTGAGATGACAGTTGGGAGCTGATTGGCTGGTACCTTATCACTTTTCACTCTGTCTCCTAACACTGCTTAGTAACTAGACCCCTCAGACTCTTATTTGGGGAAGAGGCGCCTATTCTAGTAAATAAGCCGTCTTCTGTTTGTGGTAAACGCCGGTACATTTCACATATTTTAAAGTAATATTTTTTTTTTTTTTTCTTTTTAATGGACGCTTTGTAGTGTTACGGAGAAAAATAAGAACGCAAGTACAAATTATACAACGAAAAATGGCGTTCTTAAATAAAACGAAAGCTTTTACTAACGGATGTCCACACCGGGTCACGGTTAGGATGCAGTAGCCCGGTACAAGGTGCAGAGGATTCGCAGTGTTACATATAATACAAAATCATCAGCCTCTGCCACAGTAAGATCATCCGTTCCAGCATTACACGTAGGTGCTAGACGCACAGGGGGGTCATCTCCATGTTGTCACTTGGACCGTTGGGATCTGATACCATCGTATCATCAGTTCCAGCTGGTATACGCCAAGTGCTGGTGTCCCGCCCGCTCGTTATTACGAAATCCACGTGGCACGGACTATCAGAATCGCGGGGCACTCACCGGAGAAGCATTGTGTATGTGTTGCAGCCAGATTTGGCAGCCTCTCCGGTTACTTTACCGGTGGAGGGCTGGTGGCCGGGTGCCCCTGTCACCTGCGGGGCGAGATGTCTGTACTGGGAGAGAAACTATTAAATGGGATTGTGTCACTTACCGTGAGACCCAGAAGTTTGCTGCCAGGAAGGAGCAAATTTGCGTGCGGTGGTGGTAATCGGGGTATAACCTTTGGGTAACACACTGTTGGCATTGACAAGGTGTACAAGTGTGCTGGGAAATGGACCATAAGTATAACATATGTATTGCTACTAAACTCGTCTGTGACTCCTTAAATGCGCAAATTAATTTGGTTGGTTGACGCAGTACCCGCTAAGCTGTAATCGTTTCACGTTTTGCTCTGTCCACTTCCAGGTTTTGCACTTCATGGTTCCATCACACAAGCTTATGCTGAAGTTCAGCAAACTCCTGGGAAATTCTGGTAAGTTGCATCTAATGTTGCCTATAAATAGTATTATTAATAGTAGTAGTAACTTTTGGACCCGTCGTACCCATAGTCCACCCCCGAACTTATGGGGCCCATACGTCTAGTCTCTGTCAGGGCAATCCCACGTTCTCAGTGCCTGGGTTGGTGGACTCTTGGGTCTGGATAATCTCAATTCCCCGATTCTGACCTGAAAATGGTCGGAATCGACAATCATCGGAGTCTGCTGATCGGGGGTCAGCATTTAGATGTATGGTCTGTATAACCCTGTGTTAATTTGCTATGGTCTATCCCATTCGTATATTGTGGCAGTGGGAACTGTTGGGACTGGTCCGTGCACTTCCTCTGTACATGTTAGTCCGTAGCACAGTATTATTATTATTATTATTTATTTATATATATATATTGTGTTGACACTGGATTGCAGTGCTGTAAGGTACCACAAGGTGGCGCATGCAGCCTGCGCAAGGAGCTGGCAGAGGGGAGATGCAGTTGTACAGGACGGCTGAGAATTGCTTTATACGGGGCCAATGGAAGATGAAGTCTGTTATAAATCACTAACCACGAGCTGCGTATTAATCACTTGCAGCATTATGTATAGATGTTATCAGCCAGTAATACAGATCTAGGATCCAACTTTCCCTTTTTTAAAGGATAATAATTAGGTGGAAATGTTACAAACTAGCACCCACCTCCCTTACCTTAGCTTCTTGGGTTCTTCTTGTAGGTCCCCCCCCATATTATTACACAGAAGGGTGGACCTTACTGTCCTTATTACACAGAGGGGGGGACCTTACTGTCCTTATTACACAGAAGGGGGGACCTTACTGTCCTTATTACACAGAAGGGGGGGGGGGGGACGACTGCTACTGTCCTTATTACACAGAAAGGGGGACCTTACTGTCCTTATTACACAGAGGGGGGGACCTTACTGTCCTTATTACACAGAAGGGGGGACCTTACTGTCCTTATTACACAGAAGGGGGGGGGGGGGACGACTGCTACTGTCCTTATTACACAGAAAGGGGGACCTTACTGTCCTTATTACACAGAGGGGGGGAATTTACTGTCCTTATTACACAGAAGGGGGGACCTTACTGTCCTTATTACACAGAAGGGGGGACCTTACTGTCCTTATTACACAGAGGGGGGGACTTTACTAGGAATTGGCTGCAATTTATTTATGGAACTTTTACGTTCTGGCACCTTTTAACATTTTCATGTAGGTAAACAAAAACAGTATCGGGGGAGCGCGGTGGCCTAGTGGTTGGCATAACTGTCTCAGACCGAAGGTCATTCTCTAAGGGGCACAGTAGGTGTGGAGTTTGTATGTCCTCTACTTGTTTCCGTGGGTAACCTTTGGGTACTGCAACTTCCACCCACACATCACATCCATACTGGTAGGTTCATTGGCTTCTGAAGAAAAAAATAATCCCAGTGTATCTGTGTCCATGTGATCGGGAATTATAGATTGTCAGCTCCAGTGGTGTGACTGACAGACAGGTATCCTCTGTAGAGCGCTGCAGTATACAGTATGTATGCTCTATGTGAATGAGAATTAATAAACTGTTAATCATGATAATTATTGGTGTTCCTGTACTCGGGAGAACTAGATGCCCTCGCCCCTGTGCTTGCTGCAGGGGTCTCGCTGATCTCTGAGCGCAGTTACACATACTGGTTTTTTTGCTTTGTTATTGAATGTACACACGCTTGTATTGGGAAACTACAGCTGGTGATACACACTCACATAGGGCCCGATTCATAGGTGGACGCAGGAGCGGCTGCGTCTATTGGCGGTCTGCTGCTCGCCACTCTATGCGGATGCCGCAACAAAGCCTTTCCATGGTGTACAGCCGAGCGTCCGACAGTGCACAGACTGAGATGCCCTCTGCCAGCGTCCGTACCCTGTAGACGCACCATGGAAACCTGACCCATCCCTATGGGCTCCCTCCGGGTACGGCTTCCTGTGCGAGCGGTTGAGCGTGTGTGTACGCAATCAGGCACTCCCATAAGGCAGACCAGCTCCATGCGTGCGCTAAGTCACCGTCCAAGAACACCCATCATTTTTCCAAGACCTTTCTGATACCTGTGCCTCCTTCGCAGCAGCGCCATTGTGCGTACACTCTGTGTAACGCATGCGTCGTACGAGTTTTTACTGATTATTTGCGCATTCGCAATAGAAAAAAAAATCACTCAACTACGTAAACATTGGCGCGGCTCTGAATCGGGCTCATAGTGTCTTACAGTTTCTCGCCATTTTAGTTATCACATTTGCAATTAGCGCCTGGTTATCGGTGCGGTAAGTTTGGGGTCTGTCAGTAAAGCCCTGTGACTTGGGCCTGTCAGCCTGTAAGAGACGTGTCTGTATTGCCAGGTGAGGACGAGCAGCACCAGCTTGCGCTACAGGTCCTATTCGATCTCTTGGATTACTCGGGCTGGAAAGAGGACGTAAAATCCTGGAGATGTCTAACCAAGCAGCTGAGAAAATGTCTGTGCTGGTAAGTGACCTCTCGGAGCGCTGTAAGTACGCAGATTTTTCTTTTTTTCCCTTCACAAACTTGTACACTTCTAGGAAACCATTTTGTGTGTTGGACAAACATGCATTATACGCCTCCTCCGTGCTGTCCGTGCCTCCCGGGGAAATCATTGGCTGGGTGTTTGTTCTTTGCACAAAGTGTAAATACGTCCCAGATAAGTACAATAGGCTCGTTCAGAGCTGGGCGGTCACCTGTTCAGCGTAAAAATATTCAAATGTGCAATAAGTGATTGTACTGCGCATGTCTACAAAAAAACGTGTACGCCTATGTCCATAGGTAACTCTGACACTTGCGCCTCCTGTACTATTAGAGACAGAAAGGGGAGGGAAATAGCGTCCAAACGCATTCTGAGTGTTCACTTAATGGAGACTGGCGCAGTGATGCAGGTACGTCTGTCATTCGCCGTGTCACTGGCAGGTGCCTGAGGTTTGGAGCTAATACGTGTTGTAGATGATGACGATTACCAGCGCTAAGTAGCCGCTTCTGATTGGCTGATTGCGCACTGATCATGACTATATTATTACATAACCTTGGGGGCGTATTTTATCATTCATTTTCTGTTTTTCTACTTTCACTTGTACACAAGAAGAGACATTATACCTTCTGTTATGCAAAGGATTATTTCTTTTTTCTTGAAATCAAATTTAATGATAAACCAGTTTTTTACTATCCAAAATGTGTCACCCCTTTTCTTGGGCTTCCGATCTGGTGGGGTGTAAGCGTATCTGGGTGTATGCGAGCGCCTGGCATAAAGCTGGCACATATGTTACTGGGGCGAAGCTCGATGCCTTGGCCTACGGGCACCAATACACTATTTTTAAGTCTCTCTCTTATTTCTTTAGACACTTTTGCGTCCAGCCCTCTGATGTCTTTTCACGTCACTTCTCTTTGATTATATTTATTGAGTGTGATTTCTTGGTAAAATAACTTTAGTAGTATTCTACGGATTAGTCAAGTTACTAAGAAGAAATCCGTCTACAGCGGCTTAGAAATCTGGGCCAAATGTGTCGGGTCATTCCGACGGGGGCCGGGGCCAGGAAAATATCCCATTTCTTGTAAAAACCTCACAGGGACATTTTATATTGCTATTTCTAGTTGTTCCTGCTGCCCTGGCTGTATAAGAGACACACACACACCTGCACATTACACACTCTGTGCCACGTATGGAGACCCCCCCCCCCCCCCCCCCCCCAGTCTGACAATCCCAGTGTAATGCGGTAAGTCACTGCGCTGGGGCCCCGGGTCAGGATAGCTTTGGGACAGGAGCTGTAAATAAATGAAATATGAAGTGTTGGAATCGGCTCTCGCAGTGAAACAGACATTGTGCGTCCTTTGGGCCTGATTCAGACCCGCTCGCAAACGGGTCGATGGTGGTCCAGTGCGCACGCGCGTGAGCCCCGGAGCGAGCGCAAAAAGTGCTCGCTCCGGGATTCACTACAAAAGGGGCGGCTGACGATGTTGATCGACAGCTCGCCCCGTTTTGTAGGCGTGGCCAAGGGGTGGCTTCACAAACGGAGGCGTTCCCAAGCGAACGCCTGCCGTTTGTGGGCGGCACCACTGACATCACCAGTGATGTCAGTGAGAGAGCTTCCGGCTCTATTAGAGTCGGAAGCTCTCTGGGGCTTGCGGCCACGAGACCCTATCACAAGGGTCTCGTCGCAAGCCCGATGGTTGCGATGGTCTTGGCCATCGCGACCATCATCATGGCAGCTCGCTATAGCTGTGGTTGGAAACCCACAGCTATGCGAGCGGCCGGGAGGCCGCTCCCAAAAAAGAACAGCGCCCGCCCTGATTCAGAGCGAGCGCTCGCTTTTTGCGACCGTCTCTGAATCATGCACTTAGTGTTCACAAACACAGGACGGGACGTCGGACTCGCAGCTTTCTGTGCTCGGCTGAGGGCTCCATGAGCCCAGTTGCAGTAAAGCTGCTAGGAGAGGGGGAAGCGGCAGCTGTCTGTCATTCTGTTTCCATTATCCTCAACACTTATCTATTCCCAATTTTGAAGAGGGCATGGACAGAACAACCTGTAGCTGGTGAGATTACCAGAATGGTGACAACAGTGCAGAGTATTTCAGGATATATGCCCACATGTGACAGGGGCAGTGACAGGATGTGAGGAGGGGAATGGAGGCAGCAGGAAGTCACAGACTGAGAGTTATATAGTGGGAGGAGCAGGGTCCCCCAGCAGCCCAGAGTAGTGTTTCTCCTGTCCAGCACATTTCTAGATAAATAATGTCCATACAACCAATAGTTTTATGTGTAGTACAACTTTAATATATAGCAAAACTTAGCAGTTGTCATAAATATGGTGTAACTCATAGCAATCAGATCGTGTAGTGAAATATAAAGCAAACATCTGCCCACATAACATTGGTATATAAGCCCAAATGCTTTTCCTAGAGATGTTTGTATGTAAATAGCGTACTTAAGGATTATGGCCCTCATTCAGAGCCGTACGCTCTGAGCAGAGCGCACGCTCTGAATGAGGGCCGCCCTCCATGAAAATGGAGCGTCCTCCTGGACGCTCGTATAGCTGTAGGTCACCACCCACAGCCTATACGAGCGTGCATTTTGATGGCCACGATGGTCGTGACCATCGCGACCATCGAAACTGCGAGCCGGAGCCTGCGGTTGAGGTTTTCTATCAGAGCCAAAATCACTCCCACTGACATCACTAGTGATGTCAGTGGGCCGGCTTCTGACGGGAGGCGTTCCCGTGGGAACGCCCCCGTCAGGGAGGCACGCCTACCAAAGGGGGCGTGCTGTCAATCAACATCGACAGCACGCCCCCTTTGATCAGACACAACGAGCGAAGGACTTTCCTTCGCTCGTCGCGTCTGGCGCATGCGCACGACGGAGCTCCCTCCGTCGTGCGCATGCTCAGTCCAGAACATCGACCCACTTGCGAGCGGACAGCCGCTCGCGAGTGGGTCTGAATCAGGCCCTATAACTTTGCCATATTTGGGATTATTTATCAATTTAAATAAATTAGAATGGTCTTTCTCTGGCTTTGTTGCGCACCTTATGTGGCAGTGATACATTGGATGTGGTTTAAGCGCTAGGACAATAACTACGTACAGATTCCATGTAGGACTGTCATAATCTTATCAGTAATCCGCTGCTGCGCACATGTGGCGTCGCTCCGCTGGTCGGCTCGGGCTCCGTTGTCAATCAGACCAGCGTGGACAATCCCCGTTACCTGTTACTGTCAGACACCCTTCTGTCTGTCACCCAAAAGGGGAAGGTGAGAGGTCACCGCAAATCGGCTGGGTGACATTACGGTCATATATCTTCAGTTTCCCTTCGCTTTTATACAGTAAAACATTAAATGCTTTGAAAACTTAACACAAGGGACGATAGGAACCCCCACAAGAAAACTTATTTAGAGACCCCAAATGCTTCCCTTTGCCTCCAGAAAAAAACATAATCTGAAAATCCAAATCCAAGCGACGCTCTGGGCTGACGCAGTGTGGCGCTCTGGGCTGACGCAGTGTGGCGCTCTGGGCTGACGCAGTGTGGCGCTCTGGGCTGACGCAGTGTGAATCTTTTTTTTATTTATTTTTTTAAAATATTTACATATCTCCTCTATTATATCTTTTTGAGATATATGAACTAGACCTGTTTTGTCTTCTCCCCAGCGATCGCCAAGCCTGGGTGACAGAGCTGTGGGAGTCCCGGAGTAGCTGGTGGCCTTTATATCACTTTACAAAGCTGCAGGCGAATAAGGACTACTGGAATTGTGCAGAACTCGCCATGAGAAAGGCGTCCGCTGCTCGGATGTTGCAGGGACCAGGTAACTCAGCGCACGGTGATTTTGTCATGACTAGGCCCTAGCTACGGTCTCATTTAGGGGTCCATTATCAATGATCGCTTTTGCGATCAGGTCATGCCAGTAACGCGCATGATCGCATTGCAAAAAGCGTTCTCTTCGGCCGGATGTATCATCCGGGTCAGGCAGGGACACAGACTCCGGAAGGAGCCCGTCCCTGTGTTGTCTCCGGAGAGCTGCTGGCCAGTGCTGGGGGTGGTGCACATACACAGTCCTCTGGAGTGCACATACACATCCGCCATAGCCGGGGAGGGTTCCGGCGGATCCTTCCGCCGGCTAATAGTGCGCGGTGTAGCCCATAGGCCCATCTTCAGATGGCATCAGCTGCAGGGGGCCAATATCTGGAATGCATTGTATTCCGGATATTGGTAAATTTGGCAGTATCGCACACCCCATAGATACCTATGGGGGAGGTGGCTGCCGGCGGTAACGGAGGGATCACAGCAGGTATCTGCTGCGGCCCCTCCTTAATACATCCGGGGCATACTTAGTATTTGAGGTAAACCCCCGAAAACTGGTGTTTTGGGGGATTTTACCTCAAATACACTTTGATAAATGGGCTCCTTAGTATTTTAATTAGAGGTGGTGTTGCTTATATTCTGCCCATGAATGGTAACCGCAAGTTTAGCCCCAAATCCCTAGGACAAACCAGTAATTGCTGCTGCGTGGCAGGGTGCTCCTGTGGTCAGAGTATAGCTGAACATTTAGTGCATGGCTTGGGCCTACTCGGGTCTCTAGTAATTAAGCCCACTCTATGGCCTTAATTAGTATCACCTCTCTGAATGTGGGAGGAGTCCTGCCGACAGGTGGTAATACCAGGTTAGCCCATGGACTTGGCGCACATGTGGCCCTCGTGTGTCAGCCCAGACTGGAACATAATGTACTAATGACAGGCCGGGGGCGAGGGCACCATAGGTGGGAATGGGGAGGATTTAGGACAGGACTTTTAGAATAGGAGGAACAGAACGGTGGGAGAGAGGTTTGTGGAGGTGCAGACCGTCAGGGCTACAAGAGGCGGCCTGGCTAGTGGGTTATCGATGGGGAAGGGGGGAGGGGGGGCTTCTCATGTGTAAAAATGAGACCTGCGTTGTGATTGGTAGCTGGGTGTGACTGGAAGAGACAAAGCTTTACCAGCATACAATAGGTTCTTCAACTTTCCACTTTGCAGTATTAATATAAAGCTGCACCTATTAGCGCTATGTCATATAACACAGACAATCATTTATTTTTATTTTTTTTTTATTCCTTACAACACCTGCGGCTATTACCAAGATCTAAAATATTCATCTGTCTCCTTTCGGTAGGTTGCGTCTATTTCTCTGCGGTCTGCAGACTGGGGACAGAGGAACAGAAGACGACCTTAAAGCAATTGAAGAAATTTCTCAAGCAATATAACTGTGGAAACCAATAGATGCCGCAGGCCCCAAGTGCGCTGCATTGCCTCAGCTCCGTGTGGGGACCTCACTAGAGAAGGGTTTACATGTTACTTTGGAATTAGGACTATGTACTGTGAAACCTGTCAGTACTGAACCAGCCGATGGCCAGAGAGAGAGAAGGACTCTTCCATTTGCTATCCTGACGTAAGAGGCGTTGGCCGCCATGCACCACTGTTCTGGGCCCGTCATAGTGGTGACAACCGTAAGAACGTAACTAAGGGCCTGTCTGAGATAACTGTGCCTTATCGCTGGATGGTTGGGGCTTCAGAAATGTTATGTACAGTTAAAAGTATGGTTTTTTTTTTTGTACTTTTCCATAATAAAAAGTATTTACAAAAATAGTCAGTAATATGAAAGTCTGTTTAAGGAGGCAAAACTCCCCTCTAAATACTACTCTTGTTAGTCTCCATTTATTACCAAAACAGAGAACAAACAAAATAACCTCCGAGTAAAACAAAAAAATGGGTTTTAATTTTGTCCAGCACAAAGCCGGCTGCACCCGTAGCTGTTTCATTGGCCGGTTTGGTGACTTGAGAGTGATCGGTCCGTAAATCGCTGCTTGTGTGGACCTTGGATGGTTGTCGGTACCGGGCTGGATGGAATGTTGGTAGTGCTTTGCTTCAGGCTATTATTACCTGTGAGCATAGTGAAACCATATGAGGCCCCCGTGTGACACGGTGGTGACTGCGTTTTCCAGTCTGTGGCCGCTGCCTGGTTGTTGGTCTTCCTGCTCTCGGAAACCGCCACATGTTACTGTCAGCGCTTTGCTTTCATGATAAATTAGTCACAGGAATAGACCGGCCCCTTTACCAGTGTAGTTACATTGGACACAGGCCAGGTTATTACGCAGGAACCTGAGAACGACCGTTTGCTCCTGTGATCTGCTTTAGATTTATAAAAATAAAACATTAACCGTAATACTACGTTCTCTCTACCTAATGTACAGCAGATTTCATGGGTAACTTGAGGAAAGTTTTCCTTCAATGAACTGAGGTGTATCTGACTTGTACGATCACACAGGCATGTGCCAGGATTGGTGCAGGTATATCCTTTAATCTACCACGTGTTCCCTATAGGTACCCTCCCTCTCCCCTCTGTGATGGACCTTTCTCCTCCATGCTGCTCAGTCTGTACCATGCATGGTCAGAGACATTGATGGGCTGCCGGTGGATCGTGCAGGTTAGATGGATAGTAACAGACACTTGTGTATAACTGGCAATAAGAATTTTTGGTGGGTTTTCTTTTGAAGGGACAAGTGGTTTGACCAGCTAAGTGTGTGGCGTGTAATGTAACTTCTCCGTGTCACCCCCAAATGCCAGACTAAAATCCGGTCACTACACTGCCCCCAACCATAACGTACATGACACGGATATGGATGAAAATACCTTGCCTAGGCCCCCATGAGGTCTTAATCCAGCTCTGATCCCCCTCAAAGCACCTCTTCAATGCCACGTTCACCAGCTGTACACAAAGCGTTGCTATAGGTTACCGATCATTATTTATGGTAAGATGTGCACCAGGTTTCATTGTATTTTGTGTATGCATTTTATTATATGTTCTATGGTAAATATGACTTTCACATTTATTAATAACCCTGTGCAGACACTACCACGTCTTGTGTATATGACACTGTATTACATTATTAGATTGTGTATAAATAGGGTAATGCAAAAGTTGTACTTACTAGTAACACTGCCAAACCGCATCTCTACGCCTTCTCTGCGATACTAAACGCTGATGTACTCCTGACGTAAACCTTGCGCATACATCGGTGATGTAAAGATTAACATATGCAGGTAAACGCGCTTTTTCATTTGTGCGTCTTCTCCTGCTCTGTCTGAGCCCCAGTGTGTTTGTAAATTGCACTTTTGGTCATTCGTCTTTCTCCCATCATTCCCAGTACAACCAGTGCTGACCAGTGTCCTGCCGTTTCTTTCTAGGAGTTGCCTATTGTGCAGTGCAACGTAGACAATATCCATTAACAAGTGCTTGGGCCGTAAACGTGATCTCATACACTGTGTAATGCTGGAGAGCTTGTAAATGTTTATATACAGCATCTGCCTATCCAGAGACCTGTAAGTATTGTATATCAAAGTGGTCGGCACCGTGTGAAGGGCCTGTAAACTGTGGGGGATAAATATGCCGTGACCTTGCGGCTCGCAAGCTGCTGTGGGGTGGCTGGAATCCCTGGTGTAAATTTGTTTGTGTCTAGTTCTCGCTCTCGTGTTCCTTGGCCCTCTGCATTAATAATACATTTCTGCCTTATAAAAATGTTATATTTTCCTTTTAATATGAATGTGACCCCGTCAGCGCATTCCGTGGTCTCTTTCGTGGTCTCCTAGTGGCATTTGCATCTTGTGTTGACGTCAATGCGTCGCTTTGCTCGCTCACCCTCCTGCTGTTTGAGAACTTTTGGTCTCCTGGACAAGGTTGGGTATGGGAGATTGAGACTCGCTATGTCACCAGTGAGTGTGTCGACCTCACAATGTTGGCGCCGGGGTTCTGACATGGATGTGATGCTACTTAGAGTTGGGATCCTGGCGCTGGCATTGTGTGGTCGACACATGGTGGGCATAGTGTGGAACTCCTGACCGTGTACCCTCCTGGGCAAACTTCCTTCATAGCACTGTCCTCTCCTGGTTCATCACCTTCATACCCAAATGCTCATTCAGTTTCTCTAGTTCTGGAAATGTTCTCTTCCCCACGTTCTCCATGTTTAGTTGTCCTTGAAGGCTCTGTTCTTGGTTCTCTGCTTTTATCTCTTTATACTGCTTATCTCTGTAAAGTAATGTGCTCTTCAGGCCGCCTCTTGTTATGGCTGTATAGATGGCAGCCAGATCTTCCTCTCCTCCCCTGACTTCTCTCCTTCTCTCTTATTCCGTATGTTCAATACTCCTATCTCATCTCCACTAGGGTCACCCAATGCCACCTAAAGCTCACAATCTACCCTCCTCCCACTGTCACCAATCTCTCCCCAGCTCCATTTGCCATCCAGACTCCAACTTCACTTTTTGGGGATTCCATGGCCGTGAAGTGTCTCCAGAACCGTGAGGCGAAGGCACATTGTGGCCAGTAACATCGCTAATTATCATTTGCTCCCCAAAGTGGGTCCCAGGTAAATTAGTGATGTCTGGCTAATATATTAAGTGGTAATGTGGGCAGACGAACATCATGGCTGCAGGTTGCGCTGAATTGGAAACACCCTGTCCAGTCCCTAGCCCTATTGCCTCCTCCTATGATACATTGCCTGAATACGCTGCTTTCTCTCTATGGAAGTTACTGAAACAATAACTTATTCTCTCACCTGGACAGCTGAAACCTCCTGCAACCTGGACTTCCTGTCTCCCCGCTGCAGCACGTCCTGAATGTTGCGTCACACTGATCGTGCTCCCCCAAGACTTCACCAACACGATTCCCACCATAGAATTCCTTCCCCGGCCCTACCAGACTCCTAACCCTCAATCCTTCCAGGGCTGTCAGTGCCCTATGTTACACCAGCACCTCCTCCATCGGCTTTGTACGTTCTGTTTTTATGTCAGAACTGTCATTCCCACTCGTGTTTATATTAATGTGAGGGAATTGTCGAATTTAAAGATGCACAACCCTCATTTTAAACACTTTCACTTATTTTATTTTTCTTCAATTAAAATGATTTCCTCAGAAAAAAAGTTCTTAATCTTAGTTATATATTGTATTATGGGCCTGATTCAGTAAGGATCGCTATTGTGTATGCAACTTGCGAATTCGCATGGAACGCAGCTGCAAATTTATACTAATGCCTGCCATCGCTCATCCGGCATAGAGACGCCCGCTGCTGCTTTCTCACATCCGCACTATGTCGCACTCTGACGTATACAGTGATCGTGGTACGTGACAAAATATGTGGGTCCCAGGGACCCTCCACTTTAATAAAATGGGGTCCTACCTGACCATTTCTGGGTCCCATCATAATTTATGCTTTAGAGCTCCCCATATAACTCTCAGACCTCCCCTAACCCCTTACAAATAATGCCACACAGCCATGCCCGGCCTTTACACATTATGCCGCACATTAATGTCCTTGACACATTATGCCACGCAGTAAGGCCCAGTCTTTACACATTTTGCCACGCAGCCATGCCTGGCCTTTAAACATTATGCCGCGTATTAATGCCCGGTCTTTACACATTATGCCACGCAGTAATGCCCCTTACAAATGATGCCACACAGCCATGCCCGGCCTTTACACATTATGCTGCACATTAATGCTCTTTAGTCCCCCTATGCATTGGCCCCAGTAGTAGTTCTCCCCCCTTATACTTTGCACCCTGTAGTAATCCCCCTATGCATTACCCCTAGGAGTAATCCCCCTATGCATTACCCCTAGTAGTAATCCCCCTATGCATTACCCCTAGTAGTCCCCCCTATGCATTGCCCCTAGTAGTAATCCCCCTATGCATTGCCCCTAGTAGTAATCCCCCTATGCATTACCCCTAGTAGTAATCCCCCTATGCATTACCCCTAGTAGTAATCCCCCTATGCATTACCCCTAGTAGTAATCCCCCTATGCATTACCCCTAGTAGTAATCCCCCTATGCATTACCCCTAGTAGTAATCCCCTATGCATTACCCCTAGTAGTAATCCCCCTATGCATTACCCCTAGTAGTCCCCCCTATGCATTGCCACTAGTAGTAATCCCCCTATGCTTTATCCCTAGTAGTAATCCCCCTATGCATTGCCACTAGTAGTTCCCCCTATGCATTACCCCTAGTAGTAATCCCCCTATGCATTGCCACTAGTAGTAATCCCCCTATGCATTGCCACTAGTAGTTCCCCCTATGCAGTTCCCCCAGTAGTAGTCCCCCCCATGCATTGCCACTAGTAGTAATCCCCCTGAGCATTACCCCTAGTAGTAATCCCCCTATGCATTACCCCTAGTAGTAGTCCCCCCCCATGCATTGCCACTAGTAGTAATCCCCCTATGCATTACCCCTAGTAGTTCCCCTATGCATTGCCACTAGTAGTAATCCCCCTATGCATTACCCCTAGTAGTTCCCCCTATGCATTACCCCTAGTAGTTCCCCCTATGCATTGCCACTAGTAGTAATCCCCCTGTGCATTACCCCTAGTAGTAATCCCCCTATGCATTACCCCTAGTAGTTCCCCCAGTAGTAGTCCCCCCCATGCATTGCCACTAGTAGTAATCCCCCTGTGCATTACCCCTAGTAGTAATCCCCCTATGCTTTACCCCTAGTAGTAGTCCCCCCCCCATGCATTGCCACTAGTAGTAATCCACCTATGCATTGCCACTAGTAGTAATCCCCCTATGCATTGCCACTAGTAGTAATCCCCCTATGCATTACCCCTAGTAGTTCCCCCTATGCATTACCCCTAGTAGTTCCCCCTATGCATTGCCACTAGTAGTAATCCCCCTATGCATTACCCCTAGTAGTGATCACCCTATGCATTACCCCTAGTAGTCCCCCCTATTTGCCCTTTAGTGACCTGGGCCTAATGCCCAGGTCACTCACACCTATTTGTGGGGCAGATACCTTCAATTGGGCCTAATGCCCCCTATGTAGCCCGGGCCTTGTGCCCACCTATATACCCCCAGGCCTATTGCCTGAATTTATGCCACAGGCCTAGTGCCCGACAACCCTGATGGTCTAGGGAGGGGTTAAATAAGGGTTGCCCAAGGCCGCCTACCTGTACGGTGGTTGTGGGGGGGAGCTTCGTTAGCTCTTTTTCTTTCCACCCCCGCAGTCCTCTCTGGTCCTCAGCTTCATTCTTCTGCCACTGGCCCGTCCAGGCCAGCAACGCCGCCTCTTTCTTTCTTCCTTCTTGATCATGCCGTCTTCTGGCCTCTTGCGCGGCCGCCGGAACTGTTGCCGCGATGCTCTTCTCTTCGGGAGGTCTTCATTCCTCCCCTCCGCTGGCGCGATTGGCTCGTCGCGGCTACCTCCTACTGGCTGCTGGACAGCTCGCGCCCAGTGTCAAACAACCACTGCTACTTGGCTTCCGGGCAGCGAGCTCCGCTTAGCTTGTGCCCGCAGCCAAGCTTCTCCCGCCACCACTTTACCACCGATGCTTCACCAGGTACCCGCCGCAGTGGCTTACCCGGCGCTGGGAACAAACACACTGTCCCAGCGCCGGCCACGGATGCTGTGCCGATGATGGGATCAGACTGTTGATCCCAGCACGGCTTTCCACAGCAGCAGCCAATGAGAGTCTATCTGACTCTCATTGGCTGCTATGACAGACAGCGTTGTCTTTCTCAGGGGGACGCGCTGTGCTGCAGCAAGCTATCAGGGATTGGCCACAGCACAGCGCGTCCCCGGGGACCCGGTTACATTATAGAAGTGAGTCCCCAGTGCTCGATATCGGGTAAAATAACCGCTATAACGTGTATTTGCGAACACTGGTATACAACGCACAACGGCCTTTCACGCACAATGATGGTAAATTGGTGACTCTTGCTGTCTGCGGGTCACACAATAAAATCCCTTTATGAGTGCAGGATGCAGATCAAGTCAATTTGGGGCCTGCTCACCGTGTCTATTTGATCTGCGTTCGACTTGTCAGCCTGCAGCCTGTAACAACAAAACAGCAGGGCCGTAACTAGGGCATACCTCCCAACTGTCCTGCATTCAGCGGGACAGTCCCGTTTTTCTGGGACTACCCCGCTGTCCCACCCGCGGGCCACAGTGTCCCTCGGTGGGGGGGAAGTTGGGGAGAGAGCACATACCGCTGCTCTGTATAGGAAGAGCCTGGGAGCTGCCCAACAGCTCAGCGAGCTGGGCATGCTACTTATAATGACACAAATGGGGGTTGCCGCGAGGCTCCGCCCCTGTTTCCTATAAGCCACGCCCCTTATAGTGAAGCCCCAACCCTTTTTCGGATGCGCGCCTTCGGCGCATGAAGTGTCCCTCTTTGAGGAGTAGAAAAATTGGGAGGTATGACTAGAGTAGTGCGACCAGTGCCATGGCACAGGGCAGTGCAGGGGGCGCTGTTTGGGCCTGTCAATATTTTATTACCATTCTCACTTGTAGCTTCCTCTTCTTTCATCCCCAGCATCTCCTGGCCTCCCCTATCTCTTCCCTGGCCCTTCCCCATGAGGCCATGGCCCTCTCTCAGGTGCACTATATTATGTCCCTATTTATCCCCAGCATCTCCTGGCCTCTCCTATCTCTTCCCTGGCCCTTCCCCATGAGGCCATGGCCCTCTCTCAGGTGCACTATATTATGTCCCTATTTATCCCCAGCATCTCCTGGCCTCCCCTATCTCTTCCCTTGCCCTTCCCCATGAGGCCATGGCCCTCTCTCAGGTGTACTATATTATGTCCCTATTTGTCCCCAGCATCTCCTTGCCTCCCCTATCTCTTCCCTGGCCCTTCCCCATGAGGCCAAGGCCCTCTCTCAGGTGCACTATATTATGTCCCTATTTATCCCCAGCATCTCCTGGCCTCCCCTATCTCTTCCCTGGCCCTTCCCCATGAGGCCATGTCCCACTCTCGGGTGCACTATATTATGTCCCTATTTATCCCCAGCATCTCCTGGCCTCCTCTATCTCTTCCCTGGCCCTTCCCCATGAGGCCTTGGCCCTTTTTTGGGTGCGTGTCTCATGTCCGTAATTTAAAAATGGATGGGGGAGGGGGGCAATGCTCTTCCTGCCACAGGGCACCAAAAAGTCTAGTTACCGCTCTGCAAAACAAACCACACTGTAATACTACGGGTGAGGAACGGTGCAACAGCGCACGTAATACTGCGACTCCTAGGCATACGAGAAACAGACATAACATTCGGTGCAGTCAGTGATATGCAGCATATGTGTCTCCACTAAGGTTTTCCTCCGAGGAGATCCGCTGACCTTTCTAGAGATCACACAAGTGTGTGCCAGGTTTGACACTGACATGTAATGTAATCTGCCTCATGTTCCCTGTACTCTTCCAGGAATCCTCTGTGCTACTGTATCATGCTGTCACAATGCACATAAAGAGCCTGGTTCTGAGTTGCGCACAGCAGCGTCTAATTTCAGTCGCCCATCTGCGAGTTGAACTATGCGAATATCGGGATTGCAAGTGACTCAGTAGCAGGCCCAATACCTCAGAGGTGTGCTATAGGGGCAGAGCCGGCTCTTGGAATGTTCGACCACTGCGGTCGAACAGAGGTGCCAACCCATAGAGGGCGTACCCCTCCCAACTGTCCCAATTTTTAGCAGGACAGTCCCGTTTTTCGGGCACTGTTCCACCCGCTGGCCAAAGTGCCCCACAGAGAGTGGGCGGAGGGGGACCCCCACCGCCACAGCTCTGCATGCGTGCAGTGTCCATTCAGTGCTTGGAGATGGCTGGGGGCAGCCCAGCTGCTGACTGAATGCTGGGCTTACCCCCAAGCCTGACATGAAACGGGAGGAGGAGTAACGGGCGCCATCCCATTGTTGCACTCCTCCTGGGTCCGGCCCTGCGGCTGCGTCCCCAATAGCACATCCACTGCCTCAGAGGCCATGTCTGGGAGTAGGTGAATGCCTGAGTAACCCATGGCTACCACAAGTGCCATAAGCGGTGGAGTGTTTATTATTATTATTATTATTAGCATTTATTTATATGGCGCCACAAGTGTTCCGCAGCGCCTTACAAAGTACAAAAACAAATTGTATACAAGTGACTTACAGAACAATACAGTACAGGACATGGATAATATATATTGCTACATTAGTGACCATATCACCCAGATAAGCAACAGAGCATAAGCAACCAAGTGTTAGGTGCCCTAGTGGTGAGTAAGAAGTAAATGACACTATAGTAAGGAGAAGCACAAGAGGGTAGATGGCCCTGCTCGTGAGAGCTTACATTCTAAAAAGGTGGGGGAAGACAAACTGGGTTGACACAGATGGGGTAGATGGGGACGAATGAGCATGTAGCAAGGAGTTAGAATGATAGCTGGAAGGCTTTGATGAAGTAGTGGGTCTTGAGAGCCCGTTTGAAGGATTGCAAACAGGTGGAGAGTCTGATGCGGAGTGGGAGAGAGTTCCAGAGGTGGGGAGCAGTGCGGGCAAAATCTTGGAGGCGGGAGTGGGAGGAAGTAATCAGCTGGCATGAAAGGCGGCGTGCATTAGTTGAGCGAAGAGGGCGGAGAGGAGCGTGAAGGGAGATGAGATCAGAGATGTATATGGGAGAAGATTGGGTGAGGGCTTTGTGAGCGAGCGTGAGAACCTTAAATTGGACTCTGAAAGGGAAGGGGAGCCAGTGTAGGGCTTGTAGGAGAGGGGAGGCAGATACAGAATGTTTGGAGAGGAAGATAAGCCGTGCAGCAGCATTGAGGACAGACTGGAGAGGAGAGAGATGGGATTTGGGGAGGCCAGATAGGAGGAGGTTACAATAGTCCAATCTGGAGATGACCAGTGAGTGTATGAGGGTTTTAGTAGCATCCTGGGTGAGATAGGGTCTAATCTTAGAAATATTTTTGAGATGGAAACGACAGGACTGTGAAAGGTTCTGGATATGTGGTTTGAAGGAGAGGGATGAGTCCAGGATAACTCCAAGACAGCGCACCTTGGGACTAGATGAGATAGTTATTCCATCAATTGATAAAGAAATAGTGGGAAGTGAGGTGATGTGGGAGGGTGGGAAGATGATTAGCTCTGTCTTAGACATATTAAGTTTAAGAAATCGCTGGGACATCCAGGAAGAGACAGCAGAGAGACAGTTGGAGATACGAGTCAGAAGAGAGGGGGAGAGATCAGGGGAGGAAAGGTAGATTTGAGTATCATCAGCATAGAGATGATAATGGAGGTCAAAAGAGCTGATGAGTTCACCTAGAGAGGAAGTATAGAGGGAGAATAGGAGAGGACCAAGAACAGAACCTTGGGGAACACCTACTGTAAGAGGCTGTGGAGGGGAAGAGGAGTCGTGAGAGGAAACTGAAAAAGATCGGTCAGAGAGGTAGGATGACAGCCAGGAGAGGGCAGTTTCACGTAGACCAAGGGAGTGAAGGATATTCAGCAGGAGAGGGTGGTCCACAGTGTCAAAAGCACAATAACCGTCGCAGATGCGCAGTCCACAGAGCCTGAACGTGGGCGTCTCAGCGTCTGTACTCTGCGCCGTACGCTGGTGCCCAAGGGGAAGGCTGAGATTAGCATATCCGGGTGTACTAGTGAATACTTTAGTGCCCATCTCTGAATGAGGCCCTGTAGCCGATCACTGCACTGCTCCCAACCCCAACATATGTGGAACAGATGTCTCTGAGTTCATTCACATTGTAAATACATTTGTGATCTATTAGGCTCACGTTGCCTTATGTTTCTTCCCTAAACTAGAGAAAACGCTGGCATATGTAGTGTCTTCATTAGTCGCTGTTCACTTTCTACACTGCAAACTGTGGATACATCATGTTTATATGTTTGTAATAGAAGCCCTGCTAAAAAGAATATAGGGGCCTAGTTATCATCAAGGGGTCTAGTTACTAAGCAGTGTTAGGAGACAGAGAGAAAAGTGATAAGGTGCCAGCCAATCAGCTCCCAGCTGTCATTTTTCAAACACCGCCTGTGAGATGACAGTTGGGAGCTGGTTGGCTGGCATCTTATCACTTTCTTATCACTTTTCACTGTCTCCTAACACTGCTTAGTAAATAGACCCCTAAATATTCCACGAAAACCGCTGTTTTCAGGGGCACCTGCAAATATTAATATCCCCCATATGTTCTATAGAGTGATTACAGCTGATATCTGGAGAGGTCGCTACATTTTCAACAAGAAATGCAGCCCCCAGTCCGGGGCTTGGTCCCGATAGGACAACTCCAGATTGTGTCACCTTATAGTAGTCTGTGTATGGGCTACTAATTCGGTTTCTGTGCCCCCCCTCCTCCCCCCGGTGATGCATTCGTGATAGCATTACGCTAGCACGCTGCTTCCGTCTTTTCACCAGGACGAGAGATGTTCGCAGATCCCCGAGTTTTGTTTTTCCGAAACTACCCTGAAGTGTTTTGGTTTTCTTTACAAATGTATAAAAAAACCTCTAAAATCATGTAATTTGGACTAGTTTTTGTTCCTATACTATTATTAACATCAATTACATTAATTTCCCATAATTTTCAGCCAATGACCACCTCACAGCTCCCGAAATCATGGGTGAGGGACGTAAATGCAATCCAAAACATGCAAGATCCAGTTTTTAAATCTGACTTCCAGATTGCGAGAAGACATGAGTCGGGACTCTGGGCCTGATTCAGAGCTGAACGCTCTGACCAGAGCACTCGCTATCAGGGCCTTCGTCCCTGAAAATGGAGCGTCCTCCTGGACGCTCGCATAGCTGTGGGTGGCCACCCACAGCATATGCGAGCGTCCATGATGATGGTCGCGATGGTCTTGACCATCGCGACCATCGGGATTGCGATGGAGACCCTGCGGTAGAGTCTCGCTGCCGCAAGCCCTTGAGTCATTTTGACCCTATCAGAGCCAATATCACTCCCACTGACATCACTAGTGATGTCAGTGGGGCCGGCTTCAGACTGTAGGCGTTCCCATGGGAACGCCTCCGTCTGGCAGGCACGCCCCCGGCACGCCCACCAAAGGGGGCATGCTGTCAATCAACATCGACAGCACGCCCCCTTTTATGCGAGACCCGGAGCGATGGAGAGCCCGTCGCTCGCCGGGTCTCGCGCATGCGCACGATGGAGCTCCCTCCGTCGTGCGCATGCGCAGTGGGGGAACATCGACCCGCTTGCGAGCGTACTGCCGCTCACGAGCGGGTCTGAATCCCCTCTGTTTGACTAGGAACCGCATTGCTCAGGAACGCAGTCCTCCAGCCCTCCGTCCACAAGAGCAGCAGTCATCACTATCCACGGCATTCACGCCTACCCCGTATGTGGTGCAGATGGTACGATTGGAAATGGCGCGCACTGTGCATACGTGTAGGTGATGACGCTGACTACACGCCCATAGCTTAACAATGGAACAGTTCTCTTACTTGCATACGCCCTTTTGCCTACAATTGCCGCCCAGTAGCCCCATTCAGTCACCGGTGAAAAGCAAGTGAGACGCGTGTGACTTTTAATTGCTCGTAAGTTCTTAGTGGTGCATTTGAAGCTCTGCGGTCGTCACACAGGGTGATCATGATATGTTTAGCTATCTCAACTTTGTGCGTCATTTGCTGACTATGGGGGTCATTCAGACCCAGCCACTCGCAAGTGGGTGGATGGTCCCCACTGCGCATGCGCACGACGGAGGGCGCTCCGTCGTGCTCATGTGCGAGACCCGGCGAGCGAAGGACTTACCATCGCTCCGGGTCTCGCACCAAAGGGGGGCATGCTGTCGATGTTGATTGGCAGCACGCCTCCTTTGGTGGGCGTGCCTGCCAGATGGAGGCGTTCCCATGGGAACACCTACCGTGTGAAGCCGGCCCCACTGACATCACTAGTGATGTCAGTGGGAGTGATTTTGGCTCTGATAGAGCCAAAATCACTCCTGGGCTTGTGGTTGAGAAACCCGACCACAGGGTTTCACTCGCAAGTCCGATGGTCGCGATGGTCAAGACCATCACGACCTTGTTGGACGCTCGTATATGCTGTGGGTGGTGACCCACAGCTATACGAGCGTCCAGGAGGACGCTCCATTTTAATGGAGGAGGGCCCTGATTCAGAGCGAGCGCTCTGGTCAGAGCGTCCGGTTCTGAATCAGGGCCTATATTTGGCCTTCAACATAATTATTTAGACTCGAGTTGCTGTACAATCTTTTTCAGTGGAAGAAAAAATAGAATAACCGCGCTGGCAAAGGGAATGGTATAAATTATATTTAATAAAACAAATATGGGGGCACCGTTGGGGTAAGAACGGCTACCTGCTTGCAGGGAGCCACATCAGCTCGGCTGTCAACGACGGTGTGGAGACCACCTGCGGTGCTGACAAAGTGGGAGGCCAGCGCGCCCACACCCCCACTAGACCAAAAGAGCACTTAAAGGCAGCGGGGGGTCTGCAGTGCTGGCAGAAACACTGCATTATAGTGAGCGCCAGCGGGGATCTCTATGCAGACATTGCTCTGGGGGATTTATGTCAGCAGGGAGAGGTAGGCTCTCCCCGTTAGCCCCTCCCTCGCCCTTGGTGTGATCCCTCATGGAGGCTTCCTGCCATGGGCTTACGCCATTTTACACAGATGCTGGCTACACCTGTGTAAAATTGTTGCAGGTAATGTCGCAGTTGGTGGATCACCTTACAGCTGTCCTTTCTAGTTTGAGAGTCCAAGCTGCTCCTATTATGCAGCCTTATCTGCAGTTGCTTGTGCTGGAACCCCTATGGATGAGCACCTTCTCACAATCAGTGCAGGGCTTAGCACAGGTGTTTGCCTCCTTTCAGCAAATGCTGGATATGGACCATACTGGACGCAGACCGTCCAGGCGTGAGAGCTCTGTGCCCCAGACAGTTGTGGTTTATGATTCGGGAACGCTCCTCATACCAGTAGGAATATTTTTCCTGTGCCTCTGAGGATGAGACCTCGTCTGTTCAGGAGGAGCCTCTCTCTAAAGTAGATATTGTTGCCTTACTTAGGGCAATGAGATGGGTCTTTTCTATTGAGGACGAGGAACCGGCTCCTAGACCCAAGCCACCGGTTTTCAAGCATCAGAAAAAGGTCTCAGTGGCGTTTCCTAAATCTGAACAGCTTGAGGAAATACTAGCGGAGGCTTGGACCGCTCTTAACAGGCGGTTTCAGGTCTTCAAGTGCATTGCGTCCTATTACCCGCTCCCTGCCGAGGAGCATAGCAAATGGGAGTCTCCTCATCCTGTGGACACGCACATTGCCTGTCTTATCAAGAGTTCTACAGCTCCTATTTCGAATACGGCTTCCCTCAAGGATCCAGCAGACAGAAAGTTGGAAAAGTTCCTTAAGGGAATTTATACTCATGCTGGTGCTATCGCACGTCTGGCCATGGCATCTGCGTTGGTGGCCAAGGTGATTGGCACTTGGATGGATGCCCTGGAGCAGGACATACCGTCAGGGGCCCATGGCAACCAGCTATTACCTCTGGTGGCGTATATCAAGCAAGCTGCTTCCTAACTGGATGAAGCGGCTCTTGGCATCTTAACTTCCAAGGAGTCAACTTCTTCTGTGTCGGTCAAAAGGGCCCTCTGGCTGCACTCCTGGCGTGCTGACTCGGACTGTAAGAAGACCCTGTAGGGCCTTTCTTATTCCGGTGATGTTCTATTTGGGCAAGAATAGGAAAAAAAGGTGGCCACGATGGCGGCTTCCAAGACGGTGTTCTTTCCTTCGGCAGCAGCCCCTAGAGCTCGAGCGTCTTCCTTTTGCTTCTTTCACCCACAAGGGAAGGCCAAGAAGCAGTATTTTTCTAGGTCCCAGAATTCTTCTGCTAAGACCTCCAAGCCCAGATGAAAGCAGTCCTGGCCTACCAGACAGCCGGCTGCCAAACCAGCCGACAAGCCTACCAATTGACGGGACAGGCCTCTTCCTGGGGGACCACAGTGTGGGAGGCTGGCTTCTGCTTTTCTCAGACGTCTGGATGACAACCACGTCAGATGCCTGGGTTCGCGGCATTGTCTTGCAGGGTTACGCTCTGACTTTCAGGGGGCATCCACCGGCATGGTTTTTACCACAGGCCTTCCGGGAAAAGCAAAAGCGCTGTGCACTCTCTACTAGCCTCCAAGGTAATAGTTTTTGTCCCTCAGGATAAGAGGGGCTCTGGTTTCTATGCCAATCTTTACTTGGTTCATAAGCTGAACGGCTCCTTCCACTCAATTCTCAACGTCAAATCCCTCAAGTATTTGCGGGTCCACAAATTCTGTATGGAGTCTTTGCGCTCCATCATTTTGCCCTTGGAACTGTGGGATTTCATGGCCTCCTTAGATATCCAGGATGCTAATTTACATGGGCCTATCTGGCTCAGTCATCAGCGTTTCCTCGGGTTTGCAGTCAAGGATGAGCACTACCAGTTTCTGGCCTTGCCCTTTGGTCTTTCCACAGTTCCTCGTGTGCTCACGAAGGTCTTGGCAGTCATGGCAGCTCACTTGCGGCGCAAGGGTTACAGAATTCTCCCTTACCTGGACGATCCTCTTATCCTAGCCAGATCTCCAGATATGCTCAGGGAGCACCTTCGCCTTCTACAGTCGTACGGGTGGATCATCAATTGAATGACATCTTCCATAACTCCAACCCAGGAGATGCTCTACCTAGGGGCCCTGTTGGATTCACAGGTTTTAATAGTGTTTCTCACAGTGGACAAGATTCAGGATCTGCAGAACAGACTTCGAAGGTTTTTACTTCATTGCTGGGTGTCAATTCACACCTGCATGCGGATCCTGGGATCTCTGATCTCCACCTTCGACATGGTGGAGTACGGACAGTTTCACTCTCGGCCTCTCCAGGCGAAGATTCTGACTCGTTGGAACAGATTCCATCTCCAGATCAAGCTGCAGACAATCATCCTATCGCAGGAGGTACGTTTCTCCCTTGCATGGTGGCTCCAGAGATCCTGGATTCTGGACTGGGTCCTTCTCACCACAGATGCCAGTCTTCGTGGGTGGGGAGCTGTAACGTACCAGCAGTCTTTCCAGGGTCGAAGGATGGCTCACCAACCTGGAACTTCGATATGTCTTCAGGGCTCTCTGTCAGGCTCAGCAATTCCTTCAGCATCGCCCACTTCAGGTCCAATCAGCCAACGCGACGGCCATCGCTTACATAAACCATCAGGGCAGCACTCGTAGTCACGGTGCCATGAAAGAGGTCAGTTGCATACGCCGTTGGGCGGAGCATCATGTTCCAGCTCTAACTTACTGTTAAGTCCTTTTCTTCAAACTCCATAGGGAACATGGCGCCCACCCTGACCCACCTGACTGGCAGCGTTTCTCCTCGTTTTATGGTTCCCCTGTCTCTTTGGGTGTTTGTGTGTGTGTGCCGGTCTTCCTTCTACTTCTTTCCGCTCCTGTGGATTAGGAGCCTGGGCTCCATGTTGCTGAAGAATCTAACTGTTTGGTGCCTGAACTCCACCTGCCAGCCTATACCCCAGCATAGTCCCTGTGTCCCCCTAATGGAGTTTGAAGAAAAGGACTTCACAGGTAAGACATAAGTCTCCTTTTTGGCCTGATTCTCAGCAGCGTCTATGGACGGTTGTACATCTGCAACTTTATGCAACTGCCGATACCAACTCCTTCCCTTGTGTACATCCACGCGGTTGAATCCGTAAGGTCTGAGACACCCACTTTTAGCGCCCGTGCAATTTGTAATGCCGATTTGTGTGTCCTTATCTGCCACCATCAGGCGCACCATCAAAACTTGCACCAGCTCTATGGCTGGTGCAGTTTCTCCACCTGACAACAGTTTCCTAAGATTGCGTCCATGACACTCCCAAAACATGCCCACTGATGTGACCATTTTTACGTGCCCTATTAGCCACCGCCCAGGAACGCCCATCACTTTTCTACTACTACCCAGCAGCTTAGTGCTTAAACTCGCACAGTTGCAGAGACATCGCTCAACTATGTGAACATTGGCGTATCGCGTGTGACTCAGAATCAGGCGCTTTATGTTCAACTTCCTGCCATCTTAGATTGAGCATTCTTATGGGTCCCGATTAATTTCCCTCCCTCACCTGTGTAGTAACACATTTCCCTCCCTCATCTTTATAGTAACACATTCCCCTCCCTCATCTTTATAGTAACACATTACCCTCCCTCAACTGTGTATTAACACATTTCCCTCCCTCACTTCTATACTAGCACATTTTCCTCCCTCACCTCTACAGTAACACATTCCCCACCCTCACCTCTATAGTAACACATTCCCCTCCCTCACTTCTATAGTAACATATTCCCCTCCCTCACCTCTATAGTAACTCATACCCCTCCCTCACCTCTATAGTAACACTTTCCCCTCCCTCACCTCTATAGTAAGTCATACCCCACCCTCACCTCTATAGTAACATATTCCCCTCTCACTGCTGTTTATCACACATTTTCTTCTCTCACTGTGTAGTAACACATTCAATATAATCAAATGTCCTGACTCACTGACTAAAGGACCAGGCCCGGGCTTACAGGGGGGCCTGAAGTGCACAGATGATCCCACCTCTGTCATATACTGACTAGCAAACCATGGCGGCACTAGGAGTGGAAGGTTTAGATGGGGACAAGGGAGTTGTGTGTCCTGTGCCCCCTCTCATTGAGAGTGCAGCCAGGAGGAGTAATGCTCCGGCCACTGTGGGTGACACTACAGGAGTGCGAGCACTGGTGGCTGATGTACCATTCGGCTCTCCTCTCTCCCTCTGATTCTTGGCTTGCTCCAGGCCCAGTCACGTCCTCCTATTCACGCTGAAGAGGGTCAGCACATCCTCCAATATCCCGGTGTGCGAATTCTCCATGGCCACTGCTCCATCCCCCGCTCCTCTCAGCCCTCACCACGGTGTTCTCTAGCGATCAGTGGCATCCTTATAGCTGTCTGCCCATGAAAGTCCCCCCACCCCGGGAACAGTCTCTGGAATCCTATGGTGGTGTGCGGTTGGGATCACTGCTTGTGGCTGGCTGATGGGTGATACTTCTGCATCCAAAGCTGTGTCTGCGATAAGGTCAGTCTGTGGCTGTTATTACACGCTGGCTGCAGTCAGACCTCCTCCGCATCCAGGGACCAGCCCTGCGGGGAATCAGGAGTAAAAGTCAGACTCAGTTCTTTTAGTTTTATCTGCAAACTCCAGTCTCTCCTCGGCTTGTGCTCCAGTGATGAGGCCCTGGCTGCTGGCTGCTTCTACTGGCAGCTGGACAGAGCTGCTATAGCATTTTTTTCGGACACTTCCCCCCTCCTCAACTACAGTATGCCTCTGCCCCATCCCTCCCTAAGTGTGCCTCTGCCCCCCCTTCCCAAGTATACCTCTGCCCCATCCCTCCCCAAGTGTGCCTATGCCCCATGCCTTCCCAAGTGTGCCTTTGCCTCATGCCTTCCCAAATGTGCCTTTGCCCTATGCCTTCCCAAGTGTACCTTTGCCCTATGCCTTCCCAAGTGTGCCTTTGCCCCATGCCTTCCCAAGTGTGCCTTTGCCCCATGCCTTCCCAAGTGTGCCTATGCCTCGTGCCTTCCCACATGTACCTTTGCCCTATGCCTTCCCAAGTGTACCTTTGCTCTATGCCTTCCCACAGGTGCCTTTGCCCCATGCCTTCCCAAGTGTTCTTTGATCACTCTCCAGAAGTATGCCTCTGCCCCAGCCCTCCCAAATTGTGAATAGACCCCCCTCTCCGATTATGACTCTCCACCCATCCCTCCCTAGGTGTGCCTTGATCCCCTTCCCCAAGTATGCCTCTACCACCATCCCTCCCAAAGTATGCCTTAATCCCCCTCCCAAAGTGTGCCTCTGCCAACATCCCTCCCCAAGTTTGTCTCTGACCCCCCTCCCCAAATGTGTTTCTGCCAACATCCAAGTGTGTGGGGCATGAGGCGTATGTTAACTCTGTGGGGAGGGTGTCATAACCTCTGTGTACATTGTGGCAGAGGAGGGCCCTGCCCTGTATACAGTATAACATCTACAGCGAACATCAGCATAAACAATTCTCCTTAACAAGTATATAGGTCGTAAACTGCATTTCAGACGCGTGTGTTGATGAACTTGCAAATGTTATATATATATATATCGCATCTGTATGTCAAAAGATGCTGTGCAAGTATTGTGTATCCTGTTATTATTGTGCAAGTATTGTGTGTCATGCTATTATTACGCAAGTATTGTGTGCCAAAGGAGCCTGTACCTTGTGTTGTGCCCATAAACCACAGTGGGTAAATAATATGTGATGATATTGCACTTTATATATTGTATCCAGAGCATATAAAACAGTAGCAGACATCTGTGAACGCTGTGTAGTGTCCAGCGTGTGCTGTGATTAATCTATAGGATTTATATGATACACATGGCTGCCGCAAAACAGTATTGTGTCATCCAGGGCTGGCAACAGAGAGGTACACCAGGTGACACTTGTACCAGGCCCTGAGTTCTGAGGGGCCTCAACACTCAGGGGCCACCATCCATCGATATAGAGCGAAAGGGTCTAAGACAGGGAGAGGTGATGTGAGAGGGGACAGAGGACAAGGACAGGTGATGTAAGAGGGGACAAGGGAGAGGTGATGTAAGAGGGGACACAGATGGCAGGGAGAGGTGATGTAAGAGGGGACACAGATGGCAGGGAGAGGTGATGTGAGAAGGGACACAGAGGACAGTGACAGGTTATGTGAGAGGGGATAGAGGACAGTGAGAGGATGTGAAAGAAGTGTCAAAGTCAGATAATTGGATATGGTCGCTTGCAATTATTATCTGACGATTTAGTCGTCTATGGTCTAATGACGAATTGCTTGGATGCTACTCTGCGTCAGCGCAATTCCGATATGCACAAATATATATTTATATTACTACAAGGTTTAGTGTGGAAAACAGGTTCAATGTGTATGTCTGTGGGTGTTTGCATATGTTTTGAGAAACTCTGCATACTGATACAATATGCCTGTAATAAATTATTAAAGTGTAACACAGATAGTGATATGATCAGAGAAGGGTTCTAAATGCAAAGTTGGGAATCATTGTCAGAAACCTGCAGATCGTTAACAATTGTATATCTTTTTGTTTGTTGCTGTTTTGGTTCATAGGAACTGACACCTACACTCTAAGTGGAGAGGGGCCTGTCGCAAGCTACCAGACAAGGTGGCAACAGCAAACAGCTGGGGTCTCCCCCTGCTTAGAAATAAACCTTTATTTACAACTTAGAATTTGGTTCAGGCAATGTCTAAATATTAAAATATGACAGAAATGGAGATAAAAGGTGGGTGTATATATATATATATAATATAATATCTCCATTACACATATTCTGATGCACATAGCATACATGCATACACATAGATGCTCGCATGCGTACTCACATACATACATACGAACATTATACGGACGCACATATGCGAACACATATGTATAAAAAGGTTCCTTCACCTTAAATGTGATATTAGAGGTTTTATTAGCGAATAATTATGTTGTGAAATGTATGTATATGATATTTAAGGTACAGAACCTAGTAGACATGTCATGTTTGGTACCATTCTAAATACCTGTTTATTTGTAGATCATTGGTTCTATCGGCAAGGAGATCGCAGCATGCGTTCGCAAGATATGAATTATAGGTTAGAATGTATCTCTGTATGTAGTGTTTTTTATTAGTTCTTTGGAGGGAAACCTACACAAAGAAGCAGTTGGAAAGCTGTTCCATACCTCTGATGACACCATATGAACTAACCAGTGAACGGAGTGACCTGAAGCAAGAACCAATGAGCATCTGTTATTCTGTGCCTTTGTTGTCTCTGAAACCTGTACAGAATATAGGCTTGTGAGCTGGGGCAGTAGTCAGTCATTTCCTCCATATCCTTGGGTGACGTTGACCATAGATTCAGGATTGAAATACTGTATACTTGGCCAGTGTGCACGCGTATGTATCGGTTTGTACCTTTATATATACTTGCTTTTTGCGCTAATTGTGTTAGATCTAAGCATGTAACTTTCTTTTTATTGCAATATAACTTTTTGTGCTTTGGAACCACAATTGGATTGGAAAGCAATTATTTCTTATGTGACTTGTAGCGCTAAATAGCGACATTTTGGGTATATAGATTTAGGGGTATCAATAGAGGGGACACAGAGGACAGGGAGAGGTGATGTGAGAAGGAACATAGGACAGGGAGAGGTGATGTGAGAAGTAACAGGGGGTACAGAGGACAGTGACAGGTAATGTGAGAGGGGACAGAGGACAGTGAGAGGAGGTGAAAGAGGGGACACAGAGGACAGTGACAGGTAATGTGAGAGGGGACAGAGCACAGTGAGAGGAGGTGAAAGAGGGGACACAGAGGACAGTGAGAGGTGATGTGAGAGGGAACAGAGGGCCTGATTCAGACCCGCTCACGAGCGCTGAGTGCTCGCAAGCGGGTCGATGTTGCCCAAGTGCGCATGTGCACGACGGAGGCAGCTATATCGTGCGCATGCGCGAGACCCGAATAACGACGGCCAAGCCATCGTTATGGGTCTCGCACCAAAGGGGGCGTGCTGTCGATGGTGATTGACAGCACGCCCCCTTTGGTGGGCGTGCCGGTGGCGTGGCTGCCCAGACAGAGGCGTTCCCATGGGAACGCCTACCATCTGGGGCCGGCCCCACTGACATCACTAGTGATGTCAGTGGGAGTGCTTTTGGCTCTAATAGAACCAAAAGCACTCCAGGGCTTGCGGCAGCGAGACCCTACCGCAAGGGTCTCATCGCAAGCCCGATGGTCGCGATGGTCTTGACCATCGCAACCATCATTTTGGCCGCTCGCTATAGCTGTGGGTGGTCACCCACAGCTATGCGAGTGGCCAGGAGGCCGCTCCAAAAAGGAGGAGGGACGGTCCTGATTCAGAGCGAGCGCTTGCGATCAACAGGAAAAATCAAAACTCACATGGCGAGGACTAGTTGGTGAATATGTTGTTATTATTTCTGTATCTCAATTGGAACCTTGCTGTTAAGACCATGAGAATCAACTCCTCCTGGTTGCTCTGGGTGAATCTTGATATGGCCTATTGGTGGTACCTGGGTGGTTGCAATAGGTGTCACCGGGTGTAAAATGGGGGTTATTCCACACGGGTTCTAGACTATCTAGACAATGTCTAGATAGACACCAGATGTTAGACAGTTAATAGACAAGGATAAAAGTTTGACACAGACAAAAGTCAGACACACTAAAGTTAGACATGCAAAAAGTTTGACAGGTACAAAAGATCGACATGAAAAACACCGACACAAAAATGGTCGACACATTTTTTTATTTTTTTTTTAGGATTGGGGTTAGGTTTAGGCACTTACTGGAGGGTTAGGGTTAGGCACTTACCCCCACGGTTATGGTTAGGCTTCAGGAGGGAGGGTTGGGGTTAAAGTGAAGATTAGGGCTAAAAAACATAATTGTCGACCATTTTTGTGTCAACCATTTTCATGTCGAACTTTTGACCCTGTCGACCTTTTGTACCTGTCTAACTGTAATGTGTCTGACTTTTGTTTGTGTCTACCTTTTTTCCCTGTCTAACTATTGACTGTCTAACATCTGGTGTCTATCTAGATATTGTCTAACTAATTACTGTCTATCTCTTATACCATACCCCTCCACACAGAATGTCCTTAGCCAGGCTTTCAGGATAATTGGTTATAGAGGTAACACACAGGGTTAAACAGAGGAAATGCAGGAGTACAGCAGAGGTCACTACTGATACTAGTGATAGAGGTAATGCAGGAGTACAGCAGAGGTCACTACTGATACTAGTGGCAGCGGTAATGTAGGAGTACAGTAGAGGTCACTACTGATACTAGTGATAGAGGTAATGCAGGAGTATAGCAGAGGTCACTACTGATACTAGTGGCAGCAGTAATACAGGAGTACAGCAGAGGTCACTACTGATACTAGTGATAGAGGTAATGCAGGAGTACAGCAGAGGTCACTACTGATACTAGTGGCAGCGGTAATGTAGGAGTACAGTAGAGGTCACTACTGATACTAGTGATAGAGGTAATGCAGGAGTACAGCAGAGGTCACTACTGATACTAGTGGCAGCTGTAATGCAGGAGTACAGCAGAGGTCACTACTGATACTAGTGGCAGAGGCAATGTAGGAGTACAGCAGAGGTCACTACTGATACTAGTGGCAGCGCTAATGTAGGAGCACAGCAGAGGTCACTACTGATACTAGTGGCAGCGGTAATGTAGGAGTACAGCAGAGGTCACTACTGATACTAGTGGCAGTGGTAATGCAGGAGTACAGCAGAGGTCACTACTGATACTAGTGGCAGCGGTAATGCAGGAGTACAGCAGAGGTCACTACTGATACTAGTGGCAGCGGTAATGCAGGAGTACAGCAGAGGTCACTACTGATACTAGTGGCAGCGGTAATGCAGGAGTACAGCAGAGGTCACTACTGATACTAGTGGCAGTGGTAATGCAGGAGTACAGCAGAGGTCACTACTGATACTAGTGGCAGCGGTAATGCAGGAGCACAGCAGAGGTCACTACTGATACTAGTGGCAGCGGTAATGTAGGAGTACAGCAGAGGTCACTACTGATACTAGTGGCAGTGGTAATGCAGGAGTACAGCAGAGGTCACTACTGATACTAGTGGCAGCGGTAATGCAGGAGTACAGCAGAGGTCACTACTGATACTAGTGGCAGCGGTAATGCAGGAGTACAGCAGAGGTCACTACTGATACTAGTGGCAGCGGTAATGCAGGAGTACAGCAGAGGTCACTACTGATACTAGTGGCAGCGGTAATGCAGGAGTACAGCAGAGGTCACTACTGATACTAGTGGCAGCAGTAATGCAGGAGTACAGCAGAGGTCACTACTGATAGTAGTGGCAGCGGTAATGCAGGAGTACAGCAGAGGTCACTACTGATACTAGTGGCAGCGGTAATGCAGGAGTACAGCAGAGGTCACTACTGATACTAGTGGCAGCGGTAATGCAGGAGTAAAGCAGAGGTCAGTACTAAGTTACAGGGGGGAAGGTTAGTGTTAGGCTATGAGTTAGGTTACAGCAGTTAGGGTTCGGTTATATAGGGAGAAGATTAGAGTTAGATACTAAAGGGAGGTAAGGTTTAGGCTGTGGGGGAGGTTAGGCACTAGAGGGATGGTTAGGGGTAAATACTAGGGTTAGGCTGTGGGGGAGGTTAGGGATAATTTACGATTAGGTTACAGGGGGGGCTGTTAACTTTAGGAAGTAGAGAGAGGGTTAGGGTTGTAATATTGGTCAGATTAGGGTTATTATATGGGTCAGATTAGGGTTAGGCTACAGGGGAGACTATGGTCAGATTACAGTGGGGGAGGTTAGGGTTAGGGTACAGGGGGGATTAGATTACTTTGGGGGATGGCACTAGAGGGAGGGTTAGGAGTAAAGATTAAGGTTAGGCTGTGGGGGAGGTTAGGGTTAGGCATTAAAGGGAGGTAAGGGTAAGGCTGTGGGGGTGTTAGGCACTAGAGGGAGGGTTAGGAGTAAAGATTAAGGTTAGGCTGTGGGGCAGGTTACAGTTAGGCACTAGACTACTAGAGCGAGGGTTAGGGGTATAGATTAGGATTAGGAATAGCAGAGAAATACTTATTGGAACACCAGCAGTTACAGTCACATCACCACTGACACCCGGTAGCCGTACTGGAGCCGTTGCAGCAGTCACGGGCAGGTAAGTCATTGTTGGGACACCAGGGAAGATATGTTGGCATTCTAACATGTTGCCATTTCATCCCTGTCTACATGGTAAATGTTGACACAGTTAATGTTGACATTCTCATGTCAACATGATCAATGTCAACATGACTGTTGACATATCACAATGCACCCCTGAGTACTATAGGAGTGAGTAATACTGTATATATGTAGTTGCGTACTCAGAGCATATAGTCAGTAGCGCACAGATGTGTCCTTATGTACTGTGGCTTCAGTTACACCAAACAGCCCCTCACAACGCGGCTCGGCCATGACTAGCATCGTTTTACTCAGAATGTGCTTATATGTACAAATAAAGCAACTGGAAGTGACAAAACTCCTTTGCACTGATCCCTATGATGTGTGACATTTATACATCTGTGTGCGGCTGAGTTTGAATTTGTATACGAAGCGCCAAGTCTGTGCCTTTGTACATGGATAAAACTAATTGCTTTGCGGGGAAAGTCTCAGCGCAGCATCTAAAGTACACCGTGAATGGTGTGTTACTGCATTTCTGATGCGAATAAGATGCTTCATTTAAAGAAACTACACGACACATCCTGATAGGCCTCATTCGTGCCGGGCGTCTTGCGCAGTATGGCGTATTGGGGCTAGGTGCACGAGAATACATCTGTATGTGAGATTCTGTATGTTTGGAGTATATAGTATGTTTTAAATGGCATTTTTTATATAATCTGAGAGCATATGGTTTATATTGAGAGTTGCATTTAGTAATGACTGTATGAGAATTGTAGTACAGGTCCTATAGTACGTAATGAGAGTTATGATTGCAATGGAATCTGGGATACATAAACAGACACGTACACATTCATTATTAAAGTATTATATACTCATACTGTATATATAAGCAGGAAAATAATTCAGAGTAAAGGAAACATGTATTCTACCATCTGCGCTATACTGTTTTATATGTAAATTGCTACTCAACATCTGCATACAATCTTTCTGGATATAAGTATCCTTATTGCTATGATGAGTTATGTGTATGTAACTGTATACGGCTCTCATGTATGAATGCTTAGCGTAATCTGTAAGTGGCTTGAAAACAAGTATACGTATTGTGTGTGTTATTGTAAGTCTGACATCTAGAATATCTGCTGTGATGTGTCTGAGAATATAATTAATAACACATACATCTAACACAAATTATGTTACAGCTAAAATGAATGGGCAAACTGGAGAAGTGACTGACTATACATTAAATGGTTATTAGTGTATTAGCTTCACTATTACCCCCAGTACCATGCAGTAAATATCTTTTCTCATTTTATGGACATTATATTAGGATTTTTGCACTTGTTGGTAATTATTTCATTAGCTAATTTCAGAAAATAAAGGAAACTCATGAAATCCTCTTCTTATAGTCTATGGCTTCTAACATTTGCAGAACTTTGCTTTTCTATTTCATCCATATTTGCTTTATACATAGACACATTCTCTTTTTAAGCGTAATATCAGGTGAGAGGTTAGTGCACCGTAATTTCCTGGCTCGGATACAGAGTCGTTATAAATTGATAATATGTAATTAGTCGGTGCATCATCAAAGCGAGTGGGGAACATTGTACATCTGTAGAGTTTGCACTGCGAAAATACAACAAGCAAATCATAGTCAGCATTATCACTGCGGTGACAGGAAAACGGACTTTCCGTCTACATCGCTTGTTTTTGGCGAAAACACTTTCCGTGCGCACGGCTGCTTTTCGCCCTATTCAATTCCAAAAGATGCAAAAAAGGCACCCTGCGAAACTTGAACAGGCAAAAAGTCCTCTCAAAAATGGGGAAATCAGCCTGACACCCACAAAAAGATGCACTGGCATGGGGGATCACTATGGATACCAACAAATTGCCCTGCAGGAGGTATTCGGGGTATTTAAATGGTCTCAATAGGTGCTGTTTAGCATATTTGCATAAGGGCTGAAAAATAGCATTTACAAGTTTTTTTATGTGAAAATAACTAGTCCCAGCAAAATTGGGGTACCTGAAAATGGGGGTAGCATATTTTAAAATTGCTAAAGTAAAGTTTTAAAAATCGTGAAAAAAAACCACCTGCCGCAAGCACCTGCAAAATAAATAACACCTGGAGCATACTTGGGGACCCCCACTGGAGTCTATTTCGCTAGTTTTTAAGTTTGTCCCCCAACTTTGCACTTTTTAACCCCCAAAAAGAAAGTACTTTTTAGGGCTGTTGTAAAGGTTTTCTAAAACTTTTTTGGACGCAGTTTACCTTTGAGGGACTGTCCTAACACTGCACGGGGGTTCCCGTAACTGTGCACCCCAAAACTGCACTTTTTTCCGCCTCCTATTCATAGGCAAACTTTTCCGCCTATAACACTGCATTGACTTTCTGCGTACGCGAAAAGACTTTACAATTGAATACGACAAAAAGTTTCCGCGTGGGGAAATGACATCATCTGCGATATTTTTTCACGGATTCTGACTTTTCGCAATTGAATACAGGCCTTGGTATTAATTTCAGTCCTGAGAGCACCGATTCATCCACTGCAAGGATTAGTCACTGCTGGTTTATAACACTGTATGCACCATTCACTCATTGCCTGTTACAGCGGTAATTTAGTTAAGCATTGAGCTCTGCATCTGTACATTCTGCCCTTTGTTTCACATTGATCATTGTTTGACTCCGCTCATTGTGACTATTGGATTGTGTCTGACTAGACTTGCTGTTTGTATTAATTGCTCCTGTATACCTGTGTATAGTATATGTGTATAGTATATGCTGGTATATGTGTATAATATATGCTGGTATATGTGTATAGTATATGTGTATAGTATATGGTGGTATATGTGTATAGTATATGCTGGTATATGTGTATAGTATATGCTGGTATATGTGTATAGTTTATGGTGGTATATGTGTATAGCATATGCTGATATAAGTTGTGTATAGTATATGTTTATAGTATATGCTGGAATATGTTTATAGTATATGCTAGTATATGTGTATATAGTATATGCTGGATTACGTGTATAGTATATGTGTATACTATATGGTGGTATATGTGTATAGTATATGCTGGTATATGTGTATACTATATGGTGGTATATGTGTATATAGTATATGCTGGATTACGTGTATAGTATATGTGTATACTATATGGTGGTATATGTGTATAGTATACAGTATGTGTATAGTATATGCTGGTATATGTGTATACTATATGGTGGTATATGTGTATAGTGTACAGTATGTGTATAGTATATGCTGGTATATGTGTATACTGTATGGTGGTATACAGGGCTGTAACTTGGGTAGTGTGGCCTGTGCCAAGGCACAGGGCACCGCAGGGCAAGGGGCGCTGTTTAGGCCTGCCAATTTTCTGTTTATTATCATTCTCACTTGTAGCTTCCTCTCACTTCATCCCCAGCATCTCCTGGCCTCTCCTATCTCTTCCCTGGCCCTTCCCCATGAGGTTATAACCTTTTTCTGGGTGTGTTATGTCCCTATTTGAAAAATGGGGGGGGGGCAATGCTCTCTCTGGCACAGGGCACCAAAAAGTCTAGTTACGGCTCTGGTGGTATGTGTATATAGTATATGATAGTATATGTGTATAGTATAGGAGTATTGTATATGGTGGTATATGTGAATAGTATGTGGTGGTATATGTGTATAGTATATACTGGTATATGTGTATAGTATATGTGTATAGTATATACTGGTATATGTGTATAGTATATGTGTATAGTATATGGTGGTATATGTGTATAGTATAGGAGTATTGTATATGGTGGTATATGTGTATAGTATAGGAGTATTGTATATGGTGGTATATGTGTATAGCATATGCTGGTATATGTGTATAGTATGTGGTGGTATATGTGTATAGTATATACTGGTATATGTGTATAGTATATGTGTATAGTATGTGGTGGTATATGTGTATAGTATAGGTGTATTGTATATGGTGGTATATGTGTATAGTATAGGAGTATTGTATATGGTGGTATATGTGTATAGTACATGCTGGTATATGTGTATAGTATAGGAGTATTGTATATGGTGGTATATGTGTATAGTATATGCTGGTATATGTGTATAGTATATGGTGGTATATGTGATTAGTATATGCTGGTATATGTGTATATAGTATATGGTAGTATATGTGTATAGTATATGTGTATAGTATATGGTGGTATATGAGTATTGTATATGGTGGTATATGTGTATAGTATATTCTGGTATATGTGTATAGTATATGGTGGTATATAGGTATAGTAAATGTTGGTATATGTGTATAGTATATGTGCATGGTATATGCTGGTATATGTGTATAGTATATGCTGGTATATGTGTATAGTATGTGGTGGTATATGTGGATAGTATATACTGGTATATGTGTATAGTATATGTGTATAGTATGTGGTGGTATATGTGTATAGTATATGCTGGTAAATGTGTAGAGTATATGCTGGTATATGTGTATAGTATATGTGTATAGTATATGCTGGTAAATGTGTAAAGTATATGCTGGTATATGTGTATAGTATGTGGTGGTATATGTGTATAGTATATGTGTATGGTATATGCTGGTATATGTGTATAGTATATGCTGGTATATGTGTATAGTTTATGCTGGTATATGTGTAGGTATATGTGTATAGTATATGCTGGTAAATGTGTATAGTATATGCTGGTATATGTGTATAGTATATGCTGGTAAATGTGTATAGTATATGCTGGTAAATGTGTATAGTATATGCTGGTATATGTGTATAGTATATGTGTATAGTATATGGTGGTATATGTGTATAGTATATGCTGGTAAATGTGTATACTATATGGTGGTATATGTGTATAGTATATGCTGGTATATGTGTATAGTGTATGCTGGTATATGTGTATTGTATATGTGTATAGTGTATGCTGGTATATGCATATAGTATATGCTGGTATATGTGTATACTATATGGTGGTATATGTGTATAGTGTATGCTGGTATATCTGTATAGTATATGGTGGTTTATGTGTATAGTATATGCTGGTATATGTGTATAGTATATGCTGGTAAATGTGTATAGTATATAGTGGTATATGTGTATACTATATGGTGCTATATGTGCATAGTATATGCTGGTAAATGTGTACAGTATATGGTGGTATATGTGTATACTAAATGTTGGTATATGTGTATAGTATATGCTGGTATATGTATATAGTATATGGTGGTATATGTGTATAGTATATGCTGGTATATGTGTATAGTGTATGCTGGTATATGTGTATAGTATATGCTGGTATATGTGTATAGTATATGGTGGTATATGTGATTAGTATATGCTGGTATATGTGTATATAGTATATGGTAGTATATGTGTATAGTTTATGGTGGTATATGTGTATAGTATATGAGTATTGTATATGGTGGTATATGTGTATAGTATATTCTGGTATATGTGTATAGTATATGGTGGTATATAGGTATAGTATATGTGTATGGTATATGCTGGTATATGTGTATAGTATATGCTGGTATATGTGTATAGTATGTGGTGGTATATGTGTATAGTATATGCTGGTAAATGTGTATACTATATGGTGGTATATGTGTATAGTATATGCTGGTATATGTGTATAGTGTATGCTGGTATATGTGTATTGTATATGTGTATAGTATATGCATATAGTATATGCTGGTATATGTGTATACTATATGGTGGTATATGTGTATAGTGTATGCTGGTATATCTGTATAGTATATGGTGGTTTATGTGTATAGTATATGCTGGTATATGTGTATAGTATATGCTGGTAAATGTGTATAGTATATGGTGGTATATGTGTATACTATATGGTGGTATATGTGCATAGTATATGCTGGTAAATGTGTACAGTATATGGTGGTATATGTGTATACTAAATGTTGGTATATGTGTATAGTATATGCTGGTATATGTATATAGTATATGGTGGTATATGTGTATAGTATATGCTGGTATATGTGTATAGTGTATGCTGGTATATGTGTATAGTATATGCTGGTATATGTGTATAGTGTATGCTGGTATATGTGTATAGTATATGCTGGTATATGTATATAGTATATGGTGGTATATGTGTATAGTATAAGCTGGTATATGTGTATAGTGTATGCTGGTATATGTGTATAGTATATGCTGGTATATGTGTATAGTATATGGTGGTATATGTGTATAGTATATGGTGGTTTATGTGTATAGTATATGCTGGTATATGTGTATAGTATATGGTGGTATATCTGTATAGTATATGCTATTATATGTGTATAGTATATGGTGGTATATGTGTATAGTATATGTGTATAGTATATGCTATTATATGTGTATAGTATATGGTGGTATATGTGTATAGTATATGCTGGTATATGTTTATAGTATATGCTGGTATATGTGTATAGTATATGGTGGTATATCTGTATAGTATATGCTATTATATGTGGATAGTATATGGTGGTATATGTGTATAGTATATGCTGGTATATGTGTATAGTATATGGTGGTACATGCAGTGCTCGAAGTGAGCCGGTATACAATGGTATGGTATACCGGCACTTCCAGCACTGACCCTGGGCACTACTTCAAGGGGCACTACAACTACTACTATGGGCACTACTTCAAGGGGCACTACTAATACTACTATGGGCACTACTTCAAGGGGCACTACTACTACTACTATGGGAACTACTTCAAGGTGCACTACTACTACTACTATGGGCACTACTTCAAGGGGCACTACTACTACTCCTACTACTACTGTGGGCACTACTTCAAGGGGCACTACTACTACTACTATGGGCACTACTTCAAGGGGCACTACTGCTACTACTATGGTCACTACTTCAAGGGGCACTACTACTACTACTATGGGCACTACTTCAAGGGGAACTACTGCTACTACTATGGTCACTACTTAAAGGGGCACTACTACTACTATGGGCACTACTTCAAGGGACCCTACTGCTACTACTATAGGCACTACTTCAAGGGGCACTACTGCTACTACTATGGTCACTACTTCAAGGGGCACTACTGCTACTACTATGGTCACTACTTCAAGGGGCACTACTACTACTATGGGCACTACTTCAAGGGACCCTACTGCTACTACTATGGGCACTACTTCAAGGGGCACTACTGCTACTACTATGGTCACTACTTCAAGGGGCACTACTGCTACTACTATGGGCACTACTTTAAGGGGCACTACTACTACTATGGGCACTAATTCAAGGGGCACTACTATTACTACTATGGGCACTACTTCAAGGGACACTACTACTACTACTATGGGCCCTACTTCAAGGGGCACTACTACTACTATGGGCACTACTTCAAGGGGCATTACTGCTACTACTATAGGCACTACTTCATGGGGCACTACTGCTACTACTATGGGCACTACTTTAAGGGGCACTACTACTACTATGGGCAGATAATTCAAGGGGCACTACTATTACTACTATGGGCACTACTTCAAGGGACACTACTGCAACTACTATGGGCACTACTTCAAGGGGCACTACTGCTACTACTATAGGCACTACTTCAAGGGGCACTACTGCTACTACTATGGTCACTACTTCAAGGGGCACTACTACTACTACTATGGGCGCTACAAGGGGCACTACTACTACTACTGTGGGTACTACCAGTACTATGGGCATTACTACAAAGGGGCACTAATATGGGCACTACAAGAGGCACTATTACTCTGGGCACTACTGCAAGGGGCACTACTACTATATACTGTGGGCACTAATACAAGGGGCACTATTATTGTGGCCAATGTATTGGGGGCACTGTTACTCTTGTGGGCAATGAATAGGGGGCACTACTGCAAGGGGCACTACTACTGTGGGCAATGTATAGTGGACACTATTACAAGGGGCACTACTGCTGTTGCAATGTATAGTGGACACTATTACTATTGTGGGCAATGTATAGTGGCACTACTACTGTGGGCATTGTATAGAGAGCAATAGTGCACTACTGTGGGCATTGTATAAGGGGCACTACTACCAGGGGCGCTGCATAGGGGCACTACTACTGTGTACATTGTATAAGAGCACTACTACTGTGGGGCATTGTATAGGGGACACTACTATTGTGTGCTATAATGTGTATAAGGGGTACTACGGTGTGGTACACTATACTACTGAAAAAGAGTGCGTCGTAATGACACGCACCCTATTCCGGTGCATGCGCGCCTTCGGTGCGCACATAAGTGCAACCTTAGATTTTCCATACCCCCACTTCGACCACTGGGTATATGTGTATAGCATATGCTGGTATATGTGTATACTATATGGTGGTATGTGTGTATAGTATATGCTGGTATATGTGTATAGTATATGCTGGTATATGTGTATAGTATATTCTGGTATATGTGTATAGTATATGCTGGTATATGTGTATACTATATGGTGGAATGTGTGTATACTATATGGTGGTATATGTGTATAGTATATGCTGGTATGTGTGTATAGTATATGGTGGTATGTGTGTATAGTATATGCTGGTATATGTGTATAGTATATGCTGGTATATGTGTATAGTATATGCTGGTATATGTGTATAGTATATGCTGGTATATGTGTATACTATATGGTAGTATGTGTGTATACTATATGGTGGTATATGTGTCTAGTATATGCTGGTATATGTGTCTAGTATATTCTGGTATACGTGTATAATATATGGTGGTATGTGTGTATAGTATATGCTGGTATGTGTGTATACTATATGCTGGTATGTGTGTATAGTATATGCTGGAAAATGTGTAGAGTATATGCTGGTATATGTGTAGAGTATATGTGTATAGTACATGCTGGTAAATGTGTAAAGTATATGCTGGTATATGTGTATAGTATGTGGTGGTATATGTGTATAGTATATGTGTATGGTATATGCTGGTATATGTGTATAGTATATGCTGGTATATGTGTATAGTATATGTGTATAGTTTATGCTGGTATATGTGTAGGTATATGTGTATAGTATATGCTGGTAAATGTGTATAGTATATGCTGGTATATGTGTTTAGTATATGTGTATAGTATATGCTGGTAAATGTGTATAGTATATGCTGGTAAATGTGTATAGTATATGCTGGTATATGTCTATAGTATATGGTGGTATATGTGTATAGTATATGCTGGTAAATGTGTATACTATATGGTGGTATATGTGTATAGTATATGCTGGTATATGTGTATAGTGTATGCTGGTATATGTGTATAGTATATGTATATAGTATATGCTGGTATATGTGTATACTATATGGTGGTATATGTGTATAGTGTATGCTGGTATATGTGTATAGTATATGGTGGTTTATGTGTATAGTATATGGTGGTTTATGTGTATAGTATATGCTGGTATATGTGTATAGTATATGCTGGTAAATGTGTATAGTATATGGTGGTATATGTGTATACTATATGGTGGTATATGTGCATAGTATATGCTGGTGAATGTGTACAGTATATGGTGGTATATGTGTATACTATATGGTGGTATATGTGTATAGTATATGCTGGTATTTGTATATAGTATATGGTGGTATATGTGTATAGTATATGCTGGTATATGTGTATAGTGTATGCTGGTATATGTGTATAGTATATGCTGGTATATGTGTATAGTATATGCTGGTATATGTGTATAGTATATGCTGGTATATGTGTATAGTATATGCTGGTATATGTGTATAGTGTATGCTGGTATATGTGTATAGTATATGGGTATAGTATAAGGTGGTATATGTGTATTGTATATGGTGGTATATGTGTATAGTATATGGTGGTTTATGTGTATAGTATATGCTGGTATATGTGTATAGTATATGGTGGTATATCTATATAGTATATGCTATTATATGTGTATAGTATATGGTGGTATATGTGTATAGTATATGCTATTATATGTGTATAGTATATGGTGGTATATGTGTATAGTATATGCTGGTATATGTGTATAGTATATGCTGGTATATGTGTATAGTATATGGTGGTATATCTGTATAGTATATGCTATTATATGTGTATAGTATATGGTGGTATATGTGTATAGTATATGGTGGTATATGTGTATAGTATATGCTGGTATATGTGTATAGTATATGGTGGTACATGCAGTGCTCGAACTGAGCCGGTATACAATGGTATGGTATACCGGCACTTCCAGCACTGACCCTGGGCACTACTTCAAGGGGCACTACAACTACTACTATGGGCACTACTTCAAGGGGCACTACTAATACTACTATGGGCACTACTTCAAGGGGCACTACTACTACTACTATGGGAACTACTTCAAGGGGCACTACTACTACTACTATGGGCACTACTTCAAGGGGTACTACTACTACTATGGGCACTACTTCAAGGGGCACTACTGCTACTACTATGGGCACTACTTCAAGGGGCACTACTGCTACTACTATGGTCACTACTTCAAGGGGCACTACTACTACTATGGGCACTACTTCAAGGGACCCTACTGCTACTACTATGGGCACTACTTCAAGGGGCACTACTGCTACTACTATGGTCACTACTTCAAGGGGCACTACTGCTACTACTATGGGCACTACTTTAAGGGGCACTACTACTACTATGGGCACTAATTCAAGGGGCACTACTGCTACTACTATAGGCACTACTTCAAGGGGCACTACTACTACTATGGGCACTACTTCAAGGGACCCTACTGCTACTACTATGGGCACTACTTCAAGGGGCACTACTGCTACTACTATGGTCACTACTTCAAGGGGCACTACTGCTACTACTATGGGCACTACTTTAAGGGGCACTACTACTACTATGGGCACTAATTCAAGGGGCACTACTGCTACTACTATAGGCACTACTTCAAGGGGCACTACTGCTACTACAATGGGCACTACTTCAAGGGGCACTACTGCTACTACTATGGTCACTACTTCAAGGGGCACGACTGCTACTACTATAGGCACTACAAGGGGCACTACTACTACTACTGTGGGTACTACCAGTACAATGGGCAGTACTACAAAGGGGCACTAATATGGGCACTACAAGAGGCACTATTACTCTGGGCACTACTGCAAGGGGCACTACTACTATATACTGTGGGCACTAATACAAGGGGCACTATTATTGTGGCCAATGTATTGGGGGCACTGTTACTCTTGTGGGCAATGAATAGGGGGCACTACTGCAAGGGGCACTACTACTGTGGGCAATGTATAGGGGCACTATTACAAGGGGCACTACTGCTGTTGGCAATGTATAGTGGACACTATTACTATTGTGGGCAATGTATAGTGGCACTACTACTGTGGGCATTGTATAGAGAGCAATAGTGCACTACTGTGGGCATTGTATAAGGGGCACTACTACCAGGGGCGCTGCATAGGGGCACTACTACTGTGTACATTGTATAAGAGCACTACTACTGTGGGGCATTGTATAGGGGACACTACTATTGTGTGCTATAATGTGTATAAGGGGTACTACGGTGTGGTACACTATACTACTGAAAAAGAGTTCGTCGTAATGACACGCACCCTATTCCGGTGCATGCGCGCCTTCGGTGCGCACATAAGTGCAACCTTAGATTTTCCATACCCCCACTATAAAATTCCCACTTCGACCACTGGGTATATGTGTATAGCATATGCTGCTATATGTGTATACTATATGGTGGTATGTGTGTATAGTATATGCTGGTATATGTGTATAGTATATGGTGGTATGTGTGTATAGTATATGCTGGTATATGTGTATAGTATATGCTGGTATATGTGTATACTATATGGTGGTATGTGTGTATACTATATGGTGGTATATGTGTATAGTATATGCTGGTATATGTGTATACTATATGGTGGTATGTGTGTATAGTATATGCTGGTATATGTGTATAGTATATGGTGGTATGTGTGTATAGTATATGCTGGTATATGTGTATAGTATATGCTGGTATATGTGTATAGTATATGCTGGTATATGTGTATACTATATGGTGGTATATGTGTATAGTATATGCTGGTATATGTGTATAGTATATGCTGGTATATGTGTATACTATATGGTGGTATGTGTGTATACTATATGGTGGTATATGTGTATAGTATATGCTGGTATATGTGTTTACTAAATGGTGGTATGTGTGTATAGTATATGCTGGTATGTGTGTATAGTATATGGTGGTATGTGTGTATAGTATATGCTGGTATGTGTGTATAGTATATGCTGGAATATGTGTATAGTATATGCTGGTATATGTGTATACTATATGGTGGTATGTGTGTATACTATATGGTGGTATATGTGTATAGTATATGCTGGTATATGTGTATACTATATGGTGGTATATGTGTATAGTATATGCTGGTATATGTGTATAGTATATGCTGGTATATGTGTATAGTACATGCTGGTATATGTGTATAGTATATGCTGGTAAATGTGTAAAGTATATGCTGGTATATGTGTATAGTATGTGGTGGTATATGTGTATAGTATATGTGTATAGTATATGCTGCTATATGTGTATAGTATATGTGTATAGTTTATGCTGGTATATGTGTATAGTATATGCTGTTAAATGTGTATAGTATATGCTGGTATATGTATATAGTATATGTGTATAGTATATGCTGGTAAATGTGTATAGTATATGCTGGTAAATGTGTATAGTATATGCTGGTATATGTGTATAGTATATGGTGGTATATGTGTATAGTATATGCTGGTAAATGTGTATACTATATGGTGGTATATGTGTATAGTATATGCTGGTATATGTGTATAGTGTATGCTGGTATATGTGTATAGTATATGTGTATAGTGTATGCTGGTATATGTGTATAGTGTATGCTGGTATATGTGTATACTATATGGTGGTATATGTGTATACTATATGGTGGTATATGTGCATAGTATATGCTGGTAAATGTGTATAGTATATGGTGGTTTATGTGTATAGTATATGCTGGTTTATGTGTATAGTATATGCTGGTAAATGTATATAGTATATGGTGTTATATGTGTATAGTATATGCTGGTATATGTGTATAGTGTATGCTGGTATATGTGTATAGTATATGCTGGTATATGTATATAGTATATGGTGGTATATGTGTATAGTATATGCTGGTATATGTGTATAGAATATGTGTATAGTATATGGTGGTATATGTGTATAGTATATGGTGGTTTATGTGTATAGTATATGCTGGTATATGTGTATAGTATATGGTGGTATATCTGTATAGTATATGCTATTATATGTGTATAGTATATGGTGGTATATGTGTATAGTATATGGTGGTATATCTATATAGTATATGCTATTATATGTGTATAGTATATGGTGGTATATGTGTATAGTATATGCTATTATATGTGTATACTATATGGTGGTATATGTGTATAGTATATGCTGGTATATGTGTATAGTATATGCTGGTATATGTGTATAGTATATGCTGGTATATGTGTATAGTATATGGTGGTATATCTGTATAGTATATGCTATTATATGTGTATAGTATATGGTGGTATATGTGTATAGTATATGGTGGTATATTTGTATAGTATATGCTGGTATATGTGTATAGTATATGGTGGTACATGCAGTGCTCGAAGTGAGCCGGTATACAACGGTATGGTATACCGGCACTTCCAGCACTGACCCTGGGCACTACTTCAAGGGGCACTACAACTACTACTATGGGCACTACTTCAAGGGGCACTACTAGTACTATTATGGGCACTACTTTAAGGGCTACTACTACTATGGGAACTACTTCAAGGGGCACTACTGCTACTACTATGGGCACTACTTCAAGGGGCACTACTACTACTCCTACTACTACTACTACGGGCACAACTTCAAGGGGCACTACTGCTACTACTATGGTCACTACTTCAAGGGGCACTATTACTACGACTATGGGCACTACTTCAAGGGGCACCACTGCTACTACTATGGTCACTTCTTAAAGGGGCACTACTACTACTACTATGGGCACTACTTCAAGGGACCCTACTGCTACTACTATGGGCACTACTTCAAGGGGCACTACTGCTACTATGGTCACTTCTTCAAGGGGCACTACTGCTACTACTATGGGCACTACTTTAAGGGGCACTATTACTACTATGGGCACTAATTCAAGGGGCACTACTATTACTACTATGGGCACTACTTCAAGGGACACTACTGCTACTACTATGGGCCCTACTTCAAGGGGCACTACTACTACTATGGGCACTACTTCAAGGGGCACTACTGCTACTACTATAGGCACTACTTCAAGGGGCACTACTGCTACTACTATGGGCACTACTTTAAGGGGCACTACTACTACTATGTGCACTAATTTAAGGGGCACTACTATTACTACTATGGGCACTACTTCAAGGGACATTACTGCTACTACTATGGTCACTACTTCAAGGGGAACTACTGCTACTACTATGGTCACTACTTCAAGGGGCACTACTACTACTACTATGGGCGCTACTTCAAGGGGCACTACTGCTACTACTATGGTCACTACTTCAAGGGGAACTACTGCTACTACTATGGTCACTACTTCAAGGGGCACTACTACTACTACTATGGGCGCTACTTCAAGGGGCACTACTGCTACTACTATGCTCACTACTTCAAGGGGCACTACTGCTACTACTATAGGCACTGCAAGGGGCACTACTACTACTACTGTGGGTACTACCAGTACTATGGGCAGTACTACAAAGGGGCACTAATATGGGCACTACAAGAGGCACTATTACTCTGGGCACTACTGCAAGGGGCACTACTACTATATACTGTGGGCACTAATACAAGGGGCACTATTATTGTGGTCAATGTATTGGGGGCACTGTTACTCTTGTGGGCAATGAATAGGGGGCACTACTGCAAGGGGCTCTTTTACAAGGGGCACTACTGCTGTTGGCAATGTATAGTGGACACTATTACTATTGTGGGCAATGTATAGTGGCACTACTACTGTGGGCATTGTATAGAGAGCAATAGTGCACTACTGTGGGCATTGTATAAGGGGGACTACTACCAGGGGCGCTGCATAGGGGCACTACTACTGTGTACATTGTATAAGAGCACTACTACTGTGGGGCATTGTATAGGGGGCACTACTATTGTGTGCTATAATGTGTATAAGGGGTACTACGGTGTGGTACACTATACTACTGAAAAAGAATGCGTCGTAATGACACGCACCCTATTCCGGTGCATGCGCGCCTTCGGTGCGCACATAAGTGCAACCTTAGATTTTCCCCCATACCCCCACTATAAAATTCCCACTTCGACCACTGGGTATATGTGTATAGCATATGCTGGTATATGTGTATACTATATGGTTGTATGTGTGTATAGTATATGCTGGTATATGTGTATAGTATATGGTGGTATGTGTGTATAGTATATGCTGGTATATGTGTATAGTATATGCTGGTATATGTGTATACTATATGGTGGTATGTGTGTATAGTATATGGTGGTATGTGTGTATAGTATATGCTGGTATATGTGTATAGTATATGCTGGTATATGTGTATAGTATATGCTGGTATATGTGTATACTATATGGTGGTATGTGTGTATACTATATGGTGGTATATGTGTATAGTATATGCTGGTATATGTGTATACTATATGGTGGTATGTGTGTATAGTATATGCTGGTATATGTGTATAGTATATGGTGGTATGTGTGTATAGTATATGCTGGTATATGTGTATAGTATATGCTGGTATATGTGTATACTATATGGTGGTATGTGTGTATACTATATGGTGGTATATGTGTATAGTATATGCTGGTATATGTGTATACTATATGGTGGTATGTGTGTATAGTATATGCTGGTATATGTGTATACTATATGGTGGTATGTGTGTATACTATATGGTGGTATATGTGTATAGTATATGCTGGTATATGTGTATACTATATGGTGGTATGTGTGTATAGTATATGCTGGTATATGTGTATAGTATATGGTGGTATGTGTGTATAGTATATGCTGGTATATGTGTATAGTATATGCTGGTATATGTGTATACTATATGGTGGTATGTGTGTATACTATATGGTGGTATATGTGTATAGTATATGCTGGTATATGTGTATACTATATGGTGGTATGTGTGTATTGTATATGTTGGTATGTGTGTATAGTATATGGTGGTATGTGTGTATAGTATATGGTGGTATGTGTGTATAGTATATGGTGGTATGTGTGTATAGTATATGGTGGTATGTGTGTATAGTATATGCTGGTATGTGTGTATAGTATATGCTGGTATATGTGTATACTATATGGTGGTATGTGTGTATAGTATATGGTGGTATGTGTGTATAGTATATGCTGGTATATGTGTATAGTATATGCTGGTATATGTGTATACTATATGGTGGTATGTGTGTATACTATATGGTGGTATATGTGTATAGTATATGCTGGTATATGTGTATACTATATGGTGGTATGTGTGTATAGTATATGCTGGTATATGTGTATAGTATATGGTGGTATGTGTGTATAGTATATGCTGGTATATGTGTATAGTATATGCTGGTATATGTGTATACTATATGGTGGTATGTGTGTATACTATATGGTGGTATATGTGTATAGTATATGCTGGTATATGTGTATACTATATGGTGGTATGTGTGTATTGTATATGTTGGTATGTGTGTATAGTATATGGTGGTATGTGTGTATAGTATATGCTGGTATGTGTGTATAGTATATGCTGGTATATGTGTATAGTATATGCTAGTATGTGTGTATACTATATGGTGGTATATGTGTATAGTATATGCTGGTATATGTGTTTACTATATGGTGGTATATGTGTATAGTACATGCTGGTATATGTGTATAGTACATGCTGGTATATGTGTATAGTATATGCTGGTATATGTGTATAGTATATGCTTGTATATGTGTATACTATATGGTGGTATGTGTGTATACTATATGGTGGTATGTGTGTATAGTATATGCTGGTATATGTGTATACTATATGGTGGTATGTGTGTATACTATATGGTGGTATATGTGTATAGTATATGCTGGTATATGTGTATACTATATGGTGGTATATGTGTATAGTATATGCTGGTATATGTGTATAATATATGCTGGTATATGTGTATAGTACATGCTGGTATATGTGTATAGTATATGCTGGTATGTGTGTATACTATATGGTGGTATATGTGTATAGTATATGCTGGTATATGTGTATACTATATGGTCAGGGCCGCAACTAGGGGGGGGCTGCAGGTGCACGTGCACAGGGTGCCGGATTATTCAGGCACCGATGTCCGGCAGGGGTGGCCAGCATGAGAGGTCACCCCTGTGGCCACCAAACCTACTGTACACTGCCCCGCACTTAATCCAGGATAGTCGCACTTACACTGGGATACTCGGCAGTCACCTGCCCCATGGCCACCAAACCTGCTTTGCACCGCTACGCACTTAAACTGGTTACTCGGCGGCTCAGCTGTTCCTTGTACTGTGTAGCAGCCGCCGAGGAACAACTACACAGTCAGAGTCTCGTGAGATGATGATGTCATCATCCCGCGAGACAATGACTGTGAGCTAGGGGGCGGGGCCTTTTCACTGTCTAGCCAAGTGTCAAGTGACAGTGTAAGTGTGCACCATATCTGCCCAGCAGCCACTATATAACCAATTATAAACACCCCACGTTAACTTATTAATGTAACTATATATTACCTATATCTATATAAATTATATATATATATATGTATACAAAGACATACATGTATATATATGTATACATAGATATATATGTATGTATATATATATATATGTTTGGACAGGGGACAAACCATTTATATATATATATATATATATATATATACATATATATCTATCTATATATATATATATATATATATATATATATAGCTCCATATATCTATATATAAAGTCCAGAAGTGCGGCACTCACAGCAATTGTAATAGCACATACATAGGATGTATTTCAACATTTCAATCTATTGATTTTCTTTAGGAAATATTTCCTTAAGAAAATCAATAGATTTAAACGTTGAAAAGCACCCTGTGTATGTGCTAATTATTCTATTACAATTGCTGTGAGTGCCGCACTTCTGGACCTGTATGTATGCGTGATCGCATTGTGAAGGCACCGGGCCAGTCATTTTGTTTATGAGTGTGCCGGAACCCTCTGACTATATAGAAACAAGAATAATAAACTGAAATTTCAAGTTTATATAGATATATATTTAGAGCCGTATTCAATTTGAGCCGAGCCGCGATACTTTTCCGCATCCCGGACTTTTCACCTACTTCGCCTGTTTTGGAGGCAGAAAAGTATCGCGCGCGTGCCCGCTTTACCCCGTATTCAATTTGAAAGTACGCAAAAACGGAAACCGGCGAAACTTAAACAAGCGGAATGTCATGTCACATTTAGGGAAATCAGCCTGGCACCCCCCAAAAGATGCTTTGACATGGAGGTTCACTATGGTACCCCCTGATTTGGCTTGTCGAAATTTGTAATTTTAATAAAATAATTTGGACATTTGATGGTTTTATTTAAGAAAACTTAATTAATATTTTTAAGGGATGTATATTAAATTTATGTCAGAAAAGGCCATTTTATGATGGGCGGGGGGGGGCGCCATATTACTGTCTTGCCCCTGGTGCCAAAAATCCTAGTTTCGGCCCTGATATGGTGGTATGTGTGTATAGTATATGCTGGTATGTGTGTATAGTATATAGTATATGCTGGTATATGTGTATAGTATGCTGGTATATGTGTATAGTATATGCTGGTATATGTGTATAGTGTAAGCTATCTGAAGTTAAACCCCCTTTTAAGAAGAAGACGTTTGTGTGAAGCTCGTAGTCACCTCTATAAACATTCCTTCCATTCCTCGCTCCGAGCTGCTATGGACGAGAAGCTTTCTTAACATTTACTGGGCTGTTTGCACTGATCAAACGCACATCACATGCTAGAAACAAAGAGAAACGCATTTTACAAGTGCACATAAATAGCCCTCAATTTTATTTTACAGACTGGCATCCAATATACTTCTGTGCATTGATCTTAGGAGCAGATGCTGGGGTTCCAGAGGTCATTTCATGGATGGATTTGCCTACTGCACCTTCTCAAGAAAACAGACTTTCTTTATAACCGTTTATTTAGCCGCGAGGGGCACAAATCGGGTGCGGGTTGCTGTTGCCACGGCGTTCAAATGCCTGCAACGGCACCGCATCTCGCACCCCTCGCGACCCTCTTTCAGGCTGAACTCACTCAATTTTATACGCAGCCCTATAGGACTGCACGCAGATTGGGGTGAGTTCAGGCTGCCGTCAAGTGCAGCCGTTGTCGCGATAACTTGCACCCACGAGTGCATCACTTATAATTTCCCACTTCGACCACTGATCTATCAAGTAGCAGTTACTGCAATAAATACCTATATGTGCATCAGTACAACCTCCACCCTCCCAACTGCTCACCCAGAGGGTCTGATAACGGCTCAGTGCATTGGGGGCCACATGGGGGCAAGAAGAGGATTCTCCCAGGATTTGGGTGATTTATAAAGTAGCAAAAATTATTGTTTATTTTATATTAATGTAGGGGGTGATATTTATTTTATGTTAATGTAGGGTGCGTATTTATTTTATATTAATGTAGGGGGGGTATTTATTTTATATTAATGTAGGGGGTGATATTTATTTTATATTAATGTAGGGGGGGTATTTATTTTATATTAATATAGGGGGGGTATTTATTTTATATTAATGTAGGGGGTGATATTTATATTATAATAATGTAGGGGGGTATTTATTTTATATTAATGTAGGGGTTATTTATTTTATATTAATGTAGGGAGGTATTTATTTAATATTAATGTAGAGGGTGATATTTATTTTGTATTAAAGTTTTTTTTATGGTGTGTGTATTATTTTACCATTTTTTAAGTGGTGCACTACTGGTCCCAGCAGACCTTGGATGCCAGGGAATGCTGGTGATTTTAGTTCTACAAGTGACAGCGCACTCTGGGTCTGATTCAGAGCCGGACGCTCTGACCAGAGCGCTCGCTCTGAATCAGGGCCCTCCTACATGAAAATGGAGCGGCCTCTTGGACGCTCGCATAGCTGTGGGTGACCACCCACAGCTATAGCGAGCGTCCATGATGATGGTCGCGATGGTCAAGACCATCGTGACCATCGGGCTTGCGACGGAGACCCTGCGGTAGGGTCTCGCTGCCGCAAGCCGTGGAGTGATTTTGGCTCTATCAGAACCAAAATCACTCCCACTGACATCACTACTGATGTCAGTGGGGCCGGCTTCAGACGGTAGGCGTTCCCATGGGAACGCCTCCGTCTGGCAGCCACGCCCCCGGCACGCCCACCAAAGGGGGCGTACTGTCAATCAACATCGACAGCACGCCCCCTTTGGTGCGAGACCCGGAGTGACGGCTATCCCGTCGCTAGCCGGGTCTCGCGCATGCGCATGACGGAGCTCCCTCCGTCGCGCGCATGCGCAGTGGGGCACCATCGACCCGCTTGCGAGCGTCCTGCGCTCGCGAGCGGGTCTGAATGACCCCCTCTGTCAGCCATATGTATGCTGGTGTTTGCCATACTACAAGCGCCAGCATAGCTTATGGCATGCCAGGGCTTTCTTGAACTTGTAGTGCACATGCAAAAAAAAAATTTAAATTTGCACAGGGGTGTAGGGAGGATCCTTAATACTTTCTGCATGCGGCTGTTTTCTTCTTGGAGCCATGGCTCTGTGATATTAACAGTGGGAGGCTCTGCTACTGGTCTTCCTGTCATAGTGCTGCTACCAGCCCAGGCTTTAGTGCTGGTACTGGGAATGCTGGTGGGGTGAGAGCTGGTACTGGGAATGCTGGTGGGGTGAGAGCTAGTACTGGGAACACTGCTGGGGTGAGAGCTGGCACTGGGAATGCTGGTGTGGTGAGCGCTGGTATTGGGAACGCTGGTGGGGTGAGAGCTGGCAACGGGAACGCTAGTGGGGGGAGAGCATTGCTGGTATTTTGCAGTTTTTATTTTGCAAACTGCAGAGGTCCGTGCTAATAGTCACAGGACAGCACTGCAGAGCAGGAGAAGATCACAGGACAGCACTGCAGAGCAGGAAAAAATAACAGGACAGCACTGCAGAGCAGGAGAAGACATCAGGACAGCACTGCAGAGCAGGAGAAAATCACAGGACAGCACTGCAGAGCAAAAGAAGACATCAGGACAGCACTGCAGAGCAGGAGAAAATCACAGGACAGCACTGCAGAGCAAAAGAAGACATCAGGACAGCACTGCAGAGCAGGAGAAGATCACAGGACAGGACTGCAGAGCAGGAGAAGATCACAGGATAGCACTGCAGAGCAGGAGAAGATCACAGGATAGCACTGCAGAACAGGAGAAAATTACAGGACAGCACTGCAGAGCAGGAGAAGATCACAGGACAGCACTGCAGAGCAGGAGAAGATCACAGGACAGGACCGCAGAGCAGGAGACGATCATAGAACAGCACTGCAGAGCAGGAGAGATCACAGGACAGCACTGCAGAGCAGGAGAAGATCACAGGACAGCACTGCAGAGCAGGAGAAGATCACAGGACAGGACTGCAGAGCAGGAGAAAATCACAGGACAGCACTGCAGAGCAGGAGAAGACATCAGGACAGCACTGCAGAGCAGGAGAAAATCACAGGACAGCACTGCAGAGCAGGAGAAGATCACAGGACAGGACTGCAGAGCAGGAGAAGATCACAGGACAGGACTGCAGAGCAGGAGAAGATCACAGGACAGCACTGCAGAGCAGGAGAAGATCACTGGACAGGACTGCAGAGCAGGAGAAGATCTCAGGACAGCACTGCAGAGCAGGAGAATATCACAGGACAGGACCGCAGAGCAGGAGAAGATCACAGGACAGGACTGCAGAGCAGGAGAATATCACAGGACAGGACTGCAGAGCAGGAGAAGATCACAGGACAGCACTGCAGAGCAGGAGAAGATCACAGGACAGCACTGTAGAGCAGGAGAATATCACAGGACAACACTGCAGAGCAGGAGAAAATCACAGGACAGCACTGCAGAGCAAAAGAAGACATCAGGACAGCACTGCAGAGCAGGAGAAAATCACAGGACAGCACTGCAGAGCAAAAGAAGACATCAGGACAGAACTGCAGAGCAGGAGAAAATCACAGGACAGCACTGCAGAGCAAAAGAAGACATCAGGACAGCACTGCAGAGCAGGAGAAGATCACAGGACAGCACTGCAGAGCAGGAGAAGACATTAGGACAGCACTGCAGAGCAGGAGAAAATAACAGGACAGCACTGCAGAGCAGGAGAAGATCACAGGACAGGACTGCAGAGCAGGAGAAAATCACAGGACAACACTGCAGAGCATAAGAAAATCACAGGACAGCACTGCAGAGCAGGAGAAGATCACAGGACAGCACTGCAGAGCAGGAGAAGACATCAGGACAGCACTGCAGAGCAGGAGAAAATCACAGGACAGCACTGCAGAGCAAAAGAAGACATCAGGACAGAACTGCAGAGCAGGAGAAAATCACAGGACAGCACTGCAGAGCAAAAGAAGACATCAGGACAGCACTGCAGAGCAGGAGAAGATCACAGGACAGCACTGCAGAGCAGGAGAAGACATTAGGACAGCACTGCAGAGCAGGAGAAAATCACAGGACAGCACTGCAGAGCAGGAGAAGATCACAGGACAGGACTGCAGAGCAGGAGAAAATCACAGGACAACACTGCAGAGCATAAGAAAATCACAGGACAGCACTGCAGAGCAGGAGAAGATCACAGGACAGCACTGCAGAGCAGGAGAAGATCACAGGACAGGACTGCAGAGCAGGAGAATATCACAGGACAGCACCGCAGAGCAGGAGAAGATCACAGGACAGCACTGCAGAGCAGGAGAAGATCACAGGACAGCACTGCAGAGCATAAGAAAATCACAGGACAGCACTGCAGAGCAGGAGAAGATCACAGGACAGCACTGCAGAGCAGGAGAAGATCTCAGGACAGGACCGTAGAGCAGGAGAAGATCACAGGACGGGACTGCAGAGCAGGAGAAGATCACAGGACAAGACTGCAGAGCAGGAGAAGATCACAGGACAGGACCGTAGAGCAGGAGAAGATCACAGGACAGGACCGCAGAGCAGGAGAAGATCACAGGACAAGACTGCAGAGCAGGAGAAGATCACAGGACAGCACTGCAGTGCAGGAGAAGATCACATGAAAGGACTGCAGAGCAGGAGAAAATCACAGGACAGGACTGCAGAGCATAAGAAAATCACAGGACAGCACTGCAGAGCAGGAGAAGATCACAGGACAGCACTGCAGAGCATAAGAAAATCACAGGACAGCACTGCAGAGCAGGAGAAGATCACAGGACAGCACTGCAGAGCAGGAGAAGATCACAGGACAGGACTGCAGAGCAGGAGAAGATCACAGGACAGCACTGCAGAGCAGGAGAATATCACAGGACTGCAGAGCAGGAGAAGATCACAGGACGGGACTGCAGAGCAGGAGATCACAGGACAGCACTGCAGAGCAGGAGAAGATCACAGGACTGCAGAGCAGGAGAAGATCACAGGACAGCACTGCAGAGCTGGAGAAGATCACAGGACAGCACTGCAGAGCAGGGGAAGATCACAGGACAGGACCGCAGAGCAGGAGAAGATCACAGGATAGCACTGCAGAGCAGGAGAAGATCTCAGAACAGCACTGCAGAGCAGGCGAAGTTCACAGGACAGGACCGCAGAGCAGGAGAAGATCACAGGATAGCACTGCAGAGCAGCAGGAGAAGATCACAGGACAGGACAGCAGAGCAGGAGAAGATCACAGGACAGGACCGCAGAGCAGGAGAAGATCACAGGACAGCACTGCAGAGCAGGAGAAGAACTTAGGACAGCGCTGCAGAGCAGGAGAAGATCACAGGACAGGACCGCAGAGCAGGAGAAGATCACAGGACAGGACCGCAGAGCAGGAGAAGATCACAGGACAGCACTGCAGAGCAGGAGAAGATCTCAGGACAGCACTGCAGAGCAGGAGAAGATCACAGGACAGGACCGCAGAGCAGGAGAAGATCACAGGACAGGACTGCAGAGCAGGAGAAGATCACAGGACAGGACTGCAGAGCAGGAGAAGATCACAGGACAGGACCGCAGAGCAGGAGAAGATCACAGGACAGGACTGCAGAGCAGGAGAAGATCACATGACAGCACTGCAGAGCAGGAGAAGATCACAGGACAGGACCGCAGAGCAGGAGAAGATCTCAGGACAGCACTGCAGAGCAGGAGAAAATCACAGGACAGGACCGCAGAGCAGGAGAAGATCACAGGACAGGACTGCAGAGCAGGAGAAGATCACAGGACAGCACTGCAGAGCAGGAGAAGATCACAGGACAGGACTGCAGAGCAGGAGAAGATCACAGGACAGCGCTGCAGAGCATAAGAAAATCACAGGACAGGTATGCAGAGCATTAGAAAATCACAGGACAGCACTGCAGAGCAGGAGAACATCACAGGACAGCACTGCAGAGCATAAGAAATCACAGGAGAGCACTGCAGAGCAGGAGAAGATCACAGGACAGCACTGCAGAGCAGGAGAAGATCACAGGACAGGACTGCAGAGCAGGAGAAGATCACAGGATAGCACTGCAGAGCAGGAGATCACAGGACAGCACTGCAGAGCAGGAGAAGATCACAGGACTGCAGAGCAGGAGAAGATCACAGGACAGCACTGCAGAGCAGGAGAAGATCACAGGACAGGACCGCAGAGCATGAGAAAATCACAGGACAGGACCGCAGAGCAGGAGAAGATCACAGGACAGGACTGCAGAGCAGGAGATTATCACAGGACAGCACCGCAGAGCAGGAGAAGATCACAGGACAGGACCGCAGAGCAGGAGAAGATCACAGGACAGGACTGCAGAGCAGGAGAAGATCACAGGACAGCACTGCAGAGCAGGAGAAGATCACAGGACAGCACTGCAGAGCAGGAGAAGATCACAGGACAGCACTGCAGAACAGGAGAAGATCACAGGACAGCACTGCAGAGCAGGAGAAGATCACAGGACAGGACTGCAGAACAGGAGAAGATCACAAGACAGCACTGCAGAGCATAAGAAAATCACAGGACAGGACTGCAGAGCATAAGAAAATCACAGGACAGCACTGCAGAGCAGGAGAAGATCACAGGAAAGGACTGCAGAGCAGGAGAAGATCACAGGACAGCACTGGAGAGCATAAGAAAATCACAGGACAGCACTGCAGAGCAGGAGAAGATCACAGGACAGCACTGCAGAGCAGGAGAAGATCACAGGAAAGGACTGCAGAGCAGGAGAAGATCACAGGACAGGACTGCAGAGCAGGAGAGATCACAGGACAGGACTGCAGAGCAGGAGAGATCACAGGACAGGACTGCAGAGCAGGAGAAGATCACAGGACAGGACTGCAGAGCAGGAGAAGATCACAGGACAGGACTGCAGAGCAGGAGAAGATCACAGGACAGGACCGCAGAGCAGGAGAAGATCACAGGACAGGACCGCAGAGCAGGAGAAGATCACAGGATAGCACTGCAGAGCAGGAGAAGATCTCAGAACAGCACTGCAGTGCAGAAGAAGATCACAGGACAGCACTGCAGTGCAGGAGAAGATCACATGAAAGGACTGCAGAGCAGGAGAAAATCACAGGACAGGACTGCAGAGCATAAGAAAATCACAGGACAGCACTGCAGAGCAGGAGAAGATCACAGGACAGCACTGCAGAGCATAAGAAAATCACAGGACAGCACTGCAGAGCAGGAGAAGATCACAGGACAGCACTGCAGAGCAGGAGAAGATCACAGGACAGGACTGCAGAGCAGGAGAAGATCACAGGACAGCACTGCAGAGCTGGAGAATATCACAGGACTGCAGAGCAGATCACAGGACGGGACTGCAGAGCAGGATATCACAGGACAGCACTGCAGAGCAGGAGAAGATCACAGGACTGCAGAGCAGGAGAAGATCACAGGACAGCACTGCAGAGCTGGAGAAGATCACAGGACAGCACTGCAGAGCAGGGGAAGATCACAGGACAGGACCGCAGAGCAGGAGAAGATCACAGGATAGCACTGCAGAGCAGGAGAAGATCTCAGAACAGCACTGCAGAGCAGGCGAAGTTCACAGGACAGGACCGCAGAGCAGGAGAAGATCACAGGATAGCACTGCAGAGCAGCAGGAGAAGATCACAGGACAGGACAGCGGAGCAGGAGAAGATCACAGGACAGGACCGCAGAGCAGGAGAAGATCACAGGACAGCACTGCAGAGCAGGAGAAGAACTTAGGACAGCGCTGCAGAGCAGGAGAAGATCACAGGACAGGACCGCAGAGCAGGAGAAGATCACAGGACAGGACCGCAGAGCAGGAGAAGATCACAGGACAGCACTGCAGAGCAGGAGAAGATCTCAGGACAGCACTGCAGAGCAGGAGAAGATCACAGGACAGGACCGCAGAGCAGGAGAAGATCACAGGACAGGACTGCAGAGCAGGAGAAGATCACAGGACAGTACTGCAGAGCAGGAGAAGATCACAGGACAGGACCGCAGAGCAGGAGAAGATCACAGGACAGGACTGCAGAGCAGGAGAAGATCACAGGACAGCACTGCAGAGCAGGAGAAGATCACAGGACAGGACTGCAGAGCAGGAGAGATCACAGGACAGGACTGCAGAGCAGGAGAGATCACAGGACAGGACTGCAGAGCAGGAGAAGATCACAGGACAGGACTGCAGAGCAGGAGAAGATCACAGGACAGGACTGCAGAGCAGGAGAAGATCACAGGACAGGACCGCAGAGCAGGAGAAGATCACAGGACAGGACCGCAGAGCAGGAGAAGATCACAGGATAGCACTGCAGAGCAGGAGAAGATCTCAGAACAGCACTGCAGTGCAGAAGAAGATCACAGGACAGCACTGCAGTGCAGGAGAAGATCACATGAAAGGACTGCAGAGCAGGAGAAAATCACAGGACAGGACTGCAGAGCATAAGAAAATCACAGGACAGCACTGCAGAGCAGGAGAAGATCACAGGACAGCACTGCAGAGCATAAGAAAATCACAGGACAGCACTGCAGAGCAGGAGAAGATCACAGGACAGCACTGCAGAGCAGGAGAAGATCACAGGACAGGACTGCAGAGCAGGAGAAGATCACAGGACAGCACTGCAGAGCAGGAGAATATCACAGGACTGCAGAGCAGGAGAAGATCACAGGACGGGACTGCAGAGCAGGATATCACAGGACAGCACTGCAGAGCAGGAGAAGATCACAGGACTGCAGAGCAGGAGAAGATCACAGGACAGCACTGCAGAGCTGGAGAAGATCACAGGACAGCACTGCAGAGCAGGGGAAGATCACAGGACAGGACCGCAGAGCAGGAGAAGATCACAGGATAGCACTGCAGAGCAGGAGAAGATCTCAGAACAGCACTGCAGAGCAGGCGAAGTTCACAGGACAGGACCGCAGAGCAGGAGAAGATCACAGGATAGCACTGCAGAGCAGCAGGAGAAGATCACAGGACAGGACAGCAGAGCAGGAGAAGATCACAGGACAGGACCGCAGAGCAGGAGAAGATCACAGGACAGCACTGCAGAGCAGGAGAAGAACTTAGGACAGCGCTGCAGAGCAGGAGAAGATCACAGGACAGGACCGCAGAGCAGGAGAAGATCACAGGACAGGACCGCAGAGCAGGAGAAGATCACAGGACAGCACTGCAGAGCAGGAGAAGATCTCAGGACAGCACTGCAGAGCAGGAGAAGATCACAGGACAGGACCGCAGAGCAGGAGAAGATCACAGGACAGGACTGCAGAGCAGGAGAAGATCACAGGACAGTACTGCAGAGCAGGAGAAGATCACAGGACAGGACCGCAGAGCAGGAGAAGATCACAGGACAGGACTGCAGAGCAGGAGAAGATCACAGGACAGCACTGCAGAGCAGGAGAAGATCACAGGACAGGACCGCAGAGCAGGAGAAGATCTCAGGACAGCACTGCAGAGCAGGAGAAAATCACAGGACAGGACCGCAGAGCAGGAGAAGATCACAGGACAGGACTGCAGAGCAGGAGAAGATCACAGGACAGCACTGCAGAGCAGGAGAAGATCACAGGACAGGACTGCAGAGCAGGAGAAGATCACAGGACAGCGCTGCAGAGCATAAGAAAATCACAGGACAGGACTGCAGAGCATTAGAAAATCACAGGACAGCACTGCAGAGCAGGAGAACATCACAGGACAGCACTGCAGAGCAGGAGAAAATCACAGGAGAGCACTGCAGAGCATGAGAAAATCACAGGAGAGCACTGCAGAGCAGGAGAAGATCACAGGACAGCACTGCAGAGCAGGAGAAGATCACAGGACAGCACTGCAGAGCAGGAGATCACAGGACAGCACTGCAGAGCAGGAGAAGATCACAGGACTGCAGAGCAGGAGAAGATCACAGGACAGGACTGCAGAGCAGGAGAATATCACAGGACAGCACTGCAGAGCAGGAGAAGATCACAGGACAGGACCGCAGAGCATGAGAAAATCACAGGACAGGACCGCAGAGCAGGAGAAGATCACAGGACAGGACTGAAGAGCAGGAGATTATCACAGGACAGCACCGCAGAGCAGGAGAAGATCACAGGACAGCACTGCAGAGCAGGAGAAGATCACAGGACAGGACCGCAGAGCAGGAGAAGATCACAGGACAGGACTGCAGAGCAGGAGAAGATCACAGGACAGCACTGCAGAGCAGGAGAAGATCACAGGACAGCACTGCAGAGCAGGAGAAGATCACAGGACAGCACTGCAGAACAGGAGAAGATCACAGGACAGCACTGCAGAGCAGGAGAAGATCACAGGACAGGACTGCAGAGCAGGAGAAGATCACAAGACAGCACTGCAGAGCATAAGAAAATCACAGGACAGGACTGCAGAGCATAAGAAAATCACAGGACAGCACTGCAGAGCAGGAGAAGATCACAGGAAAGGACTGCAGAGCAGGAGAAGATCACAGGACAGCACTGCAGAGCATAAGAAAATCACAGGACAGCACTGCAGAGCAGGAGAAGATCACAGGACAGCACTGCAGAGCAGGAGAAGATCACAGGAAAGGACTGCAGAGCAGGAGAAGATCACAGGACAGGACTGCAGAGCAGGAGAGATCACAGGACAGGACTGCAGAGCAGGAGAGATCACAGGACAGGACTGCAGAGCAGGAGAAGATCACAGGACAGGACTGCAGAGCAGGAGAAGATCACAGGACAGGACCGCAGAGCAGGAGAAGATCACAGGACAGGACCGCAGAGCAGGAGAAGATCACAGGACAGGACCGCAGAGCAGGAGAAGATCACAGGATAGCACTGCAGAGCAGGAGAAGATCTCAGAACAGCACTGCAGTGCAGAAGAAGATCACAGGACAGCACTGCAGTGCAGGAGAAGATCACATGAAAGGACTGCAGAGCAGGAGAAAATCACAGGACAGGACTGCAGAGCATAAGAAAATCACAGGACAGCACTGCAGAGCAGGAGAAGATCACAGGACAGCACTGCAGAGCATAAGAAAATCACAGGACAGCACTGCAGAGCAGGAGAAGATCACAGGACAGCACTGCAGAGCAGGAGAAGATCACAGGACAGGACTGCAGAGCAGGAGAAGATCACAGGACAGCACTGCAGAGCAGGAGAATATCACAGGACTGCAGAGCAGGAGAAGATCACAGGACGGGACTGCAGAGCAGGATATCACAGGACAGCACTGCAGAGCAGGAGAAGATCACAGGACTGCAGAGCAGGAGAAGATCACATGACAGCACTGCAGAGCTGGAGAAGATCACAGGACAGCACTGCAGAGCAGGGGAAGATCACAGGACAGGACCGCAGAGCAGGAGAAGATCACAGGATAGCACTGCAGAGCAGGAGAAGATCTCAGAACAGCACTGCAGAGCAGGCGAAGTTCACAGGACAGGACCGCAGAGCAGGAGAAGATCACAGGATAGCACTGCAGAGCAGCAGGAGAAGATCACAGGACAGGACAGCAGAGCAGGAGAAGATCACAGGACAGGACCGCAGAGCAGGAGAAGATCACAGGACAGCACTGCAGAGCAGGAGAAGAACTTAGGACAGCGCTGCAGAGCAGGAGAAGATCACAGGACAGGACCGCAGAGCAGGAGAAGATCAGAGGACAGGACCGCAGAGCAGGAGAAGATCACAGGACAGCACTGCAGAGCAGGAGAAGATCTCAGGACAGCATTGCAGAGCAGGAGAAGATCACAGGACAGGACCGCAGAGCAGGAGAAGATCACAGGACAGGACTTCAGAGCAGGAGAAGATCACAGGACAGTACTGCAGAGCAGGAGAAGATCACAGGACAGGACCGCAGAGCAGGAGAAGATCACAGGACAGGACTGCAGAGCAGGAGAAGATCACAGGACAGCACTGCAGAGCAGGAGAAGATCACAGGACAGGACCGCAGAGCAGGAGAAGATCTCAGGACAGCACTGCAGAGCAGGAGAAAATCACAGGACAGGACCGCAGAGCAGGAGAAGATCACAGGACAGGACTGCAGAGCAGGAGAAGATCACAGGACAGCACTGCAGAGCAGGAGAAGATCAAAGGACAGGACTGCAGAGCAGGAGAAGATCACAGGACAGCGCTGCAGAGCATAAGAAAATCACAGGACAGGACTGCAGAGCATTAGAAAATCACAGGACAGCACTGCAGAGCAGGAGAACATCACAGGACAGCACTGCAGAGCAGGAGAAAATCACAGGAGAGCACTGCAGAGCATGAGAAAATCACAGGAGAGCACTGCAGAGCAGGAGAAGATCACAGGACAGCACTGCAGAGCAGGAGAAGATCACAGGACAGCACTGCAGAGCAGGAGATCACAGGACAGCACTGCAGAGCAGGAGAAGATCACAGGACTGCAGAGCAGGAGAAGATCACAGGACAGGACTGCAGAGCAGGAGAATATCACAGGACAGCACTGCAGAGCAGGAGAAGATCACAGGACAGGACCGCAGAGCATGAGAAAATCACAGGACAGGACCGCAGAGCAGGAGAAGATCACAGGACAGGACTGCAGAGCAGGAGATTATCACAGGACAGCACCGCAGAGCAGGAGAAGATCACAGGACAGCACTGCAGAGCAGGAGAAGATCACAGGACAGGACCGCAGAGCAGGAGAAGATCACAGGACAGGACTGCAGAGCAGGAGAAGATCACAGGACAGCACTGCAGAGCAGGAGAAGATCACAGGACAGCACTGCAGAGCAGGAGAAGATCACAGGACAGCACTGCAGAACAGGAGAAGATCACAGGACAGCACTGCAGAGCAGGAGAAGATCACAGGAAAGGACTGCAGAGCAGGAAAAGATCACAAGACAGCACTGCAGAGCATAAGAAAATCACAGGACAGGACTGCAGAGCATAAGAAAATCACAGGACAGCACTGCAGAGCAGGAGAAGATCACAGGAAAGGACTGCAGAGCAGGAGAAGATCACAGGACAGCACTGCAGAGCATAAGAAAATCACAGGACAGCACTGCAGAGCAGGAGAAGATCACAGGACAGCACTGCAGAGCAGGAGAAGATCACAGGAAAGGACTGCAGAGCAGGAGAAGATCACAGGACAGGACTGCAGAGCAGGAGAGATCACAGGACAGGACTGCAGAGCAGGAGAGATCACAGGACAGGACTGCAGAGCAGGAGAAGATCACAGGACAGGACTGCAGAGCAGGAGAAGATCACAGGACAGGACCGCAGAGCAGGAGAAGATCACAGGACAGGACCGCAGAGCAGGAGAAGATCACAGGACAGGACCGCAGAGCAGGAGAAGATCACAGGATAGCACTGCAGAGCAGGAGAAGATCTCAGAACAGCACTGCAGTGCAGAAGAAGATCACAGGACAGCACTGCAGAGCAGTAGAAGATCTCAGAACAGCACTGCAGAGCAGAAGAAGATCACAAGACAGGACTGCAGAGCAGGAGAAGATCACAGGACAGCACTGCAGAGCATAAGAAAATCACAGGACAGCACTGCTGAGCAGGAGAAGATCACAGGAAAGGACTGCAGAGCAGGAGAAGATCACAGGACAGCACTGCAGAGCATAAGAAAATCACAGGACAGCACTGCAGAGCAGGAGAAGATCACTGGACAGGACTGCAGAGCAGGAGAAGATCACAGGACAGCACTGCAGCGCAGGAGAAGATCACAGGATAGCACTGCAGAGCAGGATATCACAGGACAGCACTGCAGAGCAGGAGAAGATCACAGGACTGCAGAGCAGGAGAAGATCACAGGACAGGACTGCAGAGCAGGAGAAGATCACAGGACAGCACTGCAGAGCAGGAGAAGATCACAGGACAGGACTGCAGAGCAGGACAAGATCTCAGGACAGCACTGCAGAGCAGGAGAAGATCACAGGACAAGACCGCAGAGCAGGAGAAGATCACAGGACAGGACTGCAGAGCAGGAGAATATCACAGGACAGGACTGCAGAGCAGGAGAAGATCACAGGATATCACTGCAGAGCAGGAGAAGATCACAGGACAGGACCGCAGAGCAGGAGAAGATCACAGGACAGGACCGCAGCGCAGGAGAAGATCACAGGACAGCACTGCAGAGCAGGAGAAGATCACAGGACAGCACTGCAGAGCAGGGGAAGATCAAAGGACAGGACTGCAGAGCAGAAGAGATCACAGGACAGGACTGCAGAGCAGGAGAGATCACAGGACAGGACTGCAGAGCAGGAGAAGATCACAGGACAGGACTGCAGAGCAGGAGAAGATCACAGGACAAGACCGCAGAGCAGGAGAAGATCACAGGACAGGACTGCAGAGCAGGAGAAGATCACAGGACAGGACTGCAGAGCAGGAGAAGATCACAGGATATCACTGCAGAGCAGGAGAAGATCACAGGACAGGACCGCAGAGCAGGAGAAGATCACAGGACAGGACCGCAGCGCAGGAGAAGATCACAGGACAGCACTGCAGAGCAGGAGAAGATCACAGGACAGCACTGCAGAGCAGGGGAAGATCACAGGACAGGACTGCAGAGCAGAAGAGATCACAGGACAGGACTGCAGAGCAGGAGAGATCACAGGACAGGACTGCAGAGCAGGAGAAGATCACAGGACAGGACTGCAGAGCAGGAGATCACAGGACAGGACCGCAGAGCAGGAGAAGATCACAGGACAGGACCGCAGAGCAGGAGAAGATCACAGGATAGCACTGCAGAGCAGGAGAAGATCTCAGAACAGCACTGCAGTGCAGAAGAAGATCACAGGACAGCACTGCAGAGCAGGAGAAGATCTCAGAACAGCACTGCAGAGCAGAAGAAGATCACAAGACAGGACTGCAGAGCAGGAGAAGATCACAGGACGGGACTGCAGAGCAGGAGAAGATCACAGGACAGGACTGCAGAGCAGAAGAAGATCACAGGACAGGACTGCAGAGCAGGAGAAGATCACAGGATAGCACTGCAGAGCAGGAGAATATCACAGGATAGCACTGCAGAGCAGTAGAAGATCTCAGGACAGCACTGCAGAGCAGGGGAAGATCACAGGACAGGACTGCAGAGCAGGAGAAGATCTCAGGACAGCACTGCAGAGCAGGAGAAGATCACAGGATAGCACTGCAGAGCAGGAGAAGATCACAGGATAGCACTGCAGAGCAGGAGAAGATCACAGGACAGGACCGCAGAGCAGGAGAAGATAACAGGATAGCACTGCAGAGCAGGAGAAGATCTCAGGACAGCACTGCAGAGCAGGAGAAGATCACAGGACAGGACCGCAGAGCAGGAGAAGATCACAGGATAGCACTGCAGAGCAGGAGAAGATCACAGGATAGCACTGCAGAGCAGGAGAAGATCACAGGACAGGACCGCAGAGCAGGAGAAGATCACAGGATAGCACTGCAGAGCAGGAGAAGATCTCAGGGCAGCACTGCAGAGCAGGAGAAGATCACAGGACAGGACCGCAGAGCAGGAGAAGATCACAGGACAGCACTGCAGAGCAGGAGAAGATCACAGGACAGGACTGCAGAGCAGGAGAAGATCACAGGACAGCACTGCAGAGCAGGGGAAGATCACAGGACAGGACTGCAGAGCAGGATCACAGGACAGGACTGCAGATCAGGAGAAGATCTCAGGACAGCACTGCAGAGCAGGAGAAGATCACAGGATAGCACTGCAGAGCAGGAGAAGATCACAGGATAGCACTGTAGAGCAGGAGAAGATCACAGGACAGGACCGCAGAGCAGGAGAAGATCACAGGATAGCACTGCAGAGCAGGAGAAGATCTCAGGACAGCACTGCAGAGCAGGAGAAGAACACAGGACAGGACTGCAGAGCAGGAGAAGATCACAGGACAGCACTGCAGAGCAGGAGAAGATCACAGGACAGGACCGCAGAGCAGGAGAAGATCACAGGACAGCACTGTAGAGCAGGGGAAGATCACAGGACAGGACTGCAGAGCAGGATCACAGGACAGGACTGCAAAGCAGGAGAAGATCTCAGGACAGTACTGCAGAGCAGGAGAAGATCACAGGACAGGACCGCAGAGCAGGAGAAGATCACAGGACAGCACTGCAGAGCAGGACAAGATCACAGGACAGGACCGCAGAGCAGGAAAAGATCACAGGACAGCACTGCAGAGCAGGAGAAGATCACAAGACAGGACCGCAGAGCAGGAGAAGATCACAGGACAGGACTGCAGAGCAGGAGAAGATCACAGGGCAGCACTGCAGAGCATAAGAAAATCACAGGACAGCACTGCAGAGCAGGAGAAGATCACAGGACAGCACTGCAGAGCAGGAGAAGATCACAGGAAAGGACTGCAGAGCAGGAGAAGATCACAGGACAGGACTGCAGAGCATAAGAAAATCACAGGACAGCACTGCAGAGCAGGAGAAGATCACAGGACAGCACTGCAGAGCAGGAGAAGATCACAGGACAGGACTGCAGAGCAGGAGAAGATCACAGGACAGGACTGCAGAGCAGGAGAAGATCACAGGACCGGACTGCAGAGCAGGAGAAGATCACAGGACAGCACTGCAGAGCAGGAGAAGATCACAGGAAAGGACTGCAGAGCAGGAGAAGATCACAGGACAGGACTGCAGAGCATAAGAAAATCACAGGACAGCACTGCAGAGCAGGAGAAGATCACAGGACAGGACTGCAGAGCAGGAGAATATCACAGGACAGCACTGCAGAGCAGGAGAAGATCACAGGATAGCACTGCAGAGCAAGAGATCACAGGACAGCACTGCAGAGCAGGAGAAGATCACAGGACTGCAGAGCAGGAGAAAATCACAGGACAGGACTGCAGAGCAGGAGAAGATCACAGGACAGCACTGCAGAGCAGGAGAAGATCACAGGACAGGACTGCAGAGCAGGACAAGATCTCAGGACAGCACTGCAGAGCAGGAGAAGATCTGAAGACAGGACCGCAGAGCAGGAGAAGATCACAGAACAGGACTGCAGAGCAGGAGAAGATCACAGGACAGGACTGCAGAGCAGGAGAAGATCACAGGATATCACTGCAGAGCAGGAGAAGATCACAGGACAGGACCGCAGAGCAGGAGAAGATCACAGGACAGGACCGCAGAGCAGGAGAAGATCACAGGACAGGACTGCAGAGCAGGAGAAGATCACAGGACAGCACTGCAGAGCAGGAGAAGATCACAGGACAGCACTGCAGAGCAGGAGAAGATCACAGGACATCACTGCAGAGCAGGAGAAGATCACAGGACAGCACTGCAGAGCAGGAGAAGATCACAGGACAGAACTGCAGAGCAGGAGAAGATCACAGGACAGCACTGCAGAGCAGGGGAAGATAACAGGATAGCACTGCAGAGCAGGAGAAGATCAGGACAGCACTGCAGAGCTGGAGAAGATCACAGGATATCACTGCAGAGCAGGGGAAGATCACAGGACAGCACTGCAGAGCAGGAGAAGATCACAGGACAACACTGCAGAGCAGGAGAAGATCACAGGACTGCAGAGCAGGAGAAGATCACAGGACAGGACTGCAGAGCAGGAGAAGATCACAGGACAGGACTGCAGAGCTGGAGAAGATCACAGGACAGCAATGCAGAGCAGGAGAAGATCACAGGACAACACTGCAGAGCAGAAGATCACAGGATAGCAATGCAGAGCAGGAGAAAATCACAGGACAGCACTGCAGAGCATGAGAAAATCAGAGGACTGCACTGCAGAGCAGGAGAAGATCACAGGACTGCAGAGCAGGAGAAGATCACAGGATAGCACTGCAGAGCAGGGGAAGATCACAGGACAGCACTGCAGAGCAGGGGAAGATCACAGGACAAGACTGCAGAGCAGGAGAAGATCACAGGACAGCACTGCAGAGCATAAGAAAATCACAGGACAGCACTGCAGAGCAGGAGAAGTTCACAGGACAGGACTGCAGAGGAGGAGAAGATCTCAGGACAGCATTGCAGAGCAGGAGAAGATCTCAGGACAGCACTGCAGAGCAGGGGAAGATCACAGGACAGCACTGCAGAGCAGGGGAAGATCACAGGAAAGCACTGCAGAACAGGAGAAGATCACAGGACAGCACTGCAGAGCAGGAGAAGATCTCAGGACAGGACTGCAGAGCAGGGGAAGATCTCAGGACAGGACTGCAGAGCAGGAGAATATCACAGGACTGGACTGCAGAGCAGGGGAAGATCACAGTACAGCACTGCAGAGCAGGAGAAGATCACCGGACAGGACTGCAGAGCAGGAGAAGATCACAGGAGAGCACTGCAGAGCAGGAGAAGATCACAGTACAGCACTGCAGAGCAGGAGAAGATCACAGGACAGGACTGCAGAGCAGGGGAAGATCACAGGACAGCACTGCAGAGCAGGATTAGATCACAGGACAGGACTGCAGAACAGAAGAAGATCACAGGACAGCACTGCAGAGCAGGGGAAGATCACAGGACAGGGCTGCAGAGCAGGAGAAGATCACAGGAGAGCACTGCAGAGCAGGAGAAGATCACAGGAGAGCACTGCAGAGCAGGAAAAGATCACAGGACAGGACTGCAGAGCAGGAGAATATCACAGGACAGGACTGCAGAGCAGGAGAAGATCTCAGGACAGGACTGCAGAGCAGGAGAAGATCTCAGGACAGGACTGCAGAGCAGGAGAAGATCTCAGGACAGGACTGCAGAGCAGGAGAAGATCACAGGACAGGACTGCAGAGCAGGAGAAGATCTCAGGACAGGACTGCAGAGCAGGAGAAGATCACAGGACAGCACTGCAGAGCAGGAGAGGTCACAGGACGGGACTGCAGAGCAGGAGAAAATCACAGGATGGGACTGCAGAGCAGGAGAAGATCACAGGATAGCACTGCAGAGCAGGAGAAGATCACAGGACAGGACCGCAGAGCAGGAGAAGATCACAGGACAGGACCGCAGAGCAGGAGAGATCACAGGACAGGACCGCAGAGCAGGAGAAGATCACAGGACAGGACCGCAGAGCAGGAGAAAATCAAAGGATAGGACCGCAGTGCAGGAGACGATCACAGAACAGCACTGCAGAGCAGGAGAAGATCACAGGACAGGACCGCAGAGCAGGAGAAGATCACAGGACAGGACCGCAGAGCAGGAGAAGATCACAGGATAGCACCGCAGAGCAGGAGAAGATCACAGGACAGGACCGCAGAGCAGGAGAAGATCACAGGACAGGACCGCAGAGCAGGAGAAGATCAAAGAACAGGACCGCAGAGCAGGAGACGATCACAGAACAGCACTGCAGAGCAGGAGAAGATCACAGGACAGGACTGCAGAGCAGGAGAAGATCACAGGACAGGACTGCAGAGCAGGAGAAGATCACAGGATAGCACTGCAGAGCAGGAGAAGATCACAGGACAGAACTGCAGAGCAGGAGAAGATCACAGGACAGCACTGCAGAGCAGGAGAAAATCACAGGACAGCATAGCAGAGCAGGAGAAAATCACAGGACAGCACTGCAGAGCAGGAGAAGATCACAGGACAGGACTGCAGAGCAGGAGAAAATCACAGGACAGCACTGCAGAGCAGGAGAAGATCACAGGACAGCATTGCAGAGCAGCAGAAGATCACAGGACAGCACTGCAGAGCAGGAGAAGATCACAGGACAGTACTGCAGAGCAGGAGAAGATCACAGGACAGGACTGCAGAGCAGGAGAAGATCACAGGACAACATTGCAGAGCAGGAGAAGATCACAGGACAGCACTGCAGAGCAGGAGAAGATCATAGGACAGGAATGCAGAGCAGGAGAAGATCACAGGACAACACTGCAGAGCAGGAGAAGATCACAAGACAGCACTGCAGAGCAGGGGAAGATCTCAGGACAGGACTGCAGAGCAGGAGAATCTCACAGGACAGGACTGCAGAGCAGGAGAAGATGACAGGACAGCACTGCAGAGCAGGAGAAGATCACAGGAGAGCACTGCAGAGCAGGAGAAGATCTCAGGACAGGACTGCAGAGCAGGAGAAGATCTCAGGACAGGACTGCAGAGCAGGAGAAGATCTCAGGACAGGACCGCAGAGCAGGAGAAGATCACAGGACAGGACCGCAGAGCAGGAGAAGATCTCAGGACAGGACCGCAGAGCAGGAGAAGATCACAGGACAGCACTGCAGAGCAGGAGAATATCACAGTACAGCACTGCAGAGCAGGGGAAGATCTCAGGACAGGACTGCAGAGCCGGAGAATCTCACAGGACAGGACTGCAGAGCAGGGGAAGATCACAGGACAGGACTGCAGAGCAGGATTAGACCACAGGAAAGGACTGCAGAACAGGAGAAGATCACAGGACAGGACTGCAGAGCAGGAGAAGATCACAGGAAAGGACTGCAGAGCAGGAGAAGATCACAGGACAGCACTGCAGAGCAGGAGAAGATCACAGGAGAGCACTGCAGAGCAGGAGAAGATCACAGGACAGGACTGCAGAGCAGGAGAAGATCTCAGGACAGGACTGCAGAGCAGGAGAAGATCTCAGGACAGGACTGCAGAGCAGGAGAAGATCTCAGGACAGGACTGCAGAGCAGGAGAAGATCTCAGGACAGGACTGCAGAGCAGGGGAAGATCACAGGAAAGGACTGCAGAGCAGGAGAAGATCACAGGACAGGACTGCAGAGCAGGGGAAGATCACAGGACAGGACTGCAGAGCAGGAGAAGATCACATGACAGGACTGCAGAGCAGGAGAAGATCACAGGACAGGACTGCAGAGCAGGAGACGATCATAGAACAGCACCGCAGAGCAGGAGAAGATCACAGGACAGGACTGCAGAGCAGGAGAGATCACAGGACAGGACTGCAGAGCAGGAGACGATCATAGAACAGCACCGCAAAGCAGGAGATCACAGGACAGCACTGCAGAGCAGGAGAAGATCACAGGACAGGACTGCAGAGCAGGAGAAGATCTCAGGACAGGACTGCAGAGCAGGGGAAGATCACAGGAAAGGACTGCAGAGCAGGAGAAGATCACAGGACAACACTGCAGAGCAGGGGAAGATCACAGGAAAGGACTGCAGAGCAGGAGAAGATCACATGACAGGACTGCAGAGCAGGAGAAGATCACAGGAAAGGACTGCACAGCAGGAGAGATCACAGGACAGGACTGCAGAGCAGGAGAAGATCACAGGACAGCACTGCAGAGCAAGAGAAGATCACAGGACAGCACTGCAGAGCAGGAGAAGATCACAGGACAGCACTGCAGAGCAGGAGAAGATCACAGGACAGGACCGCAGATCAGGAGAAGATCACAGGACAGGACCGCAGAGCAGGAGAAGATCTCAGGACAGGACCGCAGAGCAGGAGAAGATCTCAGGACAGCACTGCAGAGCAGGAGAAGATCACAGGACAGCACTGCAGAGCAGGGGAAGGTCACAGGACAGGACTGCAGAGCAGGGGAAGATCACAGGACAGGACTGCAGAGCAGGGGAAGATCACAGGACAGGACTGCAGAGCAGGAGAAGATCACAGGACAGGACTGCAGAGCAGGGGAAGATCACAGGACAGCACTGCAGAGCAGGAGAAGATCACAGGACAGGACTGCAGAGCAGGAGAGATCACAGGACAGGACTGCAGAGCAGGAGAAGATCACAGGACGGGACTGCAGAGCAGGAGAAAATCACAGGACGGGACTGCAGAGCAGGAGAAGATCACAGGATAGCACTGCAGAGCAGGAGAAGATCACACGACAGGACTGCAGAGCAGGAGAGATCACAGGACAGGACTGCAGAGCAGGAGACGATCACAGGAAAGGACTGCAGAGCAGGAGAAGATCACAGGACAGGACTGCAGAGCAGGGGAAGATCACAGGACAGGACTGCAGAGCAGGAGAAGATCACATGACAGGACTGCAGAGCAGGAGAAGATCACAGGACAGGACTGCAGAGCAGGAGACGATCATAGAACAGCACCGCAGAGCAGGAGAAGATCACAGGACAGGACTGCAGAGCAGGAGAGATCACAGGACAGGACTGCAGAGCAGGAGACGATCATAGAACAGCACCGCAAAGCAGGAGATCACAGGACAGCACTGCAGAGCAGGAGAAGATCACAGGACAGGACTGCAGAGCAGGAGAAGATCTCAGGACAGGACTGCAGAGCAGGGGAAGATCACAGGAAAGGACTGCAGAGCAGGAGAAGATCACAGGACAACACTGCAGAGCAGGGGAAGATCACAGGAAAGGACTGCAGAGCAGGAGAAGATCACATGACAGGACTGCAGAGCAGGAGAAGATCACAGGAAAAGACTGCACAGCAGGAGAGATCACAGGACAGGACTGCAGAGCAGGAGAAGATCACAGGACAGCACTGCAGAGCAAGAGAAGATCACAGGACAGCACTGCAGAGCAGGAGAAGATCACAGGACAGCACTGCAGAGCAGGAGAAGATCACAGGACAGGACCGCAGATCAGGAGAAGATCACAGGACAGGACCGCAGAGCAGGAGAGGATCTCAGGACAGGACCGCAGAGCAGGAGAAGATCTCAGGACAGCACTGCAGAGCAGGAGAAGATCACAGGACAGCACTGCAGAGCAGGGGAAGGTCACAGGACAGGACTGCAGAGCAGGGGAAGATCACAGGACAGGACTGCAGAGCAGGGGAAGATCACAGGACAGGACTGCAGAGCAGGAGAAGATCACAGGAAAAGATCACAGGACAGGACTGCAGAGCAGGAGAAGATCACAGGACAGCACTGCAGAGCAGGAGAAGATCACAGGACAGGACTGCAGAGCAGGAGAGATCACAAGACAGGACTGCAGAGCAGGAGAAGATCACAGGACGGGACTGCAGAGCAGGAGAAAATCACAGGACGGGACTGCAGAGCAGGAGAAGATCACAGGATAGCACTGCAGAGCAGGAGAAGATCACATGACAGGACTGCAGAGCAGGAGAGATCACAGGACAGGACTGCAGAGCAGGAGACGATCATAGAATAGCACTGCAGAGCAGGAGAATATCTCAGGACAGGACTGCAGAGCAGGAGAAGATCACAGGACAGGACCGCAGAGCAGGAGAAGATCACAGGACAGGACCGCAGAGCAGGAGACGTTCACAGGACAGCACTGCAGAGCAGGACAAGATCACAGGACAGGATTGCAGAGCAGGAGAAGATCACAGGACAGGACTGCAGAGCAGGAGAAGATCACAGGATAGCACTGCAGAGCAGGAGAAGATCACAGGACAGCACTGCAGAGCAGGAGAAGATCACAGGACAGGACTGCAGAGCAGGAGAAAATCACAGGACAGCACTGCAGAGCAGGAGAAAATCACAGGACAGGACTGCAGAGCAGGAGAAGATCACAGGACAACACTGCAGAGCAGGAGATCACAGGACAGCACTACAGAGCAGGAGAAGATCACAGGACAACACTGCAGAGCAGAAGAATATCACAGGACAGAACTGAAGAGCAGGAGAAGGTCTCAGGACAGCACTGCAGAGCAGGAGAAGATCACAGGACAGCACTGCAGAGCAGGAGAAGATCACAGGATAGCACTGCAGAGCAGAAGAAGATCACAAGATTGCACTGCAGAGAAGGAGAAGATCACAGGACAGCACTGCAGAGCAGGAGAAGATCACAGGACAGCACTGCAGAGCAGGAGAAGATCACAGGACAGGACTGCAGAGCAGGAGAAGATCCCAGGACAACACTGCAGAGCAGGAGAAGATCACAGAATAGCACTGCAGAGCAGGGGAAGATCATAGGACAGGACTGCAGAGCAGGAGAAGATCACAGGACAGCACTGTAGAGCTTAAGAAAATCACAGGACAGCACTGCAGAGCAGGAGAAGATCACAGGACAGCATTGCAGAGCTGCAGAAGATCATAGGACAGCACTGCAGAGCAGGAGAAGATCATAGGACAGGACTGCAGAGCAGAAGAAGATCACATGAAAGGACTGCAGAGCAGGAGCAGATCCCAGGACAGCACTGCAGAGCAGGAGAAGATCACAGGACAGCACTGCAGAGCAGGAGAAGATCACAGAACAGCACTGCAGAGCAGGAGAAGATCACAGGACAGCACTGCAGAGCAGGAGAAGATCACAGGACTGCAGAGCAGGGGAAGATCTCTGGACAGGACTGCAGAGCAGGAGAATATCAAAGGACAGGACAGCAGAGCAGGAGAAGATCACAGGACAGCACTGCAGAGCGGGAGAAGATCACAGGACAGCACTGCAGAGCGGGAGAAGATCACAGGACAGCACTGCAGAGCAGGAGAAGATCACAGGACAGCACTGCAGAGCAGGAGAAGATCACAGGACAGGACTGCAGAACAGGGGAAGATCACAGGACAGGACTGCAGAGCAGGAGAAGATCACAGGACAGGACTGCAGAACAGGGGAAGATCACAGGACAGGACTGCAGAGCAGGAGAAGATCACAGGACAGCACTGCAGAGCAGGAGAAGATCACAGGACAGGACTGCAGAGCAGGAGAAGATCACAGGACAGGACTGCAGAACAGGGGAAGATCACAGGACAGGACTGCAGAACAGGGGAAGATCACAGGACAGGACTGCAGAGCAGGGGAAGATCACAGGAAAGGACCGCAGAGCAGGAGAAGATCACAGGACAGGACTGCAGAGCAGGAGAAGATCACAGGACTGCAGAGCAGGAGAAGATCACAGGACAGGACTGCAGAGCAGGAGAAGATCACAGGACAGGACTGTAGAGCAGGAGAAGATCACAGGACAGGACTGCAGAGCAGTAGAAGATCACAGGACAGGACTGCAGAGCAGGAGAGATCACAGGACAGGACTGCAGAGCAGGAGAAGATCACAGGACAGGACTGCAGAGCAGGAGAGATCACAGGACAGGACTGCAGAGCAGGAGAAGATCACAGGACAGGACTGCAGAGCAGTAGAAGATCACAGGACAGGACTGCAGAGCAGGAGAGATCACAGGACAGGACTGCAGAGCAGGAGAAGATCACAGGACAGGACTGCAGAGCAGGAGAGATCACAGGACAGGACTGCAGAGCAGGAGAAGATCACAGGACGGGACTGCAGAGCAGGAGACCATCACACAGCAGAGCTTGGTAACTCCGCATGCATAGCAACCCCCATAGAAACCTATCTCACAATATTGTTTAAGAAATTTCCCCCTTGGACTTCCAGTTGCGGCACCAAGGCTATTGGTCACATAACGGAGGAGCTCTGTTGCAGCCCGGGCGACTAGCTTTACATAGCCGCGATAGCGGCTCCCAACACAGCACGACTCACAGTCTCAGGAGAGGGGATGGGTCTGGCACCTGATGGAGCGCTACGGTCCCTCTCAAAGGCAGCCCAAACAACAGAGAGCCCGCTCTGAGAAGCGGAGAGCAGAAACCAACATGGCCGCCGCCTCTGAGACTCCGGACAGCACTACAGAAATCTCTGCAGACTCTGCCGCTTCACAGCCTGCTTCTCCCGCTTCAGATAGTTAGGAGCAGCCGCAGCTGCATATAAACACATTTTCCATTATAACACATTTTAACCCTTCACTGTGTGTCTAATATATATGTACTTCACTTTTTTATTTTCATTCTTTATATGCAGCTGCGGCTGCTCCTAACTATCTCTTTACACTGCACTTTTCTTACTATGCTGGTGCCCTGGGGCGGCTTGGCTGGGGCAGTTTTTTGGGGGGTCCTGCGCTCTGGATTTGAACCTTGGTATGTTAGGGACCTACCCGAAAGAGGTTACCTGGATATGGTGGGTAGGCCCATAAGCTTGGCCATGATTATGCTAAAAACCTCTATTGATTGCAAAATTTAATTGCATTTATATATATTATTAATAATTTGGAGTTGTGCACCTGAGATTTGTCTGTTTCTAATTTGAGTGACAGAATGAGGCGTTTGTGGGTGGTAACAGGGGAAGGTGCTTGAAAACGGGGAGTGGTGATCCGAACGCAGGCGTGCCAAACTGTTAAAACGGGCGTTTTAAGGGTGTGCATAATTAACAAAGCAGCGTCATCGGCCACGTCACTTGGTTGTTTCTTAGCCTGAACTGTTCGCATGATTGCGGTAGGAAAATCCAACCACAAACACTGCGAGCAGCTCAGACGCCTTTCGATGTACTCGATTAATCTAATAAATAGCGGAGATGACGTATGATGCGAGCGGCCAGGGGGCGTCTTTACAAAATAACAAGCGCATGTTTAGTTCGCTCGCTCAGACATAGACATATCCGAGGAAATGGCGTCTACTTCTCGCATAGCTGTGGGTGACCACCCACAGCTATAGCGAGCAGCCAAAATGATCGGGCTTGCGACGAGACCCTGCGGTAGGGTCTCGCTGCCGCAGGCCCTCTGTTTGATAATGTTTTGTCCTCAATGGAGTCAAAATATACGTTTAGCAAGGAATCTAGATTTTATAGCCATGGAAATAAATCCAGCAGATTACTGTCTAATTTATTGAAAGGGCATCACTCACCCACATTTATTAAAGCTTAAAAGGGTAATGATGGTAATTTAGGGCCTGACTCAGAGCCGCTCGTAAGCGGCCGCTCGTTCTTTCCGAGCGATGTTTGCCCAACTGCGCATGCGTACGGATCGTTATACGCATGCGCGAACCAGTCAGTGCGGTCGAAATTCATGTGCTCGCAAAATAGCGAATGCCTGATAATTTGAGTGACAGAAAGAGGCGTATGTGGGTGGTAACAGGGGAAGGTGCTTGAAAACGGGGAGTGGAGATCCGAACGCAGGCGTGCTTAAAGGTCAAAACGGGCGTTTTATGGGTGTGCATAATTAAAACAGCAGCGTCATTGAGCACGTCACTGGGTTATTTTATAGCCAGAACTGCTCGCAAAATTGTGGTAGCAAAAACCAACCACAAGAATAGCGAGCAGTTCATACCCTGGTCGATGTACTCGATTAATCTAATAAATATCGGACATGACGTAGGATGCGAGCGGCCAGGGGGCGTAGTTTCCCAAAAAACGACCGCAAGTTTTGTTCGCTCGTTCAGACCTAGAGGCGTGAACAGACCGCAAAGAGCGAACGGTTCATTTGAATAGCCACCCCTATTTTCTGGACGAGCGAGCGCTAATTGCGTCCGGCTCTGAATCAGGCCCTTAGTTAGATACAATGCTAGTATCACTGATATACTTAGGTTATTCTACTCGCAATTATATTCTAAACTGGACATAGATGAATCCAAGAAAGCGGCTTTCTGGTCCAGCATACATGTGTCTATTATGTCAGCAGATCACGCCTCTTCGTTTCTGAGACCGGTGGCTACAGACGAAGTCACGGCAGTAATTTCCTCTCTGAAGCACAATAAAGCCCCAGGCCCTGATGGCCTCTCCAAGGAATTTGACAAGATTCTGGACCTCATTCAGAGTCGGTCGTTGTGGCCGCACGGTCGTAGGGTAAAAGGGGACGGATATGCAAATGAAGCGATTGTAAGTTGCGTCATTAAGATGGGATCGTTAGCTGGACGAGCGAGGGGAGGATGCGGCCGTAAGACTAAAAAAACGCCCCCTTCTCGTTCGCATTACACGTCATCTCCGGGCATATAAGGATTAATCGAGACCATCGGGAACCATCGGAGCTGGTCGTAGAGCTTAAGCTCTTAAGCACTACGATCAAGTTAGTGTAAAAACCGCCCTTGTCACATGTGCCATGACGCTACTTTGTTAATTATGTGCTCCCATAAAACGCCGTTTGCATAGTCAGGCACGCCTGCGTTCGGATCTCCACTCCCCCGTTCACAAGCACCTTCCCCTGTTACCACCCACAAACGCCTCATCCTGTCACTCAAACTAACGACCTGGCCAAGTTGAAGGAGAGAGCAATTTCTGATCGTAATAGCTAGTTTGCGCACGCACATTGCGAATTTTACGCATGCACAGTTTAGCAAACATCGGTGGCGTACGACCGTACGGCCGCAATGACCGACTCTGAATAATGTCCTCTATCCTCTAAAGTCTCTGAGACCCTCACAGAGGTCTATAACTCCATTCTTTCAGGCAACTGTCCTCCACGATACTTTAATTTCCACTATTATTAGAGCTTTGCCAAAGTCAGGCCGTGACCCCGAACTCCCTAGTTCGTACCGTCCGATTTCATTGTGAAATACGCACTACAAGATATTCACTAAATTGTTAGCGAATCAGTTTCAATTGATTCTGCCGTCCATTATCCATGCCGATCAGTCTGGATTCATACATGGCCGCCAGTCTGGTGTAAATATTACAAAGGTGATTTCGGTCATGTAATGGGTGAAGTCCTCGGGCTGTCATGATACTAACGTAATTCTATCATTAGATGCCGAAAAGGCCTTTGATCTAGTCACATGGGATCACTTATTTGATTCATTTTGGAGGTTTGGGGCGCCGGAGGACTTCATCCGTTTAATATCTAGTTTATATTCAGATCCTATGACACAGGTAATAGGTAATGGGTTTCTGGGCCTGATTCAGATCCTCTCGCAAGCGGGTCGATGGTGGCCCAGGGCGCATGCGCATGAAGGAGCCGGCTCCGTCGTGCACTTGCTCGAGACTCGGATAGTGACTGGCAAACCGTCGCTCCGGGTCTCGTACCAAAGGGGGCGTGCTGTCGATGTTGAGTGACAGAACGCTCCCTTGGATGGGTGGCAGTGGCGTAACTAGGGTATTTGGAGCCCAGGGCAAATTTGAAAAGGGAGCTCCCCCCCAACATCCCGATATGTGGGAAAAAAACGTGCGTGGTCACTTAAAAATGGGGCGTGTCAACATGACACACCCCTTTATTTTTACGCTGACCATTCCTATCCATATGCACCTTAACCCCAGTAGTACCCCTTATACAGTACCCCCAGTATGCAGTTGTGGTCCCTCTTATGCAGGCCCATAGTAGTGCCCCTTATACAGTATCCCCAGTAGTGGTCCCCCTTATACAGCCCCCAATTAGTTCCCCTTACTCAGTGCCCCCAGTAGTGGTCCCCCCAAATGCAGTGCCCTATGTAGTGTTCCCCCTTATGCAGTGCCCCCAGTAGCAGTCCCCACAATGCAGTGCGCCCAGTAGTGGTATCCCCTTATGCAGTGCCCTTTATATAGTGCCCCCAGCAGTAGTCCCCCCATGCAGTTTTTCCAGTAGTGGTCCCCCTTATGCAGGCACCCAGTAGTGATCCCCCCTATCTAGTACCCCTTGTAGTGGTCCCCGCAGTGCCCCTAGCAGTAAGCCCCTTATATAGTGCCCCCAGCAGTAGTCTCCCCCTCCCATGGAGTGCCCCCAGTGGTGGTCCCCTTGATGCAGGCCCCCAGTAGTGACCCCTCCTATCCAGTGGTCCCTGTAGTGGTCCTTCCTGTTATTGCCCCCAGTTGTGGTCCCCCCAGTGCAGTGCCCCTAGTAGTAGGCCCCTTTTATAATGCCCCCAGTAGTAGTTCCCCCCCCCCAAGTAGTGGTCCCCAGTTGAGGTTCCCCCTCACGATTAAGTGCCCCCTGTAATAGCCCCCCCAGTAGAGGTCCTTCCAATAATGGTGCCCCCAGTAATAGCCCCCCCCAGTAGAGGTCCTCCCAATAATGGTGCCCCCAGTAGTAGCCACCCCCCGTTGTGCCCCCACCCCAGTAGAGGTCCCCGCAGTAGTAGCCACCCCCCTCCCGCGTTGTGCCCCCAGTAGTGCTGACAGGTTTTTTAAAAAAAATCTACAAAAACATACCTGAATCCACGCTGCTGCTCCGGACCGCGACACCACTCCCGCCGCTGCCACCCGCCAGTCCTCCCGGGCTGGCGCACTCAGCATAATGGGAGAGATGTCATGATGTCATGACGTCTGTCCCATTACCCACTGCAGGAGCCGGATGGAAGCCCACTGCAAGCGCTCAGGTGTGCAGCACAGGACCGGCGCGGGAAGCCTAGCGCCGGTCCTGTGTAAATGTGTAGCGCTGACCGCACTCACTGCGGTCGGCGCTACACTGGTGGCTAACTAGGGCGGGCCGGACCATGGCCGGCGGCGTCCCCCCACGCCGCCGGTCCCACGGCGCCCAGGGCATGCACCCTGCTCGCCCTGCCCTAGTTACGCCACTGGTGGGTGGGCTGGTGGAGTGGCTGCCCAAATGGAGGCATTCCCATGTGAACGCCTCTGTTTGGGGGCGGCCCCACTGACATCAAAAGTTATGTCAGTGGGAGAGATTTCGGCTCTGTGAGAGCCGAAATCTCCCTGGGGCTTGTGGCAATGAGACCCTACCACAAGGGTCTCATCGCAAGCCCGATGGTTGCGATGGTCTTGACCATCGCGATCATCTTCCTGGCCGCTCGCTATAGCTGTGGGTGGTCACCCACAGTTATGCGAGCGGTCAGGAGGCAGCTCTAAAAAACAAGAAGGCCGGCTCTGATGCAGAGCGAGCGCTCTGTCAGACCGTCCGGGTCTGAATCAGGCCCTCTGTCCTCCCCATTCTATATAGAGAGGGGTACTCGTCAGGGCTGCCCATTGTCGCCATTACTTTTTGCGTTGGCATTGGAGCCCCTGGCGATCGCCCTTTGAGATTCCTCACACTGTACTGGTATTATGGTGGGTAAAATAGAGACTAAAATGGCGTTGTTCGCAGATGACATGCTCATATTTATATCTAATCCCTTTATCTCTGTTCCTGCAATTATTTCTCTGATTGATGACTTTGGGGCACTTGCTGGATACAAAGTGAACTATTCTAAGTCTGAGTTGCTCCCTTTATCAGGAGATGTTGCAGGGTTTAGCCTTCACCCGATATTATCCCTATTTCCAATTGTTACGACTGAACTGACATATCTAGGAATTCGGATCCCTCAGTCTTTACATTTATACACTGTTAACTTTAAACCCATTGTGACATCTATCTCTAAAGTATTATCTGTATGGATGAATTTGCCTCTGTCTCTGCTGGCAGAACCACGGTAATCAAGAGTATAGCTTTTCCTAAGTTGTCTTATTTATTACAAATGCTCTGTGGCAGGGCCGCAACTAGGGGGGGGCTAGAGGTGCACGTGCACCGGGTGCCAGAATGCAGGGGGTGAAAAAGGGATAACTCACGGTGGCTTGGGGGCCGCAGAGTCAGAAAACGGCCATCCAAAAATGGCCACCGCCAAGGAGGAGACAGACACTAGAGGTCCACTCCTCCTTGGTGGCAGCCATTTTTGGATGGTCATTTTCAGCAGATTCCATGCGTACTAGCCGTCCGCATGGACTCTGTGGAAAACGGCCATCCAAAAATGGCCGCCGCCAAGGAGGAGACAGACACTAGAGGTCCTACTGGACCTCTAGTGTCTGTTAGGCCAGCACAAGTGCCAGGAGAAGATGCTGAAAGCTGCATCTTCTCCCGTGAAACCCCCTGGCAATGAGCATGAATCCCCCTGGCAATGAGCATGAAACCCCCTGGCAAATGAGCATGGAACCCCCTGGCAATGAGCATAAAACCCGACAACAAGCAGGTAATTTTAAAGTAATTAGAAGCCTTACTGTGGGGTATAAAATGGTGTCAGGCAAATATGTAAGTGGCACTTTGGTAATAGGCATTACAGTGTGTGGCATAATGTGTAATGGGCATTATTGTGTGTGGAATAATGTAAGTCACTATACCAGGGACGTTTGACAAGTGCACTGCCTTATGGAGGAGCAAGGACAAAATCCAGGTACGGGAAGGGAGGGGGCGCAAAATTACTGCCTTGCCCCGGGTGACAGATATCCTAGTTTCGGCCCTGCTCTGTGGATATTGATTATCTAGTCGCACCAGATCAACATTGTACTCCTCAATAAGGGACAATGGTAACCCCCGATATTAATTGTAATCTATTGGGGGGTGCTACCACAGGCAATGAGCGTCCCGGACCGACGCGGCGCTTCGCTTAAAAGCTTACCTTGACAAAGCTTTTAAGCTAAACGCCACGTTGGTCTGCGACGTATCCTGATACCACTAGCTATGATTTAAAAACTAATATCTCTGATGCTCTATATGTAAAACCCGGGAGGGTTTGTCAATGACTATGAGTTGAAACGGAGATTACAATGTGTGTTATATAACGGATCTGTAGTTATATTTTGGGAGCAATCAATCTGCTGCCTCCTATTATAATATCAGGGAGGGCTGATTTATGAAGCAGGCAGACCAGATACTATGCTAAAAATTTACATATATGTTTCCCATAAGCACTCTCTGGAAGGTTGAAATCAAGAACATATAATAAAATCAACACTTTACTGACAGTGACAGGTTGGAGATCTATGTATTTTATTAACCTGGAATAAAAACCAACACAGTAAAGCATATATTTGTTTATTCAATATAAGTGATCTTGGTAGCTATAACTATACAAGCAATCATAAAACACTACTTCCCAAATTTCTGATATACCCATCTGTCAAAAATAGACTTAGATGGTTGAGTAATAACTACAGTAACCATTTATGATTAGTAACCACTGTTATTTATTATTATAACGGAATAAAGATATAAGATTATATGCTGATAAACAGCAATCAATAGATACTACATATCTGATATACCTAACACAGGATAAGTGTTATGTATGACACACTTGATAAAGTGGATTTAATATAAGAATATGGTCTTAATGCAGGATCGTTGCATATACATTTTAACTCACTGGATTCATCACTTTTTTTCACTCTTCAATGGTTTTAATCTTTGGCTGTTTTTTCTGTCGTATTAAAATTAAATTAATAAAAGTTATATTTTAAGATTCATTGTGCACCACCTGAGGCATTTCATTTTTTCTTCTCTAATTTTGTGGTTTATTACAAATGCTCCCCTTCAGTCTTGCAAAAAAAGATGCATCTCATGTTGACTCTATATTCTCCAAATTCTTATGGAATGAGAGGAAACCAAGGATAGCATACTCTACAAATGCCTGGTTCGGAGGGAGAGATACATTTACCTGATCGACAAACATTTAGTAGGGCTACATTTCTTAGATATATTTTGGACTGGTTTTGGTGTTGATATATTTTTGTTAATTACAATTTGGAGGTGGAATTGTTCTTTCCATTTTCTCCCAGTGCTTTGCTTCACTCCCCCAAGAAAGACATCCCTGATGAGATATTTTCTAGCATTTTATTTTTTGACACGTATCAGTCCTGGAGGTATACTAATACTAAATTACAGAGGAACTCATGTTCTTCCAGGTTTACGACTTTTTGGGGGAACCCAGTATTTCTGCCGGGCTTACACAATGCTCTGTATAAAGTGTGGAGGAAGGCTGGAATTGCATCAATTCGAGATGTTTTTGACCCCGGGTGGGGAGCTGTTGTCTTATTCTGAGTTGAAAAATAAATGTAATCTATTGGACAGACACTTTTTTTTATGTACCTGCAGATTCGGTATTTTATCAGCTCATTACCAAAGCCTATGTCTGATGATGAGACTCCTGATCCTATGCAGATTATTTTTTCCTTTTCTTGTACTAGTCTTTATGGTCTTAAACACTATAATATGTTTCTTAGGACAATGAGACGTGATAGACTCTGGAGCTGTACATTTAAAAGTTGGTCGGGTGATATTGCTGATCTCACCAACCTAGATGTCCTACTGGACCATAATCAAATGGTATTTAAATATCTAAATTCTGCTTCTTTGCAGGAAACACATTTTAAAACAATGCACAGAGGAGTTATCTCACAGGCGTAGAGAGCACATATGGTCCCTGAAGACACTGGAAAGTGTCCAAAGTGTAGAATGAAAGGAGCTACATTCTTTCACAACTTTTGGCAATGTGGGAAGATAGCGGTATTTTGGCATAAAATCATTAATTATATCAATCTGGTTTTCAATTTAAATCTTTCTAGAGACCCAATAGCATGTCTATTTATTTTCTCTGTATGGGACTTAAGGTGCCCATCCACTAGTAGTGTTCGACCGAGAAGGGGGCGTGGCCATCGGAAAAGGGGGCATGTCTATAAGATGCGTCCCCTTTTTGTCACTCTTGGGGGCGTGCCCGGCACTTACGGACACGCCGGGCGGTCCCAAAGCCCTGCAGACGGAGAATAGATGCCGGGCGCATGCGCCCGGCGTCTATTCTCTGGCGGTGACCGGGTCACTGCATGTTTCTCCACCCGCGGGACACTGCGTCCCGCGGGTGAGAATGGCTCCCGCAGGCTTTGAGGGCAGGGCGCTTTTTGCCCTCCTCCTGGAGGGCAGGGTACTTTTTGCCCTCCAGAAGGAGGGCAGGGCACTGCGCCCCGCTAAAACAGCCTAGCGGGAACGCTACACTAGACCAGGGGATCCCAACCACGGTCCTCAAGGCACACTAACAGTCCAGGTTTTAAGGATAGCCATAGTTGAGCACAGGTGACTTAATTAGTACCTTGGTTATTTTGATTTAACCATCTGTGCTTAAGCATGGATATAACTAAAACCAGGACTGTTAGTGTGCCTTGAGGACCGAGGTTGGAAATCACTGCACTAGACGATTAAGTTGAGCGATTGAACGATAACGATCTTTCAATCGTTCATAAATCATTTGCAAAAATGTCTAAAACGACCAGCAATGCGCGTGCCCACTGGTCCTTTAGACATCTATCATCGTGCAAACTTGCTGGTCAACCTGACGATAACATCAGGTTCAGCATGTTTGCAGATGATTGATGAGCCTGCACTGATCAACTGCTCATTCAGTGCAGGCTCATCACAGACTGACAAACGACTGCACGATTACAATGTCGTAATCGTGCAGTCGTTTTAATGTCTGCTAGTGGATGGGCACCTTTAGGTATGTATGGAAAACAGTTAATTCCTGTTCTAACCGTTATTCTCACTGTTGCGAAAAAGCTTATTTTGAAATATTGGATTAAGAGATCTACGTCCTCTCTAGCTGAGGAGAATAGTGTTCTTCTCCGTGTTCTATATTTTCAAAGACGAGCTACCATTCCTGATATAGAGAAAGGTATTGCCAGATTCCCAAAAAAATGGGAACACTATATTGCCGCTCTTGATATGTCTGTTCAAACACATATTTATAAATTATTTGAATCCACCACCTGGTTTCTGTACAGACAACTGGACTCTCATTCCTCATAGTCTGAAATCTTCGATTGATTCTGTGTACGTAACTCTAAAGGGTATTATACACATACCTCGGATGTAAGATTGTCTGTATGTTTGAATTCTGGGCCTGATTCAGAACCGGACGCTATTTGCGAACGGTCGTTCAGAAAAAGGGGCCAGCTATTTAAATTGAGCGCTCGCTCTTTGTGGTCTGTTGACGCCTCTATGTCTGAGCGAGTGAACGAAATATGCGCTCGCTATTTTTTTTAAAAATGCCCCCTGGCCGCTCGCATCCTACGTCATCTCCGCTATTTATTTGATTAATCGAGTACATCGAAAGGCGTCTAAACTGCTCACAGTGCTTGTGGTTGGATTTTCCTACCGCAATCATGCGAACAGTTCAGGCTAAGAAGCAACCCAGTGACGTGGCCGATGACGCTGCTTTGTTAATTATGGTGCACACCCTTAAAACGCCCGTTTGGCACGCCTGCGTTCGGATCTCCACTCCCCGTTTTCAAGCACCTTCCCCTGTTACCACCCACAGACGCCTCATTCTGTCACTCAAATTAACAGGCACTCGCTATTTTGCGAGCACAAAAATTCCGACCACAATGACTGGTTCGCGCATGCGTATTACAACCCATACGCATGCGCAGTTGTGCGAACATCACTCGGAGCGAACGAACGGCCGCTTACGAGCGGCTCTGAATCAGACCCTCTGTGCCAAGATATTGCATTTTTTTATGTAGCTGATATGTATACAGTTTTGGCAGGATTTCAGAGATATGTATCAATGTATATCTTATTCAATTTCCTTGAAAACTAATAAAATGTTTTTGAAAAATAAATTTGTCCCTTAGTCCCGGATTCAATTAGAGGTGAAAAGTGCCGTTTGGAGAAAAGTTTCCGCGGATTCGGACTTTCCGCCTATTTACAAAGTGTCTCCATATTCAATTCCAGGACGATTTCGAGTAAGCAGAGTTAATGTATTGTAATAGGCGGAAAAGTATCTCCTATGAATAGCAGGAGAAAAAAAGTGCAAAATCGTTATTTTGGGGTGCAAACATGGGGAAATGACTCAGATCCCTTGGGACAGTCCCCCAAAGGACAAATCAAGCAGAAAAAAAAAGAATGACCTCCGAACACCCCAAAAAAGTGCTTTCGTTCTGGGGGCAAAAGAGTAAAAAGTGGGGGGACAACTATAAAAAACAGCAAAATAGACTTCTTTGGGTGCTGTAAGGAGGGGGCCAAGTGTTTTTGGGATTGCAGGTGCATGTATGAGGGTGATTTTTCACGTTTTTTAAAAGTTCACTTTAGAGACATAAAAATATGCTAGCACCCATTTTCAAGTACCCCAAATTGCCTGGACTCCTTATTTTCACCAAAACATACAGCTTTATGCCATTCTTCACCACTTTTACATAGACAAACTCTATTATTAGGGTATTAGTACACATCTACATTCATTCCCTATGTTAGTGCATCTTGTTTTAGGGGTACAGACTGATTTCCCCACTTCTGACAGTACTTTCCGCCTGTTCTGCATTCGCCGCTTTCCGTTTTCGTCTGTTTAGGAATTGAATATGGAGAAAAGCGGGGACACTCACGTAAAGTTTCCTCCTCTGAAACAGGCGAAGGAGGCGGAAAGTCGGGACGGCAAAACTATTCTGACTTTTCGCCTCTAATTGAGTACGGGCGTTAGGCCCTGATTCAGAGCCGGGCGCTCTGACAGAGCGCTCGCTCTGAATCATGGACGTCCTTCTTGTTTTTCAGAGCGGCCTCCTGGCCGCTCCCACAACTATAGCGAGCGGCCAGGAAGATGGTCGCGATGGTCAAGACCATCGCGACCATCGGGCTTGCGACGAGACCCTTGTGGCAGGGTCTCGTTGCCGCAAGCCCCAGATAGATTACGGCTCTCACAGAGCCGAAAGCACTCCCACTGACATCACTTGTGATGTCAGTGGGGCCGCCCCCAAACGGAGGCGTTCATATGGGAACGCCTCCGTTTGGCAGCCACTCCTTCGGCCCGCCCACCAAAGGGGGCGTGCTGTCACTCAACATCAACAGCTCGTCCCCTTTGGTACGAGACCCGGAGCGACGGTTTGCCCGTCATTATCCGGGACTCAAGCGTGCGCACGACGGAGCCGGCTCTGTCGTGCGCATGCGCACTGGGTCACCATCGACCCGCTTGCGAGCGCATAGCGCTCGCAAGCGGGTCTGAATCAGGCCCTGAGTCTGAAAATGATCCCAAACATAAAACTCCTATTTGTTAATTCACTGAACAGTTCATTCACTCCTTATTGTCACTATACAAATAAAGCAGAAAACTAGCCTGAGGCTGAAGGACTCGATGAAATCTTCTTATTAACTCTGATGTACGATGAATGTTTAGATGAAACCCAGATAAGGACACTGGAACCAATTCATGTGATCAGTTACAGCTTCAGTAGAAGTTAAAGAAGACAATCAATGAGTAAATGATAAACACATTAAAGCCAAGAAGATACATCTAAAGTCCTGTAACTGATCACATACCACCAAGGCTGGTTCTAGACCATGTGTAGCCCAGGGAAAAGATTTCCTTTGCCCCCCATCCCCCCCACCTTACCAAGAATTTATATTTCTGAAAAATGCTTTCAAAGTATCAGTCATCGGAGCGGGGCTGGGGAGAGCAGTCAGGGCTAGATTCAGACGCGGACGCTAAGCTGCGCTCTCTCACAGCCAAAAGGGGCCGGGTATGCAAATTCCGCGATCGCACTGTCTGGTGTAAGGACGCCCTCTACGTCTTAGAGAGCGACGGCAGTGCGAACACACCCTGGTATAAAGACGCCCACTTTTCTTTCTTAACACACGTTATCTCCAGGAAGTGTGTGATTAATCAGTAATATCGAGAGTCATCGGAGCTGCACGCAGCGCTTGAGGTAGACCCTACCCTGCCGCAAGCACTGCGATCACTGCAGGCTGAAATACAACCAGGTGACGTGTACAATGACTCATCTTTGCTAATTATGCACACCCATAAAACTCATTTTTGACGCCCAGACACGCCTGTGTTCACACATCCACTCCCCCATTCACAAGCACCTTCCCCTGTTACCACCCACAAACGGCGCTGTCACTCAAAGTAGTGTCCAGTCTGTGTACTACGAGCGCACAATTCCCGATCGCAGTGACTGTTTTGTGCATGCGTATTTTGCCGCAGACGGGCAACAATCGCCCATAGCGTGCGTCCGCGGCTTAGCGAACGGGTCTGAATCAGACCCTCAGTCCTCTCTTTCCCTGCCCGATGTGCAATTGTGGGAGAAGGGGGGAAGACCCAGGCCCCTCCAAGAAGCCCAGGCCCAGGTAAAGAGTACCCTCCCCCCCCCCTCTCTCAATGGCCCTACCAGTAATACATTACATTTGTGATATGTTTATCAGGAATGCAAGGGAAAACACATTTTTCATTAACTCTGGTATTTAGGGTCAGATTCATTATGGATCGCTATTGCGATTGCGGCAGAAATTACGCACGCAGATCTGCTGCGAAAATATGCTAATGACTGCAATTGCAATGACGTCGCACAACGAGCATAGAGACACCCACTACCGCTATCTCACATCTGTAATACCTCGCAATCCTGCGTATACATCTGTAACATCAGCCAAAGCTCAGCCAGCATAGAGACACCCACTACTGCTATCTCACATCTGTAATTCCTCACAGTCCTGTGTATACATCTGTAACATCGGCCACAGCTCAGCCAGCATAGACACCCACTACTGCTATCTCACATCTGTAATACCTCACAGTCCTGTGTATACATCTGTAACATCAGCCACAGCACAGCCAGCATAGAGACACCCACTACTGCTATCTCACATTGTAATACCTCACAGTCCTGTGTATACATCTGTAACATCAGCCAAAGCTCAGCCAGCATAGAGGCATCCACTACTGCTATCTCACATCTGTAATACCTCACAGTCCTGTGTATACATCGGTAACATCAGCCACAGCTCAGCCAGCATAGCGACACCCACTACTGCTATCTCACATCTGTAATACCTCACAGTCCTGTGTATACATCTGTAACATCAGCCACAGCACAGCCAGCATAGAGACACCCACTACTGCTATCTCACATCTGTAATACCTCACAGTCCTGTGTATACATCTGTAACATCAGCCACAGCTCAGCCAGCATAGAGACACCCACTACTGCTATCTCACATCTGTAATACCTCACAGTCCTGTGTATACATCTGTAACATCAGCCACAGCTCACCCGGCATAGAGACACCCACTACTGCTATCTCACATCTGTAATACCTCACAGTCCTGTGTATACATCTGTAACATCAGTCATAGCACAGCCAGCATAGAGACACCCACTACTGCTATCTCACATCTGTAATACCTCCCAGTCCTGTGTATACATCTGTAACATCAGCCACAGCACAGCCAGCATAGAGACACCCACTACTGCTCTCTCACATCTGTAATACCTCACAGTCCTGTGTATACATCTGTAACATCAGCCAAAGCTCAGCCAGCATAGAGACACCCACTACTGCTATCTCACATCTGTAATACCTCACAGTCCTGTGTATACATCTGTAACATCGGCCACAGCTCAGCCAGCATAGAGACACCCACTACTGCTATCTCACATCTGTAATACCTCACAGTCCTGTGTATACATCTGTAACATCAGCCACAGCTCAGCCAGCATAGAGACACCCACTACTGCTATCTCACATCTGTAATACCTCACAGTCCTGTGTATACATCTGTAACATCAGCCACAGCTCACCCGGCACAGAGACACCCACTACTGCTATCTCACATCTGTAATACCTCACAGTCCTGTGTATACATCTGTAACATCAGTCATAGCACAGCCAGCATAGAGACACCCACTACTGCTATCTCACATCTGTAATACCTCACAGTCCTGTGTATACATCTGTAACATCAGTCATAGCACAGCCAGCATAGAGACACCCACTACTGCTATCTCACATCTGTAATACCTCACAGTCCTGTGTATACATCTGTAACATCAGCCACAGCTCAGCCAGCATAGAGACTCCCACTACTGCTATCTCACATCTGTAATACCTCACAGTCCTGTGTATACATCTGTAACATCAGCCACAGCTCAGCCGGCATAGAGACGTCCACTACTGCTATCTCACATGTGTAATACCTCACAGTCCTGTGCATACATCTGTAACATCAGCCACAGCTCAGCCAGCATAGAGACGCCCACTACTGCTATCTCACATCTGTAATACCTCACAGTCCTGTGCATACATCTGTAACATCAGCCACAGCACAGCCAGCATAGAGACACCCACTACTGCTATCTCACATCTGTAATACCTCACAGTCCTGTGCATACATCTGTAACATCAGCCACAGCACAGCCAGCATAGAGACACCCACTACTGCTATCTCACATCTGTAATACCTCACAGTCCTGTGTATACATCTGTAACATCAGTCACAGCACAGCCAGCATAGAGACGCCCACTGCTGCTATCTCACAACTGTAATACCTCACAGTCCTGTGTATATATCTGTAACATCAGCCACAGCACAGCCAGCATAGAGACACCCACTACTGCTATCTCACATCTGTAATACCTCACAGTCCTATGTATACATCTGTAACATCAGCCACAGCTCAGCCAGCATAGAGACACCCACTACTGCTATCTCACAACTGTAATACCTCACAGTCCTGTGTATACATCTGTAACATCAGCCACAGCACAGCCAGCATAGAGACACCCACTACTGCTATCTCACATCTGTAATACCTCACAGTCCTGTGTATACATCTGTAACATCGGCCACAGCTCAGCCAGCATAGAGACACCCACTACTGCTATCTCACATCTGTAATACCTCACAGTCCTGTGTATACATCTGTAACATCAGCCACAGCTCAGCCAGCATAGAGACACCCACTACTGCTATCTCACATCTGTAATACCTCACAGTCCTGTGTATACATCTGTAACATCAGCCACAGCTCACCCGGCATAGAGACACCCACTACTGCTATCTCACATCTGTAATACCTCACAGTCCTGTGTATACATCTGTAACATCAGTCATAGCACAGCCAGCATAGAGACACCCACTACTGCTATCTCACATCTGTAATACCTCCCAGTCCTGTGTATACATCTGTAACATCAGCCACAGCACAGCCAGCATAGAGACACCCACTACTGCTCTCTCACATCTGTAATACCTCACAGTCCTGTGTATACATCTGTAACATCAGCCAAAGCTCAGCCAGCATAGAGACACCCACTACTGCTATCTCACATCTGTAATACCTCACAGTCCTGTGTATACATCTGTAACATCGGCCACAGCTCAGCCAGCATAGACACCCACTACTGCTATCTCACATCTGTAATACCTCACAGTCCTGTGTATACATCTGTAACATCAGCCACAGCTCAGCCAGCATAGAGACACCCACTACTGCTATCTCACATCTGTAATACCTCACAGTCCTGTGTATACATCTGTAACATCAGCCACAGCACAGCCAGCATAGAGACACCCACTACTGCTCTCTCACATCTGTAATACCTCACAGTCCTGTGTATACATCTGTAACATCAGCCAAAGCTCAGCCAGCATAGAGACACCCACTACTGCTATCTCACATCTGTAATACCTCACAGTCCTGTGTATACATCTGTAACATCGGCCACAGCTCAGCCAGCATAGAGACACCCACTACTGCTATCTCACATCTGTAATACCTCACAGTCCTGTGTATACATCTGTAACATCAGCCACAGCTCAGCCAGCATAGAGACACCCACTACTGCTATCTCACATCTGTAATACCTCACAGTCCTGTGTATACATCTGTAACATCAGTCATAGCACAGCCAGCATAGAGACACCCACTACTGCTATCTCACATCTGTAATACCTCCCAGTCCTGTGTATACATCTGTAACATCAGCCACAGCACAGCCAGCATAGAGACACCCACTACTGCTCTCTCACATCTGTAATACCTCACAGTCCTGTGTATACATCTGTAACATCAGCCAAAGCTCAGCCAGCATAGAGACACCCACTACTGCTATCTCACATCTGTAATACCTCACAGTCCTGTGTATACATCTGTAACATCGGCCACAGCTCAGCCAGCATAGACACCCACTACTGCTATCTCACATCTGTAATACCTCACAGTCCTGTGTATACATCTGTAACATCAGCCACAGCTCAGCCAGCATAGAGACACCCACTACTGCTATCTCACATCTGTAATACCTCACAGTCCTGTGTATACATCTGTAACATCAGCCACAGCACAGCCAGCATAGAGACACCCACTACTGCTATCTCACATCTGTAATACCTCACAGTCCTGTGTATACATCTGTAACATCAGCCACAGCACAGCCAGCATAGAGACACCCACTACTGCTATCTCACAACTGTAATACCTCACAGTCCTGTGTATACATCTGTAACATCAGCCACAGCACAGCCAGCATAGAGACACCCACTACTGCTATCTCACATCTGTAATACCTCACAGTCCTGTGTATACATCTGTAACATCGGCCACAGCTCAGCCAGCATAGACACCCACTACTGCTATCTCACATCTGTAATACCTCACAGTCCTGTGTATACATCTGTAACATCAGCCATAGCTCAGGCAGCATAGAGACACCCACTACTGCTATCTCACATCTGTAATACCTCACAGTCCTGTGTATACATCTGTAACATCAGCCACAGCTCACCCGGCATAGAGACCCCCACTACTGCTATCTCACATCTGTAATACCTCACAGTCCTGTGTATACATCTGTAACATCAGTCATAGCACAGCCAGCATAGAGACACCCACTACTGCTATCTCACATCTGTAATACCTCACAGTCCTGTGTATACATCTGTAACATCAGCCACAGCACAGCCAGCATAGAGACACCCACTACTGCTCTCTCACATCTGTAATACCTCACAGTCCTGTGTATACATCTGTAACATCAGCCAAAGCTCAGCCAGCATAGAGACACCCACTACTGCTATCTCACATCTGTAATACCTCACAGTCCTGTGTATACATCTGTAACATCGGCCACAGCTCAGCCAGCATAGAGACACCCACTACTGCTATCTCACATCTGTAATACCTCACAGTCCTGTGTATACATCTGTAACATCAGCTACAGCTCAGCCAGCATAGAGACACCCACTACTGCTATCTCACGTCTGTAATACCTCACAGTCCTGTGTATACATCTGTAACATCAGCCACAGCTCAGCCAGCATAGAGACACCCACTACTGCTATCTCACATCTGTAATACCTCACAGTCCTGTGTATACATCTGTAACATCAGCCACAGCTCACCCGGCATAGAGACACCCACTACTGCTATCTCACATCTGTAATACCTCACAGTCCTGTGTATACATCTGTAACATCAGCCACAGCTCAGCCAGCATAGAGACTCCCACTACTGCTATCTCACATCTGTAATACCTCACAGTCCTGTGTATACATCTGTAACACCAGCCACAGCTCAGCCAGCATAGAGACGCCCACTACTGCTATCTCACATCTGTAATACCTCACAGTCCTGTGTATACATCTGTAACATCAGCCACAGCTCAGCCGGCATAGAGACGTCCACTACTGCTATCTCACATGTGTAATACCTCACAGTCCTGTGCATACATCTGTAACATCAGCCACAGCTCAGCCAGCATAGAGACGCCCACTACTGCTATCTCACATCTGTAATACCTCACAGTCCTGTGCATACATCTGTAACATCAGCCACAGCACAGCCAGCATAGAGACACCCACTACTGCTATCTCACATCTGTAATACCTCACAGTCCTGTGTATACATCTGTAACATCAGTCATAGCACAGCCAGCATAGAGACACCCACTACTGCTATCTCACATCTGTAATACCTCCCAGTCCTGTGTATACATCTGTAACATCAGCCACAGCACAGCCAGCATAGAGACACCCACTACTGCTCTCTCACATCTGTAATACCTCACAGTCCTGTGTATACATCTGTAACATCAGCCAAAGCTCAGCCAGCATAGAGACACCCACTACTGCTATCTCACATCTGTAATACCTCACAGTCCTGTGTATACATCTGTAACATCGGCCACAGCTCAGCCAGCATAGACACCCACTACTGCTATCTCACATCTGTAATACCTCACAGTCCTGTGTATACATCTGTAACATCAGCCACAGCTCAGCCAGCATAGAGACACCCACTACTGCTATCTCACATCTGTAATACCTCACAGTCCTGTGTATACATCTGTAACATCAGCCACAGCACAGCCAGCATAGAGACACCCACTACTGCTATCTCACATCTGTAATACCTCACAGTCCTGTGTATACATCTGTAACATCAGCCACAGCACAGCCAGCATAGAGACACCCACTACTGCTATCTCACAACTGTAATACCTCACAGTCCTGTGTATACATCTGTAACATCAGCCACAGCACAGCCAGCATAGAGACACCCACTACTGCTATCTCACATCTGTAATACCTCACAGTCCTGTGTATACATCTGTAACATCGGCCACAGCTCAGCCAGCATAGACACCCACTACTGCTATCTCACATCTGTAATACCTCACAGTCCTGTGTATACATCTGTAACATCAGCCATAGCTCAGGCAGCATAGAGACACCCACTACTGCTATCTCACATCTGTAATACCTCACAGTCCTGTGTATACATCTGTAACATCAGCCACAGCTCACCCGGCATAGAGACCCCCACTACTGCTATCTCACATCTGTAATACCTCACAGTCCTGTGTATACATCTGTAACATCAGTCATAGCACAGCCAGCATAGAGACACCCACTACTGCTATCTCACATCTGTAATACCTCACAGTCCTGTGTATACATCTGTAACATCAGCCACAGCACAGCCAGCATAGAGACACCCACTACTGCTCTCTCACATCTGTAATACCTCACAGTCCTGTGTATACATCTGTAACATCAGCCAAAGCTCAGCCAGCATAGAGACACCCACTACTGCTATCTCACATCTGTAATACCTCACAGTCCTGTGTATACATCTGTAACATCGGCCACAGCTCAGCCAGCATAGAGACACCCACTACTGCTATCTCACATCTGTAATACCTCACAGTCCTGTGTATACATCTGTAACATCAGCTACAGCTCAGCCAGCATAGAGACACCCACTACTGCTATCTCACGTCTGTAATACCTCACAGTCCTGTGTATACATCTGTAACATCAGCCACAGCTCAGCCAGCATAGAGACACCCACTACTGCTATCTCACATCTGTAATACCTCACAGTCCTGTGTATACATCTGTAACATCAGCCACAGCTCACCCGGCATAGAGACACCCACTACTGCTATCTCACATCTGTAATACCTCACAGTCCTGTGTATACATCTGTAACATCAGCCACAGCTCAGCCAGCATAGAGACTCCCACTACTGCTATCTCACATCTGTAATACCTCACAGTCCTGTGTATACATCTGTAACACCAGCCACAGCTCAGCCAGCATAGAGACGCCCACTACTGCTATCTCACATCTGTAATACCTCACAGTCCTGTGTATACATCTGTAACATCAGCCACAGCTCAGCCGGCATAGAGACGTCCACTACTGCTATCTCACATGTGTAATACCTCACAGTCCTGTGCATACATCTGTAACATCAGCCACAGCTCAGCCAGCATAGAGACGCCCACTACTGCTATCTCACATCTGTAATACCTCACAGTCCTGTGCATACATCTGTAACATCAGCCACAGCACAGCCAGCATAGAGACACCCACTACTGCTATCTCACATCTGTAATACCTCACAGTCCTGTGTATACATCTGTAACATCAGTCACAGCACAGCCAGCATAGAGACGCCCACTGCTGCTATCTCACAACTGTAATACCTCACAGTCCTGTGTATATATCTGTAACATCAGCCACAGCACAGCCAGCATAGAGACACCCACTACTGCTATCTCACATCTGTAATACCTCACAGTCCTGTGTATACATCTGAAACATCAGCCACAGCACAGCCAGCATAGAGACGCCCACTACTGCTATCTCACATCTGTAATACCACACAGTCCTGTGTATACATCTGTAACATCAGCCACAGCTCAGCCAGCATAGAGACACCTACTACTGCTATCTCATATATGTAATACCTCACAGTCCTGTGTATACATCTGTAACATCAGCCACAGCACAGCCAGCATAGAGACACCCACTACTGCTATCTCACATCTGTAATACCTCACAGTCCTGGGTATACATCTGTAACATCAGCCACAGCACAGCCAGCATAGAGACACCCACTACTGCTATCTCACAACTGTAATAACTCACAGTCCTGTGTATACATCTGTAACATCAGCCACAGCACAGCCAGCATAGAGACACCCACTACTGCTATCTCACATCTGTAATATCTCACAGTCCTGTGTATACATCTGTAACATCATCTACAGCTCAGCCAGCATAGAGACACCCACTACTGCTTTCTCACATCTGTAATACCTCACAGTCCTGTGTATACATCTGTAACATCAGCCACAGCTCAGCCAGCATAGAGACACCCACTACTGCTTTCTCACATCTGTAATACCTCACAGTCCTGTGTATACATCTGTAACATCAGCCACAGCACAGCCAGCATAGAGACACCCACTACTGCTATCTCACATCTGTAATACCTCAGTCCTGTGTATACATCTGTAACATCAGCCACAGCACAGCCAGCATAGAGACACCCACTACTACTATCTCACATCTGTAATACCTCACAGTCCTGTGTATACATCTGTAACATCATCCACAGCACAGCCAGCATAGAGACACCCACTACTGCTTTCTCACATCTGTAATACCTCACAGTCCTGTGTATACATCAGTAACATCAGCCACAGCACAGCCAGCATAGAGACACCCACTACTGCTATCTCACATCTGTAATACCTCAGTCCTGTGTATACATCTGTAACATCAGCCACAGCACAGCCAGCATAGAGACACCCACTACTGCTATCTCACATCTGTAATACCTCACAGTCCTGTGTATACATCTGTAACATCAGGCACAGCACAGCCAGCATAGAGACGCCCACTACTGCTATCTCACATCTGTAATATCTCACAGTCCTGTGTATACATCTGAAACATCAGCCACAGCACAGCCATCATAGAGACACCCACTACTGCTATCTCACATCTGTAATACCTCACATTCCTGTGTATACATCTGTAACATCAGCCACAGCTCAGCCAGCATAGAGACACCCACTACTGCTATCTCACATCTATAATACCTCACAGTCCTGTGTATACATCTGTAATATCAGCCACAGCACAGCCAGCATAGACACCCACTACTGCTATCTCACATCTGTAATACCTCACAGTCCTGTGTATACATCTGTAACATCAGCCACAGCACAGCCAGCATAGAGACACCCACTACTGCTATCTCACATCTGTAATACCTCACAGTCCTGTGTATACATCAGTAACATCAGCCACAGCACAGCCAGCATAAAGACACTCACTACTGCTATCTCACATCTGTAATACCTCACAGTCCTGTGTATACATCTGTAACATCAGGCACAGCACAGCCAGCATAGAGACGCCCACTACTGCTATCTCACATCTGTAATATCTCACAGTCCTGTGTATACATCTGTAACATCAGCCACAGCTCAGCCAGCATAGAGACACCCACTACTGCTATCTCACATCTGTAATATCTCACAGTCCTGTGTATACATCTGTAACATCAGCCACAGCACAGCCAGCATAGACACCCACTACTGCTGTCTCACATCTGTAATACCTCACAGTCCTGTGTATACATCTGTAACATCAGCCACAGTTCAGCCAGCATAGAGATTCCCACTGCTGCTATCTCACATCTGTAATACCTCAGTCCTGTGTATACATCTATAACATCAGCCACAGCACAGCCAGCATAGAGACACCCACTACTGCTATCTCACATCTGTTATACCTCACAGTCCTCTGTATACATCTGTAACATCAGCCACAGCATTGCCAGCATAGACACCCACTACTGCTATCTCACATCTGTAATACCTCACAGTCCTGTATATACAGCTGTAACATCAGCCACAGCTCAGCCAGCATAGAGACACCCACTACTGCTATCTCACATCTGTAATACCTCACAGTCCTGTGTATACATCTGTAACATCATCCACAGCTCAGCCAGCATAGAGACACCCACTACTGCTATCTCACATCTGTAATACCTCACAGTTCTGTGTATACATCTGTAACATCAGCCACAGCACAGCCAGCATAGACACCCACTACTGCTATCTCACATCTGTAATACCTCACAGTCCTGTGTATACATCTGTAACATCACTCACAGCTCAGCCAGCATAGAGATACCCACTACTGCTATCTCACATCTGTAATACCTCACAGTCCTGTGTATACATCTGTAACATCAGCCACAGCTCAGCCAGCATAGAGACACCACTACTGCTATCTCACATCTGTAATACCTCACAGTCCTGTGTATACATCAGTAACATCAGCCACCTCACAGCCAGCATAGAGACACCCACTACTGCTATCTCACATCTGTAATACCCCACAGTCCTGTGTATACATCTGTAACATCAGCCACAGCTCAGCCAGCATAGAGACACCCACTGCTGCTATCTCACATCTGTAATACCTCACAGTCCTGTGTATACATCTGTAACATCAGCCACAGCTCAGCCAGCATAGAGACACCCACTACTGCTATCTCACATCTGTAATACCTCACAGTCCTGTGTATACATCTGTAACATCAGCCACAGCTCAGCCAGCATAGAGACGCCCACTACTGCTATCTCACATCTGTAATACCTCACAGTCCTGTGCATACATCTGTAACATCAGCCACAGCACAGCCAGCATAGAGACACCCACTACTGCTATCTCACATCTGTAATACCTCACAGTCCTGTGTATACATCTGTAACATCAGTCATAGCACAGCCAGCATAGAGACACCCACTACTGCTATCTCACATCTGTAATACCTCCCAGTCCTGTGTATACATCTGTAACATCAGCCACAGCACAGCCAGCATAGAGACACCCACTACTGCTCTCTCACATCTGTAATACCTCACAGTCCTGTGTATACATCTGTAACATCAGCCAAAGCTCAGCCAGCATAGAGACACCCACTACTGCTATCTCACATCTGTAATACCTCACAGTCCTGTGTATACATCTGTAACATCGGCCACAGCTCAGCCAGCATAGACACCCACTACTGCTATCTCACATCTGTAATACCTCACAGTCCTGTGTATACATCTGTAACATCAGCCACAGCTCAGCCAGCATAGAGACACCCACTACTGCTATCTCACATCTGTAATACCTCACAGTCCTGTGTATACATCTGTAACATCAGCCACAGCACAGCCAGCATAGAGACACCCACTACTGCTATCTCACATCTGTAATACCTCACAGTCCTGTGTATACATCTGTAACATCAGCCACAGCACAGCCAGCATAGAGACACCCACTACTGCTATCTCACAACTGTAATACCTCACAGTCCTGTGTATACATCTGTAACATCAGCCACAGCACAGCCAGCATAGAGACACCCACTACTGCTATCTCACATCTGTAATACCTCACAGTCCTGTGTATACATCTGTAACATCGGCCACAGCTCAGCCAGCATAGACACCCACTACTGCTATCTCACATCTGTAATACCTCACAGTCCTGTGTATACATCTGTAACATCAGCCATAGCTCAGGCAGCATAGAGACACCCACTACTGCTATCTCACATCTGTAATACCTCACAGTCCTGTGTATACATCTGTAACATCAGCCACAGCTCACCCGGCATAGAGACCCCCACTACTGCTATCTCACATCTGTAATACCTCACAGTCCTGTGTATACATCTGTAACATCAGTCATAGCACAGCCAGCATAGAGACACCCACTACTGCTATCTCACATCTGTAATACCTCACAGTCCTGTGTATACATCTGTAACATCAGCCACAGCACAGCCAGCATAGAGACACCCACTACTGCTCTCTCACATCTGTAATACCTCACAGTCCTGTGTATACATCTGTAACATCAGCCAAAGCTCAGCCAGCATAGAGACACCCACTACTGCTATCTCACATCTGTAATACCTCACAGTCCTGTGTATACATCTGTAACATCGGCCACAGCTCAGCCAGCATAGAGACACCCACTACTGCTATCTCACATCTGTAATACCTCACAGTCCTGTGTATACATCTGTAACATCAGCTACAGCTCAGCCAGCATAGAGACACCCACTACTGCTATCTCACGTCTGTAATACCTCACAGTCCTGTGTATACATCTGTAACATCAGCCACAGCTCAGCCAGCATAGAGACACCCACTACTGCTATCTCACATCTGTAATACCTCACAGTCCTGTGTATACATCTGTAACATCAGCCACAGCTCACCCGGCATAGAGACACCCACTACTGCTATCTCACATCTGTAATACCTCACAGTCCTGTGTATACATCTGTAACATCAGCCACAGCTCAGCCAGCATAGAGACTCCCACTACTGCTATCTCACATCTGTAATACCTCACAGTCCTGTGTATACATCTGTAACACCAGCCACAGCTCAGCCAGCATAGAGACGCCCACTACTGCTATCTCACATCTGTAATACCTCACAGTCCTGTGTATACATCTGTAACATCAGCCACAGCTCAGCCGGCATAGAGACGTCCACTACTGCTATCTCACATGTGTAATACCTCACAGTCCTGTGCATACATCTGTAACATCAGCCACAGCTCAGCCAGCATAGAGACGCCCACTACTGCTATCTCACATCTGTAATACCTCACAGTCCTGTGCATACATCTGTAACATCAGCCACAGCACAGCCAGCATAGAGACACCCACTACTGCTATCTCACATCTGTAATACCTCACAGTCCTGTGTATACATCTGTAACATCAGTCACAGCACAGCCAGCATAGAGACGCCCACTGCTGCTATCTCACAACTGTAATACCTCACAGTCCTGTGTATATATCTGTAACATCAGCCACAGCACAGCCAGCATAGAGACACCCACTACTGCTATCTCACATCTGTAATACCTCACAGTCCTGTGTATACATCTGAAACATCAGCCACAGCACAGCCAGCATAGAGACGCCCACTACTGCTATCTCACATCTGTAATACCACACAGTCCTGTGTATACATCTGTAACATCAGCCACAGCTCAGCCAGCATAGAGACACCTACTACTGCTATCTCATATATGTAATACCTCACAGTCCTGTGTATACATCTGTAACATCAGCCACAGCACAGCCAGCATAGAGACACCCACTACTGCTATCTCACATCTGTAATACCTCACAGTCCTGGGTATACATCTGTAACATCAGCCACAGCACAGCCAGCATAGAGACACCCACTACTGCTATCTCACAACTGTAATAACTCACAGTCCTGTGTATACATCTGTAACATCAGCCACAGCACAGCCAGCATAGAGACACCCACTACTGCTATCTCACATCTGTAATATCTCACAGTCCTGTGTATACATCTGTAACATCATCTACAGCTCAGCCAGCATAGAGACACCCACTACTGCTTTCTCACATCTGTAATACCTCACAGTCCTGTGTATACATCTGTAACATCAGCCACAGCTCAGCCAGCATAGAGACACCCACTACTGCTTTCTCACATCTGTAATACCTCACAGTCCTGTGTATACATCTGTAACATCAGCCACAGCACAGCCAGCATAGAGACACCCACTACTGCTATCTCACATCTGTAATACCTCAGTCCTGTGTATACATCTGTAACATCAGCCACAGCACAGCCAGCATAGAGACACCCACTACTACTATCTCACATCTGTAATACCTCACAGTCCTGTGTATACATCTGTAACATCATCCACAGCACAGCCAGCATAGAGACACCCACTACTGCTTTCTCACATCTGTAATACCTCACAGTCCTGTGTATACATCAGTAACATCAGCCACAGCACAGCCAGCATAGAGACACCCACTACTGCTATCTCACATCTGTAATACCTCAGTCCTGTGTATACATCTGTAACATCAGCCACAGCACAGCCAGCATAGAGACACCCACTACTGCTATCTCACATCTGTAATACCTCACAGTCCTGTGTATACATCTGTAACATCAGGCACAGCACAGCCAGCATAGAGACGCCCACTACTGCTATCTCACATCTGTAATATCTCACAGTCCTGTGTATACATCTGAAACATCAGCCACAGCACAGCCATCATAGAGACACCCACTACTGCTATCTCACATCTGTAATACCTCACATTCCTGTGTATACATCTGTAACATCAGCCACAGCTCAGCCAGCATAGAGACACCCACTACTGCTATCTCACATCTATAATACCTCACAGTCCTGTGTATACATCTGTAATATCAGCCACAGCACAGCCAGCATAGACACCCACTACTGCTATCTCACATCTGTAATACCTCACAGTCCTGTGTATACATCTGTAACATCAGCCACAGCACAGCCAGCATAGAGACACCCACTACTGCTATCTCACATCTGTAATACCTCACAGTCCTGTGTATACATCAGTAACATCAGCCACAGCACAGCCAGCATAAAGACACTCACTACTGCTATCTCACATCTGTAATACCTCACAGTCCTGTGTATACATCTGTAACATCAGGCACAGCACAGCCAGCATAGAGACGCCCACTACTGCTATCTCACATCTGTAATATCTCACAGTCCTGTGTATACATCTGTAACATCAGCCACAGCTCAGCCAGCATAGAGACACCCACTACTGCTATCTCACATCTGTAATATCTCACAGTCCTGTGTATACATCTGTAACATCAGCCACAGCACAGCCAGCATAGACACCCACTACTGCTGTCTCACATCTGTAATACCTCACAGTCCTGTGTATACATCTGTAACATCAGCCACAGTTCAGCCAGCATAGAGATTCCCACTGCTGCTATCTCACATCTGTAATACCTCAGTCCTGTGTATACATCTATAACATCAGCCACAGCACAGCCAGCATAGAGACACCCACTACTGCTATCTCACATCTGTTATACCTCACAGTCCTCTGTATACATCTGTAACATCAGCCACAGCATTGCCAGCATAGACACCCACTACTGCTATCTCACATCTGTAATACCTCACAGTCCTGTATATACAGCTGTAACATCAGCCACAGCTCAGCCAGCATAGAGACACCCACTACTGCTATCTCACATCTGTAATACCTCACAGTCCTGTGTATACATCTGTAACATCATCCACAGCTCAGCCAGCATAGAGACACCCACTACTGCTATCTCACATCTGTAATACCTCACAGTTCTGTGTATACATCTGTAACATCAGCCACAGCACAGCCAGCATAGACACCCACTACTGCTATCTCACATCTGTAATACCTCACAGTCCTGTGTATACATCTGTAACATCACTCACAGCTCAGCCAGCATAGAGATACCCACTACTGCTATCTCACATCTGTAATACCTCACAGTCCTGTGTATACATCTGTAACATCAGCCACAGCTCAGCCAGCATAGAGACACCACTACTGCTATCTCACATCTGTAATACCTCACAGTCCTGTGTATACATCAGTAACATCAGCCACCTCACAGCCAGCATAGAGACACCCACTACTGCTATCTCACATCTGTAATACCCCACAGTCCTGTGTATACATCTGTAACATCAGCCACAGCTCAGCCAGCATAGAGACACCCACTGCTGCTATCTCACATCTGTAATACCTCACAGTCCTGTGTATACATCTGTAACATCAGCCACAGCTCAGCCAGCATAGAGACACCCACTACTGCTATCTCACATCTGTAATACCTCACAGTCCTGTGTATACATCTGTAACATCAGCCACAGCTCAGCCAGCATAGAGACGCCCACTACTGCTATCTCACATCTGTAATACCTCACAGTCCTGTGCATACATCTGTAACATCAGCCACAGCACAGCCAGCATAGAGACACCCACTACTGCTATCTCACATCTGTAATACCTCACAGTCCTGTGTATACATCTGTAACATCAGTCATAGCACAGCCAGCATAGAGACACCCACTACTGCTATCTCACATCTGTAATACCTCCCAGTCCTGTGTATACATCTGTAACATCAGCCACAGCACAGCCAGCATAGAGACACCCACTACTGCTCTCTCACATCTGTAATACCTCACAGTCCTGTGTATACATCTGTAACATCAGCCAAAGCTCAGCCAGCATAGAGACACCCACTACTGCTATCTCACATCTGTAATACCTCACAGTCCTGTGTATACATCTGTAACATCGGCCACAGCTCAGCCAGCATAGACACCCACTACTGCTATCTCACATCTGTAATACCTCACAGTCCTGTGTATACATCTGTAACATCAGCCACAGCTCAGCCAGCATAGAGACACCCACTACTGCTATCTCACATCTGTAATACCTCACAGTCCTGTGTATACATCTGTAACATCAGCCACAGCACAGCCAGCATAGAGACACCCACTACTGCTATCTCACATCTGTAATACCTCACAGTCCTGTGTATACATCTGTAACATCAGCCACAGCACAGCCAGCATAGAGACACCCACTACTGCTATCTCACAACTGTAATACCTCACAGTCCTGTGTATACATCTGTAACATCAGCCACAGCACAGCCAGCATAGAGACACCCACTACTGCTATCTCACATCTGTAATACCTCACAGTCCTGTGTATACATCTGTAACATCGGCCACAGCTCAGCCAGCATAGACACCCACTACTGCTATCTCACATCTGTAATACCTCACAGTCCTGTGTATACATCTGTAACATCAGCCATAGCTCAGGCAGCATAGAGACACCCACTACTGCTATCTCACATCTGTAATACCTCACAGTCCTGTGTATACATCTGTAACATCAGCCACAGCTCACCCGGCATAGAGACCCCCACTACTGCTATCTCACATCTGTAATACCTCACAGTCCTGTGTATACATCTGTAACATCAGTCATAGCACAGCCAGCATAGAGACACCCACTACTGCTATCTCACATCTGTAATACCTCACAGTCCTGTGTATACATCTGTAACATCAGCCACAGCACAGCCAGCATAGAGACACCCACTACTGCTCTCTCACATCTGTAATACCTCACAGTCCTGTGTATACATCTGTAACATCAGCCAAAGCTCAGCCAGCATAGAGACACCCACTACTGCTATCTCACATCTGTAATACCTCACAGTCCTGTGTATACATCTGTAACATCGGCCACAGCTCAGCCAGCATAGAGACACCCACTACTGCTATCTCACATCTGTAATACCTCACAGTCCTGTGTATACATCTGTAACATCAGCTACAGCTCAGCCAGCATAGAGACACCCACTACTGCTATCTCACGTCTGTAATACCTCACAGTCCTGTGTATACATCTGTAACATCAGCCACAGCTCAGCCAGCATAGAGACACCCACTACTGCTATCTCACATCTGTAATACCTCACAGTCCTGTGTATACATCTGTAACATCAGCCACAGCTCACCCGGCATAGAGACACCCACTACTGCTATCTCACATCTGTAATACCTCACAGTCCTGTGTATACATCTGTAACATCAGCCACAGCTCAGCCAGCATAGAGACTCCCACTACTGCTATCTCACATCTGTAATACCTCACAGTCCTGTGTATACATCTGTAACACCAGCCACAGCTCAGCCAGCATAGAGACGCCCACTACTGCTATCTCACATCTGTAATACCTCACAGTCCTGTGTATACATCTGTAACATCAGCCACAGCTCAGCCGGCATAGAGACGTCCACTACTGCTATCTCACATGTGTAATACCTCACAGTCCTGTGCATACATCTGTAACATCAGCCACAGCTCAGCCAGCATAGAGACGCCCACTACTGCTATCTCACATCTGTAATACCTCACAGTCCTGTGCATACATCTGTAACATCAGCCACAGCACAGCCAGCATAGAGACACCCACTACTGCTATCTCACATCTGTAATACCTCACAGTCCTGTGTATACATCTGTAACATCAGTCACAGCACAGCCAGCATAGAGACGCCCACTGCTGCTATCTCACAACTGTAATACCTCACAGTCCTGTGTATATATCTGTAACATCAGCCACAGCACAGCCAGCATAGAGACACCCACTACTGCTATCTCACATCTGTAATACCTCACAGTCCTGTGTATACATCTGAAACATCAGCCACAGCACAGCCAGCATAGAGACGCCCACTACTGCTATCTCACATCTGTAATACCACACAGTCCTGTGTATACATCTGTAACATCAGCCACAGCTCAGCCAGCATAGAGACACCTACTACTGCTATCTCATATATGTAATACCTCACAGTCCTGTGTATACATCTGTAACATCAGCCACAGCACAGCCAGCATAGAGACACCCACTACTGCTATCTCACATCTGTAATACCTCACAGTCCTGGGTATACATCTGTAACATCAGCCACAGCACAGCCAGCATAGAGACACCCACTACTGCTATCTCACAACTGTAATAACTCACAGTCCTGTGTATACATCTGTAACATCAGCCACAGCACAGCCAGCATAGAGACACCCACTACTGCTATCTCACATCTGTAATATCTCACAGTCCTGTGTATACATCTGTAACATCATCTACAGCTCAGCCAGCATAGAGACACCCACTACTGCTTTCTCACATCTGTAATACCTCACAGTCCTGTGTATACATCTGTAACATCAGCCACAGCTCAGCCAGCATAGAGACACCCACTACTGCTTTCTCACATCTGTAATACCTCACAGTCCTGTGTATACATCTGTAACATCAGCCACAGCACAGCCAGCATAGAGACACCCACTACTGCTATCTCACATCTGTAATACCTCAGTCCTGTGTATACATCTGTAACATCAGCCACAGCACAGCCAGCATAGAGACACCCACTACTACTATCTCACATCTGTAATACCTCACAGTCCTGTGTATACATCTGTAACATCATCCACAGCACAGCCAGCATAGAGACACCCACTACTGCTTTCTCACATCTGTAATACCTCACAGTCCTGTGTATACATCAGTAACATCAGCCACAGCACAGCCAGCATAGAGACACCCACTACTGCTATCTCACATCTGTAATACCTCAGTCCTGTGTATACATCTGTAACATAAGCCACAGCACAGCCAGCATAGAGACACCCACTACTGCTATCTCACATCTGTAATACCTCACAGTCCTGTGTATACATCTGTAACATCAGGCACAGCACAGCCAGCATAGAGACGCCCACTACTGCTATCTCACATCTGTAATATCTCACAGTCCTGTGTATACATCTGAAACATCAGCCACAGCACAGCCATCATAGAGACACCCACTACTGCTATCTCACATCTGTAATACCTCACATTCCTGTGTATACATCTGTAACATCAGCCACAGCTCAGCCAGCATAGAGACACCCACTACTGCTATCTCACATCTATAATACCTCACAGTCCTGTGTATACATCTGTAATATCAGCCACAGCACAGCCAGCATAGACACCCACTACTGCTATCTCACATCTGTAATACCTCACAGTCCTGTGTATACATCTGTAACATCAGCCACAGCACAGCCAGCATAGAGACACCCACTACTGCTATCTCACATCTGTAATACCTCACAGTCCTGTGTATACATCAGTAACATCAGCCACAGCACAGCCAGCATAAAGACACTCACTACTGCTATCTCACATCTGTAATACCTCACAGTCCTGTGTATACATCTGTAACATCAGGCACAGCACAGCCAGCATAGAGACGCCCACTACTGCTATCTCACATCTGTAATATCTCACAGTCCTGTGTATACATCTGTAACATCAGCCACAGCTCAGCCAGCATAGAGACACCCACTACTGCTATCTCACATCTGTAATATCTCACAGTCCTGTGTATACATCTGTAACATCAGCCACAGCACAGCCAGCATAGACCCCCACTACTGCTGTCTCACATCTGTAATACCTCACAGTCCTGTGTATACATCTGTAACATCAGCCACAGTTCAGCCAGCATAGAGATTCCCACTGCTGCTATCTCACATCTGTAATACCTCAGTCCTGTGTATACATCTATAACATCAGCCACAGCACAGCCAGCATAGAGACACCCACTACTGCTATCTCACATCTGTTATACCTCACAGTCCTCTGTATACATCTGTAACATCAGCCACAGCATTGCCAGCATAGACACCCACTACTGCTATCTCACATCTGTAATACCTCACAGTCCTGTATATACAGCTGTAACATCAGCCACAGCTCAGCCAGCATAGAGACACCCACTACTGCTATCTCACATCTGTAATACCTCACAGTCCTGTGTATACATCTGTAACATCATCCACAGCTCAGCCAGCATAGAGACACCCACTACTGCTATCTCACATCTGTAATACCTCACAGTTCTGTGTATACATCTGTAACATCAGCCACAGCACAGCCAGCATAGACACCCACTACTGCTATCTCACATCTGTAATACCTCACAGTCCTGTGTATACATCTGTAACATCACTCACAGCTCAGCCAGCATAGAGATACCCACTACTGCTATCTCACATCTGTAATACCTCACAGTCCTGTGTATACATCTGTAACATCAGCCACAGCTCAGCCAGCATAGAGACACCACTACTGCTATCTCACATCTGTAATACCTCACAGTCCTGTGTATACATCAGTAACATCAGCCACCTCACAGCCAGCATAGAGACACCCACTACTGCTATCTCACATCTGTAATACCCCACAGTCCTGTGTATACATCTGTAACATCAGCCACAGCTCAGCCAGCATAGAGACACCCACTGCTGCTATCTCACATCTGTAATACCTCACAGTCCTGTGTATACATCTGTAACATCAGCCACAGCTCAGCCAGCATAGAGACACCCACTACTGCTATCTCACATCTGTAATACCTCACAGTCCTGTGTATACATCTGTAACATCAGCCACAGCTCAGCCAGCATAGAGACACCCACTACTGCTCTCTCACATCTGTAATACCTCACAGTCCTGTGTATACATCTGTAACATCAGCCACAGCACAGCCAGTATAGGGACACCCACTACTGCTATCTCACATCTGTAATACCTCACAGTCCTGTGTATACATCTGTAACATCAGCCACAGCTCAGCCAGCATAGAGACACCCACTACTGCTCTCTCACATCTGTAATACCTCACAGTCCTGTGTATACATCTGTAACATCAGCCACAGCTCAGCCAGCATAGAGACACCCACTACTGCTTTCTCACATCTGTAATACCTCACAGTCCTGTGTATACATCTGTAACATCAGCCACAGCTCAGCCAGCATAGAGACACCCACTACTGCTCTCTCACATCTGTAATACCTCACAGTCCTGTGTATACATCTGTAACATCAGCCACAGCACAGCCAGCATAGAGACACCCACTACTGCTATCTCACATCTGTAATACCTCACAGTCCTGTGTATACATCTGTAACATCAGCCACAGCACAGCCAGCATAGAGACACCCATTACTGCTATCTCACATATGTAATACCTCACAGTCTTGTATATACATCTGTAACATCAGCCACAGCTCAGCCAGCATAGAGAGAATCACTACTGCTCTCTCACATCTGTAATACCTCACAGTCCTGTGTATACATCTGTAACATCAGTCACAGCTCAGCCAGCATAGAGACACCCATTACTGCTATCTCACATCTGTAATACCTCACAGTCCTGTGTATACATGAATAACAACAGCCACAGCTCAGCCAGCATAGAGACACCCACTACTGCAATCTCACATCTGTAATACCTCACAGTCCTGTGTATACATCAGTAACATCGGCCCCTCACACACATTCACTGCAGGAATGACCTTACTCAGAAATTGCTAACCTCATCGCACGCAGTATGCCGTATGCCATTGCACTGGCTAATTTATGCACGCCCATGTAGTGGCGTTTCTCAGACCACTCCCGCATTACCACCCCCAAACGCTGCCCTGACGTCACTCGCTCTGCGTTGGCTTTGAATCTCTGTGAGTGATCGCAGAGCAATCGCAATGCTAACTCACGCACCCACACTGCGATGCATACGCAGCATACAACAATCGCCCCTCTGCAAACGCTATCGCAATAGCGATCCGTGCAGAATCAGGCCCTTAGACCTGCGGCAATAACATGACGGCCAGTCGCTACTGTCTCAGGAAAGGGCCATAAAGCTGGATCATCGTATTGTAGTACTAACAATGGGAGAGAAAAGACAGCTCTGTTTTCTGGGGCACCGTCATAAGAATTTAAAATGTCACTTTTAAACACGTGATCTGCGAATGAAGTCCCGATTGCAGTGGCTAGTTCGCGCCCGCGCAGTGGGATGCATGCACAGAACACAACAATCAGCTGATTGCGTGCGTATTAGCAACTGCGATCTTCGCTGAATAAGGCCCAGTATATGGGCGCAAATGACTGACACATCCCCATACTATGGTACTATAACCTTATGCATACTTGCCGGCATTCAGCGCCCTCCTTCCGAAGGGCTCCCGGGGAGGACTTAGGGTTAGGCACCCCCCCAGGAAGGTAGGGTTAGGCTAGGGAAAGGGGGGTTTAGGGTTAGGCACCCCCGGGGGGAGGTTAGGGTTAGGCTGCGGGGAAGGGGCAGTTAGGTTTAGGCACTTAGAGGGGAGTTGAGGTTAGGCACTTGGGGGGGGGGAGGTTAAGGTTAGGCACCCATACGGGAGGGTTAGGGGGGGAGGTTAGGTCAGTAAATAGAAAAAATACATACCATGCGGCTGTCGGTAAATCATACTGATTCCCATAAAAATGTCCTATATTCCTCCAGGACTTGTTTGGCATGTGCGGAGGCTGTTGACATAACCCCCACTACCACATAAGGACCACCAATCCTGGTCCTCTGTGTGCACTGGGTCATCTGGTATAGCTGTGTACTTTGAGTCTGAATTATTACGGATCGATATTGCAAAATATGCTAATGTTTGCACTCGCAAAGCCACCATAGAGGCGCCCACTACCGCACATCCGTAATACCTTGCAGTCCTGCGTATACATCGGTAACATCGGCCCCTCACGCACATTTACAGCAGCTCTGACCTTACTCAGACATTACTAACCTCGTCGCACGCAGCGAGTACTCAAGCTGCGTATGCCGTCGCAGTGTCTAATTTATGCACGCCCATGTAACGGTGTTCAAATGGACAGGCACGCCTGCGTTTCACCAACCACTCCCCCATCAACACCCCCAAACACTGACTTCCTGTCCATTGATCTTCGATGGCTGTATATATGTGTAGGTGATTGCAGTGCGAGCGCAATGCCAACTCACGCACGTGCACTGCGGTGCCTGCGCAGCACGCACCATCGGCCGATCTGCGTACTCTGTTGCAGTTGCGATCTGTAATGAATCCTTTGTCCTTTGATGCTGGGTTTTCCACCTTAAGAAATGATGCAGTACACAGCATGCCATGACAGCCCAGCCGCTCTCGCCCATACGCAGATTGATGTGGAAGATCCGGAAGCAATAGCTTAAGATCCCAAATGCCTTTTCCACAAAATCGTTGTATATACACTTCTCCAGGATGCAGTCAGGAAGCCGACGGTCTAAATGCCGACCGCCGGCTTCCCAGCTGTCTAATCCCGGCAGGGGTCTAATGGCAGGTGTTGAAACCCCGACGCCTGTGATTTTACCTATGCCGGGAGCCCGACGCCCGGCATACTGGTCGAAGGTAAGCCGGGCATGGACAGCCACGGGGGGAGAGGGTTAGGTTAGGGCTCCCGGGGGGGACTTAAGGTTAGGCACCCCCCCAGGAGGGTTAGGGTAAGGTGGTGTTAGGCACCCCCGGGGGGGAGGTTAGGGTTAGGCACCCCCCAGGGAGACTTAGGTTTAGGCTGCCGGGAAGTGATGGTTAGGTTTAGGTGCTTACAGGGGGGGTTAGGCACTTGGGGAGGGGGTTAGGGTTAGGCGCCCCTAAGGGAGGGTTAGGGGGGGGGTTAGGTTAGTAATAGTTTAAATACTTACCTGTCGGGGTCTTCACTGCCGGTCTTCCGGCTTCGGGATTTGAACCCCCGGACATGCGTCCGGTGGTATTTCGTACCGATCCTGCTTCTCCTTTGTCAGTCCTCTTTGTGCATCTGGCTTCATAATGTGCTCATGTAGCGCGAAGGCCTTGTCATCTACGAACGCAAAATTGAGGCCGTGCTTGGTTTCCTCAGCAGACGGTAAATTGAGCGTTTTGGAGATAAGATTCTGGTAGAAAGCCGTCTGCTTACAGGAGCCGCCATCAGAAGCACGACCATCCTTGCCAACATCCACAAATAGGAATTCGTAGTTGGCATTTACCACGGCCATCAGAACAATGCTGAAGAATTCCTAGTAATTATAGTAATAGGGTCCGCTCTTGGCAGGAGGGGTTAGACGCACATGTTTGCCATCTATGGCATCCCCGCAGTTATGGAAACTCCATTGTCTTTCAAATTCCTCAGCAATACTTTTCCATTCCTCCCCAGTTATAGGGAACTAGAAATAAAAATAAACATACAAATACATGAACTTAACATATCTTTAATATTTTTCAGGCTGCAAAATCTGACCTCCCAGTAGACATTTCCCCAGAAATTACCTGCAAGCTGCTGGACACCTCATCACAACCCATGCCACCCCCCAAAAAAGCCCAGGGAAAAAAAACACAGAGCAACAGTCCTTGCAACTGTACAGCAAGTGCTGCAACAACTACCTGATGACTGGGACATATTTGGATCAGGAGTACCGTATATACTTGAGCATATACCGTATGTCTAATGACCAGAGAGTGGAGTTCGAAAGACTTGTGTATGACCTGGTGGTACGGGGGATAGGTACTGAAGCCACAAACCCAGATAAAAGACCCACCACTCCAATACTACCTCCCACCCCATCAGCGGCAAATCCCCCCCACCCATCACTCCGCCATTTCAAGTGGCATTTATTCATCAATGTTACATTACTCTTGTGACCTACACTCAAATGATGAGCCACAGTTTTATCATTTGTAATTTATTAGGCGTCATATTTTATATAAAAAATGGGACCTATTTATCATATGTAATATGCTCTGTGGTCTGTGATATATGTCGCTCTTGTCAATCAGTTGCCAGATGTCATTTATGAAACACGTGATAGCTATAGGGCCTGATTGGAGCACAATATATCTTACACCACAGAGGTTATTACGTACGATGAAACTTGTTGATAAATGATCCCAGAAATTTGCATTTATGGGGTATATTTACTAGGGATGTGCAGGCTCGGTTCTACTCGGTTCCGTTCGGTTCTTTTTACCGGATCTTATTGGGTTTCAGCTGTCACGAGTTTTGGATAGCCAATAAGATTCGGTAAAAAGAACCGAACGGAACCGAGTAGAACCGAGCCTGCACATCCCTAATATTTACTAAAGTGAGGGTTTTTAAAAGTGGAGATGATGTCCATAAGCAACCAATCAGATTCTACTTAACATTTACTGTATCTAGTACCTTTTAGAAGATAAAGATAATAGCTAGAATCTGATTGGCTGCTATGGGCAACATCTCCACTTCTAACAACCCTGCACTTTAGTAAATATACCCCCTATGTGTCCAAATTGTTTTTGGACTATAGCCTTTTTTTTAATAAAAGTTTTATAATATTATGATATTATACTGTGTTGCTGTTTAAAAAGGGACAAAATATATATATATATATAAAATTCTTTAATATATGTTGCCGGCCTTCCAATACGGTGCAGATTATATATTGTCTAATACGGTGCAGATTACATATTGTGTAATACGGTGCAGATTACATATTGTGTAATACGGTGCATATTATATATTGTGTAATACGGTGCAGATTACATATTGTGTAATACGGTGCAGATTACATATTGTGTAATACGGTGCAGATTATATATTGTGTAATACGGTGCAGATTATATATTGTGTAATACAGTGCAGATTATATATTGTGTAATACGGTGCAGATTACATATTGTCTAACACGGTGCAGATTATATATTGTGTAATACGGTGCAGATTATATATTGTGTAATACGGTGCAGATTATATTTTGTGTAATACGGTGCAGATTTTATATTGTCTAATACGGTGCAGATTATATATTGTGTAATACGGTGCATATTATATATTGTGTAATACGGTGCAGATTACATATTGTGTAATACGGTGCAGATTATATATTGTGTAATACGGTGCAGATTATATATTGTGTAATACGGTGCAGATTACATATTGTGTAATACGGTGCAGATTACATATTGTGTAATACGGTGCAGATTATATATTGTGTAATACGGTGCAGATTACATATTGTGTAATACGGTGCAGATTATATATTGTCTAATACGGTGCAGATTTTATATTGTGTAATACGGTGCAGATTTTATATTGTCTAATACGGTGCAGATTTTATATTCTGTAATACGGTGCACATTATATATTGTGTAATACGGTGCAGATTTTATATTGTGTAATACGGTGCATATTATATATTGTGTAATACGGTGCAGATTTTATATTGTCTAATACGGTGCACATTATATATTGTGTAATACGGTGCACATTATATATTGTGTAATACGGTGCAGATTTTATATTGTGTAATACGGTGCATATTATATATTGTGTAATACGGTGTCTAATACGGTGCAGATTATATATTGTGTAATACGATGCAGATTTTATTTTGTGTAATGCGATGCAGATTTTATGTTGTGTAATACGGTGCAGATTTTATATTGTCTAAGACGGTGTCTAATACGGTGCAGATTATATATTGTGTAATACGATGCAGATTTTATATTGTGTAATACGGTGCAGATTATATATTGTGTAATACGGTGCAGATTATATATTGTGTAATACGGTGCAGATTATATATTGTGTAATGCGATGCAGATTTTATGTTGTGTAATACGGTGCAGATTATATATTGTCTAATACGGTGCAGATTACATACTGTGTAATACGGTGCAGATTATATATTGTGTAATACGGTGCAGATTATATATTGTGTAATGCGATGCAGATTTTATGTTGTGTAATACGGTGCACATTATATATTGTGTAACACGGTGCAGATTATATATTGTCTAATACGGTGCAGATTTTATATTGTCTAATACGGTGCAGATTTTATATTGTGTAATACGGTGCACATTATATATTGTGTAATACGGTACAGATTTTATATTGTCTAATACGGTGCAGATTATATATTATGTAATACGGTGTCTAATACGGTGCAGATTATATATTGTGTAATACGGTGCAGATTATATATTGTGTAATGCGATGCAGATTTTATGTTGTGTAATACGGTGCAGATTATATATTGTCTAATACGGTGCAGATTATATATTGTGTAATACGGCGCAGATTTTATATTGTGTAATACGGTGCAGATTATATATTGTCTAATACGGTGCAGATTATATATTGTGTAATACGATGCAGATTATATATTGTCTAATACGGTGCAGATTTTATATTGTCTAATACGGTGCAGATTATATATTGTGTAATACAATGCAGATTTTATATTGTGTAACACGGTGCAGATTATATATTGTGTAATACGGTGCAGATTATATATTGTGTAATACAGTGCATATTATACATTGTGTAATATGGTGCAGATTATACATTGTCTAATACGGTGCAGATTATATATTGTGTAATACGGTGCAGATTATATATTGTGTAATACGGTGTAGATTATACATTGTCTAATACGGTGCAGATTATATATTGTCTAATACGGTGCAGATTATATATTGTCTAATATGGTGCAGATTTTATATTGTCTAATACGGTGCAGATTATATATTGTGTAATACAATGCAGATTTTATATTGTGTAACACGGTGCAGATTATATATTGTGTAATACGGTGCAGATTATATATTGTGTAATACAGTGCATATTATATATTGTGTAATACGGTGCAGATTATACATTGTCTAATACGGTGCAGATTATACATTGTGTAATACGGTGCAGATTATACATTGTGTAATACGGTGTAGATTATACATTGTCTAATACGGTGCAGATTATATATTGTCTAATACGGTGCAAATTACATATTGTGTAATACGGTGCAGATTTTATATTGTCTAATACGGTGCAGATTTTATATTGTCTAATACGGTGCAGATTACATATTGTGTAATACGGTGCAGATTACATATTGTGTAATACGGTGCAGATTATATATTGTGTAATACGGTGCAGATTATATATTGTGTAATACGGTGCAGATTACATATTGTGTAATACGGTGCTGATTACATATTGTGTAATACGGTGCAGATTACATATTGTGTAATACGGTGCAGATTATATATTGTGTAATACTGTGCAGATTATATATTGTGTAATACGGTGCAGATTATATATTGTGTAATACGGTGCAGATTTTATATTGTGTAATACGGTGCAGATTATATATTGTGTAATACGGTGCAGATTTTATATTGTCTAATACGGTGCAGATTATATATTGTGTAATACGGTGCAGATTTTATATTGTGTAATACGGTGCAGATTATATATTGTGTAATACGGTGCAGATTTTATATTGTCTAATACGGTGCAGATTATATATTGTGTAATACGGTGCAGATTATATATTGTGTAATACGGTGCAGATTTTATATTGTGTAATACGGTGCAGATTACATATTGTGTAATACGGTGCAGATTACATATTGTGTAATACGGTGCAGATTACATATTGTGTAATACGGTGCAGATTTTATATTGTCTAATACGGTGCAGATTTTATATTGTGTAATACGGTGCACATTATATATTGTGTAATACGGTGCAGATTTTATATTGTGTAATACGGTGCATATTATATATTGTGTAATACGGTGTCTAATACGGTGCAGATTATATATTGTGTAATACGATGCAGATTTTATTTTGTGTAATGCGATGCAGATTTTATGTTGTGTAATACGGTGCAGATTTTATATTGTCTAATACGGTGTCTAATACGGTGCAGATTATATATTGTGTAATACGATGCAGATTTTATATTGTGTAATACGGTGCAGATTATATATTGTGTAATACGGTGCAGATTATATATTGTGTAATACGGTGCAGATTATATATTGTGTAATGCGATGCAGATTTTATGTTGTGTAATACGGTGCAGATTACATATTGTGTAATACGGTGCAGATTACATATTGTGTAATACGGTGCAGATTATATATTGTCTAATACGGTGCAGATTTTATATTGTGTAATACGGTGCAGATTTTATATTGTCTAATACGGTGCAGATTTTATATTGTGTAATACGGTGCACATTATATATTGTGTAATACGGTGCAGATTTTATATTGTCTAATACGGTGTAGATTTTATATTGTGTAATACGGTGCACATTATATATTGTGTAATACGGTGTCTAATACGGTGCAGATTATATATTGTGTAATACGATGCAGATTTTATTTTGTGTAATGCGATGCAGATTTTATGTTGTGTAATACGGTGCAGATTTTATATTGTCTAATACGGTGTCTAATACGGTGCAGATTATATATTGTGTAATACGATGCAGATTTTATATTGTGTAATACGGTGCAGATTATATATTGTGTAATACGGTGCAGATTATATATTGTGTAATACGGTGCAGATTATATATTGTGTAATGCGATGCAGATTTTATGTTGTGTAATACGGTGCAGATATTTTTTCTAATACGGTGCAGATTATATATTGTGTAATACGGCGCAGATTTTATATTGTGTAATACGGTGCAGATTATATATTGTGTAATACGGTGCAGATTATATATTGTCTAATACGGTGCAGATTATATATTGTGTAATACGATGCAGATTATATATTGTCTAATACGGTGCAGATTTTATATTGTCTAATACGGTGCAGATTATATATTGTATAATACAATGCAGATTTTATATTGTGTAATACGGTGCATATTATATATTGTGTAATACGGTGCAGATTATATATTGTGTAATACGGTGCAGATTATATATTGTGTAATACGGTGCAGATTATATATTGTCTAATACGGTGCAGATTACATATTGTGTAATACGGTGCAGATTATATATTGTCTAATACGGTGCAGATTTTATATTGTCTAATACGGTGCAGATTATATATTGTATAATACAATGCAGATTTTATATTGTGTAATACGGTGCATATTATATATTGTGTAATACGGTGCAGATTATATATTGTGTAATACGGTGCAGATTATATATTGTGTAATACGGTGCAGATTATATATTGTCTAATACGGTGCAGATTACATATTGTGTAATACGGTGCAGATTATATATTGTCTAATACGGTGCAGATTTTATATTGTCTAATACGGTGCAGATTATATATTGACTAATACGGTGCAGATTACATATTGTGTAATACGGTGCAGATTATATATTGTGTAATACGGTGCAGATTATATATTGTCTAATATGGTGCAGATTATATATTGTGTAATACGGTGCAGATTACATATTGTGTAATACGGTGCAGATTACATATTGTGTAATACGGTGCAGATTATATATTGTGTAATACGGTGCAGATTATATATTATGGGAGAGACGTCATGACGTCTCTCCCATAATGCAGAGCGGGCCGGCCTGGGAGGGTGGACGGCGGCAGGGGCAGTGGCCAGAGCGGGGATTCAGGTACATTTTTTTAAATTTTTTTTACTTGTATTTGTCTGCACTGCATCGGAGGGAGGGGGGGGACTACTACTGGGGAGGACTACTACTGAGGGCACTGCATCGGGAGGGGGGACCTCTACTGGGGGCACTGCATCGGGAGGGGGGACCTCTACTGGGGCACTACTGGGGGGGACTACTACTGGGGGCATTGCATCGGGAGGGGGGACCTCTACTGGGGGGGACCTCTACTGGGGGCATTGCATCAGGAGGGGGGACCTCTACTGGGGGCACTACTGGGGAGGGGACTACTACTGGGGGCATTGCATCGGGATGGCGGATCTCTACTGGGGGGGTCCTCTACTGGGGGCACTACTGGGGAGGGGACTACTACTGGGGGATTGCATCGGGATGGGGGATCTCTACTGGAAGGGTTACCTCTACTGGGGGCACTACATAGGGAGGACCACTACAGGGGGCACTGTATAAGGGGCTCTGGATAGGGAGGATCACTACTGGGGGCCTGCATAAGGGGGACCACTACTGGGGGCACTGCATAGGGGGGACTACTACTGCTGGGCATTATATAAAGGGCAATGCATAGGGATACCACTACTGGGGGCACTGCATAGGGGGGACTACTACTGGGGACATTATATAAAGGGCACTGCATAGGGATACCACTACTGGGGGCACTGCATAGGGGGGGACTACTACCGGGGGCACTATATAAAGGGCACTGCATAGGAGTATCACTACTGGGGGCACTGCATAGGGGGGGACTACTACTGGGGGCACTATATAAAGGGCACTGCATAGGGTGTACCACTACTGGGGGCACTGCATGGGGGGAGTACTACTGGGGGCACTATTTCAGGGGCTCTCTCCCTTTATTTTCCTAATTATGTACTGTATAAGGGGCACTATTGGGGTTAAGGTGCTTATGGATAGGAATGTTCAGTGTCGAGAAAGGGGTGTGTGTCATGTTGACACGTCTCATTTTTAAGTGACCACTCCCATTATTTTGCCCAAAGCTTTAGGTGAGATATGGGAGCTAAACTTCAAGTCAGCCAGGGTCTTGCCAGTAGCCAGGAACCTCAGGGTAGCCACCAGCCGGGACGTCCTCCCACAACGGTGTTCTGCCTCCTTATATAGGAAGTGACCAGGCATCCATGACATACTTGCCTACTTTTGAAAAAGCATTTCAGGGAGATTGTGAAAGCAGCACCTATGAGCGTGGCGGTAAAGTGGGCGTGTACTGCTACATCTGAGGGGCGCGTCCTACATGTGATGGGCGTGTTCTGCTACATCTGAGAGGCGTGTCATATAAATTGATTTACATACAAATGTAAATGAGCCCCAAAGCAGTTAGTAAGATCTGCTTGGTGATGAAAACACACTGATACTTCTCAGAAAATACATGTAGCCATAGGGATCATTGTGCCTTACACCCAATACAGGGAAATTATACTAATGATCCCATTTGAATGTATATATCTCTGTTTTTTTTGTATATAACCGCTACATAATGGGGATAAGGTGCAATCAGGGAGATTGTAAGACTTTTCAGGGAGTCATGGCGATTGCTGCTATTCCAGGGAAAGATCGTAGTTGTTAACACGCACGCAATTGGCCAATTGTTGTGTTCTACGCATGCATCGCAGTGGGCGTTCGTGAAGCAGCCACTGCGATCGGGACTGCGATCGCAGTGACTACGTAGACCCATCGGAGAGTGATTGACAGGAAGTGCCGTTTGTGGGTGGTCGGCGAAACACAGGTGTGCCAGTGCGTTTGAACATCGTTGCATGGGCGTGCATAAATTATCCACTGCGATGCCATACGCAGCCTGAGGCGTGATAGCGTGAGAGGAAATGAGCAATTCCTGTGGTAAGGTCAGAGCTTGTACAAGTGTGCGTGAGGCTGCAATGGTACTCAATGTTACTTTGCGGACTTGCTAAGTATTAGAGATGTGTGTCAGGTGGGCGTCCTTATGTAGTGCTGCGACAGCATAGCGATCGCAATGGATTAGCGTACTATCGCAGTTGAACTGCGTGCGATTATGGCGCTGTGATCGCAGCAGCGATCCTTACTGAATCAGGCCCTCAGTCTCTGTGCAATCTCTCTATCAGCTAACACCATACTCAGTATATTGCCATAACTCAATCATGAAAATGATCCATAGAAAAGAGAATAAAATATAGACGCTCTTTGTTAAGCCAAGCAACACACAGCACAGCAGTAATGCAATGTACAGCGTTCAGCAGGTATACACCAAGCCTCGCTAGTCACACAGCACAGCAGTAATGTAATGTACAGCATTCAGCAGGTATACACCAAGCCTCACTAGTCACACAGCACAGCAGTAATGTAATGTACAGCGTTCAGCAGGTATACACCAAGCCTCACTAGTCACACAGCACAGCAGTAATGTAATGTACAGCATTCAGCAGGTATACACCAAGCCTCGCTAGTCACACAGCACAGCAGTAATGTAATGTACAGCATTCAGCAGGTATACACCAAGCCTCACTAGTCACACAGCACAGCAGTAATGTAATGTACAGCGTTCAGCAGGTATACACCAAGCCTCACTAGTCACACAGCACAGCAGTAATGTAATGTACAGCGTTCAGCAGGTATACACCAAGCCTCACTAGTCACACAGCACAGCAGTAATGTAATGTACAGCGTTCAGCAGGTATACACCAAGCCTCACTAGTCACACAGCACAGCAGGAATGTAATGTACAGCGTTCAGCAGGTATACACCAAGCCTCACTAGTCACACAGCACAGCAGTAATGTAATGTACAGCATTCAGCAGGTATACACCAAGCCTCGCTAGTCACACAGCACAGCAGTAATGCAATGTACAGCGTTCAGCAGGTATACACCAAGCCTCGCTAGTCACACAGCACAGCAGTAATGTAATGTACAGCGTTCAGCAGGTATACACCAAGCCTCACTAGTCACACAGCACAGCAGTAATGTAATGTACAGCGTTCAGCAGGTATACACCAAGCCTCACTAGTCACACAGCACAGCAGTAATGTAATGTACAGCATTCAGCAGGTATACACCAAGCCTCGCTAGTCACACAGCACAGCAGTAATGTAATGTACAGCATTCAGCAGGTATACACCAAGCCTCACTAGTCACACAGCACAGCAGTAATGTAATGTACAGCGTTCAGCAGGTATACACCAAGCCTCACTAGTCACACAGCACAGCAGTAATGTAATGTACAGCGTTCAGCAGGTATACACCAAGCCTCACTAGTCACACAGCACAGCAGTAATGTAATGTACAGCGTTCAGCAGGTGTACACCAAGCCTCACTAGTCACACAGCACAGCAGTAATGTAATGTACAGCGTTCAGCAGGTATACACCAAGCCTCACTAGTCACACAGCACAGCAGTAATGTAATGTACAGCGTTCAGCAGGTATACACCAAGCCTCACTAGTCACACAGCACAGCAGGAATGTAATGTACAGCGTTCAGCAGGTATACACCAAGCCTCACTAGTCACACAGCACAGCAGTAATGTAATGTACAGCATTCAGCAGGTATACACCAAGCCTCACTAGTCACACAGCACAGCAGTAATGCAATGTACAGCATTCAGCAGGTATACACCAAGCCTCACTAGTCACACAGCACAGCAGTAATGCAATGTACAGCGTTCAGCAGGTGTACACCAAGCCTCACTAGTCACACAGCACAGCAGTAATGCAATGTACAGCATTCAGCAGGTATACACCAAGCCTCGCTAGTCACACAGCACAGCAGTAATGTAATGTACAGCATTCAGCAGGTATACACCAAGCCTCACTAGTCACACAGCACAGCAGTAATGTAATGTACAGCATTCAGCAGGTATACACCAAGCCTCACTAGTCACACAGCACAGCAGTAATGTAATGTACAGCATTCAGCAGGTACACACCAAGCCTCACTAGTCACACAGCACAGCAGTAATGTAATGTACAGCGTTCAGCAGGTACACACCAAGCCTCACTAGTCACACAGCACAGCAGTAATGTAATGTACAGCGTTCAGCAGGTACACACCAAGCCTCACTAGTCACACAGCACAGCAGTAATGTAATGTACAGCGTTCAGCAGGTATACACCAAGCCTCGCTAGTCACACAGCACAGCAGTAATGTAATGTACAGCGTTCAGCAGGTATACACCAAGCCTCACTAGTCACACAGCACAGCAGTAATGTAATGTACAGCGTTCAGCAGGTACACACCAAGCCTCGCTAGTCACACAGCACAGCAGTAATGTAATGTACAGCATTCAGCAGGTATACACCAAGCCTCACTAGTCACACAGCACAGCAGTAATGCAATGTACAGCATTCAGCAGGTGTACACCAAGCCTCACTAGTCACACAGCACAGCAGTAATGTAATGTACAGCGTTCAGCAGGTACACACCAAGCCTCACTAGTCACACAGCACAGCAGTAATGTAATGTACAGCGTTCAGCAGGTGTACACCAAGCCTCACTAGTCACACAGCACAGCAGTAATGTAATGTACAGCGTTCAGCAGGTATACACCAAGCCTCGCTAGTCACACAGCACAGCAGTAATGCAATGTACAGCGTTCAGCAGGTATACACCAAGCCTCGCTAGTCACACAGCACAGCAGTAATAGCCTCACTAGTCACACAGCACAGCAGTAATGTAATGTACAGCATTCAGCAGGTATACACCAAGCCTCACTAGTCACACAGCACAGCAGTAATGTAATGTACAGCATTCAGCAGGTATACACCAAGCCTCACTAGTCACACAGCACAGCAGTAATGCAATGTACAGCGTTCAGCAGGTATACACCAAGCCTCACTAGTCACACAGCACAGCAGTAATGTAATGTACAGCATTCAGCAGGTATACACCAAGCCTCACTAGTCACACAGCACAGCAGTAATGTAATGTACAGCATTCAGCAGGTATACACCAAGCCTCGCTAGTCACACAGCACAGCAGTAATGTAATGTACAGCATTCAGCAGGTATACACCAAGCCTCACTAGTCACACAGCACAGCAGTAATGCAATGTACAGCGTACAGCAGGTATACACCAAGCCTCACTAGTCACACAGCACAGCAGTAATGTAATGTACAGCATTCAGCAGGTATACACCAAGCCTCACTAGTCACACAGCACAGCAGTAATGTAATGTACAGCGTACAGCAGGTATACACCAAGCCTCACTAGTCACACAGCACAGCAGTAATGTAATGTACAGCGTTCAGCAGGTATACACCAAGCCTCACTAGTCACACAGCACAGCAGTAATGTAATGTACAGCGTTCAGCAGGTATACACCAAGCCTCACTAGTCACACAGCACAGCAGTAATGTAATGTACAGCGTTCAGCAGGTATACACCAAGCCTCGCTAGTCACACAGCACAGCAGTAATGTAATGTACAGCGTTCAGCAGGTATACACCAAGCCTCGCTAGTCACACAGCACAGCAGTAATGCAATGTACAGCGTTCAGCAGGTATACACCAAGCCTCACTAGTCACACAGCACAGCAGTAATGTAATGTACAGCGTTCAGCAGGTATACACCAAGCCTCGCTAGTCACACAGCACAGCAGTAATGTAATGTACAGCGTTCAGCAGGTATACACCAAGCCTCGCTAGTCACACAGCACAGCAGTAATGTAATGTACAGCGTTCAGCAGGTATACACCAAGCCTCGCTAGTCACACAGCACAGCAGTAATGCAATGTACAGCGTTCAGCAGGTATACACCAAGCCTCGCTAGTCACACAGCACAGCAGTAATGCAATGTACAGCATTCAACAGGTATACACCAAGCCTCACTAGTCACACAGCACAGCAGTAATGTAATGTACAGCATTCAGCAGGTATACACCAAGCCTCGCTAGTCACACAGCACAGCAGTAATGCAATGTACAGCGTTCAGCAGGTATACACCAAGCCTCACTAGTCACACAGCACAGCAGTAATGTAATGTACAGCATTCAGCAGGTATACACCAAGCCTCACTAGTCACACAGCACAGCAGTAATGTAATGTACAGCATTCAGCAGGTATACACCAAGCCTCGCTAGACACACAGCACAGCAGTAATGTAATGTACAGCATTCAGCAGGTATACACCAAGCCTCGCTAGTCACACAGCACAGCAGTAATGTAATGTACAGCATTCAGCAGGTATACACCAAGCCTCGCTAGTCACACAGCACAGCAGTAATGCAATGTACAGCGTTCAGCAGGTATACACCAAGCCTCACTAGTCACACAGCACAGCAGTAATGCAATGTACAGCGTTCAGCAGGTATACACCAAGCCTCACTAGTCACACAGCACAGCAGTAATGCAATGTACAGCATTCAGCAGGTATACACCAAGCCTCACTAGTCACACAGCACAGCAGTAATGCAATGTACAGCGTTCAGCAGGTATACACCAAACCTCGCTAGTCACACAGCACAGCAGTAATGCAATGTACAGCGTTCAGCAGGTATACACCAAACCTCGCTAGTCACACAGCACAGCAGTAATGCAATGTACAGCGTTCAGCAGGTATACACCAAACCTCGCTAGTCACACACCACAGCTGTAATGTAATGTACAGCGTTCAGCAGGTATACACCAAGCCTCACTAGTCACACAGCACAGCAGTAATGCAATGTACAGCATTCAGCAGGTATACACCAAGCCTCACTAGTCACACAGCACAGCAGTAATGCAATGTACAGCGTACAGCAGGTATACACCAAGCCTCACTAGTCACACAGCACAGCAGGAATGCAATGTACAGCGTTCAGCAGGTATACACCAAGCCTCGCTAGTCACACAGCACAGCAGTAATGCAATGTACAGCGTACAGCGGGTATACACCAAGCCTCCCTAGTCACACAGCACAGCAGTAATGTAATGTACAGCGTTCAGCAGGTATACACCAAGCCTCGCTAGTCACACAGCACAGCAGTAATGTAATGTACAGCGTACAGCAGGTATACACCAAGCCTCGCTAGTCACACAGCACAGCAGTAATGTAATGTACAGCGTTCAGCAGGTATACACCAAGCCTCACTAGTCACACAGCACAGCAGGAATGCAATGTACAGCGTACAGCAGGTATACACCAAGCCTCGCTAGTCACACAGCACAGCAGTAATGTAATGTACAGCGTTCAGCAGGTATACACCAAGCCTCGCTAGTCACACAGCACAGCAGTAATGTAATGTACAGCGTTCAGCAGGTATACACCAAGCCTCGCTAGTCACACAGCACAGCAGTAATGCAATGTACAGCGTACAGCAGGTATACACCAAGCCTCACTAGTCACAGAGCAGTAATGTAATGTACAGCGTTCAGCAGGTATACACCAAGCCTCGCTAGTCACACAGCACAGCAGTAATGTAATGTACAGCGTTCAGCAGGTATACACCAAGCCTCGCTAGTCACACAGCACAGCAGTAATGTAATGTACAGCGTTCAGCAGGTATACACCAAGCCTCACTAGTCACACAGCACAGCAGTAATGTAATGTACGGCGTTCAGCAGGTATACACCAAGCCTCACTAGTCACACAGCACAGCAGTAATGTAATGTACAGCATTCAGCAGGTATACACCAAGCCTCACTAGTCACACAGCACAGCAGTAATGTAATGTACAGCGTTCAGCAGGTATACGCCAAGCCTCACTAGTCACACAGCACAGCAGTAATGTAATGTACAGCATTCAGCAGGTATACACCAAGCCTCACTAGTCACACAGCACAGCAGTAATGTAATGTACAGCATTCAGCAGGTATACACCAAGCCTCACTAGTCACACAGCACAGCAGTAATGTAATGTACAGCGTTCAGCAGGTATACACCAAGCCTCACTAGTCACACAGCACAGCAGTAATGTAATGTACAGCATTCAGCAGGTATACACCAAGCCTCACTAGTCACACAGCACAGCAGTAATGCAATGTACAGCATTCAGCAGGTATACACCAAGCCTCACTAGTCACACAGCACAGCAGTAATGCAATGTACAGCATTCAGCAGGTATACACCAAGCCTCACTAGTCACACAGCACAGCAGTAATGTAATGTACAGCGTTCAGCAGGTATACACCAAGCCTCACTAGTCACACAGCACAGCAGTAATGTAATGTACAGCATTCAGCAGGTATACACCAAGCCTCACTAGTCACACAGCACAGCAGTAATGCAATGTACAGCATTCAGCAGGTATACACCAAGCCTCACTAGTCACACAGCACAGCAGTAATGTAATGTACAGCGTTCAGCAGGTGTACACCAAGCCTCACTAGTCTCACAGCACAGCAGTAATGTAATGTACAGCGTTCAGCAGGTATACACCAAGCCTCTCTAGTCACACAGCACAGCAGTAATGTAATGTACAGCATTCAGCAGGTATACACCAAGCCTCACTAGTCACACAGCACAGCAGTAACGTAATGTACAGCATTCAGCAGGTATACACCAAGCCTCACTAGTCACACAGCACAGCAGTAACGTAATGTACAGCATTCAGCAGGTGTACACCAAGCCTCACTAGTCACAGAGCAGAGCAGTAATGTAATGTACAGCGTTCAGCAGGTGTACACCAAGCCTCACTAGTCACAGAGCAGAGCAGTAATGTAGTGTACAGCGTTCAGCAGGTATACACCAAGCCTCACTAGTCACACAGCACAGCAGTAATGTAATGTACAGCATTCAGCAGGTATACACCAAGCCTCACTAGTCACACAGCACAGCAGTAATGTAATGTACAGCGTTCAGCAGGTATACACCAAGCCTCACTAGTCACACAGCACAGCAGTAATGTAATGTACAGCGTTCAGCAGGTATACACCAAGCCTCGCTAGTCACACAGCACAGCAGTAATGTAATGTACAGCGTTCAGCAGGTATACACCAAGCCTCACTAGTCACACAGCACAGCAGTAATGTAATGTACAGCGTTCAGCAGGTATACACCAAGCCTCACTAGTCACACAGCACAGCAGTAATGCAATGTACAGCATTCAGCGGGTATACACCAAGCCTCGCTAGTCACACAGCACAGCAGTAATGTAATGTACAGCGTACAGCGGGTATACACCAAGCCTCGTTAGTCACACAGCACAGCAGTAATGTAATGTACAGCGTTCAGCAAGTATACACCAAGCCTCACTAGTCACACAGCACAGCAGTAATGTAATGTACAGCGTTCAGCAGGTATACACCAAGCCTCACTAGTCACACAGCACAGCAGTAATGCAATGTACAGCGTTCAGCAGGTATACACCAAGCCTCACTAGTCACACAGCACAGCAGTAATGTAATGTACAGCGTTCAGCAGGTATACACCAAGCCTCACTAGTCACACAGCACAGCAGTAATGCAATGTACAGCGTACAGCAGGTATACACCAAGCCTCACCTAGTCACACAGCACAGCAGGAATGTAATGTACAGCGTTCAGTAGGTATACACCAAGCCTCGCTAGTCACACAGCACAGCAGTAATGCAATGTACAGCGTACAGCATAGTCACACAGCACAGCAGTAATGTAATGTACAGCGTACAGCAGGTATACACCAAGCCTCGCTAGTCACACAGCACAGCAGTAATGTAATGTACAGCGTTCAGCAGGTATACACCAAGCCTCACTAGTCACACAGCACAGCAGGAATGCAATGTACAGCGTACAGCAGGTATACACCAAGCCTCGCTAGTCACACAGCACAGCAGTAATGTAATGTACAGCGTTCAGCAGGTATACACCAAGCCTCGCTAGTCACACAGCACAGCAGTAATGCAATGTACAGCGTACAGCAGGTATACACCAAGCCTCACTAGTCACACAGCACAGCAGTAATGTAATGTACAGCGTTCAGCAGGTATACACCAAGCCTCGCTGGTCACACAGCACAGCAGTAATGTAATGTACAGCGTTCAGCAGGTGTACACCAAGCCTCGCTAGTCACACAGCACAGCAGTAATGCAATGTACAGCGTTCAGCAGGTATACACCAAGCCTCGCTAGTCACACAGCACAGCAGTAATGTAATGTACAGCGTTCAGCAGGTATACACCAAGCCTCACTAGTCACACAGCACAGCAGTAATGCAATGTACAGCGTTCAGCAGGTATACACCAAGCCTCGCTAGTCACACAGCACAGCAGTAATGCAATGTACAGCATTCAGCAGGTATACACCAAGCCTCACTAGTCACACAGCACAGCAGTAATGTAATGTACAGCGTTCAGCAGGTATACACCAAGCCTCGCTAGTCACACAGCACAGCAGTAATGCAATGTACAGCGTTCAGCAGGTATACACCAAGCCTCGCTAGTCACACAGCACAGCAGTAATGCAATGTACAGCGTTCAGCAGGTATACACCAAGCCTCACTAGTCACACAGCACAGCAGTAATGTAATGTACAGCATTCAGCAGGTATACACCAAGCCTCACTAGTCACACAGCACAGCAGTAATGTAATGTACAGCGTTCAGCAGGTATACACCAAGCCTCACTAGTCACACAGCACAGCAGTAATGTAATGTACAGCGTTCAGCAGGTATACACCAAGCCTCGCTAGTCACACAGCACAGCAGTAATGTAATGTACAGCGTTCAGCAGGTATACACCAAGCCTCACTAGTCACACAGCACAGCAGTAATGTAATGTACAGCGTTCAGCAGGTGTACACCAAGCCTCGCTAGTCACACAGCACAGCAGTAATGCAATGTACAGCGTTCAGCAGGTATACACCAAGCCTCACTAGTCACACAGCACAGCAGTAATGTAATGTACAGCGTACAGCGGGTATACACCAAGCCTCACTAGTCACACAGCACAGCAGTAATGCAATGTACAGCATTCAGCAGGTATACACCAAGCCTCGCTAGTCACACAGCACAGCAGTAATGTAATGTACAGCATTCAGCAGGTATACACCAAGCCTCGCTAGTCACACAGCACAGCAGTAATGTAATGTACAGCGTTCAGCAGGTATACACCAAGCCTCGCTAGTCACACAGCACAGCAGTAATGCAATGTACAGCATTCAGCAGGTATACACCAAGCCTCGCTAGTCACACAGCACAGCAGTAATGCAATGTACAGCATTCAGCAGGTATACACCAAGCCTCGCTAGTCACACAGCACAGCAGTAATGTAATGTACAGCGTTCAGCAGGTATACACCAAGCCTCGCTAGTCACACAGCACAGCAGTAATGTAATGTACAGCGTTCAGCAGGTATACACCAAGCCTCGCTAGTCACACAGCACAGCAGTAATGCAATGTACAGCGTTCAGCAGGTATACACCAAGCCTCGCTAGTCACACAGCACAGCAGTAATGTAATGTACAGCGTTCAGCAGGTATACACCAAGCCTCGCTAGTCACACAGCACAGCAGTAATGTAATGTACAGCGTTCAGCAGGTATACACCAAGCCTCGCTAGTCACACAGCACAGCAGTAATGTAATGTACAGCGTTCAGCAGGTATACACCAAGCCTCGCTAGTCACACAGCACAGCAGTAATGCAATGTACAGCGTTCAGCAGGTATACACCAAGCCTCACTAGTCACACAGCACAGCAGTAATGTAATGTACAGCGTTCAGCAGGTATACACCAAGCCTCACTAGTCACACAGCACAGCAGTAATGCAATGTACAGCGTTCAGCAGGTACACACCAAGCCTCACTAGTCACACAGCACAGCAGTAATGCAATGTACAGCGTTCAGCAGGTACACACCAAGCCTCGCTAGTCACACAGCACAGCAGTAATGTAATGTACAGCGTTCAGCAGGTATACACCAAGCCTCACTAGTCACACAGCACAGCAGTAATGTAATGTACAGCGTTCAGCAGGTATACACCAAGCCTCACTAGTCACACAGCACAGCAGTAATGTAATGTACAGCATTCAGCAGGTATACACCAAGCCTCGCTAGTCACACAGCACAGCAGTAATGTAATGTACAGCGTTCAGCAGGTATACACCAAGCCTCGCTAGTCACACAGCACAGCAGTAATGCAATGTACAGCGTACAGCAGGTATACACCAAGCCTCACTAGTCACAGAGCAGTAATGTAATGTACAGCGTTCAGCAGGTATACACCAAGCCTCGCTAGTCACACAGCACAGCAGTAATGTAATGTACAGCGTTCAGCAGGTATACACCAAGCCTCGCTAGTCACACAGCACAGCAGTAATGTAATGTACAGCGTTCAGCAGGTATACACCAAGCCTCACTAGTCACACAGCACAGCAGTAATGTAATGTACAGCGTTCAGCAGGTATACACCAAGCCTCACTAGTCACACAGCACAGCAGTAATGTAATGTACAGCATTCAGCAGGTATACACCAAGCCTCACTAGTCACACAGCACAGCAGTAATGTAATGTACAGCGTTCAGCAGGTATACACCAAGCCTCACTAGTCACACAGCACAGCAGTAATGTAATGTACAGCATTCAGCAGGTATACACCAAGCCTCACTAGTCACACAGCACAGCAGTAATGCAATGTACAGCATTCAGCAGGTATACACCAAGCCTCACTAGTCACACAGCACAGCAGTAATGCAATGTACAGCATTCAGCAGGTATACACCAAGCCTCACTAGTCACACAGCACAGCAGTAATGTAATGTACAGCATTCAGCAGGTATACACCAAGCCTCACTAGTCACACAGCACAGCAGTAATGTAATGTACAGCATTCAGCAGGTATACACCAAGCCTCACTAGTCACACAGCACAGCAGTAATGTAATGTACAGCGTTCAGCAGGTATACACCAAGCCTCACTAGTCACACAGCACAGCAGTAATGTAATGTACAGCGTTCAGCAGGTATACACCAAGCCTCACTAGTCACACAGCACAGCAGTAATGCAATGTACAGCGTTCAGCAGGTACACACCAAGCCTCACTAGTCACACAGCACAGCAGTAATGTAATGTACAGCGTTCAGCAGGTATACACCAAGCCTCGCTAGTCACACAGCACAGCAGTAATGTAATGTACAGCGTTCAGCAGGTATACACCAAGCCTCACTAGTCACACAGCACAGCAGTAATGTAATGTACAGCGTTCAGCAGGTATACACCAAGCCTCGCTAGTCACACAGCACAGCAGTAATGTAATGTACAGCGTTCAGCAGGTATACACCAAGCCTCTCTAGTCACACAGCACAGCAGTAATGTAATGTACAGCGTTCAGCAGGTGTACACCAAGCCTCGCTAGTCACACAGCACAGCAGTAATGTAATGTACAGCGTTCAGCAGGTGTACACCAAGCCTCGCTAGTCACACAGCACAGCAGTAATGTAATGTACAGCGTTCAGCAGGTATACACCAAGCCTCGCTAGTCACACAGCACAGCAGTAATGCAATGTACAGCGTTCAGCAGGTATACACCAAGCCTCACTAGTCACACAGCACAGCAGTAATGTAATGTACAGCATTCAGCAGGTATACACCAAGCCTCACTAGTCACACAGCACAGCAGTAATGTAATGTACAGCGTTCAGCAGGTGAACACCAAGCCTCACTAGTCACACAGCACAGCAGTAATGTAATGTACAGCGTTCAGCAGGTGTACACCAAGCCTCGCTAGTCACACAGCACAGCAGTAATGTAATGTACAGCGTTCAGCAGGTATACACCAAGCCTCGCTAGTCACACAGCACAGCAGTAATGCAATGTACAGCGTTCAGCAGGTATACACCAAGCCTCTCTAGTCACACAGCACAGCAGTAATGCAATGTACAGCGTTCAGCAGGTACACACCAAGCCTCGCTAGTCACACAGCACAGCAGTAATGCAATGTACAGCATTCAGCAGGTACACACCAAGCCTCGCTAGTCACACAGCACAGCAGTAATGCAATGTACAGCGTTCAGCAGGTACACACCAAGCCTCGCTAGTCACACAGCACAGCAGTAATGCAATGTACAGCGTTCAGCAGGTACACACCAAGCCTCGCTAGTCACACAGCACAGCAGTAATGTAATGTACAGCGTTCAGCAGGTATACACCAAGCCTCACTAGTCACACAGCACAGCAGTAATGTAATGTACAGCGTTCAGCAGGTATACACCAAGCCTCACTAGTCACACAGCACAGCAGTAATGTAATGTACAGCATTCAGCAGGTATACACCAAGCCTCGTTAGTCACACAGCACAGCAGTAATGTAATGTACAGCGTTCAGCAGGTATACACCAAGCCTCGCTAGTCACACAGCACAGCAGTAATGCAATGTACAGCGTACAGCAGGTATACACCAAGCCTCACTAGTCACAGAGCAGTAATGTAATGTACAGCGTTCAGCAGGTATACACCAAGCCTCGCTAGTCACACAGCACAGCAGTAATGTAATGTACAGCGTTCAGCAGGTATACCCCAAGCCTCGCTAGTCACACAGCACAGCAGTAATGTAATGTACAGCGTTCAGCAGGTATACACCAAGCCTCACTAGTCACACAGCACAGCAGTAATGTAATGTACAGCGTTCAGCAGGTATACACCAAGCCTCACTAGTCACACAGCACAGCAGTAATGTAATGTACAGCATTCAGCAGGTATACACCAAGCCTCACTAGTCACACAGCACAGCAGTAATGTAATGTACAGCGTTCAGCAGGTATACACCAAGCCTCGCTAGTCACACAGCACAGCAGTAATGTAATGTACAGCATTCAGCAGGTATACACCAAGCCTCACTAGTCACACAGCACAGCAGTAATGTAATGTACAGCATTCAGCAGGTATACACCAAGCCTCACTAGTCACACAGCACAGCAGTAATGTAATGTACAGCGTTCAGCAGGTATACACCAAGCCTCACTAGTCACACAGCACAGCAGTAATGTAATGTACAGCATTCAGCAGGTATACACCAAGCCTCACTAGTCACACAGCACAGCAGTAATGTAATGTACAGCGTTCAGCAGGTATACACCAAGCCTCACTAGTCACACAGCACAGCAGTAATGCAATGTACAGCATTCAGCAGGTATACACCAAGCCTCACTAGTCACACAGCACAGCAGTAATGTAATGTACAGCATTCAGCAGGTATACACCAAGCTTCACTAGTCACACAGCACAGCAGTAATGTAATGTACAGCGTTCAGCAGGTACACACCAAGCCTCACTAGTCACACAGCACAGCAGTAATGTAATGTACAGCGTTCAGCAGGTACACACCAAGCCTCGCTAGTCACACAGCACAGCAGTAATGTAATGTACAGCATTCAGCAGGTATACACCAAGCCTCGCTAGTCACACAGCACAGCAGTAATGTAATGTACAGCGTTCAGCAGGTATACACCAAGCCTCACTAGTCACACAGCACAGCAGTAATGTAATGTACAGCATTCAGCAGGTATACACCAAGCCTCGCTAGTCACACAGCACAGCAGTAATGTAATGTACAGCGTTCAGCAGGTATACACCAAGCCTCGCTAGTCACACAGCACAGCAGTAATGCAATGTACAGCGTACAGCAGGTATACACCAAGCCTCACTAGTCACAGAGCAGTAATGTAATGTACAGCGTTCAGCAGGTATACACCAAGCCTCGCTAGTCACACAGCACAGCAGTAATGTAATGTACAGCGTTCAGCAGGTATACACCAAGCCTCACTAGTCACACAGCACAGCAGTAATGTAATGTACAGCGTTCAGCAGGTATACACCAAGCCTCACTAGTCACACAGCACAGCAGTAATGTAATGTACAGCGTTCAGCAGGTATACACCAAGCCTCACTAGTCACACAGCACAGCAGTAATGTAATGTACAGCATTCAGCAGGTATACACCAAGCCTCACTAGTCACACAGCACAGCAGTAATGTAATGTACAGCGTTCAGCAGGTATACACCAAGCCTCACTAGTCACACAGCACAGCAGTAATGTAATGTACAGCGTTCAGCAGGTATACACCAAGCCTCACTAGTCACACAGCACAGCAGTAATGTAATGTACAGCATTCAGCAGGTATACACCAAGCCTCACTAGTCACACAGCACAGCAGTAATGCAATGTACAGCATTAGCCTCACTAGTCACACAGCACAGCAGTAATGTAATGTACAGCGTTCAGCAGGTATACACCAAGCCTCGCTAGTCACACAGCACAGCAGTAATGTAATGTACAGCGTTCAGCAGGTATACACCAAGCCTCACTAGTCACACAGCACAGCAGTAATGTAATGTACAGCGTTCAGCAGGTGTACACCAAGCCTCACTAGTCACACAGCACAGCAGTAATGTAATGTACAGCGTTCAGCAGGTGTACACCAAGCCTCACTAGTCACACAGCACAGCAGTAATGTAATGTACAGCGTTCAGCAGGTATACACCAAGCCTCTCTAGTCACACAGCACAGCAGTAATGTAATGTACAGCATTCAGCAGGTATACACCAAGCCTCACTAGTCACACAGCACAGCAGTAATGTAATGTACAGCATTCAGCAGGTATACACCAAGCCTCACTAGTCACACAGCACAGCAGTAATGTAATGTACAGCATTCAGCAGGTGTACACCAAGCCTCACTAGTCACAGAGCAGAGCAGTAATGTAATGTACAGCGTTCAGCAGGTGTACACCAAGCCTCACTAGTCACAGAGCAGAGCAGTAATGTAGTGTACAGCGTTCAGCAGGTATACACCAAGCCTCACTAGTCACACAGCACAGCAGCAATGTAATGTACAGCGTTCAGCAGGTATACACCAAGCCTCACTAGTCACACAGCACAGCAGTAATGTAATGTACAGCGTTCAGCAGGTATACACCAAGCCTCGCTAGTCACACAGCACAGCAGTAATGTAATGTACAGCGTTCAGCAGGTATACACCAAGCCTCACTAGTCACACAGCACAGCAGTAATGTAATGTACAGCGTTCAGCAGGTATACACCAAGCCTCACTAGTCACACAGCACAGCAGTAATGTAATGTACAGCGTTCAGCAGGTGTACACCAAGCCTCGTTAGTCACACAGCACAGCAGTAATGCAATGTACAGCGTTCAGCAGGTATACACCAAGCCTCGTTAGTCACACAGCACAGCAGTAATGTAATGTACAGCGTTCAGCAGGTATACACCAAGCCTCGCTAGTCACACAGCACAGCAGTAATGTAATGTACAGCGTTCAGCAGGTATACACCAAGCCTCGCTAGTCACACAGCACAGCAGTAATGTAATGTACAGCGTTCAGCAGGTATACACCAAGCCTCGCTAGTCACACAGCACAGCAGTAATGTAATGTACAGCGTTCAGCAGGTATACACCAAGCCTCACTAGTCACACAGCACAGCACTAATGCAATGTACAGCGTTCAGCAGGTACACACCAAGCCTCACTAGTCACACAGCACAGCAGTAATGTAATGTACAGCGTTCAGCAGGTATACACCAAGCCTCGCTAGTCACACAGCACAGCAGTAATGTAATGTACAGCGTTCAGCAGGTATACACCAAGCCTCGCTAGTCACACAGCACAGCAGTAATGCAATGTACAGCATTCAGCAGGTATACACCAAGCCTCGCTAGTCACACAGCACAGCAGTAATGTAATGTACAGCGTTCAGCAGGTATACACCAAGCCTCACTAGTCACACAGCACAGCAGTAATGTAATGTACAGCGTTCAGCAGGTATACACCAAGCCTCACTAGTCACACAGCACAGCAGTAATGTAATGTACAGCGTACAGCAGGTATACACCAAGCCTCACTAGTCACACAGCACAGCAGTAATGTAATGTACAGCGTTCAGCAGGTATACACCAAGCCTCACTAGTCACACAGCACAGCAGTAATGTAATGTACAGCGTTCAGCAGGTATACACCAAGCCTCACTAGTCACACAGCACAGCAGTAATGTAATGTACAGCGTTCAGCAGGTATACACCAAGCCTCGCTAGTCACACAGCACAGCAGTAATGTAATGTACAGCGTTCAGCAGGTATACACCAAGCCTCACTAGTCACACAGCACAGCAGTAATGTAATGTACAGCGTTCAGCAGGTGTACACCAAGCCTCACTAGTCACACAGCACAGCAGTAATGCAATGTACAGCGTTCAGCAGGTGTACACCAAGCCTCACTAGTCACACAGCACAGCAGTAATGCAATGTACAGCGTTCAGCAGGTATACACCAAGCCTCGTTAGTCACACAGCACAGCAGTAATGTAATGTACAGCGTTCAGCAGGTATACACCAAGCCTCACTAGTCACACAGCACAGCAGTAATGTAATGTACAGCGTTCAGCAGGTATACACCAAGCCTCACTAGTCACACAGCACAGCAGTAATGTAATGTACAGCGTTCAGCAGGTATACACCAAGCCTCACTAGTCACTCAGCACAGCAGTAATGTAATGTACAGCGTTCAGCAGGTATACACCAAGCCTCACTAGTCACACAGCACAGCAGTAATGTAATGTACAGCATTCAGCAGGTATACACCAAGCCTCACTAGTCACACAGCACAGCAGTAATGTAATGTACAGCGTTCAGCAGGTATACACCAAGCCTCACTAGTCACACAGCACAGCAGTAATGTAATGTACAGCGTTCAGCAGGTATACACCAAGCCTCACTAGTCACACAGCACAGCAGTAATGTAATGTACAGCGTTCAGCAGGTATACACCAAGCCTCGCTAGTCACACAGCACAGCAGTAATGTAATGTACAGCGTTCAGCAGGTATACACCAAGCCTCGCTAGTCACACAGCACAGCAGTAATGTAATGTACAGCGTTCAGCAGGTATACACCAAGCCTCGCTAGTCACACAGCACAGCAGTAATGCAATGTACAGCGTTCAGCAGGTATACACCAAGCCTCGCTAGTCACACAGCACAGCAGTAATGTAATGTACAGCATTCAGCAGGTGTACACCAAGCCTCACTAGTCACACAGCACAGCAGTAATGCAATGTACAGCGTTCAGCAGGTATACACCAAGCCTCACTAGTCACACAGCACAGCAGTAATGTAATGTACAGCGTTCAGCAGGTGTACACCAAGCCTCACTAGTCACACAGCACAGCAGTAATGTAATGTACAGCGTTCAGCAAGTATACACCAAGCCTCGCTAGTCACACAGCACAGCAGTAATGTAATGTACAGCGTTCAGCAGGTATACACCAAGCCTCGCTAGTCACACAGCACAGCAGTAATGTGATGTACAGCATTCAGCAGGTGTACACTAAGCCTCACTAGTCACACAGCACAGCAGTAATGTAATGTACAGCGTTCAGCAAGTATACACCAAGCCTCACTAGTCACACAGCACAGCAGTAATGTAATGTACAGCGTTCAGCAGGTGTACACCAAGCCTCACTAGTCACACAGCACAGCAGTAATGTAATGTACAGCGTTCAGCGGGTATACACCAAGCCTCGCTAGTCACACAGCACAGCAGTAATGTAATGTACAGCGTTCAGCAGGTATACACCAAGCCTCACTAGTCACACAGCACAGCAGTAATGTAATGTACAGCGTTCAGCAGGTATACACCAAGCCTCGCTAGTCTCACAGCACAGCAGTAATGTAATGTACAGCGTTCAGCAGGTATACACCAAGCCTCGCTAGTCACACAGCACAGCAGTAATGTAATGTACAGCGTTCAGCAGGTATACACCAAGCCTCACTAGTCACACAGCACAGCAGTAATGTAATGTACAGCGTTCAGCAGGTATACACCAAGCCTCACTAGTCACACAGCACAGCAGTAATGCAATGTACAGCATTCAGCAGGTATACACCAAGCCTCACTAGTCACACAGCACAGCAGTAATGTAATGTACAGCGTTCAGCAGGTGTACACCAAGCCTCACTAGTCACACAGCACAGCAGTAATGTAATGTACAGCATTCAGCAGGTATACACCAAGCCTCACTAGTCACACAGCACAGCAGTAATGTAATGTACAGCGTTCAGCAGGTGTACACCAAACCTCACTAGTCACACAGCACAGCAGTAATGCAATGTACAGCATTCAGCAGGTATACACCAAGCCTCGCTAGTCACACAGCACAGCAGTAATGCAATGTACAGCGTTCAGCAGGTATACACCAAGCCTCGCTAGTCACACAGCACAGCAGTAATGTAATGTACAGCGTTCAGCAGGTATACACCAAGCCTCACTAGTCACACAGCACAGCAGTAATGTAATGTACAGCGTTCAGCAGGTATACACCAAGCCTCGCTAGTCACACAGCACAGCAGTAATGTAATGTACAGCATTCAGCAGGTATACACCAAGCCTCACTAGTCACACAGCACAGCTGTAATGTAATGTACAGCGTTCAGCAGGTATACACCAAGCCTCACTAGTCACACAGCACAGCAGTAATGTAATGTACAGCGTTCAGCAGGTGTACACCAAGCCTCACTAGTCACACAGCACAGCAGTAATGCAATGTACAGCATTCAGCAGGTATACACCAAGCCTCGCTAGTCACACAGCACAGCAGTAATGCAATGTACAGCGTTCAGCAGGTATACACCAAGCCTCGCTAGTCACACAGCACAGCAGTAATGTAATGTACAGCGTTCAGCAGGTATACACCAAGCCTCACTAGTCACACAGCACAGCAGTAATGTAATGTACAGCGTTCAGCAGGTGTACACCAAGCCTCACTAGTCACACAGCACAGCAGTAATGTAATGTACAGCGTTCAGCAGGTATACACCAAGCCTCACTAGTCACACAGCACAGCAGTAATGTAATGTACAGCGTTCAGCAGGTATACACCAAGCCTCACTAGTCACACAGCACAGCAGTAATGTAATGTACAGCGTTCAGCAGGTATACACCAAGCCTCACTAGTCACACAGCACAGCAGTAATGTAATGTACAGCGTACAGCAGGTATACACCAAGCCTCGCTAGTCACACAGCACAGCAGTAATGTAATGTACAGCGTTCAGCAGGTATACACCAAGCCTCGCTAGTCACACAGCACAGCAGTAATGTAATGTACAGCATTCAGCAGGTATACACCAAGCCTCACTAGTCACACAGCACAGCAGTAATGTAATGTACAGCGTACAGCAGGTATACACCAAGCCTCACTAGTCACACAGCACAGCAGTAATGTAATGTACAGCGTTCACCAGGTATACACCAAGCCTCGCTAGTCACACAGCACAGCAGTAATGTAATGTACAGCGTTCAGCAGGTATACACCAAGCCTCACTAGTCACACAGCACAGCAGTAATGTAATGTACAGCGTTCAGCAGGTATACACCAAGCCTCACTAGTCACACAGCACAGCAGTAATGCAATGTACAGCGTTCAGCAGGTATACACCAAGCCTCACTAGTCACACAGCACAGCAGGAATGCAATGTACAGCGTACAGCAGGTATACACCAAGCCTCACTAGTCACACAGCACAGCAGTAATGCAATGTACAGCGTTCAGCAGGTATACACCAAGCCTCACTAGTCACACAGCACAGCAGTAATGTAATGTACAGCGTACAGCAGGTATACACCAAGCCTCACTAGTCACACAGCACAGCAGTAATGTAATGTACAGCATTCAGCAGGTGTACACCAAGCCTCGCTAGTCACACAGCACAGCAGTAATGTAATGTACAGCATTCAGCAGGTATACACCAAGCCTCACTAGTCACACAGCACAGCAGTAATGTAATGTACAGCGTTCAGCAGGTGTACACCAAACCTCACTAGTCACACAGCACAGCAGTAATGCAATGTACAGCATTCAGCAGGTATACACCAAGCCTCGCTAGTCACACAGCACAGCAGTAATGCAATGTACAGCGTTCAGCAGGTATACACCAAGCCTCGCTAGTCACACAGCACAGCAGTAATGTAATGTACAGCGTTCAGCAGGTATACACCAAGCCTCACTAGTCACACAGCACAGCAGTAATGTAATGTACAGCGTTCAGCAGGTATACACCAAGCCTCGCTAGTCACACAGCACAGCAGTAATGTAATGTACAGCATTCAGCAGGTATACACCAAGCCTCACTAGTCACACAGCACAGCTGTAATGTAATGTACAGCGTTCAGCAGGTATACACCAAGCCTCACTAGTCACACAGCACAGCAGTAATGTAATGTACAGCGTTCAGCAGGTGTACACCAAGCCTCACTAGTCACACAGCACAGCAGTAATGCAATGTACAGCATTCAGCAGGTATACACCAAGCCTCGCTAGTCACACAGCACAGCAGTAATGCAATGTACAGCGTTCAGCAGGTATACACCAAGCCTCGCTAGTCACACAGCACAGCAGTAATGTAATGTACAGCGTTCAGCAGGTATACACCAAGCCTCACTAGTCACACAGCACAGCAGTAATGTAATGTACAGCGTTCAGCAGGTGTACACCAAGCCTCACTAGTCACACAGCACAGCAGTAATGTAATGTACAGCGTTCAGCAGGTATACACCAAGCCTCACTAGTCACACAGCACAGCAGTAATGTAATGTACAGCGTTCAGCAGGTATACACCAAGCCTCACTAGTCACACAGCACAGCAGTAATGTAATGTACAGCGTTCAGCAGGTATACACCAAGCCTCACTAGTCACACAGCACAGCAGTAATGTAATGTACAGCGTACAGCAGGTATACACCAAGCCTCGCTAGTCACACAGCACAGCAGTAATGTAATGTACAGCGTTCAGCAGGTATACACCAAGCCTCGCTAGTCACACAGCACAGCAGTAATGTAATGTACAGCATTCAGCAGGTATACACCAAGCCTCACTAGTCACACAGCACAGCAGTAATGTAATGTACAGCGTACAGCAGGTATACACCAAGCCTCACTAGTCACACAGCACAGCAGTAATGTAATGTACAGCGTTCACCAGGTATACACCAAGCCTCGCTAGTCACACAGCACAGCAGTAATGTAATGTACAGCGTTCAGCAGGTATACACCAAGCCTCACTAGTCACACAGCACAGCAGTAATGTAATGTACAGCGTTCAGCAGGTATACACCAAGCCTCACTAGTCACACAGCACAGCAGTAATGCAATGTACAGCGTTCAGCAGGTATACACCAAGCCTCACTAGTCACACAGCACAGCAGGAATGCAATGTACAGCGTACAGCAGGTATACACCAAGCCTCACTAGTCACACAGCACAGCAGTAATGCAATGTACAGCGTTCAGCAGGTATACACCAAGCCTCACTAGTCACACAGCACAGCAGTAATGTAATGTACAGCGTACAGCAGGTATACACCAAGCCTCACTAGTCACACAGCACAGCAGTAATGTAATGTACAGCATTCAGCAGGTGTACACCAAGCCTCGCTAGTCACACAGCACAGCAGTAATGTAATGTACAGCATTCAGCAGGTATACACCAAGCCTCGCTAGTCACACAGCACAGCAGTAATGCAATGTACAGCATTCAGCAGGTGTACACCAAGCCTCGCTAGTCACACAGCACAGCAGTAATGTAATGTACAGCATTCAGCAGGTATACACCAAGCCTCGCTAGTCACACAGCACAGCAGTAATGCAATGTACAGCGTTCAGCAGGTATACACCAAGCCTCACTAGTCACACAGCACAGCAGTAATGTAATGTACAGCGTTCAGCAGGTGTACACCAAGCCTCGCTAGTCACACAGCACAGCAGTAATGTAATGTACAGCGTTCAGCAGGTATACACCAAGCCTCGCTAGTCACACAGCACAGCAGTAATGTAATGTACAGCGTTCAGCAGGTATACACCAAGCCTCGCTAGTCACACAGCACAGCAGTAATGTAATGTACAGCGTTCAGCAGGTATACACCAAGCCTCGCTAGTCACACAGCACAGCAGTAATGTAATGTACAGCGTTCAGCAGGTATACACCAAGCCTCGCTAGTCACACAGCACAGCAGTAATGTAATGTACAGCGTTCAGCAGGTATACACCAAGCCTCGCTAGTCACACAGCACAGCAGTAATGCAATGTACAGCATTCAGCAGGTATACACCAAGCCTCGCTAGTCACACAGCACAGCAGTAATGTAATGTACAGCGTTCAGCAGGTATACACCAAGCCTCGCTAGTCACACAGCACAGCAGTAATGTAATGTACAGCGTTCAGCAGGTATACACCAAGCCTCACTAGTCACACAGCACAGCAGTAATGTAATGTACAGCGTTCAGCAGGTGTACACCAAGCCTCACTAGTCACACAGCACAGCAGTAATGTAATGTACAGCGTTCAGCAGGTATACACCAAGCCTCACTAGTCACACAGCACAGCAGTAATGTAATGTACAGCGTTCAGCAGGTATACACCAAGCCTCACTAGTCACACAGCACAGCAGTAATGTAATGTACAGCGTTCAGCAGGTATACACCAAGCCTCACTAGTCACACAGCACAGCAGTAATGTAATGTACAGCGTACAGCAGGTATACACCAAGCCTCGCTAGTCACACAGCACAGCAGTAATGTAATGTACAGCGTTCAGCAGGTATACACCAAGCCTCGCTAGTCACACAGCACAGCAGTAATGTAATGTACAGCATTCAGCAGGTATACACCAAGCCTCACTAGTCACACAGCACAGCAGTAATGTAATGTACAGCGTACAGCAGGTATACACCAAGCCTCACTAGTCACACAGCACAGCAGTAATGCAATGTACAGCGTTCAGCAGGTATACACCAAGCCTCACTAGTCACACAGCACAGCAGTAATGTAATGTACAGCGTTCACCAGGTATACACCAAGCCTCGCTAGTCACACAGCACAGCAGTAATGTAATGTACAGCGTTCAGCAGGTATACACCAAGCCTCACTAGTCACACAGCACAGCAGTAATGTAATGTACAGCGTTCAGCAGGTATACACCAAGCCTCACTAGTCACACAGCACAGCAGTAATGCAATGTACAGCGTTCAGCAGGTATACACCAAGCCTCACTAGTCACACAGCACAGCAGGAATGCAATGTACAGCGTACAGCAGGTATACACCAAGCCTCACTAGTCACACAGCACAGCAGTAATGCAATGTACAGCGTTCAGCAGGTATACACCAAGCCTCACTAGTCACACAGCACAGCAGTAATGTAATGTACAGCGTACAGCAGGTATACACCAAGCCTCACTAGTCACACAGCACAGCAGTAATGTAATGTACAGCATTCAGCAGGTGTACACCAAGCCTCGCTAGTCACACAGCACAGCAGTAATGTAATGTACAGCATTCAGCAGGTATACACCAAGCCTCGCTAGTCACACAGCACAGCAGTAATGCAATGTACAGCATTCAGCAGGTGTACACCAAGCCTCGCTAGTCACACAGCACAGCAGTAATGTAATGTACAGCATTCAGCAGGTATACACCAAGCCTCGCTAGTCACACAGCACAGCAGTAATGCAATGTACAGCTTTCAGCAGGTATACACCAAGCCTCACTAGTCACACAGCACAGCAGTAATGTAATGTACAGCGTTCAGCAGGTGTACACCAAGCCTCACTAGTCACACAGCACAGCAGTAATGTAATGTACAGCGTTCAGCAGGTATACACCAAGCCTCGCTAGTCACACAGCACAGCAGTAATGTAATGTACAGCGTTCAGCAGGTATACACCAAGCCTCGCTAGTCACACAGCACAGCAGTAATGTAATGTACAGCGTTCAGCAGGTATACACCAAGCCTCGCTAGTCACACAGCACAGCAGTAATGTAATGTACAGCGTTCAGCAGGTATACACCAAGCCTCGCTAGTCACACAGCACAGCAGTAATGTAATGTACAGCGTTCAGCAGGTATACACCAAGCCTCGCTAGTCACACAGCACAGCAGTAATGTAATGTACAGCGTTCAGCAGGTATACACCAAGCCTCGCTAGTCACACAGCACAGCAGTAATGTAATGTACAGCATTCAGCAGGTATACACCAAGCCTCGCTAGTCACACAGCACAGCAGTAATGCAATGTACAGCGTTCAGCAGGTATACACCAAGCCTCGCTAGTCACACAGCACAGCAGTAATGTAATGTACAGCGTTCAGCAGGTATACACCAAGCCTCGCTAGTCACACAGCACAGCAGTAATGTAATGTACAGCGTTCAGCAGGTATACACCAAGCCTCACTAGTCACACAGCACAGCAGTAATGTAATGTACAGCGTTCAGCAGGTATACACCAAGCCTCACTAGTCACACAGCACAGCAGTAATGTAATGTACAGCGTTCAGCAGGTATACACCAAGCCTCACTAGTCACACAGCACAGCAGTAATGTAATGTACAGCGTTCAGCAGGTATACACCAAGCCTCACTAGTCACACAGCACAGCAGTAATGCAATGTACAGCGTTCAGCAGGTACACACCAAGCCTCGCTAGTCACACAGCACAGCAGTAATGTAATGTACAGCATTCAGCAGGTACACACCAAGCCTCGCTAGTCACACAGCACAGCAGTAATGTAATGTACAGCATTCAGCAGGTATACACCAAGCCTCGCTAGTCACACAGCACAGCAGTAATGTAATGTACAGCATTCAGCAGGTATACACCAAGCCTCGCTAGTCACACAGCACAGCAGTAATGTAATGTACAGCATTCAGCAGGTATACACCAAGCCTCGCTAGTCACACAGCACAGCAGTAATGTAATGTACAGCATTCAGCAGGTGTACACCAAGCCTCACTAGTCACACAGCACAGCAGTAATGTAATGTACAGCGTTCAGCAGGTATACACCAAGCCTCACTAGTCACACAGCACAGCAGTAATGTAATGTACAGCGTTCAGCAGGTATACACCAAGCCTCGCTAGTCACACAGCACAGCAGTAATGTAATGTACAGCGTTCAGCAGGTATACACCAAGCCTCACTAGTCACACAGCACAGCAGTAATGTAATGTACAGCGTTCAGCAGGTATACACCAAGCCTCACTAGTCACACAGCAGAACTGCAAAGAGCTAAAATGCAGCCGCTTTTTATCCCATGTAGAAAGTCTTTCCCACTATTTAAATTTGGCAGCAGGTGTTTACAAAGCAAATTATATATTGTTCGGTCGCTAGGAAGACTGCACAGTGTCTATGCACTATATCATTTGTCTGGGAGTTCAAGGGAAATCGGGAGTACCATTTCAATATTTGCACATCGTCTAATGTGAACCCAGGTTTAAAACATACACCAGAAAAAGATGTACTACAGTAACCAGTTACTTATGGAATTTTTAAAACCTCTCCGTGATGCAGAGAGTGCGCCAAGAACTAGGTACTTAGCTAGTGTCAGGAAAACATACACAGAGACAAAGATGCCTGCAGTCTGCTACACCCTCCCACCCGCTCCATCTACCTACAACTCTCTCTAATCACTAGCGCACGCAGGGGGGGTTTCTGAGTACCCAGAAACCTCCCCTGACAGACTGGAGAACAGGCACGATCTTCTTAAGCTCCACCTCTTCACGGCAAAATGGCACAATTTGCGGGTCAATCGAGAGCAGCTGGAGCCAATATGAGGTGATTCCATTAGAATTGCATAATTTGGCTCTGCCCCCTCCTGATTGACTCACGAATTGCGGCATTTTGTTGCTAGCGGGAGGGGCCTAATGACATGGTGCCAGCCTGCCAGGTCCCATCCTCATCACAGGTCTACAACCCGCAGCTGCTGCAAGGTAAATGTGTGTGTGCCATGTATGTGTGACATACAGTAGGTGTGTGTAAGGTATGTGTGACATATGTATGTGTGTGTATGTATATGTATTTGTGTGTATGTATATCTATGTGTGTGTGTATGTGTGTGTATGTATGTATATGTATGTGTTTGTATGTATATGTATGTGTGTGTGTGTATGTATATGTATGTATATGTATGTGTGTGTATGTATATGTATTTGTGTGTATGTATATCTATGTGTGTGTGTATGTGTGTGTATGTATGTATATGTATGTGTGTGTATGTGTGTGTATGTATATGTATGTGTGTGTATGTATATCTATGTGTGTGTAATATATATATATATATATATATATATATATATATATATATATTATATACACCATACTTGCCTGCCTTTTGCTTCTCCTCCCCAGGAGAAGCCTGGGGAGGAGAAGCAGGTGGGCTGTGTGGGGGTGGGACCTGACGGTTCGCATAATTAAGCCCCGCCCCTTCGCTGCAAATTGCCGCGATTGGCTTACATTTAAATAGGAGTTGAGGCTAAATGACGCGAATCATGGAGAATCATGTAATTAAGCCCCGCCCCCTACACGGGGAAGTGGGCAGAATGCGGGAATAGTGCCCACCCTTCAGGGGACGCGGGGGGTTACCCGAAAAATCGAGAGCTGCTATGATATGCTCAGGGGATGTAGTAATGTCGGTCTCAATCCCGACAGCAGAATCCCGGCAAAAGAGTTAGCATAGGCGATGAAATACCGATGCCAGTCCGAACGTCCGGGCGCCCTTAGCGTTAGCTGCGCGGGGGGGGGGGTTTAGAATAAGGGCCCGTAGTGGGGTTAGGATTAGTTTTGGGGGGGAGAGATTAGGGTTAGGCACCCCTAAGAGGGAGGGTTAGGCACTACCAGGGGGAGGTTAGGCACCCCCACCCCTCCACCCCCAGGAGGGTTAGCTTTAGGATCCGGGGGAGGAGGGTGGGTTAGATTTAGGCACCCCTGGGGGGAGGTTAGGGTTAGGCACCGGGGAGCGGGGGTTGGGGGGATGGACAGAGGAGGTTAGGGTACTTACCTGGCCGTGATGGGATCTTGATCCCGTCGGGCATCCGCTGTCAGGATTTGAGGTGCCGGCATTTCAATCCCATTCCATACACAGTATATATATATATGTGTGTGTGTGTGTGTGTAAAGTATAAACCCACCTGTAAAAATCCTGCATTTGCCGCTACTAATGGCAACCTAATGGCATCTACTTAAAGCACAAATACAGCCCACACCCTTTCCATACACACTCCTGTGTGAATTGGGGCTGATCATGATGGCAGGGCTCTTATACAATCCAAAACACATGAGATCCTAGATTTCCCAAAAAATTAAGTTTTGCCTCGTTTTGTGATCCAAACTTTACGGGAAGACCCGAGACGCTCATCTTTACTTTTTCGGACTGAATACATACATACAGTACTCAGACTTACAGTGCAGAGTTTTTGAAGGTGAGGCAGCATTGAATTTCGATACCATCAGGAGTAGGGGCTGGCTGTCTCCTCTGATGGCGATACCGTCAGGGGTAGGGGCAGGCTGTCTCCTCTGATGACGATACTTCCAGGAGTAGGGCTAGGCTGTCTCCTCTGATGGCGATATGATCAGGAGTAGGGCTAGGCTGTCTCCTCTGATGGCGATACTGCCAGGAGTAGGGCTAGGCTGTCTCCCCTGATGGCGATACTGCCAGGAGTAGGGCTAGGCTGTCTCCTCTGGTGGTGATATGATCAGGAGTAGGGCTAGGCTGTCTCCTCTGATGGCGATACTGCCAGGGGTAGGGGCAGGCTGTCTCCTCTGATGACGATACTTCCAGGAGTAGGGCTAGGCTGTCTCCTCTGGTGGCGATATGATCAGGAGTAGGGCTAGCCTGTCTCCTCTGATGGCGATACTGCCAGGAGTAGGGCTAGGCTGTCACCTCTGATGGTGATACTGCCAGGGGTAGGGGCTGGCTGTCTCCTCTGATGGCGATACCTCAGGGGTAGGGGCAGGCTGTCTCCTCTGATGACGATACTTCCAGGAGTAGGGCTAGGCTGTCTCCTCTGGTGGCGATTTGATCAGGAGTAGGGCTAGGCTGTCTCCTCTGATGGCGATACTGCCACGAGTAGGAGCTGGCTGTCTCCTTTGATGGCGATACCATCAGGGGTAGGGGCTGGCTGTCTCCTCTGATGGCGATACCGTCAGGAGTAGGGGCTGGCTGTCTCCTCTGATGGCAATATCATCAGGAGTAGGGGCTGGCTGTCTCCTCTGATGGCAATACCATCAGGAGTAGGGCTAGGCTGTCTCCTCTGATTGTGATACTGCCTGGAGTAGGGGCTAGGCTGTCTCCTCTGATGGCGATACCATCAGGAGTAGGAGCTGGCTGTCTCCTCTGATGGCGATACCATCTGGAGCAGGGCTAGGCTGTCTCCTCTGGTGGCGATATGATCAGGAGTAGGGCTAGGCTGTCTCCTCTGATGGCGATACTGCCACTGTCCCCATACACTAGTGTCACAGATATCTCCTGCTTACCTTTCTCACCCGGAATGACCCATTGTCCCCATACACTAGTATCACAGATATCTCCTGCTTACCTTCCTCTCCCGGAATGGCCCACTGTCCCCATACACTAGTATTACAGATATCTCCTACTTACCTTCCTCTCCCAGAATGGTCCGCTGTCCCCATACACTAGTATCACAGATATCTCCTACTTACCTTTCTCTCCCGGAATGGGCGCTGTCCCCATACACTAGTATCACAGATATCTCCTACTTACCTTTCTCTCCCGGACTGGCCCGCAGTCCGCATACACTAGTATCACAGATATCTCCTGCTTACCTTTCTCTCCCGGAATGGCCCACTGTCCCCATACACTAGTATTACAGATATCTCCTACTTACCTTCCTCTCCCAGAATGGTCCACTGTCCCCATACACTAGTATCACAGATATCTCCTACTTACCTTTCTCTCCCGGAATGGGCGCTGTCCCCATACACTAGTATCACAGATATCTCCTACTTACCTTTCTCTCCCGGACTGGCCCGCAGTCCGCATACACTAGTATCACAGATATCTCCTGCTTACCTTCCTCTCCCGGAATGGCCCGCTGTCTTCATACACTAGTATCACAGATATCTCCTGCTTACCTTCCTCTCCCGGAATGGCCCGCTGTCCCCATACACTAGTATCACAGATATCTCCTGCTTACCTTCCTCTCCCGTAATGGCCCGCTGTCCCCATACACTAGTATCACAGATATCTCCTGCTTACCTTCCTCTCCCAGAATGGCCCGCTGTCCCCATACACTAGTATCACAGATATCTCCTGCTTACCTTCCTCTTGCGGAATGGCCGCTGTCCCCATACACTAGTATCACAGATATCTCCTGCTTACCTTCCTCTCCCAGAATGGCCCGCTGTCCCCATACACTAGTATCACAGATATCTCCTACTTACCTTTCTCTCCTGGAATGGCCCGCTGTCCCCATACACTAGTATAACAGATATCTCCTACTTACCTTCCTCTCCCGGAATGGCCCGCTGTCCCCATACACTAGTATCACAGATATCTCCTGCTTACCTTTCTCTCCTGGAATGGCCCGCTGTCCCAATACACTAGTATCACAGATATCTCCTGCTTACCTTCCTCACCCGGAATGGCCTGCTGTCCCCATACAGTTATATCACAGATATCTCCTACTTACCTTCCTCTCCCGGAATGGCCTGCTGTCCTCATACACTAGTATCACAGATATCTCCTGCTTACCTTCCTCTTGCGGAATGGCCGCTGTCCCCATACACTAGTATCACAGATATCTCCTGCTTCCCTTTCTCTCCCGGAATGGCGGCTGTCCCCATACACTAGTATCACAGATATCTCCTGCTTACCTTTCTCTCCCGTAATGGCCCGCTGTCCCCATACACTAGTATCACAGATATCTCCTGCTTACCTTCCTCTCCCAGAATGGCCCGCTGTCCCCTTACACTAGTATCACAGGTATCTCCTACTTACCTTCCTCTTGCGGAATGGCCGCTGTCCCCATACACTAGTATCACAGACAGGGCCGGATTAAGGTCTGTGGGGGCCCCTGGGCAACAAACATGTGGGGGCCCCTATTAAATGTGACAAACTGGGGGTATGCGCAAAGGGGACCTTATGCAGAGCCCCCAGTAGTGTCTGTGCCCACAGTGGTAGTGCCCCGTATGCAGTGCCAGTAGTAGTGCCCCTTATGCAGTGCCCCCTATGCAATACTCCCATTAGTAGTGCCCCCTGTAGAAATGCCCTCTGTATAAATGCCCCCAGTAGGGCCCTGTAGTTGTGCCCCCCAGTAGTAATTGGGCATGTGCCCAATAGTAATGCCCTAGTAGTAATGTCCCCTGTATAAATCCCCCAGTAGAAATACCCATGCAGTTGTGCCCCCAATAGTAATGCCCCCAGTAGTCATTCCCCCTTTAGTAGAGCCCTCTGTAGAAATGCCCCCAGTAGTAATGCCCCTCTATTAGTGCCCCCAATACTAATGCTCCCTCTGTAGTAGAGCCCCCAATATAAATGCCAGCTGATTAATGCCCCCAGCAGTAATGCTTCCCCCCTGAGTAATGTTCCCAGTAGTAATTCCCCCCCTAGTAATGCCCCCAGTAGTAATGCCCCCAGTAGTAATGCCTCCCCCCTCCACGAGTAATGCCCCAGTAGTAATGCTCCCCCTGAATAATGCCCCCAGTAGTAATGCCTCCCTGAGTAATGCCCCAGTAGTAATGCTCCCCCCTGAATAATGCCCCCCGCTAGTAATGCCCCCAGTAGTAATGCCTCCCCCTCCCCGAGTAATGCCCCTGGTGTAATGTGTAATACTCCCCCCCGAGTAATGTCCCCTTTAGTAATGCCCCCCGCCAGTAATGCCCCCAGTAGTAATACCTCCCCCTCCCCGAGTAATGCCCCAGGTGTAATGTGTAATGCTCCCCCCGAGTAATGTCCCCTTTAGTAATGCCCCCCGCCAGTAATACCCCCAGTAGGCCGCTTGCACTAAAAAAAATAAATAAAAATAAAGCTCATAGTTTACCTTAACCTTAGCCCCGCGTCCGCTGCTGTCCGCTCGACTGCTCCTCCACACTATGGCAGAGACGTCATGACGTCTCTGCCATAGTGCTCTGCGTGAGCCGGAAGCTGGAGCTCATGTGAGCTCAGGCCTCCGACTCCGGCTGCCGCTGTTTACAGTGGGCGCCTGGTAATAGGAGCCTCCCCACGGCGCCGGGGTTAGGTTGGCCGGAGGAGGCAGAACTGGTTCCGCCTCCTCCGGTCCACTTTTACCCCAATGGGTGTGGGGGCCCTTAACGTGTGGGCAGGGCCGGCCCGAGCCTTATTTTTTTGGTAAGCGAAGATAGATTTTGGCGCCCCATGGTGGACTATGGGCGTACAGAAGACATGAGCCTGAAAAAAGGAATGGGCGTGGTCTCGTTGGAAAAGCTGCATCTACGAGCCATACATTTAATCATTTGAACTCGGGACACGGTGCGAGCTGTCCGCAAAGGGGGCATGGACTTTCCTCAAACCACTGTTTCTTCACTCTGGGGATGTGCCCAGCACTCGCGGAGATGATGGGCTCCCCCCAGAGACACCCAAAAGCATCGGGTTTAGCCGTACAAAGCGGCTAAACCCGACTAAAGTCCTGACCGCAGTGCGAAAAGTGCTGTTTGGTCCTAGTGTGTGCATGTGGTAAGGCTCCACTGGGGAAGGTACTGATGCGAATGGCCAAATATTGTCTGTAAATGCGCTGTGGAACATGCATGCGCTATATAAATAAGTAATATATAAATTGACCTCATAGAAAACCTCTATTTGAAGCTAAGTATTTCTATGATAGAAATACATAGCAATATGTCCACTTTAATAATAATAACAAAACATATATATATATGTTGTTGGACTGATACACTTGATGCTGTGTTCGCCCACCAGGGGTTAGAGCACTGCATGGCACTACAGGACTTGGAAATACATTTTTTTATATGCTTCAAAGTCCTGTAGTGCCATGCAGTCCTCTAACTCCTGGTGGACGAACACAGCATCAAGTGTATCAGTCCACCACCACTATTCTACATACATACGCATACACCAATAGTTTGTTTTCCACGAAACTTGTGTGTATAGAAGAGAAAGAGAAAGACACATACACACACAGTATATATTTAAAAGACCGGACATTAACATGTTTATTGGGGAAAAAAGCTGTTGGGAGTGTATATATATATATATATCACTACACATTATCCTTTCATTAAAACACTGAACTAAGTAATCAAATGCACCCCACCCCCCCATCTCTCTCCTACCTCCCCCAAGGCTGCTCCAGGCTCTAGGCCAGTGACAGGCAGCCTGACAGGTGGTATTCACTACTCACCATGTGGGCGTCCTACGATGAGGCTGGAGCGTTTGTATGTAACTCCTCCATCATTTGTGAAGCGCATAATTAAGCAGGCAAGCGAGTGGGCGGGGGTGCTGTGCCGGCGTGATGTCATCACGCCACGTTGCGGAGCCACAGGAGGCGGTGCTGCAGAGTTACCAGGCAGTCAATGTTCTCCCGGTCAGCGTCAGCAAACCTATTCCCGACCGGCAGTCCTAATGTGTGGCCGCGCCGGGAACTGAATTGCGGCCGGCGGCTTCACGGCGCCCTCTGCCAGCTAGCGCTCTACGCGCTTGCGTACTCTGCGTAACGGGCGGGCCGGCCCTGCGTGTGGGGGCCCAGGGACGATCGCCCCTGTCGCCCCCCCGTTAATCCGGCCATGATCACAGATATCTCCTGCTTACCTTTCTCTCCCAGAATGTCCCTCTGACACATACACTAGTATCACAGATATCTCCTGCTTACCTTCCTCTCCCGGGATGTCCCGCTGTCCCCATACACTAGTATCACAGATATCTCCTGCTTACCTTCCTCTCCCGGAATGTCCCGCTGTCCCCATACACTAGTATCACAGATATCTCCTGCTTACCTTTCTCTCCCAGAATGTCCCTCTGACCCATACACTAGTATCACAGATATCTCCTGCTTACCTTTCTCTCCCGGGATGTCCCGCTGTCCCCATACACTAGTATCACAGATATCTCCTACTTACCTTCCTCTCCCGGAATGTCCCGCTGTCCCCATACACTAGTATCACAGATATCTCCTGCTTACCTTTCTCTCCCGGAATGTCCGCTGTCCCCTTACACTACTATCACAGATATCTCCGGCTTACCTTTCTCTCCCGGAATGGTCCTATGTCCCCATACACTAGTATCACAGATATCTCCTGCTTACCTTCCTCTTGCGGAATGGCCGCTGTCCCCATACACTAGTATCACAGATATCTCCTGCTTACCTTCCTCTCCCAGAATGGCCCGCTGTCCCCATACACTAGTATCACAGATATCTCCTACTTACCTTTCTCTCCTGGAATGGCCCGCTGTCCCCATACACTAGTATAACAGATATCTCCTACTTACCTTCCTCTCCCGGAATGGCCCGCTGTCCCCATTCACTAGTATCACAGATATCTCCTGCTTACCTTTCTCTCCTGGAATGGCCCGCTGTCCCAATACACTAGTATCACAGATATCTCCTGCTTACCTTCCTCACCCGGAATGGCCCGCTGTCCCCATACAGTTATATCACAGATATCTCCTACTTACCTTCCTCTCCCGGAATGGCCTGCTGTCCTCATACACTAGTATCACAGATATCTCCTGCTTACCTTCCTCTTGCGGAATGGCCGCTGTCCCCATACACTAGTATCACAGATATCTCCTGCTTACCTTTCTCTCCCGGAATGGCGGCTGTCCCCATACACTAGTATCACAGATATCTCCTGCTTACCTTTCTCTCCCGGAATAGCCCGCTGTCCCCATACACTAGTATCACAGATATCTCCTGCTTACCTTTCTCTCCCGGAATGGCGGCTGTCCCCATACACTAGTATCACAGATATCTCCTGCTTACCTTTCTCTCCCGGAATGGCCCGCTGTCCCCATACACTAGTATCACAGATATCTCCTGCTTACCTTCCTCTCCCAGAATGGCCCGCTGTCCCCATACACTAGTATCACAGGTATCTCCTACTTACCTTCCTCTTGCGGAATGGCCGCTGTCCCCATACACTAGTATCACAGACAGGGCCGGATTAAGGTCTGTGGGGGCCCCTGGGCAACAAACATGTGGGGGCCCCTATTAAATGTGACAAACTGGGGGTATGCGCAAAGGGGACCTTATGCAGAGCCCCCAGTAGTGTCTGTGCCCACAGTGGTAGTGCCCCGTATGCAGTGCCAGTAGTAGTGCCCCTTATGCAGTGCCCCCTATGCAATACTCCCATTAGTAGTGCCCCCTGTAGAAATGCCCTCTGTATAAATGCCCCCAGTAGGGCCCTGTAGTTGTGCCCCCCAGTAGTAATTGGGCATGTGCCCAATAGTAATGCCCTAGTAGTAATGTCCCCTGTATAAATCCCCCAGTAGAAATACCCATGCAGTTGTGCCCCCAATAGTAATGCCCCCAGTAGTCATTCCCCCTTTAGTAGAGCCCTCTGTAGAAATGCCCCCAGTAGTAATGCCCCTCTATTAGTGCCCCCAATACTAAAGCTCCCTCTGTAGTAGAGCCCCCAATATAAATGCCAGCTGATTAATGCCCCCAGCAGTAATGCTTCCCCCCTGAGTAATGTTCCCAGTAGTAATTCCCCCCCTAGTAATGCCCCCAGTAGTAATGCCTCCCCCCTCCCCGAGTAATGCCCCAGTAGTAATGCTCCCCCTGAATAATGCCCCCAGTAGTAATGCCTCCCCGAGTAATGCCCCAGTAGTAATGCTCCCCCCTGAATAATGCCCCCCGCTAGTAATGCCCCCAGTAGTAATGCCTCCCCCTCCCCGAGTAATGCCCCTGGTGTAATGTGTAATGCTCTCCCCCGAGTAATGTCCCCTTTAGTAATGCCCCCCGCCAGTAATGCCCCCAGTAGTAATACCTCCCCCTCCCCGAGTAATGCCCCAGGTGTAATGTGTAATGCTCCCCCCCGAGTAATGTCCCCTTTAGTAATGCCCCCCGCCAGTAATACCCCCAGTAGGCCGCTTGCACTAAAAACAATAAATAAAAATAAAGCTCATACTTTACCTTAACCTTAGCCCCGCGTCCGCTGCTGTCCGCTCGACTGCTCCTCCACACTATGGCAGAGACGTCATGACGTCTCTGCCATAGTGCTCTGCGTGAGCCGGAAGCTGGAGCTCATGTGAGCTCAGGCCTCCGACTCCGGCTGCCGCTGTTTACAGTGGGCGCCTGGTAATAGGAGCCTCCCCACGGTGCCGGGGTTAGGTTGGCCGGAGGAGGCAGAACTGGTTCCGCCTCCTCCGGTCCACTTTTACCCCAATGGGTGTGGGGGCCCTTAACGTGTGGGCAGGGCCGGCCCGAGCCTTATTTTTTTGGTAAGCGAAGATAGATTTTGGCGCCCCATGGTGGACTATGGGCGTACAGAAGACATGAGCCTGAAAAAAGGAATGGGCGTGGTCTCGTGGGAAAAGCTGCATCTACGAGCCATACATTTAATCATTTGAACTCGGGACACGGTGCGAGCTGTCCGCAAAGGGGGCATGGACTTTCCTCAAACCACTGTTTCTTCACTCTGGGGATGTGCCCAGCACTCGCGGAGATGATGGGCTCCCCCCAAAGACACCCAAAAGCATCGGGTTTAGCCGTACAAAGCGGCTAAACCCGACTAAAGTCCTGACCGCAGTGCGAAAAGTGCTGTTTGGTCCTAGTGTGTGCATGTAGTTAGGCTCCACTGGGGAAGGTACTGATGCGAATTTGTGAAACGCATAATTAAGCAGGCAAGCGAGTGGGCGGGGGTGCTGTGCCGGCGTGATGTCATCACGCCACGTTGCGGAGCCACAGGAGGCGGTGCTGCAGAGTTACCAGGCAGTCAATGTTCTCCCGGTCAGCGTCAGCAAACCTATTCCCGACCGGCAGTCCTAATGTGTGGCCGGGAACGTTACGCTCTACGCGCTTGCGTACTCCGCGTAACGGGCGGGCCGGCCCTGCGTGTGGGGGCCCAGGGACGATCGCCCCTGTCGCCCCCCCGTTAATCCGGCCATGATCACAGATATCTCCTGCTTACCTTTCTCTCCCAGAATGTCCCTCTGACCCATACACTAGTATCACAGATATCTCCTGCTTACCTTCCTCTCCCGGAATGGGCGCTGTCCCCATACACTAGTATCACATATATCTCCTGCTTAGCTTTCTCTCCAAGATTGGCCCGCTGTCCTCATACACTAGTATCACAGATATCTCCTGCTTACCTTTCTCTCCCGGAATGGCCGCTGTCCCCATACACTAGTATCACAGATATCTCCTGCTTACCTTCCTCTCCCGGAATGACCCGCTGTCCCCATACACTAGTATCACAGATATCTCCTGCTTACCTTCCTCTCCCGGAATGACCCGCTGTCCCCATACACTAGTATCACAGATATCTCCTACTTACCTTCCTCTTGCGGAATGGCCCGCTGTCCCCATACACTAGTATCACAGATATCTTCTGCTTACCTTTCTCTCCCGGAATGGCCGCTGTTCCCATACACTAGTATCACAGATATCTCCTGCTTACCTTCCTCTCCCGGAATGGCCCGATGTCCCCATACACTAGTATCACAGATTTCTTCTACTTACCTTCCTCTCCCGGAATGACCCGCTGTCCCCATACACTAGTATCACAGATATCTCCTGCTTACCTTCCTCTTGCGGAATGGCCCGATGTCCCCATACACTAGTATCACAGATATCTCCTGCTTACTTTCCTCTTGCGGAATGGCCCGCTGTTCCCATACACTAGTATCACAGATATCTCCTGCTTACCTTTCTCTCCTGGAATGGCCCGCTGTCCCCATACACTAGTATCACAGATATCTCCTGCTTACCTTCCTTTGCGGAATGGCCGCTATTCCCATACACTAGTAGGGGGACAGAATTCATCAAGCTCCGAAAATATTATTTTTTTCGGAGCTTGATTGCGGTAGCATTCACCATCTTCAGATGGCATTTGCTACCGCTACCCGCTCCTTCCCTATGAATCCCTCCGCCCCTGTCCGGCTCCTTCCACCGGACTTCGGGGCTCTTACGCGCATGTGTGGCCTGTAGGTCATGCATGCGCACTGCTCATGCGACCCGTGAAAGGATTCACTGCTCCAAAAGGAGCAGTGATGCCGCTCGCTGGGGCAACTGATTTTCGAATCGGCTGCCTCAGCGTCGGAGCAATGATGAATTGCTCCGGCATCCGCATTAATGGGGTCCGTTCAGACCTCGATAATTAACATCTTGAATAGGCCCCATAGTGTTTTCCCTTTATACTTGGCACTTGGTTAATGAAAACACAGAAATTGGATTATTATCAAACTGTACCATATGACTTGTAAAGCAATATAGTGTTAATTGGAAGATACTTTCTATTACTGTAAGCCATATGTTGCTTTACAAGCCATATGTTGTAGTTTGATATTAATCCAATCCCGGTGCTTTTATTAACCTAGCGCCAAGTATAACGGGAAAACATTGTATGTGTGTTATATGTGTCTTGTGGATGGTGGTTGGTGGAAGTAGCTTGTGCCTCTACTAGTACAGGCTGCTTGGAGTGCGCCAGCTACTATCTCAGTGATTTCTGTTTATAGGAATATACAGTATATGATTGACCGGTGGTCGGGATGCCGGAGGTCAGAAGACCAACAGCGGCGTTCCGATGTTCAGGATCCTGCAGGGGCCAGTAAGTAGCCTAAACCCACCCCCTCTCCCCTCCTAACCCTCCCCAGGTTGTGCCTAACCCTAACCTCCCCCAGTGGTGCCTAACCCTAACCTCCCCCCAGTGGTGCCTAACCCTAACCTCCCCCCAGTGGTGCCTAACCCTGACCTCCCCCCAGTGGTGCCTAACCCTGACCTTCCTTTCCAGCACTCTAAACCTAACTCTCCCCGGGTGATGCCTAACCCTGACCCCCCTCCAGTGGTGCCTAACCTCCACCCGTTCGGTGCCTAAGCCTAACTCACCCTAAACTTAACCCTCCCATCCCCGGCCTAACCCTAACCCGCATACTTTCATCGGGATGCTGGCGGAAATGTGACCGAATCTCTCGCAACCTAGTGAAGTGGACAGAATGGAGGAGACAAAAACGGGAATCGTGGTCCGTATGGAGGGGGTGGGGCTAAATGACACGAAAATGCATTTGCATAGTATCGCAGTCGCGACTCCAGCAACAGACCAATGAGCGGACGCAGCGGCATTCACCTCTGAATCAGGCTATTTTAAATGTTTGGTGGCTATTTTTGGGAATGAAACTTCTATCTTTGTTACCACTGAGCAATCTCTGTATATTTGATTTTAAAGAATGAGAATATTTGAATAGGAACGTGGAGAGAGCTCGTTTACAGGGGGGTCTCTGCCTTGAGGGAGGTTTCATACATTTTTGTCTCTTTAGAAGGGCTATGAATTTTCTACCACTTGAGGTTGGGGGGATTTGGTCTCACCTTGTGCTGTCAATGGGACGCATTTTGCACCTTCCAGCTACGCATTTCTCGCGTTATGATTTTTTAAATGTTTTAAAAACATCATAACATGCAAATGTGTCACATGCAATCAAGGCAGCCATGTTGTACATTAACTCTCAGGATACTGTGAGCTTTATTTATCAACGAGTGCTCGAGCCAATCAGCTTCCAACTGTCACTTTTGTAACAGATGACAGTTGGTAGCTGATTGGCTGGAGCACCATTATTATATGCAGCGAGTTTTATTACTTGTTGTGAATGATAACACTCGTTGATAAATGAGCCATAAATCAGCCTAAGCCGAGTAGTAATTTTTTTACTAAAGAACAGTAAAAAAGAAAATAATTAATGGAACAGACCAAATGCGGCAGACGCTGGTTTCTGTAGGGATAGTGAATTTTTTTTCTACCACGAGCAGTTCCTGATGAGACCCACAAAACTGGGTCCACATTAGGTGAGCGCGCCCTAGCGTGATGGAATATAGTGATTTCTGGAGGTGAAGTAAAGTCTTGTGTAGTGAAATGAGGGTAACAATCAGGCAAAGCGTGATACGGAATATTAGAGGGACACAAGATGATCATCAAAGGGTGGAAATGAGGGAGGGGGTAAAGCCTGGCTCAGCATGAATAGAAAACTTCAGAATTTGGCATATGCTAAATAATTACTGAGGGTTTTATATGGCTCGTGACTGCCTGCGGGCTTCTCAAGTATTTATGGAAGGTTTTTATTCTTTTTACACTCACATAGGAAAAATGGAACCCGAAAAATGTTATGAAAATTAGACTCCTATACTGATGCATTGGTTAATAAAGAATCTAGTTGCTTCTTATAGCAACAATTTAACAAATCTGCATATAAAGTAACCCCTTGTTAGTGTGTAACTGGTATGAGGTGTTTAAATAGATAGTTTATGATACAAGGAGGGTGTGCAGGACACAGGTGATGTTACATGGTGGGTGTGCAGGACACAGGTGATGTTACATGGTGGGTGTGCAGGACATAGGTGATGTTACATGGTGGGTGTGCAGACCACAGATGATGTTACATGGTTTGTGTGCAGGACACAGGTGATGTTACATGGTGGGTGTGCAGGACACAGGTGATGTTACATGGTGGGTGTGCAGGACACAGGTGATGTTACATGGTGGGTGTGCAGGATACAGGTGATGTTACATGGCGGGTGTGCAGGATACAGGTGATGTTACATGGTGGGTGTGCAGGACACAGGTGATGTAACATGGCTGGTGTGCAGGATACAGGTGATGTTACATGGTGGGTGTGCAGGACACAGGTGATGTTACATGGTGGGTGTGCAGGATACAGGTGATGTTACATGGTGGGTGTGCAGGACACAGGTGATGTTACATGGTGGGTGTGCAGGACACAGGTGATGTTACATGGTGGGTGTGCAGAACACAGGTGATGTTACATGGTGGGTGTGCAGGACACAGGTGATGTTACATGGTTTGTGTGCAGGACACAGGTGATGTTACATGGTGGGTCTGCAGAACACAGGTGGTGTTACATGGTGGGTCTGCAGAACACAGGTGATGTTACATGGTGGGTGTGCAGGACACAGGTGATGTTACATGGTGGGTGTGCAGGACACAGGTGATGTTACATGGTTTGTGTGCAGGACACAGGTGATGTTACATGGCTAGTGTGCAGGACACAGGTGATGTTACATGGCGGGTGTGCAGGACACAGGTGATGTTACATGGCGGGTGTGCAGGACACAGGTGATGTTACATGGTGGGTGTGCAGGACACAGGTGATGTTAGATGGTGGGTGTGCAGACCACAGGTGATGTTACATGGTTTGTGTGCAGGACACTGGTGATGCTACATGGTGGGTGTGCAGGACACAGGTGATGTTACATGGCGGGTGTGCAGGACACAGGTGATGTTACATGGCGGGTGTGCAGGACACAGGTGATGTTACATGGCGGGTGTGCAGAACACAGGTGATGTTACATGGCGGGTGTGCAGGACACAGGTGATGTTACATGGCGGGTGTGCAGAACACAGGTGATGTTACATGGCGGGTGTGCAGGATACAGGTGATGTAACATGGGGAGTGTGCAGGACACAGGTGATGTTACATGGTGGGTGTGCAGAACACAGGTGATGTTGCATGGTGGGTGTGCAGGACACAGGTGATGTTACATGGTGGGTGTGCAGGACACAGGTGATGTAACATGGCTTGTGTGCAGGACACAGGTGATGTAACATGGCGGGTGTGCAGGACACAGGTGATGTAACATGGCGGATGCGCAGGACACAGGTGATGTTACATGGCGGGTGCGCAGGACACAGGTGATGTTACATGGCGGGTGCGCAGGACACAGGTGATGTTACAAGGCGGGTGTGCAGGACACAGGTGATGTAACATGGTTTGTGTGCAGGACACAGGTGATGTTACATGGCGGGTGTGCAGGACACAGGTGATGTAACATGGCGGGTGTGCAGGACACAGGTGATGTTACATGGCGGGTGTGCAGGACACAGGTGATGTTACATGGCGGGTGTGCAGGACACAGGTGATGTTACATGGCGGGTGTACAGGATACAGGTGATGTTACATGGCGGTGATGTTACATGGCAGTTGTGCAGAACACATGTGATGTTACATGGCGGGTGTGCAGGACACAGGTGATGTTACATGGCGGGTGTGCAGGACACAGGTGATGTAACACGGCAGGTGTGCAGGACACAGGTGATGTTACATGGTGGGTGTGCAGAACACAGGTGATGTTACATGGTGTGTGTGCAGGACACAGGTGATGTTACATGGTTGGTGTGCAGGACACAGGTGATGTAACATGGTTTGTGTGCAGGACACAGGTGATGTTACATAGCGGGTGTGCAGGACACAGGTGATGTAACATGGTGGGTGTGCAGGACACAGGTGATGTTACATGGCGGTTGTGCAGGACACAGGTGTTGTTACATGGCGGGTGTGCAAGACACAGGTGATGTTACATGGCGGGTGTGCAGGACACAGGTGATGTAATATGGCAGGTGTGCAGGACACAGGTGATGTTACATGGCGGGTGTGCAGGATACAGGTGATGTTACATGGTGGGTGTGCAGGACACAGGTGATGTAACATGGTTTGTGTGCAGGACACAGGTGATGTTACATGGCGGGTGTGCAGGACACAGGTGATGTAACATGGCGGGTGTGCAGGACACAGGTGATGTTACATGGCGGTTGTGCAGGACACAGGTGTTGTTACATGGCGGGTGTGCAGGACACAGGTGATGTTACATGGCGGGTGTGCAGGACACAGGTGATGTAATATGGCGGGTGTGCAGGACACAGGTGATGTTACATGGTGGGTGTGCAAAACACAGGTGATGTTACATGGTGGGTGTGCAGGACACAGGTGATGTTACATGGTGGGTGTGCAGGACACAGGTGATGTAACATGGTTTGTGTGCAGGACACAGGTGATGTTACATGGCGGGTGTGCAGGACACAGGTGATGTTACATGGCGGGTGTGCAGGACACAGGTTATGTTACATGGCGGGTGTGCAGGACACAGGTGATGTAACATGGCGGGTGTGCAGGACACAGGTGATGTAACATGGCGGGTGTGCAGGACACAGGTGATGTTACAAGGTGGGTGTGCAGGACACAGGTGATGTTACATGGTTTGTGTGCAGGACACAGGTGATGTTACATGGTGGGTGTGCAGGACACAGGTGATGTTACATGGTTTGTGTGCAGGACACAGGTGATGTTACATGGTTTGTGTGCAGGACACAGGTGATGTTACATGGTTTGTGTGCAGGACACAGGTGATGTTACATGGCGGGTGTGCAGGACACAGGTGATGATACATGGCGGGTGTGCAGGACACAGGTGATGTTAAATGGTTTGTGTGCAGGACACAGGTGATGTTACATGGTGAGTGTGCAGGACACAGGTGATGTAACATGGTTTGTGTGCAGGACACAGGTGATGTTACATGGCGGGTGTGCAGGACACAGGTGATGTTACATGGCGGGTGTGCAGGACACAGGTTATGTTACATGGCGGGTGTGCAGGACACAGGTGATGTAACATGGCGGGTGTGCAGGACACAGGTGATGTAACATGGCGGGTGTGCAGGACACAGGTGATGTTACAAGGTGGGTGTGCAGGACACAGGTGATGTTACATGGTTTGTGTGCAGGACACAGGTGATGTTACATGGTGGGTGTGCAGGACACAGGTGATGTTACATGGTTTGTGTGCAGGACACAGGTGATGTTACATGGTTTGTGTGCAGGACACAGGTGATGTTACATGGTTTGTGTGCAGGACACAGGTGATGTTACATGGCGGGTGTGCAGGACACAGGTGATGATACATGGCGGGTGTGCAGGACACAGGTGATGTTAAATGGTTTGTGTGCAGGACACAGGTGATGTTACATGGTGAGTGTGCAGGACACAGGTGATGTTACATGGCTTGTGTGCAGGACACAGCTGATGTTACATGGCGGGTGTGCAGGACACAGGTGATGTTACATGGCGTGTGCTCAACACAGGTGATGTTACATGGCGGGTGTGCAGGACACAGGTGATGTTACATGGTTTGTGTGCAGGACACAGGTGATGTTACATGGTTTGTGTGCAGGACACAGGTGATGTTACATGGCGGGTGTGCAGGACACAGGTGATGATACATGGCGGGTGTGCAGGACACAGGTGATGTTAAATGGTTTGTGTGCAGGACACAGGTGATGTTACATGGTGAGTGTGCAGGACACAGGTGATGTTACATGGCTTGTGTGCAGGACACAGCTGATGTTACATGGCGGGTGTGCAGGACACAGGTGATGTTACATGGCGTGTGCTCAACACAGGTGATGTTACATGGCGGGTGTGCAGGACACAGGTGATGTTACATCATCTGCTGCCCCGCTCTGTCAGTCCCTCCATTGGTTGCCAGTTTTCTACCGTATTCAATACAAAATACTGTTACTTACACATAAGGCCATTAACCGAATTACACCAACATACATCTCTTCACTCATCTCAAAATATCTCCCAACCCGACCTCTCCGCTCAGCACAAGAACTGCGTCTCTCATCCCCACGCATTACTTGCTCCCATTTACGGTTACAGGACTTTCTTCGGGCTGCACCTACTCTATGGAATGCCTTACCACACACAATAAGACTTACCTCTACTCTTCAATCCTTCAAGCGTTCCCTGAAAACTCACCTCTTCAGACAAGCTTATCAGATTCCAGAACCGACCACATAACCTTCATAGCTTCCATGTCTTATCACATCCCCTCTCACAGTCCATACATAACCTCACATATTGTCTTTCTTTCACATACTCCTGACATTTTGCCGACATTCCTGTGTGACTGGATCAAGCAGCCCACCAAGAAACTCTGCATTCTGGCCAGACCAAATTGCAATATATATAGCACCTATCCTTGTGTATCAATGCCTGTTTCCCTATAGATTGTAAGCTTGCAAGCAGGGCCCTCTTACCTCTATGTCTGTCTGTTATTACCCTGTTTTGTTCTATCAATGTTTCCAATTGTAAAGCGCAACGGAATATGCTGCGCTATATAAGAAACTGTTAATAAATAAATAAAATAAAATAAATAATGGTGTGTGTGCAGGACACAGGTGATGTTACATGGCGGGTGTGCAGGACACAGGTGAAGTTACATGGCGGGTGTGCAGGACACAGGTGATGTTACATGGTGGGTGTGCAGGACACAGGTGATGTTACATGGTGGGTGTGCAGGACACAGGTGATGTTACATGGCGGGTGTGCAGGACATAGGTGATGTTACATGGTGGGTGTGCAGGATACAGGTGATGTTACATGGTGGGTGTGCAGGACACAGGTGATATACATGGTGGGTGTGCAGGACACAGGTGATGTTAAATGGTTTGTGTGCAGGACACAGGTGATGTTACATTGTTACATGGTGGGTGTGCAGGATACAGGTGATGTTACATGGTGGGTGTGCAGGACATAGGTGATGTTACATGGTGGGTGTGCAGGATACAGGTGATGTTACATGGTGGGTGTGCAGGACACAGGTGATGTTACATGGCGGGTGTGCAGGACACAGGTGATGTTATATGGCGGGTGTGCAGGACACAGGTGATGTTACATGGCGGGTGTGCAGGACACAGGTGATGTTACATGGCGGGTGTGCAGGACACAGGTGATGTTACATGGTGGGTGTGCAGGACACAGGTGATGTTACATGGTGGGTGTGCAGAACACAGGTGATGTTACATGGTGGGTGTGCAGGACATAGGTGATGTTACATGGTGGGTGTGCAGGATACAGGTGATGTTACATGGTGGGTGTGCAGGATACAGGTGATGTTACATGGTGGGTGTGCAGGACACAGGTGATGTTACATGGCTTGTGTGCAGGACACAGGTGATGTTACATGGTGGGTGTGCAGGATACAGGTGATGTTACATGGTGGGTGTGCAGAACACAGGTGATGTTACATGGTGGGTGTGCAGGACATAGGTGATGTTACATGGTGGGTGTGCAGGATACAGGTGATGTTACATGGTGGGTGTGCAGGATACAGGTGATGTTACATGGTGGGTGTGCAGGACACAGGTGATGTTACATGGCTTGTGTGCAGGACACAGGTGATGTTACATGGTGGGTGTGCAGGATACAGGTGATGTTACATGGTGGGTGTGCAGGACATAGGTGATGTTACATGGCTTGTGTGCAGGACACAGGTGATGTTACATGGTGGGTGTGCAGGATACAGGTGATGTTACATGGTGGGTGTGCAGGATACAGGTGATGTTACATGGTGGGTGTGCAGGATACAGGTGATGTTACATGGTGGGTGTGCAGGACACAGGTGATGTTACATGGCTTGTGTGCAGGACACAGGTGATGTTACATGGTGGGTGTGCAGGATACAGGTGATGTTACATGGTGGGTGTGCAGGACATAGGTGATGTTACATGGTGGGTGTGCAGGATACAGGTGATGTTACATGGTGGGTGTGCAGGATACAGGTGATGTTACATTGTGGGTGTGCAGGACATAGGTGATGTTACATGGTGGGTGTGCAGGACTCAGGTGATGTTACATGGTGGGTGTGCAGGATACAGGTGATGTTACATGGTGGGTGTGCAGAACACAGGTGATGTTACACGGTGGGTGTGCAGGACACAGGTGATGTTACACGGCAGGTGTGCAGGACACAGGTGATGTTACATGGTGGGTGTGCAGGATACAGGTGATGTTACATGGTGGGTGTGCAGAACACAGGTGATTTTACATGGTGGGTGTGCAGGACACAGGTGATGTTACATGGTGGGTATGCAGGATACAGGTGATGGTACATGGTGGGTGTGCAGGACACAGGTGATGTTACATGGTGGGTGTGCAGGATACAGGTGATGGTACATGGTGGGTGTGCAGGATACAGGTGATGTTACATGGTGGGTGTGCAGGACACAGGTGATGTTACATGGTGGGTGTGCAGCACACAGGTGATGCTACATGGTTGGTGTGCAGGACACAGGTGATCAAGGGTGTATTTAGGGGTCCGAGCACCCCTGGCAAACTAAGGGAGTGGCGCCCCCCTCCAATGATTAAATGAATGCTCCCACTGGAAATAAATTAACATACACTGATTCATTGCCCCCACAGCCAGAAGATAAATAAAAATAAACATTAATTCCCCCCCCAGCCCCCCTGCAGAAGACTAAGTGACCTCACCTGCTGGGCTGTCACAGATAGCTGCAGAGCTAATTGCAGGAGACCAGCTTCCAGGCGCTTCAGAAAGTCCAGACCAGTGAGTGTCTCCCTCCAGGGAGTCCAGACCAGGCCAGTGGGTTGGAACTTGGGGCCCGATTCAGACCCATTTCCAAGCGGCTGTTCGCTCCTACATGGCTGATGTTATTCATTTGCGCATGCATCGCAGTGACTGAACTAGTTTGAGCGATCGGTCGCCCAGCAAAGACAGCCCAGTGGAATGAGTGACAGGAGAGGCCGTTTGTGGGTGGTAACAGAGGCAGGGCAGTAGTAACGGGGGAGTGGAGTTGCGAACGCAGGCTTGCCTGAGTGTTACAACGCCGTTTCAGAGGCATTGTACTATAACATGCAGCGTCATAGTACTCGTCACCTGGTTGATTTTTAATACAGAACTGCTCGCAGTGCTTGCGGTAGGGTAAAGTCAACCACAAGCGCTGCGGTCTGATCCGATGATTCCCGATGTACCGATGGTTGTATATACTTCCTGGAGATGACGTTCGCTAGTGGGCAGCTAAAGACAGGCTGGTGGGCGTCTGTAAACACAAAGTGATCGCACGCCAAGACATAGTGGGCGTGCTTATGCCTTGCCGTGTGATCTCCTGCCTTGACGTCACTTAGCTGAATTTGAATATGCTGGGAGCGAGCGGCCGCATCTAGTGAGCGGGTCTGAATCAGGCCCTTGGTCCCACTCCCTTCCTTAGCACCTCATCACCGTCCTCAGCCCTTCATCACTGTCTTCATCCCCTCATCACCTCCCTCAGCCAGCCCCATCACCTCCCTCAGCCAGCCTCCATCACCTCCCTCAGCCAGCCCCCATCACCTTCCCCAGCCAGCCCCCATCACCTATCATAGCCCCCATCACCCCATCACAGACAGATCTCAACATTGCTGGTCCGAGACCTCATGCTGCTGTACACTCGTCCTGTCTGCCTGTTCCTCCTCACCCCCGCAGGTCCCGGCCGCCAGAGGCAGCAGTGCAGCATGTGCCCTGATCGTCCCCTTACCCCTGCTATGAAGGTAATCTAGATGCTGCCATTAGGAGTGCGACCCATCACACGGCGCCCAGCGCTGCCAGATCCAGACTGAGTCTGTCACTCTGTAGTGACTGTGACAAACTCAGTGTGTATGTGTATACTAAGCACCGGGTAGCTGGGAAATCACTGGGGCGGGCAGCAGGGAAACGGTGTGCCCACAAAAGGATAGAACTAGCTGCGGGTGGCAATGGCGCCCACCCTCGGCCGGTGCCCCTGGCGAGTGCCATCCTGGCCAATAGGAAGATACGCCCATGCAGGTGATGTTACATGGCGGGTGTGCAGGACACAGGTGATGTTACATGGTTTGTGTGCAGGACACAGGTGATGTTACATGGTTTGTGTGCAGGACACAGGTGATGTTACATGGTGGGTGTGCAGGACACAGGTGATGTTACATGGTTTGTGTGCAGGACACAGGTGATGTTACATGGCGGGTGTGCAGGACACAGGTGATGTTACATGGCGGGTGTGCAGGACACAGGTGATGTTACATGGCGGGTGTGCAGGACACAGGTGATGTTACATGGCGAGTGTGCAGGACACAGGTGATGTTAGATGGTGGGTGTGCAGGACACAGGTGATGTTACATGGTTTGTGTGCAGGACACAGGTGATGTTACATGGTGGGTGTGCAGGACACAGGTGATGTTACATGGGGGGTGTGCAGGACACAGGTGATGTTACATGGCGGGTGTGCAGGACACAGGTGATGTTAGATGGTGGGTGTGCAGGACACAGGTGATGTTACATGGTGGGTGTGCAGGACACAGGTGATGTTACATGGTTTGTGTGCAGGACACAGGTGATGTTAGATGGTGGGTGTGCAGGACACAGGTGATGTTACATGGTGGGTGTGCAGGACACAGGTGATGTTACATGGTGGGTGTGCAGGACACAGGTGATGTTACATGGTGGGTGTGCAGGACACAGGTGATGTTACATGGTGAGTGTGCAGGACACAGGTGATGTTAGATGGTGGGTGTGCAGGACACAGGTGATGTTAGATGGTGGGTGTGCAGGACACAGGTGATGTTACATGGTGGGTGTGCAGGACACAGGTGATGTTACATGGCGGGTGTGCAGGACACAGGTGATGTTACATGGTGGGTGTGCAGGACAAAGGTGATGTTACATGGTTTGTGTGCAGGACACAGGTGATGTTACATGGTGGGTGTGCAGGACACAGGTGATGTTACATGGTGGGTGTGCAGGACACAGGTGATGTTACATGGTTTGTGTGCAGGACACAGGTGATGTTACATGGTGGGTGTGCAGGACATAGGTGATGTTACATGGTGGGTGTGCAGGACACAGGTGATGTTACATGGTTTGTGTGCAGGACACAGGTGATGTTACATGGTTTGTGTGCAGGACACAGGTGATGTTACATGGTTTGTGTGCAGGACATAGGTGATGTTACATGGACATGCCCAGATACACTTTTTAGAAGACGTGTCTTTTGCAGGCGCTGGAGGTCAGGAGTGACATTCCAGGGATTACGATGATATAAGATGTGAATTCAGTTACTGTTGTTGTGCTGGTTACCATCGCCATGACTCCTGTTCCTCACATAAAGGTCAGTTACGTTACTGCCGACATTGCAAATTCTCCTGTACACGTCTTAGGGGCCTGCGGTAATACTTGCAGTGTGGATGGATGGATGCAATGTGCTCTTCTGAGCTGATTTCTTCCTACAGAGCAATCTCTAGCGACTTCTATTTCTTGCTCAAATTTAAAAAAAACGTCCAGCTAATAGTTCTTCTTTCTTTAGCGTTGTGGCTAAATTATATCAAGTTCTGATCCGGATGTAGTTATTAGGTTGATATATACAATGTTTTCATTGTTAAAATGTCCATAGGCAACATGAATGTCGACACTGGAAATGTTGACATTCTAAGAATGTCGACATTAGGGCTAGGCTGTGGGCAAGAGGGTTAGGCTGCAGGGGAAGGTTAGGGCTAGGCTGCAGGCGGCAGGGTTAGGTTGCCGGGGGGGACCCCGGGGGGTTAGGCACTACAGAGAAGGTCAGGAGTAGGGATTAGGGAATACTTACCCGAACACTGGGGGACTGACGGTTTGACTCAGAAGTGACGGTCACATGACTGCCAAACCCCAGAAGCAGCACTGGAGCCGCTGCAGCCGCCAGGAGCAGGTAAGTCATTAAGTCATTGCTGAGCATCCAGGGACGGTATATCGAAATACTAATGTGTTGACATTAAATTAGTGTCGACATTATGCTCATGTCAGGGCCGAAACTAGGATATCTGTCACCTGGTGCAAGGCAGCAATTTTGCGCCCCCTCCCTTCCCGTCCCTGGATTTTGTCCTTGCTCCTCCATAAGGCAGTGCATTACTCAGACGTCCCTGGTATAGTGACTTACATTATTCCACACACCATAATGCCCATTACACATTATGCCACACACTGTAATGCCTATTACCAAAGTGCCACTTACATATTTGCCTGACACCATTTTATGCCCCACAGTAATGCTTCTAATTACTTTAAAATTACCTGCTCGTTGCCATGGTTTCATGCTTGTTGTCAGGGGATTTATGCTCATTGCCAGGGGGTTTTGTGCTTGTTGTCAGGGGTTCCATGCTTGTTGCCATGGGGTTCCATGCTCGTTGCCATGGGGTTCCATGCTCAGCCAGGGTGGTTTATGCTCGTTGCCAGGGGGGATTAAGGGAGAAGATGCAGCTCTCAGCATCTCTCCCTGCAGCGCCAGCGTTCCCGGCACTTCCGGGAACGCTGTGTGCATTGCGCACTGCTAACAGACACTAGAGGTCCAGTAGGACCTCTAGCATCTGTCTCTTCCCTGGCGGCGGACATTTTTTGATGGCCGTTTTCAGCAGAGTCCATGCGGACGGCTAGTCCGCATGGAATCTCCTGAAAACGGCCATCCAAAAATGGCCGCCGCCAAGAAAGAGACAGACACTAGAGGTCCAGTAAGGACCTCTAGTATTAGTCTCCTCTTCGGCGGCGGCCATTTTCAGATGGCAGAGTCTGCTTTTTCACCCCCCCACAATCCCCTCCCGGTGCACGTGCACCTCTAGCCCCCCCCTAGTTGCGGCCCTGCTCATGTCGACATGATGGAATATATTTACTAAAGTGTGGGTTTTTAGAAGTGGAAGTGGAGATGTTGCCCATAGCAACTAGGGGTGTGCACCGGCCACTTTTTCGTGTTTTGTGTTTTGGTTTTGGATCTGGATCTTTCTTCGTGTTTTGGATCTGGATTGGTTTTGCCAAAACCACCCTTCCGTGTTTTGGGTTCTGGGTTTTGGATCTGTATTTTTTTGAAAAAAAGCATAAAAACAGCTAAAATCACAGAATTTGTAGGTTTTTCTGCTCCTATGCTATTATTAACCTCAATAACCTTAATTTCCACTCATTTCCAGTCTATTCTGAACACCTCACACGTCACAATAGTGTTTTTATGTCCAAAAGGTTGCACCAAGGTAGCTGGATGACTATGCTAAGCGACACGAGTGGGCGGCACAAACACGTGACCCATCTAGGCGTGATACTGCAGTGGCAGACAGGATGGCAGTTTGAAAAACTAGGCCCCAAACTGTACATAATGCAAAGAAAAAAAAGAGGTGCAAGATGGAATTGTCCTTGGGCCCTCCCTTATGTTGTATAAACAGGACATGCACACTTTAACAAACCAATCATTTCAGCGCCAGGGTCTGCCACACAACTGTGGCTGAAATGATTGGTTCGTTTGGGCCCCCACAAAACAAGCTGGCAATTAATCTGTCCCTGCACAAACTGCGCCTACGGAGGCAAGATGTCATCCTCATCCTCCTCATCGACCGATTCCTCACCCTCTTCAGTGTGTACATCCTCATCCTCACAAAGTATTAACTCGTCCCCACTTGAATCCACCACCACAGGTCCCTCTGTACGTTCTGGAGGCTGGTCTCCCTGGAAGAGCTGACAAGGTTCCCGGCTGCACTAAACACTCTTTCGGAGTACACACTGGAGGGGGGGCAACTCAGGTAAAATAGAGCCAGTTTGTACAGGGGCCTACAAATTGCCTCTTTTTCCTGCCAGTACAGGTATGGACTGTCTGACATGCCTACTTGGATGCTGTCACCGATGTAATCCTCCACCATTCTGTCAATGGTGACAGTATCATATGCAGTGACAGTAGACATGTCAGAAATTGTTGCCAGGTCCTTCAGTCCGGACCAGATGTCCAAACTTGGTCCTGCCTGCCCTGCATCACCGCCAGCGGGTTGCTTAGGATACCTAAGTTTTTTCCTGGCAGCCCCAGTTGCGGGAGAAAATGAAGAAGGAGCTGTTGACGTGTCACGTTCCGCTTCAGCTGACAGTGTGTTCACCACCAGGTCTTTGCACCTCTGCAGGCTTGTGTCGGCCGGAAAGAGAGACACCACATAGGCTTTAAACCTAGGATCGAGCACGGTGGCCAAAATGTAGTGGTCTGATTTCAACAGATTGATCACCCTGGAATCCTGGCAAAGCGAATGAAGGGCTTCATCCACAAGTCCCACATGCCGAGCGGAATCGCTCCGTCTTAGCTCCTCCTTCACTTTCTCCAGCTGCTTCTGCAAAAGCCTGATGAGGGGAATGACCTGACTCAAGCTGGCAGTGTCTGAACTGACTTCACGTGTGGCAAGTTCGAAGGGCTGGAGAACCTTGCACAACACGGAAATCATTCTCCACTGCGCTTGAGTCAGGTGCATACCCCCTCCTTTGCCTATGTCATAGGTGGATGTATAGGCTTGTATGGCTTTTGCTGCTCCTCCATCCTCTGAAGCATATAGAGGGTTGAGTTCCACCGCGTCACAACCTCTTGCTTCAGGTGATGGCGGGGCAGGTTCAAGAGTGTTTGCTGGCACTCCAGTCTTCGGCACGCAGTCGCTGAATGGCGAAAGTGGCCAGAAATTTTTCGGGCCACCCAAAGCGTCTCCTGCACGCCCCTGTCGCTTTTCAGAAAATTCTGCACCACCAAGTTTATTGTGTGAGCAAAACATGGGACGTGCTGGAATTTGCCCAGATGTAATGCCCGCACAATATTGGTGGTGTTGTCAGATATCACAAATCCCCAGGAGAGTCTAAGTGGGGTAAGCCACTGGGCGATGATTTCCCTCAGTTTCTCTAAGAGGTTGTCGGCGGTGTGCCTCTTACTGAAACCGGTGATACACAGCGTAGCCTGCCTTGGAACGAGCTGGCGTTTCTGAGATGCTGCTACTGGTGACGCTGCTGCTGTTGCTGTGCAAGGTGATACATCTACCCAGTGGGCTGTCACAGTCATATAGTCCTTAGTCTGCCCTGTTCCACTTGTCCACATGTCCGTGGTTAAGTGGACATTGGGTACAACGGCATTTTTCAGGACACTGAGGACACTTTTTCTGACGTTTCTGTACAGTCTCGGTATCGCCTGCCTAGTGAAGTGGAATCTAGACGGGATTTGGAACCGGGGACACACTACCTCCATCAATTGTCTAAATCCCACTGCACTAATGGCGGATACCGGACGCACGTCTAACACCAACATAGCAGTCAAGGCCTCAGTTATACGTTTTGCTTCAGGATGACTGCTGTCGTACTTCATCCTCCTCGCTAAGGACTGTTGGAGGGTCAATTGTTTAGTAAAAGTAGTGGTGTTCCTACTTCCTCTCTGGGATGATGAACGACTCCCAGCAGCAGCAACAGCAGCAGCGGCAGCAGTAGGCGTAGCAATGCAGGATCCTCCGGAGGAATCCCGGATAGGAGAGTCAGTCATGCCAGTGACATGGCCTGCAGGACTACTTCCGATCCTGACTAAGGAGGAAATTGACGAGGAGGGAGTTGACGGTGTGGTTTGCAGGCGCTTGGATACAACAGGACAACGGGATTTAGGTGTCCCTGGACTGCTTACGGTCTTAGCCAAAGTTTCTGAACTTGACAGTAACTTTTTATGAACGCGCTGTAGGTGCCGTATAAGGGAGGATGTTCCTAGGTGGTTGACGTCCCTACCCCTACTTATTTCACCTTTACATATGGTACATATGGCAAGACAGTTGTTGTCCGGATTTGGATAGAAATATTGCCAGACCAAAGAGGTGGAATGTTTGGTCTTCTGCCCAGGCATGACCGTGATGGGCTTTTTCATCCCACGGACAACAACTGTCTCCCCCAGAGCCTGATTTAAACAAACCACATCACCATCAGAATCCTCCTCGCCAACTTCCTCCTCAGCGCCAGCTACACCAGTATCCTCATCCTGTTGTACTTCAACAGTGACATCTTCAATTTGCATATCAGCAAGTGGACTGTGGGTGCTCCTTTCAGCACTTGCAGGGGGCGTGCAAATGGTGGAAAGAGCCACCTCTTCCCGTCCAGTGCTGGGAAGGTCAGGCATCGCAACCACCACCACACTTGGACTCTCCTTGGGGATTTGTGATATCTTCTTAGAAAGCACAGTTCTTCGCTGTGCTTTTGCCAGCTTAACCCTTTTGATTTTTTTAGTGGGAGGAGGGCTTCCATCGTCATGTGAAGCTGAACCACTAGTCATGAACATACTAGGGATCGACCTTAGCCGTTCCTTGCCACTCCGTGTCGTAAATGGCATATTGGCAAGTTTACGTTTCTCTTCAGCTGATTTAAATGTTTTTTTCAAGGTCATTTTCCTGAACTTTGTCATTTGGGATTGTATGTGCCCTCTATTATGACATTGGGCATCGGCCTTGCCAGACGACGTTGATGACATGTTATCGTCTATGTCATGACTAGTGGCAGCAGCTTCAGCACTAGGAGGAAGTGGTTCTTGATCTTTCTCTATTTTATTTTTATCGGAGAAAGTTTGGTCCTCCATTTATGTTATATCGATTTGATATATACGAGCGGCTAAACACAGAAAATATTTTTTTATTTTTGCTGGAGAGTAGTGCACTTTGTGGGTTACACCAGCCTTTAAGAAATGAGCCAGCCGACTCTTTACTTATGGGACACAGGCGCACGCTTGGCACTGCTCCTTTGTTGATGCACGTGCGGCTACTGCGCACACAATTCACAAACACAGAAAATATATATTTTTTTGGTTTGGACTGGAGTGTACTTTGGGGGTTACAGCACCCTTTAACGGTCAAGCCAGCCGGCCCTTTATTTATGACACAGGCGCACGCTTGGCACTACTTTGTTGATGCACGTGCGGCTACTGCGCACACAATTCACAAACACAGAAAATATATATTTTTTTGGTTTGGACTGGAGTGTACTTTGGGGGTTACAGCACCCTTTAACGGTCAAGCCAGCCGGCCCTTTACTTATGACACAGGCGCACGCTTGGCACTACTTTGTTGATGCACGTGCGGCTACTGCGCACACAATTCACAAACACAGAAAATATATATTTTTTGGGTTTGGACTGGAGTGTACTTTGGGGGTTACAGCACCCTTTAACAGTCAAGCCAGCCGGCCCTTTACTTATGACACAGGCGCACGCTTGGCACTACTTTGTTGATGCACGTGCGGCTACTGCGCACACAATTCACAAATACAGAAAATATATATTTTTTGGGTTTGGACTGGAGTGTACTTTGGGGGTTACAGCACCCTTTAACGGTCAAGCCAGCCGGCCCTTTACTTATGACACAGGCGCACACTTGGCACTACTTTGTTGATGCACGTGCGGCTACTGCGCACACAATTCACAAACACAGAAAATATATATTTTTTGGGTTTGGACTGGAGTGTACTTTGGGGGTTACAGCACCCTTTAACGGTCAAGCCAGCCGGCCCTTTACTTATGACACAGGCGCACGCTTGGCACTACTTTGTTGATGTACGTGCGGCTACTGCGCACACAATTCACAAACACAGAAAATAATTTTTTTTTGGGTTTGGACTGGAGTGTACTTTGGGGGTTACAGCACCCTTTAACGGTCAAGCCAGCTGGCCCTTTACTTATGACACAGGCGCACGCTTGGCACTACTTTGTTGATGCACGTGCGGCTACTGCGCACACAATTCACAAACACAGAAAATATATATTTTTTGGGTTTGGACTGGAGTGTACTTTGGGGGTTACAGCACCCTTTAACGGTCAAGCCAGCCGGCCCTTTACTTATGACACAGGCGCACGCTTGGCACTACTTTGTTGATGCACGTGCGGCTACTGCGCACACAATTCACAAACACAGAAAATATATATTTTTTTGGTTTGGACTGGAGTGTACTTTGGGGGTTACAGCACCCTTTAACGGTCAAGCCAGCCGGCCCTTTACTTATGACACAGGCGCACGCTTGGCACTACTTTGTTGATGCACGTGCGGCTACTGCGCACACAATTCACAAACACAGAAAAAATATAATTTTTTTAGCACTTGGGGGGAGCACCCCTGATGGACAGAGCACCCCCTGGACAACACTACAGCACCCCTTTAGGACTGGGACACTGCACAGGACTTTGGAGTGGACACAGCCCCTGTGGAGAACTGACTGCACAACACAGTCCAGCCAGCCCCTATGGACTTTGAAGTAGTGGACACAGCCCCTATTAACAACAGCAGCACAGCACAACACAGCCAGCCCCTATGGACTTTGAAGTAGTGGACAACAGCAGCACAGCGCAGCACAGCACAGCACAACACTACTCTGCACTACACTACACTACACTACACAGCCCAGCCAGCCCTAACTCCCACCCTCCCTCTTCACTGTCCACAGCCGAGTGAGAAAATGGCGCCGACGCGGGTACCTTATATAGGATCCAAAACCCGCGAGACCCGGAAGGCGGGATGACGACGTTTTGCCTCGATTTCAGATCCGAGTCAGGCGGGAAAAGTCGAGCCTGACTCGGATCGGCCTCGGATCGGGGGGCTCGGGGGGGTTCGGATTTCAGAAATCCGAACCCGCTCACCCCTAATAGCAACCAATCCAATTCTTGCTATTATCTTCCAGAAGGTACTAGATAAATAAGTATAATCTGATTGGTTGCTATGGGCAACATCTCCACTTCTAAAACCCCGCACTTTAGTAAATATACCCCAATGAATGACGATATTTTAACTATCGACATATTATATTGCACCCGTGGCAAGCAACTATTTGGATTTTTTTTATTTGCCATTTCCACTTGGATTACTATCGAAAACAAGACTCCCATTGGCTTTCAAAAGTGGCAAATCACTTTGCCATATCCATTCCAATATATTGCGTACGGATAGGGTATTGGGAGTTTAGCATTTACTATTCGCACTATAAAGTCATAGCTCTCTGACCATCGTGTGCGTACGCAGTGATATGGAAGGAAAAGGGGGTTCTATTTGGGAGTGGATAAGGAATATATAGGAAAACATATATGTATAATTTGTATAGCTTGTCAGAAAAACTCCACCAGTCAAAAGTATTTATAATGTAGCAATTTACCAGAAATGGCCGAGAGAGATTATTTCTTCATATTGTGCCACAGGGTACCAATAATACATAGCAATGCTTCACCTATAGTAACCCACGTGTTTCAGACCCCACACGCATCAACACCCCACAAATGCCACTGATCCACCACCACCACCTCACCTGGCGCATAGTGAATACCCAGAATAAAAATACATTCATCCATTTGTTTAAGACCATACCCCTCCCACCTAAACATGCGACAACACTACAATCACACACGGAGCACAATAAATACCCCTACCACAAATACAGTCATTCATTTGTTTCAGACCCAACGCCCCAGCAAATGACCTGTAATGGCTACCATACAATATAGCAAACAGAATACATATAACACATCATCTAGGGGCCTATTCATCATATGTTAAATGGCCCGTTACCCATGCAGAAACGGTAGTAATTTAAGATACTGGGCCATTCATCATCGGGGGTCCGGAAAGGACCACCTGATGGCGCTTGTTCTCATTGCCCTGCTCCTTCCTAAGGGAAGAAGTTCCAGGGGTGTGAAGAGAGATCTGAGCAGTTGCCTCCACCGCATCCTCACTGGCTCCCCGGCGGCTTTGCGCATGCGTAGAAGCGTCGATGGGGGACAGGTAAGTAACGCAGCTAGTTCTGTAGCTGCGCTACTAATTGCGGGGACAGCTGCTTTTTGAAGCCGCTGCCTCCGCATCGGAGCAATGATGAATTGCTCCAGAGTTAAGTATCCCCCGCTGCGAGATAGATACTTAATCATCGGGGTCCAAACTGCCAATGATGATGAATAGGCCCCTCAGAGACATAGGTGTCTATTCATCATTACATAATTACCACTTTACATCATGCCTCACTAACAAAAGTATCACCTCTGAAAAGCTGCTCTTTTTGCGGAGGTATCCATAAGAATTTCTTCACTGCGTGTCTTCCCCCCTCCCCTGCCGCCAGTGTACATCTCGGACCCCCTTCACCCACCTGGCCACTGGTGTCCGAACCCCCCTCCCCCGTGGCTGCCGGAGTCCATCCCACCCACACTGCTGCTGCTGGACTATATTACCTCCACGGTGCCGCCGGTGTCCTTCCCAGCCCCCCTTCCCCCAGCAGCTGCTGGTGTCCTTCATGGCCCCCCCTTTACCCCTTGGCCACTGGTACCCTTCATGGCCCCTCCTATACCCCTTGGCTGCTGGTGTCCTTCCTCCGGCACCCCTGTAGCACAAGCTCCCCCCTGACACTTGTGCAGAAGAGCACAGGAGGGGGACAGTGACAGCCAGAGATGTCGGAGGTAAGTAAACACAGCTGTAGGGATCTGAAACGATCCCACTGTTGCACAAGCTGCTGTGTAAACAGCAGCTTGTGAATGGTATCGGGTGCTGTACGCCATCTCGGAGTGGCGTACAGTATCACTGTCAAGTTCCGAAAAAAATGCTTTTTCGGAATTGATGAATTACATTATTTCTACGTCCCTATAATAAAGTATGGGGACTGGGGATATTATCGGGGCAGAATTGTCACCAGGAGATATCAGTGATATCTTACATGCTTAATGTATAACCCTGAGCCTTCACTTTTACACAAGTAGGGGAAAATGTTAATATTCACCCTCTTTTGTAAAAATTAAGGGATAATGAATAGACCCCATAGTTGTACAATAATCCCTCCCCCCACACAGAGCCGGCCCTAAGCATAGGCATAACAAGCATATGACTAGGGGCATTCCAGAGCTACCATAAGTGTAATTAACGTTTCAGTCATTTTATCAACTTTCGACGATGTGTATATTATATATACAGTATATATATATATATATATATATATATATATATATATAATATTATATGTGAATGGAGCAAATCAGTGGCACTTGGAGACTTGTGAAGAAGTTTAATGTAACATCTCATATCACATCACACCGACGCTTTTATATGCTGTGATGCACATAGATATTTGCTTTTCCTGTATAATTGCCGCTAACATTTACACTTAGCTATTTCCATCTTATCTTTTTTTCTGTAACAGGATGTCCAGCCACATCGATCCGCTGGCGTCCTGGTTGTCTTGACAACGGGAGGCATGCAGCGTGGCGACGTCATCATTGCAGGACTCCGGCTGCGACACAGGGAGTCCCAGGCGGCGTCCGGCTCACTTCTCTTGGCGGGCTTCTCCCTTTATAAGGTAAGCTGTCTTTTAGTTCTTCTGCCTTGACAAAGGGGCATGTGAGCTCCGAAACGTCGGTGTGATGTGAGGGGTCACATTAAACTCCTTCACAAGTCTCCAAGTGCCGCTGATTTGTTCCACTTGTTTGCAGAAGGCACAGGAACATGTATTGGTCGGCTTAGAGGAGTGCCGATCCGTCTGAATAAATTTACTGGTAATCTCCTATACCGAGCTGAACAGCCCCCTCAGGAAGAAAAAAAACAGACGGCACTTGTCAGTAGTTGTAACAAAGTGATATATTGTCACAAATCACATAGGTGCTGTTAATGTTCAAGACCCATTGGTTTTTTCATCAGGACATGTCCTGATGAAAAGACAGATGGGTCGTAAAACGACAGCACCTACTGAGGAGGGCCGCCTGTTTTTTCCCTAGGGGCTGTTCAGCTCGGTATGGGAAGTTGTTAGGGGGCACCAGTCAAAATTTTGCCTAGGGCATCAAATGGGCTATGGCTGGCTCTGCCCCCACAACATAAGATGGGTATAGCAGGGGTCCTGCTCCTCTGTCAGTGTGGCGGTTGCAGCATGTCCATCTGTGACCAGGAGTGTGGATGCTGGAGTAATGGAGAGGTGGGCCACGGGCAGGCAGAGATGGTCAGGAAGCTGCTGTGGGGCAGGCTGAGGAGGGCAGCAGGACAGGCTGAGGTGGACTTCCAAGTGTGCGGAGGGGTCTGCTGGGTGCGTGGAAGCAAGCTCCAGACTGAAATCACCATTTCTGGACTGCCTGGAGGAATCTTGGATGGTGCCCTCTATGTATATTCACTCTGGGGAACAGCCTCAGTATGCTGGCACAATCCTGCTAGCTTACACATAAAAAAAAATCGGTATGATTTACCGGCGGACAGGATGCCGGTGGTCAGAAGAATGTCAGCGGCATCCTGACAGGGGCCTAACCCTCCGCCCCTAAACCTAACCCTCCCCAGGTGGTGCCTAACCTCCCCCTGGTGGTGCCTAACCCAAACCCCCCTCCCCACAGGCTAATCCTAACCCTCCCCAGTCGGTGCCTAAACCTAACCCACCCAGGAAGGTCCCTACCATAACCCCCAGATCCCTGGCCTAACCATAACCTGGATACTTACCTTCGGGATTGCACCGTCGGCATTCTGATGGGCATCGGGATCCTGACATCCGGCATGCCATCTGCCGGTATCTTGACTGGATCCTGAAGTAGAGAGCACTCACCAGTTCCAGCAATATCAAAAATCCAGTAATTTATTAGTTACATAGCACCAGTGTTACAAGAATATCCAAAGTGTCAGTCCCATTATGGACTTTTGTCACAGCTAGTAACACTCCACAACCACACAAGTAAAAAGATAGCAGCTGTGCTATGTAACTAATAAACTACTGGATTTTTATTATTGCTGGAAATGGTGAGTGCCCTCTACTTCCATCTTTAGATAGATAGATAGATAGATAGATTTGAGAGATAGATGAGATAGATAGATAAATGGATAGATAGATAGATAGATAGATAGATAGATAGATAGATAGATAGATAGATAGATAGATATGAGATAGATAGATAAATAGATAGATTTGAGAGAAAGCTGAAATAGATAGATGATAGATAGATAGATAGATAGATAGATAGATAGATAGATAGATAGATATGACATAGATAGATATGAGATTGATAGATAGATAGATAGATAGATATGACATAGATAGAGATAGATAGATATGAATTAGATAGATATAAGATGTGTATGAGATAGATAGATATGAGATAGATAGATTTGAGAGAGAGATAGATGAGATAGATAGCTAAATAGATAGATAGCTAAATAGATAGATAGATATGAGATAGATAGATAGATAGATAGATATGAGATAGATAGACAGATATGAGATAGAGAGATAGATATTAGATAGATATTATTAGATAGATAGATAGATATGAAATAGATAGATATGAGATAGATACAGTATATATATATATATATATATATGAGATAGATAGATATGAGATAGATAGATAGAAGATAGATATGAGATATACGATAGATAGATAGATAGGTAGATAGATAGATAGATAGATAGATACGAGACAGATAGATAGATAAATAGATATGTAGTCCAAAATATCAGCACTCAGGGGACTGTTACTGACACTCACTGAAGATCCATCGTTTCGGATATAATTGCTGTGTCAGAAATATTGTGAGTGCAGCTATTTTGGACTGTTTCTGATGACAAGTGAGAAGGGGGCACGGCGGTCCCGGGAGTGAGAAGGGGGCACGGCGGTCCCGGGCCTCCGCCAGGCCTCTCCAACAAACCTTGGCCCAGGTAATTAGTACCCCTGTAAATATATATGTATAAATATATATTAAACCATTGGGTTTGTGTACAACACTGAATCAGGCCCATAGTACATAAAAGGGATATATTAATAAAAGACTGATCCACAATAAGTATAAACTCTATAAAATAGATGTACAGTAAATATGATCAACAGGAAAATCTGTAACAAGTTCACATTAGTGGTTTAGCATCAATAAATGCTAAGAATGAGAATCTGTAACATTAGTGGACAATAGTATACAAAACAGGAAAAAGAAGGGTTTAGATGCCTATGATACTATAATAAACTATATTTTAATGGTAATTGGTGAATGATAATTGCTCATTGAGGGGCTTATTCATGTACACAAAATGGCCCGGTAACCATGCGGAAATGTTACCGGGCCATTCATCATCAGGTGTCCCAAATGGAAAGCTTAAAATTTTTCAAAGTTTGCTTGCGAGAACAAGCGCCATCTTCAGATGTCTTCAGATGTCTTCAGGTGGTGCTTGTTCTCAGATCCCGGCTCCTTCCTATGGGAATTAGTTCCAGGGATGCGAGGAGGGATCCGCGCGGCTGTACGCATGCGGGCTGACGGGGAAGAGATAAGTAACACAGCTACTTCCGTAGCTGCGCTACTAACCACGGGGACAGCTGCTTTTCGGAGTAGCTGACCCCACACCGGAGCAATGATGAATTCCTTCGGTGTCAAGTTTCCCCGCTGTGAGTTGGATACTTAAGTATCCCTCGCAGCGAGATTATACGGCCCCCGATGATAAATAGGCCCCTGAGCCTCAACGGTTGCACTGTTTGTGGACGATTATATCCATAGAGCTTCTCTCCTTAAAAGTGCATTTGCGTAATAGCCGCTACTGGCATTAGGAGGAATCCAGTCCATCATTTTATATGTAACACTAACCAGGTTATGCCTTTGGTCTCTAAAATGTCTTGCCGCCGGCTGGCCATTTGGTTTTCCTTCCAGATCTAGATGTATAGTAGACCCGTGTAGGGCCATTCACTCTTTAAAGAGCCTAGTTGTCTCACCTACATATAAGATTCTGCAGGGGCATTTAAAGTATGTAGTATACAAAAAATGTGGATGTACAGGTTAGGGGATACTGAATTTAATATGTACTGCCCAACTGTGCAGAGCCGTAACTAGACTTTTTGGTGCCCTGTGCCAGAAAGATCATTGGCGCCCCCCTCATTTTTCAAAGAGACATAATGCACCCAAAAAAGTGCCATGGCTTCATGGGGAAGGACCAGGGAAGAGATAGGAGAGGCCAGGAGATGCTGGGGATGAAATAAGAGGAAGCTAAAAGCAAGAATGATAATAAACAGAAATTTGACAGGCCCAAACAGCGCCCCCTGACCTGTGGTGCCCTGTGCGATGGCACCGGCCGCACTACCCTAGCTACGGCCCTGCAACTTTGGGTGTGTAAAACTCTCCAGTATCCAGGTACTGGCGAGTGACGCATCCTATACACTTGAAGTTTCCAGTTTTCTTGGTCAAAAAGTGTTGTGGTCGGTCCAGTCTATGGTTGGTTGTATTATTACGAACCACTGCATTCTTTGTGTCCAGCTCATCTGTAACAAGGAACTAGGGGATATACAGTATATACTAAAGTGCGGGTTTTTAGAAGTGGAGAATTTGCCCGAATCCACCAATCTGATTTTAGCTATTATCTTCTAGAAGGTACTAGATAAATGATAAGTAGAATCTGATTGGTTGCTCTGGGCAACATCTCCACTTCTAAAAACCCGCACTTTAGTAAATATGCCCCTAACTGTTTATTTTATAACTCTGGCAAATCTGAAAAACTGACTCGAGGCCAGATGGTTCTTGCTAAATTAAAAATATTATGACTTGCTGTTGTGAAGTCATTGACCAAGATTATTTTGTCCAAGAACAGAAGTTATGCCTCTGGGTGATGGCTTTATGCTTCTAGCAAGGTATTTCTGTATATGAATTTATGGCGTAGTGAGGTGGATATCTGAATGTCATTTAAAGTAATTGCTACATCCAAAAAATGCACTTTTCAACTCATCAGGTCATCACTGTCCCTTGTGGTCATCACTGTCCCTTGTGGTCATCACTGTCCCTTGTGGTCATCACTGTCACAAATTAACCACTGTCCCTTGTGGTCATCACTGTCACAAATTAAAGCCTGGACCCAGACCATAGAAGGATTATGGTCTAGGTCCAGGCCACTAAGGATAATTGTCAATCTCAGTATTTAATCTAGATATAAAACATCTAATGGCTGGGTTAGAGGAGATGGGATTGAAATTAGATTTTCTTTTCTTGAAGGGCAAGATGGTTTGCTCTGTATGGTTGTCCACCCCAAAATGCTCTTTGAGACGTAATTGTCTGTTTAATCAATGTAGATCTACTTTACTATTATAGGTATTGTCTGTCTAATCATTGTATATACTTTACTATTGAAGTTATTGGGTTCATCAGTTGGGACAAATGATATGTCCTTTTCGAGAACAGTAATTTCTTCAGGTGTTAAAATTCTAGAATAGAGATTGAAATTTTTGTAGAAATTTTTTTTTTGTAAATTTTTTTTTTTGGGGCATTCCTCGTCCACTGGCCTCCCTGCCTGGTATAGGATTTCCCAGAGTATCCCCTTCTGCTCGGGTGACAACCTTTTGCGTTTGTGACCTCTGAGTATCCTCTACACATTCTTCTTCATTTGTGTAGGATGCTGGGGCAGGTTTCTGTCCCAAGTTTCAATTTTTCTTTTGTTATTTGTTGTGGCAAGGTCACTGGCATCATAGTGGAAGGCAGATATATTTGCCTTCCACTATGATGCCAGTGATCTTGTCACAATGTATTGGTGAATGGTCTGGGTGGTTTTCCTGTACGATTACTTTTTTGATTGACCCAAGAATACACCTGCTCAGCTTAGTCCTTATTAACTGTGGCAAGCTTATTTTTTATTAAAGTTGAGCAGATCTGTTTTCTGTTTATCAACTTGTGCTGACAAGTGTTCTAACCATTTAACAGATGTTTCCACTCCTACCTTCTCCAGGTTATTTTTATCAAATTTTTAGATTTTTTTCTTTAACAATGCTCAACTCTCTTACTGATTCCTCATTTTTGAGATCAAATGAGCATGTGTTCAGAATGGCTGCCCATCTTCTACAGAAGTCTTGATGGAAACAACCTATAGTCTGTGCATTCTGTATTTGGAAGCCCCTCTAGATTTTTTGTGTCCTGATAATAGTGATAAAAGCACAGGGAAATATGTAAATGGGAGCTATGTGTGCCCTAGGTTCCTTGCTTCTGTCTGGTGAACAGAAGCTAATTGGCAACATTGATTGTCAGTGCACCTGTGAGAGGCTGATATAAGGTGTGTCAATTAGTAGTCTCTGTCTCTCACTACCTGGGGAACAGGTCAGAGGCCTGTTGGGAGCCACTGTGATTACTGGCTGTAAGTAATGTGCTTATACTGTTGTTTTGTATAAGGGACTCTGAGACTCTGAGAGAGGGAATTATTTTGTTTAGTAAGAGACCTGGACAGGATAGGCTTTTCTTTTTTTATGTATCATTATTCTGTAAATTATTCTGTAAATAAAACTTTATTCTGTAAATAAAACTATGACATACACATATATATAAAAAACACTTAGAATTTTTTTAATCTGCCAACACAATTGATTGGGTGTTTCTCTGCTTTCTCCTACAATAGCACCATATAGAAATGGTATTATCTTTTGGAGAAAAGTTTGGTGAAGAGATTTTCTCATCTCTATAAATAGCACAAGTGATCATCCCCCATTAAGACATAAGGGGGCTGCAATACTAAGAGAAGAGCAGTGGCGTAACTAGGGCAGGGCGAGCAGGGTGCATGCCCTGGGCGCCGTGGGACTGGTGGAGCGGGGGGGTGCCGCCGGCCACGGTACTGGCCCGCCCTAGTTAGCCAGTGTAGCGCTGACCGCAGTGAATGCGGTCAGTGCTACACCTTTACACAGGACTGGCGCTAGGCTTCCAGCACCGGTCCTGTGCTGCACAACTGAGCACCTTCCCTCCCCCTGAGCGCTTGCCCAATAGCGCCAGGAGGAGGGTGGCAGGGCTCATGCTCATGCTGTGCATAACACACACATCGCCGCCAGCGTTGGTGGCGATGTGTGTGTTAACCAGCAGCCAATGAGAGTCAGACGACTCTCATTGGCTGCTGCTGCTACTGCACACACATCACCGCTGAGCGGCAGCGATGTGTGTGGGAATCAGCAGCCAATGACAGTCTATCTGACTCTCATTGGCTGCTGCTGCTGCACACGCATCACCGCCAGCGCTGGCGGCGATGTGTGTGTTAAACAGCAGCCAATGAGAGTCAGATAGACTCTCATTGACTGCTGCAGCCGCAGTGCCCACTGCAAGAGCCGGCTCCCTTCCAGCTCCTGCAGTGGGTAATGGGAGAGACGTCATGACATCATGACGTCTCTCCCATAATGCAGAGCGCGCCAGCCCGGGAGGACTGATGTGCGGACGGAGGCGGCGGGAGCGTGGATTCAGGTAACAATTTTTCTTTTATTTATTGTTTCATTTCTGCATGTATTTATCGGGAGCGGGAGGGGGGGATACTACTGGCAACTGGGGGCACTGCATTGGGGGGGAACCACTACTGGGGACTACTACAGGGGGGGATACTGCTGGGGGCACTGCATTGGGGGGGCCACTACTGGGGACTACTACAAGGGGGATACTGCTGGGGGCACTGCCTTGGGGGGGACCACTACTGGGGACTACTACAGGGGGGATACTGCTGGGGGCACTGCATTGGCGGGACCACTACTGGGGGCACTGCATTGGGGGGGACCACTGCTGGGGACTACTACAGGGGGGATACTGCTGGGGGCACTGCATTGGGGGGAACTACTACTGGGGACTACTACAGGGGTGATACTGCTGGGGGCACTGCCTTGGGGGGGACCACTCCTGGGGACTACTACAGGGGGATACTGCTGGGGGCACTGCATTGGCGGGACCACTACTGGGGGCACTGCATTGGGGGGGACCACTACTGGGGACTACTACAGGGGGGATACTGCTGGGGGCACTGCATTAGGGGGAACTACTACTGGGGACTACTACAGGGGGGATACTGCTGGGGGCACTGCCTTGGGGGGGACCACTACTGGGGCACTGCATTGGGGGGGGGACCACTACTGGGGACTACTACAGGGGAGGATACTGCTGGGGGCACTGCATTGGGGGGGACCACTACTGGGGACTACTACAGGGGGGATACTACTGGGGGCACTGCATTGGGGGGACAACTACTGGGGACTACCACAGGGGGGGATACTGCTGGGGGCACTGCATTGGGGGGAGGACTACTGGGGACTACTACTGGGGGGATACTACTGGGGGCACTGCATTGGGGGGGGACCACTACTGGGGACTACTACAGGGGGTACTGCATCAAGGGGGACTCCTACTGGGGCACTCTATAAGGGGCTTACAACTGGGGGCACTGCACAGGGGGGACCACTACTGGGGTACTGAAAAGGGAGAACCACTACAGGGGGCACTGAAAAGGGAGATCCACTACAGGGGGCACTGCATAAGGGGGATCACTCCTGGGGGCACTGTATAAAGGGCACTGTATATGGGGGATCACTACTGGGGGGCTGCATATGGGGGATCACTACTGGGGGCACTGTATAAGGGGAACTAATGGCAGCCTGCATAAGGGGGACTACTACAGGGGGAACTGTGTAAGGGGCACTGCATATGGGGGATCATTACTGGGGGCCTGTATAAGGGGAACTAATTGAGTTCTGCATAAGGGGGATCACTACTGGGGGTACTGTATAAGGGGCACTACTAGGGGCCTGCATAAGAGGCACTACTGGGGGCCTGCATAAGAGGGACCACTACTGGGGACATTGTATACTGGGGGTACTATATAAGGGGTTCTACTGGGGGCCTGCATAAGGGGGGCACTGCATAAGGGGGACTGTATAAGGGCACTGCATTAAGGTGCAAATGGAAAGAAATTATCCCAGTGACAAGAAAGGATTGTGTCATGCTGACACGCCCCATTTTTCAGTGGCCACGCCCCTGTGGCCACGCCCATTTTTCGGCGCAGGCGCATGCACATAGGGGGATGGGCTCCTTTTTCAAATTTGCCCTGGGCTCCAAAAACCCTAGTTACGCCACTGGAGAAGAGATAAGAAAACTCAGTGAAACCCGTGATGTCACTGCAGTTTTCTGTTTTACAGATAGAGAGAAGATGAAAAATGTCCTTTCTCCAGCTGAAATGCTGGAGAACGACATTTCTGTGTTTACTAAATAGAGCCCCAAGACACTTGATGCACCAGAGCAGCTATGGTTAGCGGGAATCAGTTTCGGAAGTGCCTACACAGCCGCCATATACCCATACAGCTGTGCATAGAGGTCCAAGCGATCACAGAACCACATCTGTTACCAAGTAGCAGAATATAATATCATCCAACTGGTGCCTGAGGGCTGGATGAGGCTCTCCAAGGCTGTCTGTGTTCTGCACTTATCCTGATGATATCCATAACCACTATTACATGACATCAGCCCGACACCACGTAACTGTTGTGTACAGTATAATAATCCAACACATGTTTCATTTTTATGTCACAATCAGCAGATGAACCGTAGGTTTATTTGGGCCACGTGGCTGTTGCAATTGAAGAAGTCGGTCTCCTACTGTGACTCATAATCCTGTAACTGAGAGTCTTCATCTCTGGGAACCTATAATTACAGTTCCTGGAAGAAGCACTGGGGAGGGAGTAGGAGCCACTGGAACGTGGACTGTATGGAGAGCACGGGCAGTCAACATGGGACATGGACAGAGCCTGGCAATAGGAATAATGGTGGAAACAGGGTAATAAAACACATGTTTGTATAGAAACTTTGTGACAGTAATTAAATGCCCATCGTTAAATACGCTGCTATGCCAACAAGAGTCACTGTCCATCCCCGAAACAGTTCTGCACAGATCACAAATTCTTCTTACTGGCTACTAAGTCTCAGCTTTTATGGAATTATACGGCACCTGCACTGAATTGTTAAGATAAACTATTTCTGCAATTCCTAAGGCAATGAGATGTGTATGTCAATGGGCAAAAACAAAGGGTCTCATTCAGACCCGCTCGCAAGTGCCTATGCGCTCGCAAGCGGGTCGATGGTGAAGCGCTACGCACGCACCGCATGCGCAAGCCCCGGAGCGAGAGAGATATTCTCTCACTCCGGGGCTCGCTACAAAAGGGGCAGCTGTCGATGTTGATCGACAGCTCGCCCAGTTTTGTAGGCGTGGTGGGGGGGTGGCCGGACAAACGGAGGTGTTCCTGCCGTTTGTAGGCGGCCCTGCTGACATCACCAGTGATGTCAGTAGGGTGCTTCCTGCTCTGTTAGAGCAGGAAGCTGTCTGGGGCTTGCGGCAAACAAGACCCTACCACAAGGGTCTCGCCGCATGCCCCGATGGTCGCGGTGGTCTTGACCATCGCGACCATCAACCTGGCCACTTGCTAAAGCTGTGGGCGGTCACCCACAGCTTAGCAAGCTGCCAGGAGGCCGGCTCTTTACAGAGAAGCGGCCACCCGCATTCTGAGCCGAGCGCTCGCATTTTGCGAGCGGCTCTTAATGATGTCCAAAGTGTTTACTTCACAGTTAACTGTGTTTCCTACTAGTCATAGGTAGATTGATATAAAATGAAGTATTCTCCGGTGTTGGAAAATGGTAAGATTATGATTATTTTACTTTAAAAGGTCAATTTCATTGATGAATTTTGTTCAAAATCTGCACAAAAAACCCGAAGCTTATAACATACAGGATGATTTCATCACAAAAAGATTTGAAGTAGAGATGTGCACCAACCCCCGTGTTTTGGCAGGGCTGGCAACAGAAGTCTTGGGGCCCAGTACAACGATGTCTCTGAGGGGTGAGAGTGTGTGTGTGTGCCAACTGCAGCCAGGAAGCTTAAATGGGGGGACACAGCCACCGCCAGCAGAGTTCTCAGCCCCCGCAAGTGCCAGCCGCTGGCACTCCATTCCGGCAGTGTGCACAGCGACTCTTAGCATGGTAAGAATCACCCGGCAGCGACGTCAGATCCCAGGGCGTGCGCAGTACAACTTCCTTTCCACCAACACTGGGACTGGGAGGGTTACCCTGGATGGCGGCACTATAGTCCCGTTTCAACCTTGGAGCCCCATTAAAACTTGAGGCCCAGGACAGGAGTACCCTTTGTACTCCCCTGTTGCCGGGCCTGTTGTTTGGATCCAGATTCCTGTTTTGGTTTTGGATCTGTATTTAAAAAAAACCCCAAAACACCTAAAATGACGCCAGTTTGACCTGTTAGCATACAATCCAAAACCTGAGTTTGGTTCTAAAACTGAGTTCCGAACCGGGGGAAGATCTGAACAGGGACTCGGTTTGACTCAGTACCCCAAAGTGATTCTAAATCGTTACCTCTAAATTTGTTTGTTGTCGGTTTTCTGAGAACTAGACCTTCACATCTATAATTTGGAGATAGAGAATATTCAGGAGAACTGGTTGGAGAAGTGTAGAGCCACTTGTTGGACCATCCAACAAGAAGATCTGTTGAAGGCCCACATTCACTCTGACTCCAGCAATACCTTCTTTGGCCTTCATTACAGACTTTATCGATCAATCTCAACAAATAAAGGACATCCTGGAAATACACTGACACGTACTTGAGCTGGCAATTTCGATCTGGGCGGAGGTTGAATCTGAATACCAAGCAATGGACTTGGCAAGGACGCATACGCCAGCAGGTGGACAACAGGTAAGGTAGTTCCCTTTTGCCAGCAGAGATGCTAGTCCCGCAGATATGATCGCACACTCAAGTGTGAGTGGACCGCAGGTAGCGATGGAGATATGCTACGGTAGGGCTGCACTTGATGGTAAGTGTTGCAGGTATGAATGGAAACCACTGACTTGTACATAACTTGGCCGCAGGAAGAAACAGTGGCTGGCTACAGATGGTGCAGCTGTACTGTAGACTGATGTGGATGATAGATAACGCAGCTTGGCTGCAGGCTAGTAACACGGCTTGACTGCAGGCTGATAACATGACTAGACCGCAGGCTGGTAACACGGCTGAACTGCAGGCTGATAACTTGACTAGGCCGCAGGCTGGTAACACGATCATAGCAGACTGGGAGATACTCAACCAGGAACACAGATGATTTAGCACAGGTAAATGGCTCTGACAAGACAGGAGACCGGGAGCAGGATGGAACCAAAACAGACTGGACACTAAGAACAGGCTATCACCAGCAGGGAATGCTGGGACTGACTGCAATTTAACAGGAGGAAAAACCAATGCATACCAGCTTCCTTGATTAGAGATTAAATTGCAGCTGAGCTGCACACACAGTGTGTTACAGCTTGATTACAGGTTGGCTGCAGCTGAAACTTCCACATACCGCCAGCTTCCCTGCTGCCTAGGAAAAGCCAGGACTGGAAACTGTAAGACAGTCAGAAATTCCAGCAGCGGATGGTAACACCCTTCTGGTTAAGGATTCTTAGGCATAGAAAGAGTTTGTAAAGATCCTAGAGGTGGTGATAGACATAATAAACTAGAATAGAAATGTTCTGGATTTATAACCTTAAAACGTTATCACCCAATGGTCTCAATATTGATATAATCCATGTCTATGGGGTCTATTCATAGACCCCATAGGGTGGTGGCTCCACTCTCTCTCCCCTGCACTGCCCATTCCATCACTTCTGGCTCAAGGGATCTGTCGCCCAGCGGCCCTGGTCATAGAGCTGGTCTATGTCTACAGGCCCACTACTGTCCCTGTTCCCCAAATGAGCAGGAGTCCAAGCGTGCTCCACACACTTTAGCATCGGAGGGTGCTAAAGTGTATAATTGAAGGATGGTAACAACAATCATGACTGGGTGCCATGGAGCGGAGGATGGATGGAAATGGACCCGTAGAGGCACAGGCAGTTAGGACAAAGCGGGGAGGGATCTGAAAAGATCTCTTTCCTGCACAGGCTGCCCTGTAAACGGCAGCTTTGCAACTATCGGGTGCTGTACGTCATCTTAGGATGGCGGACAGTATCACTCACAAAAAAGCATTTTTTTTGGAACTTGATGAATGACACAATTTCCACATCCCCATACTAAAGTATCCAGACAGTGGAAATTATTGCTATAAAAAATAGGTTTCCAATAGAGCTCTCCTCACTGCTGCTGCACCTGACACTAGCACCTATCAGCCAGATGCTATTAATTAAGTGTGAAAAAATTGTGTAAACACTGTGTCACAAAAAACAGCTTCTATGACACCTGAGGATAATCACGATGGTATCTCCCCGGCGCGGTAGATGTAATAAGGACTCGGCTCCCACCCGGGACCTGACCACTTCTTCAAACACTCTCTCCTGAGTGCTCGTGACTCTCACTCACGGCTGATGTATGCGGCTCTCACCCGCAACAGATGATCTGCAACTGATGGTGTGTGGGTCCAGATTATCCTCAGGTGTCATAGGATCACCTCCTGAACAAACACTTACCTTTTTGAGACGGAGCATATTTTGTGCCTTGAACTCGGGGTCCCTGCAGGTCCAGTATGCCCATCTTGTATTTGTATGTGCAGATTGTATATCGTGGGATGATACGGAAGTTTCCTTTTTTTGAGGAGATTGGAAAATAAAACTTTTTTGCTTTGTTTGTGGAGATTGTTTGTTTTAATTAAAGACTGTTTTTACGGAATAGCAGCACCTTTGGACTTTCTTTTGGTTAATCATCTATACCACTATTGGATATATAGACGGTTTCTTTTGATTCTATCATTCAAGTCTTTCTAAGAATACAGCGTTATTTGTCCTCAAAGATTATCATCGAATATACACATTGAAGTTGTCTGTTTCTTGGGAACATAAAAGATCACAGCGCTGTTTTTTGGGACACAGTGTTTACACATTTATTTCACAGTGGAAATTATTGTGGCAGGACTTTAATCTGGAGATATCTCTGATATCTCCTGCACTACTAGGTAGATGAATGGGGCTGTAACTTAAAATGATAAATATGTAAAATAAGAGTTAAAAACATTATTTATAGTATGATGAATGGACCCCCCTATATATATCTCTCAGCTATCATTGGTCACCCATGGGATGGGGGGGGCATGGGCAGACGTAGCATGTGCGGTTATGCTCAGAGTTTTTCTGAAATATATGCTAAAAAGTGTGGGGAGAGTATTCGCAGGGACAGAGCATTCTCGCAAGCTCGGTCCCTGCACGCAATATTTGATACATCCTTGCGATATATTCAAATATCACATTGTGAAATTGGGGCAAAATGATCACATCCCATCTGAGATGAGGATTGTGATAAATACGCCCCGAAGCCTTTATATCCTGAGGATTATGCTTCACTGCGCTCATTCACTTCTTACTGCTTCAGGCAGCGGCCAGGTGCTAGGAATCGCGTCCAGTCTTCTTCTAGAAACAGTGGCATCACAAGGGGGGTGCGGGCCGCACCCGGGTGTCACCCGCCGAGGGGTGACACCAAGGTGCAGACCGCTCATTAGTGACATGAACTGGGTGCTGCACTGTAGTACTCCTGACACTGTGAGGGAGCCGGCACTGCACACAGGACAGGGCAGTCCGTACCTCCTGCATCCCCTTCTTGGATCCCCGGTAAAAAGCACAGGACGGGGGTTTGGGCAGCAAACTTCCCATGCCCCTTCCCGCGAGGTCACACCTCCTTTCTGCAAGGCCACTCCCCCCTTTCTGACGCGCGCACAGCATCCCTCCCCACACCAGGTGACAACGGAGGGAGGCATTTTTTGATTATTTTGATTTTATGCCTGATGCTATTTATTTTACACTCTAGCTGCCCCTTTTACCCCACAGGAACTCCCACTGATGCTGAGTCTCTCTGCATCTGAATTTGTTCTGCAACTCGCAGTGGTAACCATCAGGGCGCATGCGCTGCGTGACTCTAACGCCTGCGCAAACTAAAAACAACGCTTGCGTCTAACATAACCACTATGTCCACCTCTGAACCAGGCCCACTCTGTGCTAAAGTTTTAACATGACTGATGTCATGGACATTACGATAGAGATACTTACTGTAACTAAGGACCTGATTCAGGTTGAAGCGCAAGGCTGCGTTCGCACGCAGCCAGCCGATGTTTGCATTCTGCGCATGCGTATAAGACATGGTGCATGTGCGCGAACCAGGCGCTGGGATCGAGATTGCGATCACAGGCAGTACACAGACCCAGTACTCAGTGATTGACAGGAAGTGCTGTTAGTGGGTGGTTACAGGGGTGGTCGTGCGAACACTGGCATGTCAGTGCTTTCGAACGCCGTTTCAGTGTGTATAAATTATCCACAGCAAACCCATATGCAGCCTGAGCGCAGGAAGTTTTGCAATTCCCGCGGGAGGGTCAGGTCAACCACTATTCTGCGTCTTGGTCCGATGGTTCTCGATTGTACCGATGTTTTCGCAATCTTGCACATTATTCTGGATAGTGAAGGCCAGGGCCAGATTAACAATGGGGCGGATGGAGCTCCAGCTCCAGGCCTCCACATAAAAATAGGCCCATTGTCATGACAACATGATGTTGACTGGCCATCTGCTCTCCACACGGTCAGCCATAGATCATAAGTAGTAAAATTGTATTTCTATTTACCTCACAAAATTAAGCATTTTTTTCTTTTACATATATAGGGCGACATTGGGGAGAGTATAGGGGTGTACACGCCCACATGACACTGGCCACACCCATACAGCACTGGTCACACCTCCTCTGCTTCTCATAATAGGCCCTTGGTCATTTTCAGCTCCAGGCCCATGTGGCCTTCAATCCGGCCCTGGTGAAGGTAAGTGGGCGTCTTTATGAAGTGCTGGATGTCTTCATAATATGGTGCGGCGGCATTGCGTATGCACTCCTTAGCATATTTTCACAGCGGCCGGGTGCGTGTGAACGCAGTTTTGCGATCCAACCTGAATCAGGCCCTAAGTTTGTGCAAAGAGTTTACAAAGATGACTCAACTGGAGGATAATGAGGCTGAATATGAAGACAGCCTGTGGTGTAATGATGTCAGTTCTTAGAACGGTTTCAATCCCTTCTGCCTGAAATCACGGAGTTCTTGGAATCATTCGGAGAAAGTCCATCTCAGCTGCATGATGCTTTTTAACTGATTTAATGGATTACTGCAATGCATTCAACCTTGAACTACAGGGCAAGGATAAAACCGTTGTCCAAATAATTAGTTCCTTAAATGCTTTGAAATCATAATTGCAGTTTATAAAGTCACAACTTGCAAAGGGAATTTTAAAGAACTTCCCTAAATTTAAAAAAAAAAAAAATGGTAGAAGACTCCTCTATCTGGACCTCTGCAGTGCTACTTCTCATGCGTGGTCTACTGACCGCATGTGTGGCGGCCATTGCTGGGGAGGGTTCCGAAGGCACCCTATTGCGGTAAGTTTTGCAAAATCTAACCCAAGGCTAAAGTAAGAGAACAGTCGTTGAAAAAGCACAGACTATGGCCCTGATTCAGAGCTGGACGCAAGTGGCTGCTCGTTCGCTCCGAGCGATGTTTGCCCAACTGCGCATGCGTACGGATCGTAATACGCATGCGCGAACCACTCAGTGCGGCCGAAATTCATGTGCTCGCAAAATAGCCAATGCCTGCTAATTTGAGTGACAGAATGAGGCGTATGTGGGTGGTAACAGGGGAAGGTGCTTGAAAACGGGGAGTGGAGATCCGATCGCAGGTGTGCTTAAAGGTCAAAACGGGCGTTTTATGGGTGTGCATAATTAATACAGCAGCGTCATTGACCACGTCACTGGGTTATTTTATAGCCAGAACTGCTCGCAAAATTGTGGTAGCAAAAACCAACCACAAGAATAGCGAGCAGTTCATACCCTGGTCGATGTACTCGATTAATCTAATAAATAGTGGACATGACGTAGGATGCGAGCGGTCAGGGGGCGTAGTTTCCCAAAAAACGGCCGCAAGTTTTGTATGCTCGTTCAGACCTAGAGGCGTGAACAGACCGCAAACAGCGAACGGTTCATTTGAATAGCCAGCCCTATTTTCTTGACGAGCGAGCGCAAATAGCGTCCGGCTCTGAATCAGGCCCTATGTGTAGTGATGCAGGCTGGATAAGAGATTCTGGGCAGCATAGCTGCCTTACATGGTCCTTACTGCAGTACAGCTCAAGAATTGAGCACCTGCAGTGTGCAGTCAAAAGTAAAACACCATTGGAGGAGTGGTCTGTAAAAAGATAAGTGTTAATCATCTCTGTGTAATTGGATGTAAAGAATATGCCCAGGTCCCTAAAGAAAGAAGACACAAGTTAGATCTATCTCATGCGTTATACTTGGATATTGTAAACAAAGTAAAGGATACAGATTGTGGGACATTGTTAATCAAAAACTCAGTCAAGAGACGTAGGGGTAAATTTACTAACATCGACGGTGTTTAGCTCTATTTATCATCCATCTGGTGTCAGCTTCAACTGAAACCTAACGGCGATGTCTGACATTTGTCGCAGCTCTAAAGTCTGTCGGTTTGAACTGTCAGTTCAAAACCAGGTGGTCACTTGGCCATCTGTATTTTTGTCAATTGATGCGCTGCCAGATTTAGCATCTGCCATACCAAATTTGTTGCGCACAACCTCAGTGTACCCTTGTTGGTCAATAGTTATTGGTAGATGCTATGATTGTAATAAGTATCGGCAATGTGCGATTGCAGTTAACCCACATGGTTGATAATGTAACCAGGGATTGTTTTATTAATCTAGTAGAAAGCATATGCAGAATAACACAGGGCCAAACAGTATGCAGCAGCTATAGGATGCAATATCTACAGCTGCAGCCATGAACATGTGGGGTTAATGCAGGTTGGTATAGTGTGCCCATATGCACATACACACACTGTGGTGGCAGCGGGATGTATGATATATATAGTGGTGGTGGCACAGTGGTATTGTGGGGTTTAGAGCAGTGGCACACAATCATTCTTCACAACGAGATGATGGAGATGAGAAGATGAGCAAAAACTGACACTGCACAGTACAGCACTTGGCTAGGTCAGAGGTCACACTTTCAATGCTCCTGGGTCCTAATGCCCAGAGGAAGAGGAGATTTCCTCCAATAACCCCTTCCCTCACTCAAGGCTGTCTCTGGTTACATGGCAATAACATAAACGTTCCACATCTTGGATGTTTCACCTGTAACCAAAAACACTGGGTGATTTGCAAAACAAAACATAGCATAACACATCAACATTTCAAATGCATTCAAGTCCGCATTTTTGTAGAAAGGAATTTAGTACATGTGAAGTCAGACCTTTGGTTAACATGTCAGCAATAATTTCCTCACTTGTCACATACATCTCTCTGAATAAGGTGCTATCTACCAAATCTCTAATGAAATGGTGTCTTATAGCAATATACAGTACATAGATCTACCATTATATATGCTCGTGTGCCAACATTTGCATTCATTAAAGTTCCAATGCCACCCTGGTAGGGAACTTTCTTAATTTTCTCTATTTCTGCCTCTGTTATTAGACACATAGCTTTTGATTTTGAGATTTTCATGCTTTTGTCAATTTGTGTGCTGACTGGTTTGACATCTGTCATTCCAAACTTGTTAAATCTGCCTCAATGTAACTTTTTCGGTTTATAGTAACAGTCCCAGCACTCAGATTCTGTATGATCCTCAAACCAAACAATTAGTGCGCCAACTCAAGGTCTTTTAGTCTGAATCTGTCACTTAGCAACAACTTGATATCAGCTATTTGTTTCTTTTGACCTCCAAGCAATAGATCATCTACATAGACAACTATGATCAATAAGCATTTCTTTCTCCATCTGTAATGTGCTCGTCCCTATGCCTGGAGAGACTTTGCAGGACATTATCATATTTCACTAATGAGATCACAGTTGCAATTGCATTAGGGTGAATCTCGGAATCAGGCCCAAAGTTCATCACAAGCAGTACACTATCTAGCTTAAGGTACCATCAGAGGCCAATTTTCCGTCTAGAAATGTATTTTCCACTAGCTCACTGTTTAGCTCACTATCATTTATTTTGCATACTAAGGAGGCACTATTATTTATTAATTATACTAAGGAGGCACTATCATTTATTTAGTATACTAAAAAGCACTATTCTTTATTTCTTATACTAAGGAAGGCACTATTAATTATTTTGCATACAAAGGAGGAATTGTTATTTTTTTGTTATACTAAAGAAGCACTATTATCTATTTCTTATAGTAAGGAGCCACTATTATTTATTTCTTATACTAAGGAGGCACTGTTATTTTTTTCTTATACTAAAAAGGTGCTATTATTTATTTCTTATACTAAGGAGGCACTTTTATTTATGTCTTATACTATTGAGGCACTATTATTTATTTTGCACCCAAAAGACTTTACACCCTACTACAGAGACCGCTATATGCCTAATAAGGAATCCGGAGTCTCCTCACTTTAGAGTGAGTGGAGCCGCTGTTACTCCTGCTGAGCCCGGGTGCCACGGGATCACGTGAAACGTGACACCCGGAAGTCTCGCAGGACACAGTGTGGACTACATCCCATAGATGCAGGACATCGGAGGCCAGGAGGACATAGAGGAAGATTAAAAGTACACCCAGAGGTGTACAGAAAGGATGCAGAGGGTAAGTAAGTGCACCTGGGGGATACGGGACACGGCCCCACCAGACACTGCTTACACCCCTCGCGTAGTGACACTTTCACAGCCCAGTTCAGCCCACCACCGAGTGATTAGATTAGAAGATACCACTGCATGCCCAGCAACCGTATGCACTTTTACTTACCCAGGAACTAACCTATCTCAGCTTAGTTGGGCATTTAAGCACGAGACTATCCACCAGAATTTAAAGGTACAAACCCAGATTACATACAACAATAATCCAGTGTACACATACCTATGGCTGTACATTTTTTGTTTTAACGCACGAGCTTTGTGACTCCTCATTAATAAACACAGTAGCTAGAAATATATATACAGTATGAGCCTCATTTGTCTCATTTGTTATTTTTTTATATCAAAAACCCTTTTGGGGGTTTACCTTGTAAACATGAAAAGTTTATTATAAAACAGATATAACTTGTATTATAATTCTATTAAAATATATATGAGCAATACAACAAACAGAAGAGACATAAAAATATATCTATATACAGGGCCGTCATCAGGGGGGGACTGCCGGCTCTGGAGTCCCGGGCCGGGACAGAGAGAGGGGCCCGTCCAGAGATGGACTTACCAGTGATTGGGGGTGGTCTAGGTGCCATTAATGATTGGGGGCCTCCTGCTCCCTGGCCGCTCTGTGTGCCTGTAACACGAGTGAGAGATCTGAGAAGGCTGAGGCTGCAGCAGGGGCTAAAAGAAAATGGCTGCCCCCATAGCAGGCTACAGAAAGAAGGCTGCCATCAACCAATGGGGAGCCAGGTTTCCTTTCCTAGGGACCCAAGGAGGCGGAGAGGGCAAAGGGGGCGGTGCTTATTGGGGGAAAGAAGAAGATAAATAGGTGACCAAGAGGAACTATACTGTGTGTGGCATAAATCTACATGCAGAAGTGTGTGTGTGTGTTCACTGACAGAGGGTTATGTGTGTGTGGGGTCACAGAGAGACAGAGGGGATTGCTGAGAGAGATGAGAATATGGAGGGGATCGCTGAGAGAAAGAGGGAAATATAGAGGGGATCGCTGGGAAAGGGGAATATGGAGGGGGCTGCTGAGAGGGGAATATAGAGGGGATCGCTAAGAAAGGGGAATAAGGTGGGGGCTGCTGAGAGGGGAATATAGAGGGGATCGCTGAGAAAGGGGAATATGGAGGGGGCCGCTGAGAGAATGTGGAGGGGATCTCTGTGAGAGAGAGAAAGGAATATGGAGGGGATTGCTGAGAGAAAGAGGGGAATATGGAGGGGATCGCTGAGAGAAGGGAATGTGGAGGTGATCGCTGAGAAAGGGGAATATGGAGGGGGCCGCTTAGAGAAGGGAATGTGGAGGGGATCGCTGTGAGAGAGAGAAGGGAATGTGGGGGGGATCACTAAGGGGCCTATTCATCATTACTAAAAATACAATGGAGGTAATTAGGTGTAGAGCTGGCATGGAGTTCTACCTAATTACCAGAGGAATTCATCATTCCTCCTCCCTATAACTATCTATTCCGAAAAGCTGTCATTTTTGCGATTGGGAAATAGATACTTTTCCCTGTCTACACTAACTTACCGCAGCTGTAATCAGTGCTGCGCATGCGCCGTTACATCTGTAAAACCAGCGCATGCGCAGCACTGCCTACAGCTGCGGTAATTGTGTCCTCCCCAACCCCCCCTCCACCCCTCCGCTCACCTCCCTGTCCCCCACTTACCTGGCCCCTGCAGCCACTTCTGGCTCCGTCTGCTGTGCTGAGACTCTGCTCTCCCGGCAGAACACAGTAAAGTTTAGAAATTCAAAAAAATTTTTTTTTTTTTCTAAACTTTACTTTGTTCTGCCGGGAGAGCAGAGTCTCAGAGCAGCCACCAGAGCAAGAGGAGAGACTGTCTCCTGAGGAAGCTGCTGACATTCTGTAGGCAGAGAAACGTGTAGAGAGAAGGATCAGACTGCTTGCTGACTAACCGGACCACTGGTGGTTCAAATTTAGGACTGGCTAAAATACTATTGAGACCAAAGATCACCAACAGGTGACTGCATCGGACTTACCATCTATACTGGTGTATATACACTTGTCTGCAGAGAGCCAAGAGAAAAGTCCAAGCCGGCTAAGTGGTTGAGCAGGACCGTGAGTTACACCTTATAAAATAAGCATGCATGCATAATTGGTACACTCGTTTCTGCCTGTGGCAAACCTTATTGCACTAAACCAACGGCTTTGCAGTCTATACTAAAGTTGGAGTGGCTTATCCAAAGAATAGCCACCTTATAACGGGAATATTCAATAACTATACCCTGCTATAGAGGGGAGTCTCATATGGTTTTGTGAACAGCATCGGAGCTGAGAACTTTTAAAAAAAAATCTAAATCAGAACTGTGTTATACCAATCCTGTGTTGAGGAAATCAATATCCGGGTCTTTAGCAACATTGTTTCATTGGGAGTAACAGACTTTGCTACATTAGATTACATTATTGCTACATTAGATACGGATCTTTTAAAATAAAGTGTGGCTTACAGTTTATGGAGAATAGCCACTACATTGAATATCACTAAGAGTTGAATAAATTGTGCTTACAATTCATGATCATATGTTTTAGAGATAAGTTCACAAGGGCACACAAGTGCTATTATCGTTTATTTTTTCTTTATGCTGCTAATTTGTGCTAATTGCGTTTATTATCTTATTTATATATTTATTTTTATTATATATTTTTTTGTCCATACCTATGCATTTTATATGTGGTTTTAATTAATTTAATTTGATTTACCTTGCTTATTAAATTTTATGCTGGTTAGCGCCTGTCAATGTGTGTTTTTGGGTTTTGTTACTATTGGAGGGTCCAGTTCCTCCAGTCTGACGGCTGCTGTCATTGTTATACTACTATTTAGATACCTCCTTTTAATATACATTATTGTATTCACATTGTAATTTTTGGGAATATTAGAACTTAGAGGAGCCCGGCGCCTGTCTGTGTTTTTTTCAACTAGGAAAGAGAATGGCACTGCAGTGGCAGACAGGGTGGCAATGCCCCAAACATGGCATAATGCAAAGAAAAGAGGTACAAAGATGGATTTGTCCTTGGGCCCTTCCACCGATGGGGGTAATGCCAGTGCTGCACCTGCCCATTTCAATTCTTGAATGGGTGGATGAACTATTAATGGGAGGGGGAAGAAGGATTTAATGTCTGGTACTAAACATCTCTTATCATTGTGCTTTTGGGATTATGGATGGGAAGGCTGGGAGGGAGGAGGGAGAACATCTTCAGATACCATCACAAAATATCCTCTACATGTGGTGCTTCAGTTGCATCAAACCAAACATGTCTGTTATGATCAAGTAAAGCCAAGTACTCCAGGGTGGTTTCTACAAATCAAGGTTGAAAAAAGACATAATAGTATTTTACAAGTACACCTATTTGTGATTTGAGTTGAAATAAATGTGTCAGAGCAGCGGCACAAACGCACAGTGCTTACATGGATACACTGGGGTATGGAAACAAATACTGGGGTACGGCCTGCAGCATCACAGTACTTATATGGATACACTGGGGAACAGCCTGCAGCATCACAGTACTTATATGGATACACTGGGGTAAGGCCTGCAGCGTCACAGTACTTATATGGATACACTGGAGTATGGCCTGCAGCGTCACAGTACTTATATGGATACACTGGGGAACAGCCTGCAGCATCACAGTGCTTATATGGATACAATGGTGTACGGCCTGCAGCGTCACAGTGCTTATATGGATACACTGGGGTAGGGCCTGCAGCGTCACAGTGCTTATATGGATACACTGGGGTACGGCCTGCAGCGTCACACTGCTTATATGGATATACTGGGGTACGGCCTGCAGCATCACAGTACTTATATGTATACACTGGGGTACGGCCTGCAGCCTCACAGTGCTTATATGATACACTGGGTTACGGCCTGCAGCGTCACAGCACTTATATGGATATACTGGGGTACGGCCTGCAGCGTCACACAGTGCTTATATGGATACAGTGGGGTACGGCCTGCAGCGTCACAGTGCTTATATGGATACACTGGGGTACGGCCTGCAGCATCACAGTGCTTATATGGATACAGTGGGGTACGGCCTGCAGCGTCACAGTACTTATATGGATACACTGGGGTACGGCCTGCAGCCTCACAGTGCTTATATGTATACACTGGGGTACGGCCTGCAGCGTCACAGTACTTATATGGATACACTGGGGTACGGCCTGCAGTGTCACAGTGCTTATATGTATACACTGGGGTACGGCCTGCAGCGTCACAGTACTTATATGGATACACTGGGGTACGGCCTGCAGCGTCACAGTACTTATATGGATACACTAGGGTACGGCCTGCAGCGTCACAGTGCTTATATGGATACAGTGGGGTACGGCCTGCAGCGTCACAGTGCTTATATGGATACACTGGGGTACGGCCAGCAGCATCACAGTGCTTATATGGATACACTGGGGTACGGCCTGCAGCCTCACAGTACTTATATGGATACACTGGGGTACGGCCTGCAGCCTCACAGTGCTTATATGTATACACTGGGGTACGGCCTGCAGCGTCACAGTACTTATATGGATACACTGGGGTACGGCCTGCAGCGTCACAGTGCTTATATGGAATGGATACACTGGGGTACGGCCTGCAGCGTCACAGTGCTTATATGGATACACTAGGGTACGGCCTGCAGCGTCACAGTGCTTATATGGATACACTAGGGTACAGCCTGCAGCGTCACAGTGCTTATATGGATACAGTGGGGTACGGCCTGCAGCGTCACAGTACTTATATGTATACACTAGGGTACGGCCTGCAGCGTCACAGTGCTTATATGGATACACTAGGGTACAGCCTGCAGCGTCACAGTGCTTATATGGATATACTGGGGTACGGCCTGCAGCCTCACAGTGCTTATATGGATACACTAGGGTACAGCCTGCAGCGTCACAGTGCTTATATGGATACACTGGGGTACGGCCTGCAGCCTCACAGTGCTTAGATGGATACACTGGGTTACAGCCTGCAGCCTCACAGTACTTCTATGGATACACTGGGGTACGGCCTGCAGCGTCAAAGTGCTTCTATGGATACACTGGGGTACGGCCTGCAGCGTCACAGTGTTTATATGGATACACTGGGGTACGGCCTGCAGCGTCACAGTGCTTATATGGATACACTTGGGTATGGCCTGCAGCGTCACAGTGCTTATATGGATACACTGGGTTACGCCCTCATCACAGTGCTTATATGGATACACTGGGGTACGGCCTCATCACAGTGCTTATATGGATACACTGGGGTACGGCCTCATCACAGTGCTTATATGGATACACTGGGGTACGGCCTCATCACAGTGCTTATATGGATACACTGGGGTACGGCCTGCAGCATCACAGTGTTTATATGGATACACTGGGGTACGTCCTGCAGCGTCACAGTGTTTATATGGATACACTAGGGTAAGGCCTGCAGCATCACAGTGCTTATATGGATACACTGGGGTACGGCCTGCAGCGGCACAGTGCTTATATGGATGCACTGGGGTACGGCCTGCAGCATCACAGTACTTATATGGATACACTGGGGTACGGCCTGCAGCGTCACAGTGCTTATATGGATGCACTGGGGTACGGCCTGCAGCGTCACAGTACTTATATGTATACACTGGGGTACGGCCTGCAGCATCACAGTGCTTATATGGATACAATGGTGTACGGCCTGCAGCGTCACAATGTTTATATGGATACACTGGGGTACGGCCTGCAGCGTCACACTGCTTATATGGATATACTGGGGTACGGCCTGCAGCATCACAGTACTTATATGGATACACTGGGGTACGGCCTGCAGCCTCACAGTGCTTATATGTATACACTGGGGTACGGCCTGCAGCCTCACAGTGCTTATATGATACACTGGGTTACGGCCTGCAGCGTCACAGTACTTATATGGATATACTGGGGTACGGCCTGCAGCGTCACACAGTGCTTATATGGATACAGTGGGGTACGGCCTGCAGCGTCACAGTGCTTATATGGATACACTGGGGTACGGCCTGCAGCATCACAGTGCTTATATGGATACACTGGGGTACGGCCTGCAGCGTCACAGTACTTATATGGATACACTGGGGTACGGCCTGCAGCCTCACAGTGCTTATATGTATACACTGGGGTACGGCCTGCAGCGTCACAGTACTTATATGGATACACTAGGGTACGGCCTGCAGCGTCACAGTGCTTATATGGATACACTGGGGTACGGCCTGCAGCGGCACAGTGCTTATATGGATGCACTGGGGTATGGCCTGCAGCATCACAGTACTTATATGGATACACTGGGGTACGGCCTGCAGCGTCACAGTGCTTATATGGATGCACTGGGGTACGGCCTGCAGCGTCACAGTACTTATATGTATACACTGGGGTACGGCCTGCAGCATCACAGTGCTTATATGGATACAATGGTGTACGGCCTGCAGCGTCACAGTACTTATATGTATACACTAGGGTACGGCCTGCAGCGTCACAGTGCTTATATGGATACACTAGGGTACAGCCTGCAGCGTCACAGTGCTTATATGGATATACTGGGGTACGGCCTGCAGCCTCACAGTGCTTATATGGATACACTAGGGTACAGCCTGCAGCGTCACAGTGCTTATATGGATACACTGGGGTACGGCCTGCAGCCTCACAGTGCTTAGATGGATACACTGGGTTACAGCCTGCAGCCTCACAGTACTTCTATGGATACACTGGGGTACGGCCTGCAGCGTCAAAGTGCTTCTATGGATACACTGGGGTACGGCCTGCAGCGTCACAGTGTTTATATGGATACACTGGGGTACGGCCTGCAGCGTCACAGTGCTTATATGGATACACTTGGGTATGGCCTGCAGCGTCACAGTGCTTATATGGATACACTGGGTTACGCCCTCATCACAGTGCTTATATGGATACACTGGGGTACGGCCTCATCACAGTGCTTATATGGATACACTGGGGTACGGCCTCATCACAGTGCTTATATGGATACACTGGGGTACGGCCTCATCACAGTGCTTATATGGATACACTGGGGTACGGCCTGCAGCATCACAGTGTTTATATGGATACACTGGGGTACGTCCTGCAGCGTCACAGTGTTTATATGGATACACTAGGGTAAGGCCTGCAGCATCACAGTGCTTATATGGATACACTGGGGTACGGCCTGCAGCGGCACAGTGCTTATATGGATACACTGGGGTACGGCCTGCAGCATCACAGTACTTATATGGATACAGTGGGGTACGGCCTGCAGCGTCACAGTGCTTATATGGATACACTGGGGTACGGCCAGCAGCATCACAGTGCTTATATGGATACACTGGGGTACGGCCTGCAGCCTCACAGTACTTATATGGATACACTGGGGTACGGCCTGCAGCCTCACAGTGCTTATATGTATACACTGGGGTACGGCCTGCAGCGTCACAGTACTTATATGGATACACTGGGGTACGGCCTGCAGCGTCACAGTGCTTATATGGAATGGATACACTGGGGTACGGCCTGCAGTGTCACAGTGCTTATATGGATACACTAGGGTACGGCCTGCAGCGTCACAGTGCTTATATGGATACACTAGGGTACAGCCTGCAGCGTCACAGTGCTTATATGGATACAGTGGGGTACGGCCTGCAGCGTCACAGTACTTATATGTATACACTAGGGTACGGCCTGCAGCGTCACAGTGCTTATATGGATACACTAGGGTACAGCCTGCAGCGTCACAGTGCTTATATGGATATACTGGGGTACGGCCTGCAGCCTCACAGTGCTTATATGGATACACTAGGGTACAGCCTGCAGCGTCACAGTGCTTATATGGATACACTGGGGTACGGCCTGCAGCCTCACAGTGCTTAGATGGATACACTGGGTTACAGCCTGCAGCCTCACAGTACTTCTATGGATACACTGGGGTACGGCCTGCAGCGTCAAAGTGCTTCTATGGATACACTGGGGTACGGCCTGCAGCGTCACAGTGTTTATATGGATACACTGGGGTACGGCCTGCAGCGTCACAGTGCTTATATGGATACACTTGGGTATGGCCTGCAGCGTCACAGTGCTTATATGGATACACTGGGTTACGCCCTCATCACAGTGCTTATATGGATACACTGGGGTACGGCCTCATCACAGTGCTTATATGGATACACTGGGGTACGGCCTCATCACAGTGCTTATATGGATACACTGGGGTACGGCCTGCAGCATCACAGTGTTTATATGGATACACTGGGGTACGTCCTGCAGCGTCACAGTGTTTATATGGATACACTAGGGTAAGGCCTGCAGCATCACAGTGCTTATATGGATACACTGGGGTACGGCCTGCAGCGGCACAGTGCTTATATGGATGCACTGGGGTACGGCCTGCAGCATCACAGTACTTATATGGATACACTGGGGTACGGCCTGCAGCGTCACAGTGCTTATATGGATGCACTGGGGTACGGCCTGCAGCGTCACAGTACTTATATGTATACACTGGGGTACGGCCTGCAGCATCACAGTGCTTATATGGATACAATGGTGTACGGCCTGCAGCGTCACAATGTTTATATGGATACACTGGGGTACGGCCTGCAGCGTCACACTGCTTATATGGATATACTGGGGTACGGCCTGCAGCATCACAGTACTTATATGGATACACTGGGGTACGGCCTGCAGCCTCACAGTGCTTATATGTATACACTGGGGTACGGCCTGCAGCCTCACAGTGCTTATATGATACACTGGGTTACGGCCTGCAGCGTCACAGTACTTATATGGATATACTGGGGTACGGCCTGCAGCGTCACACAGTGCTTATATGGATACAGTGGGGTACGGCCTGCAGCGTCACAGTGCTTATATGGATACACTGGGGTACGGCCTGCAGCATCACAGTGCTTATATGGATACACTGGGGTACGGCCTGCAGCGTCACAGTACTTATATGGATACACTGGGGTACGGCCTGCAGCCTCACAGTGCTTATATGTATACACTGGGGTACGGCCTGCAGCGTCACAGTACTTATATGGATACACTAGGGTACGGCCTGCAGCGTCACAGTGCTTATATGGATACACTGGGGTACGGCCTGCAGCGGCACAGTGCTTATATGGATGCACTGGGGTATGGCCTGCAGCATCACAGTACTTATATGGATACACTGGGGTACGGCCTGCAGCGTCACAGTGCTTATATGGATGCACTGGGGTACGGCCTGCAGCGTCACAGTACTTATATGTATACACTGGGGTACGGCCTGCAGCATCACAGTGCTTATATGGATACAATGGTGTACGGCCTGCAGCGTCACAGTGTTTATATGGATACACTGGGGTACGGCCTGCAGCGTCACACTGCTTATATGGATATACTGGGGTACGGCCTGCAGCATCACAGTACTTATATGGATACACTGGGGTACGGCCTGCAGCCTCACAGTGCTTATATGTATACACTGGGGTACGGCCTGCAGCCTCACAGTGCTTATATGATACACTGGGTTACGGCCTGCAGCGTCACAGTACTTATATGGATATACTGGGGTACGGCCTGCAGCGTCACACAGTGCTTATATGGATACAGTGGGGTACGGCCTGCAGCGTCACAGTGCTTATATGGATACACTGGGGTACGGCCTGCAGCATCACAGTGCTTATATGGATACACTGGGGTACGGCCTGCATCGTCACAGTACTTATATGGATACACTGGGGTACGGCCTGCAGCCTCACAGTGCTTAGATGGATACACTGGGTTACAGCCTGCAGCCTCACAGTACTTCTATGGATACACTGGGGTACGGCCTGCAGCGTCAAAGTGCTTCTATGGATACACTGGGGTACGGCCTGCAGCGTCACAGTGTTTATATGGATACACTGGGGTACGGCCTGCAGCGTCACAGTGCTTATATGGATACACTTGGGTATGGCCTGCAGCGTCACAGTGCTTATATGGATACACTGGGTTACGCCCTCATCACAGTGCTTATATGGATACACTGGGGTACGGCCTCATCACAGTGCTTATATGGATACACTGGGGTACGGCCTCATCACAGTGCTTATATGGATACACTGGGGTACGGCCTCATCACAGTGCTTATATGGATACACTGGGGTACGGCCTGCAGCATCACAGTGTTTATATGGATACACTGGGGTACGTCCTGCAGCGTCACAGTGTTTATATGGATACACTAGGGTAAGGCCTGCAGCATCACAGTGCTTATATGGATACACTGGGGTACGGCCTGCAGCGGCACAGTGCTTATATGGATGCACTGGGGTACGGCCTGCAGCATCACAGTACTTATATGGATACACTGGGGTACGGCCTGCAGCGTCACAGTGCTTATATGGATGCACTGGGGTACGGCCTGCAGCGTCACAGTACTTATATGTATACACTGGGGTACGGCCTGCAGCATCACAGTGCTTATATGGATACAATGGTGTACGGCCTGCAGCGTCACAATGTTTATATGGATACACTGGGGTACGGCCTGCAGCGTCACACTGCTTATATGGATATACTGGGGTACGGCCTGCAGCATCACAGTACTTATATGGATACACTGGGGTACGGCCTGCAGCCTCACAGTGCTTATATGTATACACTGGGGTACGGCCTGCAGCCTCACAGTGCTTATATGATACACTGGGTTACGGCCTGCAGCGTCACAGTACTTATATGGATATACTGGGGTACGGCCTGCAGCGTCACACAGTGCTTATATGGATACAGTGGGGTACGGCCTGCAGCGTCACAGTGCTTATATGGATACACTGGGGTACGGCCTGCAGCATCACAGTGCTTATATGGATACACTGGGGTACGGCCTGCAGCGTCACAGTACTTATATGGATACACTGGGGTACGGCCTGCAGCCTCACAGTGCTTATATGTATACACTGGGGTACGGCCTGCAGCGTCACAGTACTTATATGGATACACTAGGGTACGGCCTGCAGCGTCACAGTGCTTATATGGATACACTGGGGTACGGCCTGCAGCGGCACAGTGCTTATATGGATGCACTGGGGTATGGCCTGCAGCATCACAGTACTTATATGGATACACTGGGGTACGGCCTGCAGCGTCACAGTGCTTATATGGATGCACTGGGGTACGGCCTGCAGCGTCACAGTACTTATATGTATACACTGGGGTACGGCCTGCAGCATCACAGTGCTTATATGGATACAATGGTGTACGGCCTGCAGCGTCACAGTACTTATATGTATACACTAGGGTACGGCCTGCAGCGTCACAGTGCTTATATGGATACACTAGGGTACAGCCTGCAGCGTCACAGTGCTTATATGGATATACTGGGGTACGGCCTGCAGCCTCACAGTGCTTATATGGATACACTAGGGTACAGCCTGCAGCGTCACAGTGCTTATATGGATACACTGGGGTACGGCCTGCAGCCTCACAGTGCTTAGATGGATACACTGGGTTACAGCCTGCAGCCTCACAGTACTTCTATGGATACACTGGGGTACGGCCTGCAGCGTCAAAGTGCTTCTATGGATACACTGGGGTACGGCCTGCAGCGTCACAGTGTTTATATGGATACACTGGGGTACGGCCTGCAGCGTCACAGTGCTTATATGGATACACTTGGGTATGGCCTGCAGCGTCACAGTGCTTATATGGATACACTGGGTTACGCCCTCATCACAGTGCTTATATGGATACACTGGGGTACGGCCTCATCACAGTGCTTATATGGATACACTGGGGTACGGCCTCATCACAGTGCTTATATGGATACACTGGGGTACGGCCTCATCACAGTGCTTATATGGATACACTGGGGTACGGCCTGCAGCATCACAGTGTTTATATGGATACACTGGGGTACGTCCTGCAGCGTCACAGTGTTTATATGGATACACTAGGGTAAGGCCTGCAGCATCACAGTGCTTATATGGATACACTGGGGTACGGCCTGCAGCGGCACAGTGCTTATATGGATACACTGGGGTACGGCCTGCAGCATCACAGTACTTATATGGATACAGTGGGGTACGGCCTGCAGCGTCACAGTGCTTATATGGATACACTGGGGTACGGCCAGCAGCATCACAGTGCTTATATGGATACACTGGGGTACGGCCTGCAGCCTCACAGTACTTATATGGATACACTGGGGTACGGCCTGCAGCCTCACAGTGCTTATATGTATACACTGGGGTACGGCCTGCAGCGTCACAGTACTTATATGGATACACTGGGGTACGGCCTGCAGCGTCACAGTGCTTATATGGAATGGATACACTGGGGTACGGCCTGCAGCGTCACAGTGCTTATATGGATACACTAGGGTACGGCCTGCAGCGTCACAGTGCTTATATGGATACACTAGGGTACAGCCTGCAGCGTCACAGTGCTTATATGGATACAGTGGGGTACGGCCTGCAGCGTCACAGTACTTATATGTATACACTAGGGTACGGCCTGCAGCGTCACAGTGCTTATATGGATACACTAGGGTACAGCCTGCAGCGTCACAGTGCTTATATGGATATACTGGGGTACGGCCTGCAGCCTCACAGTGCTTATATGGATACACTAGGGTACAGCCTGCAGCGTCACAGTGCTTATATGGATACACTGGGGTACGGCCTGCAGCCTCACAGTGCTTAGATGGATACACTGGGTTACAGCCTGCAGCCTCACAGTACTTCTATGGATACACTGGGGTACGGCCTGCAGCGTCAAAGTGCTTCTATGGATACACTGGGGTACGGCCTGCAGCGTCACAGTGTTTATATGGATACACTGGGGTACGGCCTGCAGCGTCACAGTGCTTATATGGATACACTTGGGTATGGCCTGCAGCGTCACAGTGCTTATATGGATACACTGGGTTACGCCCTCATCACAGTGCTTATATGGATACACTGGGGTACGGCCTCATCACAGTGCTTATATGGATACACTGGGGTACGGCCTCATCACAGTGCTTATATGGATACACTGGGGTACGGCCTCATCACAGTGCTTATATGGATACACTGGGGTACGGCCTGCAGCATCACAGTGTTTATATGGATACACTGGGGTACGTCCTGCAGCGTCACAGTGTTTATATGGATACACTAGGGTAAGGCCTGCAGCATCACAGTGCTTATATGGATACACTGGGGTACGGCCTGCAGCGGCACAGTGCTTATATGGATGCACTGGGGTACGGCCTGCAGCATCACAGTACTTATATGGATACACTGGGGTACGGCCTGCAGCGTCACAGTGCTTATATGGATGCACTGGGGTACGGCCTGCAGCGTCACAGTACTTATATGTATACACTGGGGTACGGCCTGCAGCATCACAGTGCTTATATGGATACAATGGTGTACGGCCTGCAGCGTCACAATGTTTATATGGATACACTGGGGTACGGCCTGCAGCGTCACACTGCTTATATGGATATACTGGGGTACGGCCTGCAGCATCACAGTACTTATATGGATACACTGGGGTACGGCCTGCAGCCTCACAGTGCTTATATGTATACACTGGGGTACGGCCTGCAGCCTCACAGTGCTTATATGATACACTGGGTTACGGCCTGCAGCGTCACAGTACTTATATGGATATACTGGGGTACGGCCTGCAGCGTCACACAGTGCTTATATGGATACAGTGGGGTACGGCCTGCAGCGTCACAGTGCTTATATGGATACACTGGGGTACGGCCTGCAGCATCACAGTGCTTATATGGATACACTGGGGTACGGCCTGCAGCGTCACAGTACTTATATGGATACACTGGGGTACGGCCTGCAGCCTCACAGTGCTTATATGTATACACTGGGGTACGGCCTGCAGCGTCACAGTACTTATATGGATACACTAGGGTACGGCCTGCAGCGTCACAGTGCTTATATGGATACACTGGGGTACGGCCTGCAGCGGCACAGTGCTTATATGGATGCACTGGGGTATGGCCTGCAGCATCACAGTACTTATATGGATACACTGGGGTACGGCCTGCAGCGTCACAGTGCTTATATGGATGCACTGGGGTACGGCCTGCAGCGTCACAGTACTTATATGTATACACTGGGGTACGGCCTGCAGCATCACAGTGCTTATATGGATACAATGGTGTACGGCCTGCAGCGTCACAGTACTTATATGTATACACTAGGGTACGGCCTGCAGCGTCACAGTGCTTATATGGATACACTAGGGTACAGCCTGCAGCGTCACAGTGCTTATATGGATATACTGGGGTACGGCCTGCAGCCTCACAGTGCTTATATGGATACACTAGGGTACAGCCTGCAGCGTCACAGTGCTTATATGGATACACTGGGGTACGGCCTGCAGCCTCACAGTGCTTAGATGGATACACTGGGTTACAGCCTGCAGCCTCACAGTACTTCTATGGATACACTGGGGTACGGCCTGCAGCGTCAAAGTGCTTCTATGGATACACTGGGGTACGGCCTGCAGCGTCACAGTGTTTATATGGATACACTGGGGTACGGCCTGCAGCGTCACAGTGCTTATATGGATACACTTGGGTATGGCCTGCAGCGTCACAGTGCTTATATGGATACACTGGGTTACGCCCTCATCACAGTGCTTATATGGATACACTGGGGTACGGCCTCATCACAGTGCTTATATGGATACACTGGGGTACGGCCTCATCACAGTGCTTATATGGATACACTGGGGTACGGCCTCATCACAGTGCTTATATGGATACACTGGGGTACGGCCTGCAGCATCACAGTGTTTATATGGATACACTGGGGTACGTCCTGCAGCGTCACAGTGTTTATATGGATACACTAGGGTAAGGCCTGCAGCATCACAGTGCTTATGTGGATACACTGGGGTACGGCCTGCAGCGGCACAGTGCTTATATGGATACACTGGGGTACGGCCTGCAGCATCACAGTACTTATATGGATACACTGGGGTACGGCCTGCAGCGTCACAGTGCTTATATGGATGCACTGGGGTACGGCCTGCAGCGTCACAGTACTTATATGTATACACTGGGGTACGGCCTGCAGCATCACAGTGCTTATATGGATACAATGGTGTACGGCCTGCAGCGTCACAATGTTTATATGGATACACTGGGGTACGGCCTGCAGCGTCACACTGCTTATATGGATATACTGGGGTACGGCCTGCAGCATCACAGTACTTATATGGATACACTGGGGTACGGCCTGCAGCCTCACAGTGCTTATATGTATACACTGGGGTACGGCCTGCAGCCTCACAGTGCTTATATGATACACTGGGTTACGGCCTGCAGCGTCACAGTACTTATATGGATATACTGGGGTACGGCCTGCAGCGTCACACAGTGCTTATATGGATACAGTGGGGTACGGCCTGCAGCGTCACAGTGCTTATATGGATACACTGGGGTACGGCCTGCAGCATCACAGTGCTTATATGGATACACTGGGGTACGGCCTGCAGCGTCACAGTACTTATATGGATACACTGGGGTACGGCCTGCAGCCTCACAGTGCTTATATGTATACACTGGGGTACGGCCTGCAGCGTCACAGTACTTATATGGATACACTAGGGTACGGCCTGCAGCGTCACAGTGCTTATATGGATACACTGGGGTACGGCCTGCAGCGGCACAGTGCTTATATGGATGCACTGGGGTATGGCCTGCAGCATCACAGTACTTATATGGATACACTGGGGTACGGCCTGCAGCGTCACAGTGCTTATATGGATGCACTGGGGTACGGCCTGCAGCGTCACAGTACTTATATGTATACACTGGGGTACGGCCTGCAGCATCACAGTGCTTATATGGATACAATGGTGTACGGCCTGCAGCGTCACAGTGTTTATATGGATACACTGGGGTACGGCCTGCAGCGTCACACTGCTTATATGGATATACTGGGGTACGGCCTGCAGCATCACAGTACTTATATGGATACACTGGGGTACGGCCTGCAGCCTCACAGTGCTTATATGTATACACTGGGGTACGGCCTGCAGCCTCACAGTGCTTATATGATACACTGGGTTACGGCCTGCAGCGTCACAGTACTTATATGGATATACTGGGGTACGGCCTGCAGCGTCACACAGTGCTTATATGGATACAGTGGGGTACGGCCTGCAGCGTCACAGTGCTTATATGGATACACTGGGGTACGGCCTGCAGCATCACAGTGCTTATATGGATACACTGGGGTACGGCCTGCATCGTCACAGTACTTATATGGATACACTGGGGTACGGCCTGCAGCCTCACAGTGCTTATATGTATACACTGGGGTACGGCCTGCAGCGTCACAGTACTTATATGGATACACTGGGGTACGGCCTGCAGCGTCACAGTACTTATATGGATACACTAGGGTACGGCCTGCAGCGTCACAGTGCTTATATGGATACACTGGGGTACGGCCTGCAGCGTCACAGTGCTTATATGGATACACTGGGGTACGGCCTGCAGCGTCACAGTGCTTATATGGATACACTAGGGTAAAGCCTGCAGCGTCACAGTGCTTATATGGATACAGTGGGGTACGGCCTGCAGCGTCACAGTACTTATATGTATACACTAGGGTACGGCCTGCAGCGTCACAGTGCTTATATGGATACACTAGGGTACAGCCTGCAGCGTCACAGTGCTTATATGGATATACTGGGGTACGGCCTGCAGCCTCACAGTGCTTATATGGATACACTAGGGTACAGCCTGCAGCGTCACAGTGCTTATATGGATACACTGGGGTACGGCCTGCAGCCTCACAGTGCTTAGATGGATACACTGGGTTACAGCCTGCAGCCTCACAGTACTTCTATGGATACACTGGGGTACGGCCTGCAGCGTCAAAGTGCTTCTATGGATACACTGGGGTACGGCCTGCAGCGTCAGTGTTTATATGGATACACTGGGGTACGGCCTGCAGCGTCACAGTGCTTATATGGATACACTGGGGTATGGCCTGCAGCGTCACAGTGCTTATATGGATACACTGGGTTACGCCCTCAACACAGTGCTTATATGGATACACTGGGGTACGGCCTCATCACAGTGCTTATATGGATACACTGGGGTACGGCCTCATCACAGTGCTTATATGGATACACTGGGGTACGGCCTCATCACAGTGCTTATATGGATACACTGGGGTATGGCCTGCAGCGTCACAGTGCTTATATGGATACACTGGGGTACGGCCTGCAGCATCAGTGTTTATATGGATACACTGGGGTACGTCCTGCAGCGTCACAGTGTTTATATGGATACACTAGGGTAAGGCCTGCAGCATCACAGTGCTTATATGGATACACTGGGGTACGGCCTGCAGCGGCACAGAGCTTATATGGATGCACTGGGGTACGGCCTGCAGCATCACAGTACTTATATGGATACACTGGGATACGGCCTGCAGCGTCACAGTGTTTATATGGATACACTGGGGTACGGCCTGCAGCGTCACAGTGCTTATATGGATGCACTGGGGTACGGCCTGCAGCGTCACAGTACTTATATGTATACACTGGGGTACGGCCTGCAGCATCACAGTACTTATATGGATACACTGGGGTACGGCCTGCAGCGTCACAGTGCTTATATGGATATACTGGGGTACGGCCTGCAGCCTCACAGTGCTTATATGGATACACTAGGGTACGGCCTGCAGCGTCACAGTGCTTATATGGATACACTGGGGTACGGCCTGCAGCCTCACAGTGCTTAGATGGATACACTGGGTTACAGCCTGCAGCCTCACAGTACTTCTATGGATACACTGGGGTACGGCCTGCAGCGTCAAAGTGCTTCTATGGATACACTTGGGTATGGCCTGCAGCGTCACAGTGCTTATATGGATACACTGGGTTACGCCCTCATCACAGTGTATATATGGATACACTGGGGTACGGCCTCATCACAGTGCTTATATGGATACACTGGGGTATGGCCTGCAGCGTCACAGTGCTTATATGGATACACTGGGGTACGGCCTGCAGTATCACAGTGTTTATATGGATACACTGGGGTACGTCCTGCAGCGTCACAGTGTTTATATGGATACACTAGGGTAAGGCCTGCAGCATCAGTGCTTATATGGATACACTGGGGTACGGCCTGCAGCGGCACAGTGCTTATATGGATGCACTGGGGTACGGCCTGCAGCATCACAGTACTTATATGGATACACTGGGGTACGGCCTGCAGCGTCACAGTGTTTATATGGATACACTGGGGTACGGCCTGCAGCGTCACAGTGCTTATATGGATGCACTGGGGTACGGCCTGCAGCGTCACAGTACTTATATGTATACACTGGGGTACGGCCTTCAGCGTCACAGTGCTTATATGGATACACTGGGGTACGGCCAGCAGGGTCACAGTACTTGTATGGCTAGACTGGGGTATGGCCTGCAGTATCACAGTGCTTATATGTATACACTGGGGTATGGCCTGCAGCATCACAGTGCTTATATGGATACACTGGGGTACGGCCTGCAGCATCACAGTACTTGTATGGTTACACTGGGGTACGGCCTGCAGTATCACAGTGCTTATATGGATAGACTGGGGTATGGCCTGCAGCATCACAGCGCTTATATGGATACACTGGGGCATGGCCTGCAGCGTCACAGTGCTTATATGGATACACTGGGGTATGGCCTGCAGCATCACAGTGCTTATATGGATAGACTGGTGTATGGCCTGCAGTGTCACAGTGCTTATAGATACACTGGGTACAGAAGTATACACTGGGGTACGGCCTGCAGCGTCACAGTGCTTATATGGATACACTGGGGTACGGCCTGCAGCCTCACAGTGCTTAGATGGATACACTGGGTTACAGCCTGCAGCCTCACAGTACTTCTATGGATACACTGGGGTACGGCCTGCAGCGTCAAAGTGCTTCTATGGATACACTTGGGTATGGCCTGCAGCGTCACAGTGCTTATATGGATACACTGGGTTACGCCCTCATCACAGTGCATATATGGATACACTGGGGTACGGCCTCATCACAGTGCTTATATGGATACACTGGGGTATGGCCTGCAGCGTCACAGTGCTTATATGGATACACTGGGGTACGGCCTGCAGTATCACAGTGTTTATATGGATACACTGGGGTACGTCCTGCAGCGTCACAGTGTTTATATGGATACACTAGGGTAAGGCCTGCAGCATCAGTGCTTATATGGATACACTGGGGTACGGCCTGCAGCGGCACAGTGCTTATATGGATGCACTGGGGTACGGCCTGCAGCATCACAGTACTTATATGGATACACTGGGGTACGGCCTGCAGCGTCACAGTGTTTATATGGATACACTGGGGTACGGCCTGCAGCGTCACAGTGCTTATATGGATGCACTGGGGTACGGCCTGCAGCGTCACAGTACTTATATGTATACACTGGGGTACGGCCTTCAGCGTCACAGTGCTTATATGGATACACTGGGGTACGGCCAGCAGGGTCACAGTACTTGTATGGCTAGACTGGGGTATGGCCTGCAGTATCACAGTGCTTATATGTATACACTGGGGTATGGCCTGCAGCATCACAGTGCTTATATGGATACACTGGGGTACGGCCTGCAGCATCACAGTACTTGTATGGTTACACTGGGGTACGGCCTGCAGTATCACAGTGCTTATATGGATAGACTGGGGTATGGCCTGGAGCATCACAGCGCTTATATGGATACACTGGGGCATGGCCTGCAGCGTCACAGTGCTTATATGGATACACTGGGGTATGGCCTGCAGCATCACAGTGCTTATATGGATAGACTGGTGTATGGCCTGCAGTGTCACAGTGCTTATATAGATACACTGGGTACAGAAGTATACACTGGGGTACGGCCTGCAGCGTCACAGTGCTTATATGGATACACTGGGGTACGGCCTACAGTGTCACAGTACTTATATGGATACACTGGGGTATGGCCTGCAGTGTCACAGTGCTTATATGGATACACTGGGGGGGTACGGCCTGCAGTGACACAGTGCTTATATGGATACACTGGGGTACGGCCTGCAGCGTCACAGTGCTTATATGGATACACTGGGGTACAGAAGTATATACTGGGGCATGGTCTGCAGCGTCACAGTGCTTATATGGATACACTGGGGCATGGCCTGCAGCGTCACAGTGCTTATATGGATAGACTGGGGTATGGCCTGCAGTGTCACAGTGCTTATATAGATACACTGGGGTACAGAAGTATACACTGGGGTACGGCCTGCAGCGTCACAGTGCTTATAAGGATACACTGGGGTACGGCCTGCAGCGTCACAGTACTTATATGTATACACTGGGGTACGGCCTGCAGTGTCACAGTACTTATATGGATACACTGGGGTATGGCCTGCAGTGTCACAGTACTTATATGGATACACTGGGGTATGGCCTGCAGTGTCACAGTGCTTATATGGATACACTGGGGTATGGCCTGCAGTGTCACAGTGCTTATATGGATACACTAGGGTACAGCACAATTTTTTTTACTTTTTAACTTTTTTTTTAAAACTTATTATTTATTTTTTTCTTTAAACTTTTCTTGACTTTTTTTTTACAGCCCCTGGATGGACAGCTTGTATGGATACTCTGAGGTACGGCCGGTAGCATCAAAGTGCTTATATGGATACACTGGGGTACAGAAACATACACTGGGGGTGTAGAACCTGCAGTGTCACAGTGCTTATGTAACCCCCAGGAATAATCTCAAAACTGAAAAGGGGATAACAGAGCCTTTTTTTACTCTCTCAGGAATACCAAGGGTTAATGTGGCTTCCAGGCAATACAATGTTGCCAGTTACCTTGCATGTTGCCTGCAGCGGATTGGGTGCCCTAAGGGCGGGTATCCCAGATTTAGAACGTTACCTGGAGAAGGGATATATACAGCTGCTACATAGGCTGGGTGGTGAGCATAGTTGCCAAGTCCGCTTATAACAAGCGGAATTTTGCTTATTTTTTTTGTAAGTTGCTTGTTTTTTGGCTTGTTTTTTTGTGTGCATTGCCAAGATGCCCCTGGAACTAAGTAACTGTGTGTGTGTGTGTGTGTGTGTGTAAGGGAGGGGGGGAAGGTTGTGTCTGGGGAATAGAGGGCAGTAGCCAGTGGACAGGGTGAAGTTGGAGGGGGCAGGCATGAAGGAGAGGTAACCTACATGATAGAAATGAGGCAGGTACATGGGGGTGAGTTACAATGACTGAGGCTGTTATAGAGAGGGGATAATGGAATCAAACAGGTGACAGTAATGAAGGAGGTAAGGAAGAGGGGTGAGAGAAATGCAGAGAAAAAGAGTCAGGTAAAGGAAAGGTGGGTACACGCTAGATGATAGGTCACCTGATCCTGCTGATTGGGCCGATATATCGTCCAAATCGGTCAGTGTGTACCCACTATGCGTGACCCTGCGCACTCCTGCAGGTCGTCCCATTGGGGTCGTTCTGTCGGCCTGCATGTAGGGCCGATGGAACGACCCAGATGCCGATGCCGGCATAGTGGATGGATCCATGCCCGAGATATCGGGCGTTTGGTCACCACATCGTGCAGTATATATCGACCACCCGATATATATTGCGTGGTCAGGTATCGCAACGCTGGACACACACATCAGCAAGTGTGTACCCAGCTGAGGACTGGCAAGGGAATGAGGTATGAAAAGAGGTAGGAGGTAAAAATATGGAGGCTGGTATAGAGGGAGAAAAGCAATATAGGCAGATAATAAGGCTGTGCATACACTAATATATTTAGGTTAGAGGGGGAATAAAGGACGTTAGGCAGGTAGAGAGTGAGGACAAAGAGACACCCCCATATATATTGGGCTTTTTAGGATTGGGCTGGGTTGTTTTGGGCTTGTTTTTTACTTATAGGTTGCTTGTTTTCCATTTCAGAGTTGGCAACACTGGTGGTGAGCAGACCCAGCATGGAGTGCTGGGAAGGAGAGTTTGTGTGAAGCATTGACCGGTGTGTGCAGCCACGGCAGCAGCTCAGCGTGAAGCCTGCACTTTCCGCATCAGCAGTGAGTGACGTGTGCGCAGCCGAACCAAGGACTCGGGTGACAGAGCGTCAGCCGCTTGCCCCCGGAATAACAGCACAGCAGCACTATCCTTGCGCGGGGAAACCCCAATGGATTTAAAAAAAGGCTGTGTGGTCCCCTTTTCAGTTTTGGGATTATTCCTGGGGGGTTACAGTTATATGGATACACTAAGGTACATCACAATTTTTTTTTTACTTTTTAACTTTTTTTTTTTTTAAACTTATTAATTATTTATTTTTTCTTTAAACTTTTCTTGACTTTTTTTTTACAGCTCCTGGCACACCCCTGGATGGACAGCACCGCACACCCCTGGATGGACAGCACAACACACCCCTGGATGGACAGCACAACACACCCCTGAATGGACAGCACAGCCACACCCCTGGATGGACAGCACAGCCACACCCCTGGATGGACAGCACAGCCACACCCCTGGATGGACAGCACAGCCACACCCCTGGATGGACAGCACACTGGATGGACAGCACAACACACCCCTGGATGGACAGCACAACACACCCCTGGATGGACAGCACAGCACAGCCCTGGATGGACAGCACAGCTACACCCCTGGATGGACAGCACACTGGATGGACAGCACCGCACACCCCTAGATGGACAGCACAACACACCCCTGGATGGACAGCACAACACACCCCTGGATGGACAGCACAACACACCCCTGGATGGACAGCACAACACACCCCTGGATGGACAGCACAGCACAGCCCTGGATGGACAGCACAACACACCCCTGGATGGACAGCACAGCACAGCCCTGGATGGACAGCACACTCCTGCATAGTGGATGGTGGGACCGATAGTGGCATATAAGAATGCACCAATCGCTATCACAGTGTACTAGAAGTGGTCATCTCTATTCTTGCACATTCGGCCGTATGGATATACACCAGGGAAGGAGTTGCTAAAATATCAATGGAGGTAATTAGGTTTAGAACTCGCATGGCAAAGATGTTTGCCCACCTACCACATCACGGTGAACCTTATAAGGTGGGTCCCTAACATCCCTAATACTGACACATTAAATACATTTATCTAGGACTTACCTTATATAGAGCCCATTTAAATGTGTGTACTGCAATGTAAAGAACCCATACCAATTAATATCACCTGGGGCTGGTAGGAAGAGTGCCAGCCCAAAAGAAGGGGTCTCACCTTCAAATGTACCTTTAATATACACATAGGAAAAAAGCGAGGATGGGCTGTAAATCCTAATCTTAAACATAATAAGAGGGGCTACTATGCTGAGACCTGTAGATCTACAGCAGAAAAAATATATATTAAAAACCTTACTAAAAAAACCATGTTAATTGTTGTAGTTCATTATAAATATTTTCATCATTAGACTTCTTAGTGCTTATAGTGTGCACCTGCATCCCCCCTTTACTGCAGAACACACTTTTAAATAGGCTCTATTAAAGGTAAGTCCTAGATACATTTACGAGGGTTGTCCAAAAACTAATGCCTAAATGCTCATAACTCTAAAATAATGTGCAACATTTATTTGAAACTTTGTCGTGTCTGCTAGCTATATATGTTTTTTTGTTTAGGTAGTCCAAGAAATACCATGGAATCCAAGATGAAACAAAGAGCAGTCATTGAATTTCTGGAAAAAGAAGGCTGCAGTGCTACAGAAATCCACAGAAGACTGAAGTGTATGGTGAGCGTACAATGGACTATAGCAATGTCAGAAGGTGGATGAAGCATTTTCAATCAGAAGAATCATCCATGTGCAACAAACCTTGTGGTGGCAGACCATCAACTGCAGTGATAGCAGAGAACCGATACAAAATCGATGCCATGATTCAGAAAGACCATCGTGTGAGCATCAGAGATATCAGTGATGAACTTGAATGTAGCCATGGCACTGTAGAAAACCTAATCAATGATTTGGGATATCGTAAAGTGTGTGCTAAATGGGTTCCAAAGCAATTAACCAGTGATCATAAGGCCCAGAGGGTGGAAGTGTGCAATGACATTTTGACCAACTTTGAAGCCAACCCTGAGATGTTTTTGGAAAATGTAATTACAGGAGATGAGACCTGGGTATTCCTTTATGACCCAGAAACAAAGGCTCAATCAAAACAATGGAAACACCCAAGTTCTACTAGGCCAAAAAAGTTTAAATCACAGCGATCCGTAAACAAAGTTATGGCCACATTCTTCTGGGATTGCCGAGGTGTTATTCTCATCGATTACTTTCAACCAAACCAATCAATCAACTGGGATCGATACATTATTACACTTAAGAAGCTGAAAGCCAGCCACAAAATAAGGTCAACAATTCCACTGTCAAATGTCATCTTACACCATGACAATGCCAGACCACACACTTCGATGGCAACATCTGCGACCATTGCCAAAATGGGGGGGACGGGGGGACAATAATGCCTCATCCACCATAGAGTCCTGATTTGGCCCCTTTTGACTTTCATCTGTTTGGCCCTCTCAAATACTGTCTCTGGGGTCAACATTTTGAAGACATAAAGGTTGTTAAAAACGCCATACATTCCTGGGTCAAACACCAACCACTGGAATTTTTCCAAAGTGGATTCACAGCTTGGGTTGAGAGGTGGAGAAAATGTTTGAGGGCAGATGGTGAATTTTTTGAGTAGAGTCATTCTGTTACTAAGACCTCAAAGTATTTTACTGCAAATTTTCAAATCTGTATCTATAATAAAAATTTTAGTTGTGAGCATTTAGGCATTACTTTTTGAACAACCCTCATATATAATGTGTCAGTATTAGGGATGTTAGGGACCCACGTTATGATGTTCACCGTGATGTGGTAGGTAGGCAAACATCTTTGGCCAAATATGTACTAAGGGCCTAATTCAGTCTTGGGAATAGAGTGAGATATCTCTCTCAACTGTGAACCTGAACAAACCACGTTGCAATGCAAGGGGTGTAAATACATAATTTTTTTTGCATGCAGTGTAATTACTGGCTGCTTTTGCATGTAGCCCACAAATACTGCACAGCTTTATTATTACTCTACAATTCAGATGTCAGTTTGGAAACACTCCTCCCAAATCTAAATCTCTCTGCACATTTTAAATCTGTCTCACCTGCAGTGCAGCCTGGTGTTACCAAGATGATCAGTCAATTGTTGGAGTTTATTATAAATATTTTGAGCATTAGACGTCTTAGTGCTTATAGTGTGAACCTGCATCTCCCCCATTTTTCTGCCATTTGTAAAAATCATAATGGCGTTTTCAAACCAATTTGAAAATGTGCTATGTTATGTGCAAACTCTCCCTCTAATGTGTGATCCAGCACCACTTTAAAGCTGGCCACACATCTAAAGATTATCTGTCCAACCAGCCAACTAGTTGATTGGTTGGAATCAAAATCTGGTAATGTATGGGAGTAACTGATGATCAGCAATTTGCTCCCAAATGTCGGAAAATGGACAAAAACTGTTGTTTGAACAAAATTTTTAGGTCAAACTTTTAACAACCTTGTCTGACGCCATTTTCATCTGTTTTCTGGCATTTAGGAGCAAATTGCTGATCATCAGTTACTCCCATACGTTACCAGATTTTCATTCCAACCAGGCAACTAGTTGGCTGGTTGGACAGATAATCTTAAAGCTGGGCATACATGGCCAGATAAAATGTCTGTTAGACCGACAAACATTTTATCTGGCAGCCTGCCAGCCGCAGATTTCTCTCACAGTGTATTAGCCCCGACATCTGCGCTCCGCCCCGGGGGAGGAGGCATTTCCCTGTTCCTTCCATGGGAAAGAACACAGGAAATATCTGTCTGTCGGCCGCAGCTGGACAATCCGGCATGCCCGACCGAGCCCCCCCCACACGCTACAATTATCAGGGCGATCCACGGATATCGGGCGTATCGCCCCGATAATTGTAGCGTGTATGGCCAGCTTTAGATGTGTGGCCAGCTTAACAGGTAGTTAGTAGCCTTGGGAAGCAATCGGGAAGCCGACTGCCTATATACCGGCAGCCGGCTTCCCGACTGTCTTATCCCGGCAAGGGTGAAATGCCGGGCGTCTAGATGTAGACGCCCGCATTTCCCCGGCGCCCGGCATCATGATCGGACAGCCGCGGTGGGGGAGGGTTAGGTTTAGGGCTCCCGGGGGGGACTTAGGGTTAGGCACCCCCCCGGAAGGGTTAGGGTTAGGCTAGGGGGAGGGAGGGTTAGGCACCCCCGCGGGGGACTTAGGTTTAGGTAGCGGGGAAGGGGGTGGTTAGGGTTAGGCACTTAGAGGGGGGATTAGGGTTAGGCACTTGGGGGGAAGTTAGGGTTAGGCACCCCTAAGGAGGGTTAGGTTAGTGGATACTTCCCTATCCACGATCAGGATTTCCAGCACTGTCGGGCTTCCGCTGCGTCGCACTCTGCTCCTGTCGGGCTGCCGCTGACGGGAATCGAACCCATTCGACATTTCATACCCATTCCATAGCCTTGCCTCCTTATTATACAATCAAGCCCCCAAAGGTAATCTGTGTCAAAAATAAAAAAAACACATTAGGACACCCCCAAAAAAGTACTTTCGTTTGTGGGCAAAAAAAAAACACAAAGTTGGGGGACAAACTTCTAAACTAGCGAAATAGACTCTGGGGGGGGGGGGTCCCCAAGTATGCCCCAGGTGTTTTTCTGATTGCAGGTAGTTGCGGCAGGTGGATTTTTAACATTTTTTAAAACTTCATATTAGCAACTTTAAAAATGCTTGCACCCATTTTCATGTACCCCAAATTTGATGGAACTACTTATTTTGCCAAAAAAAAACGTCCTAAATGCTATTCTTCACCATCTTCTGAAAAACGCGAAACAGCGCCTATTGAGACCGTTTAAAGACCCCACATACCTTTAGCAGGGCTATTCGGGGTACCCATAGTGGACCCCCATGTCAGAGCATCTTTTGGGGGGTGTCAGGCTGATTTCCCCAAAAATGACAGGACTTTTCGCTGATTACTTTTCGCCGGGTCCCATTTTCGCTGATTTGAAATTGAATACGGGAATCGCGGGACGAGCGCGATACTTTATCGCTGCCAAAACCTCAGATGACGGCGAAAAGTCCGGCAACGGACTTTCTGCTCCAAATTGAATATGCCCCAAAGTCTCTGCTCTTTACAAATATGATTCTACTGTACATTAAAACCATAACTTTCATGCATAGTAACCGTGTCCTGCGCATCTGTCCTTACTTAGAAAGGCTGCGTAACGCACAACATATGCGAGGCTACAACTACATTTTCCTTATTTACTGGATGACAGGTTGGAAGCGGCCAGTGTCACTTACTGCTTCTGAATTGCACTGAGTTACTCACTAAGGAGTTTATGTATCAAACAGTGAAAAGCAGGGAGAAGTGGACCAGTGGAGATAGCAACCCATAGCAACCAATCAGCTTTCAAGTAGCATTTATCAAGTACAGTCTATAAAATAATAGGTAGGAGCTGACTGGTTGCTATGGGCAACTTCTCCACTGGCACACTGCTCCATGCTTTTCACTGCTTGATACATAGACCCCTCAGGGGCCGACTTCTGCACCTGCATTCGCTTCTTTTGCTGTTATCGTGTCTATGAGGTCATGCTCGCGCTAGTATCAGCCCTTCTCTGGTGTACTGCCATGCCTCTGAATGCAGAAGAGGGCAGGAACGCTCACTTTCAGAGTCATAACCACCGGTGGCAGCATCAGAACTTGCCCCATGCTAGGTGCAGAATCGCTGTCAGAGTATGGCCTCTAATGTACGCAGTAAAGCATCATCTGAGTCCGAAACCACTCCAGTGACGCGTCCGCGACACTCCCATAACACGCCCATAAGAATGAATATCTCGGAGCGGCTGCCGCCTCTCAGTCACAGGCCAGCAACGCCCTATAGATCCCAGAGTCAGTGCTGTCGATCGGTCCTGTGACTGCGCACTGACACCATCCAATGCAATGCGCCATGTGACTTTTTGGGGGACTTAGACGCATGCGCAGTCGCAACAAAATTGTCAACTTACATGACGTCTGCATTGAGTCTCATCGGTCAGAATGACCTCCTGTTCTTCATCGTGTGATTAGATACCTACTAATAAGACAAGTCACATTCAGCTGTAACCCCCATTTACCCTCTCTAAGAGGACAGCAGGTTACTGACTCCCGTGTCTAATAATGTACCTACCATTATGTGATACCCCTAAAGTGTATACTGTCCAATTCATCCATTAAAATATGTACACCATAAAGAGGGGTATTCAATATGAAAGGTTAACTTCCCTGGCGAAGTTAACGTTTCATATCGGAGTTTTTTTTCTGCGTAAAGGTATGGTGCGCGCTCCCGCTTATCCCCGTATTCAATATCAAATTAACAAAAACGGGAAACTCCGAAGTTGGATTTGCGTAAAGTTACGAATTTTTCCTTAAAATAATTGTAAGACCCCCCTAAAGTTGTAAAAACATGGGGGAACACTATGGGTACCCCCGTTTTAGCCTTTAATTGAAAGTCGGGGCTTTAAATAGCCGCAGAAGGTGTTTTTTTCCCGACATTGAAGAAGTGATGCAGAAGAGCACTAAATTTGGGGTACATGAAAATGGGTGCTAGCATATTTTGATGTCCCTAAAGTAAGTTTTTAAACATTCTGCATTTGTGCACCTGCCGCTATAAATCTATTCTAGAATACACCTGCCGCATACTTGCAGAATAGCCCTGAACCTATTTCCCTATTCTTAAACAATTTTTTCCCATTTTTTTTTTTGCACCCCAATTTTGAAATTAATTTTTTGGGGTGTCCCTATTTTTTTTTTAAACTTTTTTTGACACAGTTCTTTTTTAAATGTCAATCTCAGAGGTGCAGGCTATTTTTTTTAAGCCTGCACCCCTAAACCCCAATTCTGCACTTTTTTTCGACACCTATTCAGTGGTGAAAAGTTATCCCCGTTTTTTATCAAAGACTTTCAAAACTGCGATAAGTCTGACATTGAATACGGTGTAAAACTAAAACAAGTGATATTAACGCAAAAACGTTAAAAAGTGCGATATTAATGCAAAAACCGATTTTATCGCACCCATATTGAATACCCCTGGTAGAGTTAATTTCTCAAGTATGAATAGTTAAAAAATGTTAGTTCATATATTTACACTGCACATTTTACTCTGTTGTATGGTAATGAGTAAACAGGATGCTGGCTTATATATGCACCATAGACCCCTCTGGACTGAGAGAACTGCCCGGTAATTTATGAGTGCCCCCCCCCCCTCACTGAGGGGAAATTGGACCCGGCCGCTCTCTTTGAGCTATAAGGACTTGTGGGCTCGTGGCCAGAGACACGCCACTGTCGCCGTAGCATAGGGGGAACTGTCCCCATGGTGAAATACATAACACAGAGGCAGAGCGGCGCGTGCGGTGAGCGGGAAGGAGCCCGCACGCGACCGCTAGGATATAAGGGGAACTCGCAGGGGCCGCCGGGAGCAATGTTCACCTGAGGTGACTGGAGCAGGGCAGGAGCTCCGCACTCACCAGAGAGACAGCGAGAGATTTCTGAAGGGAGGAGAGCGGGACTCACTGGAGAGTGCTGTGCAGAGCCGCAAGCTGTGTGCCAAGACTTCAAACAGCCGAGAAGCTGTCAGGAGGAAACAACATCAGCGGGGAGGCGCCCTGGTCTGCCCCCTTCAAAGAGATTGACAGCCGGGGAGTGCCGAGGGCTGAGCTGTGGCTACACAAATCGGAGCAGGGAGTAATACATCCAGCCCCTGTTACTATAGTCCACACCCATCTGTCAGAGTCAGCTCCCGACTAAGCAGGGACTGCAGCTGGGGAAGCATTCTTCGATTTAGTGCAGCAGATGCTTCTCAGTGGGTGGCACAGCACGAGAGGGGCTGTCTGATCTGTCTTAGCGGAGAGCACGAGCAGCAGCTTCCACAGTCTGAGAGCTGCTTCAGCACAGCTAGGTCAAGCCTCGGAGTGAGGTGTGTAATAGGTGGACTACTACGGCCCTGCATTACAGCTCTGCACTGCAGTGACAGTCCAAATAAAGTGCTAGGCTCAGGAGAAAGTGAGCAGGATAACTAAGGGCCTGATTCAGAGCTGAACGCTCTGACCAGAGCGCTCGCTCTGAATCAGGGCCCTCCTACCTTTTTTTGGAGCGTCCTTATGGATGCTCGCATAGCTGTGGGTGACCACCCACAGCTATAGCGAGCGTCCATGATGATGGTCATGATGGTCTTGACCATCGGGCTTGCGACGGAGACCCTGCGGTAGGGTCTCGCTGCCGCAAGCCCTGGAGTGATTTTGGCTCTATGTTGGGTTGACTTATCTGCATCACCACTGGGTCTTTTGGGAAAGCCAATTTTTTTTCTGGCTGCTGCTGAAGAAATTGAAGGAGATGTCGTAGAGCTTGTGACTCTTGCCAACTTGCTCACCAGTAGCTCTTTGCATCTTTTAAGATCTGGGTCAGTTGGAAAGAAAGATACAGCATACGACTTAAACCTAGGATCAAACACGGTTGCTAAACTGTAGTGATCAGAATACAAGATCATGGCCACCCGTGGATCCTGGCGAAGCATATAAAGAACTTGATCTACAAGTCTGGCACACTTTGCGGATTTGCTTTGTTTAATCTCCTCCTTCAATTTCTCCAGCTCATTTTCCAAAAGCCTAATTAGGGGAATCACCTGACTCAAACTAGCAGTGTTAGCACTCACTTCACATGTGGCTACTTCAAATGGTTTGAGCACCTTGCAGAAGACAGAAAGTACTCTCCACTGTACTGGGCTTAGGTACATTCCCCCTTCTCTCCCAATGTCATGGCTTGTTGTATAGCTATTGATGGCTTTTTGCTGCTCCTCCATCCGCTGAAGCATATAAAGGGTGGAGTTCCACCTTGTTACCACCTCTTGCTTCAGTTGATGGCAGGGCAAATTAAACTGCTCTTGCAGGCGCTGCAATCTCCTGCATGCTGTTGCTGAATGCCGAAAATGTCCCGAAATTTTTGGGGCCACAGACAGCATCTCCTGCACGCCCCTGTTGTTTTTTTAAAAACCTGCACCGCTAAGTTGATTGTGTGAACAAAACAGGGGATGTGTTGGAATTCACCCAGCTGTAATGCTTTCACTATATTGTAGCATCAAAAATCACAAATTCTATGGAGAGTCCAAGTGGGGTAAGCCATGTTTCTATGACATCTCTTTTTCTAAGAGGTTGGCAACGGTAATCCTCTTATTGAATCCAGTGATACACAGTCACCTGCCTTTGAATGAGCTGGCATTATTTGTTACACACTGCTTCTGCTGCTGCTGAAGACAATTCGCTTACCCAGTGGGCCTTCACAGTCATGTAATCTTTAGTTTGCCCACTACCGCTTGTCCACATATCTGTGGTTAAGTGGACGTCCTGGTGCAGCCGAGGAATGGCTTTTCGGGTAAAATGAAACCGAGATGGAATTTGGAACCGGGGACACAGGACCTCAATTAACTGTGTAAAACCCACTGCATTAATTGCGGATATTGGACGCAGATCAAATACTAGCATAGCCATCATGGCATCAGTGAACTGCTGGGCGACTGGGTGAGAGCTGTCATACTTGCTTCCCCTTTCAAAGGATTGTTTAACAGTTAATTGTTTTGATAAACTACTACTCGTAGTCTTCTTGGTCCACTTCTAGGATGAAGATCCACCAGCAGCAGCGGTAGCAGGAGTACCACTCAAGGATTCTTGTGAGGAGTCCTGGAAAGGGGAGGAGTCACCTAGTAAATTGGATGCTGGACTACCTCTGATCATTACTGAGGATATTGAGGATGAAGGTGTTGGCGGTGGAGATTTCAGATGCTGGGATCTAGTTGAGAGAAGGGAGCTAGATGATGCTGGACTGCTTGTTGTTATTCTTTTAGCAACAGTTTCTGATGTTCTAAAATGCAGATGACGTAATAGCGTGGAGGTTCCTAGATGCTTAACATCCCTACCTCTACTTACTGTGGTTCCACAACTGCTACATATGGCTTGATAAATGTTGTCAGGATTTGGATAAAAATAATTCCAGACGTAAGAGGTGGATTTTTTGGTCTTATGCCCAGGCATGATAATGGCCTTCTTCTTATCATGGCAAAGAGCTGCTTCCACTGGTGCCTGACTTACACAAACAACATCCTCATCCTCAATATCCTCAGTGTAGCGTCAGCTACAGAAATATCCCCTTCATCCTCTTGCAATTCCATGTTAGCATCCTCAATTTCTGTATCATCAGCAATACTTATGCTGCTCATCCCCACAAATACAGAGGGAGCAGAAACTTTGGAAACCGGCTTCTGAGAAAGGTCAGGCTCACACATAGCACTCATGGACACACTTAAGCTGGCCACACACATGGCGATCTGCACACGATCAGCCAATGTGTACGATTTGTGTATGATTTCCCTTGAAACTCCCCGGCAGCTCTGCACACGATCTCCACACGATCTGCACACAATTTGGTGTCCAATCTTTAAACGATCTCTCCTGCATCCAGACTGTCACAGTGCATCACGTCCTAGATTGTCAGATCTGCCCTACTGCACGGCAGATTTGAAGATGCGATGTGCGACCAGCGGGGACGCGCATCGTGAGTGGGGACGATACCCTATTCAGGCCCGCTGAGAGCAGCGGCGGGCCCGGGTAATAGGGGGCGCGGCCTAATTGTGGGAGGCGTGGCCACGCCCCCTTCCCGGAAAAAAAAGATATGCAGCTGCGCGCTGGGGAGAGGGGGCGCTCTGAGCCCCCTCAGGCCGGTGCAAAGCCAGGGGGGGCACGATCAGTGTGATCGCTCCCCCCACAGGCTTAGGAGACTGCTGTGGCTGCTGCTCAGCAGCCACGAGCAGTCTCTACTGCAGCTCAGCACACGCTGTGTGCTGGGCTGCTGTGAGGGAGGGGGAGCGGCGCCGGACCCGGGCCCCTCAGGAAGTCCGGGCCCGGGTAATCTGTACCCGCTCCCCCCCCCTCTCGGCGCCCCTGACCCTATTACTCAGGATTTGGCCATATTTTACACAATCTGTCGTTCCAATGTGTCGGAATCGGCCAGATCGGGTAAAATATCGCTATGTGTGTGGTCAGCTTTAGACTCTCCTCAGGGATTTCTGACATTTGTATTTATTTCTGAACGCTCAGTTTGATCTACTGCCTTAGTGGGTTTCATTTTTTTTACACTTCTGTGAAAAGGTCGTTCAATGTCATGAGAGGCAGAAGATGCCTTACTGACAGGTGCAGAACCACCACTAAGAAATAAAGGCCAAGTCCTGAGCCTTTCCTTGCCACTGCATGTGGTGAATGGTATGTTGCCAATTTTCTGTTTTTCTGCACTAACTTTTAGAGTTTTTTTACTTGTGTGAAATCTCGATTTTTGGATTTCGGGTACCCTAATTTTTAAAGCCTCTACGCCCTTGAGCATCAGCTTTAGATGATAGTGAATGACTAGTATCATCACCATGACTGGTTCCAGCAGCTGCACTGCTAGCATTTTCTTGCTGCTTCTGCTCTACACTCGGTTGGTTGTCATGATCCATATTGATGAAAACACATAGTGCCCAATTAGTCACGGTGCTTGTATACACAGAGGGCTAAGGCCCACGGAGAACATGGTGCTTGTATACAAAGAGGGCTAAGGCCCACGGAGTCACTGTGTTTTAAATTTATACACAGAGTGCTAAGGCCCACGGAGTCACGGTGTTTGTATACACAGAGGGCTAAGGCCCACAGAGTCACGGTGCTTGTATACACAGAGGGCTAAGGCCCACAAAGTCACGGTGCTTGTATACACAGAGGGCTAAGGCCCATGGAGTCATGGTGCTTGGATACACAGAGGGCATATGCCCAATAAGTCACAGTGCTTGCATACAGAGGGCTAAGGCCCAAGCAGTCACCGTGCTTGTATACACAGAGGGTTAAGGCCCACAGAGTCACGGTGGTTGTTTACACAGAGGGCTGAGACCCATGGAGTCACGGTACTTGTATACACAGAGGGCTAAGGCCCATGGAGTCATGATGCTTGTATACACAGAGTGCTTTTGCCCAAGAAGTCACAGTGCTTGTATACAGAGGGCTAAGGCCCAAGCAGTCATGGTGCTTGTATACACAGAGGGCTAAGGCCCACAGAGTCACAGTGCTTGTATACACAGAGGACTAAGGCCAACGGAGTCACAGTGTTTTTAATTTATTCACAGAGGGCTAAGGCCCATGTGAGCCACTTGTGAGTCTCTGGACACAGCCACTTAATCAGCAGAGTATAGTGCAGCATACATCAGTGTGCAGTGTGCCCCCTATACACAGTCACATTACCAGCACAGCCACTTGTGAGTCTCTGGACACAGCACATAATCAGCAGAGTATAGTGCAGCATACATCAGTGTGCAGTGTGCCCCCTATACACAGTCACATTACCAGTACAGCCACTTGTGAGTCTCTGGACACAGCACATAATCAGCAGAGTATAGTGCAGCATACATCAGCGTGCAGTGTGCCCCCTATACACAGTCACTTTGCCAGCACAGCCACTTGTGAGTCTCTGGACACAGTCACATAATCAGCAGAGTATAGTGCAGCATACATCAGTGTGCAGTGTGCCCCCTATACACAGTCACATTACCAGTACAGCCACTTGTGAGTCTCTGGACACAGCACATAATCAGCAGAGTATAGTGCAGCATACATTAGCGTGCAGTGTGTCCCCTATATACAGTCACATTACCAGCACAGTCACTTGTGAGTAGGGATGTGCAGGCTCGGATAGGTTCGAGTTTGCACGTGGAGTTCGGATTTTTCCCTCCAAAAAAACGGAACTCAGAACGAGGCAAAACGTCATCTTACATGGACGAACATCATCATTCCTGGACAAAAGACCAGGAATGATGATGTTCGTCCATGTAAGATGACGTTTTGCCTCGTTCTGAGTTCCGTTTTTTTGGAGGGAAAAATCCGAACTCCACGTGCAAACTCGAACCTATCCGAGCCTGCACATCCCTACTTGTGAGTCTCTGGAAACAGTTACTTAATCAGCAGAGTATAGTGCAGCATACATCAGTGTGCAGTGTGCTCCCTATACACAGTCACATTACCAGCACAGCCACTTGTGAGTCTCTGGACATAGCACTTAATCAGCAGAGTATAGCGCAGCATACATCAGCATGCAGTGTGCCCCCTATATACAGTCACATTACCAGCACAGTCACTTGTGAGTAGGGATGTGCAGGCTCGGATAGGTTCGAGTTTGCACGTGGAGTTCGGATTTTTCCCTCCAAAAAAACGGAACTCAGAACGAGGCAAAACGTCATCTTACATGGACGAACATCATCATTCCTGGACAAAAGACCAGGAATGATGATGTTCGTCCATGTAAGATGACGTTTTGCCTCGTTCTGAGTTCCGTTTTTTTTGAGGGAAAAATCCGAACTCCACGTGCAAACTCGAACCTATCCGAGCCTGCACATCCCTACTTGTGAGTCTCTGGAAACAGTTACTTAATCAGCAGAGTATAGTGCAGCATACATCAGTGTGCAGTGTGCCCCTATACACAGTCACTTTACCAGCACAGCCACTTGTGAGTCTCTGGACACAGCACATAATCAGCAGAGTATAGAGCAGCATACATCAGCGTGCAGTGTACCCCTATACACAGTCACATTACCAGCACAGCCACTTGTGAGTCTCTGGTCACAGGACATAATCAGCAGAGTATAGTGCAGCATACATCAGTGTGCAGTGTGTCCCCTATACACAGTCACATTACCAGCACAGCCACTTGTGAGTCTCTGGACACAGCACATAATCAGCAGAGTATAGTGCAGCATACATCAGCGTGCAACATGCCCCCTATATACAGTCACATTACCAGCACAGCCACTTGTGAGTCTCTGGTCACAGCACATAATCAGCAGAGTATAGCGCAGCATACATCAGCGTGCAGTGTGCCCCCTATACACAGTCACATTACCAGCACAGTCACTTGTGAGTCTCTGGACACAGTCACCTAATCAGCAGAGTATAGTGCAGCATACATCAGCGTGCAGTGTGCCCCCTATATACAGTCACATTACCAGCACAGCCACTTGTGAGTCTCTGGACACAGCCACTTAATCAGCAGAGTATAGTGCAGCATACATCAGTGTGCAGTGTGTCCCCTATACAGTCACATTACCAGCACAGTCACTTGTGAGTAGGGATGTGCAGGCTCGGATAGGTTCGAGTTTGCACGTGGAGTTCGGATTTTTCCCTCCAAAAAAACGGAACTCAGAACGAGGCAAAACGTCATCTTACATGGACGAACATCATCATTCCTGGACAAAAGACCAGGAATGATGATGTTCGTCCATGTAAGATGACGTTTTGCCTCGTTCTGAGTTCGGTTTTTTTGGAGGGAAAAATCCGAACTCCACGTGCAAACTCGAACCTATCCGAGCCTGCACATCCCTACTTGTGAGTCTCTGGAAACAGTTACTTAATCAGCAGAGTATAGTGCAGCATACATCAGTGTGCAGTGTGCTCCCTATACACAGTCACATTACCAGCACAGCCACTTGTGAGTCTCTGGACACAGCACATAATCAGCAGAGTATAGTGCAGCATACATCAGTGTGCAGTGTGCCCCCTATACACAGTCACATTACCAGTACAGCCACTTGTGAGTCTCTGGACACAGCACATAATCAGCAGAGTATAGTGCAGCATACATCAGCGTGCAGTGTGCCCCCTATACACAGTCACTTTGCCAGCACAGCCACTTGTGAGTCTCTGGACACAGTCACATAATCAGCAGAGTATAGTGCAGCATACATCAGTGTGCAGTGTGCCCCCTATACACAGTCACATTACCAGTACAGCCACTTGTGAGTCTCTGGACACAGCACATAATCAGCAGAGTATAGTGCAGCATACATTAGCGTGCAGTGTGTCCCCTATATACAGTCACATTACCAGCACAGTCACTTGTGAGTCTCTGGACACAGCCACTTAATCAGCAAAGTATAGTGCAGCATACATCAGCGTGCAGTGTGCTCTTATACACAGTCACATTACCAGCACAGCCACTTGTGAGTCTGGACACAGCCACTTAATCAGCAGAGTACAGCGTAGCATCAGCGTGCAGTGTGCTCTTATACACTTTGCTAGCAAATGGCGCCGAGACCATATGTAGAGGCGAATTCTCGCCTCTCACGAGAATCCGACATTCTTGCCTCTCGCGAGGATATGATGTTCGGCCTCGCAGTGGGATCCGAGTCGACCGGAACACCCGAGCCGCGGCTCGGGTGGACTCGGATCCCCTATGTTCGGAGCGGTTGGGATTCTGTGGAAACGAACCCTACTTAACGTACAGTTACTGTACATACAGTTACATTCCATACCTTGTATTACCAGTAAATCTGTTACATACAATAAGATGAATTCACATAGAAAAAATATTCCTACAGGATACTACTCCAACACTTTTAGGGCTCTATTTACTACAATCCGCATTTAGAATGCAGATTGTAGTGTGATATTACTGACTGAGGGCCTGATTCAGGGCCGGACTCTCTGAAAGAGCGCCCACTCTGAATCAGGGCGTTTTTTTTTTTGGGTGCGTCCTCACAGCTTATGCGAGCGTCCATGATGATGGTCGCAATGGTCAAGACCATCGCGACCATCAGGCTTGCGACAAGACCCTGCGGTAGGGTCTCACTGCCGCAAGCCCTGGAGTGATTTTGGCTCTATCAGAGCCAAAATCACTCCCACTGACATCACATCACTAGTGATGTCAGTGGGGCCGGACCCAAACGGTAGGCGTTCCCATGGTAACGCCTCCGTCAGGGCAGCCACGCCCCCCGGCATGCCCACCAAAGGGGGCGTGTTGTCACTCACCATCGACAGCACGCCCCCTTTGGTGCGAGACCCCGATCGACGGCTTCCTCTTCGCTCGCCGGGTCTCCCGCATGCGCATGACGGAGCAGCCTCTGCCATGCGCATGTGCATTTGGGTACCAACGACCTGCTTGCGAGCGTCCTGCGCTCGCGAGCGGATCTGAATGAGACCCTGAATTCGCATTGCGAATTCAGGCAATATCACAGGGATTTACTACAATTCCCTTGCAGGGACAGAGCTTGCGATAAAGCTCTGTCCCTGCGATTCCCCTCCACAGCCTTATCACGGTATTTGTCAGAAAAAATACAGTGACAAGGCACCGCGCATGTGCCGACCGGCGGCCGCTACACCCCCCGCGCGATTTCACTTGCCTCCGGTCATAGCTGCTTTGGTGATGTCATCCCTCCGGGACTTCAGTCAGCTGGTCTCCCATCCTGCATTGTTACCCGGTCAGCTGTTCACAGTGCAGGAGCCGGGTGACCAGCTGACCGGAGCCCCAGAGGAAATCACCGGAGCAGCCCTGGTAAGTTTTGGGTTTTTTTACTTTTTTTTTTTTTAAGCAATGATCAGCTTGGGGTCTGTTTAGACCACACTGCTGATCACTGGAGCCCGGCTCTGCTCTGCCTGTTATAGCAGAGCAGGAGTTGGGGAACCGGGGGAGACCCTGGATAACGCCACCTCCAGGAGGCGTTATTATCATAGGGCTTCTCCCGGTATGTTTTCACATTTTATTTTGATTAAATCTCAGGCAGATCCTATTTCCCATTACAATTATGGGAAATGCGATCTGCTTACTAAAAATCTGTGATAATTAGGGCTTGGAGTAGAATTTTACAAATTATATATATTATCCATTTCCTGGTCCTGTATTGTATTGTTCTGTAAGTCGCTTGTCTACAACTTGTTTATGTACTTTGTAAGGCGCTGCGGAACATTTGTGGTGCCATATAAATAAATGATAATAAATAAATAAGGGATATTAAACCTTTAAATCTTTCTCCGACTGTTTCTTCTTTTTTTGCAACAGTGAAGTTAAAAATAAAACTGCATGTGTTTATGCTACTTTGTAACTTTACACCATGTGGGGATAACATTCACAGCAAGAAACCACGCCGAGAACGAGGTATTCTGCAGAATATCCCAATCAGCAATTAAAGAAGCCGGTACCTATATCAGGAGCACCCGGAGATACCCTCTCATACTGCCAATGACGAAGCTGTGTTCAACAGGGAAACACGTTAAGCATACCTTTCTGGAGAGTTACTACTTGCAAGGACTCCATACACAACTCCCAGGAACCTCTTACTATAATTTAGGGGCACCGTGAATCGCACACACAGCGGTCGGATGTCAGTGGGTCAGCTATTCCTACAGAGCCTCTGAGGCACATGAACCATTAAAACAAGAAGCCCGCGACCCGCGTATTGGAACGGCTGCACAGCACCAGGTACCCTTTACATCATGGTAGGTTATTCCGCAGACTGCAGTTGCCGAACACCACCCCGCACCTGGTTCCCGCTGTGCCCTAGGAGTTACACCTTTGCTCCGACCTACTGACTGTCGGCACAGAGGACCTCATTCAGAGTTGGTCGTTGCGGCTGCACGGTCGTACGCAGCCGATGTTCGCTAAACTGCGCATGCGTAAACTAGCTGTTACAATCGGAAATATCTCTCTCCTTGAACTTGGCCAGGTCGTGTGTGTGAGTGACAGGTTGAGGCGTTTGTGGGTGGTAACAGGGGAAGGAGCTTGTGAACGGGGGAGTGGAGATCCGAACGCAGGCATGTCTGACTATGCAAATGGTGTTTTATGGGAGTGCATAATTAACAAAGTAGTGTCATGGCACACGTGACATGGGAGGTTTTTACACTGACTTGATCGTAGAGCTTAAGAGAGGGTATGGTCAACCTTAAGCTCTACGACAAGCTCCGATGGTTTCCAATGGTCTCGATTAATCCTTATATGCCCGGAGATGACGTGTAATGCGAACGAGAAGGGGGCGTATTTTTAGTCCTACGGCCGCATCCTCCCCTTGGTCGTCCAGCTAACGATCCCATCTTAATGACGCAACTTGCAAGTGCATCATTTGCATATACGGCCCCTTTTCCCTTACGACCGTGCGGCCGCAACGACCAACTCTGAATGAGGTCCAGAATTCAGCACCCAGAGACATACGGATTTTCTATCCATGGGAGACTGTTTATGATGACGGAGACCCACGTACTCACCTTCACTGCTTCTCTGGGCCCTCCTCCCATTCCCCTACCTGGTGATTACATCAGGGAAAACAGGTACTGTACCCTAAGTGATTCTCGGACCCAGACGTGTGACATCCATGACCTGTTTGTTTAGGGGGTTGTTACGTGGCCCATGCATGGGTACCTCATTCATATATACTTGACTTTTGGTTTTCCTTTCCATCGGGACTTTACTTTGAGTCAATTGACTAAGAATTTACTGATACTGAAAAGTAATTGCTCTAATTGTTCTGTGGAGTCCGTTTGATATATTATCATAATACGCTGAAACTGAATATGGATCAAAGCAAGTTTGTTCTAATTATGCCCCCCCCAGTGTTTAATTTATGTGTACAGGCTGTGATCTTTTATGTTTTTTCTTGTGGGAATTTTTTCCTCATTTTAGTTGTGAATCTGTTTTTACTGTTATTTGACACTGTTGAGTATTTAAATTTGCATACTTACTATTAAAATATTTCTCATTGATTGAATGCTTCAAACACTGCCTATTTTTATGTGACATACATGAAACATACAGTATATGTTTTTTTTTCAGAAATTGTACATACATTTTACCTCAAAGTAATCATTTCATATACAGAAATCATTAATTGTTATACATATAAATTTTTACTATAGACTATGAAATTAATTATCAATAGATTACCTCATATATGTATTTTTATTAATGCAACCTTTGTCTGTAACCCTTCAACTGGAATGGGTATGAAATACCGCCGGCCGCACGGGATTCCCGTCAGCGGCAGCCCGACAGGAGCAGAGTGCGACGCAGCGGAAGCCCGACAGCGCTGGAATTCCCGATCGTGGACAGGTAAGTATCCATTAACCTAACCCCCCTAACCCTAACCCTCCTTAGGGGTGCCTAACCCTAACTTCCCCCCCAAGTGCCTAACCCTAACCACCCCCTTCCCCGCTACCTAAACCTAAGTCCCCCGGGGGGGGTGCCTAACCCTAAGTCCCCCCCGGGGGTGCCTAACCCTAACCCTCCCTCCCCCTAGCCTAACCCTAACCCTCCCGTGGGGGTGCCTAACCCTAAGTCCCCCCCGGGAGCCCTAAACCTAACCCTCCCCCCCAGCGGCTGTCTGCTCGCGGCGCCCGGCATCACTACGATCGTGATGCCGGGTGCCGGTCTCCCGGCGTCGGGGAAATGCGGGCGTCTAAGCTGGGATATAGGCAGTCGGCTTCCCGATTGCTTCCCCTTCAACCTGGTTACACAACCACCCAATCAAGTTTGGAAAATATTGGAGAAAACAATTGCAGCTGTTGGATGAATGCAGATTCCCAGGGCCGGATTTACCGCTACCTATCCTAAGCAGTCGCCTAGGGCCCTGCGGGTCCCAAGGGGCCCGTGGCTGGGCCCCCCTGAAATCCGGCCCTGGAGAAGTACTTGCTGGTTGCGCCGGCGGACACAGGCATAATAAGCACTGCAGCAGCACGTGGGAGCAGGAAGGGAGAAGGCGGGGGGAGGAGGAGGCGGAGTTCAATCATTAGGCAGTGTAGAGTGCCGGTGAGTCACGTGGCTAACGCCCTCTCCCTGCTCCGTAATACGATGTGATGTCATCACGTCACACCGCAATTTACACTGACGGAGGCAGAGCCTGGAAGAACCGCTCGAGGCGCCATGGAGGTCAGCGGCGCTAATACCCCCGGCAGGTAAGTTTGGCGAGGACTTGAGAAATGTGCTGCTAAAGTGGTTTGTGTGGTGGCTGTGAGGGCAGAGGAGTCCGTGTTGTTAGTGGAGGTGGGACGTTGGACACTGGCAAAATGGTCAATCTACGGAAGGGGATCTAGCTGCTACCATGGAGGTGGGACCTGTGGAGAGGGGGTCTATTCTGAGAGGGTAGTGGGGTCTGTGCTCAGAAGGTAGGGGGCCTGTGCTGAGAGAGTGAGGGGGGCCTGTGCTGAGGGTGAGGGGGGCCTGTGCTGAGGGTGAGGGGGGGTCTGTGCTGAGAGGGTGAGGGGGGCCTGTGCTGAGAGGGTGAGGGGGGCCTGTGCTGAGAGGGTGAGGGGGGTCTGTGCTGAGAGGGTAGTGGGGTCTGTGCTGAGGGTGAGGGGGGTCTGTGCTGAGAGGGTGAGGGGGGTCTGTGCTGAGAGGGTGAGGGGGGCCTGTGCTGAGAGGGTGAGGGGGGTCTGTGCTGAGAGAGTGAGGGGGTCTGTGCTGAGAGGGTAGTGGGGTCTGTGCTGAGAGGGTGAGGGGGTCTGTGCTGAGAGGGTGAGGGGGTCTGTGCTGAGGGTGAGGGGGGTCTGTGCTGAGGGTGAGGGGGGTCTGTGTTGAGAGGGTGAGGGGGGTCTGTGTTGAGAGGGTGAGGGGGGTCTGTGCTGAGAGGGTGAGGGGTCTGTGCTGAGAGGGTAGTGGGGTCTGTGCTGAGAGGGTGAGGGGGTCTGTGCTGAGAGGGTGAGGGGGTCTGTGCTGAGAGGGTAGTGGGGTCTGTGCTGAGAGGGTGAGGGGGGTCTGTGCTGAGAGGGTGAAGGGGTCTGTGGTGAGGGGGGGTCTGTGCTGAGAGGTGAGAGGAGTCTGTGCTGAGAGGTGAGAGGAGTCTGTGCTGAGAGGGTGAGGGGGGGTCTGTGCTGAGAGGGTAGTGGGGTCTGTGCTGAGAGGGTAGTGGTTCTGTGCTGAGAGGGTGAGGGGGGGTCTGTGCTGAGAGGGTAGTGGGGCCTGTGCTGAGAGGGTGAGGGGGGTCTGTGCTGAGAGGGTAGTGGGTCTGTGCTGAGAGTGTAGTTGGGTCTGTGCTGAGAGGGTGAGGGGGGTCTGTGCTGAGAGGGTGAGGGGGGCCTGTGCTGAGAGGGTGAGGGGGGTCTGTGCTGAGAGGGTAGTGGGGGCTTGTGCTGGGAGTGTAGTGGGGTCTGTGCTGAGAGGTGATGGAGGGTCTGTGCTGAGAGGTGAGGGGGGGTCTGTGCTGAGAGGTGAGGGAGGGTCTGTGCTGAGAGGTGAGGGGGGGTCTGTGCTGAGAGGTGAGGGGGGTCTGTGCTGAGAGGTGAGGGGGGGTCTGTGCTGAGAGGTGAGGGAGTCTGTGCTGAGAGGGTGAGGGGGTCTGTGCTGAGAGGGTGAGGGGGTCTGTGCTGAGAGGGTAGTGGGGGCCTGTGCTGAGAGGGTGAGGGGAGTCTGTGCTAAGAGTGTAGTGGGGTCTGTGCTGAGAGGGTGAGGGGGGTCTGTGCTGAGAGGTGAGGGGGGTCTGTGCTGAGAGGGTGAGGGGGGTCTGTGCTGAGAGTGTAGTGGGGGCTTGTGCTGAGAGTGTAGTGGGGTCTGTGCTGATAGGTGAGGGAGGGTCTGTGCTGAGAGGTGAGGGAGGGTCTGTGCTGAGAGGTGAGGGGGGTCTGTGCTGAGAGGGTAGTGGGTCTGTGCTGAGAGTGTAGTGGGGTCTGTGCTGAGAGGGTGAGGGGGGGTCTGTGCTGAGAGGGTAGTGGGGTCTGTGCTGAGTGGGTGAGGGGGGTCTGTGCTGAGAGGGTAGTGGGGCCTTGTGCTGAGAGTGTAGTGGGGTCTGTGCTGAGAGGGTAGTGGGGTCTGTGCTGAGAGTGTAGTGGGGCCTTGTGCTGAGAGTGTAGTGGGGTCTGTGCTGAGAGGGTGAGGGGGGTCTGTGCTGAGAGGTGAGGGGGGTCTGTGCTGAGAGGGTGAGGGGGGTCTGTGCTGAGAGTGTAGCGGGGTCTGTGCTGATAGGTGAGGGAGGGTCTGTGCTGAGAGGTGAGGGAGGGTCTGTGCTGAGAGGTGAGGGGGGTCTGTGCTGAGAGGGTAGTGGGTCTGTGCTGAGAGTGTAGTGGGGTCTGTGCTGAGAGTGTAGTGGGGTCTGTGCTGAGAGGGTGAGGGGGGGTCTGTGCTGAGAGGGTAGTGGGGTCTGTGCTGAGTGGGTGAGGGGGGTCTGTGCTGAGAGGGTAGTGGGGCCTTGTGCTGAGAGTGTAGTGGGGTCTGTGCTGAGAGGGTAGTGGGGTCTGTGCTGAGAGTGTAGTGGGGCCTTGTGCTGAGAGTGTAGTGGGGCCTTGTGCTGAGAGTGTAGTGGGGCCTTGTGCTGAGAGTGTAGTGGGGCCTTGTGCTGAGAGTGTAGTGGGGTCTGTGCTGAGAGGTGAGGGAGGGTCTGTGCTGAGAGGTGAGGGGGGGTCTGTGCTGAGAGGTGAGGGAGGGTCTGTGCTGAGAGGTGAGGGAGGGTCTGTGCTGAGAGGAGAGGGGGGGTCTGTGCTGAGAGGTGAGGGGGGTCTGTGCTGAGAGGTGAGGGGGGGGTCTGTGCTGAGAGGTGAGGGGGGGTCTGTGCTGAGAGGTGAGGGTGGTCTGTGCTGAGAGGTGAGGGGGGTCTGTGCTGAGAGGTGAGGGGGGTCTGTGCTGAGAAGTGAGGGAGGGTCTGTGCTGAGAGGTGAGGGGGTACTGTGCTGAGAATGTGCCTGTGTTGTGAGGGGAGAGGCATCTGTGCTGCGTGGGGTCTGTGCTGTGAGGGGAGAGGGGTTCTGAGAGGGGGAGGGGTTCTGTGATGTGAGGGGGTAGTAAGTGGTGCTGTGAGAGGGCAGTATATTGTGCTGTAGTAAAAGATGGTAATGTCTAGATGCCCTTCGCGGACAGGACCCTGACGTCATCAGCTACTGTCCAACGTCATTCATTCCCTACCATCCATGTGGGCATAGAGGGGCAATATAACCTTGTGGCGAGCGTAGCCTTTATGAGCAGGAAAGCTCTACCATAGTAAGATGGGCAGTAACTGGGTCAGTGTGTGTGCTATGAGGGGCAATGAGTGAGCTGGGATGGAGGTCAGTGTGTGTGATATGGGGGCAATGAGTGAGCTGGGATGGATGTCAGTGTGTGTGATATGGGGGGCAATGAGTGAGCTGGGATGGATGTCAGTGTGTGTGATATGGGGGGCAATGAGTGAGCTGTGATGGAGGTCAGTGTGTGTGATATGGGGGGCAATGAGTGAGCTGTGATGGAGGTCAGTGTGTGTGATATGGGGGGCAATGAGTGAGCTGGGATGGAGGTCAGTGTGTGTGCTATGAGGGGCAATGAGTGAGCTTGGATGGAGGTCAGTGTGTGTGCTATGGGGCATTGAGTGAGCTGGTATGGAGGTCAGTGTGTGTGCTATGGGGGCAATGAGTGAGCTGGGATGGAGGTCAGTGTGTGTGCTATGAGAAGCAATGAGTGAGCTGGGATGGAGGTCAGTGTGTGTGCTATGAGGGGCAATGAGTGAGCTGGGTTGGTGGTCAGTGTGTGTGCTATGGGGGCATTGAGTGAGCTGGGATGGAGGTCAGTGTGTGTGCTATGGGGGCAATGAGTGAGCTGGGATGGAGGTCAGTGTGTGCTATGGGGGGCAATGAGTGAGCTGGGATGGAGGTCTGTGTGTGCTATGGGGGCAATGAGTGAGCTTGGATGGAGGTCAGTGTGTGTGATATGGGGGGCAATGAGTGAGCTGGGATGGATGTCAGTGTGTGTGATATGGGGGCAATGAGTGAGCTGGGATGGAGGTCAGTGTGTGTGATATGGGGGGCAATGAGTGAGCTGGGATGGAGGTCAGTGTGTGTGCTATGAGGGGCAATGAGTGAGTTGGGATGGAGGTCAGTGTGTATGATATGGGGGGCAATGAGTGAGCTGGGATGGAGGTCAGTGTGTGTGCTATGGGGGGCAATGAGTGAGCTGGGATGGAGGTCAATGTGTGTGATATGGGGGGCAATGAGTGAGCTGGGATGGAGGTCAGTGTGTGTGCTATGGGGGGCAATGAGTGAGCTGGGATGGAGGTCAATGTGTGTGATATGGGGGGAAATGAGTGAGCTGGGTTGGAGGTCAGTGTCTGTGCTATGGGGGCAATGAGTGAGTTGGGATGGATGTCAGTGTGTGTGATGTGGGGGGCAATGAGTGAGCTGGGATGGATGTTAGTGTGTGTGATATGGGGGGCAATGAGTGAGTTGGGATGGATGTCAGTGTGTGTGATATGGGGGGCAATGAGTGAGCTGGGATGGAGGTCAGTGTGTGTGCTATGGGGGCAATGAGTGAGTTGGGATGGATGTCAGTGTGTATGATATGGGGGGTAATGAGTGAGCTGGGATGGAGGTCAGTGTGTGTGCTATGGGGCAATGAGTGAGCTGGGATGGAGGTCAGTGTGTGTGATATGGGGGGCAATGAGTGAGTTGGGATGGATGTCAGTGTGTGTGATATGGGGGGCAATGAGTGAGCTGGGATGGAGGTCAGTGTGTGTGCTATGGGGGCAATGAGTGAGTTGGGATGGATGTCAGTGTGTGTGATATGGGGGGCAATGAGTGAGCTGGGATGGATGTCAGTGTGTGTGCTATGGGCCAATGAGTGAGTTGGGATGGATGTCAGTGTGTGTGTGATATGGGGGGCAAGGAGTGAGTTGGGATGGATGTCAGTGTGTGTGATATGGGGGGCAATGAGTGAGCTGGGATGGAGGTCAGTGTGTGTGCTATGGAGCAATGAGTGAGTTGGGATGGATGTCAGTGTGTGTGATGTGGGGGGCAATGACTGAGCTGGGATGGATGTCAGTGTGTGTGCTATGGGGGCAATGAGTGAGTTGGGATGGATGTCAGTGTGTGTGATATGGGGGGCAATGAGTGAGCTGGGATGGAGGTCAGTGTGTGTGCTATGGGGCAATGAGTGAGTTGGGATGGATGTCAGTGTGTGTGATATGGGGGGCAATGAGTGAGCTGGGATGGAGGTCAGTGTGTGTGCTATGGGGCAATGAGTGAGTTGGGCTGGATGTCAGTGTGTGTGCTATGGGGGCAATGAGTGAGTTGGGATGGATGTCAGTGTGTGTGATATGGGGGGCAATGAGTGAGCTAGGATGGAGGTCAGTGTGTGTGCTATGGGGCAATGAGTGAGTTGGGATGGATGTCAGTGTGTGTGCTATGGGGGCAATGAGTGAGTTGGGATGGATGTCAGTGTGTGTGATGTGGGGGGCAATGAGTGAGCTGGGATGGATGTTAGTGTGTGTGATATGGGGGGCAATGAGTGAGTTGGGATGGATGTCAGTGTGTGTGATATGGGGGGCAATGAGTGAGCTGGGATGGAGGTCAGTGTGTGTGCTATGGGGGCAATGAGTGAGTTGGGATGGATGTCAGTGTGTATGATATGGGGGGTAATGAGTGAGCTGGGATGGAGGTCAGTGTGTGTGCTATGGGGCAATGAGTGAGCTGGGATGGAGGTCAGTGTGTGTGATATGGGGGGCAATGAGTGAGTTGGGATGGATGTCAGTGTGTGTGATATGGGGGGCAATGAGTGAGCTGGGATGGAGGTCAGTGTGTGTGCTATGGGGGCAATGAGTGAGTTGGGATGGATGTCAGTGTGTGTGATATGGGGGGCAATGAGTGAGCTGGGATGGATGTCAGTGTGTGTGCTATGGGGCAATGAGTGAGTTGGGATGGATGTCAGTGTGTGTGTGATATGGGGGGCAAGGAGTGAGTTGGGATGGATGTCAGTGTGTGTGATATGGGGGGCAATGAGTGAGCTGGGATGGAGGTCAGTGTGTGTGCTATGGGGCAATGAGTGAGTTGGGATGGATGTCAGTGTGTGTGATGTGGGGGGCAATGACTGAGCTGGGATGGATGTCAGTGTGTGTGCTATGGGGGCAATGAGTGAGTTGGGATGGATGTCAGTGTGTGTGATATGGGGGGCAATGAGTGAGCTGGGATGGAGGTCAGTGTGTGTGCTATGGGGCAATGAGTGAGTTGGGATGGATGTCAGTGTGTGTGATATGGGGGGCAATGAGTGAGCTGGGATGGAGGTCAGTGTGCTGAGTGAGTGATTGCTGTGAGAGGGCAGTAGATCAGTGTGATATAGAATGGACTGGCAGTAAGAGCTAATAGAGGGGGCAATCAACGAGGCCAAACTTGGAAAAGCTTAGCAATAGCTAGCGAAGATCAAGTGTATTGTAAATACATAGGGGTATATTTACTAAGGTGAGAGTTTTTAGAAGAGGATATGTTGCCCATAGCAACCAATCAGATGTTAGCTATTATCTTTTAGAAGGTGCTAGTTAAATGTTAAGTAGAATCTGATTGGTTGCTATGGGCAATATCTCCACTTCTAAAAACTCTCACTTTAGTAAATATGCCCCATAGCCGACATTTCAAGCCCGCGGTGGACCTTTCCTTCAGGATGCTGTACTGCGTCATGAATTAGGAATGAAAATATAGTGCTATGGATTGTTTGAGGGAGGGGGGCCCCAAAACCGGTATCTTGCCTAGGGCCCCATGAGCTCTAAATCTGGCTCTAATTACTTTAATAGTACTCTCTGCATCTGTTTAGCAAGTTTAGATCACTGCCGTGGTCAGAGTTTTGAGCAGCACAGTTAGTGTTGCGGTTAGCATTGCTGCCTCACTGAGGCCTTGCTTTTGAGTCCCATCAAGGCCCTAATTGTGTGGAGTTTGTATGTTCTCGCTATGCTTGCATGGGTTTCCTCCAAGTGCTCTGGTTATCCAAAAACATACTGATAGGTTCATTGGTTTCTGACAAAAATGAATCCTAGTTTTGGGGTGTGTGCATGTGGTAGGGAATATAGGGACTGAATGAGCATAGGACACATTTAAGGAGCCTAATGCAGATTCCTGATTATCCCGACCCATTCTGCACATGACTGATTGACAGGTAGAGGCATGTGAGGGGCGGTGCGGGCCGGGATGGCCTGCATTCCTGGAAACGATGAAGTGGTGTTGCCCCCGTTTTCTGGGAGTGACGAGGCCAGGATCATGGTCCACGGATGCAGACTTCCTGGCCTCACAAGCTGGCCAGCCTCCGTAAGCATGCACATGGCATCTATTCTGAGTGTAGGGAGAGCCAGGGGGCAGCCCATCATCTCAAAGCGTGCTCGGCCCTGTCACAGATGCTCTGCCCATTTTCCGCTGAAAGTATAACCATCGTGATGGTTATACTATTGAATGGTTGCGATGCGATGGCCAGTTGCCATACGATGCCGGGCTTCCGATGTCCATCCCTACTCTCCAGCAACTAGCAGCCTCCTATTTTTCCCATCCCAGCAGTCTGTGTCTTTGCTCCGATTAGCTGAGTTACTTGTGTGATGTGTCAATTAGCCAATCAGAGCACAGCAAACACTGCTGAGGAGTTCCTGCAATGATCAGGGGCGGGATGTAGCAATGGGAAAAATGCGGTCAAACCCCGAAAATGCAGGTTTGTCTTCATTTCTCATATGCACTAAGCCCTGGAATGTGATGTACTCTGGGACTTGGTTGCGGTGGGTAACGCCATCTTCCTGATGTCGTTACCCTATAGAAGCCTGTGTGCTTTTTTTCTCAGAGTGCTGATAGAGGGATCCAATCGGATCCCTCCCAGTACCCCCCGCGGCACGAGCGTCCTTCTGCGCATGCGCAGAAGTACGCCGGAGGCCGGGGATTTTCCACCGCAAAGGCCGCTTTGTCATTCCACCCCAAAGGCCGCTCTTACCAACAGAGCGGTCCTTTGCGGTGATCATCATGCATACCGGCGTTACCATTGCCGGTATGCATGCGATGACTGGTGTAATGCATCCCGCTCCAAGTCTCAGCGTTAAAGCTGCATGTACACAGAGACATGATGTCCTGCCAAGGCAGTCCCATAGTGACTAGTCACCAGCCTGTCCATGCATTGGCCCCATCCTCAATGATAGTGGGAGGATTTCCGCAGCAGAGTGGCTTATCAAGGATTTAACTTTGACCCCCACCAGGCCAGTCCCCAATACTGTCAGTGATTCTCTCTACACTTTGCAGAGATCAGATGGAGGTAATGATATTTGAAGATAAAAAAGGCCATAATTGGGCGTTCGGTACATGCGTACTTTACAGACTAATTGCAGAGAGAACCGAATAAATGGTAGTTGTGTACTTTACGTACCAAAAGTTGTCCCCACCTAAAGAAGAAAGTTAGCCACTCGCAGGCTTGCTGCGCTCACCACGCTTCGGGCTTGGTGGCTCGCTACGCTCGCCACAAGGTTATTTTCCCCCTCTATGCCCACTTGGATGGTACGGAATGATGTTGGACACTGGCTGATGACGTCAGGGTCCTCTCCGTGAAGGGGATTTAGACATTACCATGATTGATAATAATAATAATAATAATGAGTGTCGGACACTTGGGTTCTCTCTGCAATGAGTCCGTAAAGTACACAAGTACCGGGCGTTCTCACATGGGCAGTGTCAGCGGGATTACAGAGCTATGCTGAAGCGTAACGTTGCCTGTCTTTAGACGGATATTTTGTTCCTTGTAAACTGCAGGTCTGGTGCGCACTAATGTCTGTTATCAAACCAAGAATGTGAACGGGGGCAGCACAGACAGAGATCAGCGCACGACTCTGCCTATCGGCGAATGTACGCATATAGATGCTCTCACGCAACACTGGAGCAACAATGGACGTCTTACATAGAACTCTCCATCGGACCCTTAACGGTTTGTAAAATTGATTATTAAAACCACGACTCCTCCTGTCTCTGAGGGGTCGAATCATTTGCGGGCGATGTCCACAATGTGCCGTGGAAATGGCACATCAAATCGCCCCGATTGCTTACCTCCGGCAATTGCAGATTTTTGTCCGCAGCCCCTTAGGGTGGCGTGCATAAATCCACAATCTCGGGTATACCGTAAGTGTGGCCTATGCACATACACACTCGCAGGCTGCGCCAGCTTTAGCCGCAGTTGAATTGACCCCTAAGAATTACATGTAATAGAATTTTAATAAATGTTAAACGTCCCCACTGTGCTGATGAGCAACTTCCAACAAACAAATGTCACATTAAAGCAATGTTATAAAAACCAAGAGAACAATGTTTTTGCCAGCTGCACGATTCCTATACACTGTACCGTACATTCCCCGGGGGAATGTGCAGCTTCAGGTGGTTCCTATTATTGCCTCTCACATACTGTAGTGTTGGAGGCTGCTGCATGTTTTTTTTATTTTTTAATTTGACTATGTTGTACTATAAGCAACAGCAAGGAGAGCGTGAGCCAGGGGAGAGGGTGAAGCAGAGGCAATAAGGACAGGACGGCAGTGGTGTTCCCACCGGAGCAGGAAGCAATAACGAGAGGTGATGAGGATAGAGAAGGATGGAAGAGTGATGGGGGAGTGGATGGGGCTGGGATACGTCTGCCCACACACTGGTTTAAGAGTCTTACGCACACAATGTGATCTCTATATCTTAGTGGAGATGACTGCATCACCTCCAGCTTCAGGACTGCCCAAGCTGGTGTGGGCGGACTGGGGGACAAGGAGATATTTCGCTGTTATCTTCCTCATGCCAGTCTTCCTCTTCCAGCCAGGAGTACTCGGTCACCCCCAGTGTCTGGACTTTGGTCCCCCTTTCAAACCAACCGTCCACTTAGAATTTTGTTCCCAGTATGATGAATTTGGCTGCTGTGACCAAGAGAAGGACAACATTATAGCCGAGAGATACTGGTCCATCATGGACAACTATGACTACAAGGAGCAAGAGCTGTGTGGGGGATACATCAAAGACATTCTATGCCAGGTAATAAGTCATAGAAAGATCTATCTATCTATCTCATATCTATCTATCTCCTATCCATCTCCTATCTATCTATCTATCTATCTATCTATCTATTTATCTATCACATATCTAGCTATCTATCTATCTCCTATCTATCTATCTATCTATCTATCTATCTATCTATCTCCTATCCATCTCCTATCTATCTATCTATCTATCTATCTATCTATCTATTTATCTATCTATCACATATCTAGCTATCTATCTATCTCCTATCTATCTATCTATCTATCTATCTATCTATCTATCTATCTCATATCTATCTATCTACAGTATCTATGTTGTTACATGGTAACTTATGTTACAAAGTGATTAGGCAAAAAATGTAAATTTTTGAAAACATGATGTGAGTTGCCATTGAATGACCCTTATTGATATCATCTATCTATCTATCTATCTATCTATCTATCTATCTATCACATATCTATCTATCTATCTAGCTATCTATTTATCTATCTATCTATCTCATATCTGTCTAGCTATCAATATATCTATCTATCTATCTATCTATCTATCTATCTATCTATCTATTATTCTATAGGTGCCCATCCACTAGCAGACATGAAAACGAATGTATGATTTCGACATTGTAAATTGTGCAGTCATTTGTCAGTCTGTGATGAGCCTGCACTGAACGAGCAGTTGATCAGTGCACGTTCATCAATCATCTGCAAACATGCTCAACCTGACGTTATCGTCAGGTTGTGCAGCATGTTTGCACGATGATAGATGTCTAAACGACCAGCGGACATGTGCACATTTTTGCAAACGATTTATGAACGATTGAATGATTTTGTTATCATTCAACTTAATCCTCTAGTGGATGGGCATCTTATCTACCTATATATTATCTATCTATTTATCTCATATCTATCTATCTATCTATCTATCTATCTATAATATATCTGTCTGTCTATATCTTATCTATCTATCTATCTATCTATCTACAGTATCTATACTATTCCACGATAACTTACGCTACAAAGTGACATAGCAAACTATTACCAAATCCTTTACATACTTTTTTGAAAGCATGATGTGAGTTGCCACTGAATGACCCTTATTTATATCATCTATCTATCTCATATCTATCTATCTATATATCTTATATATATCTATCTATCTCATATCTATCTATCTATCTATCTATCTATCTATCTATATCATATTTACATATCTATCTCATATGTATCTATCTATCTATCTCATATCTATCTATATATCTTATATATACTGTATCTATATATCTCATATCTATCTATCTATCTATCTATCTATATATCTTATATCTATCTATTTCATATCTGTCTATCAATATATCTATCTATCTATCTCATAACGATCTATCTATCTATCTATCTATCTATCTATCTATCTATCTATCTATCTATAACATATCTATCTATCTCTTACAGATAGGCAGATAGGTAGATATAAGATTGATACATAATAGATAGACATTAGATAGTTAAAAGATAGGTAGATATGAGGTAGCTAGATAAATGGATATATAGATATGAGATAGATAGATAGATAGATAGATATTAGATAAATAGATATGAGATAGATAGATAAAAGATATTAGATAGATATGTGATAGATAGAGAGATAGATAGATAATAGATGTATGTTAGATGGATAGATATGAGATAGACATGAGAGAGAAAGATAGATAGATAGATAGATATGAGATAGATTTTAGATATATAGATAGATAATAGATATTAGATGGATATGAGATAGATAGATAGATTGATAGATATTAGATAGATAGATATATATGAGATAGATATACGAAAAGTCCTGAAAACCTTTAGACCAGAGGTTTCCAAACGCAGTCCTCAAGGCACCCTATCTGTCTGTCTATCTATTGCATATTTTGCTAATATTTATATATCTGATTATCTATCTAGCTAATTGTATCTATCTATCTAAATATATATTATTGTTCTATCTATCTATTATCTATCTGTCTTTCTCATATCTATCTATCTATCTATCTATCTATCTTTTATCTATCCATCATCTATCTGTCTAGATTTTATCTATCTATCTATCTATCTATCTATCTATCTATCTATCTATCTATCGCTTACAGATAGGCAGATAGATAGATATAAGATAGATAGATAATAGATAGATATTAGATAGTTATAAGATAGGTAGATATGAGATATCTAGATAAATAGATATATAGATTTGAGATAGATAGATATTAGATAGAAATGAGATAGTTAGATAGATAATAGATATTAGATAAATATGAGATAGATAATAGATATTATATAGATATGAGATAGACAGACAGAGAAATTGATAGATAATAGATATATATGAGATAGATATGAGATAGATAGATAGTTAGATAGATATGAGATAGATATTAGAGAGATAGATTTTAGATAGATAGATATGAGATATATAGATAGATATGAGATAGACAGATAAAAAGATAGACAGATAATAGATATATATGAGATAGGTATGAGATAGATAGATATGAGACAGATAGATATGAGATAGATAATAGATAATATATAGATATTAGATAGATATATATTAGATAGATAGATATAGATGAGATAGATATTAGATACATACATGAAAAGTCCTGAAAACCTTTAGACCAGAGGTTTCCAAACGCAGTCCTCAAGGCACCCCAACAGTTCAGGTTTTAGAGATATCAATGATTGAGCACAGATGGTTAAATCAAATTGACTGAGGTACTAATTAAATTACCTATGGTGAAACATGGATATCCTTAAAACCTGGACTGTTAGGGTGCCTTGAGGACCGCGTTTGGGAACCTCTGTCCTAGACTCATATTTATCTCATATCTATCTATCTATCTATCTATCTATCTATCTATCTATCTATCTATCTATCTATCTATCTATCTATCTGTCTGTCTGTCTGTCTGTCTGTCTGTCTGTCTGTCTATCTATTTGTCTGTCTATCTATTTATTTGTCTGTCTATCTATCTATCTATCTATCTATCTATCTATCTATCTATCTATCTATCTCATATCTATCTATCTATCTCATATCTATCTATCTATCTATCTATCTATCTATCTATCTATCTATCTATCTATCATTCCTGGGAATTGTGAGGGGAACAGGGCTAAAATGACATATATCACATTGTTTTATTCCTGCCACAACCCCATGAAGTCGCAATTCGTGGCATCTACTATCTTCTTTAGTTGTGCATTCAGCCATTCACCCAGTTTCAGTATATTCCTGCAGCCGGTAAGCAGTCGGGAAGCCGGGGGACTGAATCCTGACAGCCGGCTTCCCGACTGCTTAATCCCGGCGAGGGTTAAATGACAGGTGTCTAAATCTAGACGCCTGTCATTTTACCGATGCTGGGAGACCGGCACCCGGCATCCCAGCACCCCCCCAGGAGGTTAGGTTTAGGCTAGGGGAAGGGAGGGTTAGGGTTAGGAACCCCCGGGCGGGACTTAGGGTTAGGAACCCCCCAGGGGAGGTTAGGGTTAGGCCTGGTGGGAGGGAGGGTAAGGGTTAGGCACTCCCAGGGGGGGATTTAGGGTTAGGCACCTTCCCCGGGGGTTTAGGCGGCGGGGAAGGGGGGTTAGGTTTAGGCACTTAGAGGGGGTATTAGGGTTAGGCACTAGGGGGGAAGGTTAGGGTTAGGCACCCCTAAGGGGGAGGGTTAGGGGGTAGAATTAGGTTAGTCGATACCTTAGGACGATCGGGATTTCCTCCTCTGTCGGGATTCCAACCGCCAGGCATGGGTCCGGCGGTAAATCATTCCGGTTCCCTGCAGTCTACTTCAGTTGTGCTTCCAGCCAGGGGTGCTGAGGAGGGGGGAAGCGGGTACAACTTACCAGGGCCCAGGCCTGCTGGAAGGGCCTGGGTCAGTAGCACACTGGGCAGGGAGGAAGTAGATTGCTGCTGTGTGCAGAATGTGGAGGCTCCAGGGAGGCTGCAGCAGTGTCCACTTTCTCCCTGCAAGTTTTACAGGAGGTGGTTGATTGCACTAATCGTGCACCCACCTGGATTTGCACCCTGTCGAAGGGGACAAATCCGCTCCCCTTCCCAGCACATTTTTTTTAAATGGGGAGTTGGCGTGGCCATCCCTCTTATATTTGGCCATGCCCCTTCCCAGTACCCGGGCCATCACTGCGCTTGACTGCTCTGCTTCCAGCACCCAGTTCCAGTATATTCCTGCAGCCTTCTTCAATTGTTCTCCCAGCTCCTAGTTCCATTATAATCTGCATTCTGCTCCAGTATATGCCTTTAAATCTGCACTTTGCCTATCTTCCAGCTATAGGCACATCCTGCTAACCTACTACAGCCACAGGCTATCTTGCTACCCTGCATCTGGTTTTGGTATCAGTCCTTCTGACTTCCTCTGCAGCATTAGTCTCCTGCTACCACTACCAGTGGCCTGCATGAAGAGTAGTATTATTAGGCTATCCAGTTTCACCTACTCTCCAGAGTATATGTACAACTAGATGAAAGAGTTACGACCCGAATCACCAACCTTCTAGTACCATGCCTTCTCTGTTACCAGGCAATGTTGACGCTGAACTGGGAAGGTGCCTGTATTTACTGGGAGATCAAGATGCCAGGCAACCGCACGTACTCCTGGGATCACTGGATGACGTGCACTGCCTCAGCTGCTGGCCATCAGCTAAGCTCCATTCTTGCATGCTATTGGCACAGTATCTTCAAAAGCTGTGCCATTCTGGCGCCATCTTGATGGTTATAGTTTACCCGTAGCATGTAAACCCTGGTACCTGTCTGTCGGTACCTGTCTGTCGGTTCTCTGCCAGTCAGTTTCCTGCCAGATCCTAAGTTTCTCCAGTTGTGTTGCTGAGACTTCCACTCTTCACCTACTGTGCTGTCTCTGCTGCCAATATCCAGAATGGCAACTTCTGCACTGATCTTCTCACAGTCAACCAATTATTCTGAACAGAGTCACTTGTCTGCAGGTTTCATCACAGCAGATCAGCTGTTGTCTCAAGCCAAACCTTTGCCTGCGGCCCCGCCACACCTGCGGCATAACCACATAGAGGCCTCTGTCTGCTGTCTTCTCACCACTACCATCAAGGTTGCATCTCGGCCCTGATGGCCGCATACTGCCGACATGGTTGGCCCTCAAGGACGCACCTCGGACCTCAAGGCCACATCTTACCATCAAGGCTGCACCTCGGCCCTCAAGGTTGCATCCTTGCTGTTAAGGCCGCACCTCATCCCTCAAGGTTGCACCTCAGTCCTCAAGGCCTCACCTCGGACCTCAAGGTCGCATCCTTGCCGTTAAGGCCGCACCTCAGCCCTCAAGGCCGCATACTGCCACACCTCGGCTGTCAAGGCCGCATCTTACCATCAAGGTCACCCCACGCCCGTCAAGGCCACATCTCAGCCCTCAAGGCTGCATCTTACCATCAAGGTCGCACTTTGGCCCACAAGTCACACCTTATTTTTAAGGGCTGATAGACGCGCTTGTTATTATGAAGTTGCGGTGTGTTATTCAATAATGTTGCCTCTTAAAAAACCATCGAAGTGTGAGACACACAGCGGCTCTCTCTCTAAGAGCCGAGGAAAGGACGCTGTCTTGGTAACAATACAAGCAGCGGTCGGATGGACGGACGCCTACCTCAGCTGACCGATCCGGTACCAGCCAGCCATATCACAGCTGACAGATCTGGTAACAGCTGCTCTACAGGACGGAAAACTACTAAAGGAGAACACCGCCTCTAGGGAAAGGTAGGGCAAGTATTCATACACTGCTACTATTGAATTTTATAAACCATAAAATTGTCACAGAAAGTGCTATATACAGTTTGTGTCTGTGTTTATGTATTGAGGGTCTCATTCAGACCCGCTCGCGAGCGCAGGACGCTCGCAAGCGGGTCGATGGTACCCAAATGCGCATGCGCACGACGGAGGCTGCTCCGTCGTGCGCATGCCCGAGACCCGGTGAGCGACGGGGAAGCCGTCGCTCAGGGTCTCGCACCAAAGTGGGCGTGCTGTCAATGGTGAGTGACAGCACGTCCCCTTTGGTTGGCGTGCCGGGGCGTGGCTGCCCAGACAGAGGCGTTCCCATGGGAATGCCTACCGTCTGGGTCCGGCCCCACTGACATCACTAGTGATGTCAGTGGGAGTGATTTTGGCTCTGATAGAGCCAAAATCACTCCTGGGCTTGGGGCAGCGAGACCCTACCGCAGGGTCTCGTCGCAATCCCGATGGTCGCGATGGTCTTGACCATTGCGACCATCATCATGGATGCTCACATAAGCTGTGGGTGGTAACCCACAGCTATGCGAGCGTCCAGGAGGACGCACCAAAAAAAACAAAAAACGCCCTGATTCAGAGCGGGCGCTCGTTCAGAGCGTCCGGCTCTGAATCAGGCTCTGAGTGCGTTGTATTTCAAATATTATCGGCCCATATAGATAACATTGTTTTTTTCAGAGGCAACATTATTGAATAACACAATTCAACTTCATAATAACAAGTGCATCTTTCAGCCCTTAAAAATTACAGATTAGCCAGTTTTTCTGACCTAATAAAATAATAAACAGCTGCTTAAAACCCAAACTGGGAACGCAAGATAATTTATTTTACAAGTCACGCCTTAGTTTCTAAGTCACGCATCTGCATCCAGGTCACCTTTCTGCAGCTATTTCTGCACTGCGGCTACCATTGTGACCTGAACCTGTCTGAATCAACATTAGTTGCATAACATCTAGTGATTACTGGGTTTGCCGTGTAAGCCTCTACTGTCCAGAGTATAAGACCAGGCGGCAACCTAAGTACCGGTCACCGTGTCTAGCTATAAGGTAACAACAGGGGGCTGTTATTGGCAGAAGACCTCGCCAACACGACTAGAAGTCTTGCATGGTGGCTCTCTGGTGATCATAACACTATCTATCCCATCAGCGGTGGTAGAGCAGGGGTGGGGAACCTTTTTTCTGCCGAGGGTCATTTTGAAGTATATAATATTATTTGCAGGCCTGGTGCAGGCCATGCCCCCTCCACATAACTTTACACAGGGCAGGGCCACAATTGCTGGTGATTACAGCAATGCCTGGAGCATCCTGAGGAGGGCAGCGGTGTGACCGTCTGGTGTCCTAAGGACACTCCAGGAGGCACTGCTGCATAGATTCTGACTGCAGGGTGCCATTCTAGGCACCCTGCTAGCCAGGTGAGGCTAGCAGAAAAAAGCCCAGAGGGCCAGACCAAATGATTCCTAGGGCCTTAAACGGCCCCCGGACAGGAGATTCCCCATCCTTGTGGTAGATGCTAAGAAAGTAGAACAATTTGAACATGCATGGGACAGGCATAAGAATATCCTTACAAAAAACTGAGGTTCACATAAGGTTGAGGTTACCAAAAGGTAAAAAAGGGCAGACTAGATGGGCCAAGGGCTTCTTTTCTGCCATCACATTCTATGTATCTATCTATCGATCTTGGATCCATATTCCTTTATCCGGTGCTTTTTTGCTGATGGTGGAACACAGTGACGGCACCATTTTTTTGTAGAATATTTTATTCTGATAACTTCGGTATTTCCAGAAAACATGAAGAAATTGGGAAATAGTTTCAGAAAGAAATAAAATAATTGGCTGATGACCTGCCCAGAGTGTGGAAGCAATACCTTCAGGTAAAATCCAGCCTCCAGGGATTTTAAAGATTTTGCTAGAGTACCATATAAATGCAGAGGAGGGGTAGCACTGAAGCTGACGTCCGGTTGCATACGTAGCTTGTAACTTAATTTTGTAACTTATATACCCATCAGACCTCCACATGCCTCAGATCTCCTTGCGTGCCCTTTATAATGCCCATCAGTACCTCCCACATGCTTCAAACCTCCCCACGTGCCTATTGTCATTCCCATCAGAACCTCCCACATGCCTTCAGACTTCCCCACGTGCCTATTGTCATTCCCATCAGAACCTCCCACATGCCTTCAGACCTCCCCACGTGCCTATTGTCATTCCCATCAGAACCTCCCACATGCCTTCAGACCTCCTGAAATTCACCTTATAATGCTCATCAAACCCCCACATGTTCTTATACCTCCTTTCATACCCCTTATAATGCCCATGAGACCTCCATGTGTTCATTAAAATGCCCATTTAGATGTCCCACATGCTCCCAGACCTCCTTACATGTCTCTTATAAAAGCCATCATACCCCTTACATGCTGGCCCCACTCCCAAACACGATGGCATTACTGCCTATACAAGAAAGTAGAGCACTGCCCTGGGCATCCTTTAGATACTCTGGGCAGCTCTTTAGCACTTCTACTGGCTGCCAGATGCCATTCCAGGCATCCTGCAAGCCAAATGGCTTCGTGCTCTGGACCTGATTCAGACCTGCTCGCTAAGATGCGTGGATTTTACACTGAAGTGCTCGCAGTGCTTGCTGCAGGGTATGGTCAACCACAAGCGCTGCGATCGCATCCGATGGTACTCAATGTTACCGATGGTTGCATACACTTCCTGGAGATGACGTGCGCAAGTTGGCATCTTAAGACAGGCTGGTGGGCATTGCATTCACAATGCGATCACACGCCAAGGCATAGTGAGCATGCTAATGCCTTGCCGTGCCATCGCCTACCTTTCAGAATTTGCATACGCATCAAGCGAGTGAACGCATTTAGCGAGCGGGTCTGAATGAGGTCCTCTGTTCCGAAGTGCTTTAAATTAACTACCATTGGCCCTCATTCAGAGCCGTTCGCTATTTGTGGTCGCTCGTTTAAAAACAAGGGGTGGCTATTCAAATGATCCGTACGCACATTGCAGTCTGTTCACACCTCTAAGTCTGAACGAGCGAGCAAAACATACGCTCGTTTATTTGTTAAAAACGCCCCCTGGCCGCTCGCATCCTACGTCATGTCCGCTATTTATTAGATTAATCGAGTACATCGACCAGCGTATGAACTGCTCGCTATTCTTGTGGTTGGTGTTTGCTACCACAAATTTGCAGCAGTTCTGGCTATAAAATAACCCAGTGACGTGGTCAATGACGCTGCTGTTTTAAATATGCACACCCATAAAACGCCCGTTTTGACCTTTAAGCACGCCTGCGTTCGGATCTCCACTCCCCATTTTCAAGCACCTTCCCCTGTTACCACCCACATACGCCTCATTCTGTCACTCAAAATAGCAGGCCCTCGCTATATTGCGTACCAACGATTTTCGGCCGCACTGACTGGTTCGCGCATGCGTACTAAAAACCGTACGCATGCGCAGATGTGCAAACATCGCTCGGAACGAGCGTACTGCCGCTAACGAGCGGCTCTGAATGAGGGCCATTGTTCCTATCCCTAAAAATGGTCCACCGAAAAGTTTAAATGATTATCGCCCTACAGCCTTGACATCTCTCGTGATGAAGTGCTTTGAGAGATTGGTATTGAGTTGACCCATGTAAAGTCTCACTTTGTAGCGGGCTTTGACCCTTGGCAGTTTGCCTTTAGGGCTAACCGCTCGACCGAGGATGCTATTCTGTCTTGCATCAGGTGCAGTCTCATTTAGAAGCTAGGGATACCTATGCAAGAATTTTATTTGTAGATTTAAGTTCAGCATTTAACACTATTGTACCTAGTGCTCTGGTCACTAAGTTGTTCGGGTTGGGCTTAAATGGTCTTATTTGTAGATGGTTGCTAAACTTTTTATATGATAGATCTCAGGTGGTCAAGTTGGGGAATTTCAGTTCCAAGGAGTTGGTGCTGAATGTTGGAGTTCCGCGAGGGTGTGTCCTGAGCCCAGCTCTGTATTCATCGTTCACCCATGATTGTGCGTCTCAGTCTCGGTCTATTAAGGTCATTAAATTTGCAGATGACATCACTATCGTTGCTCTGATAACCAACGGGGATGAACTTGCCTATAGAGATGAGGTGGCTAGATTGTTTGAGTGGAGCAGTGAAAATTGCCTACTCCTAAATACAATAAAAAAAAAGGAAATGATTGTTGATTTCAGAAAATGTAGTGTCCCTATGAAGGCCCCTGTTTGTTTAGACGGTCTGACCGTCGAGGTAGTGTCTTCTTTCAAATAGTTTTTTTTTTTATCTCTGATACTTTGTCATGGTCCTTAAATTCAGCCTTCTTGGCTAAGATGGCACACCAGCGCCTGTTCTTTTTGCGTCGTTTATGGCTGGTGTGTGAGTAGGGGGACTCTTCTAAATTTTTACTGCAATATTGTGGAAAGTGTCCTGACTTATGGGATTGTTGTTTGGTACGGGAAATGTACTGTGGCTGAACGTTGGGCGTTGGGTCGGGTGGTTCGGACGGCTGGCAGAATTATTGGAGGTGTGCTACCGCGCGTCCAGGAGATATATATGAAAAAAGGATCCTGAGGAACACTAGATCTATTTTAGAAGATCCCAGCCACACTAACCATGCTCTTTTTGAGAAATTACCATCTAATAGGCGTTTTAAATTTTTGCATAATAGTTTTTTTCCAACTGCAGTGCGTATGTTAAATGCCTGAATTAACTCTGGTTGATTAATGCTGTTATGTTGTTTTCTCTTCTTTTTCCTTTTTCTTTTTATTAGTAGTGTAATTGCTGCCTGTTTTATTATGTGGATAGTGCTGCTTGGTTTTTCGTTGACATCCTTTGTGCTGTTAATGACAATAAAGTATTATTATTATTATTATTAAATGCTGGTGCCATGGAACAGCAACAGTGTCACCCCCAGGGTGCCCCGGGTAACAAAATGGCTAGCCCACCCCTAGTTATGACCCTGCCTCCCCATGTACTATTTATATTCCCATCAGAACCTCCCCCACATACCCTGACTCCCTCTTGTGTCCCTAATAGACCTTCATAGAGGTTTTATTATGTTTCTTATTAAGACAGTGACGGACATCTTTGTTTTTTATATCTATCCGTTTGGAGGTCTGGGAAAACTCGTATTAGTTAGTGGCTTCAATCTACACAGGATATCTTTATGTGGCCATCTATTTACCCATTTTGTGTACTATGGTTGTGTACGGGATCCTGGTGGTCGGGATGCCATCCTTCACCCTAATCCTAACCCTCCCCTCCCGCAGCCTAACCCTAACCCTCCCCTGCAGCCTAGCCCTAACCCTCCCCCCACAGCCTAACCTTCCTTCATCCTAATCCTAACCCTCCCCTCCCGCAGCCTAACCCTAACCCTCCCCCGCAGCCTAGCCCTAACCCTCCCCCCACAGCCTAACCCTCCCACAGCCTAATCCTAACCCTCCCCTCCCGCAGCCTAACCCTAATCCATTTCCTGCAGCCTAACCCACAACCCTTCACCCAAGCCTAACCCTCCCGCAGCCTAATACTAGCCCAAGCCACAGCCTAACCCTAACCATCCCCTCGCAGCCTAACCCTCCCACAGCCTAATCCTAACCCTCCCCCCGCAGCCTAACCCTAATCCATTCCCCCGCAGCCTAACCCTCCCCCCACAGCCTAACCCTAATCCATTCCCCGCAGCCTAACCCCTAACCCCCCCACAACCTAACCCTCCCCCCGCAGCCTAACCCTAATCCATTCCCTGCAGCCTAACCCCTAACCCCCCCACAACCTAACCCTCCCCCCCACAGCCTAACCTTAACCCTCCCCCGACAGCCTAACCCTCCTTCACCCTAACCCTAACCCTCCCCCGACAGCCTAACCCTCCTTCATCCTAATCCTAACCCTCCCGTAGCCTAATCCTACCCATTCCCCGCAGCCTAACCCCCAACCCTTCACCCCAGCCTAACCCTCCCGCAGCCTAATCCTAACCCTCCCCCCACAGCCTAACGCTCCTTCATCCTATTCCTTACCCTCCCCTCCAGCAGCCTAACCCTAACCCTACCCTCTCAGCCTAACCCTCCCGCAGCCTAATCCTATCGCTCCCCCCCGCAGCCTAACCCTCCTTCATCCTAATCCTAACCCTCCCCTACCGCAGCCTAACTCTAACCCATTCCCCGCAGCCTAACCCCCAATCCTTCACCCCAGCCTAACCCTCCCGCAGCCTAATCCTAACCCCCCCCCACAGCCTAACCCTAACCCTCTCCTCGCAGCCTAACCGCCAACCCTTCACTCCAGCCTAACCCTCCCGCAGCCTAATCCTAAACTCCCCACAGCCTAACCCTAACCCTCTCCTCGCAGCCTAACCCTCCCGCAGCCTAATCCTAATCCCCACCACAGCCTAACCCTCCCCTCTCAGCCTAACCCTCCCGCAGCCTAATCTAACCCTCCCCTCGCAGCCTAACACTCCTGCAGCCTAGTCTAACCCTCCCCCCCTACAGCATAACCCTCCCGCAGCCTAGTCCTAACCCTTCCCTCCCACAGCCTCCCGCGGACTGCCCTACTATATGTGCAATCCTGGCTCCCTCACTGTGGGCTTTATTCAGACCCGCTCGCGTGCGCTATGTGCTCGCAAACGGGTCGATGGTGGCCCAGTGCGCATGCGCACGATGGAGCCGGCTCCGTCGTGCGCATGCATGAGACCCGGATAGCGACGGGCAATCCGTCGCCCCTGGTCTCGTACCAAAGAGGGTGTGCTGTCGATGTTGAGTGACAGCACGCCCCCTTTGGTGGGTGGGCCGGCAGAGTGGCTGCCCAAACGGAGGTGTTCCGATGTGAACGCCTCCGTTTGGGGCCGGTCTCACTGACATCACGAGTCAGATGTCAGACAGAGACGAAAATCTCTCTTGGGCTTGCGGCAACGAGACCCTACCACAAGGGTCTTGTCGCAAGCCCGATGGTCGCGATGGTCTTGACCATCGCGACCATCTTCCTGGCCGCTCGCTATAGCTGTGGGTGGTCACCCACAGCTATGCGAGCGGCCAGGAGGCCGCTCTAAAAAACAAGAAGGCCGACCCTGATTCAGAGCGAGCGCTCTGATAGAGCGTCCGGCTCTGAATCAGGGCCTGTGTCAGGAGCCGAGTGCTGCATGTAATGCTACAGTGCAGCACCCGGCTCCTGTCACTGAGGAGGCCGGATGACGCCTGAGTTTTACCCAAACCCCCTTGTGATGCCACTGCTCTCAACCCGTTACTGCCTAACCCTCTGCCTAGTGCCTAACCCTAATACTTACCTACATTCCTGGGCAGCTTTCTGGGAGCAGCAGGAGGGGACCTGCTGCTCTCCTCTTCGTGGGCTGGGTCAGACGATAGACAGCATTAGGCCCCACCCCTTTTACAGAAAACAACTGCGATTCGTGGGTTCGAGAGGAGGGGGTGGGGCTAAATGACGCGATTTGCCCCACCCGGGGGTTGCCTGAAAAATCAGGAGCCTCCCGCGATTCCCGGGAGAGTAGGCATGTATGCCTCACCCTAATACTTACCATCGGGATGCCAGGAGTCAGGATGCCGGAGCCAGCACTGCGACCGCTGAGAGGATGACGACATTCCTATGCTATATACTGAATATTGCACCCTTTCCATTCTCTTCAGGCAGCTGTCACATAATGAAATGATTGGCCCAATCAGTACATAATAATATACATGTCTATTACAGAGAGTTACAGCCCAGGAAATGGCAGAACAGTTTTACAATCAATGTGCTGCAAGAACTTCAGTGACTAACAATATATTACGTACTTAGCTCTGGTCTAGTAACTGCTAACATTCCATCTGCTTTTCAACTAATATATCTTGTATGTAGTTTAGCCAGCACCATTTGCTTAAAAGCACTTGAGTATTAAGATTTACTATGTACCAATGAAAAGGACCTTTTGTGTGACATATAATTTATGTCATATGACAGTCAGTGATGTAGAACTGTAAGTAGCTTTTCAATGAATGAGCTGTAGATCAGAATGCATGCAGCCGTCGTTGCTTTAATATTATATTTATGGCACTGTAAACAAGGAACAAGGAAAATGCATCAAGAACTTATACCCCTTTTACACCAGAGCAAAAACCTGGGTTTTTGCTGGGTCTACCCAGGTCGCAGCTCAGTGTAAAAGGGTCCCTGAAAAATAACCTGGGTCAAGTGACCCTGCAATCCAACCCAGGTAGCTACCAGGGTTGGACCCAGGTAATGGTGCAGTGTAAATGGTGCAACCCAGGTTATCTGTTCTGGATCATGCCTAAAATGAGCGGATTGGTGGTTGTGGAGCATTCACCTCCCACTTTTTATGACCTCACAGGTTTAGCAGGGCAGACCTGAGTTCAGTGTGAACAGGGCTGACCTGGGAGTAACCCAGATCAAAGGTGCAGTGTAAATGGGTCTGACCAGGGTTGGAACCATGTCCAAAAACCCAGGTTGGACCTGGGTTTTTGGTGGAAAAGAGGTATTACACTTTGTATCATTTGACCGTACTCATGGAGAGTAGTTCGCTCTCCTCCAGCAGCTAGAGTACATAATTATGTCTGTGCAGATCTGAGCTGTAGGTGACTGGCTGATAAAGCTGACAGAGAGAATGCAGGAACAGCTGTAATGTCTAGTTCTTAGAGTCTCAGGCTTTAGTATGCCCCTAAGGGAGCCCCAGCTGGCAGTAATTCAGTTCATTGTACGACGGATACCATTTCCTACCCTAGTGCAAATGCAACATACTGTATACAAAGGTGAGTATTTGTTAAAAAATAAAGAGACATAAAGCGGTACTTCCATTTACAGATTACTGATCCTAGGAATGGCCATCAACCATCGATAATTAACGACCAATGATGGTCTCCTACTGATGGTCAATGGTTCAAGCCATTGCTGGTGGAGATCGGATGGTTCTCCACCATGGATGGATGTTAGGAGGCAATGGTTTCTTTTCATTTCTTGGCGCAAAAATGATGCTCAAAAATATACATATGAACATATACACATACTTGGTTCAGTTGCGCAGTACAGAAAAGCGTGCCCGTGGGCAAAAGAAAAACCAGATATATGTCCAACTGTGAATGAGTCTCAACGTTTTTTAATGTATCACGTTCTTCTTTCCTTCCAGGAATGCTCTCCGTACGCTGCGCATCTGTATGATGCTGAAGATCCCAGAACACCTCTAAGGGTCCTCCCTGGCCTCTGCTTTAACTATTGCTCAGATTTCTATTTCAATTGCCAGAGCACCATCTCCCTCCTGACCAATGACAAAAACATAATGGAGTCTGCCAAGGACAGAGATCTGTTTTGCAATCAGCTTGAATTACCAGATGAAGACTATTGTTTCCCAGAAGTGATACAGAACATGGACCTGAATAACAATCTCGGGGCTGTAGTTGAAGACCAAGAAGGATGCCTTAAGATGTGCTTAGAGGAGGTGGCCAACGGGTTGAGGAACCCGGTCTTGATGATCCATGCCAACGATGGCACACATCGAATGTTCATAGCTGAGCAGGTTGGCATCGTCTGGGTCTACTTACCTGATGGTGGACGATTAGATGAGCCCTTTCTCTACCTGCAGGAAAGTGTGGTGACAAGTCCTTGGCATGGGGATGAGCGGGGCTTCCTTGGAATGGCTTTCCATCCAAAATTCAAGTGGAATGGGAGATTCTACGTTTACTATTCCATAGTGGATGATGAGTACGTGGAGAAAATCAGGATAAGCGAGTTCCGTGTCATGTATCGGGACATCAATAGGGCGGATCGCCATTCTGAAAGGTGGGCAGAGCTAAAGAAGCTATGGTATATGTTATGTGTATTGTAGTGAAGATTTGATGTTATGCATTTGTTGTAATTGTTTTCTGTATAAGAGAGCTGAAGTCATCATCATTTTTGTTGATCAATTTTGAGGATTGACAAAATGTTTCTGAAAGCTGAAAAATTATAAATATACATTAAAAGTCAATTAAAAGTGTAATTAATACATAAAACTTAACAAGTTTGGTTCGGTGCCTTGGTTGGGATATGTAATTGGCTGAAATTTCATAGAAAAAATGAAGAATTTTGGCTTTTGTATTATCTTGATTTTTGGTGGAATGCTTGTATGTTATTAGTTTTTGGCGGAGGGATACTGCTGTCTACATTTGTTGTCTTCCTTGTATGTTTCATTTTTTACCTTTTACCCCTAATACACTGTAATTGTTTTTAACTAAAAAATATAAACAAAAATTACCTAATAACATCAATAAAATACAGGTAAATCTTAACGTATGCCCTAACTGTATGAAAGTGTAATGATTTATACACGTCCAGTTAAAGCTGGTTAGTGCCAGTAAAAGTAAACAATTTAAGTTATGGAAAAGTTCTATATTTACAATAGTGTTAACTTGGAAACCTGTAAAGTTCTGCTGCCAGGCACTGAGGCCCTGATTCACAGCCGGACGCTCTGACAGAGCGCTTGCTCTGAATCAGGGCCGGTCTTTTTTTTTTTAGAACGGCCTCCTGGCCGCTCGCATAGCTGTGGGTGACCACCCACAGCTATAGCGAGCGGCCATGAAGATGGTCGCGATGGTCAAGACCATCGCGACCATCGGGCTTGCGACAAGACCCTTGTGGCAGGGTCTCATTGCCGCAAGCCCCAGAGAGATTTCGGCTCTAACAGAGCCGGAATCTCTCCACTGACATCAGACTGTTACTTAGGCCTTGCTCATTTGCAGTGATATTCAAAACTAATTAATATAAGATGTGCACTGTTTGTATATGTTTGTGTTGGTCTTAATGTAACTACATGTATCACTTTGGTTGTGAGAGAGGGGTCACCTCCTTTCTGTGCTTATGGAGATCCTCCTTTCCCCTGAGGTTTTAATGGAGGTGTTTCCATCCCCTGAGGTTTTAATGGAGGCTCTCCATTCTGTGGTTACAATTGGTTGAGATGGAGATGTTTCCTACTATGGTCATGATGGAAGGCCCCCTTGTTGTTATGATTGTTGAACTCCCTTTGTGGTTGTGATGGAAAGGTTCTCTCATAGGTGGTCATCACACTGGGCTCCCTCAAAGGTAATGTAGCTCTTTCCTCACTCTGTGGTTGCTATGGAATTAATCCCACCTTCAGTAGTTATGATGAAGGGGCTCCCTCCCTCTGTGGTTATGATGAAGGGGTTCCCTCCCTCTGGGGTTATGATGAAGGGGCTCCCTCCCTCTGTGGTTATGATGAAGGGGCTCCCTCCCTCTGTGGTTATGATGAAGGGGCTCCCTCCCTCTGTGGTTATGATGAAGGGGCTTCCTCCCTCTGTGGTTATGATGAAGGGGCTCCCTCCCTCTGGGGTTATGATGAAGGGGCTCCCTCCCTCTGTGGTTATGATGAAGGGGTTCCCTCCCTCTGTGGTTATGATGAAGGGGCTCCCTCCCTCTGTGGTTATGATGAAGGGGCTCCCTCCCTCTGTGGTTATGATGAAGGGGCTCCCTCCCTCTGTTGTTATGGATGAAGGGGCTCCCTCCCTCTGTAGTTATGGATGAAGGGGCTCCCTCCCTCTGTGGTTATGATGAAGGGGCTCCCTCCCTCTGTGGTTATGATGAAGGGGCTCCCTCCCTCTGTGGTTATGATGAAGGGGCTCCCTCCCTCTGTGGTTATGATGAAGGGGCTCCCTCCCTCTGTGGTTATGATGAAGGGGCTCCCTCCCTCTGTGGTTATGATGAAGGGGCTCCCTCCCACTGTGGTTATGATGAAGGGGCTCCCTCCCTCTGTGGTTATGATGAAGGGGCTCCCTCCCTCTGTGGTTATGATGAAGGGGCTCCTCCCTCTGTGGTTATGATGAAGGGGCTCCCTCCCTCTGTGGTTATGATGAAGGGGCTCCCTCCCTCTGTGGTTATGATGAAGGGGCTCCCTCCCTCTGTGGTTATGATGAAGGGGCTCCCTCCTTCTGTGGTTATGATGAAGGGGCTCCCTCCCTCTGTGGTTATGATGCAGGAGCTCCCTCCCTCTGTGGTTATGATGAAGGGGCTCCATCCCTCTGTGGTTATGATAAAGGGGCTCCCTCTCTCTGTTGTTGTTATGAAGGGGCTTCCTAGTGCTGTGGTTTTTATGGAGAGGTTTCTTCATGATGTGTTTGTAAGAGAGGGACCTCCTCATGCTGTAATTGTTACAAGGGGCTTCCTCAAGCTGTAGTTGTTATGGAGTGGCTTCCTCACACTGCAAATGTTTTGGAGGAGCTTCCCATATGTCATTTTATCCGGTGGATTGGAGTGACATATCGGGCACATCGGCTAGTGTGTACCTGCTATGTCGCTGTGGTTGTTATGGAGGGGCTTATTCATGGTGTCATTGTTATGGAGAGGCTTCCTTGTGCTGTAATTGTTATGGAGGGGCTTCCTCACATTGTGGTTTCTATGGAGAGGCTTCCTCACGCTGTAGTTTTTATAGAGGAGCTTCCTCATGCTGTGGTTGTTATTGAGAGGCTTCTTCATGCTGTGGTTGGTGTAGAGGAGCTTCCTCATGCTGTATTTTTTATAGAGGGGCTTCCTCACACTATAGTTGTGATGGAGGAGCTTCCTTATGCTATGGTTGTTATGGAGGAGCTTTCTCACACTGTAATTGTTATGGAGGAGCTTCTTCATGCTGTGGTTTCTATGCAGGGTCTCACCTACCCTGTGCGTATGTTGGAGGGGCTCACTTACCCTGTGGCTACGATGGAGGGTCTCACTCACCATGTGGCTATGATGGAGAGGCTCACTCACCTTTTGGCTATGATGGAGGGGCTCAATCACTCTGTGGCTACGATGGAGGGTCTCACTCACCCTGTGGCTATGATGGAGAGGCTCACTCACCTTTTGGCTATGATGGAGGGGCTCAATCACGCTGTGGCTACGATGGAGGGTCTCACTCACCCTGTGGCTATGATGGAGAGGCTCACTCACTTTTTGGCTATGATGGAGGGGCTCAATCACTCTGTGGCTACGATGGAGGGTCTCACTCACCCTGTGGCTATGATGAAGGGTCTCACCCAACCTGTGGTTGTTATAGGGCTGCTCTGTACATGTTTCAGTATAATGTGCATGAGCAGGTAACATCTCATTGAGTTAGTTCTATGAAAGTAATATTCAATATTCTCATTAATAGGGTTATTTTGGAGATAGTAGAACCATCCAGAAGCCACAATGGGGGACAGTTACTGTTTGGTGTAGATGGATATCTGTACATATTCACAGGAGATGGAGGGCAACTTGGAGATCCAACTGGAGAATTTGGAAATGCACAGAACATGTGAGTATCTGGAAATGATCTGTATGATCTGTATGTAAACACCAGTAACAATTCAGTCAGAAGGTGATTGTCCTGCCAGTATGTTTTTAGACCGTGGAAGAAACTTTAAAAACCTGGAAGAAACTCAGGGCTTCATTCAGAGCCGGACGCTATTTGCGCTCGCTCGTCCAGAAAATAGGGGTGGCTATTCAAATGAACCGTTCGCTCTTTGCGGTCTGTTCACGCCTCTAGGTCTGAACGAGCGAACAAAACTTGCGGTCGTTTTTTGGAAAACTACGCCCCCTGGCCGCTCGCATCCTACGTCATGTCCGCTATTTATTAGATTAATCGAGTACATCGACCAGCGTATGAACTGCTCGCTATTCTTGTGGTTGGTTTTTCCTACCGCAATCTTGCGAGCAGTTCTGACTATAAAACAACCCAGTAACGTGGTCAATGACGCTGCTGTATTAATTATGCACACCCTTAAAACGCCCGTTTTGACCTTTGAGCACGCCTGCGTTCTGAATTCCACTCCCCGTTTTCAAGCACCTTCCCCTGTTACCACCCACATACGCCTCCTCCTGTCATTCAAAATAGCAGGCATTCGCTATTTAGCGAACAAACGATTTTCGGCCGCACTGACTGGTTCGTGCATGCGTATTACGATCCGTACGCATGCGCAGTTGTGCAAACATCGCTCGGAACGAATGAGCGGCCGCTTACGAGCGGATCTGAATCTGGCCCTCAAACACCTTGGCCCTCATTCAGAGCCACTCGCTAGCGGCAGTACGCTCGTTCCGAGCGATGTTCGCACATCTGTGCATGCGTACGGTTTTTAGTACGCATGCGCGAACCAGTCAGTGCGGCCGAAAATCGTTGGTACGCAATATAGTGAGGGCCTGCTATTTTGAGTGACAGAATGAGGCATATGTGGGTGGTAACAGGGGAAGGTGCTTGAAAACGGGGAGTGGAGATCCGAACGCAGGCGTGCTTAAAGGTCAAAACGGGCGTTTTAAGGGAGTGCATAATTAATACAGCAGCGTCATTGACCACGTCACTTGTTTTTTTTTAACTCAGAACTGCTCGCAAAATAGCGGTTGAAAACACCAACCACAAGAATAGCGAGCAGTTCATACGCTGTACGATGTACTCGATTAATCTAATAAATAGCGGACATGATGTATGGTGCGTGCGGCCAGGGGGCGTTTTTATCAAAAAAACGAGCGTATGTTTTGCTCGCTCGTTCAGACTTAGAGGTGGGAACAGACTGCAATTTGCGAACGGATCATTTGAATAGCCACCCCTTGTTTTTGAACGAACGACCACAAATAGCGAACGGCTCTGAATCAGGCCCCTTATTCCTTATCACCCCCTACTGGGTTTTCTTCCCCCCAGGTGTTTTCCTTAATCCTTTAGGAATAGAAATTGCTCAGACATCAGTCCCCATTTCAGGCGATGCGTATGCAATACTATGAGAAATTAAAGGGACAGCAGGAGAAATCAGCAATTTCTCTGTGGTAAATAACCCTGTTGGTATATTGCCTGAAGCAGTAATAACCCCTTTGTCAGGTGAAAACTCTTGGAAAAGGGATTATCACTGCTTAGTAAATAAACCTCTAAGACAGGGCTGGCCAGACTTTTGGACTTGGTGATCTGGTGGAGTCTGTCTTGCCGAAATCACACATACAGGGGTATTCAATATGGGAGCGATAAGTCCGTTTTTGCGTTAATATATCGGAGGTATGACGTCATTATCGCAGGTTTTAGTTTTACACCGTATTCAATTTCAAAGACTTTTCGCAGGTTAAAAAAAGTCTTTGATAAAAAACGGGGATAACTTTTCACCATTGAATAGGTGTCGAAAAAAAGTGCAGAATTGGGGTTTAGGGGTGCAGGCTTAAAAAAATAACTTGCACCCCTGGGAATGACATTTAAAAAAGAACTGTGTCAAAAAAAGTTTAAAAAAAAAATAGGGACACCCCAAAAAATGAATTTAAAAATTGGGTGAAAAAAAAATGGTAAAAAATTGTTTAAAAATAGGGAAATAGGTTCAGGGCTATTCTGCAAGTATGCGGCACGTGTTTTCTAGAATAGATTTATAGCGGCAGGTGCACAATTGCAGAATTTTAAAAAACTTACTTTAGGGACATAAAAATATGCTAGTACCCATTTTCATGTACCCCAAATTTGATGGGACCACTTAAAAAAACGAAAAAAATAACCTAAGTTCTCTTCTGCAACACTTCTTCAATGTCGGGAAAAATCACCTGCTGCGGCTATTTAAATCCCCGACTTTCATTTAAAGGCTAAAACGGGGGTACAAATAGTGATCCCCCATGTTTTTACAGCTTTAGGGGGGTCCTACAAATTTTTCCTTTAAAAAATTGTAACTTTACGCAAATCCAACTTCGCAGGCTCCCGTTTTCGTTAATTTCATATTGAATACGGGGATAAGCGCAGGTAATAGCTCCGATATGAAACGTAAACTTCGACAGCGAAGTTACGTTTCATATTGAATACCCCTCATAGTATCCCCAATTCAAATTATGCCACACAGTAGCACAATCTTATTCACATTACACCACACATGGGGCTCTATTTATTAACAATATTTTGACTAAAATAAAGTGAAAAAGGGTGACTTCACACCCTTTTCACATTATTTTAGTATCACCTATAGTTATTACAGGGCAATTGGAGTAGAATTCGTAAAATTCTACTCCAACCCCTAAGTATCACTAATTTTTAATAATCAGATCACATTTCCCATAATTCTAATGGGAAATGTGATCTGTCTGGTAGTTACTAAAAATAAATTGTGAAAAAAATACCTAGGGAGGCCCTGTGATAATAACGCCACCTGGAGGTGACGTTATCCAGGGTCTCCCCCGGTTACCGGACTCCTGCCCTGCTCTAACGTGGAGAGCAGAGCCAGGAGCCAGCCCCAGTGATCAGCTGTGTGGTCTAAACAGACCCCACACTGATCTCTGCTAAACAGACCGCAAGCTGATTCACTGCAAAAAAAATATAAAAAAGAAGTAGTACAAAAAAAAATTAACTTACCTGACTCCAGGGACCGGTGGTCGGGGCTGCGGGTGATATCCTTCCTCCGGTCAGCTGGTCTCCCATGCTGCACTGCAGCCTGGTCATCAGGTGATCGGGTCCCAGTGCAGTATGGGATATCACCTGACCGGAGGCATGGAGGACATCACCGGAGGCCCAGATCATGCAGGTAAGTGTAATTAAGGGAGGGGGGGGTCGCGGGGGGTCCGTGATCACGGGAGCGGAGCTTAGAGCCAGGGGGTGCTTAGCGCCGGGGGGAGGGGGTAGTAGCGGCGGACGGTCGGCGCATGCCCGGGCACTCTGTCACAGTATTTTTCCGAAAATACCGTGACTAGTGTGCTGATGGGATTTGCAGGGACAGGAGCTTTATCGCAAGCTATGTCCCTGCAAGGGATTTGTAGTAAATCCCTGTGATTTTGTAATATCACACTACAATCTGCATTCAATATGCGGATTGTAGTAAATAGAGCCCATAGGGCCCCTAATTCACATTACACCACATAGTAGTGCCCTTTATGCTGTGCCCACTGTAGTAGTGGCCCTTATGCAATGCCCCCAGTAGTAGTGCCCCTTATGCAATGTCCCCAGTAGTAATGCCCTTTATGCTGTGCCCTCTGTAGTAGTGCCCCTTATGCAATGTCCCCAGTAGTAATGCCCCTTATGCAGTGCCCACGGTAGTAGTGCCCCTTATACAATGCCCACTGTAGTAGTGCCCTTTATGCTGTGCCCACTGTAGTAGTGCCCCTTATGCAGTGCCTCCAGTAGTCCCCCCCCCTCCCAGTGCAGTACATCCCCCACACCCCTGTGTATTACCCCCCCTTCTGTGTTGAATCCCACCCCTGTGTAGATATCCCTTGTCACACTCCCAGTGCAGAACCACCCCCCCACACCCCTGTGCAGCACTTACCTGACTAAACGCTGGGCAGGCTGCTTCACCATTCCCCACTGCCAGGGCTCCCCCTGTCACTCCCGCTGCCGCTGACTGGATTAAACTGGACCCAGCAGGCGCACAGGCTCCTCACATCGCAGGTGACATTAAGACGTAACTTGCGCACTACATCGCTGGGAAAGCGGAAGTCATAGGCTAAATACAGATTGCCTTGTAGGCAAGTTGGTCGCGATCTACAGGCGAGAGCTCCGCCAGCTACCGGTAGATCGCGATCGAGGTTTTGGCAAGGTCTGCTCTAAGAGTTATATATTGGAAGGGTCAGGGTCCCCCAACAACAGAGAACTGGGAAGTGAGTCTCCGGTCACTCTGGTCAGCAAACCTGTTGCGTATATCCAACTTGCTTACGTCTCCATTCTGCGTTCCCTTTACAGAGGCGTCTTGCTGGGCAAAGTTTTACGAATAGACGTAAACGGGGAAAGAGCTGCCGGAAAACCCTATGGAATCCCACCGGATAACCCGTTTGTATCAGTGCGTGGCGCCTCCCCGGAGGTCTACGCCTACGGCTGTAGAAACATGTGGAGATGCTCCGTTGATCGAGGAGACCCGGCCACTGGCAGAGGGAGAGGACGGATATTTTGTGGGGATGTTGGTCAAAGTCGATATGAAGAAGTCGATCTCATTATAAAAGGAGGGAACTACGGCTGGAGGGCCAAGGAGGGCCTGGAATGTTTCGACATAATGCTTTGCCTCAACTCCTCCTTGCGTAAGAGACCATATTTAAGCACATATTATAAAACATATAAAACATTCATCTACTACTTTTCATTTCATTTAGGGCCTGATTCAGACCCGCTCGATAGATGCATTCGCGCACGCAGCCGTCAGCAGCCAAAGTATGAAAATCCCGCAATCGCACGCCAAGGAATTAGCACGCCCACTAAGTCTTAGCGTGCGATCGCGGTGTGTGTTTAGTCACCCACCAGCCTGTCTGAAGACGCCCACTTTCCCTTAGCAATATACGTCATCTCCAGGAAGTGTATGTAACAATCGGTAACATCGAGTAACATCGGATCCACACGCAGCACTTGTGGCTGAACAGACCCTACCGCAAGCACTGCGAGTGCTGCTGTGTGTAATTCAACCATGTGACGTGTACTATGACGCTGCGTCTTAATTATGCACGCCTCTGAAATGGCGTTAAAAACACACAGACACGCCTGCGTTCGCACCGCCACTCCCCCGTTTCCATCGACCAACCCCTGTCACCATCCATAAATGGCTCATCCTGTCACTCATTCTAACGAGGCGCCTACCTGCAAGGGGCTATCGCATGGACTGGTTCGCGCAAGCACACTGCATTGCATACACATATTGCAAGCATCTGCAGGCTACGTGCGAACGCAGCCTAGCGAATGGGTCTTAGGCCCTGATTCAGACCCACTCGCAAGCGGCTGTCCGCTCGCAAGTGGGTCGATGGTCTGCACTGAGCATGCGCACGACGGAGGGAGCTCCGTCGTGCGCATGCGCCAGACGCGACGGGCGAAGGAAAGTCCTTCGCTCGTTGTGTCTGATCAAAGGGGGCGTGCTGTCGATGTTGATTGACAGCACGCCCCCTTTGGTGGGCGTGCCGGGGGCGTGCCTCCCTGACGGGGGCGTTCCCAAGGGAACGCCTCCCGTCAGAAGCCGGCCCACTGACATCACTAGTGATGTCAGTGGGAGTGATTTTGGCTCTGATAGAGCCAAAATCACTCCGGGCCTTGCGGTTGAAAACCTCAACCGCAGGCTCCGGCTCGCAGTTTCGATGGTCGCGATGGTCAAGACCATCGCGGCCATCAAACTGCACGCTCGTATAGGCTGTGGGGGGTGACCCACAGCTATACGAGCGTCCAGGAGGACGCTCCATTTTTATGGAGGGCGGCCCTCATTCTGAGCGTGCGCTCTGCTCAGAGCGTACAGCTCTGAATGAGGGCCTTAGTGCCAACACTTGCACTGAACCACAGCATCCAATCAGAAATTAACTTTTCTCTCGTCTAGTGTAAGTTATGACTACAAGTTTCTGATTGGTTGCTATAGTTTAAACATTGCTCCTAAATGCAATATTAGTAGATGCTGTATCTATTTGTATGGGAAATACAAGCACCTTCATGTGACACCACGTGGGCGAATGGGGACAATTTAATGAAAGAGGAGAAGAAGAACACAATGAAAGTAAATTGTATACAAATACGCAGCAATAAGTCATTTTATGGTCATATCCTAAACCAGTCTCCATCCTCTGATTCTCATTTAAATATCTTGTCGCACAAGACAAAAATCTATATTTGCATCTATGGGCAATGGGCTAATTCAAAGTTGTACGCTAATTCCGACACAGCTGCGAGTTTGTACGTAGCAGATATGCGAAAATATGCAAATGTCGCAACTGCCGAGAGATGGTTTAAGACGCCCACCTGCGGCTTTGCAAATTCAAGCATCTGCGTAAAATGTTGCAGCATCTGTGCACTATGACGCGCCATCAGTTGCAGATTATTAAATTATCGCAATACTGACTAAGTCTATGGTCGCGCAGGATGGCCACGGGAATTGAGATGCCAGAGCCATATTCCTTGCGTACGGGATTGCAGTCACGCGGGGAGACCCTCCCCCGAAATGGTCGCGACTCGCCTGCATTCAAGTCGCCACTTCCGGTTATTTCCGCCAAATACTCTCTGACTGTCAATCACACTGCGCATAAATTGGCGCTGCTAGCGACTACTCTAATGGTTGATGCATTCGCATTACGATTTAGACTCAAGCGCAGTTTACTGATAAGCACTCAACTCCGTACACATCGGAATAGCGTACTGCTTTCACGTGGAAGAGCAGAACCCCCCCCCCCGCAGATTCTGCCATCTTGATGTGCTACAGGATCTGTATATAAAGTACATGCTGTACAGGACTGTAATAAATGTGGCTTAATTCAATTATTATATTACATGAACAGGACATTATAATTATATTATATGCAGTGCAATGTTTATGCATTATATGCTGGAAAGCTGGGGATCAGTGTATATAACGGACATTTGTTATATTGCATGTAAATTATGCTATTTATATACAGTATACGTATAGATTTTTGCACTTGGTATAATGACACATTTATACTGATTCATCTCTAACAGATGATGTTCTTCCGATTTTTGCGTATGGGCACAACGTTGGTAAATCAGTCACTGGCGGGTACATCTACCGGGGATGTGAATCTCCAAATTTAAATGGCCTGTACATCTTTGGGGACTTCATGAATGGGTAAGAAATAAGAATAGAGGAAATAATAATGCAAATATATATTAATGCATTATTTCATTTTAGCGGTGCTGTCTTCAATTGGATTATGGATCAAAATGAGTATCAGTATTGTAGCAATAGTAACAACATTAATATTAATGCTGGGTAAACACTAAATGATGTGTACCCAGCGCGATCTCGCCAACGATGGGACCCGATGGGGGTCCCGGCATCGGCAAGTGCATACACGCTTGTCGATGCCAGGAGCGACGGAACGACAGCGGGGACCATGCTGCATTCAGCAGGGAGAGCGAATCATCATTGACATGGCCGGTACACACTGGCCGATGTGGATGTAATGTCGTCCGATCGGACAACATATCGTCTAGTGTGTACCCAGCTTAAGTCCGCTTGCTAGGTGCTGTCATTTATTAGCTATATAGAAATGGTAACATCTTGTTCAAAAATTATATGAAATTTCTTTGTAAAAAGGTTATAGCTGGGGTACTGCTTTGGGGGCCCTGTGGCACTTATGACTGTGGTGGCCTAAAAGTATGATCATAAGGTCATCATTCATGTCCTAAGCAAAAGTCCCTCAACTGCGCAGCACCTCAACATACTGAAGCCACCACATTCAGTCAGTGGGCAACATCACCATACCAAGAAAATTACCAGATTCACCCATCCAACACTGGCATTAAGATTACAAGGTCACCCTACAAACACTGCTATAAAGTTTATAAACGGCCCCCAGCTCACCCTACAACACTGACACTAAAGGTCATCAGCTGACGACACCCTCCACACAAGATAACCAGCTTGGTCGGTCTCATTCAGCAGTGCACGCAGAATTATAGGGATCTGAATGTGCTCAGGACCCGATGTGAGAATGTGCAGAACGAGTTCTGCATGAGAGCACACAAGCCCCTGTATGCCGGGGCCTGGATGACAGGCAGAGGCGTTTACTGGGCGGTGCGGTGTAACGGAAGACCTGCATATGACGTCGCCCCTGTTTTCTGGGAGTGGCAAGGCCAGGACCTGTATCCATGGAGGCGGATTCCTGGCCTCACATGCCGGCATGCCAGCCTGCACATTTGCAGTTCAGCAAGGATGGAATTGCAAAGTTGCTGGTGTGCGGCTTTGCACTTCCGTTGTCTGCTGAATCAGGCCCTAAGGTCACCAGCTCATTCCACCAACACTGACATTAAGATCACCAGCTCATTCCACCAACACTGGCACTAAGGTCACCAGCTCATTCCACCAACACTGACACTAAGGTCACCAGGTCATTCCACCAAAACTGACATTAAGGTCTCCAGCTCATTTAACCAAACTTACACTAAGGTCACCAGCTCATCCCACCAAAACGGGCACTATGATCACCAGCTCATTCCACCGACACTGAGGTCACCAGCTCATTCCACCAACACTGACACTAAGGTCACCAGCTAATTCCACCAACACTGACACTAAGGTCACCAGCTAATTCCACCAAAATTGGCACTAAAGTCACCAGCTCATTCCACCAACACTGACACTATGGTCACCAGCTCATTCCACCAACACTGACACTAAGGTCACCAGCTCATTCCACCAACACTGACACTATGGTCACCAGCTCATTCCACCAACACTGACACTATGGTCGCCAGCTCATTCCACCAACACTGACACTAAGGTCGCCAGCTCATTCCACCAACACTGACACTATGGAAACCAGCTCATTCCACCAACACTGACACTAAATTCACCAACTCATTCCACCAAAACTGGCACTAAGGTCACCAACTCATTCCACCCACACTGACACTAAGGTCATCAGCTAATTCCACCAACACTGACACTAAGGTCACCAGCTCATTCCACCAACACTGACACTAAGGTCACCAGCTCATTCCACCAACACTGACACTAAGGTCGCCAGCTCATTCCACCAACACTGACACTATGGAAACCAGTTCATTCCACCAACACTGACACTAAATTCACCAACTCATTCCACCAAAACTGGCACTAAGGTCACAAACTCATTCCACCCACACTGACACTAAGGTCATCAGCTAATTCCACCAACAACACTGACACTATGGTCACCAGCTCATTCCACCAACACTGACACTAAGGTCACCAGCTCATTCCACCAACACTGGCACTATGGTCACCAGCTCATTCCACCAACACTGACACTAAGGTCGCCAGCTCATTCCACCAACACTGACACTATGGAAACCAGCTCATTCCACCAACACTGACACTAAGCACTAAGGTAGTATGGGGGAGAAGAAGAAAACTCTCTTGTTGGGGGCACTCGAATGTAAAGGTTATAATAAGAATAATATATAAAAAATAACTTTTATTAGATATATTTTAAAATACCAAAAACAAGTCTGAGCCTGTTACTTATTGGCATTACTGTTGGAATAACAGCTATAAATTATCACAAGCAGAACACGAACATACATAGAACATAAAACAACATATAATACAATACTTATCACAATTATGTGAAGCTAAGTGAAATATTACAAATAGGTCTATAATTCTCTGTCTCATACAATATTGAGACCTATATAAAACATATACTATTTCAATGACCTCATAATGTCGTCATAGCACAATGGCTAATCAGAATTACGGCAGAAGCATACAAGGAAATCTTCTAGAAAAGAATGTGATAATAACCATACAATATTCAATATAGGTTACGTGAGAAATCACAGCACAATAACACTGAACAGTAATCAGAGAAATACAATGATAAGGGGGTCAGATGAAATAATAGCTGACCCTGCAAATATCAAAATGAATATAAGTAAATCACAGGTTGTAATGAGAGGCAGATCACACGTAGGTCGCCTGTGATGCCACCCAGGTACTTGTAGACAGTAAGGTTATAGGAAAAAGTAAAGCTACTCCTTTATGTGGAGTTTACAAAATAGCAGCTGCTGCATGCCATTGTATAGCCATTGAATGGCATGTGAGCGTACTATAAAGGTACTCCCAGGGTAGGGAATAAGTACAATGAGTATCTGCTGTTGGACTGCGTTAAAAAGAAGGTCCTGGTGTAAACATTGCAGGAACCTCTAATAGGCGCACCCCAATGAGAGCACTCATAGAGACAATAGTTATCGTAATGAAATAACACAGCATAGGTTTGCGATCTGTGCTGCTGCCAGTCATATACCAAAGGTAGTGGTGAGTGGTGGGAAACCCAGATCGCATATGCAGTGATAGGAAGAAAGAGTATGAGTGTAGCTGCACTATGGCTAGTACAGGACAAGTGGAGCTCTGTTGCCCTAAAGGTATTGCAGGGTCACAAACTTGTCTCTGTTAAATAAAGTCACTCAGTGCGCTAAAGAAAGTGTAGTATGAAAAGTACCTGAGCGCTCACCTCCAGGGAGCCGGTGTGTAGTATAGAAAATCTGCCACTAGAAGAGCCTGTCAGTATGCTGCCATGACGAATCCCGCCTGTACACAGCCGGATTCGCGGGTCTGAGACGCGCGTTTCACTGTCGCTTCCTCAGTCAGATGCATGTGGACTGTGATACACAGGTGATCTTTAACCTGCGTTGTGACCAATGGGAGAGCAGCTGCTGTGTGTTGCAGATGCAATACCCTTGTCAATAGGTCCAAGTGTTAACTCCCTCTATTGGTCCACAGCAACAGGAGGGAGTGAGTCATAGGAGGGGGGAGTGTTTGGGTTAGATGAAGCTCATAACGATCAGGCTAACAGGCAAAGGTGGAAAACCTGACTAGTAGCTGAAGTGTCTGTCTTGCAGCAAAAATAGTTATGCAAAAATGCTAATACCAAACATACAGATATATAAATAATAGATATAAATAAGTGTGTATAAAGTGTATTTATTCCACCAACACTGACACTATGGTCACCAACACTTCAGACCAACACTGACACTATAGGGTAAATTTACTAAAGTGAGAGTTTTTAGATGTGGAGATGTTGCCCATAGCACAAAATCAGATTCTAGCTATTATCATATCAGGTGCTAGTTAAATGACAAGTAGAATGTGATAGGTTGCTATGGGAAACATCTCCACTTCTAAAAACACTCACTTTAGTAAATTTACCCCTAATACTCACAAGATTATTCTACAAACACTAATGTAAGCATCATTAGCTGACCCCTCCCCCACCCCCCCAAAAAAAATATTTTATTTAGACCAAAGAAATCCATTGCTCATAATTTCTGATAAAACACAGGTTTTTCAAATAAACACTGAAGTGATGATTTCCAATGATCATCGTCGATTATAAGCATCGGAATCAGAATTCACAGATACCGTATCTCGTAGTGAAGACATAAATGATCATATAGCTTATTATATTGTTTTTGCATGCTTTAGACGACCTTGGCCTAACTTTATATACTGTATTCCGCATGAAGTCGGCTAATGGCACTACATGAGGATGTGACCAGGAATACATGGACCAAGCAGGATATCTGTATGGGAGATTCTACAATCTGTTCTTTCCCAAAACTCATCAACACGTACAGCAAATTCATCATCTCCTTTGCAGAAGACGAAGCAGGTGAGTCCCCGCAGACGGCAGCTGGGCAGGACACATATTATAATATAGGAGGGCAGGGCCGCAACTAGGGGGGGGCTAGAGGTGCACGTGCACCGGGTGGGGATTGCAGGGGGGTGAAAAAAGCTGACTCAGTCATCCGGCGGCCATCCAAAAATGGCCGCCGCCAAGGAAGAGACAGATGCTAGAGGTCCTACTGGACCTCTAGTGTCTGTTAGCAGAGCGCAATGTACACAGCATTTTTGGAAGTGCCGGGAAAGCTGGCGCTGCCGGGAGAAGATGCTGGAAGCTGCATCTTCTCCCGTGAAATCCCCTGGCAACGAGCATAAACCCCACTGGAAATGTGCATGTAACTCCTGGCAACGAGCATGAAACTCCTGGCAACGAGCATGGCACCCCATGGCAACGAGCATGTAACCCCCTGGCAACGAGCATGTAACCCCTGGCAACGAGCATGGCACCCCTGGTAACGAGCATAAATCCCCTGGCAACGAGCGTAAAACCCCATGGCAACGAGCGTAAAACCCCATGGCAACGAGCATAAAACCCCATGGCAACGAGCATGTAACCCCATGGCAACGAGCATGCAACCCCCTGGCAACGAGCATGCAACCCCCTGGCAACGAGCATGTAACCCCTGGCAACAAGCATGGCACCCCTGGCAACAAGCATAAATCCCCTGACAACAAGCATGAAACCCCCATGGCAACAAGCATGAAACCCCATGGCAACGAGCAGGTAATTTTAAAGTAATTAGAAACCTTACTGTGGGATATAAAATGGTGTCGGGCAAATATGTAAGTGGCACTTTGGTAATAGGCATTTCAGTGTGTGGTATAATGTGTAATGGGCATTATGGTGTGTGGAATAATGTAAGTCACTATACCAGGGACGTCTGAGTAGTGCACTGCCTTATGGAGGAGCAAGGACAAAATCCAGGTACAGGAAGGGAGGGGGCGCAAAATAACTGCCTTGCACTGGGTGACAGATATCCTAGTTTCGGCCCTGAGGAGGGAAAGGTAGTTTTAGTGCTGTACATGTCCCTATGACACCCAATAGCCTGTGAGCCCCTTATCCATAGTCCCAGCCCCCCAATAATAGCCCTCATTTACTAATGAGTTTAATCACCAAAACAAGTGATAAATGTCACTGTGTATGATAATGGTGCTCCAGCCAATCAGCTCCCAACTGCCAGCTGTTAGAAAGTGACAGTTGGGAGCTGATTGGCTGGAGAACCATTTATCATACACAGTGACATTTATCGCTCGTTTTGGTAATAAAACTTGTTAGTTAATGGGGGCCAATGTGAGTAAATCAATTTTTGGGGTTTTTGACATAAAAGGCAAGAAAATACCCGGCTTTAAGTGTGGACATGGAATATAGCCACTCAGGATGCACTCTCCTCCTCTGATGGTACGTTACTAATTATTCCTCACTGCGTATAGATCATTTTATTACTTGATTTAAGTCACTAACTTTAATTGTGTGGTCGGGTTTCAGAGAATAATGTAAATGAGTAATGAACGTAAATAGAATTTATTTTTAATTTAAGTGAAGGTGAGATCTGTGTTATAGGGCACAGAATACATGATATAGATGACCCAGGGCAGGAGGAATTGCCCTAAGCTTTGAGGACCTAAAGGTCTTGTCCACAGGACCGCCAAGGCATAAGGGTGATATAGGGGATGTGGGCAAATTCGGGCGGCATGGCCACGGGGAGTGGTGCTATGTCTTCCCTCTTACTGTATGGAAGCTGCTTGTTTATCTATAAGACACAAATTCAGGGTATAATTAAATCTATATCTTTCTCTCACTCTTTAAATAGGGGAACTGTATTTTCTCTCGACATCTGAACCGACTTCATTGTCTCCCTATGGAACATTGTATCGGCTTGTAGACCCTGCCAGGTATGTACACCTCACAATACTAAATATGGACACTATAAGTTGTTGGGATTTTTCATCATTAATACTTAAAAAATAGTCTGTGGCTTATAATTGTTGGAATGCCGTCGGCATGTCGGCTTCACAATGTCGACAGTTATGATGATGATATTGTTGAAATGTCGCAACTAACATGTTCACAATGTTGACATGTGAAAGGCAGACATTAGATTTAGGATTCCGTTTAAGAGCCATATTCAATTAGAAGCGAAAAGCCGAGATCCCTGAAAAAGTATCGCCTATTGCGTCTTTTTGCCTGTCGAAAACTTATCGCCGTATTCAATTCCATCCGCTTTTCGCGTATGCAATGCTACATTTTTGTTTTGGGGTGCAAAGGTGGGGAAACCACTCAGAACCCTTGGGACAGTCCCCCAATGGACAAGTGCATAAAAAAATTCCTGGAAAAAAAACGTAGGAACACCCCAAAAAAGTACTTTGATTTTGGGGGCGAAAAAGCACAAAGTGGGGGGACAAATGCAGAAACTAGCGAAATAAGGTTCTTGGATTGCCCTAAGAAAGGGTCCAGTGTTTTTGGGGTTGCAGGTGCTTTTATGAGGGTGGAATTTCACTTTTATTAATACTCCACTTAAGAGACATTGGGGTAGATGTATTATAGTGGCACGTTAAGTGCCGCTATAACGCTTCCTGCTTCGCCTCTTTACCGAGGCGAAGCAGGAAGCACTACCGGTGAGATGTGTGAACATCTCACCGGCCGGGGAGGGGGAGCGTTAACTCCCCCCTCCGGCGCTACCCGCTACAGACCACATCGCATCAGCCTAGTGCTGATGCGATGTGTGTCAGGCCCGGCCGGCTCCAATGAGCATGCGCGGGATCTCGCAAGTAACGCGAGATCCCCGCATGCAGCCCTGGAGCCGGTAGCCGCCACAGCAGGGACAGCGCTGTCCCTGCTGTGGGGATAGGCTAACGCCTGACTGTAGCTGTCGATAACGACAGCTACAGCCGGCCGAACGGTCAGACGATCTGACCGTTCGTACATAGCCCAGGCTGTAGATAGCAGCGCCGATAATGACGGGGGCGCATAGCGCCCCTGACATTTACCGCCCAGACCCCCGATCATACATCGGGGAGAAACGGTATCAGCGCACTTAACGTGCGCTGATACCGTTTCTGGGCTTCATACATCTACCCCATTAAAAGATGCTTGGGCCCATTTTCAGGTACCCCAAATTTGACAGGACTACTTATTTTGTCCGAAAAATACTCTTTATGCCATTCTTCACCACCTGTGCAAAGATGCTAATTAGAGGCAATTGTGCGAACTTAAGTACCCCAAACAGTTTAATTACGGTTATTCGGGCACTACTACCTTGTTCCCCAATGTTTCTGCATCTTTTTGGGGGGTTCAGGCTGATTTCCCCGATTCTGACACCACTTTCTGCCTGTTTTGACTTCGCGTATCGCCGTTTTCGCGTTTTTTTGGAATTGAATAGGGCGAATAGCGGGGTCACGCACAATAAGTTTCTACGGCCAAAAGACACGATGTAGGTGACAAGTCCGGCATACAAAGATTTTTCATGGGTGTGAAACTAATTGAATACGGCCCTAAGCTTGGAATTAGGGACATAATTACCACTGCAACCGCAGTTTTGCGACATCAGTCGCAACCTGCAACATACTTACCCCCACAACCACCATAACAGCCGCCAATGCCGACATGGCCAGTGTGTATCATATTACTGTATACGCTATTTTATGTCTGGTACCAGTACTTTGTATTTTTCTTAATAATATATGTGGAATACTAGTTTCTATTATTTGTATGTGTATATTCAAGGGTAATAATACATTTTCTTCGTAAATTGATCGTCTTCATGGTTTTTTTTGCCTCTCATGGAGCTGCTATTATTCCTTATTGCCATGTCAGGAAATATACCAAACCCATAATCGTTATGCTATATATAAGTGCTTTCTTTTTAGGCAGATGGTCATTTTGCAGTGATTTCCATAAATGAATTTGTCCCCAAGTTGGATTGTTACTTTATGGATGAACAAATAGATTGGGCAGACTGAATATAACGGGGCCTGGCTGCTATGTGGCTCTGTCAGGGCCCTGTAAGTGTAGAATAAGTTACTGTACAGCCTTCAGACATTTTTTTGAAGTTTATATACCAGATGCTTTGTCGGGAGAGTATAACGTCTCCAGATGTGCTGCACCTTTATGCTGTTCCTTTACAGTATATATTAATCCAGCCCTCGGCTACTGATATTCGATTTCTGCTACGTGTCACCTATAATACCACTTTAGGACCTGCGACCCCCAGGCGGCTGTGATTTGTGGCCATTATTCTACCCAGCCCCATGAGTGCAGCTCCCTGTAGATTTATTCGTTAATAGTATTTTATATTATAAATATATTATATTATGCGTATCGGAAGCACGGCACAGGCACTGAGATTGTCTTGCGATTCCGCACACACAGAGAACCCATTTGCAAAGTGAGTGATAAGTATTCAGCAAATGAGGGTGGTAACGAAAGGGGGGTTGTCAGAAAAAACACAGGCGTGTCTGACCGTTTAAACGCCGTTACATGGGCGTGCATATATCAGCCCTTGCGATCTCCTACGCGGCATGAGAGCCCTCTGCGTGTCAGGAGAGCTGCTGGGTCTGCGGCTGGAAGGAAGGAAAATCTCAAATATGTTACTATAGAGGTGAGATAGGAAAATGTGTTACTACACAGGTGATAAAGGGAAATTTAAAATATGTTACTACGGGGTGAGGGAGGGTAATGTGCTACAACAGAGGTGAGGGAGGGGAATGTGTTACTACTGGGTGAGGGAGGGGAATGTGTTACTATAGAGGTGAGGGTTAATGTGTTACTATGGGGTGAGGGAGGGGAATGTGTTATTACAGGGGTGAGCAGGGGTAATGTGTTACTACAGGGGTGAGTGAGGGTATTGTGTTACTACAGGTGTGAGTAAGGGATTGTATTTCTACACAGGTGAGGGGGGGGATCTCGAATGTATTACAACCCGGGTGAGGGAGGGAAATGTGTTACTACAGAGGTGAGGTAGTGGAATGTGTAGGTACACAGGTGAGGGAAGGTATTGTCTTACTATAGCAATGATGCATTACTATAGAGGTGAGAGAGGGAAATGTGTTACCACAGAGGTGAGGTAGTGGAATGTGTTAGTACACAGGTGAGGGAGGGTATTGTCTTACTATAGCAGTGATGCATTTTACTATAGAGGTGAAGATTAATGTGTTATTGGAGTGGTGAGATGGAAATGGAAACATTAAATATCTATGGTGTACCCGGGTACATCAGCTAGTATACTACAGATCTGTAAGCAGTAGATAGTAGTAGTAAGATAGTGGCAGGGGTAAGTAGTCAGAAAACACTTCCTCAATCTTTAATAATTAACACTTTAATTAAATATTTGTCTTGTTGCAAATAATAATTACAGTCATTAAAAGTTCATTAATTAGTGACGGAGAGTTGGGTGGGTTATATGTGCATACTGTTGTTGGACATTAGTGGCAGTGGGAGTTGTGGCCATCTTTCCGTGGTACCAATAGCAGCTGTGAACGGGTAGGTGAGGGGTATTTTGCAGGCGCACACCTTCCTCTGGCTCTTACTGCGCATGTCAGAGACTGCGGGGAGATGTACTAAGCCTTGGAGAGAGATAACGTACCAACCAATCAGCTCCTAACTGTCAGTTTACAAACTATGGGCCAGATGTACTAAGCTCTGAAAAAGTGATAAAGTGGAAAGTAATAAACCACCAACCAATCAGCTCCCAACTGTCATTTTTCAAACACAGCCTGTAACATGACAGTTAGGAGCTGAGTGGCTGGTCGTTATAACTCTCCAGTTTATCACCTTTCAGAGCTTAGTACATCTCCCCCTGTGTTTTAAAAAGGTCAGTTAGGAGTTGATTGGTTGGTACTTTATTGCTCACAATTTTAGCTCTCCCCCAAGGCTAAGTACATATCCACAGACTGTTTACTAGAGTATATAATAGATTTCTAAGAACCAAACAATAAAGCATATACTAGCAGCTGAGCGGCAGGGCGCTGGCAACGCTTAAAGTGTCACGTTACGCTCAGGTGTTGGGACATATTAAGCAGCAGAATGATTGAGTTGGAAAGTACAGTAAATACAGCTTAGAACGTTTATAATGTGTAAAATAACACGTCTGCTTCTATACTTGGTATTGGGCATTTCTGCACGAAACAAACTCAAATCAGGCGCTGATACAAAACCATAGTATAAATATAATATCACTGAGAGGTTCTTTTCATATGTCTCACAGCTGCAGAAACTATTATGTGTTTGTGATTTCACACAAATCTGTATCCAAAAAGACACAGTACAACAATAAATATATATTAGTTTTTGAGGTCTGGCATGTGAATTAAACACTCAAATACTCTAGAATACTTATATAAAGTTATTTATTGCACAGTGTAACAGTAAAAAGATTGCAATCGGTTGCTATTATATCAGTGTACAGTATATTCCTATAAAAAAAAATCACAATAAAATGGCATAAAAAAAAACATTAAGACAAAAAGAAAAAATAACGTCTCTTAGGTTTATACTCCAGGGGTCTATAAATTGGTCCCCTTTAATGGCTGTGTGTAAGCTCACCACAGCAGTTTTTATTTCCTTTTTGGGTGTAATTGATATTGTATCCAAGTAGATCTGTAAACAACAAGTTTAGCAGCGTATCCACTACGCGATGTTACTGAGCGATTGCATGATTACGACATCGTAATCGTGCAATCGCTCAGTAATTGTGCACAAAATCGGGCACAAATTGGACACTATTATGTCGGAAACGACCTGCGATGCGCGCTCCTGCTGGTCGTTTCCTGACGTCAATCATCTACTGAACATGCCGGTCACACTGCCGATAACGACAGACTGCCCATGTTCAGAGATGATTGATGTGCCTACACTGAACGATCAATCATTCAGTGTAGGAACTGCAGGGGATCAGCAACAACGGTACGATTACAATGTTGCAATCGTACTGCCGTGCCGCCATCGCCTAGTGAATGTGCGGCTTTAGTTTTAAAAAAAGCAAATTTTCAAAGTCCTGTTATTGCTGGCCCGGTTAACAGGATCTCCTGAGCTAAATTCTCCTTAGTGCCTTGAACCTGTGTAATATTATTAGCACAGGTTCATAAAACGCTGTGCCGTTTAGCTGTGTACTGTTTGTTATGCCGCATCCCCAGACAATGAGCGACTTGCATGTACAACCGCGTTTACTTGTCACCAGTCCGGTGGTAGAAATCTCCCCCTTACACAGAGCCGCTATCCCGGTGCACCAGCATCTGTGTAGGGGCACCTCTGTGGCTAGCGGTCAGCATCTGTGTAGGGGCACACCTCTGTGTCTAGCGGTCAGCATCTCTGTAGGGGCACCTCTGTGTCTAGCGGTCAGCGTCTGTGTAGGGGCACCTCTGTGGCTACCGGTCAGCATCTGTGTAGGGGCACCTCTGTGGCTAGCGGTCAGCATTTGTGTAGGGGCACCTCTGTGGCTAGCGGTCAGCATCTGTGTAGGGGCACCTCTGTGTCTAGCGGTCAGCATCTGTGTAGGGGCACCTATGTGGCTAGCGGTCAGCTTCTGTGTAGGGGAACACCTCTGTGGCTAGCGGTCAGCGTCTGTGTAGGGGCACACCTCTGTGGCTTGCGGTCAGCATCTGTGTAGGGGCACCTCTGTGGCTAGCGGTCAGCATCTGTGTAGGGGAACCTCTGTGGCTAGCGGTCAGCATCTGTGTAGGGGCACCTCTGTGGCTAGCGGTCAGCATCTATGTAGGGCACCTCTGTGGCTAGTGGTCAGCATCTGTGTAGGGGCACCTCTGTGTCTAGCGGTCAGCATCTGTGTAGGGGCACCTCTGTGGCTAGTGGTCAGCATCTGTGTAGGGGCACCTCTGTGTCTAGCGGTCAGCGTCTGTGTAGGGGCACCTCTGTGTCTAGCGGTCAGCGTCTGTGTAGGGGCACCTCTGTGTCTAGCGGTCAGCGTCTGTGTAGGGGCACCTCTGTGGCTACCGGTCAGCATCTGTGTAGGGGCTCCTCTGTGGGTAGCGGTCAGCATTTGTGTAGGGGCACCTCTGTGGTTAGCGGTCAGCATCTGTGTAGGGGCACCTCTGTGGTTAGCGGTCAGCATCTGTGTAGGGGCACCTCTGTGGCTAGCGGTCAGCACGGTCAGCATCTGTGTAAGGGCACACCTCTGTGGCTAGCGATCAGCAAAAGTGATGTCTCCAGGCAAGTTGTCATCCACTGCAGGCATGAAGCAATTGATCCACACTTGTAAAGGAACAAACGTGGTGAAACTTGTTCCTTTACAAGTGTGGATCTTCGTGTTTGTGTGTCCTCAGTGTGGGGTTGTCAGCAGTGCGTGTGTGCTGGCAGTGTCGGCAGTTCTGGGGTGCCGGCGGTGTCGGCAGTGCGTCGGTGTCCTCAGTGCGGGAGTTCTGGCGGTGTCGGCAGTACGAAGATGGCGGCAGTGTCCTCAGTGCAGGGGGTGCCAACGGTGATAGCACTGTGGGCGGCGGTGTCCTCAGTGGGGTGGGGGCCAACATCTTGCATGCCTCATTGAAGTCTATGGGGAAGCGCTGATAGGCTGAGAGTCATGACAGATGGCTCTCTCAGCCAATTAGCGCTCAGCCCATTGATTTCAATGGGACTTTTCAATTTCGCGCCTGAATAAAAAACGCAAGATCCGACAGTGGGATCTCAAGGTTTTGACTCGGATAGGGATCTGAGGCAGACAGGGATATCCGATCTGCGGCTCGGATCGCCTCGGATCCTGGAAGTTCAGAGTGTTTTGGATTCCAAGGAATCCAAAACGCTCATCTCTAATCCAAATAAGCTTCAACTACAAAATATTTTTAAGTACAGGAGATAGAATACATGTTATGTGCATTGTGCTGTATTATATACAGTATATAACATTTCCAAACATTAACTTATTCTAATAATAATGACACGGAGACAGATGTGGCGTTTTAAACTGGTCTGCCTTTTTATTGATAAAATAATCAATAACTTAACTATGGTGGCGGCCGAAAGAAACAGCAGCCATCATCGGTCAATGACTACCAAATCAGAAGACTAGAAAAACTTGCAGGGCCAATTGCCCACTCAACAAGTCCATATGTCACATGAGACTCCTCCATACCTTCCAACGCACGGTTAGCCAACCAAGGCTGCTGACCCCAGCAGGGACAATCAGTGAAAAGGTATATCAAACGGAAGTGACCTATTAGCCAGCTCACTGACCTCCCGGCTTCAGCTCTTTCCCGCCCAACGCCAAAGAAAAAAGGTGACATCAAAAATAGGCAAAAAATAATAAATTGGGAGGGAGGGGAAAAAGCTGAAAAGAGGCTGACTCCTATCTGCAGCTGCCTTAAGTAACCTGTAGCTCCTCCCACACCATGCCTTAATAACTCTACCATTGGCTACGCACTGAAACAGATTAACCCTCTACTATCTATGCGGCTATGAGGTACCACAGTCCTATAGCCTAGTGCAGGGGTGGGGATTTTCTGCAGAGGGCCATTTTGATATATATAACATTATTTCACGGGCCTGGTGCAGGCCACGCCCCCTCTGTGTGATGTCACACGAGGTGGGGCCACTATCGCCAGTGATTACAGCAATGCCTGGAGCATCCTGAGGATGCACCAGGGAGCTGTACGGGCAGCGGTGTGACCATCTGAAGCATCGTAAGGACGCTCCATGTGGCACTGCTGCATAGATTCTGGCTGCAGGGTGCCAATCTAGATGAGGCTAGCAGTAAAAATCTCCGAGGGCCAGACCAAATGATTCCGGGGTCCTTATACGGCCCCGGGCCTGAGGTTCCCCATCCCTGGCCCAGGGGTTTAAAGTCCGTCCGGCACACATGAGTGACCTCCATCTTCATTATGTTACATAGGACTTAGGGATCTACTTACTAAGCAGTGTTAGGAGACAGAGTGAAAAGTGAGAAGTCTGTGATAAGGTGCCAGCCAATCAGCTCCTCACTGTCAGTTTTCAAACACAGCCTGTGAGATGACAGTGAGGAGCTGATTGGCTGGCACCTTATCACAGACTTATCACTTTTCACTCTGGCCCTCATTCAGAGCCGTACGCTCTGAGCAGAGCGCACGCTCTGAATGAGGGCCGGGCTCCATTTTCATGGAGCGTCCTCCTGGACGCTCGTATAGCTGTGGGTCACCACCCACAGGCTATACGAGCGTGCATTTTGATGGCCGCGATGGTCGAGACCATCGCGACCATCGAAATTGCGAGCCGGAGCCTGCAGTTGAGGTTTTCAACCGCAAGCTCCGGAGTGATTTTGGCTCTATCAGAGCCAAAATCACTCCCACTGACATCACTAGTGATGTCAGTGGGCCGGCTTCTGACGGGAGGCGTTCCCGTGGGAACGCCCCCGTCAGGGAGGCACGCCCCCGGCACGCCCACCAAAGGGGGCGTGCTGTCAATCAACATTGACAGCACGCCCCCTTTGATCGGACACAACGAGCGAAGGACTTTCCTTCGCTCGTCGCGTCTGGCGCATGCGCACGACGGAGCTCCCTCCGTCGTGCGCATGCTCAGTGCATAACATCGACCCACTTGCGAGCGGACAGCCGCTCGCGAGTGGGTCTGAATCAGGCCCTCTGTCTCCTAACACTGCTTAGTGACTAAGGGGTCTATGTACTAAGCAGTGATAAGAGACAGAGTGAAAAGTGATAAGTCAGTGATAAGGTACCAGCCAATCAGTTCCCAACTGTCATCTCACAGGCTGTGTTTGAAAAATGACAGTTGGGAGCTGACTGGCTGGCACCTTATTACACACTTATCACTTTTCACTCTGTCTCTTACCCATACTTGCCTACCCTTCCGATTTGGTCGGGAGCCTCCCGAAAATCGGGTGCCGCTCCCGACCTCCCGGGATGGCAGACAAGTCTCCCGGCTGCCGCTGACCCCTCCTGTCTCACTGCCGACCCCCCCTGTCCCACCGCAGTCTCCCGGCAGTGAAGGGGGCGGTGACGCGATTCGCGTCATTTTGGCACCGCCCCCCGCTTCCCACTGCCTGTAATATCGGCAGTGTGTAGGGGGGCGGGGCCAAAATGACGCGCTCGCGTGGCTCCGCCCCCAAAAACATCTCATCTTGCCGCCCCCGTCTGCTAGCCACGCCCCCCCCAATAATGCCGATCTGGCTGCTCCCTCCCGGAAGGGGCAGCCAGATAGTCGGCATGTATGCTCTTATCACTGCTTAGTACATAGACCCCTAGATCCCTTAATCAGTTAGTATTTCTTTTTGGACCTGTAAAATTGATGCAATATTGGTGCAACCATAAGACAATGACGTGTAGTTTTTTATTTTGTAAGCTGCGCGTCCGGATGCTGGGAAACGCCACCAAGTGTCACATTACCGTTGGGTGATGGTACATAATACACAGAAGAATTATTGATTTTCAAGACATTGACGGACGCTGGAAAGTAAATAGAATATAGTACATTTATAATGTGTAAAATAAGCCTTCCTGGAATCATTCCCTGAAGCAATCTGCACATTATCCAAAATATCTGGAGGTGTTTTATTTAACTTAAACAGAGAACTGGCGACTAAGTATCTGACCCAGAAAAACAATGCCACGTGTCCCGGTATCTCGGCAGCAATTATCGGCACAATGATGTACAATAAGGGGTAGATTTACTAAAGTGAGAGTTTTTAGAAGTGAGTTTTAGAAGAGCTGTTGCCCATAGCAACCAATCAGATTCTACTTAACATTTAACTAGCACCTTCTAGAAGATAATAGCTAGAATCTGATTGGTTGCTATGGGCAACATCTCTTCTAAAACTCACTTCTAAAGACACTCACTTTAGTAAGTTTACCCCTAAGTATCAGGATAGAAAACAGAATTCATAATACATCTAATTATTAGCTAGTATACTGCATACATGCCTACTCTCCCGATTTGGCCGGGAGCCTTCCGAAAATCGGGTGCCGCTCCCAGCCCCCCGGAAAAGTAGGCAGGCCTCCCGACTTTTCCAGTCCACCCCGCAATGTAATGCTTAACCCCCGCTGCGGAGGGGCTGATGGCGCGATTCGCGCTGAATTTCGTCATCATAACCCCACCCCCCGCATAGCAATGCCGGAAATATCGGCATTTTGTTGTGGGGGGCGGAGCCTAAATGACACTATCGCGTGGCTCCGCCCCCAGTCCCGCCCCTAAACACTTGTAAAGTGCCCGGCCACGTCCCTCTATACAGGCCCCGCCCCCCTGCTACACCGACCTGGCTGCTTCCTCCCGGTGGAAGCAGCCAGGATGTAGGCAAGTATGGTATACTGTAGTCAGGGAGCGGTTTGGGTTTCAGGTGAGCTGGGCTGAAGGAATATTTTACTTATTCATTGTTTATTAATTCATTATTTACATACATTTTTCATTTATTCAATTGTTGATTAGATTTATAGGGGGGTAGTAAGGAAATGTAAGATAGGGAGATGGAGGGTACATTTGGGGGTTATTTGGCACAAAATCTCAATATTCAGATTGTTGGCTTTGTAGATGTCGACAGTCGGCAATCTGCATGTCGATATAGTGTTTTTATCGGATTTTAGCCCTAACCGCAGCCTAACCCTAAACGAACAATAACGCTAACACTAAAATGGTCTGTTGACATTCGCCATATTGACATTATGACAATGGGCCCCCTGATTCACTACCGATCACAACTGTGATTACGCAATAAATCAGCCGATTGTTATGTTCTGTGCATGTGTATGTATTGCAGTGTGTGTGTGCGAACCGTGCACTGTGATCGGAGAGATTCCGCAAACCCATCGCAGAGTGATTGACAGAAAGTGTCGTTTGTGGGAGGTGATGGTGGGGTGGTCGGCGGAACGCAGGCATGCCAGGGTGTTTGAACACCGTTGCAGGGGCGTACATAAATTAACCACTGCGATGCCTTATGCAGCCTGAGGACTCATAGGGCTCTATTTATCAACATTATTTTTACTAAAATAATGTGAAAAAGGGTGTGTTCACACCCTTTTCACATTGTTAGTATCACCTATAGTTATTACAGGGCAATTGGAGTAGAATTCGTAAAATTCTACTCCAACCCCTAAGTATCACTTATTTTTAGTAAAGCAGATCGCATTTCCCATAACTGTAATGGGAAATGTGATCTGACCATAGTTACTAAAAATAAATGCGAAAAAAATACTGGGGAAAGCCCTGTGATAATAACGCCCAGTGTTGGACTGGGGCATGAAAGGCCCACCGGGGGAATGCAGTGATAGGGGCCCATACTTAGAGCTCTGGGCCCCTTTAAATATATATATATATAGTAAATACTGCTAGTGAATGCATGATAATGTACCAGATTAATAACAGCAATGTATTATAGAAAATACACAATAGTCCTGTGCAGTATAATTCAAGTGCACAGTCTGGAACCTGTTCCCTAAAGAAGGGGGTGGGCCCTCAGGCAGTGGGGCCCACCGGGGGTTTCCCCTGTGGGCCAGTCCGACCCTGATAACGCCACCAGGAGGTGGCGTTATCCAACGTCTCCCCCGGTTACCGGCCTCCTGCCCTGCTCTAACGTGGAGAGTAGAGCTTGGAGTCGGTCCCTGTAATCAGCTGTGTGGTCTAAACAGACCGCAAGCTGATTACTGTAAAAAAAAGAAAAAAATAATAGTAAAAAAAAAAATTTACTTACCTGACTCCAGGGACCGGTGATCGGGCCTCTGGTGATGACTCCCCTCCAGTCAGCTGGTCTCCCACAGTGCACTGCTGCCCGGTCATCAGGTGATCGGGCAGCAGTGCAGTATGGGAGATCACCTGACCAGAGGAATGGGGAACATCACCGGAGGCCTGGAGCATGCAGGTAAGTGTAAGTAAGGGAGGGGGGGTCGAGGGGGGGTCCACGATTGCGGGGGCAGGGCTTAGCACTGGGGGGCGGGGCTTAGCGCCGGAGGGGTGGTAGCAGCGGCGACCGGTCGGCGCATGCGCGGGCTCCGAAGGGGATTAGCAGGGACAGAGCTTTATCGCAAGCTCTGTCCCTGCAAGGGATTTGTAGTAAATCCCTGTGATATTGCCTGAATTCGCAATGCGAATTCACTCGGTAATTTCACACTACAATCTGCATTACCAATGCGGATTGTAGTAAATAGAGCCCATAGTGTGCGTGGTTGTTAGCAATTCCTGAGTAAGGTCAGAGCCTGTGTAAGTGTGTGTGAGGATGTGACGGTACTCCATGTTACTGATGGTTTCTCAGTCTTGTGTAATCACTGTGGACCTCATTCAGAGTCATTCGTTGCGGCCGCACGGTCGTAAGGGAAAAGGGGCCGGATATGCAAATGAAGCGCTCGCAAGTTGCGTCGTTAAGATGGGATTGTCAGCTGGACGAGCGCGAGGAGGATGCGGCCGTAAGACTAAAAACACGCCCCCTTCTCGTTCGCAATACACGTCATCTCCGGGCGTATATAAGGATTAATATAGACCATCGGAGCTGACTCGTAGAGCTTAAGGTTAACCATACCCTCTCTTAAGCACTACGATCAAGTCAGTGTAAAAACCTCCCATGTCACATGTGCCATGACACTACTTAGTTAATTATGCACTCCCATAAAACGCCGTTTGCATAGTCAGGCACGACTGCGTTCGGATCTCCACTCCCCCGTTCACAAGCACCTTCCACGGTTACCACCCACAAACGGCTCAATCTGTCACTCAAACTAACGACCTGGCTGTGTTCAAGGAGAGAGCAATTTCTGATCGTAACAGCTAGTTTGCGCACGCGCCTTGCGAATTTTACGCATGCGCAGTTTAGCGAACATCGGTTGCGTACGACCGAGCAGCTGCAACGACCGACTCTGAATGAGGTCCTGTGTGTGATGAGGTTAGTAATTCCTGAGTAAGGTCAGACCCTGTGTAAGTGTGTGTGAGGATGTGATGGTACTCCATGTTACTGATGGTCTCTCAGGGCTCTATGTATTAACATTATTTTTACTAAAATAAAGTGAAAAAGGGTGTTTTCACACCCTTTTCACATTATTTTAGTTTCACCTGTAGTTATTACAGGGCAATTGGAGTAGAATTAGTAAAATTCTACTCCAACCCCCAGTATCACTTATTTTTAGTAAAGTAGATCGCATTTCCCATAATTGTAATGGGAAATGTGATCCGACCTAAGTTACTAAAAATAAATTGTAAAAAAATACCGGGGGAAGCCCTGTGATAATAACGCCACCTGGCGTTATCCAGGGTCTCCCCCGGTTACCGGGCTCCCACTCTGCTCTAACGGGGAGAGCAGAGGCGGGAGCCGGTACCAGTAATCAGCTATGTGGTCTAAGCAGACCGCAAGCTGATTGCTGTACAAAAAAGAAAAAAAAAATTAAACATTTTTTTTTTCCTTACCTGAATCCAGGGACCGGTGATCGGGCCTCAGGTGATGGCTCCTCTCCGGTCAGCTGGTCTCCCATAGTACACTGGGGCCCGGTCATCAGGTGATCGGGCCCCAGTGCAGTATGGGAGATCACCTGATCGGGAAGCCCGGAGAAGATCACCGGAGGCCAGGAGGATGCAGGCAAGTGTAATGAAGGGAGGGGGGGGTCGCGGGGGTCCGCGATCGCGGGGGTCGGGGCTTGGGGGCAGGGCTTAGCGTCAGTGGGGGGGTAGTAGCGGTGGTTGGTCGGTGCATGCACGGGCTCTTAGTCGCGGTATTTTTTCCGAAAATACCGCGACTAGAGTGCGGATGGAATCCGCAGGGACAGAGCTTTATCGCAAGCTCTGTCCCTGCAAGGGATTTATAGTAAATCCCTGTGATATTGCCTGAATTCGCAATGCGAATGCACTCGGTAATATCACACTACAATCCGCATTCAATATGCGGATTGTAGTAAATAGAGCCCTCAGTCTTGTGTAATCACTGTGTGTGATGGGTTTAGTAATTCTTCAGTAAGGTCAGAGCCTGTGTGTGTGAGGCTCTAATGGTACTCCATGTTACCGATGGTCTCTCAGTCTTGTGTAGTCACTGCGTGTGATGAGGTTAGTAATTTCTGAGTAAGGTCAGAGCCTTAGTTAATTATGCACTCCCATAAAACGCCGTTTGCATAGTCAGGCACGACTGCGTTCGGATCTCCACTCCCCCGTTCACAAGCACCTTCCACTGTTACCACCCACAAACGGCTCAATCTGTCACTCAAACTAACGACCTGGCTGTGTTCAAGGAGAGAGCAATTTCTGATCGTAACAGCTAGTTTGCGCACGCACCTTGCGAATTTTACGCATGCGCAGTTTAGCGAACATCGGTTGCATACGACCGAGCAGCTGCAACGACCGACTCTGAATGAGGTCCTGTGTGTGATGAGGTTAGTAATTCCTGAATAAGGTCAGAGCTTGTGTAAGTGTGTGTGAGGATGTGATGGTACTCCATGTTACTGATGGTCTCTCAGTCTTGTGTAATCACTGTGTGTGATGGGTTTAGTAATTCTTCAGTAAGGTCAGAGCCTGTGTAAGTGTGTGTGAGGCTCTAATGGTACTCCATGTTACCGATGGTCTCTCAGTCTTGTATAGTCACTGCGTGTGATGAGGTTAGTAATTTCTGAGTAAGGTCAGAGCCTGTGTAAGTGTGTGTAAGGCTATGATGGTACTCCATGTTACCGATGGTTTCTCAGTCTTGTGTAATCACTGTGTGTGATGAGGTTAGTCATTCCTGAGTAAGGTCAGACCCTGTGTAAGTGTGTGTGAGGCTGTGATGGTACTCCATGTTCCTGATGGTATCTCAGTCTTGTGTAATCACTGTGTGATGAGGTTAGTAATTCCTGAGTAAGGTCAGACCTGTGCAAGTGTGTGTGAGGATCTGATGGTGCTCCATGTTACTGATGGTTTCTCAGTCTTATGTAGTCACTGTTTGTGATGAGGTTAGTAATTCCTGAGTAAGGTCAGAGCCTGTGTAAGTGTGTGTGAGGCTGTAATGGTACTCCATGTTACCGATGGTTTCTCAGTCTTGTGTAGTCACTGCGTGTGATGAGGTTGGTAATTCCTCAGTAAGGTCAGAGCCTGTGTAAGCGTGTGTGAGGCTGTGATGGTACGCCATGTTTCTGATGGTTTCTCAGTCTTGTGTAATCACTGTGGACCTCATTCAGAGTCGGTCGTTGCGGCCGCATGGTCGTAAGGGAAAAGGGGCCGGATATGCAAATGAAGCACTTGCAAGTTGCGATGTTAAGATGGGATTGTCAGCTGGACGAGCGAGGGGAGGATGCGGCCGTAAGACTAAAAACACGCCCCCTTCTCGTTCGCAATACACGTCATCTCCGGGCAAATAAGGATTAATCGAGACCATCGGAGCTGGTCGTAGAGCTTAAGGTTGTCCATACCCTCTCTTAAGCACTACGATCATGTCAGTGTAAAAACCTCCCATGTCACATGTGCCATGACACTACTTAGTTAATTATGCACTCCCATAAAACGCCGTTTGCATAGTCAGGCACGACTGCGTTCGGATCTCCACTCCCCTGTTCACAAGCACATTCCACTGTTACCACCCACAAACGGCTCAATCTGTCACTCAAACTAACGACCTGGCTGTGTTCAAAGAGAGAGCAATTTCTGATCGTAACAGCTAGTTTGCGCACGCGCCTTGGGAATTTTACGCATGCGCAGTTTAGCAAACATCGGTTGCGTATGACCGAGCAGTCGCAACGACCGACTCTGAATGAGGTCCTGTGTGTGATGAGGTTAGTAATTCCTGAATAAGGTCAGAGCCTGTATAAGTGTGTGTGAGGCTGTGATGGTACTCCATGTTACTGATGGTATCTCAGTCTTGTGTAGTCACTGCGTGTGATGAGGTTAGTAATTCCTGAGTAAGGTCAGAGTCTGTGTAAGTGTGTATGAGGTTGCGATGGTACTCCATGTTACTGTTGCTAAGTATTACGGATGTGTGTAAGGTAAAGTGGGCGTCCTTATGTTATGCATCGGCGGCATAGCGATTGCAGTGGATTAGCATACTTTGGCAGTGAGACTGCGTGCGTAATCTCTATTGCAATTTCGATCTGTAGTGAATCAGGCCCACAGTCGGCATTTTGTTGAGATTCTGAATGACGACATAATCACAACGTAGCTTTCGAGGGTGTGGATAGTAGAAAGAATATAAGTCTCACTTGAAGCACAACCCACCCCCATTGTAGAACCATCTCTATCATAACAGTTGCGATCGGTAATGAATCAGGCGCTCTATCTGCATTATTTACTCGTGTTCACTGCAGTGCGCAACCACTGCTGCAAATAACAAGCGCTCGTTACATCTGCATGTCAGACGTGATTTATCTTACGTGAACTGTCACATTATCTGGAAGTGTCACACATTGCTGCAGTTTATCGTATTTCCCTGAAATTGTTCAATAGGACTGAATTTCATTCTTGCAATGCATTGGGTGAGTGTGTGCCTGTGCGTATCTGTGTGTCAGGGCCAACTCCAGGGTGCCGAGCACCCTGTGCCAGCTCTACAAAGAGGGGGCATTGCCTAATTACCATAGGCAGAGCCGTAACTAAACTTTTTGGTGCCCTGTGCCAGAGAGAGCATTGGCGCCCCCCTCCATTTTTTAAATAGGGACATAAGATAGTGCACCTGAAAAAGGGCCATGGCCTCATGGGGAAGGGCCAGGGAAGAGATAGGGGAGGCCAGGAGATGCTGGGGATAAAAGAAGAGGAAGCTACAAGTGAGAATGGTAATAATCAGGAAAGTTTACAGACACATGAACAGCGCCCCCTGCCCTGCGGTGCCCTGTGCCATGGCACTGGTCGCACTGCCCTAGTTACGGTCCTGACCATAGGCCATGCCCCATGTGTGACATTAATTGGAGGCGTGTCCGCATGGCACGCCTCTAAATAACGTCAAGGTGGGGGGGAGCCTGACTAGCTGGGTTCCCCCAGCCCTCTCGCATCACTGAATGGATGCCGAGTGCATTTGTACAGCATCCATTCAGACTCCGGCCACTGTCCTGCTGAAATTGGGATGTTGGGGAGGGCCCCTGGGTGGCACCCCTGTTCGACCGCACTGGTCGAACACCCCTAGAGCCAGCCCTTTTGTGTGTGTGCATGTGTGTATGTGCATGTCTGTGTGTGTGTGTGTGTCTGCATGTCTGTGTGTAGGGGGGGTTAGCTAGTACATAAGGCATCTCGTGTATGCCGCAGGGTCCAAAATAATTTTATTTAGTGCAAGGGCCCACGCAACTCATTGATTAGAGGATGCTGTAACTTTGCTAATGCGTTTCACCTGCCTCGGCTCCTACCACAATTTAGGAGCAGATCTCTTATGCAGCTTTATTCCAATTACGCAAAGTTGTATTGAAGCATTTACCATAATTTTCTAGAGTAGGCAACACAGATGTTTTCTATAACCGTTCATTATGGTGGCCGGACTCGGAGGCCTCTTCCCTTTGAAGGACTGATTAACATTCACTGTGTTTTCCGGCAAGTTTTCCTTTTGTCAATGTACCTTCAGGCATTTCTTCGGTGTCACTATCACTTTTGTTTTTTTTTTCATTTTCAGGAGGGCGCCCCCTGGAAAATGCAAATACAAACCTTTTCCAGTCAAAACCAGGAGTAAAGTGGTTCCATTTATTCCACGTGAAAGTAAGTAGATGTACACCGTGAATGTAGATGTAGTGGCGTTAATTGAATTACTGCTTGTAAGGTGCATTTGTCTAGGGTAAGAGCAGCTTCTCCTATCGGTATTCATCTCCCGGTGTCTCTTGTGTTACAGGAGTTGGGAAATAAAACTATGTGTAGCCAAAGGGATCATCAGGAGCTCACATTAGCACTGAGTAATCTTTGGCCCCTCGTACAAGCGGGAGTATGGATATCCTAATTCCTCCTACCTGACCCCCCATCTTCCCCATTTATTGTAAGCACAGTATACACTAGGGAGAGACATCCATAAATGACTTCTAACCATTGGTGGTAGATAGCAGGGACCGGACTGGTCACCTGGTTCTTCTGGCAAATGCCAAAAGGGCCGTTGACCTGATGGGCTGGTACGGCAGCCTGAAAGCCTGGCTGTACAACGCTGCTTTCTGGCACTCTGCCGGACCGGCATACAGAGAGGCAGGGTGTGCCATGAGACCACTCCCCCGTGACTCGAGACGCCCTGTGAGAGGCATGATGTGCCGGTCCAAAGTCTTTGAGTTTGAACTGAGTAAGAACTTGACATCTGCTATCGGGGTTTCTTGACTGTACATTGCAACATGTGAGATCTCCTCGTAGTCAACGCTGGATTTTTTTTAAAGTAGCCCTTGGCAACAACTCCGACTTTGTAGCGATCAAATCTTCCATCAGTCTTCAGTTTCTTCCAGAAGACCCACTTGTTTTATGGTCACTCGGCCTGTCCACAATGGTCCATGTGTCATTGTTGTTTAAAGCTTTATACTCTTTATCTATGGCTCTTGCCAGTGGCTGTGTGACTTTGTTTCTTGGAGGGTCTGAAGTTCACAGCAGAGAAAGTTTGCAAATTCCTTTTGTCCAGTACTGAATAGCTTAATATAGTCCGTGCTCCTTCAACAATTGTTCTATTTGCCCTATGATCATGCTGTTCTGTCCTGGTGTCTAGGCAAATGTTAGTTAGGGGCTGGGATGCCACTTGTCAGAATCCTGACAGCGGCATTCTGACAGTCAGAATCCAGACAGCATAAGGTAAGAAACCTAACACTAACCCTTACCCCTGCCGCTAACCCTAACACTCCCTCCCCGATGCCTATCCCTAACCTCCACCTCCCCGCACCCTAAACCTAACCCTCCCCTCTTAGTGCCTAACCCTCCACCCTTAGTGCCTTACCCTCCACGCTTAGTGCCTAACCCTTACCCTCCCCATAGTGCCTAACCCTAACCCTAGCTCTCCCCTAACCCCCAATACTTACCTTCAGGAGGCCATCGGTTGGGATTCTGGAGTCATGATCCCAGTGCTGATATTTAGACCGTCGGCATCCCGCATCCTGGAATGCTGACTGCATCCCGTTAGTTAGTGTTAAATGCCTTTCCTGTAGAGATAGACAGCTGATCTGTATTTTCATATTCGCCACCATTACTAGACCTTATTACTGTTATCTTCAGGACCGTCTGATTTTCTACTAGACTTGTGTACTCCACAATTTTGGTTGTACCTTTACTCGTGCTTATCAGAAAGTATACATGCATCGTCCTTGTAGCATCATCTATGAATAATGTAGCCAAAAATATTAAATTCATTACTTTTTTCAAGGGCGCTGTGCTTCCCAAAACCCTTCTCTCTGTGATATTTCCTTATTCGTAAACATAAAAAAACAAAATAAAAAAGAAAATAGTGTAATATTGACACAATAATAAAACCAACCCAAGTGTCCAATATAAAAGTGTTCTTTAAATGCTGCCTCCACCAATATTAAATTAATATTCAGTTAGTGGGCTCAGTGAGGGGTCTATGGGCCAGATTCAGAGCCGCTCGACTATTTGCGAGCGCACACTCTGAATCAGGGCGGGGAGTATCTTTTTATTTATTATTTCCTGTCCGCTCGCTAAGCTGTGGGTGCCCACCCACAGCTAGTGCGAGCGGGCAGGAGATGGTCGCGATTATTGCGACCATCGGCATTGCGAGGAGACCCTTGTGGTAGGGTCTCAGCACTCGCAATGCCGAGTGGACTTCCGGCTCTCATAGAGATCACAAGTGATGTCAGTAGGTACGCTCACAAACGGCAGGCGTTCCTTCGGGAACACCTCCGTTTGTTCAGCCACCCCCCCTACCCGCCTACAAAATGGGGCAAGCTGTCTATCAACATCGACAGCCGCCCTGTTTTGCTGCGAGCTTCGGAGCGAGTGAAGGTTTCACTCGCTACGGGGCTCACGCACGTGCGCACTGGGCCACCATCGACCCGCTTGCGAGTGCTATGCGCTTGCGAGCGGGTCTGAATTAGGCCCTATGTACTAAGCCTTGGAGAAAAAGTGGACGGCGATAATGTACCAACCAATCAGCTCCTGTCATTTTTTAAACACCGGCTGTAAAGTGACAGGCGCTGATTGGTTGGTAGTTTATCCCTCTCCATGGCTTAGTGTTCTCAGTTGCTCTTACTACTGTAGCTCCATGTAATTGGAGGGCGGCTCTCAGGGTCTCAGGATCTTTAAACTTTTCCCTTTGAATTATCCTTCCGATGATAATTTGACTGTAGATACCATAAAAGAGAGGAAAAGCTCCAAGTATTTACCTTCGTTACTTTAAAAGAGTACATTTAATGGTTACGCTTACAAATAGCTTAAAGGGTAACAGCATGTATAAAATGTTGCTGTACGCCTTTCCAGGCTCACTATCTGATACACAGAGAGACAGTAACATTAAAAGTGCTGCACTCAGACTGCCAGGGTCCAGTCTGGGGGGCCCTTCGGCGTTCTTCTCGCCTCCTGCTGACCGGTTTCGATACAGTTATCTTTCTCATAGCGGGTGGTGAGTTTTAAAATCAGCTGTTTTTTATTCCTGCTGTGGTCCAATAGGAATCCTTCTCTCCGTCACATGAGCTATGGGAACTCACAGCAGGTCTCCCTGCATCCCACTAGAGGGGAAGCAGTATGACATTGTGGATGAGATGTACTAAGAGAGAAATAAAGTACCAACCAATCAACTCATAACTGTCAGTTTACAGGCTGGGTTTGAAAAATTAGTTAGGAGCTGATTGGTTGATACTTTATTGACAGCAAAAAAAAAAAACGCACTGGTCCAATCCGACCAACAGTGGAGTTCTATAAGGTGTGTGCTGCCAACTACTAATTGGTATATATACTAAAAAGGGATAGAGTAGTAGCACTAGTAGGAAAAATATCAATGTAATATAAAAAATAACCTTTATTAGATATTCCTTAAAAATACTGTGTATGTTCCCATCCGAAGGTAGAAGTAATGGCGAAGTAATTAAAAATTATAGATCAAAGAGATGAGAATAAAGATTAAAATAGTATGCCTGGGGTGCTTGCACACACTTACTGTAACTCGGAAGTATACTCCTTTAATTATCAATGTGTAAGGGGTATTATCCTCCCATATGCAAAAGAACCAAACAGGGTAAAGTCAATAAATATGTAGAGGTCAATCAAAGCTTAGGGCCTGATTCAGAGCCATTCGTAAGCGGCCGCTCGTTCGCTCCGAGCGATGTTTGCCCAACTTGCGCATGCGTACGGATCGTAATACGCATGCGCGAACCAGTCAGTGCGGCCGAAAATCGTTTGTTCGCTATATAGCGAATGCCTGCTACTTTGAGTGACAGGATGAGGCGTATGTGGGTGGTAACAGGGGAAGGTGCTTGAAAACGGGGAGTGGAGATCAGAACGCAGGCGTGCTTAAAGGTCAAAACGGGCGTTTTATGGGTATGCATAATTAATACAGCAGCGTCATTGACCACGTCACTGGGTTATTTTATAGCCAGAACTGCTCGCAAGATTGCGGTAGCAAAAACCAACCACAAGAATAGCGAGCAGTTCATACCCTGGTCGATGTACTCGATTAATCTAATAAATAGCGGACATGACGTAGGATGCGAGCGGCCAGGGGGCGTATTTTTTTTCAAAAAACCACCGCAAGTTTTGTTCGCTCGTTCAGACATAGAGGCGTGAACAGACCGCAAAGAGCCAACGGTTCATTTGAATAGCCACCCCGATTTTCTGGACAAGCGACCGCAAATAGCGTCCGACTCTGAATCAGGCCCTTATTGTTCTATTATGAGATTATGATTTGCAGAAATAAATCTTATATCTGAGAAACTGTGTAGTGACTGATGTTTCTATAACTGTAAAATGAAAGAGTAAACCGATTAATATCAATTTGATGACTGGAATTAAACCACACGTTAAGGGGTAATCCTGTTATCATAAAACTATGGGCCTGATTCAGAGCCGCTCGCAAAAAGCGAGCGCTCGCTCTAAATCAGGGCGTGCGCTTTTTTTTTTTTTGTTGCGGCCTCTTGGCCGCTCACATAGTTGTAGGTGACCACCCACAGCTTATGCGAGCGGCCATGATGATGGTCGCGATTGTCAAGACCATTGCGACCATCGGGCTTGCGACAAGACCCTTGCGGTAGGGTCTCGTTGCGCCAAGCCCAAGTGGACTTCCTGCACTATTAGAGCAGGAAGTCCACCTACTGACATCACTAGTGATGTCAGTAGGGCCGCCCACAAACGGCAGGCGTTCGCATGGGAACGCCTCCGTTTGTGAAGCCACGCCAGGCCTACAAAATGGGGCGAGCTGTCGATCAACATCAGGTGTGCTGCTTCCCTGCTGCTGTGTGTGTGTGTAAGGAAGGAGTCCTCTACCCAGGAGAGGGACCCCCTAACCTAACTGTGTCACAGTATATATATATATATATCTCTACATATATACTGTAATAATGGTTAAATAGAACAAACTACTACAGTGTTGTCTAGTTGAAAATCAAATGTTTTTATCCTAATGGTAAACTAAGTAATGAATATTTAGACCAGTGGTCACCAACCTTAACTGAGGTGTGAGCTACTTTAGTAAAATGAAAATGAAACCTTCAAAGAAAACAACAATGCATTTAATTATTACAGTGATATTGTTGTAGTTTGCAAATAAAATTTAAGCAGAGGCACATTTCACTGTTAATTACCGGCTCCAAGGAGGTACGTGCAGTTGAGGAGCAAAAGATATAGGGCCTGATTCAGACCCACTCGCGAGCGGCTGTCCGCTCGCAAGTGGGTCGATGGTGTGCACTGCGCATGCGCACGACGGAGGGAGCTCTGTTGTGCGCATGCGCGAGACGAGATGAGCGAAGGACTTTCCTTCGCTCCTTGTGTCTGATCAAAGGGGGTGTGCTGTCGATGTTGATTGACAGCACGCCCCCTTTGGTGGGCGTGCCTGCCAGATGGAGGCGTTCCCAAGGGAACGCCTACCGTCAGAAGCCGGCCCCACTGACATCACTAGTGATGTCAGTGGGAGTGATTTTGGCTCTGATAGAGCCAAAATCACTCCTGGCCTTGCGGTTGAGAAACTCAACCGCAGGATTCTGCTCGCACTAGCGATGGTCGCGATGGTCAAGACCATCGCTACCATCATCCTGCACGCTCGTATAGGCTGTGGGTGGTGACCCACAGCTATACGAGCGTCCAGGAGGACGCTCCATATTTATGGAGGTGGGCCCTGATTCAGAGCGAGCGCTCTGGTCAGAGCGTCCGGCTCTGAATCAGGGCCATAGTCAGTGTGATTTTCCAGCTGGGCTGGGTGGAGCGTAGACGCCATGGGTGGAACCACAGGGAAACACGTCAGGTGATTGCTGTAGAGCAGTGATTCACTGTGAACTACGGGTTGGAGACCACTGATTTAGACCATTAAATGTTGTTTCTGTCATCAAGTAGTAGAATATAAACAGTATCAGTTCTGCTTTAGACACATAGGGCCAAATGTAATAGGTAGTCAGTTTTAGTAACAGTACAAACTTGCACTTTCTCGCACTTTTAAAAAGTGCGAGTTTGTACTGAAACTCGCAAATTCAATATTTAAGGACTATGTAAACTGACACCTTTTAATGCGAGTAGCATTAAAAGGTGCGAGTTTTAGAGAAGCCATCACAGATCAGTGAGATCCGTGATGGCTTCTGTGTGTGTTTTAAAAAAAAATGACGTGCAACCCCTCCCCGAAAGCATAACCAGCCCCTGGCATTATAAAGCCTGTCCTGGTTCTAAAAATACAGGGGCCAACATGTGTAGGGGGCTCCTGTATACTAAGAACCAGCACAGGGCTTTGTTGAACAATGTATCAATGATGTAACCACAAGATTAAACTCAATTAACCTTGTGGTTACAATGTAGTGGGAGCCAACATAGACTTTAATGGTGAATTCTCACCACTGATATCTATGGGGAATACAGGCTGACCGCATTCAGCAAATCAGGGAGCTGCTCCGACGGAGATGCCCGCTACTTGGTTGGCGGCCCCTTCAACAATGGGGCACACGTGTGCCCTGGTCATTTATGCAGAGCAAAGGTATGTGTACATACACATACCTTTGCTCAGTCCGGCATGGTATGGTTTTTTTATCGGTTTGTTATTTTAACCCTTTGGATGCCTACAGGGAACGAAGCGGACGTGAAGTACGCATAGGAGAGGTGAGTATGGATTTTATTTCAGGTACCCCTATGGATTACTTTGGGTACTAGGTGAGTATGTGTGAGTGTGAGTGTGCAGGTATGTTTTATTAAAATTTTACTTTCACGGTGTGTGTGTTTTTACGTATTTCTTTAGTTGTGGAACTACAAGTGCCAGCGGGCCCGTAATCCCCCGCATGCTGGAGGCTTGCTGGTACTTGTGGTTCTACAACTAAAGACAATAGTTAACCCTTTTTCTACTTCAGGGTCCATAGGGGTCCACAGGGTGACCTTGGGGTATAGCTGGATCCTGGATCCTCGGGCACTTTCAGCTGCTCCCAGGATGCACTTGGGTCCAACCCCCCCTATACCCCGCCCCCAAGCCACAGGCACCTCAGTTTTAGATGGTGCCCGGCCGGAGTCGGGTCACCCTGCGGGGTGGGCTGCTGGAGCAGCCCCCTAAAGCTTTTAATTTTTTATTTAACTTAGTTACATTTATTTATTTATTTTTTACTACAGTTTTTCTACTGAGCGGCAGCGCTGGGCTGTCTGTACAGACGTCCACGCTGCCGCTCCTTCTCCCTGCTGGCGCCGCGACGCCAGCACTGAACTGGGGATCGCGGCGGGGGAAGCCAGAGTCTGTACTAGCAGGACTCTGGTTTCCCCCGGGACTGCTGCCGGAAGACGCCGGGGAGATCAGGTAAGCCGCGCACCGCTGATTAGCGGCGGTGCGCAGGTTCCTTTCAAATGCAGTCCCATGCCCCCGGTTCTAGGGGACAGACCGGGGGCGCTAGCGGTGGCGGCGGGCCCCCCCTCCAGCAGAGGCATACCCCGCCAGACCACTAGACCACCAGGGTTAATTAAGCGGCAAGCGGGATGCCGGCAAGCCCTGGGGTTAATATGCTAGCCAGGGGAGGAAGCCTTCCCTGTCTAGCGGCTCCTCCCCTCAGCTCAGCGCGCCTTTCAGCTCGTAGTCTGGCGTCGCTGAGCTGCAGCTACACGGCCACTCCTCCTCTGAGGTCTCCAGCGGCCATTTTCTCTGTGGCAGTGTGGATACTCTCAGGGAGCACGCGGACCGGTCCCCCTGTGTACCTCTCCCCTGCAGAAGGACAGTGTACACAGCACTATAGCCCTCCCAGACACTGAATCTGGGCAGGTTGATTGTAGTGGAAAGGTGCAGTGAGTATATCTTCCTGCATGGTATGTGACTTTTGCTAGTGCTGCCTGTCTGTGTCTTTTTTCTACTTACTGTCAGCCTATACCTATCCCTTTCCTTCTCCTACAAGCCCTACAGGTGTGCGGGGGAAGGGTGTTTCTACAGACCTCACCTATATAAATCACGTATTCGTGAGGTCCGTCACATACAGTTGTGTGCTACACGGTGCCATAATGTGGGCTGTTGTCCAGCACACGGGTGAGTGCGCACGTTTTCTTCCAACGTCATGTCCGAGGAGGAGATTGAGCACTCCGGGGCTCCGGTATTGTTCTCCTGCAGGCGCTGTTCTGCAGGAGTTGATAGGGAGGATTTGTCACAGGACGGCCTGTGCGGACAGTGCCAGGCGCTCCCTGGTATGTCTAAACCTCCCATGTCGCAGGAGCCACCGTGGGCGATGTTTACCCAGGTGCTGGTGTCCATCGCGGACCGTCTGTCGGTCCCGACTGCCACCCCTACTAGGGCGTTGCCCCAGCCTGCCATCCCCCATTCCCCGGGTGTCCCACAATTATTGCAGACTCCCCCGGGGTCTCAGCCTGTTGGTCCCTATGCAGGGTTGCCAATGTATATACAGTCCACCCCTGTGGCACAGCAGGCTGTGGTGCCGTTTCAGGCTCCTGTGGCAACTCCTCCACCCTGGGTGGATGCGCTTTCCCACACTGTCCAAGATTTGGCGGCAACATCTTCGGCCTTTCAGTCGATGTTGCGCAGTGACGTGCCCTCCAGGGCGTCTAAACGCTCAGTCATGGCGCAGGCTGCGCATCTTCCGGATTCTGAGGGGTCCTCGGACGATGGTGAGGTGCAGGATGACTCAGCCTCAGATGCCTCAGTCCAGGAGGTAGACAGTAAGTCTTCCATCAATGTGCGGGCTCTGGTTAAGGCGGTGCGGGCCATTCTTCTGATTGAGGATGAGGCACCCGCTCCTAAGTCGAGGTATCCTAGTTTTAAAAGAGCTAAGGTTACTTCTGCAGTGTTCCCCTTGTCTGATCAGTTGACTGATCACATGGCGGTGGCCTGGCAGACACCCAGTAAGCATTTCCTGCCACAGAAACGCTTGGCGTCCAATTATCCATTCCCGGAGGCGTATTGTAAGAAATGGGAAACTCCGCCTGCAGTCGATTCCCATGTAACACGCCTCATCAGGAGTGCTACTTTGCCATTGCCGTCTATATCCTCGCTGAAGGATCCTACGGACAGGAAGGTGGAGACTTGTTTAAAGTCTATTTATTCTCTCTCAGGGGCGGTAGCCCGGCCGTCCATGGCCATCTCCTGGGTGGCCAAGGCCATTGAGGGGTGGGCCAACGCCTTTGAGGACGCGTTTACGGATGAAGCTCCGGACGTCCAGAGGGCATTGTTAGGACAGATGAGAGATGCCGCCTCCTACATTGGAGAAGCATCTTTGGATGCTAGCCTGTTGACCTCTAGGGTTTCGGCGGCAGCAGTGTCTGCTCGTAGATCCTTGTGGTTGCGGTCTTGGAGAGCAGACGCGGATTCAAAGAAAGGCTTGGAGGCCTTACCTTTTAATGGAGAATTACTATTTGGTCCGGACCTGGACAAAATAGTAGATACCCTGGCGAAATCCAAGTCAGCCTTCCTCCCTTCAGCTACTACACCTGCTAAGGTCCGGAGCTCGGCCTTTCGTTCCTTTCGGGTTCAGGGCAGGGCAAAGGGTCAGTCTTTCCCGAGGCAGTCCGCACCCAAGACCGCCTCAAAGCCAAAGAAGCAAGCCTGGAGTGCTAGGCACCCTTCTTCCAAGCCAGAAGATAAGCCTTCTGCGTGATGGGACGGGCCTCCCTCTGGGGGACCCCAGAGTGGGAGGCCGACTTCTTCAATTCGCCCAGTGCTGGCACAATACCACCACGGATGCCTGGGTGCGAGAAGTGGTCTCCCAGGGGTACGCACTGTCTTTTCGGCACAGGCCGCCTTGCCAGTTTTTTTGCACAAGTCCTTCTCAGGACAAAACCAAGGCCTTGCAGGTTCAGGAAGCCATAGAGGCCTTGCTGACGGCGGGGGTCATTATACCCGTACCACAGTCTCAACGTGGGATGGAGTATTACTCTACGCTGTTTCTGGTGCAGAAACCCAATGGCTCTCATCGCCCCATACTCAATTTGAAGTCCCTGAACAGGTTTCTCAGGGTTCCCAAATTCAGGATGGAAACTTTGCGTTCCATCATTCTGGCGATGGAACCGGGGGATTATATGGTCTCCCTGGATATCCAGGACGCCTACCTCCATGTGCCTATAGCAACATCGCACCAACAGTTTCTGCAGTTTGCTATTCTCCACAACCACTACCAATTCAGGGCTCTACCCTTTGGTCTCTCCACGGCACCAAGGGTATTTACCAAGGTGATGGCGGTCATGGCGGCTCACCTTCGGAGCCAGGGGATACGGTTGCTACCGTATCTAGATGACCTCCTCTTGCTGGCAAGCTCCCCGGAGGTACTGATCCAGCATCTCCACCTGACGGTCGCTTGTCTACAGGCGCACGGCTGGTTGATCAACTGGAAGAAGTCCTCCCTCATCCCATCACAGCGGATGGTTCATTTGGGGGCCCTGCTGGACTCTCGTCAGCAACGGATTTTTCTGACTCCAGAGAAGGTCTCCTCCTTACAGCTGCGGATTCACGGCTGTCTGAGCAGTGGCAGAGTGTCGGTGCACTCAGCGATGAGAGTTTTGGGGTCCATGGTGTCGGCATTCGACATGGTGGAGTTTGCCCAGTTCCATTCCAGGCCCCTGCAGGGGCTGATTCTTTCGGAATGGAATGGATTGCCACACAGGATCCGCTCTCAGATGCTGATGTTGTCCTCGGAGGTGCGTCTGTCTCTAGCCTGGTGGCTGCAGACAGCTCATCTCCTAGACGGGCGCCCCTTTTGGATCCCGGAATGGGTTCTGCTCACGACAGATGCCAGTCTCCGGGGTTGGGGGGCGGTGACAGGCTCCTTGTCACTTCAGGGTCGTTGGTCGGCGGAGGAAGCGATTCTTCCCATCAACATCCTGGAACTGAGGGCAGTATACAGAGCCCTGCAGTCGTCCGGCACCGCTCTTCACGGAAGGGCTGTTCAGGTGCAGTCAGACAACGCCACCACGGTGGCGTACATCAATCACCAGGGAGGGGCTCGCAGTCGAGCTGCGATGTCGGAGGTGTCCCGCGTCCTGGCTTGGGCGGAGCGCTATCTTCCAGCTCTCTCGGCAGTTTTCATCCCAGGAGTCCTCAATTGGGAGGCAGACTTCCTCAGCCGTTACGACGTGCATCCCGGGGATTGGTCGCTTCATCCAGAGGTATTCCAACTACTCGTGGACAAGTGGGGGCTGCCAGAGCTGGACCTGATGGCGTCCCGTCACAATCACAGGCTGCCCATGTACGGGTCAAGGACAAGGGACGCAGGCGCAAGTCTGATAGACGCGCTGTCGGTGAGATGGCTGTTTCAACTGGCTTACTTGTTCCCTCCGATATCTCTGCTGCCTCGGGTCCTGCGCAAGTTCAAACAGGACGGAGGCACACTGATCCTGGTGGCCCCAGCGTGGCCCAGAAGGCCGTGGTACTCCGATCTGCGGAGCTTGTCCATCGACGCTCCGTTCCTCCTACCTCAACGGCGGGACCTGTTGTCTCAGGGGCCCTGTCTTCACCCGGATCTGGGTCGACTATCTTTGACGGCGTGGCTCTTGAGACAGCCGTCCTGAGGTCTCGGGGCTTTTCTAGCTCCGTTATTACCACCATGCTGAGGGCGCGCAAGCCTGCTTCCGCGAGGATCTATCACAGAGTGTGGCACACTTACTTTCAGTGGTGTGAGGCCAGAAAATATGATCCCCAGGTGTTCCGGGTTTCGCGTATTTTGGCTTTCCTTCAGTCGGGTTTCGACTTAGGATTACGTCTTTCCTCACTGAAGGTGCACGTGTCTGCTCTGTCGGTGTGGTTCCAGCGCAGGATCGCTGCTATGCCGGACGTACACACCTTTTTCCAGGGAGTTTTAAGAATCCAGCCTCCCTTTGTGCCACCTGTGGCCCCGTGGGATTTGGCGGTGGTTCTTCGGGCCTTACAGGGTCCGCCTTTTGAGCCCTTGGAGTCAGTGGAGCTCAAGTGGCTAACTTTTAAGACTGTTTTCCTCTTGGCAATTGCTTCTGCCAGGAGGGTTTCAGATTTGGGGGCGCTTTCTTGTCGTCCCCCTTTTCTGATTTTTCATCAGGACAGAGCGGTGCTTCGCACTCGTCCTGATTTCCTGCCTAAGGTGGTTTCCAGGTTCCACATTAATCAGGAAATTGTTGTACCAGCCTTTCAGTCGCCTGATCTTTCGGCTGGGGAGACTTCCTTAGACGTTGTCCGTGCACTCCAGGTTTATGTGGACCGGACTAGTTCTGTGAGGAAGTTTGATTCTTTGTTTATCCTCTTTGGTTTTCACAAGAGGGGTTGGCCTGCCAACAAACAGACTCTAGCCCGTTGGCTTCGTTCTGTTATTATTGAGGCTTATATGCAGGAGGGTTTACCTGTTCCAGCCTCTGTTAAGGCTCATTCCACTCGGTCTGTGCGTCCCTCTTGGGCTGCTAGACGTGGCGCCTCTGCTGTTCAGCTCTGTAAGGCGGCCACCTGGTCTTCCATTCAGACCTTTTTGAGGTTCTATGCGTTTGACACCTTTGCCTCTCAGGATGCATCCTTTGGGCGCCGGGTTCTCCTATCAGCAAAGGAGCGTCCCCGCCCTTAGTTGGACTGCTTTGGGACATCCCCAAGGTCACCCTGTGGACCCCTATGGACCCTGAAGTAGAAAACAAGAGATATGGTAAGAACTTACCTTTGTTATCTCTGTTTCTACGAAGTCCATAGGGTCCACAGGGCACCCGCCCTGACGCACCTGGCTTCATATGGGCTGTGTGACTGGTCACCGGTTTTCCGTCTCCCATTTCTGTGAGTATGGTTCTTGTGTGTTCCAGTCTTCCTTCTCTCTGTTTCGTCTCCTCCTCCGGCCTGGGCTGCTTACCAACTGAGGTGCCTGTGGCTCGGGGGCGGGGTATAGGGGAGGTTGGACCCAAGTGCATCCTGGGAGCAGCTGAAAGCTTTAACTCCGTGGTGCCCGAGGATCCAGGATCCAGCTATACCCCAAGGTCACCCTGTGGACCCTATGGACTTCGTAGAAACAGAGATAACAAAGGTAAGTTCTTACCATATCTCTTGTTATTTTACACAAAACACTAACACTATCAAACCGGCACTCACCGCCCTAGGGTGCCGGGGATAGCCCCGGGCTATCAGGCTAGGCCTGCAGTGCTCTGGAGAGGGGGACCCCTTTATTGGGGTTTTCCCTGGCTGTGGCATTATCCCCCCTGCTAGAAAGAGTTCGGTGCTTGTTTTGGATTATTCAGGGGACCCCTACTCGTTGTGTCCCCTGATTTTCCAGAACCAGGACCAGCTCAACAAAGCCCTGTGATGGTTCTTAATATACAGGGGCCCCCTACGCATTTTGGCCCCTGTATTTTTAGAACCAGGACAGGCTTTATAAAGCCCGGGGCTTTTTATGTTTTTGGGGAGGGAGTGCACGTCATTTTTTTTATAATTTAAAACCTTTTACACAGAAACATGCACGCATGTCATGGACATGTGCATGTTTCTGTGTTTATCTGACCTGCTCAGGATGTACTCGCTAGCCTGAAGCAGGTCTATTATTTGGGGACTTTTGGTTATCTTTTTTTTTTGCGAGTCTAAAACAGACACCCTATTACATTGGGCGAGTTGACTGTTTTCAATGGTGAAAACATCTGGATGCGAGTTTGAGAATGGGGATTTTTAGTAACTCTGAAAAATGCGAGATTTAGTGAACTGAGGCCCTGATTCAGAGCCGGACGCTCTGACAGAGCGCTCGCTCTGAATCAGGGCCGTCCCTCTGAATTTAAGAGCGGCCTCCTGGCCGCTTGCATAGCTGTCGGTGACCACCCACAGCTATAGCGAGCGGCCAAAATGATGGTTGCGATGGTCAAGACCATCACGACCATCGGGCTTGCGACGAGACCCTTGCGGTAGGGTCTCGTTGCCGCAAGCCCTGGAGTGCTTTTGGCTCTGTCAGAGCCAAAAGCACCCCCACTGACATCACTAGTGATGTCAGTGGGGCCGGCCCCAGACGGTAGGCGTTCCCATGGGAACGCCTCCGTCTGGGCAGCCACGCCCCTGGCACACCCACTAATGGGGGCGTGCTGTCACTCACCATCGACAGCAGGCCCCCTTTGGTGCGAGACCCATAACGACGGCTTGGCCGTCGTTATTCACGTCTCGTGCATGCGCACTTGGTCAACATTACATTGGAGAGTTGTGAAAAATTGTGAGTTTAGCACAAAACTCGCAGTTTACCAAAACTGCCACCCTATTACATTTGGCCCATTATGTTCAATTGAGATGTTGCAAATACGATAGTTCACAGCTAATAGCAGCTTCTGATCAGTTCTTCAGTATTGGAATGACACTCTTTACACCAATGATTGTTGTATATTCAGAGAGGCATAGTCTAAATCTGGCCATCCACTATACAATTTTCTGTCTTACCACTTTTACACCTAAATTCCGGGTCTTCCAATCCAGATCAAACCCAGAATTTAGCCAGCGCCGACCCAGGATATTCCCCAGTCGGTGCCGTTCACACCGGAGCCGGATCTGCAGACCTGGCTTTTCCGGCGTTGAAGTGGACGCTTGGAGATGACGTCATTTGCAAGCGCCACTGAAGCCAGACCAATCGGCTGGCATGCGGCGCGCTCCAAGTCGTCGTGACTCGGAGCGGCCCGTTCACACTGCAGGGTTTCACGGGTTACTCTTGTGTTAAACCCTGCAAGTTACAAGGGTGTGTGATATCTTTTTGCCATAAAACAAGTGGACGCTGCTTGTTTGCCGTTCTTTCTCCTGCCGCCATACCTACCATTGTAACTAAATAAAGCTGACCATTTATTTTATCAACGGCATAACTTGGTCTCGTGTGTTTATTTTAGTTAAGTTTAGTTTAAGTTTATGGGTCACATCTATCATCTGACGATAGAAAGTTTCATGTTAATACTGATATATTAGTCTAGAACAGACTGACTACACAGAGGTAGATATAAACACAGAGGCCCAGAGCCGGACGCTCTGACAGAGCGAGTCGCTCTGAATCAGGGCATTTTTTTTTTTTTGGAGCGGCCTCCTGGCCGTTCGCATAGCTGTGGGTGACCATTGCGACCATCGGGCTTGCGACAAGACCCTTGTGGTAGGGTCTCATGGCCGCAAGCCCCAGAGAGCCTCTGGCTCTAATAGAGCCGGAAGCTCTCCCACTGACATCACTGGTGATGTCAGTGGGGCCGCCCCCAAACGGCAAGCGTTCTGTTGGGAACGTCTCCGTTTGGCCGGCCACCCCCCCGGTCCGCCCACCAAACGGGGTGAGCTGTCACTCACCATCGACAGCTCGCCCCCTTTGGTGCGAGACCCAGAGTGACGGAGCACCCGTCGCTAACCGGGTCTTGCGCATGCGCACGACAGAGCCGGTTCCGTCATGCGCATGCCCAGTGGCCAAACATCGACCCGGTTGCGAGCGTTCAGCGCTCGCGACCGGGTCTGAGTCAGGCCCAGAGTTTGTTTTTTAATATATTGGCAGCATCCAGCTGCTGTAGTAACAGTCTGCACTTGTCACATACACACAGTTAGTGGAAGCTGTGTATAGGTGACTGTATATTGCATTAGAACATAGAATACGCTTGTGGTATAATAATCCGGCAGTGCTTGAATTATATACCATCCGCTTGTATGAGCACATGCAATCAATCACTGTCAGTCAGATAGCGGGCCTGATTCAGAGCAGCTCGTAAGCGGCCGCTCGTTCGCTCCAAGCGATGTTTGCCCAACTGCGCATGCGTACGGATCGTTATACGCATGCGCGAACCAGTCAGTGCGGCCGAAATTCATGTGCTCGCAAAATAGCGAATGCCTGCTAATTTGAGTGACAGAATGAGGCGTATGTGGGTGGTAACTGGGGAAGGTGCTTGAAAACGGGGAGTGGAGATCCGATCGCAGGCGTGCTTAAAGGTCAAAACGGGCGTTTTATGGGTGTGCATAATTAATACAGCAGCGTCATTGACCACGTCACTGGGTTATTTTATAGCCAGAACTGCTTGCAAAATTGTGGTAGCAAAAACCAACCACAAGAATAGCGAGCAGCTCATACGCTGGTCGATGTACTCGATTAATCTAATAAATAGCGGACATGACGTAGGATGCGAGCGGCCAGGGGGCGTAGTTTCCCCAAAAACGACCGCAAGTTTTGTTCGCTGGTTCAGACCTAGAGGCGTGAACAGACCGCAAAGACCGAACGGTTCATTTGAATAGCCAGCCCCTTTTTTTTGAACGAACGACCGCAAATAGCGACCGGCTCTGAATCAGGCCCAGCGTCTCTAGCATAGCACTTGTATTACTGTTGGCTGTTTATGAATTGCTGTTCCTCTGTGTTACAACATTGTTAACCTCCTCAAGTATAATGTTAATACTCCTATAATTGTTTATAACAACAGTATATATTAATTGCCAGCTATTAGTGAAAGACTGAGGTAAATAGAAACACAGGTTTTATCATTTAGTATATCAGCGACATTCAGCTGTTGTAGCGACAGTCTGCGCTTGTCATATAAACGCAGTTAGTGGGAACCACTTGTGAGTAACTGTCCACATTGCATTAGAGCATAGAATATACTTGTGGTACAGTAATCCAGCAGTGCTTAGAATGTAAAGCATCCGCTTGAATGACCACATACAATCAATCACTGTTAGTTAAATAGCGTCTGCTTTATGATATAATGAGGTAAGAGCAAGTGCGTGGGGCTCCCCCTGGCATCATCCGATGCGCATTTTGCCTTATGGCTTAGTCATGGAATCCTGAGCACTGCTAAGAAATGGGCGGAGTCAGGAGTAGTAAGGGGAGGAGTCAGATGCTGACGCAAGGTGGGCCTGTGTGCTTTAAATTCCAGGGCCTATTTTTAGCCCCAGTCCGGCCCTGCATTTACACCTGACTGCCTTAAGTAGAGGGACCAAAATTAATATACAGTAGGGCCTGAATCAGCAGTGCACGCAAGTACACTGCTGAACGCAGATTCACGATTATCGGAAATCTGCGCGTATGCAGGACCCATTTTGCCAATGTGCATAATGGGTCCTGCTAAGACGCACACGCAAGCCCTTGAATGCCTCTGCCTGATTGACAGGCAGAGGCATTAAAGGGGCGGAGCGGACCCATTATCCGGGAGTGGCTAGCCCAGGGACTGCATGGACATCCACAGTCTGCTGGGTTTGCAAGCTGGCCTGCCTGAATAAGCTGAGGCTTACTCAGCTGGCCGGCCGCACAGTGCCGTCCACCATCGCGACCTTTGACCACTTTTGTAGAGGTGTAAATTATGTAGGACAGGTATGTGGAGGTGTAAGTGATGGGGGACAGGTTTGTGGGGGTGTAAATGATGGGGGACAGGTGTGTAGAGGTGTAAATGATGTGGGACAGGTATGTGGAGGTGTAAATGATGGGGGACAGGTATGAGGAGGTGTAAATGATGTGGGACAGGTATGTGGAGGTGTAAATGATGTGGGGCAGGTATGTGGAGGTGTAAATGATGTGGGACAGGTATGAGATGTAAATGATGTGGGACAGGTATGTGGAGGTGTAAATTATGTGGGACAGTTATGAGCAGGGCCGTAGAGAGCTGCAGCGGGCGCAGGTACAGAGGAAGTGTGGTCTAATCGCGGTAGGCATGGCCATGCCCCCTCGAGCAAAAGAAAAAGCTGCACGCTGGGGGGGGGTCGCTGTAAGCCCCTCAGCCTGGCGCGAATCCAAGGGGGGTGCGATCAGTGTGATCGCTCCCTCCCCACAGGCAAAGGAGACTGCTGTGGCTGCTGCTCGGCAGTGTGTGCTGGGCTACTGTGAGAGAGAGAAGGGAGGGGGGAGCGGCGCCGGACCCCTCAGGACGCCCGACCCGGGTAATCTGTACCCACTCCCCCCCTTCTCGGCGCCCCTGGGTATGAGGAGGTATAAATGATGTGGGACAGGTATGAGGAGGTATAAATTATGTGACACAGGCACGTGGAGGTGTAAATGATGTGGGACAGGTATGAGGAGGTATAAATGATGTGGGACAGGTATGAGGTGTATAAATGATGTGGGACAGGTTTGAGGAGGTATAAATGATGTGGGACAAGTATGTGGAGGTGTAAATGATGTGGGACAGGTATGAGGAGGTGTAAATGATGTGGGACAGATATGTGGAGGTGTAAATGATGTGGGACAGGTATGAAGAGGTATAAATGATGTGGGACAGGTATGAGGAGGTGTAAATGATGTTCGACAGGTATGAGGAGGTGTAAATGATGTTCGACAGGTATGAGGAGGTGTAAATGATGTGAGACAGGTATTTGGAGGTGTAAATGATGTGGGACAGGGATGAGGAGGTGTAAGTGATGTGGGACAGGTATGGGAAGGTGTAAATGATGTGGGACAGGTAAGAGGAGGTGTAAATGATGTGGGACAGGCATGAGGAGGTGTAAATGATGTGGGACAGGTATGAGGAGGTATAAATGATGTGGGACAGGTATGAGGAGGTGTAAATGATGTGGGACAGGTATGAGGAGGTGTAAATGATGGCGGACAGGTATGTGGAGGTGTAAATGTTGTGGGACAGGCATGGGGAGGTGTAAGTGATGTGGGACAGGTATGTGAAGGTGTAAATGATGTGGGACAGGTATGTGAAGGTGCAAATGATGTGGGACAGGTATTTGGAGGTGTAATTGATGTGGGACAGATATGGGGAGGTGTAAATGATGGGGGACAGGTATGTGGAGGTATAAATGATGTGGTACAGGTATGTGGAGGTGTAGATGATGTGGGATAGGTATGTGGAGGTGTAAATGATGTGGGACAGCTATGTGGAGGTGTAAATGATGTGGGACAGCTATGTGGAGGTGTAAATTATGTGGGACAGGTATGAGGAGGTATAAATGATGTGGGACAGGTATGAGGAGGTGTCAATGATGTGGGACAGGTATGAGGAGGTGTAAATGATGGCGGACAGGTATGTGGAGGTGTAAATGTTGTGGGACAGGCATGGGGAGGTGTAAGTGATGTGGGACAGGTATGTGAAGGTGTAAATGATGTGGGACAGGTATGTGTAGGTGCAAATGATGTGGGACAGGTATTTGGAGGTGTAATTGATGTGGGACAGATATGGGGAGGTGTAAATGATGGGGGACAGGTATGTGGAGGTATAAATGATGTGGGACAGGTATGAGGAGGTGTAAATTATGTGGACCAGGTATATAGAGGTATAAATGATGAAAGCTAAAAAGCATTTTTTTCCAACTTTTTAAAACATGTTATTAAAACACTGAAAAATCTATTTACATTTTTTGTTACCTAAAATATAGGACTAATTTTCATTTGCTGAGAAACATTTGCTTGCTATTATTTTTCTACCATTTATAAAAAGTGTAAAAATAAGCCATGTGACACCTTTAAAGAACCTCCTGTACTTTCCGTATGGCCACTTTTTTAGGATCCAGGATGGTCTCCCTACTTTTTCATGCACTTATCCCAGGTCACTTTTTGTAGAAAGGTCACCATGAGTCCCGCAAATTGGCATTTCCCGCTCAATAATTCTGGCCATTTTGATCCCCACAGTAAGTATTAGGGATAGGCACTAGCGGGAGGGTTAGGCTGCAGGAGGGTAGGGTTAGGTTGTGGAAGGGGAGGGTTAGGCTGCCGGTGGAGGGATAGGGTTAGGCTGTGGGACAGAAGGGTTAAGCTGAGAGAGGGGAGGGTTAGGCTGTGGGAGAGGAGGGTTAGGCTCAGGGAGGGGAGGGTTAGGCTGTGGGAGAGGAGGGTTAGGCTGTAGGGGGAAGGATAGAGTTAGGCTGCAGGAGGGTAGGGTTAGGCTGTGGGAGGGGAGGGTTAGGCTGCCGGTGGAGGGATAGGGTTAGGCTGTGGGACAGAAGGGTTAAGCTGAGGGAGGGGAGGGTTAGGCTGTGGGAGAGGAGGGTTAGGCTCAGGGAGGGGAGGGTTAGGGTTAGGCTGTGGGAGGGGAGGGTTAGGCTGTGGGAGGGGAGGGTTAGGCTGTAGGGGGTGGGATAGGGTTAGGCTGCGGGAGGAGAGGATTAGGCTGAGGGAGGGGAGGGTTAGTGTTAGGCTCTAGTAGGGTTAGGGTTAGGCTGCAGGAAAGGTGGGTTAGGGGAAGGGATAAATCATAGGGATTCCGGCACCCGGATTCCATCCACCGGCATTGTGTGTGCTGATATCGCGTACCCAACTCTTTCATTGAATTGACCCCATAATATATATTGTGACCCTGTGTAACACTCACAAATGTACATTCTGACATTCCCAGTGTGAGTACATAGGACATATGAAGTTCCATGCTTTCAACTTGCCTAACAATGTTCTTACTGGAAGGCTGTCTCCTTAGGGCTACTATCCTTCTAGAAAGAAAATCCGGGACCTGTACTTTGTTCCTGCCATAAAATGCACCAATTCCGATATCAGCAGTAACAGGGCTCTGTTAGTTTGGTTGCATCAGGAGTTAAAAGTATGAGGAGTTGAAATAAGTATTTTGAGAGAGTAATATTGGTTGTGACTCTTCCAGGAAGACCAGGATGTTTCGTGCCAGCGGCAGATGCTACCTAGGATCTGCAGGCTGCTGCCTTTCTAGTGACTGCCTGACAGTGCCAGTGGCATCCCATTGGAAGTGCTTTATGCCAATCACATGCTGGACAGGCAGTCCCGTTGGAGGTGTCTTCTCACCAGTCCAGACTGTCATGGCACAGAGCACCACTCCCCTATTATTACAGCAGTCCTACCAAGGCCGGGTTCTTGCTTTTTTTCGCGAGTGCAGGATTGCGCCCATTTACAGACACTCCACCGTGCCCGGCCACCCAAGATAGGAGCCACCAATGATAGTATTTATTATGATTTTAATGTTCCAGTTAGGATACTATGACAATAACCTTTGACTAGATGGAAGAAACAACCAAAATCATAATCCATACAGATCTGTGGTTATTTTTATTTATAGACTGACACTGACATTGACTTTCATTGTCTTCCAGAAACTGTTCTCGAAATCCTCAATGAGGAAATTAACTTTGTGAAGAAACCCGTTAAGGTTCCAAAAAAACCACCAAGGACTACAACGAAAGCCCCCGTCAAGACGACTACTCTGAAAAGACCCATCTCAACTCCGGCTTTAACCACTTTCAGCTATAACCTTTCAACAGACAATAGTACATGGTCAACGAGATCCCCCATCAAGACGACTACTCTAAAAAGACCCATCTCAACTCCAGCTCCAACCACTTTTAGCTATAAACTTCCAATAGAGAAGAGTATGTGGCCACCTGAGGCCAGAACCACAGAGACGAACCTAAAAAAGCCTTTACCCAGTAAGCCGACAAAGAAACCAAAGTCTGCCAAACGTCCAAAGCTAAATGTAACAGTTAAAAACTCAAAACAATCTGAGACTGGCTTAGAAAAAGCCTCACTCACCAAGCCCACTAAGAAGCCTAAGCCTAGTAAACCTCCCAAACTAAATGTAAAAGAAGTAAATAAATCAAAGCAATCTGTGTCCCAGGAAAAAAATCCAAAGGTTACCATAAGGAGCAAAGCAAAAGATGAGGGCTTAAAAATCGCCTCAAAGGAGACCAAAAACAAGAACAAGAAGAAAACAAGGCCGACCTCCAAGCCCTCTTTGCCGTCTTCGGGAGAAAGCAACTTAGCGTTTTCATCACGTAAGGAAAGCAAAAATCAAAAGGACGAGTGAAAGACTCAATTTACTGTAAAACAATATAATTATTTGGTATTCGCCAATATACCCTTGAACAACATGCATTGTGTGTACTATTTAAGGGACCATTTAAAAACAGGATTTACAATCCAGTGCTTTGAAGGTTGAAAACTTATAACCAGATGTGATGTGTGCCAGTTTGCCAGCCTATAAACCACATAGGGTTCTGCCAGACCATATCCGTTTAGGCCAATACACGTGGTAAAGCCAGATCCAAAATAATATAGTTTTACTCTGCTGTTTTCTTGTGGAGTCCTTGGGGGGAGTACTGTGCTCGACCTAACAAAATTAAATAAAAGAAAAAATACAATCACTAAATTTTCCCTCCTGGGTCCAGCCTAGACCAGTCCCAATCATTTCCCACCTGGGTACCCCCCTGGCAGCCAATACGCGCTGTTTGTTCCTCCAATATGTACAGAGCAATACATTTGTAATGAATGTCATTACAATAGGGTAAAACATTTAGAAGCAAATATTAAAAAAAAAAATATATATATATATATATATATATATATATATATATATATAATATAATAATAATAAATGTGTTATAAATAAGATTTATTTAAAAAAAATATTAAAAATAAAATGACACAAGAATAGATTGATTTGTAAATAGATATTTCTCGCATTACAATCTCAGAAAATATTTAAATTGACAATAAACTATAGTCCACAACTACTTTCAGGGACAAGGGGATCATTGTCCTGGTCTGTGACACATGGGACTAGAGATACCTAGGATACTGCTTTCTCTGTGTGTCTAATTATCACCTGGATACCCCTGTCCGTCAAATTTTTTTGTATACCAGAATGTCACAGTGAGTACCCTTGGTAGTACTAGTACCCCACGTAGTGTACCACTGCTCTAAGGGATAGTCTGTACAAATGATTAAACTCCTGACATCTAGAGAGTATAACAAATCTGCACTTCAAATGTTCTTCCCATCTTTAAAAAACAAACAAAAAAAAAAACCTGGTATCCCTGTAACCATAAAAATAACATTACCAAGTAGTAAATGCAGTTATAGTGCCCTAAGTTCAAAATAAAATAAATAGTGGCACTTCCAGATTTAAGAATATAAATAACAGTGCAAATGTAGTAATAAAATAAACACTGTTGTCTCTAGTAGAAAAACAATTAATATTGGTGCACCTATTACTAAATGATAATAAATAATAATAAAAAAACCCTCTGGTGTAAAATAATAAAAAAGGACTGCCTCCATAATAAATAATAATTTATAAATGCCTGCTGGCTCCATAAGCAATACTAACCTAAAATGGGTGATGTGGAAGGGAAAAGGGCGTTCTTTAAGGGAGTTAATAAAGGGACATATAGGGAAAAATATATGTATAATGATGTGGGACAGGTATGTGGAGGTGTAAATGATGTGGGACAGATATGTGGAGGTGTAAATGATGTGGGAGGTGTAAATGATGATGGACAGGTATGTGGAGGTGTAAATTATGTAGGACAGGTATGTGAAGGTGTAAATGATGTGGGACAGGTATATAGAGGTGTAAATGATGTGGGACAGGGATGAGGAGGTGTAAGTGATGTGGGACAGGTATGGGAAGGTGTAAATGATGTGGGACAGGTATGGGGAGGTGTAAATGATGTGGGACAAGTATGGGGAGGTGTAAATGATGTGGGACAGGTATGAGGAGGTGTAAATGATGTAGGGTAGGTATGTAGAGGTGTAAATTATGTGGGACAGGTATGAGGAGGTGTAAATGATGTGGGATAGGTATATAGAGGTGTAAATGATGTGGGACAGGTATGTGGAGGTGTAAATGATGTGGGACAGGTATACAGAGGTGTAAATGATGTGGGACAGGTATATAGAGGTGTAAATGATGATAGCTAAAAAGCTTTTTTTTTACCTTTTTTAAAATAGGTTATTAAAACACTGAAAAATCTATTTACATTTTCTGTATAGGACTAATTTTCATTTGCTGAGAAACATTTTCTTGCTATTATTTTTCTACCATTTATAAAAAGTGCAAAAATAAGCCATGTGACACCTTTTAAGAACCTCCTGCACTTTCCTTATGGTCACTTTTTTGGGATCCAGGATGGTCTCCTTACTTTTTCATGCACTTTTCCCAGGTCGCTTTTTGTAGAAAGGTCACCATGAGTCCCGCAAATTGGCATTTCCAATTGAATCTTGCATTTCTCGACTGCGCAACCTCACGTGATGTTTGAGTGTTTCACGATACAAGCTCCCTTTCGCAAAGTAGCTCTTAATTGGGAATGTAGTTGGCATCCCGGCGCACAGAATGCCAGCGCTCATAATTCTGCCGGCGGAATCCTGACAGGCATCAGAATTCCTGCTCAAGAATTCTTCCCACTTTGATCCCCATGGTAAGTATAAGGGTTAGACACTAGGGGGAGGGTCAGGGTTAAACTGCGGGAGGGGAGGGTTAGGCTGCGGAGGGAGGGATAGGGTTAGGCTGTGGGATGGGATGGTTAGGCTGCGGAGGGAGTTATAGGGTTAGGCTGTGGGAGGGTTAGGCTGTGAGAGGGGAGGGTTAGGCTGCATGGATAGGGATAGGGTTAGGCTGTGGGAGGGTTAGGCTGTGAGAGGGGAGGTTTAGGCTGCGGAAGGTGGGATAGAGTTAGGCTGCGTGGAGAGGGATAGGGTTAAGCTGTGGGAGGGTTAGGCTGTGGGAGGGGAGGTTTAGGCTGCGGAGGGAGGGATAGGGTTAGCCTGTGGGAGGGGAGGGTTAGGCTGTGGGAGGGAGGCTTAGGGTTAGGCTGTGGGAGGGGAGGGTTAGGCTGTGAGAGGGGAGGTTTAGGCTGTGGAGGGAGGGATAGGGCTAGGCTGTGGGAGGGGAGGGTTAGGCGGAGGGGGAGGGATAGGGTTAGGCGGAGGGGGGGCGGGTTAGGGTTAGGCTGCGGGGGGATGGATAGGGTTAGGCTATGGCAGAGGAGGAGTAGGCTGAGGGAGGGGAGGGGAGTATTAGGCTGCAGGGGAGGGTTTGAGTTAGGCTGCAGGAGGAGGGATAGGGTTAGGGTTAAGCTGCAGGGTGAGGGATAGGGTTATACTGTGGGGGGGTTAGGGTTAAGCTGTGGGAAGGGAGGGTTTGGGTTAGGCTGCAGGGGGATGGTTAGGGTTAGGCTGCGGGTGGGAGGGCTAGGCTGCAGGAAAGGTGGGTTAGGGGAAGGGATAAATCATAGGGATTCCGGTACCAGGATTCCAACCACCGGCATTGCGTGCGCCGATATCGCGTACCCAACTCTTTCATTGAATCGACCCCATAATGTATATTGTGACCCTGTGTAACACTCACAAATGTACATTCTGACATTCCCAGTGTGAGTACATAGGACATATGAAGTTCCATGCTTTCAACTTGCCTAACAATGGTCTTACTGGAAGGCTGTCTGCTTAGGGCTACTATCCTTCTAGAAAGAAAATCCGGGACCTGTACTTTGTTCCTGCCATAAAATGCACCAATTCCGATATCAGCAGTAACAGGGCTCTGTTAGTTTGGTTGCATCAGGAGTTAAAAGTATGAGGCGTTGAATTAAGTATTTTGAGAGAGTAGTATTGGTTGTGACTCTTCCAGGAAGACCAGGACGTTTCGTGCCAGCGGCAGATGCTACCTAGGATCTGCAGGCTGCTGCCTTTCCAGTGACTGCCTGACAGTGCCAGTGGCATCCCATTGGAAGTGCTTTATGCCAATCACATGCTGGACAGGCAGTCCCGTTGGAGGTGTCTTCTCACCAGTCCAGACTGTCATGGCACAGAGCACCACTCCCCTATTATTACAGTAGTCCTACCAAGGCCGGGTTCTTGATTTTTTTTTTGCAAGTGCAGGATTGCGCCCATTTACAGACACTCCACCGTGCCCGGCCACCCAAGATAGGAGCCACCAATGATAGTATTTATTATGATTTTAATGTTCCAGTTAGGATACTATGACAATAACCTTTCACTAGATGGAAGAAACAACCAAAATCATAATCCATACAGACCTGTGGTTATTTTTATTTATAGACCGACACTGACATTGACCTTTCATTGTCTTCCAGAAACTGTTCTCGAAATCCTCAATGAGGAAATTAACTCTGTGAAGAAACCTGTTAAGGTTCCAAAAAAAACACCATGGACTACAACGAAAGCCCCTGTCAAGACGACTACTCCGAAAAGACCCATCTCAACTCCAGCTTCAACCACTTTCAGCCATAACCTTTCAACAGACAAGAGTATGCGGTCAACGAGATCCCCCATCAAGACGACTACTCCAAAAAGACCCATCTCAACTCCAGCTTGAACCACTTTCAGCTATAAACTTCCAATAGAGAAGAGTATGTGGCCACCTGAGGCCAGAACCACAGAGACGAGCCTAAAAAAGTCTTCACCCAGTAAGCTGACAAAGAAACCAAAGTCTACTAAACATCCAAAGCTAAATGTAAAAGTTAAAAACTCAAAACAATCTAAGACTGGCTTAGAAAAAGCCTTGCTCACCAAGCCCACTAAGAGGCCAAAGCCTAGTAAACCTCCCAAACTAAATGTAAAAGATGTAAATAAATCAAAGCAATCTGTGTCCCAGGAAAAAAAGCCAAAGGTTACCATAAGGAGCAAAGCAAAAGATGAGGGCTTAAAAATCGCCTCAAAGGAGACCAAAAACAAGAAGAAGAAGAAAACAAGGCCGACCTCCAAGCCCTCTTTGCCGTCTTCGGGAGAAAGCAACTTAGCGTTTTCATCACGTAAGGAAAGCAAAAATCAAAAGGACGAGTGAAAGACTCAATTTACTGTAAAACAATATAATTATTTGGTATTCGCCAATATACCCTTGAACAACATGCATTGTGTGTACTATTTAAGGGACCATTTAAAAACAGGATTTACAATCCAGTGCTTTGAAGGTTGAAAACTTACAACCAGATGTGATGTGTGCCAGTTTGCCAGCCTATAAACCACATAGGGTTCTGCCAGACCAGATCCGTTTAGGCCAATACACGTGGTAAAGCCAGATCCAAAATAATATAGTTTTACTCTGCTGTTTTCTTGTGGAGTCCTTGGGGGGAGTACTGTGCTCGACCTAACAAACTTAAATAAAAGAAGAAACACTAAATCACTAAATTTTCCCTCCTGGGTCCAGCCTAGACCAGTCCCAATCATTTCCCACCTGGGTACCCCCCTGGCAGCCAATATGCGCTGTTTGTTCCTCCAATATGTACAGAGCAATACATTTGTAATGAATGTCATTACAATTGGGTAAAACATTTAGAAGCAAAAAAATATATATATAAAATTATAAATGTGTTATAAATAAGATTTATTTAAAAAAAATATTAAAAATAAAATGACATAAGAATAGATTGAATTGTATATAGATATTTCTCGCATTACAATCTCAGAAAATATTTAAATTGACAATAAACTATAATCCACAACTGCTTTCAGGGACACGGAGATCGACTTTTTTTTTTTTTTTTTAAATCATTGTCCTGGTCTGTGACACATGGGACTAGAGATACCTAGGACACTGCTTTCTCTGTGTGTCTAATTATCACCTGGATACCCCTGTCCGTCAACATTTTTTGTATGCCAGAATGTCACAGTGAGTTCCCTTGGTAGTACTAGTACCCCAGGTAGCGTACCACTGCTCTAAGGCAGGGTTACCTACCATACCGATTTGGGCGGGAGCCTCCCGATAATCGGGTGCAGCTCCCGCCCCCCCGGAAAGGCAGGCAAGCCTCCCGGCGGCTGCCGATCCCCACCGACATCCCCCGCAATTTACTCCTAACCCCCGTTGGGAGGGCAACCAGTGACGCGATTCGCATCATTTTGGCCCCGCCCCCTGCCTTATAATGCCTGTATTATAGGCATTGTGTAGCGGGGGCGGGGCCAAAATGACGCGCTCACGTGACCACGCCCCCGTGATGCCTACAAACGTCAGGCAACCGCCCAGACACACCGCCTTTTTCGGCCAAGCCCCCCTCTGCCCTGCCGATCTGGCTGCTCCATCCCGGAAGTAGCAGCCAGAAAGTCGGCAACTGTGCTCTAAGGGATAGTCTGTACAAATGATTAAACTCCTGACACCTAGAGAGTATAACAAATCTGCACTTCAAATGTTCTTCCCATCTTTAAAAAACAAACAAAAACCTGGTATCCCTGTCACCACATTACCAAGTAGTAAATGCAGTTATAGTGCCCTCCGTTCAAAATAAAATAAATAGTGGCACCTCCAGATTTAAGAATATAAATAATAGTGCAAAGGTAGTAATAAAATAAACACTGTTGTCTCTAGTGGAAAAAAAAATAAAAATATTGGTGCACCTATTAATAAATGATAATAAATAATAATAAAAAAAAGAATGCCCTCTGGTGTAAAATAATAAAATAGGAGTGCCTCCATAATAAATAATAATTTATAAATGCCTGCTGGCTCCATAAGCAATAATAACCTAAAATGGGTGACGTGGAAGGGAAAAGGGGGTTCTATAAGGGAGTTAATAAAGGGACATATGGGGAAAAATATATGTATCATTTGAATAGCTTTGTCAAAAGCAATTAACTGTAAATAGCACTGAGACAGAATATTGCTTCACAATGTACCATGTAGTAATCATTTCCCTGAAGCTACTGATATAAATGGTAATATTGGTAATGGAATTGGAGGAACCTAATTACATGCATTGTTTATTGCCTCTTATTAATGAATAGTTTACATCTACAAATCATTTAGATGTTTATAACCTTAAGTTGTCTATTTACTAAGCAGTGTTAGGAGACAGAGAGAAAAGTGATAAGGCACCAGCCAATCAGCTCCCAACTGTCATCTCACAGGCTGTGTTTGAAAAATGACAGATAGGAGCTGATTGGCTGGCGCCTTATCACTTTTCACTCTGTCTCCTAACACTGCTTAGTAAATAGACCCCTAAGTCTTTAGCATACTGTACATACAGAATGTTCCGGAATGTTCCAGACCTCAAGAGCAACCTGATTTCATTGTCTCATTCCCTGAATATCTGGGGGTATATTTACTAAAGTGCATGTTTTTTAGAAGTGGAGATGTCGCCCATAGCAACCAATTAGATTCTAGCTATTATCTTCTAGAAGGTGCTAGGTAAATGATAAGTAGAATGTCATTGGTTGCTATGGGCAACATCTCCACTTCTAAAAACGTGCACTTTAGTAAAATTACCCCCTGGTATCAAGAGTATCATGTGATATCTACAGTACATGTCACTTCTCGTATAATTGTGTGGGGGGGGGGGGGTCAACATCCTAGACTGGAATTGCTATGATATGCATTTAATTGGATATAGTTCAAATAAAATAACTTTCTTTTTTGACGTCAGAAATGTTTGTAAACATTTATATTTGGATCAAAAGATATTTCCATATCAGTGGATTACAGCAGAACAAGACACAAAGAGGGTTTTAGGTAATTATAGAGCCAACATACAATATATTTATTAAATATGGGGGGCAATACCATATATACTCCAGTATAAGTTGACCCGAATATAAGCCGAGGTACCTAATTTTACCCCCAAAAACTGGGAAAACTTATTGACTCGAGTATAAGCCTAGTGTGGGAAATGCAGCAGCTGGTAGTGCCCCCAGTAGTAATTCCCCCTGGTAGTGCCCCCACAATTAATTCCCCCTGGTAGTGCCCCCTGTAATAACCCCCCCCTGGTAGTGCCCCCAGTAGTAATCCCCCCCTGGTAGTGCCCCCAGAAGTAATCCCCCCCTGGTAGTGCCCCCAGAAGTAATCCCCCCCTGGTAGTGCCCCCAGAAGTAATCCCCCCTGGTAGTGCCCCCAGAAGTAATCCCCCCTGGTAGTGCCCCCAGAAGTAATTTTCCTGCCTGACTCGGATCTGAAATCGAGGCAAAACGTCATCATCCCGCCGTCGGATTTCGCGGGTTTTGGATTCTATAAAAGGTCCCCTCGTCGGCGCCATTTTTTACTCCGGCTGTGGACAGTGAAGATGGAGGGTGGGAGTTGTGCTGCTGTTGTCCATAGGGGCTGTGTCCACTCCAAAGTCCATAAGGGCTAACTGGGCTGTGTTGTGCTGCTGTTGTCCATAGGGGCTAACTGGGCTGTGTTGTGCTGCTGTTGTCCATAGGGGCTGTGTCCGCTCCAAAGTCCATAGGGGCTAACTGGGCTGTGTTGTGCTGCTGTTGTCCATAGGGGCTAACTGGGCTGTGTTGTGCTGCTGTTGTCCATAGGGGCTGTGTCCGCTCCAAAGTCCATAGGGGCTAACTGGGCTGTGTTGTGCTGCTGTTGTCCATAGGGGCTGGCTGGGCTGTGTTGTGCAGTGTCCCATAAAGGCTGTAGTCCTAAAGGAATGCTGTAGTGTTGTCCAGGGGGTGCTGTGTCCACCAGGGGTGCTCCCCCGAAGTGCAGAAAAAACAATTCTTTTTTTTTCTGTTTGTGTGCACTGTAGCCGCACGTGCATCAACAAAGTAGCAGCGCCAAGCGTGTGCCTGTGTCATAAGTCAAGGGCCGGCTGGCTCGTCTGTTAAAGGGTGCTGTAACCCCAAAGTGCTCCAAAAAATAAAAAGTTATTTTTTTCTGTGTTTGTGACTTGTGTGCGCATTAGCCGCACGTGCATCAACAAAGTAGCAGCGCCAAGCGTGTGCCTGTGTCATAAGTCAAGGGCCGGCTGGTCTGTTGAAAGGCGGTGTAACCCGTAAAGTGCCCCCAAAAATTAAAACATTTAAAAAGTGTTTATATTTTTGTGTTTGTGTGCGCGTTAGCCGCACGTGTATCAACAAAGGATGAGGATGACACCTTGCCTCCGTAGAGCCAGTTTGTGCAGGGACAGATTAATTGCCAGCTTGTTTTGTGGGGGCCCAAATGAACCAATCATTTCAGTCACAGTCGTGTGGCAGACCCTGGCGCTGAAATGATTGGTTTGTTAAAGTATGCATGTCCTGTTTATACAACATAAGGGTGGGTGGGAGGGCCCAAGGACAATTCCATCTTGCACCTCTTTTTTTTCTTTGCATTATGTACAGTTTGGGGCCTAGTTTTTCTAACTGCCATCCTGTCTGCCACTGCAGTGTCACTCCTAGATGGGTCACGTGTTTGAATTGGGGAACTACTAGTTTATGATCTATCACTGGGGGGCATTACTATTTAATTTATTCAAGAAACAACAAAAAGTATTCCCCCAGCACACTGAATGAAATCAGCAATAAGATGTGAAAAACTACATGGTGGTAGATAATTCAGAGATCTCAGTTGCATATATTTGCAAAGATATGGCTAAGCCTCCGGGCCGCGTCACGGCGTCTCTGATACCGGAGGTCCCTATCACTTGGTCAGAACCTGGGGTGCAGAACCCCAAAAAAGCCGGCGATAGCCAGCCACCCCAGCGAAGCACACCAGTGAGAGACTAAAGTGTTAGTATAGGATTAAAGGAAAAACTATGTGTTAATAAGTGAAGGTGTAATTAAAAGGCTAAAAAAAAAAAAAAAAATATATATATATATATATACACAAAATATACTGGAAAGTGTAAAAGTGCTAAATAAAGTGTTAATGTGTGCCTCACCAGAGCAGCCCAGCCACACCAACCCCAAGGGGCACATCACCCCAAACTCATCCCCAAAACTGATAACTATATCCAATTTGGGTAATAATTGCCCAATATAAGGCCACATGATAATGGCACATACAAATATACCTGAATTGAGAGCTAGCTTACCTTGGAGTCACCCCTAAGTCCTCCTAATGGCACTACAAGAACCAGCACGCCCTCCTAACGCTGGTCCCATCTATGCCTCTCAATACAGAAATACAAGTTGGAAGCTGCTCAATCACTTCAGTAATATCACTCAGGTGCATGTAAGGGAGGGGTTAGTCTATACAAGAAACAACAAAAAGTATTCCCCCAGCACACTGAATGAAATCAGCAATAAGATTACTTATTACACCTTTTAATTACACCTTCACTTATTAACACATAGAGGGGTATTCAATATGAAAGGTTAACTTCCCTGGTGAAGTTAACGTTTCATATCGGAGTTTTTCTCTGCGTAAAGGTATGGTGCGCGCTCCCGCTTATCCCCGTATTCAAAATAAAATTAACGAAAACGGGAAACTCAGAAGTTGGATTTGCGTAAAGTTACAAATTTTTCCTTAAAATAATTGTAAGACCCCCCTAAAGTTGTAAAAACATGGGGGAACACTATGGATACCCCCGTTTTAGCCTTTAATTGAAAGTCGGGGATTTAAATAGCCGCAGCAGGTGTTTTTTTTCCGACATTGAAGAAGTGATGCAGAAGAGAACTTAGGTTATTTTTTTCGTTTTTTTAAGTGGTCCCATCAAATTTGGGGTCCATGAAAATGGGTACTAGCATATTTTGATGTCCCTAAAGTAAGTTTTTAAAAATTCTGCATTTGTGCACCTGCCGCTATAAATCTATTCTAGAAAACACGTGCCGCATACATGCAGAATAGCCCTGAACCTATTTCCCTATTGTTTAACAATTTTTCCCATTTTTTTTTTTTGCACCCCAATTTTTTTATTAATTTTTTGGGGTGTCCCTATTTTTTTTTAAACTTTTTTTGACACAGTTCTTTTTTAAATGTCAATTTCAGGGGTGCAGGCTATTTTTTTTTAAGCCTGCACCCCTAAACCCCAATTCTGCACTTTTTTTCGACACCTATTCAATGGTGAAAACTTATCCCCATTTTTTATCAAAGACTTTTCAAAACTGCGATAAGTCTTTGAAATTGAATACGGTGTAAATCTAAAACAAGTGATATTAACGCAAAAACGTTAAAAAGTGCGATATTAACGCAAAAAACGATGTTATCGCACCCATATTGAATACCCCTAATAGTTTTTCCTTTAATCCTATACTAACACTTTAGTCTCTCACTGGTGTGCTTCGCTGGGGTGGCTGGCTATCGCCGGCTTTTTTGGGGTTCTGCACCCCAGGTTCTGACCAAGTGATAGGGACCTCCGGTATCAGAGACGCCGTGACGCGGCCCGGAGGCTTAGCCATATCTTTGCAAATATATGCAACTGAGATCTCTGAATTATCTACCACCATGTAGTTTTTCACATCTTATTGCTGATTTCATTCAGTGTGCTGGGGGAATACTTTTTGTTGTTTCTTGAATAAATTAAATAGTAATGCCCCCCAGTGATAGATCATAAACTAGTAAAAAAAGTGCAGAATTGGGGTTTAGGGGTGCAGGCTTAAAAAAAATAGCCTGCACCCCTGAAATTGACATTTAAAAAAGAACTGTGTCAAAAAAAGTTTAAAAAAAAATAGGGACACCCCAAAAAATTAATAAAAAAATTGGGGTGCAAAAAAAAAAATGGGAAAAATTGTTAAACAATAGGGGAATAGGTTCAGGGCTATTCTGCATGTATGCGGCACGTGTTTTCTAGAATAGATTTATAGCGGCAGGTGCACAAATGCAGAATTTTTAAAAACTTACTTTAGGGACATCAAAATATGCTAGTACCCATTTTCATGGACCCCAAATTTGATGGGACCACTTAAAAAAACGAAAAAAATAACCTAAGTGCTCTTCTGCATCACTTCTTCAATGTCGGAAAAAAAACACCTGCTGCGGCTATTTAAATCCCCGACTTTCAATTAAAGGCTAAAACGGGGGTATCCATAGTGTTCCCCCAAGTTTTTACAACTTTAGGGGGGTCTTACAATTATTTTAAGGAAAAATTTGTAACTTTACGCAAATCCAACTTCTGAGTTTCCCGTTTTCGTTAATTTTATTTTGAATACGGGGATAAGCGGGAGCACGCACCATACCTTTACGCAGAGAAAAACTCCGATATGAAACGTTAACTTCACCAGGGAAGTTAACCTTTCATATTGAATACCCCTCTATGTGTTAATAAGTGAAGGTGTAATTAAAAGGTGTAATAAGTAATCTTATTGCTGATTTCATTCAGAGTGCTGGGGGAATACTTTTTGTTGTTTCTTGTATAGACTAACCCCTCCCTTACATGCACCTGAGTGATATTACTGAAGTGATTGAGCAGCTTCCAACTTGTATTTCTATTTAATTTATTGCAGGGCCAATACAATTTTTATTATGATGGGAGCACCAGTTCATTTTTTAGGACGGGTACAACACACTGATTACTTCCTCCCACTGTTATGTGAGGAGAGCTAGGGGTTGTTTAAGATGGGCGCACGTACACAAATATAATATATTAAAACTTGACTTTTATTGTTATTGTATTAAAAATTCCATCCACTAGGAATGGTACAGTGAAATATAAAGGATAAGAAAAAATGGTGATGCCCTGATAAACAAATAAATAATATACTATATAAGTCCTGAAATGGCAGAAAAAAATTCTCAAGACACCACCTATATAATATTAATAATCTTTATAAAAATGGAATGTGTCAGTACATATAATCACATTTACATTTATAATTAATCACATTTATTCAATATTTAAATGTGATCATTTATAAATGTAAATGTAATTATATGTCCTGCCATTTCAGGACTTATATAGTATATTATTTATTTGTTTATTAGCGCATCACCATTGTCGTGCTACATCTATATATTAGTAGTGGGCAGACACAAGCCCATTGGGTGAATTTGTTGCTATTATTTATAATATTCTATTCATTAATTAGCGCCCAGTCTTTTTTGTTTCTCTGGTTAAGAAAAAATTAAGTTAAGAATAATGAGCCTACATACAGATTCGTGTATAAAGATAGAAAAATGTAAACAATTATAAAAAAAAGAGCAAGGTCCACTATTTTGGTCTCCCAGTATTTCGGGAGCCTAGTACTATATTAGGGCCTGATTCAGAGATGAACACTCTGACCAGAGCGCTCGCTCTGAATCAGGGCCCTCCTATCTTTTTGTGGAGCGTCCTCATGGACGCTCGCATAGCTGTGGGTTACCACCCACAGCTATAGCGAGCGTCCATGATGATGGTCGCGATGGTCTTGACCATCGCGACCATCGGGCTTGCGACGGAGGCCCTGCGGTAGGGTCTCGCTGCCGCAAGCCCTGGAGTGATTTTGGCTCTATTAGAGCCAAAATCACTCCCACTGACATCACTAGTGACATCAGTGGGGCCGGCTTGAGACGGTAGGCGTTCCCATGGGAACGCCTCCGTCTGGCAGGCACGCCCACCAAAGGGGGCGTGCTGTCAATCAACATCGACAGCACGCCCCCTATGGTGCGAGACCCGGAGCAATGGTGAGCCCGTCGCTCGCCGGGTCTCGCGCATGCGCACGACGTAGCTCCATCCGTCGTGCGCATGTGCAGTGGGGAACATCGACCCGCTTGCGAGCGTCCTGCCGCTCGCGAGCGGGTCTGAATGACCCCCTTAGACCGGAGCAACATTATGTGGTATCAGTATATTCAGTTTACCTAACAGTCTATATATAAATACTCTATATTGGTCAAAGTTTATATGAGTTGTGGAATTCACTCTTTGCGATAATGATATCTAATCTGCTTAAGTAGCGGTGTTTTGTTCACTAAAGAAAGATATTGTGTACGCGTAGAAGCTTAATAATGATGTCCTTCCGTAATATAGGATATGTTTACTGGATCAATCCTCTATAGTTCACACACTCGCAAGTTGATACTTATTACCCAAGTGCTATTCCGATAGGTTGTGATCTCATGATTGTTACATTGTATTTATGAGCACCCCTAGAGAATGTACAGTAGCATTCCTAAAATGAGTAATATCGTATAAGTAGCTGTGGTATTGTAAATAAACCCAGCCGCTATGAGAAAAATATACTGCAGCTTACAACAGAGCACATATATTATTAATGAATCTGTTGTATTAATCACAATTCCAAAACGCCCCCCCCCCCCCCTCACGTTTTTTTGTGAGTGTGTTCTTACACCTAAAAAAAACCCCTTCAATTAAGGAATAATTATTTATGTAATCTTTGGTGTGACACACAACAATCTGCGAGCTTGGAGAAGCGCTGCCACATGTGACAGCGGTATGATGTGACCGATGCTCGGGCTGATTGATTTATATGGTGCTCACAAGCTGCTTAATGTAATACTGCCCCATAAACTATGGCGCTGCTTCAAAAGTTCGCATTATCTAGACTCTTAGGGGCATATCCAATTACCCGCAGGACTTCTCCCGCAAGTAATTGAGGGGTGAAAGTCGCACGGCGCGGGGCTAAGCTATTCAATAAAATAGCTTTTTCCCCAAGTCCACGCGAGAACTGCAGAATCCGTGTGTTATTCATGCTTGCGCAAGGCCAAATAGGGCGGCCTCACGCAGATTTTACCTCGCACCTACATGAGGTGCGAGGTAAAGCCCGACAGCGGGGACTCATGCGCAGGGTCTCGGGGACACCCGCACATGGAGTCCCCGCTAATTGAATCCTGACCTGCGCGATAATTAGCTGCGGGGTAAACCCCGCGGCTTATTGGATATGCCCCCTATAATAGCATTATCCCACTATGGCCCGTATTCAATTTGAGGCGAAAAGCCATTTTCGCGTGTTTTTGGCGGAAACTTTGCGCCGATGACGTCATTTCGCCAGGTGGAAAAGTATCACCGTATTCAATTTTAAAGACTTTCCACCTAGGCAGAAAGTCAGTGCAATGTAATAGGAGAAAAAGTTTTGCCTAAGAATAGCAGGCGGAAAAAAATGCAGAATTGGGGTTTTGGGGTGCAACGTTGCGGGAATTCCCCTCCAGCCTTCAGACAGTCCCCCAAAGGTAATCTGTGTAAATGAAAAAAAAAAAAAAAAACCACTTAAGAACATCCCAAAAAAATCACTTTGAATTTTGGGTGGCGAAAAAAAAATGTTAGGGGGACAAAGTTAAAAACTAGCAAACTTGACTCTGGGGGGTCCCCAAGTATGGCCCCAGGTGTTTTTTTGTTCATTGCAGGTGCTTGCGACAGGTGGGTTTTTCACATTTTTTTAAACTTAACTTAAGCAACTTTAAAATATGCTGACCCCCATTTTCAAGTACCCCAAATTCGCTGGGATAAGTTATTTTCTGCAAAAAAGCCTCCTGAATACTATTCTGCACCACGTATAGAAAAACGCTATTTAGCAGCTATTGAGCCCGTTTAAAAACACCAAATACCTTCAGCAAGACAAATCGGGGGGTACCATAGGGAACCCCCATGTCAGAGCATCTTTTGGGGGGTTTCAGGCTGATTTCCCCAAATCTGTCAGTACTTTGGTTAAGCTTTGCCGGGTCCCATTTTCGCCTACTTTCAAATTGAATACGGCGATACGTGGGCACGCGCGTGATACTTTTCCGCCTCCAAAACACACGCGATGTAACACGCAATGTAGGCGAAAAGTCTGGGAGGCGAAAAAGTATTGCGGCTTAGTTCATATTGAATACGGGCTTATATATTTAGTGTTGGTCTATTTTAAACTAGTACAGGCATAATATACACAGTATCATGGAATCATGTGTTGGACCCGCTTGAAATGCCAACGTGTGCGTTTCACTGTATTAACAGCTTTATCAAGCCTACCCCATCTGTCTGCCCCTCCTGTTTAGAATGTAAGCTCTGACGAGCAGGGCCCTCTAACCTCATGTGCTTCTCCTTCCCTTTACTCATGCAGCAATGCTTATAAACCATGTCCTTGTCCTACATTGTTTCTAAGTCACTGTTTTCTTCTTCCCTCATTTGTTTATGTACTTTGTAAGGCGCTACGGAACCTTTGTGGCGCCACATAACGAAAGAATAATAATAATGTGCATGTTGGTGCTTGTAGTTCTACAAGTGCCCGCATGCAAGAGCAGTCATGGGCAACATGCGGCAGAAAAGCACGCACTGTATTTTCTCCGTATTACATGGGTATGAAACCAGTAGGAGATAGAGCACTAATCAGCATTGGGCTCTATAGGTGCAGCCAGGGCCGGATTATAGGCAGGGCGACAGGGGCGGTCGTCCTGGGGCCCCCACACATAAGGGGCCCCCACACACTGTCCCCTGCCTCCAGCCATTAGTTCTATTGCAAACCGGAGTACAGCATTTAGCTGTCTCCGCTGCAGTACTCCTCCGCAGCTCAGCTGTTTCCTTTCAGCAGCCGCCGAGGAGCTTCATTACAGCCACAGTCTCGTGAGATTATGAGACTGTGGCTGATCAGACCAGAGCCCAAGCAGCAACCCGGCAGCCAGGGAGCCTGCAGTGTGTGACTACAGCCTGAGGCAGAGCAGACTCCAAGGTGTCGTGTTACTCTGCTTCTGCCTGTCACCTGGCCATGGAGCAGAAGAGGAGAGAGCCTGTGTGCAAGTACGTAATTGTGTGTGTGTGTGTATGTAGGTAAGTGTGTGTGTGTGTGTGTGTGTGTGTGTATGTAGGTAATTGTGTGTGTGTGTATGTAGGTAATTGTGTGTGTGAGTGTATGTATGTAGGTAATTGTGTGTGTGTGTATGTAGGTAATTGTGTGTGTGAGTGTGTGTATGTAGGTAATTGTGTGTGTGTGTGTGTATGTAGGTAATTGTGTGTGTGTGTGTGTGTATGTAGGTAATTGTGTGTGTGTGTATGTAGGTAATTGTGTGTGTATGTAGGTAATTGTGTGAGTGTGTGTATGTAGGTAATTGTGTGTGTTTGTGTATGTAGGTAATTGTGAGTGTGTGTGTATGTAGGTAATTGTGTGTGTGTATGTAGGTAATTGTGTGAGTGTGTGTATGTAGGTAATTGTGTGTGTGTGTGTGTATGTAGGTAATTGTGTGTATGTGTATGTAGGTAATTGTGTGTGTGTGTATGTAGGTAATTGTGTGTGTGTGTGTATGTAGGTAATTGTGTGTGTGTGTGTGTGTATGTAGGTAATTGTGTGTGTATGTAGGTAATTGTGAGTGTGTGTATGTAGGTAATTGTGTGTGTGTGTGTATGTAGGTAATTGTGAGTGTGTGTATGTAGGTGATTGTGTGAGTGTGTTTATGTAGGTAATTGTGTATGTAGGTAATTGTGTGTGTGTGTATGTAGGTAATTGTGAGTGTGTGTATGTAGGTAATTGTAAGTGTGTGTATGTAGGTAATTGTGTGTGTGTGTATGTAGGTAATTGTGTGTGTGTGTATGTAGGTAATTGTGAGTGTGTGTATGTAGCTAATTGTGTGTGTGTGTGTGTATGTAGGTAATTGTGTGTGTGTGTATGTAGGTAATTGTGAGTGTGTGTATGTAGCTAATTATGTGTGTGTGTGTATGTAGGTAATTGTGTGTGTGTGTGTATGTAGGTAATTGTGAGTGTGTGTATGTAGCTAATTGTGTGTGTGTGTGTATGTAGGTAATTGTGTGTGTGTGTGTATGTAGGTAATTGTGAGTGTGTGTATGTAGGTAATTGTGTATGTGTATGTAGGTAATTGTGTGTGTGTGTGTATGTAGGTAATTGTGAGTGTGTGTATGTAGGTAATTGTGTATGTGTATGTAGGTAATTGTGTGTGTGTGTGTATGTAGGTAATTGTGTGTGTATGTATATGTAGGTAATTGTGTGTGTGTGTGTGTGTGTGTAGGTAATTGTGTGAGTGTGTGTATGTAGGTAATTGTGTGTGTGTAGGTAATTGTGTGTGTATGTATATGTAGGTAATTGTGTGTGAGTGTGTATATGTAGGTAATTGTGTGTATGTGCATATATGCATGTAGGTGTGTGTGTATATGTGTATATATATATATATATATATGTATATGTGTGTGTATATATATATATATATATATATATATATATATATATAGTAGGTTGAAACCCGGCACTCACAAGTCCTTTAAATGACAAAACTTGCTCTGGTGCCCTCCAATAGCGTGATAATTCCCCATAAACAATGCGGTGTATCCAAAAAGCGGCACTCAGAGACTTGGAAGTAGCAAAAGAAGGACCCCCTCCGGGGTAGCTTTATTCAGTCATGGTCGACGTTTCGGGGAGCTTGTCCCCTTTCTCAAGACAACAATAAAGTGAACAAGACAAACACCAGACATAAATATACAAAACACTCACCAATACCTCTGATCAGGTGTGTGAAGCTCCATCCGCCGCCGGAAACACGCGTCACCACCCGGAAGAGCAGAATAGCACCAACCGGATATGACGTCGCGCCTCCCGGCGTCTGGAGTCATGACAACCGGATCACCATGGTAACGTTGCTAATTAACAAGGCATGGAGCTCACTGAACATGCGGCTAAGCAACATAATATACATTTGGACAAAAGATATACATATAACTACCTAATAAGTGACACTAAGGTTTCAGACTGAGAGCGGCCAACATGACCGGTCACAGAGCCTGTGCTGCATGTTAAAATAATACATCACAGTAGATTTGCACCAATGTCTATGTAAAATATATAAGCAAAGCATCATATAAAAATAAACATACAACATATATCAATATATCAGTATTTCTAAACTGTTTGCCCGAATGTGGATGTTTGATGGAATCACCAACTAACAAGTATGAACAGGTCGTACACCCTAAACAACGGAAACATCCATTTTTGCGACTTAAAAAATGTTTGGTTTTAGAAAACCCTGTAATGTCCGTTTTCACAACCATGTCTCTAATGTTTTTGCTTCTAGTATAGCATGGCATCAATCGTGCCTTGGAAAGACATTTTAACTCCGGGTCAGTACTGACTATAGGCCATAATTTTTTTACCTCCTTACGAGTATAATTACTGCTGGTATTATATTCATTGACCCATGGAATGACACACCTGTCATTTTGCTTATTCTTTTTAGTGGATGATTTTAGTAAAGATAGTCTATTTTTGGCCAATGCCTTTTCTTTAGACTGCAATAGAATATCACGGGGGTACCCGCATTCCAAAAATTTATTAAACATGACCTCAAGTTGTTTCAATGTTGTATCATAATCACTGTTACATTTAACCACTCTCAAAAACTGAGAGTATGGTAAACCATAAATAGATGACTTCGGATGGAAACTGTCAAAATGTAAAAGAGTATTGCGGTCAGTGGGCTTGGTATACAACGCTGTTTGAATCATGTTCTCATTGACCGTAATGAGAATATCAAGGAAACAAATTTTTTGTTTATCTGTCGTGATTGATAATTTAATGGGATTGGTTGATAAATTCTGTCTTGAAATAACCTCCAATAAAATGTCAAGATCACCTTGCCAAAATAACAAAATATCGTCAATATATCGAAAATATAAAGTTATATGACTAGCTATATTAGGGTCTGCAAAAAATAGACATTTCTCAACAAACCACATATAAGCATTTACAAATGACGGGGCAACAGGTGACCCCATGGCACACCCCGTGCATTGTCTAAATAGCTGACCATTAAACAAAAAATAATTGTGTTTTAAAGTAAAATCCAAAAGTTCGAGGAATAAATTAATGTCTGGACCTGTGTAATTGCTGTTAGCTGTTATAAGGTCATTAACAGCCAATAGGCCTGCTTGATGGGGAATGCAGGTATATAAACTTGTGACATCTAATGTCACCAATGTTGTATCAGAAGATAACCTTTCTAATTCATTTAATTTGGATAAAAGCATATTAGAATCCTTTAAATACGTAAACGTGTTTTGCACACATGGTTGGAGCCATGCATCCAAATAGATTGCAACTGACTCACACAGAGACCCACGGGCAGAAATGATAGGTCTGCCCGGTGGGTTCTGTGGGTCTTTATGCACCTTAGGCAAGATGTAAAATAGCGGTACAATAGGATGTTTCACTAATAATTTAGACTAATAATTTAAATGACAATTCCATTACAATACAGGACACTGATAAATATATAGCGGAATGTGTCAGATTACTCAATGATTCAGATACGTATGAATTGTTAGACCATGATCCCTCTATTGGTTACAAAAATGATTTAAACCTGATTTTGCAACAAGCAGTTGTGGATGGTTTCATAACAGTTGAATTGTCGTCTAAATTATTAGTGAAACATCCTATTGTACCGCTATTTTACATCTTGCCTAAGGTGCATAAAGACCCACAGAACCCGCCGGGCAGACCTATCATTTCTGCCCGTGGGTCTCTGTGTGAGTCAATTGCAATCTATTTGGATGCATGGCTCCAACCATGTGTGCAAAACACGTTTACGTATTTAAAGGATTCTAATATGCTTTTGTCCAAATTAAATGAATTAGAAAGGTTATCTTCTGATACAACATTGGTGACATTAGATGTTCGATATATTGACGATATTTTGTTATTTTGGCAAGGTGATCTTGACATTTTATTGGAGGTTATTTCAAGACAGAATTTATCAACCAATCCCATTAAATTATCAATCACGACAGATAAACAAAAAATTTGTTTCCTTGATATTCTCATTACGGTCAATGAGAACATGATTCAAACAGCGTTGTATACCAAGCCCACTGACCGCAATACTCTTTTACATTTTGACAGTTTCCATCCGAAGTCATCTATTTATGGTTTACCATACTCTCAGTTTTTGAGAGTGGTTAAATGTAACAGTGATTATAATACAACATTGAAACAACTTGAGGTCATGTTTAATAAATTTTTGGAACGCGGGTACCCCCGTGATATTCTATTGCAGTCTAAAGAAAAGGCATTGGTCAAAAATAGACTATCTTTACTAAAATCATCCACTAAAAAGAATAAGCAAAATGACAGGTGTGTCATTCCATGGGTCAATGAATATAATACCAGCAGTAATTATACTCGTAAGGAGGTAAAAAAATTATGGCCTATAGTCAGTACTGACCCTGAGTTAAAATGTCTTTCCAAGGCACGATTGATGCCATGCTATACTAGAAGCAAAAACATTAGAGACATGGTTGTGAAAACGGACATTACAGGGTTTTCTAAAACCAAACATTTTTTAAGTCGCAAAAATGGATGTTTCCGTTGTTTAGGGTGTACGACCTGTTCATACTTGTTAGTTGGTGATTCCATCAAACATCCACATTCGGGCAAACAGTTTAGAAATACTGATATATTGATATATGTTGTATGTTTATTTTTATATGATGCTTTGCTTATATATTTTACATAGACATTGGTGCAAATCTACTGTGATGTATTATTTTAACATGCAGCACAGGCTCTGTGACCGGTCATGTTGGCCGCTCTCAGTCTGAAACCTTAGTGTCACTTATTAGGTAGTTATATGTATATCTTTTGTCCAAATGTATATTATATTGCTTAGCCGCATGTTCAGTGAGCTCCATGCCTTGTTAATTAGCAACGTTACCATGGTGATCCGGTTGTCATGACTCCAGACGCCGGGAGGCGCGACGTCATATCCGGTTTGTGCTATTCTGCTCTTCTGGGTGGTGACGCGTGTTTCCGGCGGCGGATGGAGCTTCACACACCTGATCAGAGGTATTGGTGAGTGTTTTGTGTGTATATATATATATATATATATATTATATATATATATATATATAGTGATTCTGGAGGACCGGCACTCTGCTATACTAGCAACAGTGTGCGTCAGTGCCTTCCGTGAGTAATTTAATGAACAAGAAAAATATTTAATGTGTTGGGTACACATTAAATATTTTTCTACAGTCTCCAAGAGCTGCTGATTTTTCTTGTTCATTATATATATATATATTTTATTTAAAATTGCAGTTTATTACATGTGCTTTTAAATGTAATACATTGGGTGTTTAAAAAATTAAATACATTTTTATATATAGATATACATACATATATAAATATATATATATAACTTATAGCAAAGTATTGCTGTGCTATCATTTGTTGTTTGTGGAGTGCTGCCCCTAGGCCTGGACTTGTGTTTATTGACAGGAAGGGCACCAGAGGCGTGTTTTGATACAGAGAGTGCTGGGTCCTGCTATTAGTGTGTGTGTGTGTATATATATATATATATATATATACATATATATATATACACATACACACACACACGACATTATATTTTTTTAAACATCAGCAATATATCACTTGTATAATTTTATTGATAGGGGCCCCAACAACTTTGTTGCCCAGGGGCCCCCGAAGACCTTAATCCAGCCCTGGGTGCAGCTGTTTGATCATTCTCACTCCCAGAGTACCTAACACGATGCTGAGAAGGCCTGGCTCACATAGAATAAAAGGGTGTAGTAGGTATTATCACCGGCCGCAAATCCCAACAGCCACAGCCTGACAAGGGTGAAGATCCCGATCATCATAAAGGTAATTATAAACTAACCTAACTTAACCCCCTAACCCTAACCTCCCCCTCTGTGCCTAATCCACCATCTAAGTGCCTAAACCTAACCCCCCCTTCCCCGCAGCCTAAACCCAAGTCCCCCGGGGGGGTACCTAACCTTAACCTCCCCCCGGGGGTGCCTAACCCTATACCCCCCTTTCCCCTAACCCAGACCTAACCCTCCCAGGGGGTGCCTAACCCTAAGTCCCCCCCGGGAACCCTAAACTTAACCCTCCCCCCCCATGGCTATCCGCGGCCGGAGCCCGGCTTCCCTTCGTTCGGTATGCCGGGCGTCGGTCTTCCAGTGTCTGGTTAATGACAGGCGTCGAGTTTTCGACGCCTGTCATTCGTACCACGCCGGGATTAGAAAGTCTGGAAGCCGGCGGTCAGCATTTAGACCGTCGGCTTCCAAACTACATCCTTCTTCTTATTTTGAATGAATTTATTTTTAAAGTTCTGCCATCTCAAAACCAATTATTTTTCTTCACTAATGCCGTGTATCCACTATGTGAGATTACTGAGCGATTGCACGATTACGACATCGTAATCGTGCAATCGCTCAGTAATCGGGCACACATCGGGGATGTAATGTCGGAAACGACCAGCGATGCGCGCTCCCGCTGGTCGTTTCTGACATCAATCATCGCCCGAACATGGTGGTCATCCAAACACTGACGTCAGGTTGAGCATGTTAGGGGATGATTGATGTGCCTACACTGAACGAGTGATCGGTCAGTGTAGGCACGGCGCCAGACTGTGAAACGACTGCACGATTACAGTGTCGTAACCGTGCAGTCGTTTCTATGTCAGTAAGTGGATGGGCAGCTTAAGAAGCACACAAGCAACTCAAGCTTTATGTAATAGCTATAGGGAAAATAATGACCTAAATTATTATAGTAGGTGAAGAGGGGAAAATAGCAAGGATTAGTAAAATAACTGTGTGATATGTTGTTTAAGGAATTTTTGATTGATATTTTAAAGAGTGTCAAATACCTGTTATTTGAATTATATATATACATCTAAAATGGGTTGATGATTGTAATGATTAGTGGGATTTATATTGATATCAGGTTGTGTATTGGTCTTTAAATAGAAATATATATGGGCTGGATACGATGGAATAAGTATGTTGATAATCATCGTTACAAATATCCAGTATTTATAGGATCTAAACCACCTGATATCTTGTGTCCCAAAAGATATATGTTAAAAGTGTTAAATTGTTGTAACTATATATTTAATACAATGTATAAAAATGGATAAATAGCTATTTGTTCCGAATATATCTAGACATAGAAAAGATTGAAATCTATGTCAGAAAAATCTTGCTTGCAATGCAGCAGTAGCTGACACACCCGACATCTGAATAATGTCTCTAATTAACAATCAGCTGAGCAAATTAGAGCTATGCTGATATAAACGGAACTACATCAGTACCATAGTACTCTGTCTCCTGAAGAAGCCGCCGACGTTTCTAAGGCGGAGAAACGCGTAGAGAGAAGGACGGGACGTGAGACCGCAAGCCGGGCAAGTGAGTCACTGACCACTCTACACTGACCACTTTACAAGGAGGAAGAACAATAACGCTGCACGCTGCACACCGACGGGTGATTGCACCGGAGCCGATACCTCTCCTCCGTGGATTACTGTGAGGCCACTGCATGTGAAAGATAAGTGGGGAGTACGGTATGACTTATGGTCACAACTGGATCGTGAGTGACAGACCCTATAAAGCATGCATGCTTGAATGTGCACTATTCTAAAAAATTTTTTTACACTTTTATTCTCTGATATATTGAACAGAGCTGTCTGCAGCTGTGCGGTCTACACGTATTAGGAGTGGCTTCAAATGTTAGAAACAGCCAATGCTCCTAGATGAACAATCTATAAGCCCAGCTCCTAAGGGCTCAATCTATATTCTAACTTTTTTTCAGAATATCACTGGACATCAACAGTCCCCCTAAAAATCCGTTGTGCCACATAGGCTGGAATACCTTTATTATGGTGTACTAATTAACATTCTCCTACAGTCTCAGATGTGTGAGAGACATTAATATATATATGTCTACACGGACCATCTAAGAGCTATGTAAACATCAACACCTTTAATGTTATTTGTGATTGTTTATATGCAAGCCACTATACACTGCCATTGTTGCTACATATTTACAATTTATCTTGCAGGTTTATTATTCTCTGCTTGGTGCAGATTGTATGCAATTACAAGTATTGCTTTTATTTTCCTATTCATTTTTTATTGTCTTAGTTGAAGCAATTCTCTAATTTATTTATATATATATTTTTATTCTTTATTTTTTATTTTTATTTTCATTATCCCATTATTATGTCATTTTAGCATTTCCTATCCTATATGTATTTTTATAAATTTTTTGAGTGTCTAATTTACTATTTACTGTGGTCTACTTATTAAATATTAGTATCTTTAGCGCCTGTCTATCTGTGCTTTCGATTTCTTGGTAATTGTTGGGAGGGTCCAGATTCCTCCACCTCTATGACGGCTGCTTTATACTAATTAATCCCCTGGTCCTCTACACACTCCCTACATTTATCCTGGTCCACTGAGGCAGTTATAGTCCAGCGCCTATTTTTTGTCTGTGTGTGTGTCTACTGTGGAATACTGGTGGTAGGCTACAGGACTGTCTAGATATGTCATCCTCATTAAAATGTGTGACAGAACGTCTAGAAAGAAGAAACCTATATCTAAGAGGGACGACTCATACAGGAGAGTTAGTAGAGAATAATGAGAGTGTGGACATGCAGAGGCTGTTCAATAAACTAGAAAGCCTATACATGGCAGAGACGAGACACTAATGGGACCAGATATCCCTCCAGAAATATCTGGATGGGGATATGATCCCACGAGGACTAAGGATTTTGAAAACATCTGCTTTTAAAGAAGATGACAAATTTACGGAGGAATGGAACTTAATTTTGGATAGTTGTTCAAAAAACCTAATGAGACTTCTTATTAAACATAGAGAAGCAAAAGTATATGAGATACAAAATGAAATTGAAAAGACCACTGATCTCTTGAAAGTCTTTTCAGATGATCCAAATTTCTCAACATGAGATCAAAAAGTAAATAAAAAAGTAGAAGAATTTGAGCAATCACTAATACAACAAAAAGACGATAAATTAAGCAGAGATAGATCTGACTATGCAAGAGGGCAAATTAGGTCTTTTAATAGACAAAGAAGAAACGAGTCTGGCTCTAGGCATAGAAGTAGGTCTAATGATAGACGTAAAGCAGTTAAATTTAGGAACTATCAACCACAGTCTAAATTAGAACAATCCAGGACTTATCCACTACAAGGTAATAAACATCATATATATCCACGGAGAAAGACTAGCTGGAAACAGCAGGAAGAGAGGTCAGACGGTATAATACATACAAACAAATTTGATGCTCTTTATAATGAGGAGGAAACCTCTGCCTGGAATGAAACTCCAAACTGGAGGATCAACCAGATGAGTAGAAAAAACAGAGATTACTCCAGTCCACCACGTATGATCCAACAGAGTTTTTTTGGGGATGGCCACAGGTTTCGAGACAATCCCAGAAGAAACCAAAGGTCTACATGGATGACAAAAAGAGGCCAAGAAAGAGAAGAAGGGGAAAAAGAGGAGGTAGGAGAAAATCCAACCAAAAACCTACGTACAGATTAGGTCATAATGGGGTATATAATCTATCCTCAAAAGCTCTTAAAGATGCAGAGTCCCAATTATTAGGCAAAGGAATGAACTTTGCTCCCGCATCAAAACCAAATCTGTTTAATCTTTTTGTAGATTTAAATAGATATGTGCGTAATTTGAGTAGAAAGAGATTTTTTGCAATTAAATCATTGAACTATCAAAATATGGATGGCACTCCTATAGTGTTAGATGAATTTGATGAGGATGCACTGAACATCCTAGAATCATTAAATATAGAATCACTAGATGTTGGGAATAGCCCTGAAAGTGTCTGTGTGTATGATATGAATAGGGAGCCTATTACTAAAAAAAGGTTTAAAAATAAATCAGATTTTTATCCTCTCAAACATAGGGGCCCCTATATTGAGAGTTTTTATAAATCTACATTGGAAGGCTTAAGAACCTTATGTGAAAAAGCAGAAAGAGAACCTCTGAGAGATAACCTTACAAGGATGAACGCAATGCTCTAATAGAATTGAGATCGGATCCCACAATCACTATCAAACCAGCAGATAAGGGCGGTGGGATTGTAAGACAGGATACCGATGATTACATCAAAGAGGCATACCATCAACTTAATGATGGTATGCACTATCAACTTATGCCTGGAAATCCCACCGCCCTTTTTCAGAAAAAACTACATCTATTGTTATGTTGAAGGATGGTGTAATAAATAAAGACACTTTTCATTTTTTGAATGTCACACATCCAGTTGTCCCCACTTTTTATTTTTTTTATTATTTACCAAAGATTCACAAAACACTTTCTTTTCCACCAGGGAGACCTATTATTTCTGGTGTAGGGTCACTCACGAATAATTTATCTTACTTTGTTGACACTTTTTACAGAAACATGTCCAAATGCTTCAGTCATGCATTAAGGATACCTCCCATTTCTTGAGGTTAATTCAAAATATCGAATGGAAAGAAAGCTATATTTTTGCAACCTGTGATGTGGAATCATTATATTCCAACATTCCACATGATAAGGGAATAAAAACTGTAGAATACTATCTCGAGGGAGATTCAAGCATGACTGTGGCACTTAGGAATTTTATTTTGGCATCTATTAAATTTATTCTTGAACACAATTATTTCACCTTTGATTCCAAATTTTTTTTACAGACACTTGGTACTGCCATGGGAACCAGGTTCGCCCCAAGCTTCGCTAACCTATACATGGGTAGGTTCGAGGAGGAGTATGTGTGGGGTCGGGGGCTTGGGGCGGACCTGGTTCTCTATGGCAGGTACATAGATGATTTGTTTTTTATCTGGGATGGGGATGCATTATCACTTAACACTTTTTTGGAGAGTTTTAATCACAATAATTTTGGGTTAAAGTTCACTAATATCACCAATCCGCTCTCGATAAATTTCTTAGACATTGCGTTAACAATAGGTGATGACCTTAAGATTCACACACAGACCTATATGAAAGAGGTTGATCAAAATAGATATCTAAACTATGGAAGTAGCCATCTACGTAGATGGAAAGAAAATATTCCAAAAGGGCAGCTACTTAGGTTAAAAAAGAATTGCTCAGAGGGTAAGACCTATGAGAAACAAGCCTTGGCCCTTTTTGGCTCTTTCTTGGAACAGGGATATCCCCAAAAGGTGTTAGATGATGCCTATAATGGAGTAGCTAATTTAGATAGGAAGCAATTGATGCATGGTAAAAAGAGAGAAAAAGAAAATGAGGATAGATCCTGTGTTTTTGTGACACAGTTTAATTCATATTCATATGAAATAAAAAAAGTACTTAAAAATAATTTACCTATTTTTAAATTAGATAATCATATTGGTCCATTCATTGTACCTCACAAATCAATAGTTTTTAGAAAAGCAGCCAATTTAAAATTAAATTTAGCACCTAGTCATTTTAAAAGGGACAAAAAATATACAGAAATATGTAATACCTGGCTCCCTCCCAAACCATTGGGTTTCCACAGATGTGGCAAAGATGCGTGTATCACATGTAAATATACAGAGAGGAAAACAGTACAATTTAAGTCCATCACCTCAGGGGAAACATTTCAAATTAGAGATTTTTTGAATTGTAGATCGACATTTTTGATCTATGTGATTGAGTGTAGATGCGGCCTGCAATATGTGGGCCACACTACAAGAACCCTGCATGTTCGGCTTATGGAGCATAAAAGAAACATAAGTAACCAATTAAAAACACACACTTTATCTAGACACGTGGGACACTGCCAAGGGGGAGGTATGCAGGGGATTACAGTGATAGCTATAGATTTTATAAAACCGACCAAAAGAGGAGGAGATAGATTTAATGTTTTATGTAAACGTGAAGCATATTGGATTTTCCGATTACAAACTCTATACCCTCAGGGACTAAACGATACAGTTGAACTAAATAATATCTATTAAATGTCCGAGTGATGTAAAATAGTTAAATATAGATAGATCAACCCTAGAATGAGTATTTTCAATAGCCCCCTCCCCTAGTGAGGTAGAGGAGGCTATTTGTCCCCATTGGTTGGGAATATATATAGGTCAGGTGGTCAAAATACTCACAGTCTGTGGTGTTAGGTTTGCTGTATGGTTAGACTGTATATCCAACAGCATTTTGGATTTTAGGCTGTATCAATGAGGTATACGACTAGGGTTAGAATGATGTCCCTCTTCGTGTCTCTGGAACGTATATTTTGATATGGACATTTTCTTTTTCTCTGCCTCATCTCTTCTTTCTTTGTTATTGTAATTCATGTATATTTATCACTTAGTATTGTTAGTGTCATCGTTACAATACATATGTTGAAATAGAACAGATTTTTAGTATGCTGTTCTGTTAGGTGGAGCATTATATATTGTGGTTGAAGTCTGCAGAAGATCTAGATTAAGCAGACTAGATAGGCGGTCATTTTGTAGCAACTCAAGCTCTATGTAATAGCTATAGGGAAAATAATGACCTAAATTATTATAGTAGGTGAAGAGGGGAAAATAGCAAGGATTAGTAAAATAACTGTGTGATATGTTGTTTAAGGAATTTTTGATTGATATTTTAAAGAGTGTCAAATACCTGTTATTTGAATTATATATATACATCTAAAATGGGTTGATGATTGTAATGATTAGTGGGATTTATATTGATATCAGGTTGTGTATTGGTCTTTAAATAGAAATATATATGGGCTGGATACGATGGAATAAGTATGTTGATAATCATCGTTACAAATATCCAGTATTTATAGGATCTAAACCACCTGATATCTTGTGTCCCAAAAGATATATGTTAAAAGTGTTAAATTGTTGTAACTATATATTTAATACAATGTATAAAAATGGATAAATAGCTATTTGTTCCGAATATATCTAGACATAGAAAAGATTGAAATCTATGTCAGAAAAATCTGGCTTGCAATGCAGCAGTAGCTGACACACCCGACATCTGAATAATGTCTCTAATTAACAATCAGCTGAGCAAATTAGAGCTATGCTGATATAAACGGAACTACATCAGTACCATAGTACTCTGTCTCCTGAAGAAGCCGCCGATGTTTCTAAGGCGGAGAAACGCGTAGAGAGAAGGACGGGACGTGAGACCGCAAGCCGGGCAAGTGAGTCACTGACCACTCTACACTGACCACTTTACACGGAGGAAGAACAATAACGCTGCACGCTGCACACCGACGGGTGATTGCACCGGAGCCGATACCTCTCCTCCGTGGATTACTGTGAGGCCACTGCATGTGAAAGATAAGTGGGGAGTACGGTATGACTTATGGTCACAACTGGATCGTGAGTGACAGACCCTATAAAGCATGCATGCTTGAATGTGCACTATTCTAAAAAAATTTTTTAAATTTTTATTCTCTGATATATTGAACAGAGCTGTCTGCAGCTGTGCGGTCTACACGTATTAGGAGTGGCTTCAAATGTTAGAAACAGCCAATGCTCCTAGATGAACAATCTATAAGCCCAGCTCCTAAGGGCTCAATCTATATTCTAACTTTTTTTCAGAATATCACTGGACATCAACAGTCCCCCTAAAAATCTGTTGTGCCACATAGGCTGGAATACCTTTATTATGGTGTACTAATTAACATTCTCCTACAGTCTCAGATGTGTGAGAGACATTAATATATATATGTCTACACGGACCATCTAAGAGCTATGTAAACATCAACACCTTTAATGTTATTTGTGATTGTTTATATGCAAGCCACTATACACTGCCATTGTTGCTACATATTTACAATTTATCTTGCAGGTTTATTATTCTCTGCTTGGTGCAGATTGTATGCAATTACAAGCATTGCTTTTATTTTCCTATTCATTTTTTATTGTCTTAGTTGAAGCAATTCTCTAATTTATTTATATATATATTTTTATTCTTTATTTTTTATTTTTATTTTCATTATCCCATTATTATGTCATTTTAGCATTTCCTATCCTATATGTATTTTTATTAATTTTTTGAGTGTCTAATTTACTATTTACTGTGGTCTTCTTATTAAATATTAGTATCTTTAGCGCCTGTCTATCTGTGCTTTCGATTTCTTGGTAATTGTTGGGAGGGTCCAGATTCCTCCACCTCTATGACGGCTGCTTTATACTAATTAATCCCCTGGTCCTCTACACACTCCCTACATTTATCCTGGTCCACTGAGGCGGTTATAGTCCAGCGCCTATTTTTTGTCTGTGTGTGTGTCTACTGTGGAATACTGGTGGTAGGCTACAGGACTGTCTAGATATGTCATCCTCATTAAAATGTGTGACAGAACGTCTAGAAAGAAGAAACCTATATCTAAGAGGGACGACTCATACAGGAGAGTTAGTAGAGAATAATGAGAGTGTGGACATGCAGAGGCTGTTCAATAAACTAGAAAGCCTATACATGGCAGAGACGAGACACTAATGGGACCAGATATCCCTCCAGAAATATCTGGATGGGGATATGATCCCACGAGGACTAAGGATTTTGAAAACATCTGCTTTTAAAGAAGATGACAAATTTACGGAGGAATGGAACTTAATTTTTCTAGCTTAAGAAGCAGAAGTTTGTCTTTGATTTGGCATCTTTACACCTATAGGTGTAAAGATGAAGATTGGAGTTTGGGAACTTGCGCTTTTAAATAATGTGCTTTGATATATTGTTTGACCTGCAGTAAAATCAGTCTACAAACCGCACATCTAAAGGCAATTTTTGTAAATTTCTCCTTTGCCGTTACGTGGAGATAAGGGAGATAAGCGCCAACTCCCGTGTTTTGGTTCTAAGTCATCGTCGAGTTTTGATTTTGCTAAAGCCGCCCTCATGTGTTTTGGATCTGTATTTTAGTTTTTGTAAATGCTAAAAACCAGCTAAAATGACGTAATTTTGGGCCGGTTTTTATTCCTATGGTATTATTAACCTCAAAAACATTGTTTTCAAATCATTTTCAGTCAATTTACACCACCTCACAGCTCACAATATGGCTTTCACCAAAACAGAAAGGGGAGGAACTGTTCGGCAAGATCGATAACCATCTGCCTGCCCTGCGACCTGCATGTGAGGGTGCCCGACTGTCACAGCTTGTCACAGAGTGCCAGGGGACAGCAAAACAAAAACAGAGTAGCTCTGTCTTCCGTGCAGGAAAATATCTAATTTATTAATACATACAATCACATAAAAATTCTTATAAAAACAGTTTATCTCTGAACAATACACTAAGGATGATATTAGTGCAGTAGCAGCATAAATAATAAAATTCTATAAAGATATTGATACAATAAAACTTCGGGCTGGAAGCCCTCTCACCACTTTCTATTGTAGTGTAATATACCCTTTAGTCTTGGTTTGTCTCCTGGGTAGCACAAATTTAATAAACTCCAAACTGGTGTGTGTCATACTTGCTAGCAGTCTGTGTGAAATCTGCTGAAAGTGTCCCTCCAAAAATGGGCACCGCCTAGATGGAGACAGATACTAAAAGTCCTACTTAACCTCTAGCATCTATCAGGGAAGCACAGGGCACATAGAATTACTCGGAAGTGCCGGGAACGCTGGCACTGCTGGAAGACAATGCACAGAAAGCTGCATCTTCTGCCGTGAAACCCCTGACAATGAGCATGAGACTCGTGACAACGAGCATGAAACCCCTGGCAACGAGCATTGAACCCCTGAAAATGAGCATGGAAACCCATAGCATGAAACCCCTGACAACGAGCAGGTAATTTAAAAGTAATTCAAAGCCTTACTGTGGGGCATAAAATGGTGTCAGGGGCATAATTGTATGTAGCATAATGTGTAATGGGGATTATGGTGTGTGGCATAATGTGTAAAGGGGATTATGGTGTGTGGCATATTTTGTAATGGGCATTATGGTGTGCGGCATAATGTGTAATGGGCATTATGGTGTGTAGCATAATGTGTAATGGGCATTATGGTGTGTAGCAATAATGTGTAATGGGCCTTACGGTGTGTAGCATAATGTTTAATGGGCATTACAGTGAGTGGCATAATGTGTAATGGCATTATGGTGTGTAGCATAATGTGAAATGGGCATTACGGTGTGTAGCATAATGTGTAATGGGCATTACAGCGTGTTGGTGCAATGGTAACATCAGCTGATTGGATCCGACAGACAGAGTGACAGAAACCAAAGTACAGAGATCCTGCATAGAGAAGAGGAGGTTTTGGCTCATTTTCAAATGCGAATCTGGCGCAGAAACACGAGCCAGGATTCGGATCTGCTCGGAACCCCTAATTTCAGGTGGGTTCGGTTTCCGGGAAACCTTGCGTCTTTTTTGCATCTTCTTGTACCAAAAATGATACATTTTATATGTGACAGTCTCTCCATCAGCCTGCAAAGTGCTACAATGCAGCGGCCACAGAGTTTTTCCAAGCCAAGTGCCATTTACATTCATATTTTCACACGGATATACAAGTGTCACATATCAAATTAATTAGCGGAGGATCGCAGTCCTGGTGCTTCCTAGTATTGTAACTTAGACGCATATTTTGGCACAAAAAGATGCCCAACGCAAGCAGAGCTCACTCATGTCAGGAATATCACGGCTGCATGGCATATTGAGGATAGATGAGCAGAGACACATATGTAGCTAAACAGACCCTGTATATATCTTGTCAATATCTTACATATTCCTGAACTGCTACCATCATACAAGACCGGCTGGTTCTCTGTATGTCCCGCTCAAGCTCCTCTCCATTCAGGTCCACTGAGTGTGTAACTGTGAGTACGGCTGTACAAACAACCCTACTACACTGCAACAAACCAAACACCTGGTTAAGTACTAAAGTTTCTGCTGTATCTCGATTCCGCTGGCATCTTCTATTATAACCTGCGTTCCACCACAAATAGTACACACATCAACGGGTTATGGGCTCAGGCACCTAAACGCCAGGCACCTACAGAAAATGCACAGACACACCAGGAGTCTAAAGAAACATACATGTTATCTAAAGTAAATCAGTAAAGGTAACCAGAGAAGTTAAACATTGAGGCTGCATCAGTGTTTTCAGTACACAGCATGTACACAAGAGCTGCACCCATGGTGCAATTTATTAAGTTAAAAGGCTCAGAAAACTGCACCACATTTAAATTTGAAATGGAAATGCAACTTAAGTGTGAGAGGTTGTGGAAAGTTACAGTTAACCCTGGTGACAGTTCAAGCCCAGATAATGTAGAAAAAGCCATGGGAACAATAGGTGTAAGTGTTGTACAGCATGTTTATTCTATCATACATGGGAAAGTGTCAGCTAAAGACATGTGGATAGCCCTGCAGGCAGCATATGAGGATAAGGGTCTAATGAGAAGAATTAATTTGAGGTGTACTGTATATGGTATAATACCAAGTTGAGTGAATGCACAAGTATGAGTAACTACACTGATAAAATTATGTCCATATCCCAGCAGTTAATGTCTGTAGGAGTCCAAATCGATGATGATGACATTATCATGGCAATGCTACAGAACTTAAAACCTGAATTTAATTTTCTGGTAGCAGCGTTAGTAGCTAACACAGCTTAGCTAATTACAGAAATTGTCAGGACAAAACAAATACAGTTTCAAGAATGTGTGTCAGTTGAATAAAATTCTGAGAATACTGCATTACACACTAAGGGCTCTTTTTACTACAATCCGCATTTAGGCCCTCATTCAGAGCCGTACGCTCTGAGCAGAGTGCACGCTCTGAATGAGGGCCGCCCTCCATAATTATGGAGCGTCCTCCTGGACGCTCGTATAGCTGTGGGTCACCACCCACAGCTATACGAGCGTGCAGTTTGATGGCCGCGATGGTCTTGACCATCGCGACCATCGCCACTGCGAGCCAGAGCCTGCGGTTGAGTTTTTCAACCGCAAGGCCTGGAGTGATTTTGGCTCTATCAGAGCCAAAATCACTCCCACTGACATCACTAGTGATGTCAGTGGGCCGGCTTCTGATGGTAGGCGTTCCCTTGGGAACGCCCCCATCAGGGAGGCACGCCCCCTTTGATCAGACACAACGAGCGAAGGAAAGTCCTTCGCTCGTCGCGTCTGGCGCATGCGCACGACGGAGCTCCCGCCGTTGTGCGCATGCTCAGTGCACAACATCGACCCACTTGCGAGTGGACAGCCGCTTGCGAGTGGGTCTGAATCAGGCCCTTAGAATGCAGATTGTAGTGTGACATTTCCAATTGAATTAGTATTGCGAACTCAGGCAATATCACAGGCAGGGCTGCCATCAGAAATTGTGTGGCCCAGGACTGCCAAAATAGGCAGGGCCCCAGGCCCCCATCCCTACTTTATTCATACCACCCCCAGGTTATGAAATCCAGTCTCCGCCCATTTTTTTTTTTTAACACCTCAATCCCACTTACCTTACTTTCAGGATGAAGGAAGAATCAGGCTTCTTCCACCAGCACTGCAGACGTTGCTCCTCTTGATCCACGGCTCCTCCGACATTGATGATCTCTCCAATGGCGGAACTAGAGAGTGGTGGGCCCAGGTGCAAGAATATGCTTTGGGCCCTCCTCCCCATGTGTGTATCCTGATGAAGGGGATGTAACCCCCAAAATGTTGAGAATGTGCTGCCTATATATACACATAATTACATTATGTCCATATAAAATACGTTGGAAAAGCCAGACGTAAATTAAATACATTAAAATAGTATAATTTACATAAAATACATTGAAATAGCCACTTCCACCATTACACTTGTGCAGTTCAGATGGGTAAGACTTCCCCTGCATCTCTCAGTCCTTAACCCAGCCCCTGCGTCCCTCAGCCCCAAACCCAGCCCCATGCGTCTCTCAGTCCCAAACCCAGCCCCTGCGTCTCTCAGCCCCAAACCCAGCCCCTGCGTCTCTCAGCCCCAAACCCAGCCTCTGCCTCTCTCAGCCCCAAACCCAGCCCCTGTGTCTCTTAGTCCCAAACTCTGCCCCTGCATCTCTCAGCCCCAAACCCAGCCCCATGCGTCTCTCAGCCCCAAACCCTGCCCCTGTGTCTCTCAGCCCCAAACCCTGCCCCTGCGTCTCTCAGCCCCAAGCCCATCTACTGCATCTCTCAGCCCCAAACCTATCTACTGCGTCTCTCAGCCCCAAACCCCTGCCTTTGCGTCTCTCAGCCCCAAATCCATCTACTGCGTCTCTAACCCAGCCCCTGCATCTCTCTCAGCCCCAAACCTATCTACTGCATCTCTCAGCCCCAAACCTCTGCCCCTGCATCTCTCAGCCCCAAATCCATCTACTGCGTCTCTCAGCCCCAAACCCATCTACTGCGTCCCTAACCCAGCCCCTGCGTCTCTCTCAGCCCCAAACCTATCTACTGCATCTCTCAGCCCCAAACCTCTGCCCCTGCATCTCTCAGCCCCAAACCCATTTACTGTGTCTCTCAGCCCCAAACCCAGCCCCTGTGTCTCTCAGCCCCAAATCCATCTACTGCGTCTCTCAGCCCCAAACCCCTGCCCATGCGGCTCTCAGCCCCAAACCCATCTACTGCATCTCTCAGCCCCAAACCCCTGCCCATGCGGCTCTCAGCCCCAAACCCATCTACTGCATCTCTCAGCCCCAAACCCATCTACTGCGTCCCTGACCCAGCCCCTGCGTCCCTCAGCCACAACCTCAACCCATGGGTCTCTCAGCCCCAAACTGTGCCCCTGTGTCTCACAACCCTCAGCTTCTGTGCCTCACAAACCCCAGATGTGCCTCACAGCCCTCAGCCTTTGTGCCTCACAACCCTCAGCCGTGGTGCCTCACAGCCCCCAGACCCTGTGCCTCACAGCCCCTAGACCGTTCCTCACAATCCTCAGCCTTTCTGCCTCACAACCTGACTCTGTCTCACAGCCCCCAGACTCTGCGTCTCACAGCCCCAAGCCCGTGCCTCTGAGCCCCCAGACTCTGTGTCTGACAGCCCCCAGCCTCTGAGTCTCACAGCCACAGCGTCTTCATCTCCAGTCCCCCCAGCATCTTTATCTCCAGCTCTCCCCCTCCGCAACCACCACCCATACCATGGCTCTCCTCACCAGCCAACACTTACCTGCTGCCTCCTGTGCTGTTCCTCTTCTCCGATGGCTCGGTCCTGTTTCCTCTCTGCATCCAGTAGCAGGACATCATGCGTGGCACTGCATCAATAAAAACTTTATTGTTCCAGGCCTCCTAGGCTCCGCCTCCCTCTGACTGCCTGCAGCCGCAGGCCAATCATAGCTTGCGGACTGGCAGCCAATCAGGAGTGGCTGTTGGTCCACGAGCAGTAATTGGCCCGCGGCCGGCATGTGATCTGCTGCTGGGCATCCCTCTCTCTGTAAGGGCCGGGACTAAAGTCTGATAGCGGCCCTGCCTGGAGTCTCTCCCTCCAGCGGCGCATGCCGACTGTCATGTAAACTGGTGGAGGAGTGGCCAGAGCAGCTTCTTCCTCCAGCTCCATCCATGGGGACCGGGTCGCCGGGCGGTAGCAGTCTTTTCAAGGGGGTATTTCAGGCTGCAGGCTCTGCAGTGGCCATAGAAGCGGCCGGGCCCCCCTCCGTTCAGCCAGGATCCGGGCCCAGGACTCCAGTCCGGGCAGTCCCTCCCTGATGGCGGCCCTGATCACAGGGATTTATAAAAAATCCTTTGCAGGGACACAGCTTGTGATAAAGCTCTGTTCCTGTGAATCCTGCACAGTCTTATCACTGTATTTTCCGGAAAAAATACAGTGACAACGTGCAGCGCATACACCGACCGGCCGCCGCTACACCCCCCAGCGATCTCAACCCCCCCGCTGCTTGCCCCCACTACCCCCCTCCTTAATTTAACTTACCTCCGGATATCGCTGCTTTTATGAATTCTACTCCAATTGCCCTTTAGTAAATTTAGGTGAAACTAAAATAATGTGAAAACGGTGTAAACACCCTTTTTCACTTTATTTTAGTAAAAATAATGTTAATAAATAGAGCCCTAAAAGTGAGAAGCCTAGAATATTCAAGCACAAATTTTATGTATGTCATAAGATAGCACACAAGGGGCAGAACTACTAAGTGATGAGTGGCGGTTTGTCGGCAGTTTTGCTATCTGCAGATTTACGAAGGCCAAAACCGCTTCAAGACTGCCACAATTTAGAATAGAATAGAACAGGACTAGGGATAAAGGGCCTGATTCAGAGCCGGATGCAATTAGCGCTCGCTCATCCAGAAAATAGTGGTGGCTATTCAAATGAACCGTTCGCTCTTTGCGGCCTGTTCACGCCTCTAGGTCTGAACGAGCGAACAAAACTTGAGGTCGTTTTTCGGATAAATACGCCCCCTGGCCGCTCGCATCCTACGTCATGTCCGCTATTTATTAGATTAATCGAGTACATCGACCAGCGTATGAACTGCTCGCTATTCTTGTGGTTGGTTTTTGCTACCACAATCTTGCGAGCAGTTCTGGCTATAAAATACCCCAGTGACGTGGTCAATGACGCTGCTGTTTTAATTATGCACACCCATAAAACGCCCGTTTTGACCTTTAGGCACGCCTGCGTTCGGATCTCCACTCCCCGTTTTCAAGTACCTTCCCCTGTTACCACCCACATACGCCTCTTTCTGTCACTCAAATTTTCAGGCATTCGAATTTCGACCGCACTGACTGGTTCGCGCATGCGTATAACGATCCGTACACATGCGCAGTTGGGCAAACATCGCTCGGAGCGAATGAGCGGCCGCTTACGAGCGGCTCTGAATCAGGCCCAAAGTTATTAGGCACCGGTTTTGGTGTAATTTAGAAACTGCCACCAAACCCCCGGGGTTTAGAACCCGCCACTTAGTAAATTTTGCCCAAAGCGTCTTAATGTAAACTAAAAAGCGGGAATGCTACACAAAATAAGTTGACACTCAAAGCTGACTCATCTTTGCTGTTGCACTCAGACAAGCACAGAAAAGAGTGTTGGTATATTAATAAAAAGTAATAAAAAGTTATTCATTACATTGAATACATAAGCTCTCACGAGCAGGGCCCTCTTCCCTCATGTGCTTCTCTTTACATTTCCTTCTACTCCTTACTCCCCATTAGGGCACCTAACACGGGACTGATAACTACCGGCTGCTCATTGTGAGTGTTTAATCGCTATTGCCGCAATGTATATAAATCGTGTCCTTGTCCTGCACTGTAATGTACTGTAAGTTACTTGTTTCTTGTTCACCTATTAGTTCTATGTACTATGTAAGGCGCTGCGGAACACTTGTGGCGCCATATAAATAAAGGATAATAATAATAATAATAATAATAATAATACATGATCCTATAATAATCAGAGGAATAGAAAACTAAGGCCCTCATTCAGACCCACTCGCGAGCGGCTGTCCGCTCGCAAGTGGGTCGATGGTCCGCACTGCGCATGCGCACGACGGAGGGAGCTCCGTCGTGCGCATGCGCGAGACCCTACGAGCAAAGGACTTTCCTTCGCTCGTAGTGTCTGATCAAAGGGGGCGTGCTGTCGATGTTGACTGACAGCACGCCCCCTTTGGTGGGCGTGCCGGGGGCGTGCCGCGCAGACGGAGGCGTTCCCATGGGAACGCCTACCGTCTGAAGCCGGCCCCACTGACATCACTAGTGATGTCAGTGGGAGTGATTTTGGCTCTGATAGAGCCAAAATCACTCCTGGCCTTGCGGTTGAAAAACTCAACCGCAGGCTTCTGCTCGCAGTTTCGATGGTCGCGATGGTCAAGACCATCGCTACCATCATCCTGCACGCTCGTATATGCTGTGGGTGGTGACCCACAGCTATACGAGTGTCCAGGAGGACGCTCCATATTAATGGAGGTGGGACCTGATTCAGAGCGAGCGCTCTGGTTAGAGCGTCTGGCTCTGAATCAGGGCCTAAGTACTTACAGCTGCAGAAGTGGGAACAGGCACTACCCACCTGAAAATAGGGACTAATACCAAAACCACAGTAATCCTAGATATGCTATTTGATCCAGATATGGGGACAAACCTCATAGCCATAAGTATCCTAGACCAAAGAGCTTACAAAGTCCATTTAGCAAAAGGAAAGTGCGTTGGACAGAAGAAAAGAGGGACTGTGATAGCAACAAGTTCCTGGTGCCAACCACTATATGCCCTTTACACAGAGAAGTGTTATGCAATTATGACCTTTACAGTATCTCACAGTCTATGGAACTCTGGCACAGAAGGTTAGGTCACTTTGGATATAACAGTGCCCACAAACTCCTGGGCTCAGCAACCCAACATAACTGGTACTGCAAATACAAGTGTTCCTGAATAGCTGGTACCATACTTACCAACATTGCTGGGCACCTTTCCGGGAGCAGCAGGAGGGGACCCGCTGCTTTCATCTTCGGAGGGCGGGGCCAGACTATAATAGTCATCAGGCCAAAAAAAATCGGGAGCCTCCCACAACTCCTGGGAGATTAGGCATGTATGGCTGGTACTGCTCTAGTACTATCCAAAGTTTTGCCATTTTCCTGCAGATTCCACCTGCATGAAGAAAAGTTATATCAAGCCACCTAACCTCCAGCCCAGCCTTTCACGTCCCACTCCTGTGGCAACCTCAAGTCCGAATCCACCAAGAGATCCAAGCCTGACAATATATTAGATATACAAATTGGCCCATTTATCATATTTTGCGCTATAAATGTGATGTTAACGTTTAAATTTAGCAGCAATCTCTCACCAGGACGCGGGTTCCTATAAGCACTGGAAGCAGAGTTATAGCTTACTTCATTGTCGCTCTGCTTATGTGCTCGGCAAACCTGCTTCAGTGAGGGCAGAAAGAGAGAGCTCCAGAAAAGGATCCGGAGGATGTTTTTGCGGTCAGAAAAAGAGGTACCATGGCAGTAATCTGAGATATTTATTGGGAGTTCTTCCTTTTGTACATTCAGGGGATTATTTTGAAAGGTCATATAGCACTGTATATACCTTTATAGAAAATAGAATGTATGACCTATCGCTAGCTTTTCTGGTAGCCATATAGTCTCATACCCCCTGTGCCCCATCCCTCAATGTCCTCTATAAACTTAAGCCTGAATGTGTCTCTCCAGCCTTACTTCCCCCTGTGTCTCTGGCCCTCATTCAGAGCCGGACGCTCTGAGCAGAGCGCTCGCTCTGAATGAGGGCCGTCCTCCATAAAAATGGAGCGTCCTCCTGGACGCTCGTATAGCTGTGGGTCACCACCCACAGCTCATACGAGCGTGCAGGATGATGGGCGCGATGGTCTTGACCATCGCGACCATCGCCAGTGCGACCAGAAGCCTGTCGTCGGGGTTTTCGACCACAAGCCCTGGAGTGATTTTGGCTCTATCAGAGCCAAAATCACTCCCACTGACATCACTAGTGATGTCAGTGGGGCCGGCTTCTGACGGTAGGAGTTCCCTTGGGAACGCCTCCGTCTGGGAGGCACGCCCCCGGCACGCCCACCAAAGGGGGCGTGCTGTCAATCAACATCGACAGCACGCCCCCTTTGATCAGACACAATGAGCGAAGGAAAGTCCTTCGCTCGTCGCGTCTGGCACATGCGCACGACGGAGCTCCCTCCGTCGTGCGCATGCGCAGTGCACACCATCAACCCACTTGCGAGCGGACAGCCGCTTGCGAGTGGGTCTGAATGAGGCCCTCTGTCTCTCCAGCCCCATTCCTCCATGTCTCTCCAGACTATAACTCTTGCATTTGCAGTCTAATTAGCCTGACCTTTAAGTCTGGAGACTCAGACATGTGATGTTATTGAGACTGATAAGTTATGCACACACAGTTAAGAGACAGCTTGTAGCATTTAACCATTTAACTGCACAGAATTATTAATTAGAGGGGCTGGTCTCACTGGCTGTATGCTCATGCTCCTGTGTAAGCTGCTGGTCTGGATCATGATTCCTATGTCCTGCTGTGTTTCCTGTGTGTGTCTTGCCTGGTCTGTGTACCTGGAGATCCCCAGTCTGATTGGAACCTGGACCCTATGCCTATACCCATGAGCCAATGGATATTTTAGCCTCTACATTTATTTATTGAATTACCATCTGCAAGCTTTTATATCCTGCTCCTAAGGGTTTATCAACTTTTATCACTTTGCTGTTGTATATCCTGTCAAGTTCAGCTGCTATTCAGTGATTATCAACCTCTGCTGTTTTACCATCTGCTCACAAAATATTAACAGAACTGCATTGTAGTTACTCTGTAAGTGCTTTCAGCATCTATAACCTGTTTTGTCTGTATATTTCCTTGTTTATACTACTCCAGCCAATTATACAGCAATCATCAGAGTATTGTATAAGTTCCTACTGTCCTAAGTTTTAAGACTTGGCGGCATCATTAGTACCAGTGAGTGTACTCTACTTTAAGGGAACAACGGGCGGCTGTTATAGGCAGAAGACCTCTGAAGTGTGGCTCTAGTGGTCTTATACAAATACTCTGGTGTTTCATAACACTCTCCAGCATCATGTCCCCCTGTGTCTCTCCAGCTGCATACCTCCCCCTGTGCCTCTTCAGCCTCATGCCTCCCTTTTCTCTCCAGCCTCATGCCTCCCCGTGTCTCTCCAGCCTCATGCCTTCTCCTGTGTCTCTCTAGCTTTATGCCTCCAATTGTCTCACCAGCCTCATGCCCCCTGTGTCTCTCCAGCCTCATCCTATCTCCCCAGCTTTTGTGTACTGGGAAGTTTGCAGATATTTGCCCATATGGTTGTATGTGCCCGCACCCCCCTATCAATACACTGGGCATGATAACCATCATCGGTATCATTGCACACTCGCCCCAGCCCTATCCCTCTGTGTAAGATGCCTCTTAGAATGCAGGAGTATATTTACATGTATAATATCCTGAGCCTCAGATCTCACCTCCTCTGTGCGCTTGTTGCAGCTGCTTATTGGTCACACAATCGGCATCTTTACGCGGATTGGTGGAAGTCGCTCCTTTCCCCACCACTCGCCCCGAGGTTACGCGCCCTGCTCACACAGGTTGTCACCAGCCGCGCCTTCCACCACCCACTCGCCCTGAGACTATGTGGCCCAGCACACACAGATTGCCACCGGATGCACCTTCCTTCACCACTCGCCCCAAGATCACAATATCCTGCTCACACAAAGTGCCACTGGCTACACCTTCCTCCAACCACTCACACCAAGGCCACATGGCCCTTCACACACAGATTGCCACTGGCAATGCCTTCCCCCACCTCTAGCACTGAGGCCACATGGCCCTGCACACACAGATTGCCACTGGCCATGCCTTCCCCCACCTCTAGCACTGAGGCCACATGGCCCTGCGCACACAGATTGCCACTGGCCATGCCTTCCCCCACCTCTAGCACCGAGGCCACATGGCCCTGCGCACACAGATTGCCACAGGCTGAGGCTTCCCCCACCTCTCGCCCCGTGGTCCTGATCACACAGCTTGCCGTCGGCCATGCCTTCTGCCACCTCTCGCCCTGAGGCCATGTGACCTTGTTTACAAGTACAGACAACGTTTTAAATTCATTTATACGTATTGATCCCATCCTTCTGTTAGACTGGCCGTATAATATTGGGGAAGTGATCTAGTCAGACTTTGTGTGTCACTGGTTCAGTTGCGCTGTTTAATAGTGAATGTAGCAAACAAGATCTGCTTTCAATATTTAAGATACAATTACATTTAAAATAAAATCAGCAGACATGCATAGTGAAATAGCAAGATGTGAACACTAGAGGGCGCCATTGTCGTGTTCATTGAAATCAACTGGATTGAGCTTTGTATATGTACTGTGCGTAAGTGTGTGAGATTCAGTCCACCGATCACTGTGTGAATACGGGGCTGAGCAGTGCAGCAGATAGTGATGTGGCTGCTGGATGGCCGAACAGTGTTTTACATAATGTATTATTTACTCATCATGTAAAAATAAAAAAACTGTAATGAAAGTAGAATAGACGGCGTGAGAATGTTAAAGTCTGAATATAATTGGGATGCTTCATGATTTAAGGACACTCTTATACCAGATTAAAAAAAAACTGATTAATGAGTTTATTTTATCCCTTGAACCTGGTGTAACCATAGGTATAATATATTCATTTCTACATGTTTTAATCCACAATTCAAGCAGCAAATGTACCAGGCATGTTTATTTTTAGAGAATAGCCAACTGTTAGGGGTCATGCAGGTCATACAGGACATTAAGGGACCTACAGTAGATACAGTAGTGATCTCATTTGTAACAGTCATTAACAGATGCACCTTATATAGTGTAAGCAGAGCACATGTAAAAGAGTGTACTCAGCAAGAATAAGGATATATGAACAGTGGTGTCCTATGGGGAGAAGAGAGGTGTTCAGGGAATCCATGGGGAAGGATGGGGGAGATTCCTGTACGACAGTGTGACTGACATGCACTTGTGCCGAGATGCCTGGAAGACTGACCATCACCGTCCATTACCGATATATGAAGCAGATTTCCCATGAATGAAGATATGAAGGACGTGTGTGACCACATATAAGTATGCTGCACCAATATACTGTATTTATACCTCTGTTTTGTACTTTGATAATAAACTGCTGTTTGTTATGCGTATCTTTACTCACTTACATGATATTTGTTCACCGATAACAGTGTGTTATAACTATCGCACTGGGAACACCTGGGAAGCTCATTAAGTGCTACAGGGAAAACATATAAAGATGCCGATCGGCTGGGATAGACAAAATAATGATTTTTTTTGCTACAGTTCAGTCCATGCTGTATCCGCCCAAACCATGCCATAGATCCAAACCATGCCTAAGATCCAAACCGTGCCACAGATCCAAACCGTGCCACAGATCCAAACCATGCCATAGATCCAAATTATGCCATAGATCCAAACCATGCCATAGATCCAGACCGTGCCACAGATCCAAACCATGCCACAGATCCAAACCGTGCCACAGATTCATTCACACCATGCCATAGATCTGCCCAAACCATGCCATAGATCCAAACCATGCCATAGATCCAAACCGTGCCACAGATCCAAACCATGCCATAGATCCAAACCATACCACAGATTCATTCACACCATGCCATAGATCTGCCCAAACCATGCCATAGATCCGCCCAAACCATGCCATAGATCCAAATTATGCCATAGATCCAAACCATGCCATAGATCCAAACCGTGCCACAGATCCAAACCATGCCACAGATCCAAACCGTGCCACAGATCCAAACCATGCCATAGATCCAAATTATGCCATAGATCCAAACCATGCCATAGATCCAGACCGTGCCACAGATCCAAACCATGCCACAGATCCAAACCGTGCCACAGATTCATTCACACCATGCCATAGATCTGCCCAAACCATGCCATAGATCCAAACCATGCCATAGATCCAAACCGTGCCACAGATCCAAACCATGCCATAGATCCAAACCATACCACAGATTCATTCACACCATGCCATAGATCTGCCCAAACCATGCCATAGATCCGCCCAAACCATGCCATAGATCCAAATTATGCCATAGATCCAAACCATGCCATAGATCCAAACCGTGCCACAGATCCAAACCGTACCACAGATTAATTCACACCATGCCATAGATCTGCCCAAACCATGCCATAGATCCGCCCAAACCATGCCATAGATCCAAATTATGCCATAGATCCAAACCATGCCATAGATCCAAACCGTGCCACAGATCCAAGCCGTGCCATAGATCCAAACCATGCCATAGATCCAAACCGTGCCACAGATCCAAACCGTACCACAGATTCATTCACACCAAGGCATAGATCTTCCCAAACCATGCCATAGATCCGCCCAAACCATGCCATAGATCCGCTCAAACCATGCCATAGATCCATTCACACCATGTCATAGATCCGTCCAAACCGTGCCATAGATTCATCCAAACCGTGCCACAGATCCATCCCAACCGTGCCATAGATCTTCCCAAACTGTGCCATAGATCTTCATAAACCATGCCATAGATCCATCCAAACCATGACATAGTTTCATCCAAACCATGCCTTAGATCTTGCAAACCATGCCATAGTTCTGCCCAAACCATGCCATACTGTAGATCCACCACACTATACCATAGATCTGCCTAAACCATACCATAGATCTGCCCAAACCATGCCATAGATCCGCCCAAACCAGTCCATAGATCCGCCCAAACCATGCCATAGATCCGCCCAAACCATGCCATAGATCTGCCCACACCATGCCATAGATCCATCCAAACCATGCCATAGATCTGCCTAAACCATGCCATAGATACAATTACACCATGCCATAGATCTGCCCAAACCATGCCATAGATCTGTCAAACCATGCCATACTCTAGATCTGCCCAAACAATGTCATAAATCCATCCAAACCATGCCATACTGTAAATTTGCCCAAACAATGTCATAAATCCATCCAAACCATGCCATAGATCCATCCAAACCATGCCATAGATCCACCCACACCAGACCAAAAATCTGCCCAAACCATGCCATAGATCCGTCCAAACCATTCCATAGATCCATTACCACTATGCCATAGATCTGCCTAAACCACAGCATAGATCCGCCCAAACCATGCCATAACTCCATCCAAACCGTGCCATAGATCTTCCCAAACCATGCCATATATCCACCCAAACCATGCCATAGATCCATCCAAACCATGCCATAGATCCATACAAACCATGCTATAGATCTGCCCAAACCATGCCATAGATTCACCCAAACCATGTCATAGATCCATTCACACAATGCCATAGATCTCCCTAAACCATAACATAGATCTGCCCAAACCATACCATAGATCTGCCCAAACCATGCCATAGATCCGCCCAAACCATGCCATAGATCCACCCAAACCATGCCATAGATCTGCCCAAACCGTGCCATAAATTCATCCAAACCATGCCATAGATCTGCCTAAACCATGCCATAGATCCGCCCAAACCATGCCATAGATCCACCCAAACCATGCCATAGATCTGCCCAAACCGTGCCATAAATTCATCCAAACCATGCCATAGATCTGCCTAAACCATGCCATAGATCCATTCACACCATGCCATAGTTCTGCCCAAACCATGCCATAGATCTGTCAAACAATGCCATACTGTAGATCTGCCCAAACCATGCCATAGATCCATCCAAACCATACCATAGATCTGCCCAAACCGTGCCATAGATCTGCCCAAACAATGCCATAGATCCATCCAAACCATGCCATAGATCCATCCAAACCCGTGCCCTAGATCTTCCCAAACCATGCCATAGATCTGCCTAAACCATGCCATAGATCCATCCAAACCGTGCCATAGATCCATCCAAACTGTGCCATAGATCTTCCCAAACCGTGCCATAGATCTGCCCAAACCATACCATAGATCCGCCCAAACCATGCTATAGATTCACCCAAATCATGTCATAGATCCATTCACACCATGCCATAGATCTGCCTAAACCATGCCATAGATCCCTTCACACCATGCCATAGATCTGCCCAAACCATACCATAGATCCGCCCAAACCATGCAATAGATCTGTCAAACCATGCCAAAGATCCATCCAAACCATGCCATACTGTAGATCTGCCCAAACAATGTCATAAATCCATCCAAACCATGCCATAGATCTGACCAAACCATGCCACAGATCCACCCAAACCATGCCTTAGATCTGCCCAAACCATGCCATAGCTCCATTCACACCATGCCATAGATCCACACAAACCATGCCATAGCTCCATTCACACCATGCCATTTGTCTACCCAAACCATACCATAAATCTGCCCAAATCCTTCCATAGATCCACCCAAACTGTAGAACAGATTTGCCTAACCAAACCATAGACTCACCCACTCAATCTATAGACCCATGCCATAGATCCAAGCAAAACCATTTCATAGATCTGCCCAAACAATGCCATAATTTCAAACTGTTCCATAGATCCACCAAAACTGTGTTATAGATCCACCCAAACCATTCCATTGATTACTTCACACCATGCCATACATATGCTTAAACCATAGATCTGCCAAAACCATGACACAGATCCGCCTAAACATTCTATAAAACCAAACTGTAGATTTGAGTAAAACCACACTGTGACATTACCCCCTCCTCTAGGGGAACACAGAACACCCCACAAATGGTTTGCCAGATAACTTCTTATTAAAGTTTTGGAGAAGTTGAGGTGCATAGATATCTGAGGCCTTGACCCAACAATACTCCTCGGAACATATCCTTTCCAGGCCACAAGAAATTGGACTGTACCTCGAGAAACTCTGGAGTCCAAAATCTGCTTCACCTCATACTGCTCCAGATGATCCACTGGAATAGCTGAAGGAGGGTCACAGGGCATCAAAAACTGATTCAGGACCAGCGGTTTCAAGAGAAAAATGTGTAAGGCATTCGGTATTCTAAGCATGCCAGAAGCCTCAGGCGGTATGCCATCGGGTTGATCACTTGGAGGATCTGGAATGGCCCAATGTACCTAGGAGGGAACTTCATCATGGGCACCTTCAGTCGTAGATGTTTGATTGACAACAGACTCTATCACCAATACTCAGTAAAGGAACCCTCTTCATGTCTGCAAACACCTAATACCTTGACAAGACTCTGCACAAATTCTTCTTCACCTCTCTCCAGATATTAAGGAACCGCCTTGCTGTGTCATGGACAACTGAGAGTGGTACCGACCAAAGGGCTGTAATCCGGTAATACAGGGTGCAGACGGAATCAGGTCACAAATGTAGCCAAGGTCAGAAAAGAGCAGTAGTAATCACTGAGAACACTGGAGTATGGTATGGGAGCCTATACTCTGGCACTTGTTTAGTGCCCAGAGACTCTCTCTATAGGGAGGAGATTGAATCTCACACCAAACGTGATATCATATTTGGAGTGCTTATCTATTAATATACTCCTGCAGGTCGGCACGTGCACCCCTAGGGGAGCCATGGCCACCTGCACTCTGCAGCTGCAGCACAGCTAGGAACGGAGCCAGAAGCAGGGACTCCGGCAGCGTCCACAGGGGACTTCCTGCCCGCAGCCCACCACTGAACAGGAATCCAGTGTTGCTTGACCTGGTAAATCACTGCCGGTGTCCGGCACACTGTGACACAAACCATGCCATAGATTCATTCAAACCATGCTATCAATTCACCCAAACCATGCTATAGATTCAAGCCCTACACTGGCTCCTGTTTCCCTTCAGAACACAAGGTTCTTAAACTCACCTACAAAGCCCTCACCAAATCCTCTCCCACTTACATTTCTGACCCCATCTCCCTTCACACTCCCGTCCATCCACTTCGCTCAACAAATGCACGCCGCCTCTCTTGCCAACTGATTACTTCCTCCCACTCCCGCCTCCAAGATCTTGCCCATGCTGCTCCCTGCCTTTGGCACTCTCTCCCTCTCTCTATCAGACTCTCCACAAAAATTCAAACGGGCTCTCAAGACCCCCTACTTCATCAAGGCCTTCCAGCTCTCATCCTAACCCACATAATACTCTCTCCTCCCTATCTTCCCCTTCTGTGTCACGCCTGTCTGTCTGCCCCTTCCCTTTAGAATGTAAGCTCTCATGAGCAGGGACCTCTTCCCAAATGTGCTTCTCCTTACACTTTCTTCTACTCCTTACTCCCCATAAGGGCATTTAACACTTGATTGCTGACTCCCTGCTGCTTATTGTGAGTGTTATAATCACTGTTGCAGCAATGTATATAATTATAAATCGTGTCCTTGTCCTGCACTGTAATGTACTGTAAGTTACTTGTTTCTTGTTCACTTATTAGTTCTATGTACTATGTAAGGTGCTGTGGAACACTTGTGGCGCCATATAAATAGAGGATAATAATAATAATAATAATAATAATAATAATAATAATTATAGATCTGCCTAAACCATGCCACAGATTTATTCAAACCATGCCATGGATCTGCCCATACCATGCCATAGATCCATTCAAACCATGCTATGGATCTGGCCAAACCCATACTATCAATTCACCCCAAACATGATATTATCTGTTAAAACTGCCTAAACCATGCCATAGATCCATTCAAACCATATGATGGATCTGCCCAATCCATGCTATCAATTTGCCCAAACCATGCTACTATGCGCCTAAACTGTTTTACCAATCCACCCAAAATCACTTGTGTTTATAGCCCTCACCCTATTTATGACAGTCCTAACCACTTTAGGGTTGTGAAAATGTAAACAATTACCTGGAATATGAGTGTGACTTAAATAATAATCTCTCCTACTTTCTGCTGATAAGAGAGAATGTGTATGTACCTTCCACAGGGCTGCGACCACCAAGCAGTGGAATTCTGTGCGTGCGGTAACGTGATCACTCTGGTCACCGTTTATTTTTCCTAACGCTGCAATTTGGACGCAGTATCAGCACTTTGTTTGGTATAATTTAAAAGTTTTAGAACTAGTTTGGGAAACAGGATGAGATCAGGGAAATAATTTCAGAAATGGGGGGGGGGAGACACCTGTGATCGGCAGCATGGCAGACACTGGGGGAGGGTGCAGGAATGGAAAGGGGCCAGGAGGTAACTCTGCAATTGGCGACTGCTGAAAGATAATCTTCCAGCAGCCACCCACTGTGCGTTATTGACAGGTCGCATCGCTTGCAAGTATATCAGTTAACGCACAGTCTGGCGTAGTCGCAAATAATGCGACCATGCCAGGCAAAGTGGTTAAGAAAGGGAGACAGACAGAGCATTATAACCCATAAAAGTGTAATTCTTCCCTTTAGAGAAATTGCAAATAAGCCAAGAGGCTAGTGAGTAGTTTTCTATCCCATTGGAAACCAGAGGAAACCGATAGAAAGAGGTCAGACAGCCAAAAGCCAGAACAGAAGCAGAAGATAACAGCTTCCATGACAGGCATCTCACAGTACAAAAGCTTCATGGGCAGCTTAACAGTGGTCAAAGTAAGTCTCAGATTCAATTTTGAAGAGGAGACTTCGAGCTGCAGGTTTGGCAGCTTGAGTGGCAGTAAGAAAGCCATTGCTTGCTAAGATGGCAAAATAAGAAAAAGAGGCTTGCCTGAGCCATGAGGCACACCCAGTTAACTAATGAAGACTGGAAGAAGGATCGATTAATCAATATGTGAAATCTTGTACGCCATTGAGTAGGCAAAATGATGATTCATCAGTGTATAACACCAACTGCCATACATGTGATGGTTTGGGGCTCTTTTGCTGGATCCTGAGTCATCAACTTGTATACAGTGATTTGTCCAAAAGGGCTAACACAGCATTTTGAAGCACCGTGCAACACCCTGGTCAGAACTAAATCAGAGGATCAGAACATGATGCTAGGCTTCATATCATTGAATGGCCACACAGTCTCCAGACTTTAAGGTGCCCATCCACTAGCAGAAATGAAAACGACTGCACGATTACGACAATGTAATCGTGCAGTCGTTTGTCAGTCTGTGATGAGCCTGTATTGAACGAGCAGTTGTTCAGTCCAGGCTCATCAATCATCTGCAAACATGCTCAACCTGACATTATCGTCAGGTTGACCAACATGTTGGCACGATGATAGATGTCCAAACGACCAATGGGCACCACATCGCTGGTCTTTTTAGACATTTTTGCAAGCGATTTGCAAACAATCGTCTAGTGGATGGGCACCTTTATACACCATCCAGCTGGTTTGGGATTAATTGGACAGAAGAGTGAAAGCAAAGCAACCTACAAGGACAAAACACTTGTAGCAACTCCAACAACACTACTGGGAAGAACTTCCTGAACAATATGTGATTTCCATTTACAGTAGGAAAAGAGCCACAGGTAGGTCCAGCAGGCTATTCTGCAAAAGAATACCAAGAAATTGGATACAGGCGCTGTAATGAGTGGTTTATTCTAGCTGCCACTAGAAAAGGGCTAGTCAGCCCTTTGAAACCTTTGAAAAAGCTGTTAGCTGATACAGCGAAACACGTTAGGAGACCACCAAGGAGACTACTGGAGTATCTCCTCATTTGCCAAGTGTCCACACACACAAAGATTGGATTTTTACCAACTTTGATCCATCTTCCTGGATTATTTTGTTTGCCTGGGGACATTTCCTGCACTTTTGGTCATCCTCAAAGATCGGGATCATCAAATAGACCTTGCCGTACAATTTGGAGGACTCCAAGTGCAGCATACTTATTGTATGTCAATAGGAGCATCCCCCTATCGGTACTAGGATCTGGTAACTATATCCCGGACATTTGAATTATACACTAAATTTGGTGTGTTATGATTTCATCCAGTGTCCTTGTTTTTGGATTTTATACATCTCCAACCATCCAAGTGACATTGGCCCTGATTCAGAGCCGGACGCTCTGACCAGAGCGCTCGCTCTGAATCAGGGCCCACCTCCATAAATATGGAGCGTCCTCCTGGACGCTCGTATAGCTGTGGGTCACCACCCACAGCCTATACGAGCGTGCAGAATGATGGTCGCGATGGTCTTGACAATCGCGACCATCGCCAGTGCGAGCAGAAGCCTGCGGTTGAGTTTCTCAACCGCAAGGCCAGGAGTGATTTTGGCTCTATCAGAGCCAAAATCACTCCCACTGACATCACTAGTGATGTCAGTGGGGCCGGCTTCTGACGGTAGGCGTTCCCTTGGGAACGCCTCCGTCTGGCAGGCACGCCCCCGGCACGCCCACCAAAGGGGGCGTGCTGTCAATCAACATCGACAGCACATTCATCAGACACAATGATCAGACACAACGAGCGAAGGAAAGTCCTTCGCTCGTCGCGTCTCGCGCATGCGCACGATGGAGATCCCTCCGTCGTGCGCATGCGCAGTGCACACCATCGACCCACTTGCGAGCGGACAGCCGCTCGCGAGTGGGTCTGAATCAGGCCCATTATTGTGCATTTCTTTCCCCAATATTTGGCATATATATTAACAGGAAGTGTGTTGATGCGGTCTGTACCTAATTTATACATTGGCTTGTTAATCATATGGGTTTTTATTGATTTCAGGACTTAACATTTTTTATTAAAGTGACCTATGTGGTCTACATAATTTTATCAATAATATTTGTGACAGTGTTTGTGATAAATTCATCAAAAAGCACCACTTCATTTTGTATATTCTGCAAAAGAAGGCTACTTTTTAAAATCTCCAATTGTTTATATGTTTTATGCTTTCATTTCAGTGTACACTGAAAACTTTGTAACTTTCAATAAAAGCTGGAGAAACGGTGGTGTGCTAAAACGTTTGACCGGTAGTGTACATTTTTAATGGTTTTACAAGATTTTCTCGTATCAAGAACTTGATCTGTTTTTGGAACCATATTTTTGTTTTGACTCATAACTTGCTAATGTGATTGTATCTCTCCCTTCCATTTGCGTATCTGCCTGTGAGCTTTGGGGGTCATTCAGACCCGCTCGCGAGCGGCAGTACGCTCGCAAGCGGGTCGATGTTCCCCACTGCGCATGCGCACGATGGAGGGAGCTCCATCGTGCGCATGCGAGAGACCCGGGGAGCGACGGGCTTTCCATCGCTCCGGGTCTCGCACCAAAGGGGGCGTGCTGTCGATGTTGATTGACAGCACGCCCCCTTTGGTGGGCATGCCGGGGGCGTGCCTGCCAGACGGAGGCGCTCCCATGGGAACGCCTACCATCTCAAGCCGGCCCCACTGACATCACTAGTGATGTCAGTGGGAGTGATTTTGGCTCTGATAGAGCCAAAATCACTCCAGGGCTTGCGGCAGCGAGACCCTACTGCAGGGTCTCATTCGCAAGCCCGATGGTCGCGATGGTCAAGACCATCGCGACCATCATCATGGATGCTCGCTAAAGCTGTGGGTGGTCACCTACAGCTATACGAGCGTCCAGGAGGCCGCTCCATTTTCATGGAGGAGGGCCCTGATTCAGAGCGAGCACTCTGGTCAGAGCGTTCAGCTCTGAATCAGGCCCTTTGTTTTAAACTTTCTCTTTGGACTGTTGGGAAATTTTCTCAGTTGCACTGATTTTTATGTCTGCAGCTTTAAGGGCCATTTCGGTGTCATGTTCAATGTTGTCATGTAGGTTCCTTTCTATGCTAATATTTGTCTATAAGAGAGTTTTTCAAAAAGTCTACTGCATATTCACTTTCAGATCTTGTTTCCAGGGAATTAAGCAGTCCATTGTACTGTATGCGTCAGGTATAGTTTCGGCAGTACAAACAATTTTTGAACTGAATCTTTCATGCAGCTTCTGTAACGCATTTACTTTTGCAGTATTCCAATTTCTGAGGGGAATTAGCTGGTCATCTTCACATAAGAAGCTTATGGTTGCTCATGCCTGTCTACTTTTCTATCCCGTTCTTGTTTATTAAGGATAAACAGGAACAAGATATATTAGAGTACACTTGTACAATAGAGCCATCTACTGTCCTTCTACTATACCTATCCAAGTAACACTCAACACTCCAACAACTTCCGGGCACGAGATCAGCAGCAAATAAGTCAGACGGCTAACAAGGAACAGGAGACAGGAAAAAGTAACAGAACCTATAACCAGCGCTATGGTAAAACACTGCAATATATAATTAAGGACAGACAGCTAACGGGATATCAGCACTGAGTCCAAATGTTTATGCTGTGCAAAATATCAGTACTCCTATGTCCTCAATAACCTTGTTCATATTTATTGCTGGATGCACTGAGCCAATGACATAAATAGATAGATATTATTGTCCTACAGAATTCAGCCAATGAGCCTACTGACACAGCCTCCGTTTCATGGATTTCGCATAGGCAGCCATTGCTGAAATAGTGTGATATCTTGTAGCGTAATTTGTCAGATGAGAAATCACATCGATCGGATGGTGCATAATTATTGGGTGCTGCTTCCTGAAATGCGACTGCGGTGAATGGCAGAAAATCTTTCATTATCAACAAAGCCATTTGCAGAGTGTAACAGTTTAGGCCCAAACTTAATGAGGCAAGCGCAGGGAAAGCTAAATCCTATGTGAAGTTGGCTGGGGAGGAGACTGCACACTCAATGAAAATTTAAAAGAACGGGGGCCTGATTCAGAGACGGACGCTCTGAATCAGGGCGTTTTTTTTTTTTTGGTGCTGCCTCCGAGCCGCTCGCATAGCTGTGGGTGACCACCCACAGCTATTGCAAGGGGCCTGGTGATGGTCGCGATGGTCTCGACCATCGCAACCATCAAGGCTTGCGATGAGACCCTTGCGGTAGGGTCTCGTTCCCGCAAGCCCCAGTGAGCTTTAATAGAGCCGGAAGCTCACCACTGACACAGTGATGTCAGTGGGGCCGCCCCCAAATGGCAGGCGTTCCATCGAGAACGCCTCCGTTTGGCCAGCCACCCACCCTGCCCACCTCCAAAACGGTGCGAGCTGTCGATTAAAATCGACAGCCGCCCTGTTTTGGTGCGAGACCCAGAGCACCCATCGCTAGCCGGGTCTCACGCATGCGCACGTTGGAGCAGGCTCTGGCGTGCGCATGCGCAGTGGGCAAACATCGACCCACTCACGAGCGCATAGCGCTCGCGAGTGGGTCTGAATCAGGCCCCGGGTTCATTATGTATACTACGGAGTATATTCAATCAGGGGTGAGGTTTAGCAAATAAAAAAACCTTGTGCCCCATGTGCCCAATTTTGGATTACCACGGGTATGCATGCTCCCGATAACACAGCTAAAAACCTAGCCGTCTGTAGAAAAAATTATTTAAAAAATATATACTCATCTGACGGGGGGTCCCCGCAGCTCCTGTTGGCCTCCTTCGTCTTGTCACTGGAGATGGGGCTGCTGGGAGTCCCGGGGGGGCTACTGGGAGGTTCCAGGGGCAGCTGGGTGGCGCAAGGGCTACTGGGACATGTAGTTCTCCTAGAGCTGGGGTCGGGGGGAATACATTTACATGGAGGGGGGTGGTGTCACATACACCAGGGGTCACTCACAAACACACACACTCACAAACACTCACTCACTCATACACACTTGCAAACACTCACACACAATCACATACTCACCCTGTTGCAGGAGACCGGGTCCCAACGCTGGAGGAAGAAGACACCATTTTGGAAGGTGAGTAATTAAGGACTAATTAAGCTAATTGGAAACTTCCAATTGCTTAGCTTGTCATGAGGAAGGGCGCCCCGGGGTCCCAGAGTATTTCCCAACCTTTTTTCCTAAAAATATGGATTTTAGGTAGGTAAAATTGCTCGTGCTCTGGAGGTGCGCAAAAACAACTCTCCCGGCGCTCATAATCTGAAAAACCCCGCTCCTAATTGTATAGCAAAATTCCCAGACCTGCAGGAATAACAATGCAGGGATGGGATTTGTGCTATTCTCACACCTAATTGAATACCCCCCTATATATTGGGTAAATTACTTATACATTGGGCTCGATTCACTTCAACGCGAATTGAATAGTGCCGTGAAGGAGCTCCCGGAGCTGTTCGATTGAGCGTGCTTGTTATTTTGGAGAATGCTTGTTCTTGCGTCTTAAACATGGTGTTTAGTCGCTATAACGGGCATTCTCCGACTAAACTGTCCGGCGCGATGCTGTTTCCGTGGCGCTAAGGACAGAAAACGACCTCACGCCAGTAGCTTTATTGGATTTCTGCTCATACCCCAGGAGGAATGCGAGAAGAAATCCTTAGTCGGGCATAACAGCACGCTAGATTGAATAGCTCCTTCCCAGTGCTATTCAATTCGCGTTGAATTGAATCGAGAACACTGTCTCTGGGCCTCATTCAGAGCCGCTCGCTCTGACAGAGCGCTCGCTCTGACAGAGCGCTCGCTCTGAATCGGGGCCGGGTATTTTTTTTTGGTTGGCCTCCTGGCCGCTCGCATAGCTGTCTGTGACCACCCACAGCTATAGCGAGTGGCCATGATGATGGTCACGATGGTCTTGACTAGGGGTGAGCGGGTTCGGATTTCTGAAATCCGAACCCCCCCGAGCCCCCCCGATCCGAGGCCGATCCGAGTCAGGCTCGACTTTTCCCGCCTGACTCGGATCTGAAATCGAGGCAAAACTTCATCATCCCGCCTTCCGAGTCTCGCGGGTTTTGGATCCTATATAAGGTACCCGCGTCGGCGCCATTTTCTCACTCGGCTGTGGACAGTGAAGAGGGAGGGTGGGAGTTAGGGCTGGCTGGGCTGTGTAGTGTAGTGTAGTGCAGAGTAGTATTGTGCTGTGCTGTGCTGCGCTGTGCTGCTGTTGTCCACTACTTCAAAGTCCATAGGGGCTGGCTGTGTTGTGCTGTGCTGCTGTTGTAAATAGGGGCTGTGTCCACTACTTCAAAGTCCATAGGGGCTGGCTGGACTGTGTTGTGCAGTCAGTTCTCCATAGGGGCTGTGTCAACTCCAAAGTCCTGTGCAGTGTCCCAGTCCTAAAGGGGTGCTGTAGTGTTGTCCAGGGGGTGCTCTGTCCATCAGGGGTGCTCCCCCCAAGTGCTAAAAAAATTATATTTTTCCTGTGTTTGTGAATTGTGTGCGCAGTAGCCGCACGTGCATCAACAAAGTAGTGCCAAGCGTGCGCCTGTGTCATAAGTAAAGGGCCGGCTGGCTTGACCGTTAAAGGGTGCTGTAACCCCCAAAGTACACTCCAAACCAAAAAATATATATATTTTCTGTGTTTGTGAATTGTGTGCGCAGTAGCCGCACGTGCATCAACAAAGTAGTGCCAAGCGTGCGCCTGTGTCATAAGTAAAGGGCCGGCTGGCTTGACCGTTAAAGGGTGCTGTAACCCCCAAAGTACACTCCAGTCCAAACCCCCCCAAAAAATATTTTCTGTGTTTGTGAATTGTGTGCGCAGTAGCCGCACGTGCATCAACAAAGTAGTGCCAAGCTTGCGCCTGTGTCATAAGTAAAGGGCCGGCTGGCTTGACCGTTAAAGGGTGCTGTAACCCCCAAAGTACACTCCAGTCCAAACCAAAAAAAAAATTATTTTCTGTGTTTGTGAATTGTGTGCGCAGTAGCCGCACGTGCATCAACAAAGTAGTGCCAAGCGTGCGCCTGTGTCATAAGTAAAGGGCCGGCTTACTTGACCATTAAAGGGTGCTGTAACCCCCAAAGTACACTCCAGTCCAAACCAAAAAAAAAATTATTTTCTGTGTTTGTGAATTGTGTGCGCAGTAGCCGTACGTACATCAACAAAGTAGTGCCAAGCGTGCGCCTGTGTCATAAGTAAAGGGCCGGCTGGCTTGACCGTTAAAGGGTGCTGTAACCCCCAAAGTACACTCCAGTCCAAACCAAAAAAAAAATATTTTCTGTGTTTGTGAATTGTGTGCGCAGTAGCTGCACGTGCATCAACAAAGTAGTGCCAAGCGTGCGCCTGTGTCATAAGTAAAGGGCCAGCTGGCTTGACCATTAAAGGATGCTGTAACCCCCAAAGTACACTCCAGTCCAAACCAAAAAAATATATATTTTCTGTGTTTGTGAATTGTGTGCGCAGTAGCCGCACGTGCATCAACAAAGTAGTGCCAAGCGTGCGCCTGTGTCATAAGTAAAGGGCCGGCTGGCTTGACCGTTAAAGGGTGCTGTAACCCCCAAAGTACACTCCAGTCCAAACCAAAAAAAATATATTTTCTGTGTTTGTGAATTGTGTGCGCAGTAGCCGCACGTGCATCAACAAAGTAGTGCCAAGCGTGCGCCTGTGTCATAAGTAAAGGGCCAGCTGGCTTGACCGTTAAAGGGTGCTGTAACCCCCAAAGTACACTCCAAACCAAAAAATATATATATTTTCTGTGTTTGTGAATTGTGTGCGCAGTAGCCGCACGTGCATCAACAAAGTAGTGCCAAGCGTGCGCCTGTGTCATAAGTAAAGGGCCGGCTGGCTTGACCGTTAAAGGGTGCTGTAACCCCCAAAGTACACTCCAGTCCAAACCCCCCAAAAAAATATTTTCTGTGTTTGTGAATTGTGTGCGCAGTAGCCGCACGTGCATCAACAAAGTAGTGCCAAGCTTGCGCCTGTGTCATAAGTAAAGGGCCGGCTGGCTTGACCGTTAAAGGGTGCTGTAACCCCCAAAGTACACTCCAGTCCAAACCAAAAAAAAAATTATTTTCTGTGTTTGTGAATTGTGTGCGCAGTAGCCGCACGTGCATCAACAAAGTAGTGCCAAGCGTGCGCCTGTGTCATAAGTAAAGGGCCGGCTGGCTTGACCGTTAAAGGGTGCTGTAACCCCCAAAGTACACTCCAGTCCAAACCAAAAAAAATATATTTTCTGTGTTTGTGAATTGTGTGCGCAGTAGCCGCACGTGCATCAACAAAGTAGTGCCAAGCGTGCGCCTGTGTCATAAGTAAAGGGCCAGCTGGCTTGACCGTTAAAGGGTGCTGTAACCCCCAAAGTACACTCCAGTCCAAACCCCCCAAAAAAATATTTTCTGTGTTTGTGAATTGTGTGCGCAGTAGCCGCACGTGCATCAACAAAGTAGTGCCAAGCTTGCGCCTGTGTCATAAGTAAAGGGCCGGCTGGCTTGACCATTAAAGGGTGCTGTAACCCCCAAAGTACACTCCAGTCCAAACCAAAAAAAATTATTTTCCGTGTTTGTGAATTGTGTGCGCAGTAGCCGCACGTGCATCAACAAAGTAGTGCCAAGCGTGCGCCTGTGTCATAAGTAAAGGGCCGGCTGGCTTGACCGTTAAAGGGTGCTGTAACCCCCAAAGTACACTCCAGTCCAAACCAAAAAAAAAATAATTTTCTGTGTTTGTGAATTGTGTGCGCAGTAGCCGCACGTGCATCAACAAAGTAGTGCCAAGCGTGCGCCTGTGTCATAAGTAAAGGGCCGGCTGGCTTGACCGTTAAAGGGTGCTGTAACCCCCAAAGTACACTCCAGTCCAAACCAAAAAAAAAATATTTTCTGTGTTTGTGAATTGTGTGCGCAGTAGCCGCACGTGCATCAACAAAGTAGTGCCAAGCGTGCGCCTGTGTCATAAGTAAAGGGCCGGCTGGTTTGACCGTTAAAGGATGCTGTAACCCCCAAAGTACACTCCAGTCCAAACCAAAAAAAATATATTTTCTGTGTTTGTGAATTGAGTGCGCAGTAGCCGCACGTGCATCAACAAAGTAGTGCCAAGCGTGCGCCTGTGTCATAAGTAAAGGGCCGGCTGGCTTGACCGTTAAAGGGTGCTGTAACCCCCAAAGTACACTCCAGTCCAAACCCAAAAAGAAAATATTTTCTGTGTTTGTGAATTGTGTGCGCAGTAGCCGCACGTGCATCAACAAAGTAGTGCCAAGCTTGCGCCTGTGTCATAAGTAAAGGGCCGGCTGGCTTGACCGTTAAAGGGTGCTGTAACCCCCAAAGTACACTCCAGTCCAAACCAAAAAAAAAATTATTTTCCGTGTTTGTGAATTGTGTGCGCAGTAGCCGCACGTGCATCAACAAAGTAGTGCCAAGCGTGTGCCTGTGTCATAAGTAAAGGGCCGGCTGGCTTGACCGTTAAAGGGTGCTGTAACCCCCAAAGTACACTCCAGTCCAAACCAAAAAAAATATTATTTTCTGTGTTTGTGAATTGTGTGCGCAGTAGCCGCACGTGCATCAACAAAGGAGCAGCGCCAAGCGTGCGCCTGTGTCCCATAAGTAAAGAGCCGGCTGGCTCATTTCTTAAAGGCTGTTGTAACCCACAAAGTGCACTACTCTCCAGCAAAAATAAAAAAATATTTTCTGTGTTTGTGTGCGCCTTAGCCGCACGTATATATCAAATCGATATAACATAAATGGAGGACCAAACTTTCTCCGATAAAAATAAAATAGAGAAATATCAAGAACCACTTCCTCCTAGTGCTGAAGCTGCTGCCACTAGTCATGACATAGACGATAACATGCCATCAACGTCGTCTGCCAAGGCCGATGCCCAATGTCATAATAGAGGGCACATACAATCCCAAATGACAAAGTTCAGGAAAATGACCTTGAAAAAAACATTTAAATCAGCTGAAGAGAAACGTAAACTTGCCAATATGACATTTACGACATGGAGTGGCAAGGAACGGCTAAGGTCGATCCCTAGTATGTTCATGACTAGTGGTTCAGCTTCACATGACGATGGAAGCCCTCCTCCCACTAAAAAAATCAAAAGAGTTAAGCTGGCAAAAGCACAGCGAAGAACTGTGCTTTCTAAGAAGCTATCACAAATCCCTAAGGAGAGTCCAAGTGTGGTGGTGGTTGCGATGCCTGACCTTCCCAGCACTGGACGGGAAGAGGTGGCTCTTTCCACCATTTGCACAACCCCTGCAAGTGCTGAAAGGAGCACTCACAGTCCACTTGCTGATATGCAAATTGAAGATGTCACTGTTGAAGTACAACAGGATGAGGATACTGGTGTAGCTGGCGCTGAGGAGGAAGTTGGCAAGGAGGATTCTGATGGTGATGTGGTTTGTTTAAATCAGGCTCCGGGGGAGACAGTTGTTGTCCGTGGGATGAAAAAGCCCATCACGGTCATGCCTGGGCAGAAGACCAAACATTCCACCTCTTTGGTCTGGCAATATTTCTATCCAAATCCGGACAACAACTGTCTTGCCATATGTACCTTATGTAAAGGTGGAATAAGTAGGGGTAGGGACGTTAACCACCTAGGAACATCCTCCCTTATACGGCACCTGCAGCGCGTTCATAATAAGTTACTGTCAAGTTCAGAAACTTTGGCTAAGACCGTAAGCAGTCCAGGGACACCTAAATCCCGTTGTCCTGTTGTATCCAAGCGCCTGCAAACCACACCGTCAACTCCCTCCTCGTCAATTTCCTCCTTAGTCAGGATCGGAAGTAGTCCTGCAGGCCATGTCACTGGCATGACTGACTCTCCTATCGGGGATTCCTCCGGAGGATCCTGCATTGCTACGCCTCCTGCTGCCGCTGCTGCTGTTGCTGCTGCTGGGAGTCGTTCATCATCCCAGAGAGGAAGTAGGAACACCACTACTTTTACTAAACAATTGACCCTCCAACAGTCCTTAGCGAGGAGGATGAAGTACGACAGCAGTCATCCTGAAGCAAAACGTATAACTGAGGCCTTGACTGCTATGTTGGTGTTAGACGTGCGTCCGGTATCCGCCATTAGTGCAGTGGGATTTAGACAATTGATGGAGGTAGTGTGTCCCCGGTTCCAAATCCCGTCTAGATTCCACTTCACTAGGCAGGCGATACCGAGACTGTACAGAAACGTCAGAAAAAGTGTCCTCAGTGTCCTGAAAAATGCCGTTGTACCCAATGTCCACTTAACCACGGACATGTGGACAAGTGGAACAGGGCAGACTAAGGACTATATGACTGTGACAGCCCACTGGGTAGATGTATCACCTTACGCAGCAACAGCAGCAGCGTCACCAGTCACAGCATCTCAGAAACGCCAGCTCATTCCAAGGCAGGCTACGCTGTGTATCACCGGTTTCAGTAAGAGGCACACCGCCGACAACCTCTTAGAGAAACTGAGGGAAATCATCGCCCAGTGGCTTACCCCACTTAGACTCTCCTGGGGATTTGTGATATCTGACAATGCCACCAATATTGTGCGGGCATTACATCTGGGCAAATTCCAGCACATCCCATGTTTTGCTCACACAATAAACTTGGTGGTGCAGAATTTTCTGAAAAGCGACAGGGGCGTGCAGGAGACGCTTTGGGTGGCCCGAAAAATTTCTGGCCACTTTCGCCATTCAGCGACTGCGTGCCGAAGACTGGAGCGCCAGCAAACACTCTTGAACCTGCACCGCCATCACCTGAAGCAAGAGGTTGTGACACGGTGGAACTCAACCCTCTATATGCTTCAGAGGATGGAGGAGCAGCAAAAGGCCATTCAAGCCTATATATCCACCTATGACATAGGCAAAGGAGGGGGTATGCACCTGACTCAAGCACAGTGGAGAATGATTTCCATGTTGTGCAAGGTTCTCCAGCCCTTCGAACTTGCCACACGTGAAGTCAGTTCAGACACTGCCAGCTTGAGTCAGGTCATTCCCCTCATCAGGCTTTTGCAGAAGCAGCTGGAGAAAGTGAAGGAGGAGCTAAGATGGAGTGATTCTGCTCGGCATGTGGGACTTGTGGATGAAGCCCTTCATTCGCTTTGCCAGGATTCCAGGGTGGTCAATCTGTTGAAATCAGACCACTACATTTTGGCCACCGTGCTCGATCCTAGGTTTAAAGCCTATGTGGTGTCTCTCTTTCCGGCCGACACAAGCCTGCAGAGGTGCAAAGACCTGCTGGTGAACACACTGTCAGCTGAAGTGGAACGTGACACGTCAACAGCTCCTTCTTCATTTTCTCCGGCAACTGGGGCTGCCAGGTAAAAACTTAGGTATCCTAAGCAACCCGCTGGCGGTGATGCAGGGCAGGCAGGATCAAGTTTGGACATCTGGTCCGGACTGAAGGACCTGGCAACAATTTCTGACATGTCTACTGTCACTGCATATGATACTGTCACCATTGACAGAATGGTGGAGGATTACATTGGTGACAGCATCCAAGTAGGCATGTCAGACAGTCCATACCTGTACTGGCAGGAAAAAGAGGCAATTTGGAGGCCCCTGTACAAACTGGCTCTATTTTACCTGAGTTGCCCCCCCTCCAGTGTGTACTCTGAAAGAGTGTTTAGTGCAGCCGGGAACCTTGTCAGCGAAAGGCGTAGAAGGTTGCTTCCACAGAATGTGGAGAAGATGATGTTCATCAAAATGAATTATCAGCTCTTCCAGGGAGACCAGCCTCCAGAACGTACAGAGGGACCTGTGGTGGTGGATTCAAGTGGGGACGAGTTAATACTTTGTGAGGATGAGGATGTACACACTGAAGAGGGTGAGGAATCGGTGGATGAGGAGGATGAGGATGACATCTTGCCTCCGTAGAGCCAGTTTGTGCAGGGACAGATTAATTGCCAGCTTGTTTTGTGGGGGCCCAAACGAACCAATCATTTCAGCCACAGTTGTGTGGCAGACCCTGGCGCTGAAATGATTGGTTTGTTAAAGTGTGCATGTCCTGTTTATACAACATAAGGGTGGGTGGGAGGGCCCAAGGACAATTCCATCTTGCACCTCTTTTTTTTTCTTTGCATTATGTACAGTTTGGGGCATAGTTTTTCAAACTGCCATCCTGTCTGCCACTGCAGTATCACGCCTAGATGGGTCACGTGTTTGTGCCGCCCACTCGTGTCGCTTAGCATAGTCATCCAGCTACCTCGGTTCAACCTTTTGGACATAAAAACACTATTGTGAGGTGTTCAGTGTTCAGAATAGACTGGAAATGAGTGGAAATTAAGGTTATTGAGGTTAATAATAGCATAGGAGCAGAAAAACCTACAAATTCTGTGATTTTAGCTGTTTTTATGCTTTTTTTCAAAAAAATACAGATCCAAAACACAAAACCCAGAACCCAAAACACGGAAGGGTGGTTTTGGCAAAACCAATCCAGATCCAAAACACGAAGAAAGATCCAGATCCAAAACCAAAACACAAAACACGATAAGTGGCCGGTGCACACCCCTAGTCTTGACCATCGCGACCATCGGGCTTGCGACGAGACCCTTGTGGTAGGGTCTTGTGGCTGCAAGCCCCAGAGACATTTCGGCTCTAACAGAGCCGGAATCTCTCCACTGACATCACTTGTGATGTCAGTGGGGCCGGCCCCAAACGATATGCGTTTTCATGGGAACGCCTCCGTTTGGGCAGCCACCCCCCCGGCCCACCCACCAAAGGGGGCAAGCTGTCACTCAACATCGACAGCACGCCCCCTTTGGTGTGAGACCCGACGCTATCCGAGTCTCGCACATGCGCACGACTGAGCTGGCTCCCTCGTGCACATGCGCTCTGGGCCACCATCGACCCGGTTGCGAGCGCTCAGCGCTTGCGACAGAGTCTGAATCAGGCCCTCAGTTCTTTTTTTTTTGCAAAATGTGCAGTTTTGGCTCACAGGACATGTCTACTCTCCTGATGTATTCAAAGCACAGACCCCTCCCACCTGTGCCATATGACTAATTTTTCAAAGTGTGTCACAGGAGGCTTAGCATCTCATTATACAGGGAAACTGCTCTCAATGACATTCTACCTTACACTGATTTAAACATAGACAATGTTACACTGGTTATTTTTTTGGTAGTAACTTCAAAAACTCTTTTGTCTCCTAAAACACCTACGGTACCTTCCGATTGCTCCTCCCATGCTTGTGTCCGGGCCTGCCAGAAATAGGGGCTCACATGCTTTAGAAAAAAAGAAAGAGAGACATTTATTTATTTCCATCCTACCAACAGTTCATGTACGGGAAACGTGGGAGAAAGTGGTTTAGGTCATGGGGAGGGGTCGTCGTATGCTCAGGGGGATAGATGATAAGATAATTGGGACATGGTAAGTTTGAGGAAGTGTTCGGTCATCCAGGGGAGATGGTGGAGAGTTATTTGGACACAGAATAGGAAAAAGGGTGAGGGGACGGAAGGTATATTGGGGTTTAATTGCAGATAAAAAGAGCAAACAGTATATGTAAAATAAATTGATTTTCTAACAGGGAAATATTAATTTATATTTTTATTAAGGGCCAATATTAATATATTTTTTTAATATGCGGCCAACAAAATTTGATTTACAATGTGGGCAAGAATAATTTATTTATTACAGAGGCAACAATTAATATTTGCAGTGCACATTTGTGGCACTACAAGTGCCAGCGTGCACACGTACGCAAGGGCAACAACTCACGGCTGAATATGAGCTTGCACAGGACGGCAAAGCCCATTACATGCTTTGATGGCGTGTTGTTGCAGCATTTGTATGACCTTGGCATGTATGTCCTACAGAATAGCCGGCTAGCGTCAGTGGCTTCAGCGTCCTTTCCTCACTTGTTTTGGACTGTGGAATAGTTTGTGATATAGCACAATAATAAAGGACAATAGCAATATTGTGAGCATAAGACAGACATCACTTTTCTGTCACATAAACGTCTCCGTTACCTGATATTACAGATTCGTTCATTAAATACTACGATAAGTGCATACAGAAAGTTCAGTATAATAAATGTGTGTAGAAACAGCAATGCCTCTTGCTACCTGAGGGCCTGATTCAGAGCCGGACGCTATTTGCGCTCGCTCGTTCAGAAAAAGGGGCCGGCTATTTAAATTGAGCGCTCGCTCTTTGCGGTCTGTTGACGCCTCTATGTCTGAGCGAGCGAACGAAATATGCGCTCGCTATTTTGAAAAGACGCCCCCCTGGCCGCTCGCATCCTACGTCATCTCCGCTATTTATTAGATTAATCGAGTACATCGAAAGGCGTCTGAACTGCTCGCAGTGCTTGTGGTTGGATTTTCCTACTGCAATCATGCAAACAGTTCAGGCTAAGAGACAACCAAGTGACGTGGCCGATGATGCTGCTTTGTTAATTATGCACACCCTTAAAACGCCCGTTTTGACCGTTTGGCACGCCTGCGTTCGGATCTCCACTCCCCGTTTTCAAGCACCTTCCCCTGTTACCACCCACAAACGCCTCATCCTGTCACTCAAATTATCAGGCCCTCGCAATTTTGCGAAAACACGTTTTCCGACCGCACTGGCGCATGCGCATTATGAACCATACGCATGCGCAGATGTGCGAACATCGCTCGGAGCGAACGAGCGGCCGCTTACGAGCAGCTCTGAATCAGGCCCTGAGTTCCCTATAATCTCCTAATGTTAGTGGCATGGTTTAATGGGATTTCTATAACGTTGACAACTGCAACAGAATCCAGTTGAGCTAATTATTAATGCATGGATTACCTCCATCATGAGGCTGCGATCTCTACTGAGGTACAAAAGTAATTACTTACCCCCCCGTCCCCTCTCCTGCGCATCCCAAGCGTGCAACAATTACATTTTTTCGTCCTGCCTAATCTATTATACTCAATGCTCAGACTATATCCACTTTCTCTAAACTTTACGTCCTTATTATTAAGGACGTAAAAGTAGCCGGGTCTTCAGAAGTTCAAGATGACAAAAGTGATATAAAATGGTTGGTAAAGTTCGCAACATGATACATCAATAGAATCAGCAGAGTTTGAACTAAACGTGCTTGTGCGCCATGGGTGTTTTGAAAAGATAGGCACTGCCGACACCCAGGGGCGCAGGGTTCTGGACGCAGCACGGTCGCTGTCCCACGGTCACTGCCTCTAGCTAGCAGGTTTCCCAGGAGCTGATTCAGAGCCGCTCGCTAGATGCGATCGCTCGCACGATGTGTATGCAAATTACGTAATGCATTAGCACTCCCAGTATTTTTTAAAGAGCGTTCACATAGTGTATGCAGATGCCCACCAGCCTGTCTTAATACGCCCACTTGTGCACGTCATGTCCAGGAAGTGTATGAAACCATCGGTACATCGGGGAACATCGGAAGCGATCGCAGCGCTTGAGGTTGACCATACCCTACTGCGAGCACTTCAGTGTAAAAACCAGCCAGGTGACGTGTACTATGACGCTGTCTTATAATTATACACACCTCTAACACGTCATTGAGATGCTCAGGCACGCCTGCGTTTGCACCTCCACTCCCCCGTTTTTAATGGCCGGCCCCTGTTACCACCTACAAACGGCTTCCCCTGTCACTCACTCTGCTGGGATGTCTATGCGCAGTGAGCGAACGCATTGTGAACTTTCGCTAAGGTATGTGCATGCGCACAATGCATACCGTCAGCAGCAGCGAGAGTATGCATCTTAGCGAGCGGGTCTGAATGAGCTCCCCAGAACAATATCCTGCAGCTAGTAGCATTGCTTCAGTGCTGCCCGGAGCATCTAAAGGATGCTCCAGGTGTTAGAGAACAGTGTGTTTCCTCTCTCTACTATACATGCTGGTTACTAGGACCCCAAGTCAGGGGGAGGTGTGACCTCTGACCTGATGATGACACCGCTGGGCTACTGCTCATGTGCAGCTAGCTCCATCTTTACTGCATACAGTGTCACAGTACTGTGCATTCTGCCTGACACCCATTCTGACCACCACAATAGGCTACATCAATACTGTTGAAAGCGGAGAGAGCTACTGCACAGACTCCAGTCTTCCTGTCCCTCCAGTGAGGCTTCATGCCCTGTTCCAAGATGGACACCTAGGTCACTACTGAGCATGTGAAGAGGCCACCTTGTCCTTACTCTGTACTGTGTAGAGTGACATGGTGGGAGACCAGTGGCAAACGCAGGATTTCTAGAGGGGGGTTTCCAAATGCTTGATTTTAGAGCGAGTGTGGCCAGTCCATGAAGAGGGCAGAATTAGTACTTATCCAGCTTTAATATGCATCATACAATGTGTATTGTGTGTCATAATTCCAGCATATACATTATCACAGTAAGTCATTTGATGCGGCAGTAAGCCAGCCTGCCTGAGCTGAATGTTTTTATTTTAGATGTGAGCACCATTCCAGAGTATTGGAGCAAGTCCGGGAGCCTGGAGGAGCAGCAGAAGAACCTAACACTGCCCTGGACATATATGTACATATTGGGCTTTATAGCAGTACATCCCTAACAGTGCATGTTTTCCAGATCTCCTAGTTGGTGCACAGGTTATTTATTACTGGCTGATACATGTTAAAAGATCCACAGGTGGTGCTAATTATTTCATTTGTGATACTGAGAAGAACATGCAGCACTAGTAAAATTCTATTACATTATTATTTCTACTGTGGTCATGGTATGTGCTGTGGAGGGGGGTTTCCAGGCAGATGGAAACCCCCCCTGCGTTTGCCTATGGGAGACAGAAGTATCCAACATACAGTATAGAGAACCTGGTTAGTACTGCTACCCATTTGCAGCATACACTTACCAACTAGTAAGCTTTATAGAACCCCTCTCCGCTCCATTACCAGTGTAACAGTGAGTACGGCTTTACCTGCTATCTTTCAATAAACCAACATCACTGGTTAAGTAACTGGGCTGTTCATAGTGTGGCGTGGTAGCATGGGTGATAGTAAGGTTCACAACTCAGCATAAGTATATTAGTAATATAATATTTATAATTCAAAAAAGATTGTATACTCCATATATGATCCTGTAATACTCTGTACTCCTGAATTGGTGCTGATTGTCTACGGCAGGGATGGGGAACCTCAGGCCCACGGAATCATTTGGTCTGGCCCTCAGAGCTTTTTTCTGCTAGCCTCATCTGGCAGCTAGAATCTATGCAGCAGTGCTGCCTGGAGCGTCCATAGGACACTTCACACGGTCACACCGCTGCCCTTACAGCTCCCCGGAGCATCCTCAGGATGCTCTGGGCATTGCTGTAATCACCGGTGATTGTGGCCCTGCCCCCGAGTGACATTACGTGGAGGGGGCGTGGTCTGCACCGAGCCTGCAAATAATGTTATATATATCAAAAATGGTTCTCGGCAGAAAAAAGGTTCCACACCCCTGGTCTACGGCAATCATTTCATAGGAAAAGTTTCTGTGTGCAGTCTCTGTTTCTCTCACATATCAGTAGATTTACACACTAACAAATAGCTGCACACACAGGGCCGGTGCTTCCACTATGCAAGCTTAGGCAGCTTCCTAGGGGTGCCGGCCCTCCGATCACCCCCCCTTCTTTGCCGGGTACCCGCTGAGATTGTGTTACCAGCGGGCACCCGGCTCCTACTCTACCTCTACCCCCCGCTCCCCCGGCGCCGGTGGACGGAGATCACTCCTGAGCTCTGTCTTCCGGGTCCCAGGGACGGACAGCAGCAGGCACTGGAGTGGGGTTTAAGGTAAGTAAGTGTTATATATTTTTTGTATATGTGTGTATGTATGTATGTGTGCTGCGCGCGTGGTGGCTTATTACAGGGGCCGTATTGCTGGGAGCACTACAGGGGGCATTACAGGGGCCGCACTACTGGGGGCACTATAGGGGCCTTACTGTTTGGGGCACTACATGGTGCCGCAGTACTGGGGGCATTACAGGGGCTGCATTACTGGGGGCACTACAGGGGGCATTACAGGGGCCGCATTACAGGGCCTTACTATTGGAGGCACTGCAGGGGCCTTTACTACTGGGGGCACTGCAGGAGACATTACTACTTAAGACATTACTTTTAGGGGAATTATTACTGTTGGGGCACTGCATAAGGGGCACCATTACAGTGGGCATTGCATAAGGGGCACCATTACAAGTGGGCATTTAGTGTATTAGGGGAACTACTACTGCGGGCATTGTGTAAGACCTAAGTTAGGGGGGGACCCTTAAAAATGTTGCTGTGGGTCCAAAAAGTTCTAGTTACACCCATGATACTGTGTGTGTGTATATATATATATATATATATACATATATACATACGTGTATAAAAACCATCGCGACCATCGGGCTTGCGACGAGACCCTTGTGGTAGGGTCTCGACTGCCGCAGGCCCTGGAGTGCTTTCAGCTCTATCAGAGCCAAAAGAACTCCCACTGACATCGCTTGTGATGTCAGTGGGGCCAGCCCCTGATGGTAGGCGTTCCCATGGGAATGCCTCCGTCTGGCTAGCCCCCTTTGGTGGGCGTGCTGTCACTCACCATTGACAGCACGCCCCCTTCATAGCGAGACCCATAGCGACGGCTTGCCCGTTGCTATCCGGGTCTCGCGCATGCGCACGACGAAGCCCGTTCCGTCGTGCACATGTGCACTGGCCCAACATCGACCTTGCGAGTGCTCAGCGCTCGTGAGCGGGTCTGAATCAGGCCCTTAATCCCCAAAACAACATTTACACTGCATTTCAGCCCTGCCACAAAAGGACCAGCTGACATCCTGTCAGTGAGTCTCTCGTTAACACAGGTGAGAGTTTTGACAAGGACAAGGCTGGAGATCACTCTGTCATGCTTATTGAGTAATATACTGGAAACTTTAAAAGAAGGGTGGAGCTTGAAATCATTGTTCTTCCTCTGTTAACCATGGTTACCTGCAAGGAAACATGTGCAGTCATCATTGCTTTGCACAAAAAGGGCTTCACAGGCAAGGATATTGCTGCTAGTAAGATTACACCTAAATCAACCATTTATCGGATCATCAAGAACTTCAAGGAGAGAGGTTCAATAGTTGTGAAGAAGGCTTCAGGGTGCCCAAGAATGTCCAGCAAGCGACAGGACCATCTCCTAAAATTGATTCAGCTGCGGGATCAGGGCACCACCAGTGCAGAGCTTGTTTAGGAATGGCAGCAGGCAGATGTGAGTGCATCTTCACGCACAGTGAGGCGAAGACTTTTGGAGGATGGCCTGGTGTCAAGAAGGGCAGCAAAGAAGCCACTTCTCTCCCGGAAAAACATCAGGGACAGACTGATATTCTGCAAAAGGTACAGGGGTTGGACTGCTGAGGACTGGGGTAAAGTTATTGTAGCACCCTCTAGGGGATGGTATTTGTAAATACACCCCTCTCTGTGTTACAGATTGCCGCCTATTGCAGGTACTACATTCCTGAGACCCTGGGGATCAGTGTTCAGGCAAAGGAGGGTCTGGAGAGATAGACACGTAGGGTTGGGAAGACTGGGTGTGTAGCTGGCAGAGCAGATTTAGGAGGCGGGAGAGAGGGAACAAAGGGTTGGAGAAGGAGAAGTTGGGAGAGAGCAGACATATTTGGGAAGAGTCAGGGCTGGAAGCAGAAATATAGCCCTCGTGCTCCCCTGGCAGGGGGAGATTGGCGGGGCCGTGGTGGCTGCCACCATGCCCATCTAATGCCCAAGGAGACTGAGGTCTGGAGTGAGACCACTGAGATAAAGTCTGTGAGAGACCACAGAGAAAGAGCTGGAAGGTTGCAGTGTGAGCCGCTCAGTGAAGTGTTTAGCACCCATGAGAGGGGTCAGAGATGTCACTGTATGTGCTGGAGAGATGGGGAAGAGGAATTACTCAGGAGCTTTTACTGTTAAGGTACCAGAGGAGTCCCTTATGCATAAAAGGCCCCGAGCAGCCATTAAAGGGGGGGGGGGTCACTATGGTAGCAGTGTGGCTATAGGAGCCATTCCTAAAGGACAGGGATCTGCGGCAGCTGAAAGTGTGATAGCTGCAATAGAAAAGTCTGTATATTGCTGTCCCACATGATAGAGGAGGGGAGCAGAGAGAGGCAGACTGGGTATGAGACGCTCTGTATAGTGCTGTCCCATGTGATAGAGAAGGGGAGCAGAGAGAGGCAGACTGGGTATGAGACTCTGTATATTGCTGTCCCATGTGATAGAGAAGGGGAGCAGAGAGAGTCAGACTGTGTATGAGACACTCTGTATATTGCTGTCCCATGTGATAGAGAAGGGGAGCAGAGAGAGGCAGACTGTGTATGAGACGCTCTGAATATTGCTGTCCCATGTGATAGAGAAGGGGAGCAGAGAGAGGCAGACTGTGTATGAGACGCTCTGTATATTGCTGTCCCATGTGATAGAGGAGGGGAGCAGAGAGAGGCAGACTGGGTATGAGACACTCTGTATATTGCTGTCTCATGTGATAGAGAAGGGGAGCAGAGAGAGACAGACTGTGTATGAGACACTCTGTATATTGCTGTCCCATGTGATAGAGAAGGGGAGCAGAGAGAGACAGACTGGGTATGAGACGCTCTGTATAGTGCTGTCCCATGTGATAGAGAAGGGGAGCAGAGAGAGACAGACTGGGTATGAGACGCTCTGTATAGTGCTGTCCCATGTGATAGAGAAGGAGAGCAGAGAGAGGCAGACTGTGTATGAGACGCTCTGTATATTGCTGTCCCATGTGATAGAGGAGGGGAGCAGAGAGAGGCAGACTGGGTATGAAATGCTCTGTATAGTGTTGTCCCATGTGATAGAGAAGGGGAGCAGAGAGAGGCAGACTGGGTATGAGACACTCTGTATATTGCTGTCCCATGTGATAGAGGAGGGGAGCAGAGAGAGGCAGACTGGGTATGAGACACTCTGTATGTTGTCTAGGAAGAGACAAAGGAGAATCAGACTGCAAATGAAGTTATGTGAGATGTGTGTGAAGCTGTGGAACTACAGGCACCAGCCAGCGTAGGGCAAAGGTGGACCTCCATATATGAAGTGGAGAACTACAGGCACCAGCCAGCATAGGGCTAGATTGACCTGCATGTATGAAGTGGAGAACTACAGGCACCAGCCAGCAAAGGGCCAGGTGGACCTGCACGTACAAAGTGGAGAACTACAGGCACCAGCCAGCATATGGCTAGGTGGACCTGCCCTGCACGTATGAAGTTGAGAACTACGGGCACCAGCCAGCAAAGGGCCAGGTGGATCTGCACGTATGAAGTGGAGAACTACAGGCACCAGCCAGCATAGGGCTAGGTGGACCTGCACGTATGAAGTTGAGAACTATGGGCACCAGCCAGCAAAGGGCTAGGTGGACCTGTGTGTGCAAAATACAAAGCATTCATTGTGACTGTGCTTAAAGACTGTGCTGGTGAAGAAGAGTGTGGTGTAATGTAACCACATCCATAAGATTGTCCTATACCATCTGACATGCCAAGTATATGAGCTGGAGGGAGAGGAGAAGCTGCTATAACCATATTCTTGTCCTGTAAAGTCATGTGCAGGAGGAGAGAAATAAAGTGGTATATTTTTATAAGAGAAGGTCTGGCGCCCAAGTTATTCAACAAGAACTGTTGCTGCATGTGTCTATCTATACCTGTATCTATATGTGTGACTGTTATACAGCCTGCATGGGCAGGGACCCTCTTCCCAGGTATTGCCCACACCCTGGAGAATCCAGCCTGGGGCAATGGGAGGTGTATCACTCCAAATGCACCTATGTACCACTACGCACACTGAAGGGGGGTTACATTATTTTATCTGATGAATCCCCTTTCAGATTGTTTGGGGCATCTGGAAAAATGCTTGTCCGGAGAAGGAAAGGTGAGCGCTACCATCAGTCCTGTGTCATGTCAACAGTAAAGCATCATGAGACCATTCATGTGTGGGGTTGTTTCTCAGCCAAGGGAGTGGGGTCACTCACAATTTTGCCTAAGAACACAGCCATTAATAGAGAATGGTACCAAAACATCCTCCAAGAGCAACTTCTCCCAACCGTCCAAGAACGGTTTGGTAATGAACAATGCCTTTTCCAGCATGATGGAGCACCTTGCCATAAGGCAAAAGTGATAACTAAGTGGCTCGGGGAACAAAACATCTAAATTTTGGGTCCATGTCCAGGAAACTCCCCAGACCTTAATCCCATTGAGAACTTGTGCTCAATCCTCAAGAGGCGGCTGGACAAACAAAAATCCACAAATTCTGACAAACTCCAAGCATTGATTAGGCGAGAATGGGCGGCCATCAGTCAGTATGTGGCCCAGAAGGTGAGTGACAGCTGCCAGGGCGAATTGCAGAGGTCTTGAAAAAGAAGGGTCATCACTGCAAATATTCACTCTTTGCATAAACTTAATGTAGTTGTCAATAAAGGCCTTTAACACTTATGAAATGCTGTAATGTTACCTCAGTATACCATAGTAACATCTGACACTTATGTAATGCTGTAATGTTTCCTCAGTATACCATAGTAACATCTGACACTTATGTAATGCTGTAATGTTACCTCAGTATACCATAGTAACATCTGACACTTATGTCATGCTGTAATGTTACCTCAGTATACCATAGTAACATCTGACACTTATGTAATGCTGTAATGTTACCTCAGTATACCATAGTAACATCTAACACTTATGTCATGCTGTAATGTTACCTCAGTATACCATAGTAACATCTGACACTTATGTAATGCTGTAATGTTACCTCAGTATACCATAGTAACATCTGACACTTATGTAATGCTGTAATGTTACCTCAGTATACCATAGTAACATCTAACACTTATGTCATGCTGTAATGTTACCTCAGTATACCATAGTAACATCTGACACTTATGTAATGCTGTAATGTTACCTCAGTATACCATAGTAACATCTGACACTTATGTAATGCTGTAATGTTACCTCAGTATACCATAGTAACATCTGACACTTATGTAATGCTGAAATGTTACCTCAGTGTACCATAGTAACATCTGACACTTATGTAATGCTGTAATGTTACCTCAGTATACCATAGTAACATCTGACACTTATGTCATGCTGTAATGTTACCTCAGTGTACCATAGTAACATCTGACACTTATGTCATGCTGTAATATTACCTCAGTATACCATAGTAACATCTGACACTTATGTAATGCTGTAATGTTACCTCAGTGTACCATAGTAACATCTGACACTTATGTCATGCTGTAATGTTACCTCAGTATACCATAGTAACATCTGACAAAAAGGTCTAATAACACAGGTGCAGCAAACTTTGTGAAAACCAATACTTGTGTCATTCTCAAAACTTTTGGCCATGGCTGTACACATGATTGATGATAATGAGATTTGCGCACAACACACCAGTGTCGTATGCGAGATAGCCATGTGCGGGAAGATGCTACTGTATGGTGACTTGTGCTTTGCAGAAACCGAAATAATGATCTACCCTAATCTATGAGAAATACGCAGAAGTAGTGCTCTGACCCTGTATTAGTTTCATTCTCATTACAAATAACTCCAGTAGATTGTAATAATGACCCTCTTCCAAGCAAGTACAACTATAAAGGTAAATCTCTGTCTGAAACTTAAACAATGGAAAGAAGCCCAGTGCTATATACTGCTTTATTACAGTGTCCGTGGTGTCTGCCCCAGTATCACTACAATGCCATCTCCAGTGCGGGCCCCTTACTGGGCCTATTTTAAGAGACCTGCACTATTTGCTTGGAAATCCAGATCTTTAACCTCCTCTGCACCGCCTTGCAAAAAAAAGAGGTGATGCAGTCTAATGGAACATACACAAGGTCAGATTTGTCAGATGTGTCAGATTAACGATTTGAACGATGAACGATTTTTGACTGCATTAAAATGAATGGAATCGTCCAAATCTGACTGCAAACCCATCAGATGTCAGATATCGTTATCTGACCATCGGGAACGCGCATCGTTCATCGTTCAGATATGTCAAATTTTCCTTCAGCTAAGAACGATTTAACGATTTTTTAAATCATTCAGAACTGAAGAAAAATCTGACCGTGTGTATACACCATAAATTGTTCCGATTGTTCATGGTGTTGCCAACTTTGTGGGACTCCCCTCCAGGGAAAATCTCTAAGGGGAGTTCCCAGGGCCAACCCCACCTTCGCTGCTGGACGCTGCTCCACAGTGATGCTATTCACAGTGTTTGGCGCCATCGTCGTCCTGCCCTGGACTGAATGTAGGAGGGTTGTTTAGAGTCTCTAGAGCAGACCTGGCCAACATTTACACTGCATTTCAGCCCTGCCACAAAAGGACCAGCTGACATCCTGTCAGTGAGTCTCTCGTTAACACAGGTGAGAGTTTTGACAAGGACAAGGCTGGAGATCACTCTGTCATGCTTATTGAGTAATATACTGGAAACTTTAAAAGAAGGGTGGAGCTTGAAATCATTGTTCTTCCTCTGTTAACCATGGTTACCTGCAAGGAAACATGTGCAGTCATCATTGCTTTGCACAAAAAGGGCTTCACAGGCAAGGATATTGCTGCTAATAAGATTACACCTAAATCAACCATTTATCGGATCATCAAGAACTTCAAGGAGAGAGGTTCAATAGTTGTGAAGAAGGCTTCAGGGTGCCCAAGAATGTCCAGCAAGCGACAGGACCATCTCCTAAAATTGATTCAGCTGCGGGACCAGGGCACCACCAGTGCAGAGCTTGTTTAGGAATGGCAGCAGGCAGGTGTGAGTGCATCTTCACGCACAGTGAGGCGAAGACTTTTGGAGGATGGCCTGGTGTCAAGAAGGGCAGCAAAGAAGCCACTTCTCTCCCGGAAAAACATCAGGGACAGACTGATATTCTGCAAAAGGTACAGGGGTTGGACTGCTGAGGACTGGGGTAAAGTTATTGTAGCACCCTCTAAGGGATGGTATTTGTAAATACACCCCTCTCTGTGTTACAGATTGCCGCCTATTGCAGGTACTACATTCCTGAGACCCTGGGGATCAGTGTTCAGGCAAAGGAGGGTCTGGAGAGATAGACACGTAGGGTTGGGAAGACTGGGTGTGTAGCTGGCAGAGCAGATTTAGGAGGCGGGAGAGAGGGAACAAAGGGTTGGAGAAGGAGAAGTTTGGAGAGAGCAGACATATTTGGGAAGAGTCAGGGCTGGAAGCAGAAATATAGCCCTTGTGCTCCCCTGGCAGGGGGAGATTGGCGGGGCCGTGGTGGCTGCCACCATGCCCATCTAACGCCCAAGGAGACTGAGGTCTGGAGTGAGACCACTGAGATAAAGTCTGTGAGAGACCACAGAGAAAGAGCTGGAAGGTTGCAGTGTGAGCCGCTCAGTGAAGTGTTTAGCACCCATGAGAGGGGTCAGAGATGTCACTGTATGTGCTGGAGAGATGGGGAAGAGGAATTACTCAGGAGCTTTTACTGTTAAGGTACCAGAGGAGTCCCTTATGCATAAAAGGCCCCGAGCAGCCATTAAAGGGGGGGGGGTCACTATGGTAGCAGTGTGGCTATAGGAGCCATTCCTAAAGGACAGGGATCTGCGGCAGCTGAAAGTGTGATAGCTGCAATAGAAAAGTCTGTATATTGCTGTCCCACGTGATAGAGGAGGGGAGCAGAGAGAGGCAGACTGGGTATGAGACGCTCTGTATAGTGCTGTCCCATGTGATAGAGAAGGGGAGCAGAGAGAGGCAGACTGGGTATGAGACACTCTGTATAGTGCTGTCCCATGTGATAGAGAAGGGGAGCAGAGAGAGGCAGACTGGGTATGAGACACTCTGTATATTGCTGTCCCATGTGATAGAGAAGGGGAGCAGAGAGAGGCAGACTGGGTATGAGACACTCTGTATATTGCTGTCCCATGTGATAGAGAAGGGGAGCAGAGAGAGTCAGACTGTGTATGAGACACTCTGTATATTGCTGTCCCATGTGATAGAGAAGGGGAGCAGAGAGAGGCAGACTGTGTATGAGACGCTCTGTATATTGCTGTCCCATGTGATAGAGAAGGGGAGCAAAGAGAGGCAGACTGTGTATGAGACGCTCTGTATATTGCTGTCCCATGTGATAGAGGAGGGGAGCAGAGAGAGGCAGACTGGGTATGAGACACTCTGTATATTGCTGTCTCATGTGATAGAGAAGGGGAGCAGAGAGAGACAGACTGTGTATGAGACACTCTGTATATTGCTGTCCCATGTGATAGAGAAGGGGAGCAGAGAGAGGCAGACTGGGTATGAGACACTCTGTATAGTGCTGTCCCATATGATAGAGGAGGGGAGCAGAGAGAGGCAGACTGGGTATGAGACACTCTGTATATTGCTGTCTCATGTGATAGAGAAGGGGAGCAGAGAGAGACAGACTGTGTATGAGACACTCTGTATATTGCTGTCCCATGTGATAGAGAAGGGGAGCAGAGAGAGGCAGACTGGGTATGAGACACTCTGTATAGTGCTGTCCCATATGATAGAGGAGGGGAGCAGAGAGAGGCAGACTGGGTATGAGACGCTCTGTATAGTGCTGTCCCATGTGATAGAGAAGGGGAGCAGAGAGAGGCAGACTGGGTATGAGACACTCTGTATAGTGCTGTCCCATGTGATAGAGGAGGGGAGCAGAGAGAGGCAGACTGGGTATGAGACACTCTGTATAGTGCTGTCCCATGTGATAGAGGAGGGGAGCAGAGAGAGGCAGACTGGGTATGAGACACTCTGTATAGTGCTGTCCCATGTGAAAGAGAAGGGGAGCAGAGAGAGGCAGACTGGGTAAGAGACACTCTGTATAGTGCTGTCCCATGTGATAGAGGAGGGGAGCAGAGAGAGGCAGACTGGGTATGAGACACTCTGTATATTGCTGTCCCATGTGAAAGAGAAGGGGAGCAGAGAGAGGCAGACTGGGTATGAGACACTCTGAGATACTCTGTATATTGCTGTCCCATGTGATAGAGGAGGGGAGCAGAGAGAGGCAGACTGTGTATGAGACACTCTGTACAGTGCTGTCCCATGTGATAGAGAAGGGGAGCAGAGAGAGGCAGACTGTGTATGAGACAATCTGTATATTGCTGTTCCATGTGATAGAGAAGGGGAGCAGAGAGAGGCAGACTGGGTATGAGACACTCTGTATAGTGCTGTCCCATGTGATAGAGGAGGGGAGCAGAGAGAGGCAGACTGGGTATGAGACACTCTGTATAGTGCTGTCCCATGTGATAGAGGAGGGGAGCAGAGAGAGGCAGACTGGGTATGAGACACTCTGTATAGTGCTGTCCCATGTGAAAGAGAAGGGGAGCAGAGAGAGGCAGACTGGGTATGAGACACTCTGTATAGTGCTGTCCCATGTGATAGAGGAGGGGAGCAGAGAGAGGCAGACTGGGTATGAGACACTCTGTATATTGCTGTCCCATGTGAAAGAGAAGGGGAGCAGAGAGAGGCAGACTGGGTATGAGACACTCTGAGATACTCTGTATATTGCTGTCCCATGTGATAGAGGAGGGGAGCAGAGAGAGGCAGACTGTGTATGAGACACTCTGTATAGTGCTGTCCCATGTGATAGAGAAGGGGAGCAGAGAGAGGCAGACTGTGTATGAGACAATCTGTATATTGCTGTTTCATGTGATAGAGAAGGGGAGCAGAGAGAGGCAGACTGGGTATGAGACACTCTGTATATTGCTGTCCCATGTGATAGAGAAGGGGAGCAGAGAGAGGCAGACTGGGTATGAGACACTCTGTATAGTGCTGTCCCATGTGATAGAGAAGGGGAGCAGAGAGAGTCAGACTGTGTATGAGACACTCTGTATATTGCTGTCCCATGTGATAGAGAAGGGGAGCAGAGAGAGGCAGACTGTGTATGAGACACTCTGTATAGTGCTGTCCCATGTGATAGAGAAGGGGAGCAGAGAGAGGCAGACTGGGTATGAGACGCTCTGTATAGTGCTGTCCCATGTGAAAGAGAAGGGAAGCAGAGAGAGGCAGACTGGGTATGAGACACTCTGTATATTGCTGTCCCATGTGATAGAGAAGGGGAGCAGAGAGAGGCAGACTGGGTATGAGACACTCTGTATAGTGCTGTCCCATGTGATAGAGAAGGGGAGCAGAGAGAGGCAGACTGTGTATGAGACACTCTGTATATTGCTGTCCCATGTGATAGAGAAGGGGAGCAGAGAGAGACAGACTGGGTATGAGACGCTCTGTATAGTGCTGTCCCATGTGATAGAGAAGGGGAGCAGAGAGAGACAGACTGGGTATGAGACGCTCTGTATAGTGCTGTCCCATGTGATAGAGAAGGAGAGCAGAGAGAGGCAGACTGTGTATGAGATGCTCTGTATATTGCTGTCCCATGTGATAGAGGAGGGGAGCAGAGAGAGGCAGACTGGGTATGAAATGCTCTGTATAGTGTTGTCCCATGTGATAGAGAAGGGGAGCAGAGAGAGGCAGACTGGGTATGAGACACTCTGTATATTGCTGTCCCATGTGATAGAGGAGGGGAGCAGAGAGAGGCAGACTGGGTATGAGACACTCTGTATGTTGTCTAGGAAGAGACAAAGGAGAATCAGACTGCAAATGAAGTTATGTGAGATGTGTGTGAAGCTGTGGAACTACAGGCACCAGCCAGCGTAGGGCAAAGGTGGACCTCCATATATGAAGTGGAGAACTACAGGCACCAGCCAGCATAGGGCTAGATTGACCTGCATGTATGAAGTGGAGAACTACAGGCACCAGCCAGCAAAGGGCCAGGTGGACCTGCACGTACAAAGTGGAGAACTACAGGCACCAGCCAGCATATGGCTAGGTGGACCTGCCCTGCACGTATGAAGTTGAGAACTACGGGCACCAGCCAGCAAAGGGCCAGGTGGATCTGCACGTATGAAGTGGAGAACTACAGGCACCAGCCAGCATAGGGCTAGGTGGACCTGCACGTATGAAGTTGAGAACTATGGGCACCAGCCAGCAAAGGGCTAGGTGGACCTGTGTGTGCAAAATACAAAGCATTCATTGTGACTGTGCTTAAAGACTGTGCTGGTGAAGAAGAGTGTGGTGTAATGTAACCACATCCATAAGATTGTCCTATACCATCTGACATGCCAAGTATATGAGCTGGAGGGAGAGGAGAAGCTGCTATAACCATATTCTTGTCCTGTAAAGTCATGTGCAGGAGGAGAGAAATAAAGTGGTATATTTTTATAAGAGAAGGTCTGGCGCCCAAGTTATTCAACAAGAACTGTTGCTGCATGTGTCTATCTATACCTGTATCTATATGTGTGACTGTTATACAGCCTGCATGGGCAGGGACCCTCTTCCCAGGTATTGCCCACACCCTGGAGAATCCAGCCTGGGGCAATGGGAGGTGTATCACTCCAAATGCACCTATGTACCACTACGCACACTGAAGGGGGGTTACATTATTTTATCTGATGAATCCCCTTTCAGATTGTTTGGGGCATCTGGAAAAATGCTTGTCCGGAGAAGGAAAGGTGAGCGCTACCATCAGTCCTGTGTCATGTCAACAGTAAAGCATCATGAGACCATTCATGTGTGGGGTTGTTTCTCAGCCAAGGGAGTGGGGTCACTCACAATTTTGCCTAAGAACACAGCCATTAATAGAGAATGGTACCAAAACATCCTCCAAGAGCAACTTCTCCCAACCGTCCAAGAACGGTTTGGTAATGAACAATGCCTTTTCCAGCATGATGGAGCACCTTGCCATAAGGCAAAAGTGATAACTAAGTGGCTCGGGGAACAAAACATCTAAATTTTGGGTCCATGTCCAGGAAACTCCCCAGACCTTAATCCCATTGAGAACTTGTGCTCAATCCTCAAGAGGCGGCTGGACAAACAAAAATCCACAAATTCTGACAAACTCCAAGCATTGATTAGGCGAGAATGGGCGGCCATCAGTCAGTATGTGGCCCAGAAGGTGAGTGACAGCTGCCAGGGCGAATTGCAGAGGTCTTGAAAAAGAAGGGTCATCACTGCAAATATTCACTCTTTGCATAAACTTAATGTAGTTGTCAATAAAGGCCTTTAACACTTATGAAATGCTGTAATGTTACCTCAGTATACCATAGTAACATCTGACACTTATGTAATGCTGTAATGTTTCCTCAGTATACCATAGTAACATCTGACACTTATGTAATGCTGTAATGTTACCTCAGTATACCATAGTAACATCTGACACTTATGTCATGCTGTAATGTTACCTCAGTATACCATAGTAACATCTGACACTTATGTAATGCTGTAATGTTACCTCAGTATACCATAGTAACATCTAACACTTATGTCATGCTGTAATGTTACCTCAGTATACCATAGTAACATCTGACACTTATGTAATGCTGTAATGTTACCTCAGTATACCATAGTAACATCTGACACTTATGTAATGCTGTAATGTTACCTCAGTATACCATAGTAACATCTAACACTTATGTCATGCTGTAATGTTACCTCAGTATACCATAGTAACATCTGACACTTATGTAATGCTGTAATGTTACCTCAGTATACCATAGTAACATCTGACACTTATGTAATGCTGTAATGTTACCTCAGTATACCATAGTAACATCTGACACTTATGTAATGCTGAAATGTTACCTCAGTGTACCATAGTAACATCTGACACTTATGTAATGCTGTAATGTTACCTCAGTATACCATAGTAACATCTGACACTTATGTCATGCTGTAATGTTACCTCAGTGTACCATAGTAACATCTGACACTTATGTCATGCTGTAATATTACCTCAGTATACCATAGTAACATCTGACACTTATGTAATGCTGTAATGTTACCTCAGTGTACCATAGTAACATCTGACACTTATGTCATGCTGTAATGTTACCTCAGTATACCATAGTAACATCTGACAAAAAGGTCTAATAACACAGGTGCAGCAAACTTTGTGAAAACCAATACTTGTGTCATTCTCAAAACTTTTGGCCATGGCTGTACACATGATTGATGATAATGAGATTTGCGCACAACACACCAGTGTCGTATGCGAGATAGCCATGTGCGGGAAGATGCTACTGTATGGTGACTTGTGCTTTGCAGAAACCGAAATAATGATCTACCCTAATCTATGAGAAATACGCAGAAGTAGTGCTCTGACCCTGTATTAGTTTCATTCTCATTACAAATAACTCCAGTAGATTGTAATAATGACCCTCTTCCAAGCAAGTACAACTATAAAGGTAAATCTCTGTCTGAAACTTAAACAATGGAAAGAAGCCCAGTGCTATATACTGCTTTATTACAGTGTCCGTGGTGTCTGCCCCAGTATCACTACAATGCCATCTCCAGTGCGGGCCCCTTACTGGGCCTATTTTAAGAGACCTGCACTATTTGCTTGGAAATCCAGATCTTTAACCTCCTCTGCACCGCCTTGCAAAAAAAAGAGGTGATGCAGTCTAATGGAACATACACAAGGTCAGATTTGTCAGATGTGTCAGATTAACGATTTGAACGATGAACGATTTTTGACTGCATTAAAATGAATGGAATCGTCCAAATCTGACTGCAAACCCATCAGATGTCAGATATCGTTATCTGACCATCGGGAACGCGCATCGTTCATCGTTCAGATATGTCAAATTTTCCTTCAGCTAAGAACGATTTAACGATTTTTTAAATCATTCAGAACTGAAGAAAAATCTGACCGTGTGTATACACCATAAATTGTTCCGATTGTTCATGGTGTTGCCAACTTTGTGGGACTCCCCTCCAGGGAAAATCTCTAAGGGGAGTTCCCAGGGCCAACCCCACCTTCGCTGCTGAACGCTGCTCCACAGTGATGCTATTCACAGTGTTTGGCGCCATCGTCGTCCTGCCCTGGACTGAATGTAGGAGGGTTGTTTAGAGTCTCTAGAGCAGACCTGGCCAACATTTACACTGCATTTCAGCCCTGCCACAAAAGGACCAGCTGACATCCTGTCAGTGAGTCTCTCGTTAACACAGGTGAGAGTTTTGACAAGGACAAGGCTGGAGATCACTCTGTCATGCTTATTGAGTAATATACTGGAAACTTTAAAAGAAGGGTGGAGCTTGAAATCATTGTTCTTCCTCTGTTAACCATGGTTACCTGCAAGGAAACATGTGCAGTCATCATTGCTTTGCACAAAAAGGGCTTCACAGGCAAGGATATTGCTGCTAATAAGATTACACCTAAATCAACCATTTATCGGATCATCAAGAACTTCAAGGAGAGAGGTTCAATAGTTGTGAAGAAGGCTTCAGGGTGCCCAAGAATGTCCAGCAAGCGACAGGACCATCTCCTAAAATTGATTCAGCTGCGGGATCAGGGCACCACCAGTGCAGAGCTTGTTTAGGAATGGCAGCAGGCAGGTGTGAGTGCATCTTCACGCACAGTGAGGCGAAGACTTTTGGAGGATGGCCTGGTGTCAAGAAGGGCAGCAAAGAAGCCACTTCTCTCCCGGAAAAACATCAGGGACAGACTGATATTCTGCAAAAGGTACAGGGGTTGGACTGCTGAGGACTGGGGTAAAGTTATTGTAGCACCCTCTAAGGGATGGTATTTGTAAATACACCCCTCTCTGTGTTACAGATTGCCGCCTATTGCAGGTACTACATTCCTGAGACCCTGGGGATCAGTGTTCAGGCAAAGGAGGGTCTGGAGAGATAGACACGTAGGGTTGGGAAGACTGGGTGTGTAGCTGGCAGAGCAGATTTAGGAGGCGGGAGAGAGGGAACAAAGGGTTGGAGAAGGAGAAGTTGGGAGAGAGCAGACATATTTGGGAAGAGTCAGGGCTGGAAGCAGAAATATAGCCCTCGTGCTCCCCTGGCAGGGGGAGATTGGCGGGGCCATGGTGGCTGCCACCATGCCCATCTAACGCCCAAGGAGACTGAGGTCTGGAGTGAGACCACTGAGATAAAGTCTGTGAGAGACCACAGAGAAAGAGCTGGAAGGTTGCAGTGTGAGCCGCTCAGTGAAGTGTTTAGCACCCATGAGAGGGGTCAGAGATGTCACTGTATGTGCTGGAGAGATGGGGAAGAGGAATTACTCAGGAGCTTTTACTGTTAAGGTACCAGAGGAGTCCCTTATGCATAAAAGGCCCCGAGCAGCCATTAAAGGGGGTGGGGGGGGTCACTATGGTAGCAGTGTGGCTATAGGAGCCATTCCTAAAGGACAGGGATCTGCGGCAGCTGAAAGTGTGATAGCTGCAATAGAAAAGTCTGTATATTGCTGTCCCACGTGATAGAGGAGGGGAGCAGAGAGAGGCAGACTGGGTATGAGACGCTCTGTATAGTGCTGTCCCATGTGATAGAGAAGGGGAGCAGAGAGAGGCAGACTGGGTATGAGACACTCTGTATAGTGCTGTCCCATGTGATAGAGAAGGGGAGCAGAGAGAGGCAGACTGGGTATGAGACACTCTGTATATTGCTGTCCCATGTGATAGAGAAGGGGAGCAGAGAGAGGCAGACTGGGTATGAGACACTCTGTATATTGCTGTCCCATGTGATAGAGAAGGGGAGCAGAGAGAGTCAGACTGTGTATGAGACACTCTGTATATTGCTGTCCCATGTGATAGAGAAGGGGAGCAGAGAGAGGCAGACTGTGTATGAGACGCTCTGTATATTGCTGTCCCATGTGATAGAGAAGGGGAGCAGAGAGAGGCAGACTGTGTATGAGACGCTCTGTATATTGCTGTCCCATGTGATAGAGGAGGGGAGCAGAGAGAGGCAGACTGGGTATGAGACACTCTGTATATTGCTGTCTCATGTGATAGAGAAGGGGAGCAGAGAGAGACAGACTGTGTATGAGACACTCTGTATATTGCTGTCCCATGTGATAGAGAAGGGGAGCAGAGAGAGGCAGACTGGGTATGAGACACTCTGTATAGTGCTGTCCCATATGATAGAGGAGGGGAGCAGAGAGAGGCAGACTGGGTATGAGACACTCTGTATATTGCTGTCTCATGTGATAGAGAAGGGGAGCAGAGAGAGACAGACTGTGTATGAGACACTCTGTATATTGCTGTCCCATGTGATAGAGAAGGGGAGCAGAGAGAGGCAGACTGGGTATGAGACACTCTGTATAGTGCTGTCCCATATGATAGAGGAGGGGAGCAGAGAGAGGCAGACTGGGTATGAGACGCTCTGTATAGTGCTGTCCCATGTGATAGAGAAGGGGAGCAGAGAGAGGCAGACTGGGTATGAGACACTCTGTATAGTGCTGTCCCATGTGATAGAGGAGGGGAGCAGAGAGAGGCAGACTGGGTATGAGACACTCTGTATAGTGCTGTCCCATGTGAAAGAGAAGGGGAGCAGAGAGAGGCAGACTGGGTATGAGACACTCTGTATAGTGCTGTCCCATGTGATAGAGGAGGGGAGCAGAGAGAGGCAGACTGGGTATGAGACACTCTGTATATTGCTGTCCCATGTGAAAGAGAAGGGGAGCAGAGAGAGGCAGACTGGGTATGAGACACTCTGAGATACTCTGTATATTGCTGTCCCATGTGATAGAGGAGGGGAGCAGAGAGAGGCAGACTGTGTATGAGACACTCTGTATAGTGCTGTCCCATGTGATAGAGAAGGGGAGCAGAGAGAGGCAGACTGTGTATGAGACAATCTGTATATTGCTGTTCCATGTGATAGAGAAGGGGAGCAGAGAGAGGCAGACTGGGTATGAGACACTCTGTATATTGCTGTCCCATGTGATAGAGAAGGGGAGCAGAGAGAGGCAGACTGGGTATGAGACACTCTGTATAGTGCTGTCCCATGTGATAGAGAAGGGGAGCAGAGAGAGTCAGACTGTGTATGAGACACTCTGTATATTGCTGTCCCATGTGATAGAGAAGGGGAGCAGAGAGAGGCAGACTGTGTATGAGACACTCTGTATAGTGCTGTCCCATGTGATAGAGAAGGGGAGCAGAAAGAGGCAGACTGGGTATGAGACGCTCTGTATAGTGCTGTCCCATGTGAAAGAGAAGGGAAGCAGAGAGAGGCAGACTGGGTATGAGACACTCTGTATATTGCTGTCCCATGTGAAAGAGAAGGGGAGCAGAGAGAGGCAGACTGGGTATGAGACACTCTGTATAGTGCTGTCCCATGTGATAGAGAAGGGGAGCAGAGAGAGGCAGACTGTGTATGAGACACTCTGTATATTGCTGTCCCATGTGATAGAGAAGGGGAGCAGAGAGAGACAGACTGGGTATGAGACGCTCTGTATAGTGCTGTCCCATGTGATAGAGAAGGGGAGCAGAGAGAGACAGACTGGGTATGAGACGCTCTGTATAGTGCTGTCCCATGTGATAGAGAAGGAGAGCAGAGAGAGGCAGACTGTGTATGAGACGCTCTGTATATTGCTGTCCCATGTGATAGAGGAGGGGAGCAGAGAGAGGCAGACTGGGTATGAAATGCTCTGTATAGTGTTGTCCCATGTGATAGAGAAGGGGAGCAGAGAGAGGCAGACTGGGTATGAGACACTCTGTATATTGCTGTCCCATGTGATAGAGGAGGGGAGCAGAGAGAGGCAGACTGGGTATGAGACACTCTGTATGTTGTCTAGGAAGAGACAAAGGAGAATCAGACTGCAAATGAAGTTATGTGAGATGTGTGTGAAGCTGTGGAACTACAGGCACCAGCCAGCGTAGGGCAAAGGTGGACCTCCATATATGAAGTGGAGAACTACAGGCACCAGCCAGCATAGGGCTAGATTGACCTGCATGTATGAAGTGGAGAACTACAGGCACCAGCCAGCAAAGGGCCAGGTGGACCTGCACGTACAAAGTGGAGAACTACAGGCACCAGCCAGCATATGGCTAGGTGGACCTGCCCTGCACGTATGAAGTTGAGAACTACGGGCACCAGCCAGCAAAGGGCCAGGTGGATCTGCACGTATGAAGTGGAGAACTACAGGCACCAGCCAGCATAGGGCTAGGTGGACCTGCACGTATGAAGTTGAGAACTATGGGCACCAGCCAGCAAAGGGCTAGGTGGACCTGTGTGTGCAAAATACAAAGCATTCATTGTGACTGTGCTTAAAGACTGTGCTGGTGAAGAAGAGTGTGGTGTAATGTAACCACATCCATAAGATTGTCCTATACCATCTGACATGCCAAGTATATGAGCTGGAGGGAGAGGAGAAGCTGCTATAACCATATTCTTGTCCTGTAAAGTCATGTGCAGGAGGAGAGAAATAAAGTGGTATATTTTTATAAGAGAAGGTCTGGCGCCCAAGTTATTCAACAAGAACTGTTGCTGCATGTGTCTATCTATACCTGTATCTATATGTGTGACTGTTATACAGCCTGCATGGGCAGGGACCCTCTTCCCAGGTATTGCCCACACCCTGGAGAATCCAGCCTGGGGCAATGGGAGGTGTATCACTCCAAATGCACCTATGTACCACTACGCACACTGAAGGGGGGTTACATTATTTTATCTGATGAATCCCCTTTCAGATTGTTTGGGGCATCTGGAAAAATGCTTGTCCGGAGAAGGAAAGGTGAGCGCTACCATCAGTCCTGTGTCATGTCAACAGTAAAGCATCATGAGACCATTCATGTGTGGGGTTGTTTCTCAGCCAAGGGAGTGGGGTCACTCACAATTTTGCCTAAGAACACAGCCATTAATAGAGAATGGTACCAAAACATCCTCCAAGAGCAACTTCTCCCAACCGTCCAAGAACGGTTTGGTAATGAACAATGCCTTTTCCAGCATGATGGAGCACCTTGCCATAAGGCAAAAGTGATAACTAAGTGGCTCGGGGAACAAAACATCTAAATTTTGGGTCCATGTCCAGGAAACTCCCCAGACCTTAATCCCATTGAGAACTTGTGCTCAATCCTCAAGAGGCGGCTGGACAAACAAAAATCCACAAATTCTGACAAACTCCAAGCATTGATTAGGCGAGAATGGGCGGCCATCAGTCAGTATGTGGCCCAGAAGGTGAGTGACAGCTGCCAGGGCGAATTGCAGAGGTCTTGAAAAAGAAGGGTCATCACTGCAAATATTCACTCTTTGCATAAACTTAATGTAGTTGTCAATAAAGGCCTTTAACACTTATGAAATGCTGTAATGTTACCTCAGTATACCATAGTAACATCTGACACTTATGTAATGCTGTAATGTTTCCTCAGTATACCATAGTAACATCTGACACTTATGTAATGCTGTAATGTTACCTCAGTATACCATAGTAACATCTGACACTTATGTCATGCTGTAATGTTACCTCAGTATACCATAGTAACATCTGACACTTATGTAATGCTGTAATGTTACCTCAGTATACCATAGTAACATCTAACACTTATGTCATGCTGTAATGTTACCTCAGTATACCATAGTAACATCTGACACTTATGTAATGCTGTAATGTTACCTCAGTATACCATAGTAACATCTGACACTTATGTAATGCTGTAATGTTACCTCAGTATACCATAGTAACATCTAACACTTATGTCATGCTGTAATGTTACCTCAGTATACCATAGTAACATCTGACACTTATGTAATGCTGTAATGTTACCTCAGTATACCATAGTAACATCTGACACTTATGTAATGCTGTAATGTTACCTCAGTATACCATAGTAACATCTGACACTTATGTAATGCTGAAATGTTACCTCAGTGTACCATAGTAACATCTGACACTTATGTAATGCTGTAATGTTACCTCAGTATACCATAGTAACATCTGACACTTATGTCATGCTGTAATGTTACCTCAGTGTACCATAGTAACATCTGACACTTATGTCATGCTGTAATATTACCTCAGTATACCATAGTAACATCTGACACTTATGTAATGCTGTAATGTTACCTCAGTGTACCATAGTAACATCTGACACTTATGTCATGCTGTAATGTTACCTCAGTATACCATAGTAACATCTGACAAAAAGGTCTAATAACACAGGTGCAGCAAACTTTGTGAAAACCAATACTTGTGTCATTCTCAAAACTTTTGGCCATGGCTGTACACATGATTGATGATAATGAGATTTGCGCACAACACACCAGTGTCGTATGCGAGATAGCCATGTGCGGGAAGATGCTACTGTATGGTGACTTGTGCTTTGCAGAAACCGAAATAATGATCTACCCTAATCTATGAGAAATACGCAGAAGTAGTGCTCTGACCCTGTATTAGTTTCATTCTCATTACAAATAACTCCAGTAGATTGTAATAATGACCCTCTTCCAAGCAAGTACAACTATAAAGGTAAATCTCTGTCTGAAACTTAAACAATGGAAAGAAGGCCAGTGCTATATACTGCTTTATTACAGTGTCCGTGGTGTCTGCCCCAGTATCACTACAATGCCTTCTCCAGTGCGGGCCCCTTACTGGGCCTATTTTAAGAGACCTGCACTATTTGCTTGGAAATCCAGATCTTTAACCTCCTCTGCACCGCCTTGCAAAAAAAAGAGGTGATGCAGTCTAATGGAACATACACAAGGTCAGATTTGTCAGATGTGTCAGATTAACGATTTGAACGATGAACGATTTTTGACTGTATTAAAATGAATGGAATCGTCCAAATCTGACTGCAAACCCATCAGATGTCAGATATCGTTATCTGACCATCGGGAACGCGCATCGTTCATCGTTCAGATATGTCAAATTTTCCTTCAGCTAAGAACGATTTAACGATTTTTTAAATCATTCAGAACTGAAGAAAAATCTGACCGTGTGTATACACCATAAATTGTTCCGATTGTTCATGGTGTTACCAACTTTGTGGGACTCCCCTCCAGGGAAAGTCTCTAAGGGGAGTTCCCAGGGCCAACCCCACCTTCGCTGCTGGACGCTGCTCCACAGTGATGCTATTCACAGTGTTTGGCGCCATCGTCGTCCTGCCCTGGACTGAATGTAGGAGGGTTGTTTAGAGTCTCTAGAGCAGACCTGGCCAACCTACGGTTCTCCAGATGTTCTGAAAGTCCCAGCATGCCCTGCCATAGGTTTGTTATTAGGGAATGCTAAAACAGTTGCTGGACATGCTGGGACTTTGTAGTTTTGCATCAGCTGGAGAGCCAAAGGTTGGCCAGGCCTGCTGTAGAGCATCCTGTGATTTTAGGCAAGTGTGGTTCTCCAGCGGAGAAAGCAGTGAGGTGTGAAGATTTGAGAAGTGAATGGTGCAAACGTCCAGATAGAGCCATGAAAACTTTCCTGGTCACTGATGCCCAGTTTAGCTCATTCACCAGGTGCAGAGAACTCCCAGAAGTGTCAGGAAACGGAGGCTGCTTTGTTAGAATGCCCTGTACGCCTTCAGCCTGCAGAAAACCATGGGGGCATTGCAGTGACTAAATCATCAGCAGAAAAACTAGTAATTATTATACTCGTCACACGGAGCCTGCAGCTGTGATCTCTGCCATATATACCCCCCAGCACCCAGAGCATCCCGTACATCCTAATAACGTATACTTATTGTGATTGCGCCGTTGTCACAGTCAGCAAACGGGGGAGGGGATTACAGGACACGGACTTCTCTCCAGGAATAAGACATTGGGTAAGGAGTATCTGACAGCATGTAAATCAAATGTATTCAGCCGCATCAGATCATTCCTGCAGGCAGTGTATAATGATCCGTGCAGTGAGACAAAACCTTCACAGAGGGGGCAAAGTTTTATAATTAATACATTTAACTTGTACATCAGAGGCACAAAGGGCTCTATTTACTACAATCTGCATTTGTAATGCAGATTGTAGTGTGCTATTACCGACTGAATTTGTATTGCGAATTCAGGCAATATCAAAGGGATTTACTACAAATCCCTTGCAGGGACAGAGCTTGTTATAAAGCTCTGTCCCTGCGAATCCCCTCTGGAGCCTTATCACGGTATTTTCGCAAAAAATACCGTGACAAGTGCCCCCGCGCATGCGCCGACCGGCCGCCACTGCTACCTCCCCTGTCGCCAAGCCCCGCCCCCGTCGCTAAGCCCTATCCCCCATGATCACAGACCCCCCGCGACCCTCCCCTCCACGACCCCCCCTCCCTTAATTACACTTACCTGCAGTTATCGGGCCTCCGGTGATGTCTTCTGTTGCTCCGGTCAGGTGACATCATATTGCACTGGGACCCTGTCAAGTGAAGACTGGGCCCCAGTGCACCATGGGAGACCAGCTGATCGGAGGGAGGACATCACCGGAGCCCCAAACTCCGGTCCCTGGACTCAGGTAAGTTTGGTTTTTTTTTGTTTTTTTTTACAGTGAATCAGCATGTGGTGTGTTTAGTAGTGATCAGCATGTGATCTGTTTAGACCACACAGCTGATCACTGGGGCCGGCTCCGGGCTCTGCTCTGCCCGTTATAGCAGAGCAGGAGTCCGTCCGGTAACCGGGGGAGACCCTGGATAACGCCACCTCCAGGTGGCGTTATTATCACTGGGCTTTCCCCAGTATTTTTTCACATTTTATTTTTAGTATCAGATCACATTTCCCATTACAATTATGGGAAATGCGATCTGCTTACTAAAAATAAGTGATACTTAGGGGTTGGAGTAGAATTTTACGAATTCTACTCCAATTGCCCTTTAGTAACTGTAGGTGATACTAAAATAATGTGAAAAGGGTATGGAAACACCCTTTTTCACATTATTTTAGTAAAAATAATGTTAATAAATAGAGCCCAAAGTGTGGTAAATCCCAGATTACAATGATAAAGTGTTAGTGGAGGCTGTCATCTGGAAGAGGTCACCTTGCTGTGGTAGATGGGCCTCCGTTAATTTGAAAAGTGAGTTTATAAAATCAATATTTTTGCAAAGTTCAACAGTTCAGTTGTTGCCTTAGCCCCTGATACAGAGGCGCAGGCAATTCAGACTCAATGCCGATTGATCACATAGTTGAGCGACTATTTGGAACTGTGCAAGTCCTCAGGAGCCCTGCGACGCATGCGTGAAACAGATTGTGCTCTCAAAGATTCAGATGGTATGAGAAATGTGGCGGCAAAGTGATGGGCGTCCATGGCCAGTGACTGGGAGGTGGCCTGAAGTGATGGGCATCCATGGCTAGTGACTGGGAGGTGGCCTGAAGTGATGGGCATCCATGGCTGGTGACTGGGAGGTGGCCTGAAGTGATGGGCGTCCATGGCTGGTGACTGGGAGGTGGCCTGAAGTGATGGGCGTCCATGGCTGGTGACTGGGAGGTGGCCTGAAGTGATGGACGTCCATGGCTGGTGACTGGGAGGTGGCCTGAAGTGATGGGCGTCCATGGCTGGTGACTGGGAGGTGGCCTGAAGTGATGGGCGTCCATGGCTGGTGACTGGGAGGTGGCCTGAAGTGATGGACGTCCATGGCTGGTGACTGGGAGGTGGCCTGAAGTGATGGGCGTCCATGGCTGGTGACTGGGAGGTGGCCTGAAGTGATGGGCGTCCATGGCTGGTGACTGGGAGGTGGCCTGAAGTGATGAGTGCTTCGGCTTTGACTTGGTTTGTTTTCACCAACTTAGTGCAAGTTCGGATCTCACGTACTGGCTCTCCAAAACACATGAAGCTGGATAGCCAATAACATTCCGGTTTTCAGATCCGAACGTATCCAAGCCAAAACCAAACCGCTGATCTCTAATATATACACTGTTATGAGCAGTAGCAATGAATTTCTGTAATACAAACACTCCCTGAAAAACAATAAGGAGGGAGTACCAGGGATACATCAGATGAGGTCAATTTATATAAGTACCAAAAACAAGCTCCTACTTGTGTATTGTTAATTAAATATATTAATAAAGTTGCCACATTTGTGCAACTACAGTAAAAAATAAAAACACATTGGGCTATTTATGATGCGGCAGCTGTTGTTAGCACACGCTTCTTACCAAGTTTGAGCTGAAAATGTAAAGCAGAACTAACAGTAAAGGTGGGATGTACTAAACATGATAATGTGGGCAAAACTCAGAAAATGCCATTTTCAGAATTTTGACCACATTTCCTTATGTACCAAGCTGCATAATGCAATATATTCTCCAGCTTGGATCCAGTGGGTAATGCCATCTTTAGATGGCGTTACCCAATAGAAGCCTATGGGCTTCTTATCAGATTTCTGCTGAGATGGATCCAATCGGTTCCTTTCCAGTGTCCCCCACAGTGATGCACAGTGTTCTGCACATGGCAGAGGAACTTCTGGGTAATAAAAAGGACAGCTCTTATCAGGAGAGCTGTTATTTGTGATAGGTACAGTAGATGCTAGAGGGATTTGAAATTGTATCCAATGAAGTGAGTTATACACTGCAAGTCAAGTCATACCCTTAATTAAACTACTGGTAAAGCAGCTGGAGAAGCTGAAGGCAGATATTAAACTAAGTGATTCTGCTAAGTGTCTTGGACTGGTAGATCACTTTGCCTGGACTCAAGGGTTTGCAACATCTTGCAATTGGATCACTACATTTTGGCAGCCATGCTTGATTAGGGGTTTAAATCATATGTAATGTCACTGACAGAGATCTTAAGAGATGCAAAGAGCTCCTTTTGAGTAAGTTTCCAGCTCAAGTGGCACATGACACAAGGATGTCTCAGTTTCTCCAGCAACTGTTACTGCCAGGAAAAAAAAACATACCTTTTTCCAAGAGACCCACTGGTGGTGATGATGAGTCAACTCAGTGCACTAGATTGTAACATTATGACATCTGGTCAGGCTTAATAGAATTGCCCAAATTTACAGTCACCTCAACACTGACTCTTTCTGATACAGTAAGCATCAATAGATTGGTAGAGCATTACTGTAATGATGATGTACAAATTAGCATTTTGCACAGTCTCATTGAATACTGGGAGGAAAAAAAGCAATTTGGAGCCCCTTGTACAAACAAGCTATGGTGTACTTAACCTGCCCACCCTCCAGTGTTTACTCAAAAAGAGTGTTTACCACAACCGGAAACCTAGTGTAGTGAACAATCAGCGTAGGAGGCTACTTCAAAAAATGTGAAAAAATTTATGTTATTCAAAATTAACTACAGATTCTATGAGGGAAGACCTTTGCCACCAATTACAACAAACAGAGACTGAGCTAATATTGTGTGATGATATTAACAACAGTGATGAGGGTGATGATGAAGATGATGACATATTCCAACTGTGAGGTTGATTAACAACACTGTTATCTGCCTTAAGCTTGGTATAACCAAACCACCAAGATGTTTTCTTTTGTGGGGCTCCAAACAAACCAAGCACTTCAGCCACAAAAGTGTCAGTCCCTGTAGCTGAACTGCTCTGTTGCTTATGGCCGATACACACTAGATGATATGTCGACCGATCCGGCCGGATTGGCCGACATGTCGGCAATGTCATCTAGTGTGTACAATCAATCTGAAGATGCGTACTCACACGCATTGTCAGCGACATCGCCCGTGGGACCTGCATGCAGGTCCGATGGGCGACATTGTTGGCGAGGGCCATGCGGTCACGTTGTCGCTCCTGACATCGGCAAGTGTGTATGCGCTTGCCGATCCCAGGACCCCTGCTGGTCACGTCGCTTGCGAGTTCGTGCTGGGTACACATTGTTAAATGTGTATCCAGCATTAGTTAAGTCAGTCATCTTGCTGCAGCCTTTGGCCAATATTAGTTAAAACAATATTGTGAGCTGGAAATGAATGTTATTGATGTTAATACTGTAGGAGCAAACAATAGCCCAAATTACATAATTTTAGCTGTTTTTATAAATTTTTAAAGAAATCCTAATAAAAAAACACAATGAAGATTTTGGAACAAAACCAAAACACCACATCAAGCTTCAATGGCCACGCACCAATAGGAGGTAACACCAAATATAACACACTCCCACCAACAGATTGGAATATGCCAACATTAGTAGCACACACATAAAAACCATCTCAAGCCTCAAGGGCTCTGTACCAAATCATATAAAGTGCTTCCAGCTTGTACAGTGGTTCCTGCAGAATGCATAATCAATAAATGTATTTTTGCATATAACATATAGAGCCAACAAACTTGTCTATCTAGAAAATGGTATACAGTTGGGAAGCCGGCGGACCTAATCCCGACAGCCGGCTTCCCGACTGTCATATCCAAGCAAGGGTCTAAAGACAGGCGTCAATATTTCAGATATATATATTTTTCCTGTTTAAAACAAAAAATCTGCAGTGTATTCTGGTTGAATTAAAAAATGATGTTGTGTATTTCAAAAAGTGCATGTTCAGTTCAGACAAGTGATGCAGCATATATTACTGTTCTGTGTGTGGTGGTGTCCCCCCATCCTTAACCTGCACTCCAAAATAAATTTTCATAAAGACGGCTTGACGATGCCTCCTGCTTCAATTTCAATCAATCAGTGCTTTACCTGGATTCCACTAAATAGCAGTCCACCTCCATTTGCCTGTGCTGGCCTCGGATCTGATTCTTGATTGATGAATATATTCGATAGCATCATATACCATACTTGCCGACAATCAGCTCCAGCCTTCCGGGAGGGAGCTGACTGTCGGCTAACAGCGGGGGGGCGGGGCGGACATTGGGGGCGTAGCTGGGGGCGGGCCTAGCCAGTTGGTGGTACATTAGGGGTGGAGCCGGGGGCGGAGCTGCATGATCGCGTCATCGTGGCTCCGCCCCTCTTCACAATGCCGTTATTTTCGGCAGTGTGAAGCAGGGGGCGGGGCCACGATGACACGATTCAGCGCGAATCGCGTCACCGGCTCCCCCGCTGCGGGGGTTTCTAATCTTTTCAGGGCGGAGGACGGGAGGGTCGGAGGCTTGCGGGAGGCTTGCCTGCCTTTCCGAGGGACCGGGCGCGGCACCCGAAAATCGGGTGGCTCCCGGCCAAATTGGGAGGGTAGGCAAGCCTGTCATATACTTTATATTAAATTGCCATCCTCTCTGCAACTGCAGTGCCACTATTTTTCCTAGATGTGATATATTCTTTTTTAAACGGCCATTTGTTTGTGCCGCTGCTCTGTCGCTTAGTTTAGCCAGTCAGCTCGCTGCAGCCTTTGGTCAATATTGGTGAAAACTTAAAAGAACAATATTGTGAACTGTGAGGTAGTCAAAATGGACTGGAAATGACTGGAAATTTAGGTTATTGAGGTTAATAATACTGAAGAAACAAAAATAGGCTCAAATTACATGGTTTTAGCTGTTTTTATCAATTTTTAAAGAAATCCAGATTCAAAACTAAAACCAAAACCTTTGAGAGTGGTTTTGGCAAAACCAAAACACGGGGATCCACACACATCTCTTACCAAAATTAGTGATGGAGTTACAGCTGCCTATAATGGAACGGTAGGTAAAGCTGCAGTAAAATGTCAGGTTAACAGTGAAAAATGTATTTTATATTTTTGGTTAATATCTGAAAATTATCATTTTGGCGGTCTAATGCTCCTTCCAATTCTGCTGACTATGGGGGGTAAATTTACTAAAGTGACAGTTTTTAGAAGTGAGTTTTAAAAGTGATGTTGCCCATAGCAACCAATCAGATTCTAGCTATTGACTTCTAGAAGGTGCTAGTTAAATGTTAAGTAGAATCTGATTGGTTGCTATGGGCAACATCACTTTTAAAACTCACTTCTAAAAACTCTCACTATAGTAAATTTGCCCCCAGGCGTCGATTAAATGGCAATTGCATTATTATTGTTTCCTGTGAGTAACACAATTTATCTTCGAACCCATTTGCATAAATGCACCCCATTGTGTTTATAATGTGACCCAATCAAAAAGTTCGAAAAATGAAATTAAAATACAATTAATACATTTTTTTAGTACATGATTTTACATGATCGTCATGGTGTCACGGTGAACTTGTGTCATATGAAGTATTCTCTGATCAACACTTTTAGGGAATCCTTTGAAAATAAATATAAACTTAAATATGACAGTATTTTGGTTTCGGCTCCTTGGCGTTGTCTTTGCGGCTGATAAGAGGAAGCTTCACTGACAAATTAATTTCTAAAAATCCAGGAGGCTGAAAATCCTTTTGAAGATTAGCAACAGCGATGATGTAATTGGCTAATGACAAAGTCACAGGCTGACAGGCATTTGCATATGTATATGAGATAGAAAGTGGATTTTCTCTGTAGGGTGGTGCTGACTCCTCCAGTACTGACGTCTGTATTTGGCTCTCTATAGCTACAACATGCTGGTGACAGCTGAGAACTTTCCAGAGATTTATGTTTTACTGTCTAGTGTCTGCATACTGGGCATCTCCACCAGGGGCATATCTACCCCTTGGCCAGAATGGCTCTCACAAGGTGGGGAGACATCTGGCGGTGCCACCTGCGGCCAGGGAGGTAGAATCAGGATGGGACTGCCGGGTCTAGAATCCCTGCCCGCCCTTGGATCTTTTCCTGTTTAGATATCAAGAGCCAGACAGCCGCTGGCGCTTGCCGGCGGCTTCCTAGTGCAATGAATAAAGGGTTTTTTTTTTAGACAAGGCGCGTCTGACGTCACATGCGCCGCAGACACTGAGGAGCCGGTGACAGCATGATAAGCACATTCTCTGGGAAGCATCTAGGGATGGTAGTTATCTGTGGGTTGCAGAGGCTGCATGTGGAGGCGGGGGGTAGGGGCAGGACAGAAGGGGGGTTGGAGCTGGAAAGAAAGAAGGGGGGCTAGAGAGACAGAAGGGGGTACTGGCTGATGGAGACAGAATGGGGGTGCCGGCTGATGGAGACAGAAGGGGGTGCTGGCTGATGGAGACAGAAGGGGGTACTCGCTGATGGAGATAGAAGGGGGTGCTGGCTGATGGAGACAGAAGGGGGTACTGGCTGATGGAGACAGAAGTGGGTGCCGGCTGATGGAGACAGAAGGGGGTGCCGGCTGATGGAGACAGAAGGGGGTGCAGACTAGAGAGACAGAAAGGGGGTACTGGCTGATGGAGACAGAAGTGGGTGCTGGCTGATGGAGACAGAAGGGGGTGCTGGCTGATGGAAACAGAAGGGGGTATTGGCTGATGGAGATAGAAGGGGGTGCTGGCTGATGGAGACAGAAGGGGGTGCTGGCTGATGGAGACAGAAGGGGGTATTGGCTGATGGAGATAGAAGGGGGTGCCGGCTGATGGAGACAGAAGGGGGTGCCGGCTGATGGAGACAGAAGGGGGTGCCGGCTGATGGAGACAGAAGGGGGTGCCGGCTGATGGAGACAGAAGGGGGTACTGGCTGATGGAGACAGAATGGGGTATTGGCTGATGGAGATAGAAGGGGGTGCAGGCTGATGGAGACAGAAGGGGGTGCCGGCTGATGGAGACAGAAGGGGGTGCCGGCTGATGGAGACAGAAGGGGGTACTGGCTGATGGAGACAGAAGGGGTACTGGCTGATGGAGATAGAAGGGGGTGCTGGCTGATGGAGACAGAAGGGGGTACTGGCTGATGGAGACAGAAGTGGGTGCCGGCTGATGGAGACAGAAGGGGGTGCCGGCTGATGGAGACAGAAGGGGGTGCAGACTAGAGAGACAGAAAGGGGGTACTGGCTGATGGAGACAGAAGGGGGTGCTGGCTGATGGAGACAGAAGGGGGTACTGGCTGATGGAGACAGAAGGGGGTACTGGCTGATGGAGACAGAAGGGGGTACTGGCTGATGGAGACAGAAGGGGGTACTGGCTGATGGAGACAGAAGGGGTACTGGCTGATGGAGACAGAATGGGGGTACTGGCTGATGGAGACAGAAGGGGTACTGGCTGATGGAGACAGAATGGGGGTACTGGCTGATGGAGACAGAATGGGGTACTGGCTGATGGAGACAGAATGGGGTACTGGCTGGTGATACAGAAGGGGGTGTTGGCTGATGGAGACAGAAGAGGGTACTGATTGATGGAGACAGAAGGGGGTACTGGCTGATGGAGAAAGAAAGGGTTGCTGGCTGATGGAGACAGAATGGGGTAATTGCTGGTGATACAGAATGGGGGTACTGACTGATGGAGACAGAAGGGGGTGCCGGCTGATGGAGACAGAAGGGGGTGCAGACTAGAGAGACAGAAAGGGGGTACTGGCTGATGGAGACAGAAGGGGGTGCTGGCTGATGAAGACAGAAGGGGGTACTGGCTGATGGAGACAGAAGGGGGTACTGGCTGATGGAGACAGAAGGGGGTACTGGCTGATGGAGACAGAAGGGGGTACTGGCTGATGGAGACAGAAGGGGTACTGGCTGATGGAGACAGAATGGGGGTACTGGCTGATGGAGACAGAATGGGGTACTGGCTGATGGAGACAGAATGGGGTACTGGCTGGTGATACAGAAGGGGGTGTTGGCTGATGGAGACAGAAGAGGGTACTGGTTGATGGAGACAGAAGAGGGTACTGACTGATGGAGAAAGAAAGGGTTGCTGGCTGATGGAGACATAATGGGGTAATTGCTGGTGATACAGAATGGGGGTACTGACTGATGGAGACAGAAGGGGGTGCTGGCTGATGGAGACAGAAGAGGGTACTGGCTGATGGAGACAGAAGAGGGTACTGGCTGATGGAGACAGAAGGGGGTACTGGCTGATGGAGACAGAAGAGGGTGCTGGCTGATGATACAAAATGGGATTACTGACTGATGGAGACAGAAGGGGGTACTGGCTGATGGAGACAGAAGGGGGTGCTGGCTGATGATACAAAATGGGATTACTGACTGATGGAGACAGAAGGGGGTGCTGACTGATGGAGACAGAAGGGGGTGCTGGCTGATGGAGACAGAAGGGGATGCTGGCTGATGCAGACAGAAGGGGGTACTGGCTGATGGAGACCAAAGGGGTTGCTAGCTAATGGAGACCGAAGGGGATATTAGCTGATGGAGACAGAAGAGGGTATTGGCTGATGGAGACAGAAGGGGTGTTGGCTGATGGAGACAGAAGGGGGTATTGGCTGATGGAGGTAGAAGGGGGTGCTGGCTAGTGGAGGCAGAAGGGGGTACTGGCTGATGGAGACAGAAGAGGGTGCCGGCTGATGGAGGCAGAAGAGTGTGCTGGCTGATGGAGGCAGAGGGGGATACTGGCTGATGGAGACAGAAGGGGGTGCCGGCTGATGGAGACAGAAGGGGGTGCCGGCTGATGGAGACAGAAGGGGGTGCCAGCTGATGGAGACAGAAGGGGGTGCCGGCTGATCAAGACAGAAGGGGGTGACGGCTGATGGAGACAGAAGGGGGTGCCGGCTGATGGAGACAGAAGGGGTGCTGACTAGAGAGATAGAAGGAGGGCTTATTATTTTAATCATCATAATTTTTTTGGCCGATTATTAACACGGATACCAACATCAAATCTTTGAATGATTCATCTGTCATGATGTGCAATAGGAGGGCTAAGAACCTTAAGGACTGGTTGGTGCACAATGATGTTTCTCAATCACTTCCTTCCCAGGATACCCACTTTTTAACTAAAAAACCAGGCTGTTATAAATGTGCAGGATGTACTACCTGCAGTTATATGGATCCCGGGAATTACATCACACATCCTCATTCTGGCAAACTGATCCCCATCAGACATATTTTGACTTGCACGAGTAAATACGTGGTATATATGATCAAATGTCCATGTAGTCTGGTGTATATTGGGAAAACAACCAGGCTATTCCCAGAAAGAATGGCTCAACATCGTACAGCCATACGACAAGCTTTGTCGGGAAAAGAAGTGGACCAGCCGGTCGCTCGTCATTTCAAGCAGAACAGACATTCTTTAGCAACCTTATCCTATAAAATCATTGACTTTGTGCCTATGGACAAGAGAGGAGGAGACCGTGAGAAGCGGTTGTTACAATTAGAAACTCGATGGATTCATAGATTGAATACGGTTACTCCTTTTGGACTAAACGAGACTCTATCTTTTTCTTGTTTTTTGTGAGCTCCATATTATCTCCTAGATTCGTGCCTTCATGTGACCGTTTAGTCCTATTTCATAATGTGCACATATGTATGCAATTATATATTGTTTTACCAGTTAGATTATTCCAGGACACGTACAGGGACGGATACAAAAACATAATATCCTCTTGTCTATCACTGTGTAGCCCTGGGGGAGATGTTGTATTTTGTTACCACCATACCACACTGGTCTTGCCCAATCTCAGCTGAACTTGGAAGCCAAGCAGTGTTGGCACTGACTAGTACTTGAATGGGAGACCTTCAGGGAAGATCCGGTGTTGTAAGTACTACTTAGAAGTCTCCTGTTTACCCAGGTAGCACACAGGAGAGTGATATGATATGTCACAGATGCTCCCTTTGAATTCTGGCTTATCTCCTGGTTAGGCCATTTCCTTGTTTGGACATTTGTGCACATCTGGAGTTATAAGAATATTAATTTTTTTCAATTTTTTGGAGCTTTTTAATAACATATTTTGTGTACAATATTTTTTTGTAAAAATTTTGTTTTAGATTGATTTTTTCTATCATGTTTTTCCAATACTGTTGAGTCATCTGTATGTTCTCCTGGTGGTCCAAGTTATCTTTGCATTTATGCACAGGTTCATGTTTTGTCATATTTGTGATTACCTGAGCACCTTTTTGGGTTTAGCTCTGCTGGGTCTTCCTGTGTTCCATGTGCTTTTTTTCTCATATTCTCACGGTTGTCATATTTGTATATCATGAATTAGTCTTCACCACAGACTATATTGCTTTAAGGCCCTGATTCAGAGCCGGACGCTCTGACCAGAGCGCTCGCTCTGAATCAGGGCCCACCTCCATTAATATGGAGCGTCCTCCTGGACGCTCGTATAGCTGTGGGTTACCACCCACAGCATATACGAGCGTGCAACAAGATGGTCGCGATGGTCTTGACCATCGCGACCATCGAAACTGCGAGCAGAAGCCAGCGGTTGGGTTTTTCAACCGCAAGGCCAGGAGTTATTTTGGCTCTATCAGAGCCAAAATCACTCCCACTGACATCACTAGTGATGTCAGTGGGGCCGGCTTCAGACGGTAGGCGTTCCCTTGGGAACGCCTCCATCTGGCAGGCACGCCCCCGGCATGCCCACCAAAGGGGGCATGCTGTCAGTCACCATCGACAGCACGCCCCCTTTGATGAGACACTCCGAGCAAAGGAAAGTCCTTTGCTCATCGGGTCTCGCGCATGCGCACGACGGAGCTCCCTCCGTCGTGCGCATGCGCAGTGGGGACCATCGACCCACTTGCGAGCGGACAGCCGCTCGCGAGTGGGTCTGAATGAGGGCCTAAGTCTTCTTTTGTGATTCTTTTGCTACATTTCTTTATTAGGATGTATTCTACAGTCATTCATTTCCTTACATTTCTGTGGCACACATATATATTTTTTGTTGTTTTATCTCATATACCTATTCTGATGCACATGTTTTGGTAGATGTATTCACCAATATATTCTGTTTAGGATCCTTTCGATGCTACACTTGCCGTTTATATATAACGGTATGGTTACATACTTCGTTTTTTTATCTATATCTTCTTCATTTTTTTATTATCTTTGGTATATGTATTATTATTCTTATTTGTTTTCCATTTGGAATAATAGTTTTACATTTTCACTTTATTCACATTCACTATTAAGGAACACAATGGTGTGGAGTTTTTATGTTCCTTCTTTTTATAGGAGCGATTTGTATTTTGTTACTTTGTTTCTTAAATTTTTTGATGTGTGGGCATTGACCCACACCTTGCAAATTGCATTATATATGGCGACACGATGTTGACATTTCATCATGTTTAGCACTGCATGTCAGTGCCTCTCTATCTATTCACACATATCCACGATGTACAGTGGTCATTTTTCCTCCTATCCACCGGGGGCATCAGACTGCTTTATCCTGTGTGATGCCTGAGTGTCTGACGCACAGTGATGATGTCAGACTCTGGCCCCGGGCAGCATGGAGCATTACACTGCACCAATCACCTTGGACATTGCACTATAAAGGTATGTGTATTTGTTTTTTTCATTGTGCTCTTGATAAAAGTCATGTAAGACTGAAACGTTGAAAAAGGAAGACACAGTTGTCAAGTTTGATTCTTTCATTTCATCAGACCTGTGAGTGCCGCCTTTCCCTTTCTACATATATATATATATATATATATATATATATATTTATATATAAACAAAACAAGAAGGCGCTAATAGTGTAGTATGTTAGACACTGGATATTTTCAAGAAATAATTTGCGTACATTCAGTTCTGTATATTTACGCTTATCTCAATTCCGATCAATGAAATGGCGAGTCAGGACACGATTTTCATAAGATATCCAGAGACTTGCCCAGCATCAAAAACAAGAACCAAGAAAAGGTCATAGGGTAGTATATCAAAACTGATATAAGCCAATAACAGATCCGGAACTAAACCTAATAGTAAGGGCAAAAAATAAGGGCAAGCTAAAAGTAAGGACAAACTAAATTAATTGCCCTTAGCATAATATTAAGTGTCAATAGTGGTTAATACACTTGATTGCTCTAGTGAACTCTTAGCCCTATTTAAAGCATCACAAATGGATCAGAAACTTATCCCTGAGGAAGTTTGTCTACAAACGAAACGCGTTGGCGGTTCCTGGTTGCACTTGTTCAAGTCTACACCTTTGAGGCAGTATCACGGAGATCTTCAGAATTCGGTACCATTCAGTTGGATTACGTTGGACTCCTGGTTTTGGGTGAATTATGCTTGAATGATATGCTACACACCAAGTTTTTACTTTGAACGTGTCTTTAATCATTTGCTGTGAAATATAAAGTTTTGATATACTACCCTATGACCTTTTCTTGGTTCTTGTTTTTGATGCTGGGCAAGTCTCTGGATATCTTATGAAAATCGTGTCCTGACTCACCATTTCATTGATTGGAATTGAGACAAGCGTAAAGATATAGAACTGAATGTACGCAAATTATTTATTTCTTGAAAATATTCAGTGTCTAACATACTACACTATTAGCGCCTTCTTGTTTTGTTTTTATGTCTTATTTATAGATCCGTTCTGGCAAGGATCATACAAGAGGAGCAGCTCACATTTATTGTTGTCGCTTTTATCTTTCTAATTATTACAAGTATTCATATTACTAGCGCATTGAGGGTTTGTGATTTATATATATATATATATATATATATATATATATATATATATTATATACAAATATATATGTAGTTGCTTTTTTTTTTTAAATCAACCGTTTGGAGACCCCTCTTTAAAATTCCTGCATTTGCCCCTGGGCTCTTTACCCTTAGATACAGCCCTGATCTCCACATTTTAAAAGGAAATGTTGATGTGACAAATGTAAGCCCTGCCCATGATCCCCCCAAGCCACGCCCACCTCCACCCAAACCACGTCCTCGTTGTTGTGTAAGGGCTGCGCGGGGCTGATAGGTAGGACGGCTCTGCTCTTCCATGGTAATCTGGGGGCCCAGACACAGGTAAGTGGCCTGGCTTTTCTACTAGCGCATTGCAATGGGGAAAGACACGTGATGATAATAGCCTCTGTAAGTGTGGTTGCTAAACTATTTTAAGTCAGTGAAAGGAGTAACAACCGGTATTTCAGACTTTCACTGTTTATAGCTCTTTGACATAACAACTTTTCATATATTTCACTGGCTATATAAAGCACACCCAAGTTAGACAATCCATCAGGGGCGTTTCTAGAGAGGAGGGGGCCCGTGCAGTCTCCATTACGGGCCCCCTCCTCTCCGTCCGGTGGCTGGCTGCGTACTGAGCGGTGCACGGCCAGCGCCGCACTTATAGGGTCAGAAAAAGATTGTGGAACAGATGGGATGGGGAGAAAGATGGCACAATAAGATAGCATAGTTTTCCAGGTCTCCTCACAGAATCACAAGTGAAATAATTAGCTCCACCTGTGGATCTTTTAAAATGTGCCAGTGAGCAATGACTACACTTCTGCACCTGCTGGGTGACCTGGAAAACGTGACCTGTGTGGGGTGCCAAGGACCAAGTTTGAGAACCACTGCTGTAGAGTATGGAAATCATTCATGCTCCATGTATTATATGATGGTCACTGATGCTCTCTGTATTATTTGATGGTCACTGATGCTGTCTGCATTAAACAGCAGTTACTGGTGCTGTCTGTATTATATGGTGGCCACTGATGTGCTCTGTATTATACGGCAGTCACTGATGCTCTCTGTACTATGTGGGAGTCACTGTTGCTGTCTGTATTATATGGCAGTCACTGATGCTCACTGTACTATATGGGAGTCACTGATGCTGTCTGCATTATACAGCAGTTACTGTTGCTGTCTGTATTATATGGTGGCCACTGATGTGCTCTGTATTATACGGCAGTCACTGATGCTCTCTGTATTATATGGGGTCCACTGATGCTCTATGTAACAAAATTCAGTAAGGGGATGGTGGTGGGGGGGAGGTGCTGTAGCATGGTTATGCTCTGTTTCCCCTGCCGCCGAGTCACTTACCAATTCTGCCAGCATTCTTTGTCACATCCCAGACGCACAGGCTTCAGTGTTTCTCGGCCTGCTAGGCCTCAGTCAAGATCTAAGCCTGCTACAGAGTACTGCAGTGACAAGTCACGATCACATGTTTGCAACAGCCAATCAGTGATAGCCTGAGCTTCACCGAACCACCTGTCTCTGCTCAGTCTATCCCAGGTAACCCAGGGGTATATATATCCCAGCTGCTGACTCTACCTAATTGCCAGTACAATGTCTAACCTCAGTTCCTTCTGAGTGAGCTATACTGAGCTCCTGTTGCTTACTTGTATCCAGTTTGTGCAGTTTTGCTTCCTTCTGCTATATGGATTCCTGCAAGCGACTTACACCTGGGGCAGCTATTCCACTGGCTGCATAGAGAATCTCAACCGGTTCCAGCAATCCAAACCTGCAACTCGCCTGTGTACACCATTCTCATTGCATGGTCAGTGTTCCTGTATCACTGATGCCGCTCCTGGTATCAGCATCCACTATCCATTCCAGTGTCCGGTCAGCATCCAGTTCTGCCCGAAGCAGCTATCCCACTAGTTGCACAGAGAATACCTACCTGTTCCTGTTATCTGAACCTACAACTTGCCTATGTATACCATTCTCACAACACGGTGAGTGTACCTGGTTCCTGCTCCATTTGATGCCGTTCCTGGTATCATCACCTACCGTACTACCCATTCCGGTGTTTTGTCTGAATCCGGTCCTGCTACCATCTGAGTGCTCCTAGATCTTGGACTACAGCGACAACCCAGTTTCAGCCTGGTGAATACGTTGCCAAGATCTACCACCCCAGCATTCCGGTTGCAGTAAGAAGAGTGTTTTATTATATATCTACAGTACTAATCCAGTATCAGCCTGGTCAATCTACTGCCACACTCTCCTCTGATTGCACATAACAACTTGTCTTCAACACCAACATCCCTGGTGGTCTATGGGGAATCCGGCATCTCTCCGCCGAGACCTGGGTTCGATTCCCGGTCAGGGAAGTGTTCTGAATTCCTGAATTCCTGATCTCCAGTATGGGGTAACTCCAGCCTTCACCAATTCTTCCCCGATTCTATTCCACACTTGTCCCCCCCAAAAAATTGCGTTATCCTCAATTGAACAGAAATTTTTTATAAACACACTTACAGACATAACAGTTCATGTGTCATACAAATTGTATCAAAAATCTGCCCCAGGGATACCTCTCTTTGGATGGTAACAAGAGACAATCAAGCAGCACATATCCAGAAATCCCCATGCTGAAGATAACTGGGCTAGCTGGCTATCCCATCAAGGAGCTTGATAAGGTTACCGGCCAATGCACTTTGACCACCAAGTTCTTTGACAAGGCACTAATTACCCAGATAATGTAACAAAGTTTCTCATGGGTAAAGTATGGGTGTTGTTAATGCTTCTACAGTACATACTGTAAATTCATGATGCCAGCTGCAATATACAATGGGCCTTATTCTGACTTGCACTTAATACAAACGCAATAGCAAACACCTGCGGCGAACAGCATGCTTATGCAACTTTCAGAGTTGCAATTATAACACCCCGCTCCTCCATCCACGAGGGCAGCGTCATCACTATCCGTGGCACATAGATCTACCCAGAGCCTTAACTAGACCTTTTTGCTGCCCTGGGCCAGAAAGAGCATTGGCGCCTCCCCCATCTTTCCAATACTGACATAAGACGTGTGGCCTCATGGGTAGGGGCCGGACAAACCTGAATTGTCCCGAACAATGATGAAGGGGTACCGATCCCTTTGTATCACTGTTGTCCAGGTGTCACTGCCAAATACAATGCGGATCCAATGGCTGCAGTGATGATACACAATAATTATGCTGTATAACTCACCAGCTCTAGATGTAGGAGAGCGCTGGTGAAGCTGCATCTGCAGCAGGATTTATCCAAAAGAATATTCGTGCCCAAGCCTGGAGCTGGAAGTGTAGATCACCAGCTGAAGGTATAGAAAGAGTGCTGCTTGTAGTGTATATGCAGCAAATGTCAGCAGCAAGGAGATCCGTGTATGTACCCTGCGCCGGCAGCTTAACTCACCGCCAAAGGTTCAGGGCTGCCATCAGCAATTGTGGGGTAGTAGCTCCATATGTTTGAGTCCTGGGTATGACAGTATTTTGAAATGTGTGTGTTAAAAATAGAGAATGTGACTGAAGGTGCTTCGGGAGGTGGCTAGGGGGAGATAGGGGCGGCCAGGAGATGCTGGGGATAAAAGAGGGTGTGACTGAAGGTGCTAGGGGAGGTGGCCAGAGGGAGGGGGAGGTGGCCAGGTGGAGGGGGAGTTGGCCAGGGAGGAGATAGGGGTGGCCAGGAGATGCTGGGGATAAAAGAGGGTGTGACTGAAGGTGCTAGGGGAGGCAGCCAGAGGGAGGGGGAGGTGGCCAGGTGGAGGGGGAGTTGGCCAGGGAGGAGATAGGGGTGGCCAGGAGATGCTGGGGATAAAAGAGGGTGTGACTGAAGGTGCTAGGGGAGGTGGCCAGAGGGAGGGGGAGGTGGCCAGGTGGAGGGGGAGTTGGCCAGGTGGAGGGGGAGTTGGCCAGGTAGAAGATAGGGGTGGCCAGGAGATGCTGGGGATAAAAGAGGTTGTGACTGAAGGTGCTAGGGGAGGATGCCAGATGGAGGGGGAGGTGGCCAGGTGGAGGGGGAGTCAGCCAGGGAGGAGATAGGGGCGGCCAGGAGATGCCGGGGATAAAAGAAGAGGAAAATACAAGTGAGAATGATTACGGGGGAGATTTAATAAAGCTTGGGGGGATATAAAATTGAGAGATAAAGCACCAACCAATCAGCTCCTAACTGTCAATTTACAGCCTGTTTGAAAAATGACAGTAGCTGACTGGTTTTGTGCTTTATCTCTCACAATTTTATCTCTGTCAAGCTTTATTAAATCTCCCCTTATAAAACAGAAAATTGACAGCATCCCCTGCCCAAGGCACATGTGTCACCACCCTAGTAATGGTTCTGCACCTATCCCACGTTAAGTGCGAGACGCAGGACTGAATTTGGCGTGCGCTTTGCATACAAAATAGGTAGTAACTCTGGATACACGTCAATGACACAACCACAAAACGGTTCTTTTACGCCCAGATGCCATCCAGTAATGCCCAGGTACAGATTTCCGCTGACAGAACATGGCGCTATACTGTTACAGCTGAGAGATACTGAAGAGCTAAACTGTCCTCTTTGACCCTTACACCCCTGTTATTGGAATGTGAGAGAAGTGGGAGCCAGGAGGGGGGTTAGTGGGGGCTGTCTGATATTACAACATGCTCTCTATTAAATCACTTTGTAAATGGACATTTTGTAGGTCAGGCCAGAGCTACATGCATTAACGCATGTGCCATTAGCTTTTCTTTTTTTTTTTGACCAACATTAAAATGTACCTATAGGGTATGTAACCTCTTTATTGTTAATAGACAAAATGAAAATCACAAGACGGAATCTGAGATGAAATGGAAATGATCATAGATAGCACCACAAAAGCACTTGGCTCTCAGAGACAAGCGCCCGGGGGGCAGACAATCCTGCACTAATTAAATGTGTATGCCGTGTACTGGAGCGCTGTGTCAGACAGCCGGGCTGGGGCGGACGAGCAGAGAACAAATTATCTTGACAGCTACAGTCAAAATGTAAATACTGTAAGGCAAATGCATAATCAGCGTAAAAGAGCGTATGTTCTGTGCGAATGGTAATAGGTTGTTTCACAGAAAAAACATCGAACAACTGTAGATGATTTTCTGATTTTAAAATTAAGATTGACGGATCGGTACATTATACACTATGTATGCTGTATGGCCACTTCTGGCCTTCAGACTGGGGTCTGTATTGCACAGAAACAACCAGAAAATTGACTTTAACAAAGTTCCCAAAAAGGTATTGTTCTCCTCTACAAAGGCATTGTTCACTAGCTAAAACTAAAAGCTCTATATTACACACCACAGGATGGGGAGTCACAGGATGTGGATTAGCCTAGCCCTAACCTCCTGAAGGGTGCCTAACCCTAAATCCCCCCCAAGAGCCCCTAACCTAACCCTCCACACCCCCCCCCCCCCCCTACCCAGCGGCTGTCAGTGCTCGGCGCCCGGCTTAGCTTTGATCGGTAATCTTGGTGTCGGGCTGCCGGCGTAGGTCTAATGACAGGCGTCAGGATTTCGTAGTCTGTCATTAGACGGTCGGGATTACGCCCGTCTGCTTCCCGACTGCTACGCGCATTGTACACCAGCCACAGAATGGGGATTGTTCTGTATTTCAATAGTCACCAGGAAAATTACTGTAATGTGTTTACTAGCCACCATATAGGAAGTCTGAGTGGTACACTAGCCAGGATGGCTGGGGAGGGGAACTGTATTGCCTCCTATATTTAGCCAGGATTCATCAATGGTAACAATACATGAACAGTAATAGTTATTTCTTCTGAAGAAGCTGGGAAGAGATTGCCCCAGCGATACCTGTTAAGCAGCTTCCTACCTACCTACCTACCTACCTTCCTACCTACCTACCTTCCTACCTACCTACCTACCTACCTTCCTACCTACCTACCTTCCTACCTACCTACCTACCTACCTTCCTACCTACCTACCTACCTTCCTACCTACCTACCTTCCTACCTACCTACCTACCTACCTTCCTACCTACCAACCTACCTACCTACCTTCCTACCTACCTACCTACCTTCCTACCTACCTACCTACCTTCCTACCTACCTACCTACCTTTCAAAAACGCTTATTTGCACCTTCCACCGATGACAGTGACTCCTCTGGACCTCAAAATTACCCAGACACACCAGTACTACTACCGGCCATCTTCCATATCTCCAGCCACGGATCCGCAGCCAAAACCACCGCAAGACATCCTGCTTAAAGACCGTTTGCACCTCAAAAACCAAGAACTGGTAATTCTCCTATCTGGACTGATACCTTATATTGCGGGGACCTTAGCGGTACTTCATTTATGTACAAACTCACTGTTTTGCATATTTGAACGTATGATAAATTGCTGGTTTAACACTGACCTTTTTATGTGGCACATTTAATTGCTTTTTATTTAATAAATGTTGGATTATTACCCCTATCAGCCGCACCATTATATTTAGTAGGAGTGCTTGGTCTTGCGCTCCCATTATATATACTGAATAGCAATATATTTTTACTGGTAATATCCATTTTATTTTTATTAGCTGTTAACCCTTAGCGCTGTTTCCTTATTCCTACGATGCAAGAATATGTCTTCTGCTTCCACTACTGCAGTATTGAGGTAATCTCGGGGAGACATAGGACCTGATTCAGCTTGGATCGCAACTGCTAATACGCACGCAATCAGCCGATTGTTAGGTTTTGCGCATGTGTATGCATCGCGGTGTGTTAACCGGCCACTGCGATCGGGACTGAGATTTCAGTGACTATGCAGAGCCATTGCAGAGTGATAGACAGGAAGTGCCATTTATGGGTGGTGAAGGGGGAGTGGTCGGCGAAATGCAGGTGTGGCAGTGCGTTTGAATACCGTTGCATGGGCTTGCATTTATTATCTACTGCGATGCCATACGCAGCCTGAGGACTCAGAGCGTGTGATGAAGTTAGCCATTCCTGAGTAAGGTCAGAGCTTGTGTAAGTGTGTGTGATGCTGTGATGGTACTCCATGTTACTGATGGTTTCTCAGTCTTGTGTAATCACTGTGTGTGATGAGGTTAGTAATTCCTGAGTAAGGTCAGAGCTGTGTAAGTGTGTGTGAGGATGTGATGGTACTCCATGTTACTGATGGTATCTCAGTCTTGTGTAATCACTGCATGTGATGAGGTTAGTACTTCCTGAGTAAGGTCAGAGCCTGTGTAAGTGTGTGTGAGGCTGTGATGGTACTCCATGTTACTGATGGTATCTCAGTCTTGTGTAATCACTGCGTGTGATGAGGTTAGTAATTCCTGAGTAAGGTCAGAGCCTGTGTAAGTGTGTGTGAGGCTGTGATGGTACTCCATGTTACTGATGGTATCTCAGTCTTGTGTAATCACTGTGTGTGATGAGGTTAGTAATTCCTGAGTAAGGTCAGAGCCTGTGTAAGTGTGTGTAAGGATGTGATGGTACTCCATGTTACTGATGGTGTCTCAGTCTTGTGTAATCACTGTGTGTGATGAGGTTAGTAATTCCTGAGTAAGGTCAGAGCCTGTGTAAGTGTGCGTGAGGCTGTGATGGTACTCCATGTTACTGATGGTGTCTCAGTCTTGTGTAATCACTGCGTGTGATGAGGTTAGTAATTCCTGAGTAAGGGCAGAGCTTGTGTAAGTGTGTGTCAGGATGTGATGGTACTCCATGTTACTGATGGTTTCTCAGTCTTGTGTAATCACTGTGTTTGATGAGGTTAGTAATTCCTGAGTAAGGTCAGAGCCTGTGTAAGTGTGTGTGAGGATGTGATGGTACTCCATGTTACTGATGGTTTCTCAGTCTTGTGTAATCACTGTGTGTGATGAGGTTAGTAATACCTGAGTAAGGTCAGAGCCTGTGTAAGTGTGTGTGAGGCTGTGATGGTACTACATGTTACTGATGGTCTCTCAGTCTTGTGTAGTCACTGTGTGTAATGAGGTTAGTAATTCCTGAGTAAGGTCAGAGCCTGTGTAAGTGTGTGTGAGGCTGTGATGGTATCCATGTTACTGATGGTTTCTCAGTCTTGTATAATCACTGTGTGTGATGAGGTTAGTAATTCCTGAGTAAGGTCAGAGCCTGTGTAAGTGTGTGTGAGGCTGTGATGGTACTCCATGTTACTGATGGTTTCTCAGTCTTGTGTAATCACTGCGTGTGATTAGGTTAGTAATTCCTGAGTAAGGTCAGAGCCTGTGTAAGTGTGTTTGAGGCTGTGATGGTACTCCATGTTACTGATGGTATCTCAGTCTTGTGTAATCACTGTGTGTGATGAGGTTAGTAATTCCTGAGTAAGGTCAGAGCCTGTGTAAGTGTGTGTGAGGATGTGATGGTACTCCATGTTACTGATGGTATCTCAGTCTTGTGTAATCACTGCGTGTGATGAGGTTAGTAATTCCTGAGTAATGTCAGAGCCTGTGTAAGTGTGTGTGAGGCTGTGATGGTACTCCATGTTACTGATGGTGTCTCAGTCTTGTGTAATCACTGCATGTGGTGAGGTTAGTAATTCCTGAGTTAGGTCAGAGCCTGTGTAAGTGTGTGTGAGGCTGTGATGGTACTCCATGTTACTGATAGTTTCTCAGTCTTGTGTAATCACTGCATGTGATGAGGTTAGTAATTCCTGAGTAAGGTCAGAGCCTGTGTAAGTGTGTGTGATGCTGTGATGGTACCCCATGTCACTGATGGTGTCTCAGTCTTGTGTAATCACTGTGTGTGATAAGGTTAGTAATTCCTGAGTAAGGTCAGAGCCTGTGTAAGTGTATGTGAGGCTGTGATGGTACTCCATGTTAATGATGGTGTCTCAGTCTTGTGTAATCACTGCGTGTGATGAGGTTAGTAAATCCTGAGTAAGGGCAGAGCTTGTGTAAGTGTGTGTCAGGATGTGATGGTACTCCATGTTACTGATGGTTTCTCAGTCTTGTGTAATCACTGTGTTTGATGAGGTTAGTAATTCCTGAGTAAGGTCAGAGCCTGTGTAAGTGTGTGTGAGGATGTGATGGTACTCCATGTTACTGATGGTTTCTCAGTCTTGTGTAATCACTGTGTGTGATGAGGTTAGTAATTCCTGAGTAAGGTCAGAGCCTGTGTAAGTGTGTGTGAGGATGTGATGGTACTTCATGTTACTGATGGTTTCTCAGTCTTGTGTAATCACTGTGTGTGATGAGGTTAGTAATACCTGAGTAAGGTCAGAGCCTGTGTAAGTGTGTGTGAGGATCTGATGGTACTCCATGTTACCGATGGTCTCTCAGTCTTATGTAATCACTGCGTGTGATGAGGTTAGTAATTCCTGAGTAAGGACAGAGCCTGTGTAAGTGTGTGTGAGGCTGTGATGGTACTACATGTTACTGATGGTCTCTCAGTCTTGTGTAGTCACTGTGTGTAATGAGGTTAGTAATTCCTGAGTAAGGTCAGAGCCTGTGTAAGTGTGTGTGAGGCTGTGATGGTATCCATGTTACTGATGGTTTCTCAGTCTTGTATAATCACTGTGTGTGATGAGGTTAGTAATTCCTGAGTAAGGTCAGAGCCTGTGTAAGTGTGTGTGAGGCTGTGATGGTACTCCATGTTACTGATGGTTTCTCAGTCTTGTGTAATCACTGCGTGTGATGAGGTTAGTAATTCCTGAGTAAGGTCAGAGCCTGTGTAAGTGTGTTTGAGGCTGTGATGGTACTCCATGTTACTGATGGTATCTCAGTCTTGTGTAATCACTGTGTGTGATGAGGTTAGTAATTCCTGAGTAAGGTCAGAGCCTGTGTAAGTGTGTGTGAGGATGTGATGGTACTCCATGTTACTGATGGTATCTCAGTCTTGTGTAATCACTGCGTGTGATGAGGTTAGTAATTCCTGAGTAATGTCAGAGCCTGTGTAAGTGTGTGTGAGGCTGTGATGGTACTCCATGTTACTGATGGTGTCTCAGTCTTGTGTAATCACTGCATGTGGTGAGGTTAGTAATTCCTGAGTTAGGTCAGAGCCTGTGTAAGTGTGTGTGAGGCTGTGATGGTACTCCATGTTAATGATGGTGTCTCAGTCTTGTGTAATCACTGCGTGTGATGAGGTTAGTAAATCCTGAGTAAGGGCAGAGCTTGTGTAAGTGTGTGTCAGGATGTGATGGTACTCCATGTTACTGATGGTTTCTCAGTCTTGTGTAATCACTGTGTTTGATGAGGTTAGTAATTCCTGAGTAAGGTCAGAGCCTGTGTAAGTGTGTGTGAGGATGTGATGGTACTCCATGTTACTGATGGTTTCTCAGTCTTGTGTAATCACTGTGTGTGATGAGGTTAGTAATACCTGAGTAAGGTCAGAGCCTGTGTAAGTGTGTGTGAGGATCTGATGGTACTCCATGTTACTGATGGCCTCTCAGTCTTATGTAATCACTGCGTGTGATGAGGTTAGTAATTCCTGAGTAAGGTCAGAGCCTGTGTAAGTGTGTGTGAGGCTGTGATGGTACTCCATGTTACTGATGGTGTCTCAGTCTTGTGTAGTCACTGTGTGTGATGAGGTTAGTAATTCCTGAGTAAGGTCAGAGCCTGTGTAAGTGTGTGTGAGGCTGTGATGGTACTCCATGTTACTGATGGTTTCTCAGTCTTGTATAATCACTGTGTGTGATGAGGTTAGTAATTCCTGAGTAAGGTCAGAGCCTGTGTAAGTGTGTGTGAGGCTGTGATGGTACTCTATGTTACTGATGGTTTCTCAGTCTTGTGTAATCACTGCGTGTGATGAGGTTAGTAATTCCTGAGTAAGGTCAGAGCCTGTGTAAGTGTGTGTGAGGCTGTGATGGTACTCCATGTTACTGATGGTATCTCAGTCTTGTGTAATCACTGCGTGTGATGAGGTTAGTAATTCCTGAGTAAGGTCAGAGCCTGTGTAAGTGTGTGTGAGGATGTGATGGTACTCCATGTTACTGATGGTTTCTCAGTCTTGTGTAATCACTGCGTGTGATGAGGTTAGTAATTCCTGAGTAATGTCAGAGCCTGTGTAAGTGTATGTGAGGCTGTGATGGTACTCCATGTTACTGATGGTGTCTCAGTCTTGTGTAATCACTGCATGTGGTTAGGTTAGTAATTCCTGAGTTAGGTCAGAGCCTGTGTAAGTGTGTGTGAGGCTGTGATGGTACTCCATGTTACTGATAGTTTCTCAGTCTTGTGTAATCACTGCATGTGATGAGTTTAGTAATTCCTGAGTAAGGTCAGAGCCTGTGTAAGTGTGTGTGAGGCTGTGATGGTACTCCATGTTTCTGATGGTGTCTCAGTCTTGTGTAATCACTGTGTGTGATGAGGTTAGTAATTCCTGAGTAAGGTCAGAGCCTGTGTAAGTGTGTGTGAGGCTGTGATGGTACTCCATGTTTCTGATGGTGTCTCAGTCTTGTGTAATCACTGTGTGTGATGAGGTTAGTAATTCCTGAGTAAGGTCAGAGCCTGTGTAAGTGTGTGTGAGGCTGTGATGGTACTCCATGTTACTGATGGTGTCTCAGTCTTGTGTAATCACTGCGTGTGATGAGGTTAGTAATTCCTGAGTAAGGTCAGAGCCTGTGTAAGTGTGTGTGAGGATCTGATGGTACTCCATGTTACCGATGGTCTCTCAGTCTTATGTAATCACTGCGTGTGATGAGGTTAGTAATTCCTGAGTAAGGACAGAGCCTGTGTAAGTGTGTGTGAGGCTGTGATGGTACTACATGTTACTGATGGTCTCTCAGTCTTGTGTAGTCACTGTGTGTAATGAGGTTAGTAATTCCTGAGTAAGGTCAGAGCCTGTGTAAGTGTGTGTGAGGCTGTGATGGTATCCATGTTACTGATGGTTTCTCAGTCTTGTATAATCACTGTGTGTGATGAGGTTAGTAATTCCTGAGTAAGGTCAGAGCCTGTGTAAGTGTGTGTGAGGCTGTGATGGTACTCCATGTTACTGATGGTTTCTCAGTCTTGTGTAATCACTGCGTGTGATGAGGTTAGTAATTCCTGAGTAAGGTCAGAGCCTGTGTAAGTGTGTTTGAGGCTGTGATGGTACTCCATGTTACTGATGGTATCTCAGTCTTGTGTAATCACTGTGTGTGATGAGGTTAGTAATTCCTGAGTAAGGTCAGAGCCTGTGTAAGTGTGTGTGAGGATGTGATGGTACTCCATGTTACTGATGGTATCTCAGTCTTGTGTAATCACTGCGTGTGATGAGGTTAGTAATTCCTGAGTAATGTCAGAGCCTGTGTAAGTGTGTGTGAGGCTGTGATGGTACTCCATGTTACTGATGGTGTCTCAGTCTTGTGTAATCACTGCATGTGGTGAGGTTAGTAATTCCTGAGTTAGGTCAGAGCCTGTGTAAGTGTGTGTGAGGCTGTGATGGTACTCCATGTTAATGATGGTGTCTCAGTCTTGTGTAATCACTGCGTGTGATGAGGTTAGTAAATCCTGAGTAAGGGCAGAGCTTGTGTAAGTGTGTGTCAGGATGTGATGGTACTCCATGTTACTGATGGTTTCTCAGTCTTGTGTAATCACTGTGTTTGATGAGGTTAGTAATTCCTGAGTAAGGTCAGAGCCTGTGTAAGTGTGTGTGAGGATGTGATGGTACTCCATGTTACTGATGGTTTCTCAGTCTTGTGTAATCACTGTGTGTGATGAGGTTAGTAATACCTGAGTAAGGTCAGAGCCTGTGTAAGTGTGTGTGAGGATCTGATGGTACTCCATGTTACTGATGGCCTCTCAGTCTTATGTAATCACTGCGTGTGATGAGGTTAGTAATTCCTGAGTAAGGTCAGAGCCTGTGTAAGTGTGTGTGAGGCTGTGATGGTACTCCATGTTACTGATGGTGTCTCAGTCTTGTGTAGTCACTGTGTGTGATGAGGTTAGTAATTCCTGAGTAAGGTCAGAGCCTGTGTAAGTGTGTGTGAGGCTGTGATGGTACTCCATGTTACTGATGGTTTCTCAGTCTTGTATAATCACTGTGTGTGATGAGGTTAGTAATTCCTGAGTAAGGTCAGAGCCTGTGTAAGTGTGTGTGAGGCTGTGATGGTACTCTATGTTACTGATGGTTTCTCAGTCTTGTGTAATCACTGCGTGTGATGAGGTTAGTAATTCCTGAGTAAGGTCAGAGCCTGTGTAAGTGTGTGTGAGGCTGTGATGGTACTCCATGTTACTGATGGTATCTCAGTCTTGTGTAATCACTGCGTGTGATGAGGTTAGTAATTCCTGAGTAAGGTCAGAGCCTGTGTAAGTGTGTGTGAGGATGTGATGGTACTCCATGTTACTGATGGTTTCTCAGTCTTGTGTAATCACTGCGTGTGATGAGGTTAGTAATTCCTGAGTAATGTCAGAGCCTGTGTAAGTGTATGTGAGGCTGTGATGGTACTCCATGTTACTGATGGTGTCTCAGTCTTGTGTAATCACTGCATGTGGTTAGGTTAGTAATTCCTGAGTTAGGTCAGAGCCTGTGTAAGTGTGTGTGAGGCTGTGATGGTACTCCATGTTACTGATAGTTTCTCAGTCTTGTGTAATCACTGCATGTGATGAGTTTAGTAATTCCTGAGTAAGGTCAGAGCCTGTGTAAGTGTGTGTGAGGCTGTGATGGTACTCCATGTTTCTGATGGTGTCTCAGTCTTGTGTAATCACTGTGTGTGATGAGGTTAGTAATTCCTGAGTAAGGTCAGAGCCTGTGTAAGTGTGTGTGAGGCTGTGATGGTACTCCATGTTTCTGATGGTGTCTCAGTCTTGTGTAATCACTGTGTGTGATGAGGTTAGTAATTCCTGAGTAAGGTCAGAGCCTGTGTAAGTGTGTGTGAGGCTGTGATGGTACTCCATGTTACTGATGGTGTCTCAGTCTTGTGTAATCACTGCGTGTGATGAGGTTAGTAATTCCTGAGTAAGGTCAGAGCCTGTGTAAGTGTGTGTGAGGATCTGATGGTACTCCATGTTACCGATGGTCTCTCAGTCTTATGTAATCACTCCGTGTGATGAGGTTAGTAATTCCTGAGTAAGGACCGAGCCTGTGTAAGTGTGTGTGAGGCTGTGATGGTACTCCATGTTACTTATGGTCTCTCAGTCTTGTGTAGTCATTGTGTGTGATGAGGTTAGTAATTCCTGAGTAAGGTCAGAGCCTGTGTAAGTGTGTGTGAGGCTGTGATGGTACTCCATGTTACTGATGGTTTCTCAGTCTTGTGTAATCACTGCATGTGATGTGGTTAGTGATTCCTGAGTAAGGTCAGAGCCTGTGTAATTGTGTGTGAGGCTGTGATGGTACTCCATGTTACTGATGGTTTCTCAGTCTTGTATAATCACTGTGTGTGATGAGGTTAGTAATTCCTGAGTAAGGTCAGAGCCTGTGTGTGTGTGAGGCTGTGATAGTACTCCATGTTACTGATGGTCTCTCAGTCTTGTGTAATCACTGCATGTGATGAGGTTAGTAATTCCTGAGTAAGGTGAGAGCCTGTGTAAGTGTGTGTGAGGCTGTGATGGTACTCCATGTTACTGATGGTGTCTCAGTCTTGTGTAATCACTGTGTTTGATGAGGTTAGTAATTCCTGAGTAAGGTCAGAGCCTGTGTAAGTGTGTGTGAGGCTGTGATGGTACTCCAAGTTACTGATGGTGTCTCAGTCTTGTGTAGTCACTGCGTGTGATGAGGTTAGTAATTCCTGAGTAAGGTCAGAGCCTGTGTAAGTGTGTGTGAGGATGTGATGGTACTCCATGTTACTGATGGTATCTCAGTCTTGTGTAATCACTGTGTGTGATGAGGTTAGTAATTCCTGAGTAAGGTCAGAGCCTGTGTAAGTGTGTGTTGGGCTGTGATGGTACTCCATGCTACCAATTGTTTCGCAGTCTTGCTAAACATTACAGATGTGTGGTAAGTAAAGTGGGCGTCCTTATGTTGTGCTGCGGCGGCACAGCGATCGCAATGGGTTAGCATACTATCGCAGGGAGACTACGTGCGTAAACGCTATTGCAATCGCAGTTGCGATTGGTAGTGAATCGGGTGCAGCTAATGATTTTCCTGTGTAACTCTATATTATAGCTGATTCTCCCTCACATTGCTAGATGTATTATTCTGACATGCTAGAAAGCTTTTTTCACGTTGCTGAATGTAGCAATCTCTTGACTACTCCATAAGCTGCGTACACACGGTACGACTTTGCAGGACGATATGAACGATAACGATATCGATCAAATCGTCCATTTTTTGGCCCCTAGCAACCCCCAAATGACGGACGATGCGCGGGCATGGATGGTCGATAACGATAATGACCATCACCGGTGCATGCAGTCCAACCTGGTCGGTATCGACCAGGTTACTATAGGGAGCCGCGATCGTTGATGGTGGGTCATTCTAGTCGTTTGGGGGTTGGTGGTGTGCTGGATGATCGATAACGATATCGTTGTCTGATCTGACCATGTGTGTGCACCATTACTAACTTGTCTCCAGCAGGTAAGGGGTGATTGCAGTCACGCGTATGAAGATTCTTCCCTACTAGGCAATAGAACTTGCATTAATGAATAGCTATATGCTTATTGCAGAGTGGACATGTGCCATACAAAAAAAATAAAACACGTTTATGCCAATCGGCACATCAGCTACCTATTTTCTTGTGAACCTTGCACGTAGTGGGCAGGATTATGCTTTGCCCATTGATAAATTATTTCACCATTTTGTATAACTGACTGACTGTGCTTTTCGGTCACACCTTCACCAACGGCGCTAAGTACTTGTTCAGACACAGACAACGCCCTGTAACCCGGCAGGAAAAGCTTTCGAAGGCAACTTATATGTTATAATTCTGGCCATTCTTCTGCCAATACTCCAGCAGGACCCAACCAAGAGGACAAAGCAGGTGCTTCTACAGTGCTCATTCTGAATTATAAACTTCCTCCTCTTTTTCCAAAAAGACTTCTGCATCTTCCCCATCAACATCGATTTCTTCGTGAACCCCCTTTGATGGGTAGCAACATGTGGAAGATTTTCCCTACATGTACCTTGCTTTGGCCCTGTTCTGTTATAAGGCCATAGGGCCTGATTCAGAGCCGCTCGTAAGCGGCAGTACGCTCGTTCCAAGTGATGTTCACCCATCTGCGCATGCGTACGGTTTTTAATACGCATGCGCGAACCAGTCAGTGCGGCCAAAAATCATTTGTTCGCTATATAGCGAATGCCTGCTATTTTGAATGACAGGAGGAGGCGTATGTGGGTGGTAACAGAGGAAGGTGCTTGAAAACGGGGAGTGGAGATCAGAACGCAGGCGTGCTTAAACGTCAAAACGGGCGTTTTAGGGGTGTGCATAATTAATACAGCAGCGTCATTGACCACGTCACTGAGTTATATTATAGTCAGAACTGCTCGCAAATTTGTGGTAGCAAAAAACAACCACAAGAATAGCGAGCAGCTCATACGCTGGTCGATGTACTCGATTAATCTAATAAATAGCGGACATGACGTAGGATGCGAGCGGCCAGGGGGCGTAGTTTTCCAACGACCGCAAGTTTGGTTCGCTCGTTCAGACTTAGAGGCGTGAACAGACCGCAAAGAGCGAACGGTTCATTTGAATAGCCACCCCTATTTTCTGGACGAGCGAGCGCTAATTGCGTCCGGCTCTGAATCAGGCCCATAGATCGGACGTCTCACGATGTTTGTTGATTGGTTTCTATAGAATCTATTCTCAAAGCCGAAATTGAGAGGAAAAGTATCTGATTTATATTAGGGATGTGCGCCGGACCATTTTTGACGGATTTGGATTTGGTTCTAATTCGTCGTCCGGCTTTGGATTTGGATTTGGATTTGCCAAACTGCGGTGACTGGCTTTGGATTTGGATTTGGATTTTTTTACAAAAATTGACAAAAAAAGCTAAAATCACATAAATTGGTCTTTTTTTTCTTCCTAGAGTATTATTAACCTCAATAACATTAATTTCCAGTCAATTTAGACCATATAACAGCTCATAATATTGTTTTCAACATTATTGGCCAAAGGTTGCAGTGAGCTGACTGGTTCCTAAGCAACAGAGCAGTGGCACAACGACACAGACACCACAGTATAAAGCACATCTATGACACATTGCCACACAGCAGTGGCAGAAATGAAAAGTAGTGCACCCACCCAGTGGGGTACGGCCAGCAGAGTCACAGTACTTGTTTACATAGTGGGCTACGGCCCAAGGAGTCACAGTGCACAATCTTATTCACATTACACCGCACGTAGGGCCTGATTCACATTACACCATAAAGTAGTGTCTCTTATTTATGTTACGACACACAGTAGTGCCCCTTTTACACAATGCCCACAGTAGTGACCCTTTTACACAATGCCCACAGTAGTGCCCCTTTTACACAATGCCCACAGTAGCGGTGTTCTTTACACAATGCCCCCAGCAGTGGTGCCCCCTATGCAGTCCCCTTAGTAGTAGGGTCCCCTATGCAGTGCCCCCAGTAGAATGCCCCCCAGTAGTATGCCCCCCATTAGCAGGCCCCCCCAGTAGTATGCCCCCCATTAGCATGCCACCCAGTAGTATGCCCCCCTTTAGCAGGCCCCCCCAGTAGTATGCCCCCCATTAGCAGCCCCCCCAGTAGTATGGCCCCCCAGTAGTATGGCCCCCCAGTAGAATGGCCCCCCCAGTAGTATGCCCCCCCCCAGTAGTATGCCCCCCCCAGTAGTAGGCTGCCCCCAGTAGCAGGCCCCCCTCAGTAGTAGGCTGCCCCAGTAGTAGCCCCCCCTCAGTAGTAGGCTGCCCCAGTAGTAGCCCCCCCTGTAGTATGGCCCTCCCTGTAGTATGGCCCCCCCAGTAGTAGTAAGCCCCCCCAGTAGTATGCCCCCCCAGTAGTAGTAAGCCCCCCCCAGTAGTATGGCCCCCCCAGTAGCAGGCCCCTCAGTAGTATGGCCCCCCCAGTAGCAGACCCCCCCAGAGCCAAAATCACTCCCACTGACATCACTAGTGATGTCAGTGGGGCCGGCTTCAGACGATAGGCGTTCCCATGGGAAAGCCTCCGTCTGGCAGGCACGCCCACTAAAGGGGGCGTGCTGTCAATCAACATCGACAGCACGCCCCCTTTGGTGCGAGACCCGGAGCGATGGAAAGCCCGTCGCTCCCCGGGTCTCGCGCATGCGCACGACGGAGCGCAGTGGGGAACATCGACCCGCTTGCGAGCGTACTGCCGCTCGCGAGCGGGTCTGAATGACCCCCACAGTGCCATAGGTATTCCAAATGCAAGTTTGGAAGGCTGAATGCAAACAGAATGCACCTACGCAATTTCACTGCCACTCTCTTCTGTCCACCAAAGCAGCCGGCAATGTTACCATCAGCACTTACACCTCCCCTTTGCTAGGTGCAGTGCAGGATATCTTTCTGGATACATACACACAATTTAGAATAGTGAGTTACTCTGGCTGCACAACCACAACGCACCCACAAAACGGTTCCTTGCATGCTTCCATACTGTTGCCATACAGCTGCCACCCAGAGATGCATGTCCCTTAAGTGACCTGGGTTGCCGCCACACAAGTCATCTTGATAGGTAGTCTAAATCTGGGGAGTGTCTTGGACATTACAGTTAGGACTGTACTCTTTTCCGCGTATACAGTGTGATAAGGCAGTAGCTAGTTAATTCTTGCAAATGCATCTGTAAAATAGATAATAAGTTGGTAGAGACTTTGGGCCCGATTCAGAGCCGCTAGTAAGCGGCCGCTCGTTCGCTCCGAGCGATGTTCGCACAACTGCGCATGCGTATGGTCGTAATACGCATGCACGAACCAGTCATTGCGGTCGGAAATCGAGCGCTCGCAAAATAGCAAGTGCCTGCTAATTTGAGTGACAGGATGAGGCGTTTGTGGGTGGTAGCAGGGGAAGGTGCTTGAAAATGGGGAGTGGAGATCCAAACGCAGGCGTGCCAAACGGTCAAAACGGGCGTTTTAAGGGTGTGCATAATTAACAAAGCAGCATCATCGACCACGTCACTTGGTTGTCTCTTAGCCTGAACTGATTGCAGTAGAAAAATCCAACCACCAGCACTGCGAGCAGTTCAGACGCCTTTCGATGTACTCGATTAATCTAATAAATAGCGGAGATGATGTAGGATGCGAGCGGCCAGGGGGCGTCTTTACAAAATAGCGAGCGCATGTTTTGTTTGCTCGCTCAGACATAGAGGCGTCAGCAGACCGCAAAGAGCGAGCGCTCAATTTAAATAGCCGGCCCCTTTTTCTAAACGAGCGAGCGCAAATAGCGTCCGGCTCTGAATCAGGCCCTTTAATCGTTATTAGGACTGTAGTCCTCCAGTCCAGGAGAGTCTGTTATAAGAGAAATCATTTTTTTTTTTTTTATCCATCCTTAGGTAAGAATATAGATTTTTATCATAAAGTGACATTGAAATGCCCCTGTATCTAATTGAGTATTTCTGTGTATGTTTTCTGTACCATTTATATTGGATCATATGTTATACCTTTAAGGTCTGAGGGCAATCCTGTGAAGAAATTATCTAACTCTCATGAGCCTTTCCAGTTGCTCCTTCTGGGGTTATTTATATTTAAGTAAATGTCTTTCAACAAACTCTAACATCCTTCTCCCCTGTATCTGGAGAGGAAGTCATGGCCTTCATCCGGTCCTCCCCCCTTCCACCTCCCCCCTTGATCCTATCCGCTCCCGCCTCCTCCGATACCTCTCTCTCTCTGCCTGCTCCCATCTTGCCCACCTCATTAATCTCTCCCTCTCATCAGGCACTATTCCTCCTGCATTCAAGCATGCCCTTGTCTCCCCCATTCTTAAAAAACCTACCCTTGATCCTAACCTTCTCTCTAACTACCGACCCATCTCTCTCCTCCCCTTTGCCTCCAAACTCCTTGAGCAGATTGTCTACAACCACCACCACTTTTCTTTCCTCCCACTCCCTCCTTGACCCTTTTCGGTCTGGCTTCCGTTCTCTCCACTCCACTGAAACTGCCCTCACAAAAGTCAGCAATGACCACCTTGCTGCCAAATCCCAAGGCCACTACTCTCTTCTCATTCTCCTTGATCTCTCTGCTGCTTTTGACACTGTGGACCACCCTCTCCTGCTGAATATCCTTCACTCCCTTGGTTTACGTGAAACTGCCCTCTCCTGGCTGTCGTCCTACCTCTCTGTCCGATCTTTCTCAGTTTCCTCTCATGATTCCTCTTCCCCCCCACAGTCTCTTACAGTAGGTGTTCCCCAAGGTTCTGTTCTTGGTCCTTTCCCTCTATACTTCCTCTCTAGGTGAACTAATCAGCTCTTTTGACCTCCATTATCATCTCTATGCTGATGATACTCAAATATACCTTTCTCTCCCCCAATCTTCTGACTCGTATCTCCAACTGTCTCTCTGCTATCTCTTCCTGGATGTCCCAGCGATTTCTTAAACTTAATATGTCTAAGACAGAGCTGATCTTCTTCCCACCCTCCCACATCACCTCACTTCCCACTATTTCTTTATCAATTGATGGAATAATTATCTCATCTAGTCCCAAGGTGCGCTGTCTTGGAGTTATCCTGGACTCATCCCTCTCTTTCAAACCACATATCCAGAACCTTTCACAGTCCTGTCATTTCCATCTCAAAAATATTTTTAAGATCAGACCCTATCTCACCCAGGATGCCACCAAAACCCTCATACACTCACTGGTCATATCCAGATTGGACTACTGTAACCTCCTCCTATCTGGCCTCCACAAATCCCATCTCTCTCCTCTCCAGTCTATCCTTAATGCTGCTGCACAGCTTATCTTCCTCTCCAAATGCTCTACATCTGCCTCCCCTCTCCTACAAGACCTCCACTGGCTCCCCTTCCCTTTTAGAACCTAAGTTAAGGTTCCCATGCTCGCTCACAAAGCCCTCACCCAATCCACACCCAGTCTTCTCCCATATACATTTCTGATCTCATCTCCCTTCACGCTCCTCTCCGCCCTCTTCGTTCAACTAATGCACGCCGCCTTTCATGCCAGCTGATTACTTCCTCCCACTCCCGCCTCCAAGATTTTGCCCGCATTGCTCCCCACCTCTGGAACTCTCTCCTACTCCCCATCAGACTCTCCACCTCTTTGCAGTCCTTCAAATGGGCTCTCAAGACACACTACTTCATCAAAGCCTTCCAGCTATCATTCTAACTCCCTGCTACATGCTCCTTCTTCCCCATCTACCCCATCTGTGTCAACCCAGTTTGTCTTCTCCCACCTTTTTAGAATGTAAGCTCTCACGAGCAGGGCCTTCTACCCTCTTGTGCTTCTCCCTACTTTAGTTTCATCTACTTCTTACTCACCACTATGGCACCTAACACTTGGTTGCTTATGCTCTGTTGCTTATCTGGGTGATATGATCGCTAATGTAGCAATATATATTATCCATGTCCTGTATTGTATTGTTCTGTAAGTCACTTGTCTACAATTTGTTTATGTACTTTGTAAGGTGCTGCGGAACACTTGTGGCGCCATATAAATGATAATGATAATAATAACAAACTGGTGGTGCATTTATTGTGTCTAGGGTAGGTGACCCTTGTCTCTCTGCTGTGGTGTGGAAGAAGGGAAAATAAGAGTACTGCTGAAAAGGGAAGTTGGGGTAGAAAGCCAATCCCTGCTGACATGCTGCTGACAGGTAACATCAGGGCCTGTGAAAATCCAATCCATGATAACATCCTTAATACATTTATGCTGGGTACCACATATAAACAAACACATGTACATGTACTGTATATGTAGATATAATCATAATATATAAATAATGTATATGTGTATACATACAAATTTATTTGATACATACATACATACACACAAATAGAAAAAGGACTTGAAAGGGGTCATTTATTTAATGTATCAGGTAATCAGAGGCTGTTTCTAAAAAAAAAAAACAAAACTGACTGGTCCTGATCATTCAATGCTTCCTCACTTATGTTTCTATTCTGTAAGTCCTGTAAGTGCCACTAGATGTGTATTTGGCTGCAACGCAGAGTGCACATTCGCTGAAAATAAGTCATGTTACTGTATACTTCCACTATACTGCTGTCAGGCTCTGGTCTTACTCTGCATGGATTGGCTGCGCTACCACCTGCTGTGCATCATGTCCTTGCTGTGCTTCGTGTTATTATTCAGCCTTCTGTTACCCAGGCACTAGTGAGGCATAAGGCTCTTGGGACCTCATTCAGAGTCGGTCGAAGCGGCCGCTCGGTCGTACGGGAAAAGGGGCTGTATATGCAAATGATTCCCTCGCAAGTTGCGTCCCTAAGTTATGATCGGTAGCTGGCCGACCAAGGGGAGGAAGCGGTTGGAAGACAAAAAAATACGCCCCCTTCTCGTACGCATTGCACGTCATCAACGGGCATATAAGGATTAATCGAGACCATCGGGTACCATCAGAACTGGTCGTAGAGCTTAAGGTTGACCATACCCTCTCTTAAGCTCTACGATCATGTCAGTGTAAAAACCTCCCATGTCACATGTGCCATGACGCTACTTTGTTAATTATGCACTCCCATAAACCGTATGCACTCCCACAAAACGCCATTCGCATAATTAGGCACGCCTGCGTTCGGATCTCCACTCCCCCGTTTTCAAGCACCTTCCCCTGTTACCACCCACAAACGCCTCATTCTGTCACTCAAACTACCGACCTGGCTGTGTTCAAGGAGAGAGAAATTTCTGATCGTAGCGGCTAGTTTGCGCACGTGCATTGCGAACTTTACGCATGCGCAGTATAGCGAACATCGGTGGCGTACAACCGTGCGGCCGCTTCGACCAACTCTGAATGAGGTCCTTGGTCCCTACTTAATGGATAAGCTGATTCAGCTCAGAAACCCACTACCTCCATGTGCCAAGTGTACCTTATATCCTGACAGTGTAAGTAGCTGGTTATTTGCAGTTGTCAGAGCCTGAAAGCTGTACAATAGCTGCTATGTCATATGGCCACAGTATGAATGGGCTGCATTCATGCCACAAACTCAGACAACTGTATTTATACTGTATATTGGGCCTGATTTATTACAGGTCGCAATGGCAAACACGTATGCAGACAGGTCGATGGTGCGTATTGCGTGTGCGTGAGTTAGCATTGCGATTACTCTGCGACCACTTACACAGAAAAAAAGCCATAACAGAGTGAGTGACGGGAGGTCAACATTTGGTGGCGGTAACAGGGGAGTGGTTGGAAAACGCAGGCGTGCCAGTCCGTTTGAACACTGTTAAATGGGCGTGCATAAATTAGGCACTGCGACAGCATGCGCAGCTTGTGTATTTACTGCGTGCGACGAGGTTGGCAATTTCTGAGGAAGGTCCAGGCAGCTGTAAATGTGCGCGAGGGGCCGATGTCGCTTGATGTTCCCCATGTATACGCAGGACTGCGAGGTATTACGGATGTGAGATAGCAGTAGTGGGCGTCTCTATGCTGGCTGAGCTGTGGCTGATGTTACAGATGTATACACAGGACTGTGAGGTATTACAGATGTGAGATAGCAGTAGTGGGTGTCTTTATGCTGGATGAGCTGTGGCTGATGTTACAGATGTATACACAGGACTGTGAGGTATTACAGATGTGAGATAGCAGTAGTGGGTGTCTCTATGCTGGCTGAGCTGTGGCTGATGTTACAGATGTATACACAGGACTGTGCGGTATTACAGATGTGAGAAAGCAGTAGTGGATGTCTCTATGCTGGCTGAGCTGTGGCTGATGTTACAGATGTATACACAGGACTGTGAGGTATTACAGATGTGAGATAGCAGTAGTGGGCGTCTCTATGCTGGCTGAGCTGTGGCTGATGTTACAGATGTATACACAGGACTGTGAGGTATTATAGATATGAGATAGCAGTAGTGGGTGTCTCTATGCTGGCTGTGCTGTGGCTGATGTTACAGATGTATACACAGGACTGTGAGGTATTACAGATGTGAGAAAGCAGTAGTGGATGTCTCTATGCTGGCTGAGCTGTGGCTGATGTTACAGATGTATACACAGGACTGTGAGGTATTACAGATGTGAGATAGCAGTAGTGGGTGTCTCTATGCTGGCTGAGCTGTGGCTGATGTTACAGATGTATACACAGGACTGTGAGGTATTACAGATGTGAGAAAGCAGTAGTGGGTGTCTCTATGCTGGCTGAGCTGTGGATGATGTTACAGATGTATACACAGGACTGTGAGATATTACAGATGTGAGATAGCAGTAGTGGGTGTCTCTATGCTGGCTGTGCTGTGGCTGATGTTACAGATGTATACACAGGACTGTGAGGTATTACAGATGTGAGATAGCAGTAGTGGGCGTCTCTATGCTGGCTGAGCTGTGGCTGATGTTACAGATGTATACACAGGACTGTGAGGTATTATAGATGTGAGATAGCAGTAGTGGGTGTCTCTATGCTGGCTGAGCTGTGGCTGATGTTACAGATGTATACACAGGACTGTGCGGTATTACAGATGTGAGAAAGCAGTAGTGGGCGTCTCTATGTTGGCTGAGCTGTGGCTGATGTTACAGATGTATACACAGGACTGTGAGGTATTACTGATGTGAGATAGCAGTAGTGGACGTCTCTATGCTGGCTGAGCTGTGGCTGATGTTACAGATGTATACACAGGACTGTGAGGTATTACAGATGTGAGATAGCAGTAGTGGGTGTCTCTAAGCTGGCTGAGCTGTGGCTGATGTTACAGATGTATACACAGGACTGTGAGGTATTACAGATGTGAGATAGCAGTAGTGGGCGTCTCTATGCTGGCTGAGCTGTGGCTGATGTTACAAATGTATACACAGGACTGTGAGGTATTACAGATGTGAGATAGCAGTAGTGGGCGTCTCTATGCTGGCTGTGCTGTGACTGATGTTACAGATATATACACAGGACTGTGAGGTATTACAGATGTGAGATGGCAGTAGTGGGTGTCTCTATGCTGGCTGTGCTGTGGCTGATGTTACTGATGTATACACAGGACTGTGAGGTATTATGGATGTGAGAAAGCAGCAGTGGGTGTCTATGCTGGCTGAGCTGTGGCTGATGTTACAGATGTATACACAGGACTGTGAGGTATTACAGATGTGAGATAGCAGTAGTGGGTGTCTCTATGCTGGCTGAGCTGTGGCTGATGTTACAGATGTATACACAGGACTGTGAGGTATTACAGATGTGAGATAGCAGTAGTGGGTGTCTCTATGCTGGCTGAGCTGTGGCTGATGTTACAGATGTATACACAGGACTGTGAGGTATTACAGATGTGAGATAGCATTAGTGGGTGTCTCTATGCTGGCTGAGCTGTGGCTGATGTTACAGATGTATACACAGGACTTTGAGGTATTATGGATGTGAGATAGCAGTAGTGGGTGTCTATGCTGGCTGTGCTGTGGCTGATGTTACAGATGTATACACAGGACTGTGAGGTATTACAGATGTGAGATAGCAGTAGTGGGTGTCTATGCTGGCTGTGCTGTGGCTGATGTTACAGATATATACACAGGACTGTGAGGTATTACAGATGTGAGATAGCAGTAGTGGGCGTCTCTATGCTGGCTGAGCTGTGGCTGATGTTACATATGTATACACAGGACTGTGAGGTATTACAGATGTGAGATAGCAGTAGTGGGTGTCTCTATGCTGGCTGTGCTGTGGCTGATATTACAGATGTATACACAGGACTGTGAGGTATTATGGATGTGAGATAGCAGTAGTGGGTGTCTATGCTGGCTGTGCTGTGGCTGATGTTACAGATGTATACACAGGACTGTGAGGTATTACAGATGTGATATAGCAGTAGTGGGCGTCTCTATGCTGGCTGTGCTGTGGCTGATGTTACAGATGTATACACAGGACTGTGAGGTATTACAGATATGAGAAAGCAGTAGTGGGCGTCTCTATGCTGGCTGTGCTGTGGCTGATGTTACAGATATATACACAGGACTGTGAGGTATTACAGATGTGAGATAGTGGTAGTGGGCGTCTCTATGCTGGCTGAGCTGTGGCTGATGTTACAGATGTATACACAGGACTGTGAGGTATTACAGATGTGAGATAGCAGTAGTGGGTGTCTCTATGCTGGCTGAGCTGTGGCTGATGTTACAGATGTATACACAGGACTGTGAGGTATTACAGATGTGAGATAGCAGTAGTGGGTGTCTCTATGCTGGCTGAGCTGTGGCTGATGTTACAGATGTATACACAGGACTGTGAGGTATTACAGATGTGAGAAAGCAGTAGTGGGTGTCTCTATGCTGGCTGTGCTGTGGCTGATGTTACAGATGTATACACAGGACTGTGAGGTATTACAGATGTGAGATAGTAGTAGTGGGCGTCACTATGCTGGCTGAGCTGTGGCTGATGTTACAGATGTATACACAGGACTGTGAGGTATTACAGATGTGAGATAGTAGTAGTGGGTGTCTCTATGCTGGCTGAGCTGTGGCTGATGTTACAGATGTATACACAGGACTGCGAGGTATTACGGATGTGAGATAGCAGTAGTGGACGTCTCTATGCTGGCAGTGCGACGGCTTTGCAATTGCATTCATTAGCATATTTTCGCAGCAGACTTGCAGTTGCGATCGCAATTAAGATCCGTAGTGAATCAGGCCCATTGTCCATACCTAAAAGAACATATCTTCCCTGGCTATTTGTCTTTATACCATGACTTCTACTAATCCATGAGCAAACGGAAACCCTGGCATGCATCGATTGGAGATCGGATATTTTCAGCCAGGAGTTACAAATATCTCCTTTCCCAAATTAGCTCTCAGAATGAGGTTTATACAATGTTCTTCTCCAGCAGAATTGATTGAGAGCAGTAACCCAAACACCCAGCTCCGTGAAAGCTCATTACTTAGCACAGCCAAGAGGAATAGGAGCTATTAATCATTACCTCTCCCAGGCAGCCTTTTGAATCAGCCTTGTTAAATATTAGATATGCAAATGATTTAGCGGAGTCTGAATATTGATTAAAAGTCACAAAATCAAATGGGCATGAAAAGTAATTTAGGCAATTTGCTGGGCACAAGAGGTGTGAGGGGTACATTAAAGGACTGCTATATCCAAACCTGAGATACATATATATATAATATATATATATATATATGTATGTATGTATGTATGAGACATGTGTCAGCTGTCACACCTGTATTTGTAAATATAACAGCTGCACAACAATGTACAAGGCTCACGTGTCCTGATTTTAGTCAGACTGTTCTGATTTGCAGACCCTGGAGTGGGGCATACAGCTAAGAAGACTGGGCATTGGGCCTGATTCAGAGCCGGACGCAATTAGCGCTCGCTCGTCCAGAAAATAGGGAGAGCTATTCAAATCAACCGTTCGCTCTTTGCGGTCTGTTCACGCCTCTAGGTCTGAACGAGCGAACAAAACTTGAGGTCGTTTTTTGAAAAAATACGCCCCCTGGCCGCTCGCATCCTACGTCATGTCCGCTATTTATTAGATTAATCGAGTACATCGACCAGGGTATGAACTTCTCGCTATTCTTGTGGTTGGTTTTTCCTACCACAATTTTGCGAGCAGTTCTGACTATAAAATAACCCAGTGACGTGGTCAATGACGCTGCTGTTTTAATTATGCACACCCATAAAACGCCCGTTTTGACCTTTAAGCACGCCTGCGTTCGGATCTCCACTCCCCGTTTTCAAGCACCTTCCCCCGTTACCACCCACATACGCCTACTCCTGTCACTCAAATTATCAGGCATTCGCTATTTTGCGAGCACATGAATTTCGACCGCACTGACTGGTTCGCTCATGCGTATAACGATCCATACGCATGCGCAGTTGGGCAAACATCGCTCGGAGCGAACGAGCGGCCGCTTACGAGCGGCTCTGTATCAGGCCCATTGTCAGAAAGGTCTGGTCATGGAGATTAGTGGGAGTTTTAGGTGAAGTGGTTAGGGATAGCCATCAGTCTGCCCTCCACCGATGGTTGCCATTGAGGGAAAATACGGACGGAACCATCGATGGTATGAAACAGTTCAATGCTATACCATCGATGGTTCCAGCAGCCAAGTAGCATTGCAGTGCAAGTGTAGAAAAAAATAATAAACTATCTGCATCTCAACAATCGATGGTAAACCATTTATCATCGGAGGACAACCATCGATGGCCATCCCTAGACGTGGTTTATGCAGATTGTGGTCTGGCTTATACTGTCCTGATGTTTCCTAGCTAAATATTGAGAGCAATGACTATACTGATACAGGACAGAACATTAATGTTTTCAGTTCTTATTATTAACCTGACTTGTTGGTTCACATTTACAACATTTAAACAACATCAAGGCAATACTTATCTACTCTCCTGGAAGTTGTGGAAAGTTCCCTAATTTTCGGGTAGCCATCCCCAGAGGAGTGTCTTGATCTCCCTCATCCCGCCCACTCCTCCTAATGAAGTTTGCATGATGGGGAGATAATTGCCGGGAACCACGGCACTGTATGGAGGTGGCGGGGCTAAATGTTGCAAAATGTGTCATTTAGCTCCACCCTCTCCTCGTGGCGCCATGATTCGTGGCTGTGTGCTGTGATAGGGGTGGGGCCTAATGACATAGGAGCCGGCCCCGCCCCCAAGTGACTGGCTGCATCCAGAGCTTCTCCCGGAGATTTTGAAAGTCGGCCAGTGTGCATGAAGGGTCCCCAATTCTTGTGACATCTACTGTACCCTCACATCTAACGTCAAATCAGGGAAACGCAGGTAACATCGCATACACGGACGGAACAGCCAAGGAGTTTAAAATGTGACAAAATGGTCGGATTGAAACATGTACCCAAAAAAAACATATTATAGGATGGCTGGATAGCAAGTATGGAAACATGAGCCAAAATGTGCCAGCAGAATAGGAAATAAACATGGTAACGACTCTAACATGATCAAGATAAAACACATTGGCCCTGATTCAGAGCCGGACGCAAGTGGCTGCTCGTTCGCTCCGAGCGATGTTTGCCCAACTGCGCATGCGTACGGATCGTAATACGCATGCGCGAACCACTCAGTGCGGCCGAAATTCATGTGCTCACAAAATAGCGAATGCCTGATAATTTGAGTGACTGAAAGAGGCGTATGTGGGTGGTAACGGGGGAAGGTGCTTGAAAACGGGGAGTGGAGACCAGAACGCAGGCGTGCTTAAAGGTCAAAACGGACGTTTTAAGGGTGCGCATATTTAAAACAGCAGCGTCATTGACCACGTCACTGGGTTATTTTATAGCCAGAACTGCTCGCAAAATTGTGGTAGCAAAAACCAACCACAAGAATAGCGAGCAGTTCATACCCTGGTCGATGTACTCGATTAATCTAATAAATAGCGGACATGACGTAGGATGCGAGCGGCCAGGGGGCGTAGTTTCCCAAAAAACGACCGCAAGTTTTGTACGCTCGTTCAGACCTAGAGGCGTGAACAGACCGCAAACAGGGAACGGTTCATTTGAATAGCCACCCCTATTTTCTTGACGAGCGAGCGCAAATAGCGTCCGGCTCTGAATCAGGCCCATTGTTCAGTGCTACTGTATGCTGACATCTTAGGGCCTGATTCAGACCCACTCGCGAGCGGCTGTCCGCTCGCAAGTGGGTCGATGTTCTGGACTGAGCATGCGCACGACGGAGGGAGCTCCGTCGTGCGCATGCGCCAGATGCGACGAGCGAAGGAAAGTCCTTCGCTCGTTGTGTCCGATCAAAGGGGGCGTGCTGTCAATGTTGATTGACAGCACGCCCCCTTTGGTGGGCGTGCCTCCCTGACGGGGGCGTTCCCACGGGAACGCCTCCCGTCAGAAGCCGGCCCACTGATATCACTAGTGATGTCAGTGGGAGTGATTTTGGCTCTGATAGAGCCAAAATCACTCCGGAGCTTGCGGTTGCAAACTTCAACCGCAGGCTCCGGCTCGCAAATTCGATGGTCGAGACCATCGCGACCATCACAATGCACGCTCGTATAGCCTGTGGGTGGTGACCCACAGCTATACGAGCGTCCAGGAGGACGCTCCATGAAAATGGAGCCCGGCCCTCATTCAGAGCGTGCGCTCTGCTCAGAGCGTACGGCTCTGAATGAGGGCCTTAGTGCACAATTAAGCACAAATATAAAGCGGCATTAATATTGGATGCAAAGCCCAGGGTGTTTTGCACTTATTTTTAGTGCCGCTTTAAATTTTGAGGTCCCACTCGCCGAGAAGAGCAAAAGCCGCCGCCTTCTAAATAAACCCCTGCGGTTTGCAAATGACAGGACTGAAGGGCCTGATTCAGCTTGGATCGCAGTTGCTAATACACATCGCAGTGCACGTGCGCAAACCGGCCGCTGCGATAGGGACTGCGATCACAGCGGCTAGGCAGAGTGATCGACAGGAAGTGCCGTTTGTGGGTGGTGACAGGGGGTGGTCGTCTGAACGCAAGCGTGCCAGTGCGTTGCAACCCAGTTGCAGGGGCGTGCATATATTATCCACTGTGATACCATACGCAGTCTGAGGTCTCATAGCGTGCGCTGAACTAAGCAAATCCTGAGTGAGGTCTGACCTGCCTTAACTGTGCGTATGGATCCGATATTACCGAAGTTTTCGCAGTCTTGCTAACCATTACGGATGTGCGTGTAGATAAGTGGGCTGCGGTGGCATTGCGATCGCTATTGATTAGCATACTATCGCAGTTGAACTGCCTGCGTACGCGATATTGCGACCCGTAGTGAATCAGGTCCTGAGTTTGTTTCCCGCAATACATTTGGTAATAAAGAGTCACTTTCTGCTGAAGGAAAGCCGTTTGTTTGGCAGCTGATCTGCGTTCCGTGTGTTCTCATGTGTTCTGACACGCCAGGCCGAGCAGAACACAGAGCGCTCTGCGAGTCAGTCGGACTGACGTGTGCCCTTTACAGAAGCTCATCCCTGCGTTAGTGTCACAGACACTGCTTGTATGGATGACAACGGAACCATGGGGATAACTCCTGAGTAAGCAGCTGGTGCCCCCCAAATAATAAGTGGGGTTACAGTATACTTGGTTAGATAGCTTTTGATTCAGTGGACAGTATTATACAAGACAGGATTATACCCCTGGAAGCAATGGCATAAGTTCATCCCAGGCGCCCGAAGGCAACTTATTTGGTGCCCCTCTGTCACAGCCGCTGGGGGAGTGAGATAGAGCTTGTGGGTGAGGGGGCACCGGACGTTTTACACTGACACCAATGAGCAGGAGCAGGCTATAGATAGACGGAGGCGGCAGCTGTTGGTCTGACACGGAGCTCTCCACTAGTGTATGGCGGCTTCTCAGTTACCAGGAAGAGGTGCCGTGTATTGGGCGGCAGTTACGGGACACTACAGCCCTAAGAGGGGTGAATATATTTTGGGCAGTGGAGGAGGTGCCTCTTCAGTGCTGGAGCCCGGCGGCAGGCGCATGCATTGTCTCCAATAGTTCTGCTGCTGCCTGGAAGGCAATTCTTACCTGAAAACATGCTAAACAACATGCTTATGTTATTGTGCCATTCCTTACTGACTTAGCTACATTCCTGCACTCACCAATCCACAGTATACACACGCACACGTCTAGCACACGTCTAGCCCACATCCTCAACCGGCATCTCTCTATGGGCACATCGCCAGCCTCCATTAAACACAAAATCATCTCGCCAGTTGTAACAAAACCATCTCTTCACCCAGCCTCACTCTCCACCAGCCACCTCCAAACTAACCAAGTGACTCCTGTACATCCGTCTGTCTCACTTAGGCGCTCATTCTCAGTTTTACTCTGTGTTTGTGTGATGCAACGGAAGCCAGATTTACTACCATATGCTAATGTGAGGTTCCATAGGGGAAAAACAAACTAATTCCCACAGCACACTGTAATGGGTCAGCAACAGAGACATGCTGTACATGATGGTAGCCATGCAGAGATCTCAGTAACATACATTTGCAGACATATGGTAAGCTACCAGCCATGGCAAGGGGGCTCTGCTACGGGAGTCCTACGCTCAGGGCCGACATCAGGGGAGGACTGCCGGGACTAGAGTCCTGGGCCCAGATAGAAAGGGGGCCCGTCCGGCTGTAGAGCAGACAAGCTCCGGGGGGATTTTGAAAGCGTTACCGGCCGCGAGAAGGTCGTAGCTCGCAGACCAGCAGCCAATTAGGAGTGGCCACAGAGGGGGTTCCTGATTGGTTGCCAGTCCGCGCACTCTGATTAACTCGCGGCCGGCAGTAATTTCAAAATGCAGCTGCCTGTCTCTGTCCGGATGAGACCGTGAGCGGCAGCCAGTCTGGCAACAGCCAGCCAGCAGGGAGAGGATGGGCCGGGAGCAAAGCAGCCGGGGGAGAAGGAGGAACAGCAGCAGCAGCGGGGAAGGGAGCAGCAGTGGTGAGGGGAGGAGCTGCCCGCTACAGCCGCTGTGTAGAGGAAGAAGTGCTCAGACGGGCAGGAGAGACTGCGGGGGATCCCACTTCCCATCAAGGTACAGAGACTCCTGCTCTCCCACCCTCACCCTGCTCTCCCACTCTCACCCTGCTCTCCCACCCTCACCCTGCTCTCCCACTCTCACCCTGCTCTCCCACCCTCACCATGCTCTCCCACTCTCACCATGCTCTCCCACTCTCACCATGCTCTCCCACCCTCACCCTGCTCTCCCACTCTCACCCTGCTCTCCCACCCTCACCCTGCTCTCCCACTCTCACCCTGCTCTCCCACCCTCACCATGCTCTCCCACCCTCACCCTGCTCTCCCACCCTCACCCTGCTCTCCCTCCCTCACCCTGCTCTCCCACTCTCACCCTGCTCTCCCACTCTAACCCTGCTCTCCCACTCTAACCCTGCTCTCCCACCCTCACCCTGCTCTCCCACCCTCACCCTGCTCTCCCTCCCTCACCCTGCTCTCCCACCCTCACCCTGCTCTCCCTCCCTCACCCTGCTCTCCCACCCTCACCCTGCTCTCCCTCACGGACACTGCTCTCCCACCCTCTCCCTGCTCTCCCACCCTCTCCCTGCTCTCCCACCCTCACCCTGCTCTCCCACCCTCACCCTGCTCTCGCTCCCTCACCCTGCTCTCCCTTTCTCACCCTGCTCTCCCACCCTCACCCTGCTCTCCCTCCCTCACCCTGCTCTCCCTCCATTACTCTACTCTCCCACCCTCACCCTGCTCTCCCACCCTCACCCTGCTCTTCCTCCCTCACCCTGCTCTTCCACTCTCACCCTGCTCTCCCACCCTCACCCTGCTCTCCCTCCATTCCTCTACTCTCCCTCCCTCACCCTGCTCTCCCACCCTCACCCTGCTCTCCCACTCTCACCATAATCTCCCACCCTCACCCAGCTCTCCCACCCTCACCCTGCTCTCCCTCCCTCACCCTGCTCTTCCACTCACACCCTGCTCTCCCACTCTCACCCTGCTCTCCCTCCCTGACACTACTCTCCCACTCTCACCCTGCTCTCCCACCCTCACCCTGCTCTCCCACCCTCCCCATGCTCTCCCACCCTCACCCTGCTCTCCCACCCTCACCCTTCTCTCCCACCCTCACCCTGCTCTTCCACCCTCACCCTGCTCTCCCACTATCACCCTGCTCTCCCACCCTCACCCTGCTCTCCCACCCTCACCCTACTCTCCCTCCCTGACTGCTCTCTCACCCTCACCCTGCTCTCCCTCCCTGACTGCTCTCCCACCCTCACCCTGCTCTTTCACCCTCACCCTGATCTCCCACTCTCACCCTGCTCTCCCACTCTCCCCATGCTCTCCCACCCTCACCCTGCTCTCCCACCCTCACCCTGCTCTTCCACCCTCACCCTGCTCTCCCACTATCACCCTGCTCTCCCACCCTCACCCTGCTCTCCCACCCTCACCCTACTCTCCCTCCCTGACTGCTCTCTCACCCTCACCCTGCTCTCCCTCCCTGACTGCTCTCCCACCCTCACCCTGCTCTTTCACCCTCACCCTGCTCTCCCTCCCTGACACTGCTCTCTCTCCCTCACCCTGCTCTCCCACCCTCACCCTGCTCTTTCACCCTCACCCTGCTCTCCCTCCTTGACACTGCTCTCCCTCCCTCACCCTGCTCTCCCTCCCTCACCCTGCTCTCCCACTTTCACCCTGCTCTCCCACTTTTACCCTGCTCTTCCACCATCATCCCACTCTCAGTCCCGGGTCCCACAATCTCTGATGGCAGCCCTGCCTACGCTACATAATAATAGCACCATCTTTGGGCAGGGGTGTACAGGGCCGTAGCTAGGGTAGTGCGGCCGGTGCCATTGCACAGGGCACCACAGGTCAGGGGGCGCTGTTTGGGCCTGTCAAATTTCTGTTTATTATCATTCTTGCTTGTAGCTTCATCTTATTTCATCCCCAGCATCTCCTGGCCTCCTCTATCTCTTCCATGGCCCTTCCCCATGAGGCCATGGCCCTCTCTCAGGTGCACTATATTATGTCCCTATTTATCCCCAGCATCTCCTGGCCTCCCCTATCTCCTCCCTGGCCCTTCCCCATGAGGCCATGGCCCTCTCTCAGGTGCACTATATTATGTCCCTATTTATACCCAGCATCTCCTGGCCTCCCCCAGCTCTTCCCTGGCCCTTCCTCATGAGGCCATGGTCCTCTCTCAGGTGCACTATATTATGTCCCTATTTATCCCCAGCATCTCCTGGCCTCCCCTATCTCCTCCCTGGCCCTTCCCCATGAGGCCATGGCCCTCTCTCAGGTGCACTATATTATGTCCCTATTTATCCCCAGCATCTCCTGGCCTCCCCTATCTCTTCCCTGGCCCTTCCCCATGAGGCCATGGCCCTCTCTCAGGTGCACTATATTATGTCCCTATTTATCCCCAGAATCTCCTGGCCTCCCCTATCTCTTCCCTGGCCCTTCCCCATGAGGCCATGGCCCTCTCTCAGGTGCACTATATTATGTCCCTATTTATCCCCAGCATCTCCTGGCCTCCCCTATCTCTTCCCTGGCTCTTCCCCATGAGGCCATGGCCCTCTCTCAGGTGCACTATATTATGTCCCTATTTATCCCCAGCATCTCCTGGCCTCCCCTATCTCTTCCCTGGCCCTTCCCCATGAAGCCATGGCCCTTTTTCAGGCGCATTATGTCCCTTTGAAAAATGAAGGGGGCGCCAATGCTCTTTCTGGCACAGGGCACCAAAAAGTCTAGTTACGGCTCTGGGGGTGTATATAGGGATCCGAGCGCCCCTGGCAAGGTAATGGACTGGCCCTTCCTCCGCCCATAATTTCAGGAAGTGCCCCCCAGTAGTAGTCCCCTCTATGCATTGCCCCCAGTAGCAGTCCCTTTTATGCATTGCCCCCCAGTAGTAGTCCACCTTATGCATTGCCCCCAGTAGTAGTCTCCCTTATGCATTGCCCCCAGTAGAGGCCATCCCCCACCCATAACATGACCCCAGTAGCGGCCCCTACAGTACAGTGCCCCCAGTGGCTTCCATCACCCCGCATAATGTGCCCCAAGTAGTGGCCCCCACAATAAGTGCCTTCAATAGCATCCATCCCCCCTCATAACATACCCCCAGTAGCGGCCACCCCCTTTACAGTGCCCCCCTAGTAGCCACACTCCCCCACTGTGCTGTGCCAGAAAAAAAAAGCAACTTACCTGATCCCTGCTCCTGCCGAAGACCGCCACTGTCCACTCCTCTGGGCCCACTCTCGCTCTGCACTATGGGATGGAAGAGACATCCTGACGTCTCTCCCATCACCCGCTGTGGGGGGGGAGCCGGAAGGCAGAGCTCATGAGTGAGCTCCAACCGGCTCCCTCCGTGGCTGCAGCAGCCGATGAGAGTTTGTCTGACTTTCATTGGCTGGTTGCTTTAACAAACAGACAGCCGCCGCTGGCGGCTGTATGTTTGTAAACTGTGTAGAGCAGACCGCTATCACTGTGGTCTACCCTACACTTAGGGCCCGGGGGACTAGTGGGGCTAGTTCAAGCCCCTGGGGTAGTCAACCCATTGGCTGCTGGTGGCACTGCCAGATGGCGCCCCCCCTTTGGCCGGCGCCCCTTGCGAGTGCCATCCTGGCCAATGGGTAGATACGCCCCTGACTTTGGGTCACACATTTATGTATTTCTAAATTGAGATCCAACTCACCTAAAGACACCCCAAGATCCTCCAATATGGCACTACAAGGATCAGCATTCCCTTCAACTACTGATGCCATCCATGTATCTCAGAACAGTGATTGTTCCATCACAGGTGCATCTGGAATGTTCATCTGCGCCTCGCCACCTCTCCGCTCTCCAATAATCACCTCACACCTACCGCCAGCCATGCCATTCTTAAATGGTATCTGAAAATCCATCTTTACCAAATCTACCCTAGTCCCACATATACTACTCACACGGGTATACATCTGCCCTCAGAGCCACGCACACTCCTCTTGTGTCAGCTCTGTACGGTTTGCACTAACGTGTAAGTGCTCTCATTAGCTGGGACATCCCTACCCTTTGCGTGTCCCTATTTTATGTGTGTCCTGTGTTCCCCGTGAACCTTTCTCTGTAAATCTATTGCGTGCTTCCAAGTAGTATATTAATTATTACACTTTATATGCATAGCGCCAACATATTTCCAGAGAATCCTGAATTGTTCGCATCAGTCATTGGGACTCACAGTCTAAGGGGCAGATGTACTAAGTTCTGGAAAGTGATAAATTGGAGAGTGATAAACTACCAACAAATCGGCTCCTAACTGTCATTTTTAAAACGCAGCCTGTGACATGACAGTTAGGAGCTTTATCACTCTCCAATTTATCACTTTCCAGAGCTTAGTATACCCCCCCCCATAATTCCCTACCATCTGCACACTAATGTCCCCTCTGTCTGAAACCAATTACCATTATTTTAAGGATGTGGAAGGAAACCCAGATAAACATGGAAGAACATACAAACTCCATGGTCAAGCTTAAATGCTGACCAGCGCCCTATGTCCAGAATGTAACCCAAGGCTGAAGTTTTCTATTCAATATATTTTCAGCAATAACTTAACTTGTGAACAACAAAATAACTAAAAGGTGATTAGTTTAAACAAACAAAAAAAAAAACCAGTTGAAAAAATGATTTAATTATACAATAATTTAAAAACATATTGGGGGGGGGCCATAACTTTTAGTGACTATTTTGTCAGTTTGCAGTGAGGGGAGATATACTACTGTGCAAGTAGGCAATTTATTGTGGAACTGCCTTCGGCTGGCAGGGCATGCTGGAATTTGTAGTACCACAACAGAGCCAGCTTTCCCAGACATATACTGCATGGTTGCATATCAACAGAAGTGGATGCAAACCTTTCAGTGACCCACCCACTGCGAATTCTGTATCAGGCCCTTAATGCGTACATTTATCTGGCTCTCAGCATTAGTACTGCTAGTTAATATATATTTTTATAGTTTCATAATTTTTCTTTCCATACTGCATAAAATGTAGATTAGAAGTACAATTTATGTATAGTTTTAAGGTTCTACCAACTGGTATCTAATTGGATTTACTTGAGAACTACTGTAAGAGGAACTGAGCGCAGTAATTCTGCATATTAATATGTGTAACCTTTATTTTGTGGTTTGTGAACAGGAATACACGGTACAGCAAGAAATGCGCAATAGGTTAATGCTAAGCCATTTTATACGACTGTATTACTGTAAAAGTATAACGCAGACATTTATCGCTTTTTAAACTAATTTGGCCAATTCTCGTGGTCCTTAATCCTGCTCCCGGCTCCGCAGTCCTGGACTCATTGCTGTGAGGGGGCTGCAGAAATCATTACGCAGCAAATGGCTGTAATATGTTTTTCAGATTCACCCTCGGGAAAAACATTAACAAGAGTGAATATAATACGGCTTTTGTGGAAAGCAGAATGTGGCATATAATTTAGCTCGAGAGTTTTTAATGCAAACCTTAAAGGTCATCTGGGAAGTTTCGGCCTTATATATTTAAAGAAATATTATTTTTATTTTGCCGGGACCTTTGGATTGTACGTTACAGGGATTTCCCAGGGGGGAAGTTACAATTTTGTCCTGTCCGTTGAAGCAATAAATCATTGGATCAGCTGATGTCTTAAGATAGCTAGTTCTAGATTTTTATATGTAGGATAAAGCATTAGAACAATAACACAATGAAATTCAAATAATTGTATCCCCCTGGCCCCCCCCCAAAACTACTGTACCAGTCATATCTACCTGGAAAAATGTGTTGAAGATTTAGTTAATAAAATAAAAAAATTCCATGGACTTCTCATTTAGAGATCTATACCACAAGTACCATTTCTTTACACACCGTGCTATGGGTCTGGGGCCTGATTCAGATCCACTCGCTATGCTGCAGCGAGCGAATATATGCAAAACAAGCGATGGCTCGCACAAAACAACGCAAAGAAATATACGCCCAGCCAGAGTAAAAAACACCCACCGTAAACCTTAAGTAGGACATATGCTAACATACGATGTACTTACCTGAGCAAACGATGATAATAGCTTGTTATGTGTATGTAATTATTGTTTGATTGCATCGTTGATCTTCTTTAGCTATTTTTTTTTTCTTAAACTTACTCTGGCTTTTTTTGTGTTTGGTTTTAACTAAAGAACACACAGCTATATATTTGTTTTTCTTTCTTTTAGTTAATTATTAATATGCAAAATATGTATATCTGTAACATATACACATAAATCTATATAAATCTCTCTCTCTCTGTGTATGTATGTATATATATATATATATATATATGTATATATATATATATATATATATATTTATATATATATTAGGCATGTGCGCCGGACCATTTTTGCCAGATTTGGATTTGGTTCTAATTTGTCGTCTGGCTTTGGATTTGGATTTTTTTACAAAAATTTACAAACAAAAATAACATAAATTGGTCTTTTTTTCTTCCTAGAGTATTATTAACCTCAATAACCTTAATTTCCAGTCATTTATAGTCAATTTAGACCACCTCACAGTTTAAATGTTAGTTTTCACCATTATTGGCCAAAGGTTGCAGTGAGCTGACTGGTTACTAAGCGACAGAGCAGCGGCACAGACACCACAGTATAAAGCACATCTATGACACATTGCCACACAGCAGTGGCAGAAATGACAAGTAGTGCAATATGGACTCCCTCCGTGCAGCAGCCAATGAGAGTCTGTCTGACTCTCATTGGCTGCTATTACAAACACACAGCTGCCGCTGTGGAGTGACCTTTGCAGCCGACTCCGGAGAAAAATTACTTTAGGGATCCAAGACCCAAATGGGCCAGGGGGTCCCCTACCTGACAGCTTGGCTTTGACCCAAAGAGAACAACTAATGTTGGGGGCCTTAGAATGGAGGTTATTGTCGTACACCAAATTACACCATCTGGTGCCTCCACAAGATGCCCAACATGCTGTGTCTGGTATATATTTGCATACACCTGTCTCTGTATCTGTATATGTCTAGAGTTCAAATACTACTGTAATTTTTTACTTGTTCATTTTTAAAGGACCTGCCATGGATCAAAGGCTGCAGTCAGATGGGGTGAGGGCACAACCTCCAACAACTGTGCCTCCCCCATCCACCCCTGCCACCCTTGCTGAAGTCATCAATGGGCTTAGGGTGGCAGTGGAACGCCAATCTGCAGCCATTGAGGCAGTCCAGGCCAGCACAGTGGAGCAAACCTCCATTTTAAGGACAATTAGCCAAGATGTCAGGGAGATGAAAGAACAACTCACTGGCCCAAGACAAGGTGAGGTGGACCAGTGCCCTGCTGTGGCTGGAACAAGCTCCAAGCAGGGTACACGATGGTCTACCCGGATCCATAAAATGAGATCTCCGGAGTCAGCTGCAAAGCGTAAACAGAAAGATTGATGATCTTGGATTATTTCCACCCAGATTTCTCCACCAACTTTTTTGATGTTTATGCCCCAAAATTTTATCTGGTTAGTGTCCCTGGAAACCATACAAGGAATATTTTGACCTTGTATCTAACCATCATATGTGCCAGACATATCTGGAGGTGATTTATAATTTGTAGGAGGTGAATGAGGGACATTTGGTGATGGCACAATAGTCACATCCCACATTTGCAAGTGTGTACCCATTCCAAATTCCTCCAGAAAATCGTGTATCGATTAATTGATTTCATTTCTGTATTGTTATTTTCTGATTTTTATTTACAAACCCATAATTTTGCCGCAAATTGTTTGTATCAAAATAAAAAAAAAATTTGAATTTCAACAACGTGGTGTGAGTTGTATTTTTAATCTTCATTTTTACCTATAAAAAAACAAAACGAGGGCCTCTCCATCTGATGCTATGGAACTACAAATCCAAGTCTGGCCTGCCACAGTATTGATAGTAAGGCATGTATTGACTCTAGAATGGCATGCTGGGATGTGCAGTTCCACACCAGCATGAAGGCAGAACAATTAAAAAAAAAAAAAAAAAAGAGTCTATTATTCCATTATTCATGAGTTTACACTTTAACTACACAATTTGGATTGTATTTGTATTATAAAAAATATGGTGTAGATAGTTAGGCCAGTAAAATATATTTGGTACCTGTAAACACATCACAATTATAAACAAGCAGAATACATTATAAATAAATTGGATTGGATAAAATAACACATGTAAACAGCAATCAATCGATCAATGCAATGAGCTGCACCTGATACTCTACTATGTGTGTATGCAACCATCGGAAGTGAAGACAACCACCAACTGCAATCATATTGCTTGCGGTAGACCCTAGGCTACCCCAAGCACTGCGAGTGCTGCTGAATGGACAATATACGGGTGACAGGTAGAGTGACGATCCGGTGTAATTATGTACACCCATAAGTTGGCGTAAGAACACCCAGCCACGCCTCTGCTAGTGCAAGCACACCCCGTTTACACTGGCTTTCCCCAGCTACAACCCACTGACGCCCCGTTCTGTCACTCAAACTACCGCTCTGGATTTATTGTTGAGAGCGAGTGATTTTTCATCACATTGACGACTTCACGCACGCGCACTGCGCTGTTGCATGTAATCAACGGGATGTGTGCGTTCGCAGCATAGCGTGTGAGTCTGAATCAGGCCCAATATGCGATCTTTTTAGTTATATTTACGATGTCATTAGACTTAATTGTTGCACAATTCATTTTGTAAAATCTTTGTTACAGTGGAGGCTCCAGGGGGGCGCAGGCCGAACCAGGTGACACTATCCAGAGCTGCTTTGCAGAGGCGTAACTAGACTTTTTGGTGACCTGTACCAGAGAGAGCAGTGGCACCCTCCCATTTCTTAAATAGGGACATGAGAGAGTGCACCTGAAAAAGGGCCATGGTCTCATGGGGAAGGGCCAGGGAAGAGATAGGGGAGGCCAGAAGATGCTGGGGATAAATAGGGACATAATATAGTGCACCTGAGAGAGAGCCATGGCCTCATGGGGAAGGGCCAGGGAAGAGATAGGGGAGGCCAGGAGATCCTGGGGATAAATAGGGACATAATATAGTGCACCTGAGAGAGGGCCATGGCCTCATGGGGAAGGGCCAGGGAAGAGATAGGGGAGGCCGGGAGATGCTGTGGATAAATAGGGACATAATATAGCGCACCTGAGAGAGGGCCATGGCCTCATGGGGAAGGGCCAGGGAAGAGATAGGGGAGGCCAGGAGATGCTGGGGATAAATAGGGACATAATATAGCGCACCTGAGAGAGGGCCATGGCCTCATGGGGAAGGGCCAGGGAAGAGATAGGGGAGGCCAGGAGATGCTGGGGATAAATAGGGACATAATATAGCGCACCTGAGAGAGGGCCATGGCCTCATGGGGAAGGGCCAGGGAAGAGATAGGAGAGGACAGGAGATGCTGGGGATAAATAGGGACATAATATAGAGCACCTGAGAGAGGGCCATGGCCTCATGGGGAAGGGCCAGGGAAGAGATAGGAGAGGACAGGAGATGCTGGGGATAAATAGGGACATAATATAGTGCACCTGAGAGAGGGCCATGGCCTCATGGGGAAGGGCCAGGGAAGAGATAGGGGAGGCCGGGAGATGCTGGGGATAAATAGGGACATAATATAGTGCACCTGAGAGAGGGCCATGGCCTCATGGGGAAGGGCCAGGGAAGAGATAGGGGAGGCCGGGAGATGCTGGGGATAAATAGGGACATAATATAGTGCACCTGAGAGAGGGCCATGGCCTCATGGGGAAGGGCCAGGGAAGAGATAGGGGAGGCCAGGAGATCCTGGGGATAAATAGGGACATAATATAGTGCACCTGAGAGAGGGCCATGGCCTCATGGGGAAGGGCCAGGGAAGAGATAGGGGAGGCCGGGAGATGCTGGGGATAAATAGGGACATAATATAGCGCACCTGAGAGAGGGCCATGGCCTCATGGGGAAGGGCCAGGGAAGAGATAGGGGAGGCCAGGAGATGCTGGGGATAAATAGGGACATAATATAGCGCACCTGAGAGAGGGCCATGGCCTCATGGGGAAGGGCCAGGGAAGAGATAGGGGAGGCCAGGAGATGCTGGGGATAAATAAGGACATAATATAGCGCACCTGAGAGAGGGCCATGGCCTCATGGGGAAGGGCCAGGGAAGAGATAGGAGAGGACAGGAGATGCTGGGGATAAATAGGGACATAATATAGCGCACCTGAGAGAGGGCCATGGCCTCAAGGGGAAGGGCCAGGGAAGAGATAGGAGAGGACGGGAGATGCTGAGGATAAATAGGGACATAATATAGCGCACCTGAGAGAGGGCCATGGCCTCATGAGGAAGGGCCAGGGAAGAGATAGGGGAGGCCGGGAGATGCTGGGGATAAATAGGGACATAATATAGTGCACCTGAGAGAGGGCCATGGCCTCATGGGGAAGGGCCAGGGAAGAGATAGGGGAGGCCGGGAGATGCTGGGGATAAATAGGGACATAATATAGTGCACCTGAGAGAGGGCCATGGCCTCATGGGGAAGGGCCAGGGAAGAGATAGGGGAGGCCAGGAGATCCTGGGGATAAATAGGGACATAATATAGTGCACCTGAGAGAGGGCCATGGCCTCATGGGGAAGGGCCAGGGAAGAGATAGGGGAGGCCAGGAGATGCTGTGGATAAATAGGGACATAATATAGTGCACCTGAGAGAGGGCCATGGCCTCATGGGGAAGGGCCAGGGAAGAGATAGGGGAGGCCAGAAGATGCTGGGGATAAATAGGGACATAATATAGCGCACCTGAGAGAGGGCCATGGCCTCATGGGGAAGGGCCAGGGAAGAGATAGGAGAGGACAGGAGATGCTGGGGATAAATAGGGACATAATATAGCGCACCTGAGAGAGGGCCATGGCCTCATGGGGAAGGGCCAGGGAAGAGATAGGGGAGGCCGGGAGATGCTGGGGATAAATAGGGACATAATATAGTGCACCTGAGAGAGGGCCATGGCCTCATGTGGAAGGGCCAGGGAAGATATAGGAGAGGCCAGGAGATGCTGGGGATAAATAGGGACATAATATAGTGCACCTGAGAGAGGGCCATGGCCTCATGGGGAAGGGCCAGGGAAGAGATAGGGGAGGCCGGGAGATGCTGGGGATAAATAGGGACATAATATAGTGCACCTGAGAGAGGGCCATGGCCTCATGGGGAAGGGCCAGGGAAGAGATAGGGGAGGCCGGGAGATGCTGGGGATAAATAGGGACATAATATAGTGCACCTGAGAGAGGGCCATGGCCTCATAGGGAAGGGCCAGGGAAGAGATAGGAGAGGCCAGGAGATACTGGGGATAAATAGGGACATAATATAGTGCACCTGAGAGAGGGCCATGGCCTCATGGGGAAGGGCCAGGGAAGAGATAGGGGAGGCCAGGAGATGCTGGGGATAAATAGGGACATAATATAGTGCACCTGAGAGAGGGCCATGGCCTCATGGGGAAGGGCCAGGGAAGAGATAAGGGAGGCCAGGAGATGCTGGGGATAAATAGGGACATAATATAGTGCACCTGAGAGAGGGCCATGGCCTCATGGGGAAGTGCCAGGGAAGAGATAGGAGAGGCCAGGAGATGCTGGGGATAAATAGAGACATAATATAGTGCACCTGAGAGAGGGCCATGGCCTCATGGGGAAGGGCCAGGGAAGAGATAGGGGAGGCCAGGAGAACCTAGGGATAAGAGAAGAGGAAGCTACAAGTGAGAATGATAATAAACAGTAAAAGTGACAGGCCCAAACAGCGCCCCCTGTCCTGCGGTGCTCTGTGCCATGGCACTGGTCACATCACCCTTGTTACGGCCCTGCTGCTTTGGTATTTTGGTGTCACCCCCTCAGTGATGAATGAAATGCGCATGCGCGAGTCATCCACGCTGTGCTGTGATGATGATGGGGGTGTTACACGCAGTGATGACCCCAAAACAGTGGGGGTGTGGCCTCATGGACACAAGGTCATGCCTTAGGCGTGCGCAAGGGGTACATGAGTGCCGCATCGGGTGTCGCCACACCTGGTGATGCCTCTGCTTTCTCAGCACCTGCAGGTGTCATAGTTGGTGTTGCTGTCTATAACCATATCTATCTAATGACTGAAGGTGCCCATACACTCTGAGATTTGGGCTATTTAGATGTTTTTTAACTAGTGGGGTGGAAATCGAATTGTGTTGGCTGGAACAGGAAATAGACGTAGTCAGAAGACAATGACGGCACCTGACTGTAAATGTGGTTATCGCCCAGCCTGATCTGGTCGTTGGGTTCAAATGGTGAAGAGTCAGCTCTTCCAAATATATGGCCAAAATATTCAAATATCTGATCTCCTGGCAGTTGGGTCAAGTGGTCAAATAGGAAAAAAGTTATTAATCTGCTGTGCAAAAGTGTATCTAGAACTTACTTACCGACATTCGGTGCAGAAGGGAAGGGAGTTCTACCTAATTACCGGAGGAATTCATCATTCCTCCTCCCCATCAGTATCTATTCCCAAAAGCTGCCATTTTTGCTATGACAGCTTTTCGGAAAATAGATCCTTTTCCCAGCCTACATCCCTGTCCTCCATCACCATCACCCACCAATGCTCTGCACTGTCAGTGCTCTCCAGGGAACTGTTCCCTGGCGGCGTATCTGGTTCCCCTCCACTGCCTGCTCCATCCACAGTTGCCGGCGTCAGCTCCGCCGCCTCCCTCCCCCACCTGCCCCCAGAACTTGTGTCCTCCGGAAGGTAGCAGGTCCCCTGACCCCCGCAGGGAACTGTTCCCCAGCAGCGTGATGGACTGCTCCCCGCAATGTTGCCCCCCCCCACTTCCCGGGAAGGTAGCAGGTCCCCTGACCCCCCACTTGTAGGAAACTTTCGCCCGGTGGTCTCCCCTCTGCTGCCCACTCCATGGACCATGGAATGTTGCCGCACTCCCCCATCCAGGATGGTAGCAGGTCCCCCGACTCCCCCCCCTTTGCAGGAAACTGTCCCCCAGTGGTCTCCCCTCCGCTGCCCGCTCCATGGAATGTTGCTGCACTTCTCCTTCCCGGATGGTAGCAGGTCCCCCAACCCCCCCTTACAGGAAACTGTCCCCTGGTGGTCTCCCCTCCGCTGCCCACTCCATGGAATGTTGCCACATTCCCCTTGCCGGATGGTAGCAGGTCTACCTGAACATGTAGGGAATTTTCTCCAACACACCCAGCAGTTCTGCACCTGCTGAGGCTCCGTGCTGTGTGCCTGCTGTAGTTTGGAGCTGGGCACCGGGGAATGGAAGCAGCAGGCTACAGGCAGGAGCTGGGGGCAGAGGGGGCTGCTTATATATATATATTTTAAATTACTATTCTATGATCTCCCGCTGCTACATGCTGCTGCTGCCGGGAAGAGTCCTCTGTTGCCCGCTGGCACTTATATAAGTGCTTTTTCAATCAAATTATCTAAGTAAATAAACAGTTAATTGCAGAAGCACTTACACTGGTGCACAGAGGGGAGACGCGTCCTGCCAGCAGCAGCATGTAGCAGCGGGGATAACACACAGACCAGCCGGAGACGGAGGGAGCTGAGGAGGACGGTGAAAGCAGGTACGTATAATGTCACTTTCCTACACAAGCTGCCGTGTAGACGGCAGCTTGTGTACACTATCGGGGGCTATACACCACCTGAGAGTGTCATATAGTAATACCATCATATTCGGATATTCTTAATTTTCGTAATTTGATGAATAGCTTCATTTCTACATCCCCATACTAATGTACTAATGTATGGGGAGTGTGGAAATTAACGCATGCGGACTTAACCAGGAGATATTATATCTCCTGCGTTAAGTGTGTTAATGAATACCAATAAAAGGTAATTAAGGAAAATGTCCTTAAAACCGTTAGTTTGGTGCCGATGAATAGGCCCCTAAGTCTCAAAAAGCTGTAAGTGACCCCCTTCACCTCTCTAGTATGGTATGAATGGTCGTACCACACTCACTTCTGTGACAGAGTAATCCTCCAATAAAGGTATCTTTTGTACGTAATTTTTCAACACCGTGTGGAAAAGGTGGAAAGGAGAAAAATATAGGCGTATCTGACTTACAGTAAGCCTTATAGGGATATGTATGTTTCAGTTTCTTTAAAGAATCCTTCGAATGGGGTCTCTCTCCTTCTTGTATCCTGAGGTATAAGGTAAAGTCCGGACCCCTATTCCCCACGGGAGACGGATATCCTGTAGTATACTTGGACTATACTTCACCGACGCGTTTCGACTGTCAGAGTCTTTTTCAGGATGCAGTGAAGTCCCAGCCAGCATCTCAGTTTACTGATATGTCCCACCAAATAACAGCCTGGCGCTAATAAACTACAATTGAATAATAGACCACAGCTGCAAACACCTATGTGTCTGTGTAACCCCAATAAAAGATCACCTGCTGATGATCCCAAACACAGATAATACACTGATGGTGTTGCGCTAATTGGATTTGTAATTCCAAATAAATACTTAACGTGGCAGAAATGAATTCAAGACACCAAATAAATGTACCATGAATTTAATAAATACACAATAAGCATATCAGTAATGGAATACAAATGACATATAACAATCACCTTAATATTGCAGGTGCAGTCTCTGAGAAGTGATGGGAGAGGAGTCACAGAGACGGAGCTTTCTTGCCAGCTCTGTCCCTACAAGCAAATTGTTGACCAACCAGGAGATCCTTCCTAATGCGTCCTATGGGCTCTATTTATTAACATTATTTTTACTAAAATAAAGTGAAAAAGGGTGTTTTCACACCCTTTTCACATTATTTTAGTTTCACCTGTAGTTACTATAGGGCAATTGGAGTAGAATTAGTAAAATTCTACTCCAACCCCTACTAGTATCACTTATTTTTAGTAAAGCAGATCGCATTTCCCATAATTGTAATGGGAAATGTGATCCGACCATAGTTACTAAAAATAAATTGTTAAAAAATACCGGGGGAAGCCCTGTGATAATAACGCCTGGAGGTGGCGTTATCCAGGGTCTCCCCCGGTTACCGGGCTCCCACTCTGCTCTAACGGGGAGAGCAGAGCCGGGAGCCGGTACCAGTAATCAGCTGTGTGGTCTAAACAGACCGCAAGCTGATTACTGTAAAAAAAAGAAAAAAAAAATGAAACATTTTTTTTTTTACTTACCTGAATCCAGGAACCGGTGATCAGGCCTCCGGTGATGGCTCCTCTCCGGTCAGCTGGTCTCCCACAGTGCACTGCTGCCCGGTCATCAGGTGATCGGGCCCCAGTGCAGTATGGGAGATCACCTGATCGGGAAGCCCGGAGAAGATCACCGGAGGCCAGGAGGATGCAGGTAAGTGTAATGAAGCGAGGGGGGGTCTTGGGGGGGTAGCGGGGGGGGGTGTCACGGGCGATTGCGGGGGCGGGGCTTAGCGCTGGGGGGGCAGCAGCGACGGTAGGTCGGCGCATGAGGGGGCTCTTAGTCGCAGTATTTTTTCTGAAAATACCGCGACTAGAGTGCGGATGGGATCCGCAGGGACAGAGCTTTATCACAAGCTCTGTCCCTGTAAGGGATTTATAGTAAATCCCTGTGATATTGCCTGAATTCGCAAAGCGAATTCACTCGGTAATATCACACTACAATCCGCATTCAATATGCGGATTGTAGTAAATAGAGCCCTATGAGTGGAATTTCAAAAGAATTTGTGAATTAGCACCCTTAGACTACTATAGAGTAATGCCATCCAGGGGCGCTGAGAGGGGGGGTGGGGACTAATTACCTGGGCCTGGCTTGCTGAAGGGGCCCGGTGGTGGCCCGGGTCCGACGACGCCCCCCTCCCTCTTATCTGACAGCAGCCTGTGGTGTATATAGTTCTCATTGCTGTCTGTAGTCCGGTGGAAGGTTACAACGGATCTTATTATTTGTTTGTTTTAGTTGGCGTATGAATCTCTAGTCTGTGTCTTTGGTTTTCTGCAGTGTTACAGTAAAGAAGCACGCTCACTCACTGTGTCCAAGTTACTAAGAAACCCTTATTGAAGTATAAGGGGCCTATACCTCAAAACTAAAATAACGATTTTAAGGACAATTTCCTTAATTACCGTTATTTTAGCATTCATGAAGAGACTTAACTCAGGAGATATCACTGATATATTATGGTTAAGTCCCCCTGCATTAATTTCCACACTCCCCATACTTTAGTACATTAGTACATTAGTATGGGGATATAGAAATTATGGTATTCATCGAATTCCAAAAATTATGTAATTTCGGAATTTGATGGAGTTACTATTTGCCACTGTGAGGTGGCGTATAGTAGGTGACACTTACCTGCTTCCAGCTGGTGAGGTCCCCCGGCGTCTTCCTCCGGCGCTCTGGTCCGTCCTCTGGCTCCTGGGGCTGTGCTGTAACGTGTTCTCCCAGCAGAGCACATTAAAGTTTAGAAAATAAAATGTTTTGTTTTTTTTTCTAAACAGTACTGTGCTCTGCTGGGAGAACACGTGACAGCACAGCAGACGGAGCCGGAGGCACTGCAGCGGGCAGGTGAGTGCGGGGACGGGGGGAGGTGAGCGGGGGGAAGGAGGGGGGGAACACAAACTTACAGCCGCTGTAGGCAGTGCTGCGCATGCGCTGGCTTTATGAATGTAATAGCGCATGCGCAGAACGGATTCCGGCTGCGGTAAGGTAGTGTAGACAGGGATAACTATCTATTTCCCGAAAAGCTGTCATCGCAAAAATGACAGCTACCGGAATAGATAGTTATGGGGAGGAGGAATGATGAATCCTCCGGTAATTAGGTAGAACTCCATGCCAGCTCTAAACCTAATTACCTCCAGAGAGTTTTAAGGTATGATGAATAGGCCCCTAAGTCACAGACTTAACACAGCCCAGCACACGCTTCTGTGTGCTGGGCTGCAGTGGGAGACTGCTCGCAGTCGCAGCAGTCTCTTGTGTCTGTGGGTGGGGGGAGTAATCACACTGATCACGTCTCCCCCTCCTGGCTTTACGCCGGGCTGAGGGGTCACAGCGCCCCCCTTCCCAGCCGCTGCAAAAAAGTTCTTGTGTTCTTTTTCCCCTGAGGGGGTGTGACCACGCCTCCCGTTATTAGGCCACGCCCCTGTTGCCATCTGGAGATGGTGTTACCCATCGGGGATTAGCATTCCAGAGCTTGGTAAATACAGCAGCACAGCGACCCCCATAGAAACCTAGGGGGCTGCATTTGTTAACGAAGATCTCTGCATAGTACGTCTGGGGGATACATAACATTTGCTCCAAGAGGAGATTCGTACTGATAGATTGCAGAGAAACTGCGTTCTGTATTGCTGTGCGTAGGAGCTCACAATGTCGGTGGTCAGAATGCCGACATTCGCAAAATGTCGACCGCAGAAGGTCGACATTGATGATGTCAAAGTGGTTAATATGTTGATATCATTAATGTTGACACATGATAAATTTCGACATTGACATGCAGAAAGCAGACATGGTCAATGTCAAGTTCATAAACATCATAGACATGTTCAATGTCGATATTATATTACATCCACCAATGATAAATACCCCAAAGTACAGTACCTTCTCCCACTGTGTAAGGACGATGAGCAGACTATAATACTGCCTGAGAAACTACACTACAAAATATAGTGTTATCTCTAATTCGCTATAATGACATTCTGCATACACAGTTCAGCTGATCAGCATCGTATAATAATTGCGCAATTTACCTGCGCTTAATGACGGCTGCATAACACTATATAATAAACCCAACAATCTTATTAACCTTAATTAAAGTAAATGTTTTCCTGTTTACTAATACAATGTCTTTGCCTTTCTTGTTGTTAAAACAAGACACTTCCTGCGGCCGCAGATTAAGCGCTGCCAAACTGTCAATCACCCAGAGCCCGGCATACACATTACATACATTGTACTTCAATCAATACCTCATTAATCACCGTCCTCCCCTGATTGTGCCACTCTCCTTCCAGGGGGCTTACGTTTGTTCCATTTGTTTCACAAAACAAACTTTATAGTTTCACAGTTCAGAGACTAATGTAACAACACACGTGTGCCGTTAGGGCCTGATTCAGAGCCGCTCGTAAGCGGCCGCTCGTTCCGAGCGATGTTTGCACAACTGCACATGCGTACGGATCGTAATACGCATGCGCGAACCAGTCAGTGCGGCCGAAAATCGTTTGTTCGCTAAATAGCGAATGCCTGCTATTTTCAGTTACATGAGGAGGCGTATGTGGGTGGTAACAGGTGAAGGTGCTTGAAAACGGGGTGTGGAGATCCGAACGCAGGCGTGCTTAAAGGTCAAAACGGGCGTTTTATGGGTGTGCATAATTAATACAGCAGCGTCATTGACCACGTCACTGGGTTATTTTATAGTCAGAACTGCTCGCATGATTGCGGTAGGAAAAACCAACCACAAGAATAGCGAGCAGTTCATACGCTGGTCGATGTACTCGATTAATCTAATAAATAGCGGACATGACGTAGGATACGAGCGGCCAGGGGGCGTATTTTTCCAAAAAACGACTGCATGTTTGGTTCGCTCGTTCAGACCTAGAGGCGTGAACAGACCGCAAAGAGAGAGTGGTTCATTTGAATAGCCAGCCCCTTTTTTCTGAACGAGCGACCGCAAATAGCGTCCGGCTCTGAATCAGGCCCTTAGTGTACTATTGGGTTATTGTTTCTAAAGAGGCCCATACAAGGTGTGTTGTTTTTTTTACACGTGCATGATTTAGATCAATCATAATGACAAATTGTGCACATCGTGTGTAGTTTCTGTGTGTATACGATGCCGATGTGCGTCCCCCCAGTCGTATAGTGGGATTGTAGATCTTACTACAAAACAGTAAGATCTACGATCTTTTGAGTACAATGTGTAATACGGGATACGTTTAAGAAGCCGGCGGCCGCAATCCCGACCGCCAGCTTCCCGAATCCTCTATCCCGCCTAGGGTTAAATGACAGGCGTCTAAAATCTAGACGCCTGTCATTTTCCTGACGCCGGGAGACAGGCACCCAGCATCCCGTTCGAAGGGATGCCGGGCGCCGTGAGCGCATAGCCGCGGGGGGGGAGGGTTAGGTTTAGGGCACCCGGGGGGGGACTTAGGGTTAGGTACCCCCCCGGGAGGGTTAGGCTAGGGGGAGGGAGGGTTAGGCTTAGGCACCCCCCCGGGGGACTTAGGTTTAGGCAGCGGGGAAGGGGGGGGTTAGGGTTAGGCACTTAGAGGGCGGAGGTTAGGGTTAGGCACCCCTAAGGAGTGTTAGAGTTAGGGGGGGCTGGTTAGGTTAGTTTATACTTACCTTAGGGACGATCGGGATTTCCAGCGCTGTCGGGCTTCCGCTGCCGGGCTCTTCTGTTTTGTCGGGCTTCCGCAGCCGGAAATCGAACTGCCGGTCATGCGGCAGCCGGGATCCCATACCGAATGCGTGTAATACACTTCTCTGCATCTTATCCTATGATCGTAGCGATCAATCGTACAGCATTTCACCACATCGTATGAAGAATTTCAAGGGAAGAATTTCAAGGGCAATCGTACAACACATCTTACCAACTTATCATTGCACGTGTATGGGGGCCTTAACTGTTAAAAACTAGAGATGTGCGTGGACCCTGTGTTTTAGTTTTGGTTCTAATTCATCATCCTGTTTTGGTTTTGGTTTTTGGAAAAACTATCCTCAAGTGTTTTGGTTCGGATTCGGTTTTGAATTCCTTAAAAATCTATGAAAATCTATAAAACAGCTGGTAATTTGGACCTGTTTATGTGTAATCCAAAACCGTTTTTTAAATCCAAATTCTGAACCAGGCTTGCCTACCGTCCCGATTTGGCCGGGAGCCTCCCGAATATTAGGTGCCGCTCCCGACCTCCTGGAAAGGCAGGCAAGCCTCCCACCTGCCGCATACCCCCCTTCGACTACTACTAAATAACCCCACAGCGGAGGGGGCGGTTGAATCGCGTCATCGTGGCCCCGCCCCCTGCTTCACAATAACGTTATTGTCGCCATTGTGAAGAGGGGGCGGTGCCATGATGACATGGTTGCACGCCCCCATCCCAATGCTGAATCATTAACCGGCCACGCCCCCTGCTGTGCGCAGACATTCAACTCCCTCCAGGAAGGGACTGAACTGAACAGGGACTAGTATGGGGACAGTAATCATTATTTTCGGAGCTTGACTGCGGGAGTATTCGCCATTTTCAGATGGCATTTGCTCTTGCAACCGGGAATGTCCTGGGGTGGGAAGAGGGATCCATTCGGATCCTTCCACCCCTATCAAGCTTATTCCCCAATGCCAGTGCTCTTGAGCGCCTGCGCGAACTCTAGGTCACGCAGACGCACTGGCTTCACTGCTCCGATAGGTTCGGGGAGACATCTGATTTTTGGATCAGCTCTCTCCACGCCAGAGCAATGATGAATCGCTCCAGCTCTCACCACAAGTTGAAATGTTAATTATCGGAGTCCACTCGGACCCAGATAATTAACATAATGAATGGAGCCCCAAATGATTGTATTCCATTTTAGTAAGTACGTTGAATAACTAGATTTGCAGATGAATTGTCCATCACAACCACAAGGTGGCAGTATATCACTCTATATATAGAATTGTGTGGCTGAATCCAAAAGTTGTGTCAGGCTTTATTAGAAACATTATATACATCTTTATACAGAGTCTTTTTGAATCTTTCCCAAAAAGAATAAATGTGAACTTTAGTTTATTCCATAATAATCTATTTACTATATTTATAGTTTTTCGTAATTCTCATTAGCGTCTGTGAATTTAGTTTTGAAAAGTCAATAATTCTTAAGAAACAAGAAGCGCTAAGGGCCAGTTTCAGAGCTCCACGCAATGCTAATGTTCCCGCAGTTTAGCGATCACTTGCTGCTACGCATTCGCAAAATATTCTGAAAATCCCTACGGTGCCTGCGTTACCCGGTGTGTATGCGCATGTTCAGCCAGAGAAACTGCACCTTCCCTAGGGCTGGCGCAAATGTCGATGGTGTGCGCCATAATGCGGCAATAGTGGATTGTTCAGAACCACCGGCGGTGTTGTAGCGCGCACGGCACTGACCGCCAAATCTTTACTGTGGTTGTAGCTTAATATTTACACTGTATTTTGAGATGCTGACACCAAGTTTCAAAGGGAGCGATTCAATCCAAAGCGATATTTGGTCGGGCTAAAGGATTTCTTCTCGCACCCTCCTGGGAATGCGAGGAGAAATCCGACAAAAGTGACGGCCGCGTGTCTGTTTTCTGGTGTACCGCGGCACTAACAGCCACGCATCCGCCGCTTTAGTTGGAGAATGGCAATTCTTGCGACATACACCCAGGTTACGTTGCGAGAATCGGTATTCTCCGATTTAACAGCGCGCTGAGTTGAATAGCTCCCTCCCGGGGCTATTGAACATCGCATTGAATTAAATCGCCCTCTATGATTCAACTCCAAATACACACGTAAGGCTGCAATATTACAGCCATAGGCTTATAGCTGAGTGCCTGATTCAGACCCGCTCGCGAGCGCTCGCAAGCGGGCCGATGTTGCCCAAGTGCGCATGCACACGACGGAGGCGGCTCCGTCGTGCGCATGCGCAAGACCCGAATAACGACGGCCAAGCCGTCGTTATGGGTCTCGCACCAAAGGGGGCATGCTGTTGATGGTGATTGACAGCACGCCCCCTTTGGTGGGCGTGCTGGGGGCGTGGCTGCCCAGACGGAGGCGTTCCATGGGAACGCCTACCGTCTGGGGCCGGCCCCACTGATACCACTAGTGATGTCAGTGGGAGTGCTTTTGGCTCTGATAGAGCCAAAAGCACTCCGGGGCTTTCGTCAGCGAGACCCTACCGCAAGGGTCTCGTCGCAAGCCCGATGGTCGCAATGGTCTTGACTATCGCGACCATCATTTTGGCCGCTCGCTATAGCTGTGGGTGGTCACCCACAGCTATGCGAGCGTCCAAGAGGCCGCTCCAAAATGGAGGAGGGACGGCCCTGATTCAGAGCGAGCGCTCTGTCAGAGCGTCCGGCTCTGAATCAGGGCCTGAGTTCGGCTCCTCCTCTAAATACAAAGTGACCAAAAAGTTGGTTTCTCTATCTTCTACATTTGCAATCCCCCAATTCCTGTACTATCCCCTGTCTTGCTGGTTTATCGGTGTCACTGCTGGTGACAAGTTCACCTACTGTATGGGCTAAACCTCAGCAGCCAATCAGATCTCTGCGTACATTATTCAACTGCCAGAGAACCAATTGCTGATTGGTTGCTCTGTATATTTCACATGTATGTTGTATTTGTATATCATTTCCTGTTTCCTGATAAGTATCATTATCTGACAACAATTCCTATTTTCCTGGAACAGTAATGAATTTTGGTGACAGAAAGAGGCTCATACTGTCAGTTAAAGGGGCACAGTCCAGGCTGAACTGGGAGTAGATTTGGTGGACGGGGTGCCTACGTGGAATTTCCAGTTGGGAATGTTGTGACGTATGAAATATCCATTAGAATGTACAACCTATGACCAGCAGTGGTGAGAGGGGTAGACAGACATAAACCACCTGCAAAGAGGTGTCACCATGCCCCCAAGATAACTTACCCACACCCAGGAGCCCAGCATTTGCAACAGGGTTTGACTTTGACCCCATACATTTGCCCATGACCCCCCCACCCCCCCATTTCCTAGCCACGTGCTGGGACACAAAACTTCTCATGGTGGCTCTCTGCCTAGAATAATCTGATAAACATCAAAGCATCATAAACTATACGATATAAATAAGCAAAAAATGCCTTATTGCGGTGGTTCCCAAACTTTTTGAAATCGCGGCGCCCTAGTCTTCAGCATTTTTTCCACGGCACCCCTGGGCCAATAGTTTCTTACTGAGAAATTCAGAAAAAATAAAATGAAGTAAATTGTGGTTATATGTCACCGTTAGGGTCCGTATGTGCTGGGTGACAGAGCTGTGCTTCTTTTTGTCCACATGTTCTTTGATAGGCAAAACCGGTGCTAATGGCAGCCAACCACATTGACTGACTAAAATCCATTTAATTTGGTACTGGGCCACCCAACCCCAGACACACCTGCAAGTGTCCTGGGGCACCCCAGCGGGGAGGCAATCGGGAAGCCGACTGCCTAAATGCCGGCAGCCGGCTTCCCGACTGCCTTATCCCGGCAAGGGTGAAATGCCGGGCGCCTAGATGTAGACGCCCGCATTTCCCCGACGCCGGGAGACCGGCGCCCGGCATCACGATCGTAGTGATGCCGGGCGCCGCGAGCGGACAGCCGCGGGGGGGTTAGGTTTAGAGCTCCCGGGGGGGACTTAGGGGTAGGTACCCCCCGGGAGGGTTAGGGTTAGGCTAGGGGGAGGGAGGGTTAGGGTTAGGCACCCCCGGGGGGGACTTAGGTTTAGGCAGCGGGGAAGGGGGTGGTTAGGGTTAGGCACCCCCCCGGGAGGGTTAGGGTTAGGCTAGGGGGAGGGAGGGTTAGGGTTAGGCACCCCCGAGGGGGACTTAGGGTTAGGCACCCCCCCGGGGGACTTAGGTTTAGGTAGCGGGGAAGGGGGTGGTTAGGGTTAGGCACTTAGAGGGGGGATTAGGGTTAGGCACTTGGGGGGGAAGTTAGGGTTAGGCACCCCGAAGGAGGGTTAGGGTTAGGGGGGTTAGGAGGGTTAGGTTAGTGGATACTTACCTATCCACGATCGGGATTTCCAGCACTGTCGGGCTTCCGCTGCGTCACACTCTGCTCCTGTCGGGCTGCCGCTGACGGGAATTCCCCCCAGCGTACCACGGCACACAGTTTGGGATCCGCTGCCTTATTGTATATTGATTATAAAAAATTTCAACCTCATCTCATATTTAACTTTGCACCACACATTACAAAAATACCCTGATTGTCCCCTTTGAGGCCCATGGCTGCTGGGAGAGGAACGCCAGCATTACATTCCCGAGTATGAGCTAAGATTGATCTCGGAGGTCAATCCCCATCGGATCCATCTTGTTTTATAATTTGTTTTACAGCCAAACACTGAAATATTGTACACTAGTCTGTGATTAATCTCACCCTTAACATCGCACCAGTGACCCCGCAGAGTAAGTGCAGCGGATATAAGGGAACGGATCTTTTCCAAGAGGCTCAATCCATCGAGGACCTTTACGCTCAAATTCTCTGGCACATGTCTGGGAGCGTTTGGCAGAACCCAGATTAATTAAAGAGAACAGTTCTCGCTGCGGCCGGCAAACAGTGCAATATGTGTATTATCGCCTGGTGTTGATTTATGTCATACTCATTCGCATTACACCTTTCCATGTGATTTACAGGGGTTCTGCCGTCCTGCAATATATCAGATAGATTAGATGTGAGAGAGGAAATGGATAAATTATAAATAATTCCCCATTACAGCAGTTTAAGATGGACCAGGCCCTGCTTTGTGCGTTTTCAAGATGGCCTTTGTGCCTATAGTTATATTTGATTTAGTTTTGTTAAGTGCAATTTTATTCTGTACAGCAAAAAGACTTTTATAATATGATTTTGAAAAAAAATGTTTTTAAATGTAGATTGCTTTATGGGCCTGATTCAGCACGGATCGCAATTGCAACAGTGTATGCAGTCGGACGATTGTTGCGTACTGGGCATGCGTATCCACCGCAGTGCGCGTGCGTCTTATAGCATTGCGATTGCACTGCGATCACCTACGCAGATACAAAGCCATCGCAGAGCGAGTGACATGAGGACAGCGTTTGGGGCGGTGACGGGGGGGGGGTGGTAGAAGAAACGCAGGCGTGCCAGTCCGTTTGAACGCTGTTGCATGAGTGCGCATAAATTAGCGACTGTGTCGGCATATGCAGTTTGTGTACTCACTGTGTACGACGAGGTTAACAATTCCTGAGTAAGGTCAGACCTGCTGTAATTGTGCGTGAGGGGCCGATGTTACTCGATGTCACCGATGTATATGCAGGAGTGCAAGGTAAGATAGCGGTAGTGGGAGGTATTAGGCGTCTCAATCCTGGCTGTGCCAGAGCATTCATTAGCATATTTTCACAGCAGACCTGCGTGCATAATTTCAGCCGCGATCGCAATAGCGATCTGTGTTTAATCAGGCAGTCTATACCAATGCAGCTTGTTTCTTCAAAAATGTATTGCGCAGAAGCTAGCACTCTATTTATTGGTATGTTCAGAGCCCCCGGGGCATTTTGCAGACTCCGGTACTATGAAGGGGGTGTGGCCTAGCATGGGTGGCATACTGTAGATAGACTGCTCTGAAAATTAATTACTGTTAACATTATGGGCCTGTTTGAGAAACTGTCCTGGACTTGTATCCACCTGTAACAATATTACTATATTATTATTATTAACCCCGCATCCACCACCACCAGGGATGCTGGGAATAGCCCTGGGCTTTCAGGCTAGGGTTGGTTGTTGCTCGAGAGTAGAGACCCTATTTTTTTATTTTTATCCCCACTTTCCAAGGAATTCCAGCACTGGGCTGACCAGTTTGGGACTGGTTAATGTGATGGCAGAGAGAGCCATGCTGAGTCTCCCTATTATGGCATTTATTCCCCCAGCTGATTCATCACAGTGCTGGTTATAGGAGAATAGGGAGAACCCCACGTCATTTTTTTCCCCTCTTTTCCAATGAGAGGTACGGGGCTGGTTCCTGATTGGGGGATGGGAGGTGGCCTATGCATTTTTATTTTGCTTTTTAACCTAACAAAGCCTGCACAGATCATACTGCCCACGCCATTTTCCCGGTGACCTGCACAGGTGTCCAGAGTCTACTGCTGCTGGCCGCTGGGGAGAGAGTAGGGGGCCCCAGACGGGGAATGCATGCGGGCCTCCTCCACTCATAATAAGCCCCTAGATATATTGTTTGGGTGTGTTTGGCAGTCGGTCCTTGGTAAATCTGCTCATTCTAGTCTTCTCTATGTGGAAGAATCAATTGTTGGTCCCATGTTCTAAAGTAATTTGGTTGTTTTGCAGAACAAACAGAAAAATTACCAACAACCCAAAACCAACCGCTAAGTGTGATTCAAATTTGGCTAATTTAGAGAGGGTCATCAACGTTGCTACTGAGGACCACTTTCTCAGAGATCTGATGAAGAATGCTTTAGTCCCTGCCGTTTATTTTTCCAGTGAATTGTTGAGCAATTGTCTTTGCCTAACCCTCCATGGCTTCTATTGCAGGAAAGAGATATCCGATGTTGTTATGATGCTCATGTTCTGTGCCCTGTGATGGATGACAGTCTTGAGGAGGGAATGTAGAAGCAGTGTGCTTCTGCGCTGCCTCCCTCCAGCGTCTGACAGGTCGGACTGACTGAAACGGTGGTCACTAGGATCTGCCAGAGCTTAGCTAGAGAGGTCCTACCTCTGACATGTGCTCCTGCACTGCCTCCCTCCAGCATCTGACAGGTAGGACTGACTGAGACGGTAGTCACTAGGATCTGCCAGAGCTCAGCTAGAGGGGTCCGACCTCTGACTTGTGCTTCTGCGCTACCTCCCTCCAGCGTCTGACAGGTAGGAGTGAGCCTGCGGCCACTAGGACCTTTCGGAGCTCAGCTAGAGAGGTCCGACCTCTGACATGTGCTCCTGCGCTGCCTCCCTCCAGTATCTGACAGGTTGGACTGAGCCCGCGGCCACTAGGACCTTGCGTAGCTCATCTAGAGAGGTCCGACCTCTTACATGTGCTCCTGCGCTGCCTCCCTCCAGCATCTGACAGGTTGGACTGAGCCCGTGGCCACTAGGACCTTTCGGAGCTCAGCTAGAGAGGTCCGACCTCTTACATGTGCTCCTGTGCTGCCTCCCTCCAGCATCTGACAGGTAGGACTGAGCCTGCAATCACTAGGACCTGTCGGAGCTCAGCTAGAGAAATCTGACCTCTGACATGTGCTCCTGTGTTGCCTCCCTCCAGCATCTGACAGAGACAGTGGTCACTAGGACCTGCCAGAGCTTAGCTAGAGAGGTCCTACCTCTGACATGTGCTTCTGCGCTACCTCCCTCCAGCGTCTGACAGGTAGGAGTGAGCCTGCGGCCACTAGGACCTTTCGGAGCTCAGCTAGAGAGGTCCGACCTCTGACATGTGCTCCTGCGCTGCCTCCCTCCAGTATCTGACAGGTTGGACTGAGCCCGCGGCCACTAGGACCTTGCGTAGCTCATCTAGAGAGGTCCGACCTCTTACATGTGCTCCTGCGCTGCCTCCCTCCAGCATCTGACAGGTTGGACTGAGCCCGTGGCCACTAGGACCTTTCGGAGCTCAGCTAGAGAGGTCCGACCTCTTACTTGTGCTCCTGTGCTGCCTCCCTCCAGCATCTGACAGGTAGGACTGAGCCTGCAATCACTAGGACCTGTCGGAGCTCAGCTAGAGAAATCTGACCTCTGACATGTGCTCCTGTGTTGCCTCCCTCCAGCATCTGACAGAGACAGTGGTCACTAGGACCTGCCAGAGCTTAGCTAGAGAGGTCCTACCTCTGACATGTGCTCCTGCACTGCCTCCCACCAGCATCTGACACATAGGACTGAGCTAATCTGCATACTGCTGTTACATCTGTGATATCCATGTGTCATCTGCCACTTGTTGGTTTATCTGATCCAATAAACCTAAGAACTGGTTAGTGTGAGGATACCAGTTGACCTGGGTATCCTGGGGTTCAGGGAACACACAGCGGAGCGGGTTATAATGAAGACAAGATGAGCTTTATTCACGGAGATGCAAAAATTCACCAAATACCAAGCAGGGTTATATCCGTAAAGTCCACTCCGAGTTCAGCAAAGTCTTTTCAGTTGTATCAGGGCACACAGAGCTGCTGTATATCTCCTCCCTACCTGGCCAGCAATGACAGCTGTAGCAGGGCACACAGAGCTGCTGTATATTCTCATCCCCACCTGATCAGCAATGACAGCTGTAGCAGGGCACACAGAGCTGCTGTATATCTCCTCCCTACCTGGCCAGCAATGACAGCTGTAGCAGGGCACACAGAGCTGCTGTATATCCTCCCTGCCTTGCCAGCAATGACAGCTGTAGCAGGGCACACAGAGCTGCTGTATATCTCCTCCCTACCTGGCCAGCAATGACAGCTGTAGCAGGGCACACAGAGCTGCTGTATATCTCTTCCCCACCTGATCAGCAATGACAGCTGTAGCAGGACACACAGAGCTGCTGTATATCTCCTCCCTACCAGGCCAGCAATGACAGCTATAGCAGGGCGCCCAGAGCTGCTCTATATCTCCTTCCTACCTGGCCAGCAATGACAGCTGTAGCTCATAACAACCTTCTGCTTCTTACTCTTGCCCCCAGCATCTCACCACAGCATCATATATCTCACCACAGGCCCCTGCTTATCACTCCTGCTGGCTGGGGCTTGGCCACTGGGATGTGCTGGTAAGGGCAGGAGGATCATGGATAAGAGATTTGTATTGCAGCGACTGTAAGCATTATCAGCAGCATGTCCCCAGGGCTGGGGCCCCTGTGCATATTATTTCCACAGCCTCCATGCGCACCCTTGTCTGGCTGCTGAACATGGCGATGAGCAATGTCCTCTTTGAACAATGCACCCTGTATTTCCTGGGCTTCTTGTTGATCTTCCTCACCGCGATGCTTTTGCCCTAGAACAGCACTGACTTTCATGGGAGGTTCCTCCTGTTCACTGAGGGCGTGTGGCTGAGTGAGAACCTCATGCTTGAGAGGGAGCACATTTCATGCTGTAGGAGTGGTGGCCATAGTCCACCTACAGGTTCAGCGTAGGGATAGACATTGGAGTCCGATGGTAACTAACCATCAATGTTTTTGTTCTGATGGTAGTGTTTTTACTATTCAATGGTGGCGGTCCAATGGTTACCACCATCAAATAGAAGTCATTTGATGGTGTTCCAATGGTTGTTTGTTTTTAATAAATTCCTGATAGCTATGCCTCTGGCTCCTTCCTGGCTACTCTGACTGCATCAAGGCATCTTCATGGGTTCGTTAGATGCTCTCTCTCACTCTCTGCTTAGTCCATGACCCCCCCCCCTCTCTAGGCTGCTGCTGTGCAACATGGTGCATTGCTAGCCCTGATTGGCTCTCACTTTGGGGTTTCAGCACAACTGACAGCTACCATCTTTCAGCTTGATTTGAGATAGTTACACTATGACATATATTATACTGTGACATATATTACACTATGACATATATTACACTGACATATTATGCTAGGACATATATTACACTAAGACATATATTACACTGTGACATATATTACACTATGACATATATTACACTGACATATTATGCTAGGACATATATTACACTATGACATATATTACACTGACCTATTATGCTAGGACATATATTACACTATGACATATATTACACTGTGACATATATTATGCTAGGACATATATTACACTGACATATATTATGCTATGACTTATAATACACTATGACATATATTACACTGTGACATATATTATGCTAGGACTTATATTACACTATGACATATATTACACTGACATATATTATGCTATGACTTATATTACACTATGACATATATTACACTGTGACATATATTATGCTAGGACATATATTACACTATGACATATATTACACTGTGACATATATTATGCTAGGACATATATTACACTGACATATATTACAGTATGACATATGTTATGCTAGGACATATTACACTATAACATATATTTCACTATGACATATATTACACTGTGACATATATTATGCTAGGACATTCTGAGCAGTGCAGACACCCGACGTGGGACCACGGACAGGTAAGTCTAAAATAATATGGGTGCAGTGTGTGCGGTGCGGGTCCCCCCTGGACCCGGGGGGCCCGTGTGCCCTGCACACACACTGCACCCATTATATATACGCCACTGAATCTATATTAATGTTTGTGCCACAGCTGTATTCTGTAGCTGTTTCTTTATTCACACGGTAGAGTCAGCCATCACCTCCTATATTATTAGTGCTACTTTGTGCAAACGTCTGATACTGTTATTTTTTTCCATTTATCGACAACGACAGAAGCTTCATAGCTGCTGATTTGGGGCCCTAATTCTCTACAATTCTGCTTATACGCACGTAGCGCAGGTGCTAATGTCAGCGGGGATATGTAAATGTTTGCATTCACATTGCGATCGCAGCCTGACATAAGGACGCCTACTTCCCCTTACTCACATCCGTATACTAGGGCAACATATGGCCACGCACGCTATCAGTGCTATGACTGCTTATGGCCGCGCACGCTATCAGTGCTATGACTGATTATGGCCGCGCACGCTATCAGCGCTATGGCTGCTTCTGGCCGCCACGCTATCAGCGCTATGGCTGCTTATGGCCACGCACGCTATCAGGGCTATGGCTGCTTATGGCCACGCACGCTATCAGTGCTATGGCTGCTTATGGCCGCGCACGCTATCAGTGCTATGGATGCTTATGGCCACGCACGCTACCACTGCTATGGCTTCTTATGGCCACGCACGCTATCAGTGCTATGGCTGCTTATGGCCGCGCACGCTATCAGTGATATAGCTGCTTATGGCCACGCACGCTATCAGTGCTATGGCTGCTTATGGCCATGCACGCTATCAGTGCTATGGCTGCTTATGGCCACGCACGCTATCAGTGCTATGGCTGCTTATGGCCGCGCACGCTATCAGTCCTATAGCTGCCTATGGCCGCGCACGCTATCAGTGCTATGGCTGCTTATAGCCGCGCACGCTATCAGTGCTATGGATGCTTATGGCCGCGCACGCTATCAGTGCTATGGCTGCTTATGGCCACGCACGCTATCAGTGCTATGGCTGCTTATGGCCATGCACGCTATCAGTGCTATGGCTGCTTATGGCAATGCATGCTATCAGTGCTATGGCTGCTTATGGCCGCGCACGCTATCAGTGCTATGGATGCTTATGGCCACGCACGCTATCACTGCTATGGCTTCTTATGGCCACGCACGCTATCAGTGCTATGGCTGCTTATGGCCGCGCACGCTATCAGTGCTATAGCTGCTTATGGCCACGCACGCTATCAGTGCTATGGCTGCTTATGGCCACGCACACTATCAGTGCTATGGCTGCTTATGGCCGCGCACGCTATCAGTGCTATAGCTGCTTATGGCCGCGCACGCTATCAGTGCTATGGCTGCTTATAGCCGCGCACGCTATCGGTGCTATGGCTACTTATGGCCATGCTCAGTGCTATAGCTGCTTATGGCCACCCACGCTATCAGTGCTATGGCTGCTTATGGCCACGCACACTATCAGTGCTATAGCTGCATATGGCCGCCACGCTATCAGTGCTATGGCTGCTTATGGCCGCGCACGCTATCGGTGCTATGGCTGCTTATGGCCACGCACGCTATCGGTGCTATGGCTACTTATGGCCATGCACGCTATCGGTGCTATGGCTGCTTATGGCCATGCACGCTGTCAGTGCTATGGCTACTTATGGCCACGCACGCTATCGGTGTGCTATGCGCTATCAGCGCTATGGCTGCTTATGGCCACGCACGCTATCTGTGCAATGCGCTATCAGCGCTATGGCTGCTTATGGCCACGCACGCTATCAGTGCTACGGCTGCTTATGGCCACGCACGCTATCAGTGCAATGGCTGCTTATGGCCACGCACGCTATCAGTGCTACGGCTGCTTAAGGCCACGCGCAATATCAGTGCTAAGGCTGCTTATGGCCGCGCACGCTATCGGTGCTATGGCTGCTTATGGCCACGCACGCTATCGGTGCTATAGCTGCTTATGGCCACGCACGCTGTCGGTGCTATGGCTGCTTATGGCCACGCACGCTATCAGCACTATGGCTGCTTATGGCCACGCACGCTATCAGTGCTATGACTGCTTATGGCCGCGCACGCTATCAGTGCTCTGGCTGCTTATGGCCGCGCACTCTATCAGTGCCATGGCTGCTTATGGCCACGCACGCTCTCAGTGCCATGGCTGCTTATGGCCGCGCACGCTATCAGTGCCATGGCTGCTTATGGCCGCGCACGCTATCAGTGCCATGGCTTCTTATGGCCGCGCACGCTATCAGTGCTATGACTGCTTATGGCCACGCACGCTATCGGTGCTATGGCTGCAAATTGCCACGCACGCTATCAGTGCTAAGGCTGCTTATGGCCATGCATGCTATCAATGCTATGGCTGCTTATGGCCACGCATGCTATCGGTGCTATGCGCTATCAGAGCAATGGCTGCATATGGCCACGCACGCTATCAGTGCTATGGCTGCTTATTGCCACGCACGCTATCAGTGCTATGGCTGCTTATGGCCACGCACGCTATCAGTGCTATGGCTGTTTATGGCCACGCACGCTATTAGTGCTATGGCTGCTTATGGCCACGCACGCTACCAGTGCTATGGCTGCTTATGGCTACGCACGCTATCAGTAGTATGGCTGCTTATGGCCATGCAAGCTATCAGTACTATGGCTGCTTATGGCCGCGCACGCTATCAGTACTATGGCTGCTCATGGCCGCGCACGCTATCAGTGCTATGGCTGCTTAAGGCCGCGCACGCTATCAGTGCTATGGCTGCTTATGGCCGCGCACGCTATCAGTACTATGGCTGCTTATGGCCGCGCACGCTATCAGTACTATGGCTGCTTATGGCCACGCGCGCTATCAGTGCTATGGCTGCTTATGGCCACGCACGCTCTCAGTGCTATGGCTGCGCACGCTATCAGTGCTATGGCTGCTTATGGCCACGCACGCTCTCAGTGCTATGTCTGCGCACGCTATCAGTGCTATGGCTGCTTATGGCCGCGCACGCTATCAGTGCTATGGCTGCTTATGGCCGCGCACGCTATCAGTGCTATGACTGCTTATGGCCGCGCACGGTATTGGTGCTATGGCTGCTTATGGCCACACATGCTATCGGTGCTATGACTGCTTATGGCCACGCACGCTATCAGTGCTATGGCTGCTTATGGCCACGCACGCTATCAGTGCTATGGCTGCTTATGGCCACGCACGCAATCGGTGCTATGCGCTATCAACGCTATGGCTGCTTATGGCCACGCACGCTATCGGTGCTATGGCTGCTTATGGCCACGCACGCTATCAGTACAATGACTGCTTATGGCCGCGCATGCAATCAGTGCTATGGCTGCTTATGGCCACGTACGCTAACAGTGCTATGGCTGCTTATGGCCGGGCACGCTATCAGTGCTATGGCTGCTTCTGGCCGCGCACGCTATCAGTGCTATGGCTGCTTCTGGCCGCGCACACTATCAGTGCTATGGCTGCTTCTGGCCGCGCATGCTATCAGTGCTATGGCTGCTTATGGCCGCGCACGCTATCAGTGCTATGGCTGCTTATGGCCGCGCATGCTCTAAGTGCTATGGCTGCTTATGGCCACGCTCGCTATCAGTGCCATGGCTGCTTATGGCCGCGCACGCTATCAGTGCCATGGCTTCTTATGGCCGTGCACGCTATCAGTGCTATGACTGTTTATGGCCGCGCACGCTATCGGTGCTATGCGCTATCAGCGCTATGGCTGCTTATGGCCACGCATGCTATCGGTGCTATGCGCTATCAGCGCTATGGCTGCTTATGGCCACGCACGCTATCAGTGCTATGGCTGCTTATGGCCACGCACGCTATCAGTGCTATTGCTGCTTATGGCCGCGCACGCTATCAGTGCTATGGCTGCTTATGGCCACGCACGCTATCGGCGCTATGGCTGCTTATGGCCACGCACACTATCGGCGCTATGGCTGCTTATGGCCACGCACGTTATCGGTGCTCTGGTTGTTTATGGCCGCGAACGCTAGGTGCTCTGGCTGCTTATGGCCGCGCACGCTTTCAGTGCTATGGCTGCTTATGGCCGCGCACGCTCTCAGTGCCATGGCTGCTTATGGCCACGCTATCAGTGCTATGGCTGTTTATGGCCACGCACGCTATCAGTGCTATGGCTGCTTATGGCCACGCACGCTATCAGTGCTATGGCTGCTTATGACCACGCACGCTATCAGTAGTATGGCTGCTTATGGCCACGCAAGCTATCAGTACTATGGCTGCTTATGGCCGCGCATGCTATCAGTACTATGGCTGCTTATGGCCGCGCACGCTATCAGTGCTATGGCTGCTTAAGGCCGTGCACGCTATCAGCGCATGCTATCAGTGCTATGACTGCTTGTGGCCGCGCATGCTATTGGTGCTATGGCTGCTTATAGCCGCGCACGCTATCGGTGCTATGACTGCTTATGGCCACGCACGCTATCAGTGCTATGTCTGCCTATGGCCTCGCACACTATCAGTGCTATGGCTGCTTATGGCCACGCATGCAATCGGTGCTATGCGCTATCAGCGCTATGGCTGCTTATGGCCACGCACGCTATCAGTGCTATGGCTGCTTATGGCCACGCACGCTATCAGTACTATGGCTGCTTATGGCCGCGCACGCAATCAGTGCTATGGCTGCTTATGGCCACGCACGCTAACAGTGCTACGGCTGCTTATGGCCAAGCACGCTGTCAGTGCTACGGCTGATTATGGCCACGCACGCTATCAGTGCTACGGCTGCTTATGGCCACGCACGCTATCAGTGCTATGGCTGCTTATGGCCACGCCCACTATCAGTGCTATGGCTGCTTATGGCCTCGCACGCTATCAGTGCTATGGCTGCTTAATGGCCACGCACGCTTTCAGTGCTATGGCTGCTTATGGCCACGCACGCTATCAGTAGTATGGCTGCTTATGGCCACGCACGCTATCAGTACTATGGCTGCTTATGGCCATGCACGCTATCAGTGCTATGGCTGCTTATGGCCACGCACGCTATCGGTGCTATGCGCTATCAGCACTATGGCTGCTTATGGCCACGCACGCTGTCAGTGCTATGGCTGCTTATGGCCACGCACGCTATCAGTACGGGTGCTTACGGCCACGCATGCTGTCAGTGCTACGGCTGCTTCTGGCAGCGCACGCTCTAAGCGCTATGGCTGCTTATGGCCACGCACGCTATCAGTGCCATGGCTGCTTATGGCCGCGCACGCTATCAGTGCTATGCGCTATCAGCGCTATGGTTGCTTATGGCCACGCACGCTGTCAGTGCTATGGCTGCTTATGGCCACGCACGCTATCAGTACTACGGCTGCTTATGGCCACGCACGCTGTCAGTGCTATGGCTGCTTAATGGCCACGCACGCTTTCAGTGCTATGGCTGCTTATGGCCATGCACGCTATCAGTAGTATGGCTGCTTATGGCCACGCACGCTATCAGTGCTATGGCTGCTTATGGCCACGCATGCTATCAGTGCTATGGCTGCTTAATGGCCACGCACGCTTTCAGTGCTATGGCTGCTTATGGCCATGCATGCTATCAGTAGTATGGCTGCTTATGGCCACGCCCGCTATCAGTACTATGGCTGCTTATGGCCATGCACGCTATCAGTGCTATGGCTGCTTATGGCCACGCACACTATCGGTGCTATGCGCTATCAGCGCTATGGCTGCTTAAGGCCTCGCACGCTATCGGTGCTATGCGCTATCAGCACTAAGGCTGCTTATGGCCACGCACGCTATCAGTGCTATGGCCTCTCATGGCCACGCATGCTATCAGTATTATGGCTGCTTATGGCCATGCACGCTATCAGTGCTATGGCTGCTTATGGCCGCGTACGCTATCAGTGCTACGGCTGCTTATGGCCACGCACGCTATGAGTGCTACGGCTGCTTATGGCCATGCACGCTATCTGTGCTATGGTTGCTTATGGCCACGCACGCTATCGGTGCTATGGCTGCTTATGGCCACGCACGCTATCGGTGCTATGGCTGCTTATGGCCACGCACGCTATCGGTGCTATGGCTGCTTATGGCCGCGCACGCTATCGGTGCTATGGCTGCTTAAGGCCGTGCACGCTAACGGTGCTATGGCTGCTTCTGGCCGCGCACGCTATCGGTGCTATGGCTGCTTCTGGCCGCGCACGCTATCGGTGCTATGGCTGCTTCTGGCCGCGCACGCTACCGGTGCTATGGCTGCTTCTGGCCGCACACGCTACCGGTGCTATGGCTGCTTCTGGCCGCGCACGCTATCGGTGCTATGGCTGCTTCTGGCCGCGCACGCTATCGGTGCTATGGCTGCTTATGGCCGCGCACACTCTCGGTGTTATGGCTGCTTATGGCCGCGCACGCTATCAGTGCTATGGCTGCTTATGGCCGCGCACGCTATCAGTGCTATGGCCGCTTATGGCTATGCATGCTATCAGTATTATGGCTGCTTATGGCCACTCACGCTATCAGTACTATGGCTGCTTATGGCCACGCACGCTATCAGTGCTATGGCTGCTTATGGACATGCACGCTATCAGTACTATGGCTGCTTATGGCCATGCACGCTATCAGTGCTATGGCTGCTTATGTCCACGCACGCTATCGGTGCTATGCGCTATCAGCGCTATGGCTTCTTATGGCCATGCACGCTATCGGTGCTATGCGCTATCAGCACGGCTGCTTATGGCCGCGCACGCTATCATTGCTACGGCTGCTTATGGCCACGCACGCTATCTGTGCTATGGCTGCTTATGGCCACGCACGCTATCTGTGCTATGGCTGCTTATGGCCACGCACGCTATCGGTGCTATGGCTGCTTATGGCCACGCACGCTATCGGTGCTATGGCTCCTTATGGCCACGCACGCTATCGGTGCTATAGCTGCTTATGGCCGCGCACGCTAACGGTGCTATGGCTGCTTAAGGCCGCGCACGCTAACGGTGCTATGGCTGCTTCTGGCCGCGCACGCTATCGGTGCTATGGCTGCTTCTGGCCGCGCACTCTATCGGTGCTATGGCTGCTTCTGGCCGCGCACGCTACCGGTGCTGTGGCTGCTTCTGGCCGCGCACGCTATCGGTGCTATGGCTGCTTCTGGCTGCGCACGCTATCGGTGCTATGGCTGCTTCTGGCCGCGCATGCTCTCAGTGCTATGGCTGCTTATGGCCGCGCATGCTCTCAGTGCTATGGCTGCTTATGGCCACGCACGCAATCAGTGCTATGGCTGCTTATGGCCACGCACGCTATCAGTGCTATGGCTGCTTATGGCCGTGCACGCTCTCAGTGTTATGGCTGCTTATGGCCACGCACGCTATCAGTGCTACGGATGCTTATGGCCACGCACGCTATCAGTGCTATGGCTGCTTATGGCCGCGCACGCTACCAGTGCTATGGCCGCTTATGGCTATGCACGCTATCAGTATTATGGCTGCTTATGGCCAATCACGCTATCAGTACTATGGCTGCTTATGGCCACGCATGCTATCAGTGCTATGGCTGCTTATGGCCATGCACGCTACCAGTACTATGGCTGCTTATGGCCATGCACGCTATCAGTGCTATGGCTGCTTATGGCCACGCACGCTATCGGTGCTATGCGCTATCAGCGCTATGGCTTCTTATGGCCACGCACGCTATCGGTGCTATGCGCTATCAGCACTATGGCTGCTTAAGGCCACGCACGCTATCAGTGCTATGGCCTCTATTGGCCACGCACGCTATCAGTACTATGGCTGCTTATGGCCATGCACGCTATCAGTGCTATGGCTGCTTATGGCCGCGTACGCTATCAGTGCTATGGCTGCTTATGGCCACGCACGCTATCAGTGCTACGGCTGCTTATGGCCACACACGCTATCAGTGCTACGGCTGCTTATGGCCACGCACGCTATCAGTGCTATGGCTGCTTATGGCCACGCACGCTATCAGTGCTATGGCTGCTTATGGCCATGCACGCTATCAGTGCTATGGCTGCTTATGACCACGCACGCTATCAGTGCTATGGCTGCTTATGGCCACGTACGGCTGCCGCGCACGCTATCGGTGCTATGGCTGCTTCTGGCCGCGCACGCTATCGGTGCTATGGCTGCTTCTGGCCGCGCACTCTATCGGTGCTATGGCTGCTTCTGGCCGTGCATGCTACCGGTGCTATGGCTGCTTCTGGCCGCGCACGCTATCGGTGCTATGGCTGCTTCTGGCCACGCACGCTATCGGTGCTATGGCTGCTTCTGGCCGCGCATGCTCTCAGTGCTATGGCTGCTTATGGCCGCGCATGCTCTCAGTGCTATGGCTGCTTTTGGCCACGCATGCTCTCAGTGCTATGGCTGCTTATGGCCATGCAGTGGATAATTTATGCGTAGCCTCTGCAATTGCCGTACTGTTTCCAATCGCTAGGACGCGCACGCGTACTTCGATGCATGCGCAGAATGCAACAATCAACCGATTGCGTGCATCTTTGCAACTGCGATCCGTGATGAATCAGTCCCTTTTTTTATTTGTGTTTAACAGTGATGACAATAATTTTTAATTTTAGTTTAATTGTAGTTACAGGAACCTACAAAAGCCTAAACAGGTGCCCAGTTATGTTATCTCGCACTGTATGCAATGACAGTCACCAGCTCTGCTATCCGTAATAACACGCTATCAGTATTATGGCTGCTTATGGCCACGCACGCTATCAGTACTATGGCTGCTTATGGCCACGCATGCTATCAGTGCTATGGCTGCTTATGGCCACGCACTCTATCAATGCTCTGGCTGCTTATGGCCGCGCACGCTCTCGGTGCTATGGCTGCTTATGGCCGTGCACGCACTCGGTGCTATGGCTGCTTATGGCCGCGCACGCTATCAGTGCCATGTCTACCTATGGCCTCGCACGCTATCAGTGCTATGGCTGCTTATGGCCACGCACGCAATCGGTGCTATGCGCTATCAGCGCTATGGCTGCTTATGGCCACGCATGCTATCTGTGCTATGGCTGCTTATGGCCACGCACGCTATCAGTACTATGACTGCTTATGGCCGCGCACGCAATCAGTGCTATGGCTGCTTATGGCCACGCACGCTAACAGTGCTACGGCTGCTTACGGCCGCGCACGATATCAGTGCTATGGCTGCTTATGGCCGCGCACGCTATCAGTGCTATGGCTGCTTAAGGCCGCGCACGCTATCAGTGCTATGGCTGCTTCTGGCCGCGCACGCTATCAGTGCTATGGCTGCTTCTGGCCGCGGACGCGATCAGCGCTATGGCTGCTTCTGGCCGCGCACGCTAACAGTGCTATGGCTGCTTATGGCCGCGCACGCTCTCAGTGCTATGGCTGCTTATGGCCGCGCACGCTCTAAGTGCCATGGCTGCTTATGGCCACGCACGCTATCAGTGCCATGGCTGCTTATGGCCGCGCCCGCTATCAGTGCCATGGCTTCTTATGGCCGAGCACGCTATCAGTGCTACGGCTGCTTATGGCCACGCACGCTATCAGTGCTACGGCTGCTTATGGCCAGGCACACTGTCAGTGCTACGGCTGCTTATGGCCACGCACGCTATCAGTGCTACGGCTGCTTATGGCCACGCACGCTATCAGTGCTATGGCTGCTTATGGCCACGCCCACTATCAGTGCTATGGCTGCTTATGGCCACACACGCTATCAGTGCTATGGCTGCTTAATGGCCACGCACGCTTTCAGTGCTATGGCTGCTTATGGCCACGCACGCTATCAGTAGTATGGCTGCTTATGGCCACGCACGCTATCAGTACTATGGCTGCTTATGGCCATGCACGCTATCAGTGCTGTGGCTGCTTATGGCCACGCACGCTATCGGTGCTATGCGCTATCAGCACTATGGCTGCTTATGGCCACGCACGCTGTCAGTGCTATGGCTGCTTATGGCCACGCACGCTATCAGTACGGCTGCTTATGGCCACGCACGCTCTAAGCGCTATGGCTGCTTATGGCCACGCACGCTATCAGTGCCATGGCTGCTTATGGCCGCGCACGCTATCAGTGCTATGCGCTATCAGCGCTATGGTTGCTTATGGCCACGCACGCTGTCAGTGCTATGGCTGCTTATGGCCACGCACGCTATCAGTACTACGGCTGCTTATGGCCACGCACGCTGTCAGTGCTACGGCTGCTTATGGCCACGCACGCTATCAGTGCTAATGCTGCTTATGGCCACGCACGCTATCAGCGCTACGGCTGCTTATGGCCACGCAAGCTATCAGTGCTACTGCTGCTTATGGCAATGCACGCTATCAGTGCTACTGCTGCTTATGGCCACGCACGCTATCAGTGCTATGGCTGCTTATGGCCACGCACGCTATCAGTGCTATGGCTGCTTATGGCCACGCACGCTATCAGTGCTATGGCTGCTTATGGCCACGCACGCTATCAGTGCTATGGCTGCTTATGGCCACGCACGCTATCAGTGCTATGGCTGCTTAATGGCCACGCACGCTTTCAGTGCTATGGCTGCTTATGGCCATGCACGCTATCAGTAGTATGGCTGCTTATGGCCACGCACGCTATCAGTACTATGGCTGCTTATGGCCATGCACGCTATCAGTGCTATGGCTGCTTATGGCCACGCACACTATCGGTGCTATGCGCTATCAGCGCTATGGTTGCTTATGGCCTCGCACGCTATCGGTGCTATGCGCTATCAGCACTAAGGCTGCTTATGGCCACGCACGCTATCAGTGCTATGGCCTCTCATGGCCACGCATGCTATCAGTACTATGGCTGCTTATGGCCATGCACGCTATCAGTGCTATGGCTGCTTATGGCCGCGTACGCTATCAGTGCTACGGCTGCTTATGGCCACGCACGCTATGAGTGCTACGGCTGCTTATGGCCACGCACGCTATCTGTGCTATGGCTGCTTATGGCCACGCACGCTATTGGTGCTATGGCTGCTTATGGCCATGCACGCTATCGGTGCTATGGCTGCTTATGGCCACGCACGCTATCGGTGCTATGGCTGCTTATGGCCGCGCACGCTATCGGTGCTATGGCTGCTTAAGGCCGCGCACGCTAACGGTGCTATGGCTGCTTCTGGCCGCGCACGCTATCGGTGCTATGGCTGCTTCTGGCCACGCACGCTATCGGTGCTATGGCTGCTTCTGGCCGCGCACGCTACCGGTGCTATGGCTGCTTCTGGCCGCGCATGCTACCGGTGCTATGGCTGCTTCTGGCCATGCACGCAATCAGTGCTATGGCTGCTTATGGCCATGCACGCTATCAGCGCTATGGCTGCATATGGCCACGCACGCTATCGGTGCTATGCGCTATCAGCGCTATGGCTGCTTATGGCCACGCACGCTGTCAGTGCTACTGCTGCTTATGGCCACGCACGCTATCAGTGCTACTGCTGCTTATGGCCACGCACACTATCAGTGCTATGGCTGCTTATGGCCACGCACGCTATCAGTGCTATGGCTGCTTATGGCCACGCACGCTATCAGTGCTATGGCTGCTTATGGCCATGCACGCTATCAGTGCTATGGCTGCTTATGGCCACGCACGCTATCTGTGCTATGGCTGCTTAATGGCCACGCACGCTTTCAGTGCTATGGCTGCTTATGGCCAAGCACGCTATTAGTAGTATGGCTGCTTATGGCCACGCACGCTATCAGTACTATGGCTGCTTATGGCCATGCACGCTATCAGTGCTATGGCTGCTTATGGCCACGCACGCTATCGGTGCTATGCGCTATCAGCGCTATGGCTGCTTATGGCCACGCACGCTATCGGTGCTATGCGCTATCAGCACTATGGCTGCTTATGGCCACGCACGCTATCAGTGCTATGGCCTCTCATGGCCACGCACGCTATCAGTACTATGGCTGCTTATGGCCGCGTACGCTATCAGTGCTACGGCTGCTTATGGCCGTGCACGCTATCAGTGCTACGGCTGCTTATGGCCACGCACGCTATCTGTGCTATGGCTGCTTATGGCCACGCACGCTATCTGTGCTATGGCTGCTTATGGCCACGCACACTATCGGTGCTATGGCTGCTTATGGCCACGCACGCTATCGGTGCTATGGCTCCTTATGGCCACGCACGCTATCGGTGCTATGGCTGCTTATGGCCGCGCACGCTAACGGTGCTATGGCTGCTTAAGGCTGCGCACGCTAACGGTGCTATAGCTGCTTCTGGCCGCGAACGCTATCGGTGCTATGACTGCTTCTGGCCGCGCACTCTATCGGTGCTATGGCTGCTTCTGGCCGCGCACGCTACCGGTGCTATGGCTGCTTCTGGCCGCGCACGCTATCGGTGCTATGGCTGCTTCTGGCCGCGCACGCTATCGGTGCTATGGCTGCTTATGGCCGCGCACGCTCTCGGTGTTATGGCTGCTTATGGCCGCGCACGCTATCAGTGCTATGGCTGCTTATGGCCGCGCACGCTATCAGTGCTATGGCCGCTTATGGCTATGCATGCTATCAGTATTATGGCTGCTTATGGCCACTCACGCTATCAGTACTATGGCTGCTTATGGCCACGCACGCTATCAGTGCTATGGCTGCTTATGGACATGCACGCTATCAGTACTATGGCTGCTTATGGCCATGCACGCTATCAGTGCTATGGCTGCTTATGGCCACGCACGCTATCGGTGCTATGCGCTATCAGCACTATGGCTGCTTAAGGCAACGCACGCTATCAGTGCTATGGCCTCTATTAGCCACGCACGCTATCAGTACTATGGCTGCTTATGGCCATGCATGCTATCAGTGCTATGGCTGCTTATGGCCGCGTACGCTATCAATGCTACGGCTGCTTATGGCCACGCACGCTATCAGTGCTACGGCTGCTTATGGCCACGCACGCTATCAGTGCTACGGCTGCTTATGGCCACGCACGCTATCAGTGCTACGGCTGCTTAAGGCCACGCACGCTATCAGTGCTATGGCTGCTTATGGCCACGCACGCTATCAGTACGGCTGCTTACGGCGACGCATGCTGTCAGTGCTACGGCTGCTTCTGGCAGCGCACGCTCTAAGCGCTATGGCTGCTTATGGCCACGCACGCTATCAGTGCCATGGCTGCTTATGGCCGCGCACGCTATCAGTGCTATGCGCTATCAGCGCTATGGTTGCTTATGGCCACGCACGCTGTCAGTGCTATGGCTGCTTATGGCCACGCACGCTATCAGTACTACGGCTGCTTATGGCCACGCACGCTGTCAGTGCAACGGCTGCTTATGGCCACGCACGCTATCAGTGCTACGGCTGCTTATGGCCACGCACGCTATCAGCGCTACGGCTGCTTATGGCCACGCAAGCTATCAGTGCTACTGCTGCTTATGGCCACGCACGCTATCAGTGCTACTGCTGCTTATGGCCACGCACGCTATCAGTGCTATGGCTGCTTATGGCCACGAACGCTATCAGTGCTATGGCTGCTTATGGCCACGCACGCTATCAGTGCTATGGCTGCTTATGGCCACGCACGCTATCAGTGCTATGGCTGCTTATGGCCACGCATGCTATCAGTGCTATGGCTGCTTAATGGCCACGCACGCTTTCAGTGCTATGGCTGCTTATGGCCATGCACGCTATCAGTAGTATGGCTGCTTATGGCCACGCCCGCTATCAGTACTATGGCTGCTTATGGCCATGCACGCTATCAGTGCTATGGCTGCTTATGGCCACGCACACTATCGGTGCTATGCGCTATCAGCGCTATGGCTGCTTAAGGCCTCGCACGCTATCGGTGCTATGCGCTATCAGCACTAAGGCTGCTTATGGCCACGCACGCTATCAGTGCTATGGCCTCTCATGGCCACGCATGCTATCAGTATTATGGCTGCTTATGGCCATGCACGCTATCAGTGCTATGGCTGCTTATGGCCGCGTACGCTATCAGTGCTACGGCTGCTTATGGCCACGCACGCTATGAGTGCTACGGCTGCTTATGGCCATGCACGCTATCTGTGCTATGGTTGCTTATGGCCACGCACGCTATCGGTGCTATGGCTGCTTATGGCCACGCACGCTATCGGTGCTATGGCTGCTTATGGCCACGCACGCTATCGGTGCTATGGCTGCTTATGGCCGAGCACGCTATCGGTGCTATGGCTGCTTAAGGCCGTGCACGCTAACGGTGCTATGGCTGCTTCTGGCCGCGCACGCTATCGGTGCTATGGCTGCTTCTGGCCGCGCACGCTATCGGTGCTATGGCTGCTTCTGGCCGCGCACGCTACCGGTGCTATGGCTGCTTCTGGCCGCACACGCTACCGGTGCTATGGCTGCTTCTGGCCGCGCACGCTATCGGTGCTATGGCTGCTTCTGGCCGCGCACGCTATCGGTGCTATGGCTGCTTATGGCCGCGCACACTCTCGGTGTTATGGCTGCTTATGGCCGCGCACGCTATCAGTGCTATGGCTGCTTATGGCCGCGCACGCTATCAGTGCTATGGCCGCTTATGGCTACGCATGCTATCAGTATTATGGCTGCTTATGGCCACTCACGCTATCAGTACTATGGCTGCTTATGGCCACGCACGCTATCAGTGCTATGGCTGCTTATGGACATGCACGCTATCAGTACTATGGCTGCTTATGGCCATGCACGCTATCAGTGCTATGGCTGCTTATGTCCACGCACGCTATCGGTGCTATGCGCTATCAGCGCTATGGCTTCTTATGGCCATGCACGCTATCGGTGCTATGCGCTATCAGCACGGCTGCTTATGGCCGCGCACGCTATCATTGCTACGGCTGCTTATGGCCACGCACGCTATCTGTGCTATGGCTGCTTATGGCCACGCACGCTATCTGTGCTATGGCTGCTTATGGCCACGCACGCTATCGGTGCTATGGCTGCTTATGGCCACGCACGCTATCGGTGCTATGGCTGCTTATGGCCGAGCACGCTATCGGTGCTATGGCTGCTTAAGGCCGTGCACGCTAACGGTGCTATGGCTGCTTCTGGCCGCGCACGCTATCGGTGCTATGGCTGCTTCTGGCCGCGCACTCTATCGGTGCTATGGCTGCTTCTGGCCGCGCATGCTACCGGTGCTATGGCTGCTTCTGGCCGCGCACGCTATCGGTGCTATGGCTGCTTCTGGCTGCGCACGCTATCGGTGCTATGGCTGCTTCTGGCCGCGCATGCTCTCAGTGCTATGGCTGCTTATGGCCGCGCATGCTCTCAGTGCTATGGCTGCTTATGGCCACGCACGCAATCAGTGCTATGGCTGCTTATGGCCACGCACGCTATCAGTGCTATGGCTGCTTATGGCCGTGCACGCTCTCAGTGTTATGGCTGCTTATGGCCACGCACGCTATCAGTGCTACGGATGCTTATGGCCACGCACGCTATCAGTGCTATGGCTGCTTATGGCCGCGCACGCTACCAGTGCTATGGCCGCTTATGGCTATGCACGCTATCAGTATTATGGCTGCTTATGGCCAATCACGCTATCAGTACTATGGCTGCTTATGGCCACGCATGCTATCAGTGCTATGGCTGCTTATGGCCATGCACGCTACCAGTACTATGGCTGCTTATGGCCATGCACGCTATCAATGCTATGGCTGCTTATGGCCACGCACGCTATCGGTGCTATGCGCTATCAGCGCTATGGCTTCTTATGGCCACGCACGCTATCGGTGCTATGCGCTATCAGCACTATGGCTGCTTAAGGCCACGCACGCTATCAGTGCTATGGCCTCTATTGGCCACGCACGCTATCAGTACTATGGCTGCTTATGGCCATGCACGCTATCAGTGCTATGGCTGCTTATGGCCGCGTACGCTATCAGTGCTATGGCTGCTTATGGCCACGCACGCTATCAGTGCTACGGCTGCTTATGGCCACGCACGCTATCAGTGCTACGGCTGCTTATGGCCACGCACGCTATCAGTGCTATGGCTGCTTATGGCCACGCACGCTATCAGTGCTATGGCTGCTTATGGCCATGCACGCTATCAGTGCTATGGCTGCTTATGACCACGCACGCTATCAGTGCTATGGCTGCTTATGGCCACGTACGGCTGCCGCGCACGCTATCGGTGCTATGGCTGCTTCTGGCCGCGCACGCTATCGGTGCTATGGCTGCTTCTGGCCGCGCACTCTATCGGTGCTATGGCTGCTTCTGGCCGTGCATGCTACCGGTGCTATGGCTGCTTCTGGCCGCGCACGCTATCGGTGCTATGGCTGCTTCTGGCCACGCACGCTATCGGTGCTATGGCTGCTTCTGGCCGCGCATGCTCTCAGTGCTATGGCTGCTTATGGCCGCGCATGCTCTCAGTGCTATGGCTGCTTATCGCCATGCAGTGGATAATTTATGCGTAGCCTCTGCAATTGCCGTACTGTTTCCAATCGCTAGGACGCGCACGCGTACTTCGATGCATGCGCAGAATGCAACAATCAACCGATTGCGTGCGTCTTTGCAACTGCGATCCGTGATGAATCAGTCCCTTTTTTTATTTGTGTTTAACAGTGATGACAATAATTTTTAATTTTAGTTTAATTGTAGTTACAGGAACCTACAAAAGCCTAAACAGGTGCCCAGTTATGTTATCTCGCACTGTATGCAATGACAGTCACCAGCTCTGCTATCCGGAATAACACGCTATCAGTATTATGGCTGCTTATGGCCACGCACGCTATCAGTACTATGGCTGCTTATGGCCACGCATGCTATCAGTGCTATGGCTGCTTATGGCCACGCACTCTATCAATGCTCTGGCTGCTTATGGCCGCGCACGCTCTCGGTGCTATGGCTGCTTATGGCCGTGCACGCACTCGGTGCTATGGCTGCTTATGGCCGCGCACGCTATCAGTGCCATGTCTACCTATGGCCTCGCACGCTATCAGTGCTATGGCTGCTTATGGCCACACACGCAATCGGTGCTATGCGCTATCAGCGCTATGGCTGCTTATGGCCACGCACGCTATCTGTGCTATGGCTGCTTATGGCCACGCACGCTATCAGTACTATGACTGCTTATGGCCGCGCACGCAATCAGTGCTATGGCTGCTTATGGCCACGCACGCTAACAGTGCTACGGCTGCTTACGGCCGCGCACGATATCAGTGCTATGGCTGCTTATGGCCGCGCACGCTATCAGTGCTATGGCTGCTTAAGGCCGCGCACGCTATCAGTGCTATGGCTGCTTCTGGCCGCGCACGCTATCAGTGCTATGGCTGCTTCTGGCCGCGGACGCGATCAGCGCTATGGCTGCTTCTGGCCGCGCACGCTAACAGTGCTATGGCTGCTTATGGCCGCGCACGCTCTCAGTGCTATGGCTGCTTATGGCCGCGCACGCTCTAAGTGCCATGGCTGCTTATGGCCACGCACGCTATCAGTGCCATGGCTGCTTATGGCCGCGCCCGCTATCAGTGCCATGGCTTCTTATGGCCGAGCACGCTATCAGTGCTACGGCTGCTTATGGCCACGCACGCTATCAGTGCTACGGCTGCTTATGGCCAGGCACACTGTCAGTGCTACGGCTGCTTATGGCCACGCACGCTATCAGTGCTACGGCTGCTTATGGCCACGCACGCTATCAGTGCTATGGCTGCTTATGGCCACGCCCACTATCAGTGCTATGGCTGCTTATGGCCACACACGCTATCAGTGCTATGGCTGCTTAATGGCCACGCACGTTTTCAGTGCTATGGCTGCTTATGGCCACGCACGCTATCAGTAGTATGGCTGCTTATGGCCACGCACGCTATCAGTACTATGGCTGCTTATGGCCATGCACGCTATCAGTGCTGTGGCTGCTTATGGCCACGCACGCTATCGGTGCTATGCGCTATCAGCACTATGGCTGCTTATGGCCACGCACGCTGTCAGTGCTATGGCTGCTTATGGCCACGCACGCTATCAGTACGGCTGCTTATGGCCACGCACGCTATCAGTGCTACGGCTGCTTCTGGCCGCGCACGCTCTAAGCGCTATGGCTGCTTATGGCCACGCACGCTATCAGTGCCATGGCTGCTTATGGCCGCGCACGCTATCAGTGCTATGCGCTATCAGCGCTATGGTTGCTTATGGCCACGCACGCTGTCAGTGCTATGGCTGCTTATGGCCACGCACGCTATCAGTACTACGGCTGCTTATGGCCACGCACGCTGTCAGTGCTACGGCTGCTTATGGCCACGCACGCTATCAGTGCTAATGCTGCTTATGGCCACGCACGCTATCAGCGCTACGGCTGCTTATGGCCACGCAAGCTATCAGTGCTACTGCTGCTTATGGCAATGCACGCTATCAGTGCTACTGCTGCTTATGGCCACGCACGCTATCAGTGCTATGGCTGCTTATGGCCACGCACGCTATCAGTGCTATGGCTGCTTATGGCCACGCACGCTATCAGTGCTATGGCTGCTTATGGCCACGCACGCTATCAGTGCTATGGCTGCTTATGGCCACGCACGGTATCAGTGCTATGGCTGCTTAATGGCCACGCACGCTTTCAGTGCTATGGCTGCTTATGGCCATGCACGCTATCAGTAGTATGGCTGCTTATGGCCACGCACGCTATCAGTACTATGGCTGCTTATGGCCATGCACGCTATCAGTGCTATGGCTGCTTATGGCCACGCACACTATCGGTGCTATGCGCTATCAGCGCTATGGCTGCTTATGGCCTCGCACGCTATCGGTGCTATGCGCTATCAGCACTAAGGCTGCTTATGGCCACGCACGCTATCAGTGCTATGGCCTCTCATGGCCACGCATGCTATCAGTACTATGGCTGCTTATGGCCATGCACGCTATCAGTGCTATGGCTGCTTATGGCCGCGTAGGCTATCAGTGCTACGGCTGCTTATGGCCACGCACGCTATGAGTGCTACGGCTGCTTATGGCCACGCACGCTATCTGTGCTATGGCTGCTTATGGCCACGCACGCTATTGGTGCTATGGCTGCTTATGGCCATGCACGCTATCGGTGCTATGGCTGCTTATGGCCACGCACGCTATCGGTGCTATGGCTGCTTATGGCCGCGCACGCTATCGGTGCTATGGCTGCTTAAGGCCGCGCACGCTAACGGTGCTATGGCTGCTTCTGGCCGCGCACGCTATCGGTGCTATGGCTGCTTCTGGCCGCGCACGCTATCGGTGCTATGGCTGCTTCTGGCCGCGCACGCTACCGGTGCTATGGCTGCTTCTGGCCGCGCACGCTACCGGTGCTATGGCTGCTTCTGGCCATGCACGCAATCAGTGCTATGGCTGCTTATGGCCATGCACGCTATCAGCGCTATGGCTGCATATGGCCAAGCACGCTATCGGTGCTATGCGCTATCAGCGCTATGGCTGCTTATGGCCACGCACGCTGTCAGTGCTACTGCTGCTTATGGCCACGCACGCTATCAGTGCTACTGCTGCTTATGGCCACGCACACTATCAGTGCTATGGCTGCTTATGGCCACGCACGCTATCAGTGCTATGGCTGCTTATGGCCACGCACGCTATCAGTGCTATGGCTGCTTATGGCCATGCACGCTATCAGTGCTATGGCTGCTTATGGCCACGCACGCTATCTGTGCTATGGCTGCTTAATGGCCACGCACGCTTTCAGTGCTATGGCTGCTTATGGCCAAGCACGCTATTAGTAGTATGGCTGCTTATGGCCATGCACGCTATCAGTACTATGGCTGCTTATGGCCATGCACGCTATCAGTGCTATGGCTGCTTATGGCCACGCACGCTATCGGTGCTATGCGCTATCAGCGCTATGGCTGCTTATGGCCACGCACGCTATCGGTGCTATGCGCTATCAGCACTATGGCTGCTTATGGCCACGCACGCTATCAGTGCTATGGCCTCTCATGGCCACGCACGCTATCAGTACTATGGCTGCTTATGGCCGCGCACGCTATCAGTGCTACGTCTGCTTATGGCCGCGTACGCTATCAGTGCTACGGCTGCTTATGGCCGTGCACGCTATCAGTGCTACGGCTGCTTATGGCCACGCACGCTATCTGTGCTATGGCTGCTTATGGCCACGCACGCTATCTGTGCTATGGCTGCTTATGGCCACGCACACTATCGGTGCTATGGCTGCTTATGGCCACGCACGCTATCGGTGCTATGGCTCCTTATGGCCACGCACGCTATCGGTGCTATGGCTGCTTATGGCCGCGCACGCTAACGGTGCTATGGCTGCTTAAGGCCGCGCACGCTAACGGTGCTATAGCTGCTTCTGGCCGCGAACGCTATCGGTGCTATGACTGCTTCTGGCCGCGCACTCTATCGGTGCTATGGCTGCTTCTGGCCGCGCACGCTACCGGTGCTATGGCTGCTTCTGGCCGCGCACGCTATCGGTGCTATGGCTGCTTCTGGCCGCGCACGCTATCGGTGCTATGGCTGCTTATGGCCGCGCACGCTCTCGGTGTTATGGCTGCTTATGGCCGCGCACGCTATCAGTGCTATGGCTGCTTATGGCCGCGCACGCTATCAGTGCTATGGCCGCTTATGGCTATGCATGCTATCAGTATTATGGCTGCTTATGGCCACTCACGCTATCAGTACTATGGCTGCTTATGGCCACGCACGCTATCAGTGCTATGGCTGCTTATGGACATGCACGCTATCAGTACTATGGCTGCTTATGGCCATGCACGCTATCAGTGCTATGGCTGCTTATGGCCACGCACGCTATCGGTGCTATGCGCTATCAGCGCTATGGCTTCTTATGGCCACGCACGCTATCGGTGCTATGCGCTATCAGCACTATGGCTGCTTAAGGCAACGCACGCTATCAGTGCTATGGCCTCTATTAGCCACGCACGCTATCAGTACTATGGCTGCTTATGGCCATGCACGCTATCAGTGCTATGGCTGCTTATGGCCGCGTACGCTATCAATGCTACGGCTGCTTATGGCCACGCACGCTATCAGTGCTACGGCTGCTTATGGCCACGCACGCTATCAGTGCTACGGCTGCTTATGGCCACGCACGCTATCAGTGCTACGGCTGCTTATGGCCTCGCACGCTATCAGTGCTATGGCTGCTTATGGCCACGCACGCTATCAGTGCTATGGCTACTTATGGCCACGCACGCTATCAGTGCTATGGCTGCTTATGGCCACGCACGCTGTCAGTGCTATGGCTGCTTATGGCCATGCACGCTATCAGTGCTATGGCTGCTTATGGCCACGCACGCTATCAGTGCTATGGCTGCTTATGGCCACGCACGCTATCAGTGCTATGGCTGCTTATGGCCGCGCACGCTATCAGTGCTATGGCTGCTTATGGCCACGCACGCTATCAGTGCTATGGCTGCTTATGGCCGCGCACGCTACCAGTGCTATGGCCGCTTATGGCTATGCACGCTATCAGTATTATGGCTGCTTATGGCCAATCACGCTATCAGTACTATGGCTGCTTATGGCCACGCACGCTATCAGTGCTATGGCTGCTTATGGCCATGCACGCTATCAGTACTATGGCTGCTTATGGCCATGCACGCTATCAGTGCTATGGCTGCTTATGGCCACGCACGCTATCGGTGCTATGCGCTATGGCTTCTTATGGCCACGCACGCTATCGGTGCTATGCGCTATCAGCACTATGGCTGCTTAAGGCCACGCACGCTATCAGTGCTATGGCCTCTATTGGCCATGCACGCTATCAGTACTATGGCTGCTTATGGCCATGCACGCTATCAGTGCTATGGCTGAATATGGCCGCGTACGCTATCAGTGCTACGGCTGCTTATGGCCACGCACGCTATCAGTGCTACGGCTGCTTGTGGCCACGCACGCTATCAGTGCTATGGCTGCTTATGGCCACGCACGCTATCAGTGCTATGGCTGCTTATGGCCACGCACGCTATCAGTGCTATGGCTGCTTATGGCCACGCACGCTATCAGTGCTATGGCTGCTTATGACCACGCACGCTATCAGTGCTATGGCTGCTTATGGCCGCGCACGCTATCAGTCCTATAGCTGCTTATGGCCGCGCACGCTATCAGTGCTATGGCTGCTTATAGCCACGCACGCTATCAGTGCTATGGCTGCTTATGGCCACGCACGCTATCAGTGCTATGGCTGCTTATGGCCACACACGCTATCAGTGCTATGGCTGCTTATGGCCACGCACGCTATCAGTGCTATGGCTGCTTATGGCCACGCACGCTATCAGTGCTATGGCTGCTTATGGCCACGCACGCTATTAGTAATACGGCTGCTTATGGCCACGCACGCTATCAGTAGTACGGCTGCCGCGCACGCTATCGGTGCTATGGCTGCTTCTGGCCGCGCACGCTATCGGTGCTATGGCTGCTTCTGGCCGCGCACGCTATCGGTGCTATGGCTGCTTCTGGCCGCGCACTCTATCGGTGCTATGGCTGCTTCTGGCCGCGCACGCTACCGGTGCTATGGCTGCTTCTGGCCGCGCACGCTATCGGTGCTATGGCTGCTTCTGGCTGCGCACGCTATCGGTGCTATGGCTGCTTATGGCCACGCATGCTATCAGTGCTATGGCTGCTTATGGCCACGCACGCTATCAGTGCTATGGCTGCTTATGACCACGCACGCTATCAGTGCTATGACTGCTTATGGCCACGCACGCTATCGGTGCTATGGCTGCTTATGGCCATGCACGCTATCGGTGCTATGGCTGCTTATCGCCGTGCACGCAATCAGTGCTATGGCTGCTTATGGCCGTGCACGCTATCGGTGCTATGGCTGCTTATGACCGTGCACGCAATCGGTTCTATGGCTGCTTATGGCCACGCACGCTTTCGGTGCTATGCGTTATCAGCGCTATGGCTGCTTATGGCCACGCACGCTATCTGTGCTATGGCTGCTTATGGCCACGCACGCTATCTGTGCTATGGCTGCTTATGGCCACGCACGCTATCGGTGCTATCGCTGCTTATGGCCACGCACGCTATCAGTGCTATGGCTGCTTTTGGCCACGCACGCTCTCAGTGTTATGGCTGCTTATGGCCACGCACGCTCTCAGTGTTATGGCTGCTTATGGCCACGCACGCTATCAGTGCTATGGCTGCTTATGGCCACGCACGCTATCAGTGCTATGGCTGCTTATGGCCACGCACGCTATCAGTGCTATGGCCGCTTATGGCTACGCACGCTATCGGTGCTATGCGCTATCAGCACTATGGCTGCTTATGGCCACGCACGCTATCAGTGCTATGGCCTCTATTGGCCACGCACGCTATCAGTACTATGGCTGCTTATGGCCATGCACGCTATCAGTGCTATGGCTACTTATGGCCGCGTACGCTATCAGTGCTATGGCTGCTTATGGCCACGCACGCTATCAGTGCTACGGCTGCTTATGGCCACGCATGCTATCAGTGCTACGGCTGCTTATGGCCACGCACGCTATCAGTGCTATGGCTGCTTATGGCCACGCATGCTATCAGTGCTATTGCAAATTATGGCCACGCACGCTATCAGTGCTATGGCTGCTTTTGACCATGCACGCTATCAGTGCTATGGCTGCTTATGGACACGCACGCTATCAGTGCTATGGCTGCTTCTGGCCACGCACGCTATCAGTGCTATGGCTGCTTATGGCCACGCACGCTATCAGTGCTATGGCTGCTTATGGCCACGCACGCTATCAGTGCTATGGCTGCTTATGGCCACGCACGCTATCGGAGCTATGGCTGCTTATGGCCGCGCACGCTATTGGTGCTATGACTGCTTATGGCCGCGCACGCTATCGGTTCTATGGCTGCTTATGGCCACGCACGCAATCAGTGCTATGGCTGCTTATGGCCATGCACGCTATCAGTGCTATGGCTGCATATGGCCACGCACGCTATCGGTGCTATGCGCTATCAGCGCTATGGCTGCTTATGGCCACGCACGCTGTCAGTGCTACTGCTGCTTATGGCCACGCACGCTATCAGTGCTACTGCTGCTTATGGCCACGCACACTATCAGTGCTATGGCTGCTTATGGCCACGCACGCTATCAGTGCTATGGCTGCTTATGGCCACGCACGCTATCAGTGTTATGGCTGCTTATGGCCATGCACGCTATCAGTGCTATGGCTGCTTATGGCCACGCACGCTATCTGTGCTATGGCTGCTTAATGGCCACGCACGCTTTCAGTGCTATGACTGCTTATGGCCAAGCACGCTATTAGTAGTATGGCTGCTTATGGCCATGCACGCTATCAGTACTATGGCTGCTTATGGCCATGCACGCTATCAGTGCTATGGCTGCTTATGGCCACGCACGCTATCGGTGCTATGCGCTATCAGCGCTATGGCTGCTTATGGCCACGCACGCTATCGGTGCTATGCGCTATCAGCACTATGGCTGCTTATGGCCACGCACGCTATCAGTGCTATGGCCTCTCATGGCCACGCACGCTATCAGTACTATGGCTGCTTATGGCCGCGCACGCTATCAGTGCTACGTCTGCTTATGGCCGCGTACGCTATCAGTGCTACGGCTGCTTATGGCCGTGCACGCTATCAGTGCTACGGCTGCTTATGGCCACGCACGCTATCTGTGCTATGGCTGCTTATGGCCACGCACGCTATCTGTGCTATGGCTGCTTATGGCCACGCACACTATCGGTGCTATGGCTGCTTATGGCCACGCACGCTATCGGTGCTATGGCTCCTTATGGCCACGCACGCTATCGGTGCTATGGCTGCTTATGGCCGCGCACGCTAACGGTGCTATGGCTGCTTAAGGCCGCGCACGCTAACGGTGCTATAGCTGCTTCTGGCCGCGAACGCTATCGGTGCTATGACTGCTTCTGGCCGCGCACTCTATCGGTGCTATGGCTGCTTCTGGCCGCGCACGCTACCGGTGCTATGGCTGCTTCTGGCCGCGCACGCTATCGGTGCTATGGCTGCTTCTGGCCGCGCACGCTATCGGTGCTATGGCTGCTTATGGCCGCGCACGCTCTCGGTGTTATGGCTGCTTATGGCCGCGCACGCTATCAGTGCTATGGCTGCTTATGGCCGCGCACGCTATCAGTGCTATGGCCGCTTATGGCTATGCATGCTATCAGTATTATGGCTGCTTATGGCCACTCACGCTATCAGTACTATGGCTGCTTATGGCCACGCACGCTATCAGTGCTATGGCTGCTTATGGACATGCACGCTATCAGTACTATGGCTGCTTATGGCCATGCACGCTATCAGTGCTATGGCTGCTTATGGCCACGCACGCTATCGGTGCTATGCGCTATCAGCGCTATGGCTTCTTATGGCCACGCACGCTATCGGTGCTATGCGCTATCAGCACTATGGCTGCTTAAGGCAACGCACGCTATCAGTGCTATGGCCTCTATTAGCCACGCACGCTATCAGTACTATGGCTGCTTATGGCCATGCACGCTATCAGTGCTATGGCTGCTTATGGCCGCGTACGCTATCAATGCTACGGCTGCTTATGGCCACGCACGCTATCAGTGCTACGGCTGCTTATGGCCACGCACGCTATCAGTGCTACGGCTGCTTATGGCCACGCACGCTATCAGTGCTACGGCTGCTTATGGCCTCACACGCTATCAGTGCTATGGCTGCTTATGGCCACGCACGCTATCAGTGCTATGGCTACTTATGGCCACGCACGCTATCAGTGCTATGGCTGCTTATGGCCACGCACGCTGTCAGTGCTATGGCTGCTTATGGCCATGCACGCTATCAGTGCTATGGCTGCTTATGGCCACGCACGCTATCAGTGCTATGGCTGCTTATGGCCACGCACGCTATCAGTGCTATGGCTGCTTATGGCCGCGCACGCTATCAGTGCTATGGCTGCTTATGGCCACGCACGCTATCAGTGCTATGGCTGCTTATGGCCGTGCACGCTACCAGTGCTATGGCCGCTTATGGCTATGCACGCTATCAGTATTATGGCTGCTTATGGCCAATCACGCTATCAGTACTATGGCTGCTTATGGCCACGCACGCTATCAGTGCTATGGCTGCTTATGGCCATGCACGCTATCAGTACTATGGCTGCTTATGGCCATGCACGCTATCAGTGCTATGGCTGCTTATGGCCACGCACGCTATCGGTGCTATGCGCTATCAGCGCTATGGCTTCTTATGGCCACGCACGCTATCGGTGCTATGCGCTATCAGCACTATGGCTGCTTAAGGCCACGCACGCTATCAGTGCTATGGCCTCTATTGGCCATGCACGCTATCAGTACTATGGCTGCTTATGGCCATGCACGCTATCAGTGCTATGGCTGAATATGGCCGTGTACGCTATCAGTGCTACGGCTGCTTATGGCCACGCACGCTATCAGTGCTACGGCTGCTTGTGGCCACGCACGCTATCAGTGCTATGGCTGCTTATGGCCACGCACGCTATCAGTGCTATGGCTGCTTATGGCCACGCACGCTATCAGTGCTATGGCTGCTTATGGCCACGCACGCTATCTGTGCTATGGCTGCTTATGGCCACGCACGCTATCTGTGCTATGGCTGCTTATGGCCACGCACGCTATCGGTGCTATCGCTGCTTATGGCCACGCACGCTATCAGTGCTATGGCTGCTTTTGGCCACGCACGCTCTCAGTGTTATGGCTGCTTATGGCCACGCACGCTCTCAGTGTTATGGCTGCTTATGGCCACGCACGCTATCAGTGCTATGGCTGCTTATGGCCACGCACGCTATCAGTGCTATGGCTGCTTATGGCCACGCACGCTATCAGTGCTATGGCCGCTTATGGCTACGCACGCTATCGGTGCTATGCGCTATCAGCACTATGGCTGCTTATGGCCACGCACGCTATCAGTGCTATGGCCTCTATTGGCCACGCACGCTATCAGTACTATGGCTGCTTATGGCCATGCACGCTATCAGTGCTATGGCTACTTATGGCCGCGTACGCTATCAGTGCTATGGCTGCTTATGGCCACGCACGCTATCAGTGCTACGGCTGCTTATGGCCACGCATGCTATCAGTGCTACGGCTGCTTATGGCCACGCACGCTATCAGTGCTATGGCTGCTTATGGCCACGCATGCTATCAGTGCTATTGCAAATTATGGCCACGCACGCTATCAGTGCTATGGCTGCTTTTGACCATGCACGCTATCAGTGCTATGGCTGCTTATGGACACGCACGCTATCAGTGCTATGGCTGCTTCTGGCCACGCACGCTATCAGTGCTATGGCTGCTTATGGCCACGCACGCTATCAGTGCTATGGCTGCTTATGGCCACGCACGCTATCAGTGCTATGGCTGCTTATGGCCACGCACACTATCGGAGCTATGGCTGCTTATGGCCGCGCACGCTATTGGTGCTATGACTGCTTATGGCCGCGCACGCTATCGGTTCTATGGCTGCTTATGGCCACGCACGCAATCAGTGCTATGGCTGCTTATGGCCATGCACGCTATCAGTGCTATGGCTGCATATGGCCACGCACGCTATCGGTGCTATGCGCTATCAGCGCTATGGCTGCTTATGGCCACGCACGCTGTCAGTGCTACTGCTGCTTATGGCCACGCACGCTATCAGTGCTACTGCTGCTTATGGCCACGCACACTATCAGTGCTATGGCTGCTTATGGCCACGCACGCTATCAGTGCTATGGCTGCTTATGGCCACGCACGCTATCAGTGTTATGGCTGCTTATGGCCATGCACGCTATCAGTGCTATGGCTGCTTATGGCCACGCACGCTATCTGTGCTATGGCTGCTTAATGGCCACGCACGCTTTCAGTGCTATGACTGCTTATGGCCAAGCACGCTATTAGTAGTATGGCTGCTTATGGCCATGCACGCTATCAGTACTATGGCTGCTTATGGCCATGCACGCTATCAGTGCTATGGCTGCTTATGGCCACGCACGCTATCGGTGCTATGCGCTATCAGCGCTATGGCTGCTTATGGCCACGCACGCTATCGGTGCTATGCGCTATCAGCACTATGGCTGCTTATGGCCACGCACGCTATCAGTGCTATGGCCTCTCATGGCCACGCACGCTATCAGTACTATGGCTGCTTATGGCCGCGCACGCTATCAGTGCTACGTCTGCTTATGGCCGCGTACGCTATCAGTGCTACGGCTGCTTATGGCCGTGCACGCTATCAGTGCTACGGCTGCTTATGGCCACGCACGCTATCTGTGCTATGGCTGCTTATGGCCACGCACGCTATCTGTGCTATGGCTGCTTATGGCCACGCACACTATCGGTGCTATGGCTGCTTATGGCCACGCACGCTATCGGTGCTATGGCTCCTTATGGCCACGCACGCTATCGGTGCTATGGCTGCTTATGGCCGCGCACGCTAACGGTGCTATGGCTGCTTAAGGCCGCGCACGCTAACGGTGCTATAGCTGCTTCTGGCCGCGAACGCTATCGGTGCTATGACTGCTTCTGGCCGCGCACTCTATCGGTGCTATGGCTGCTTCTGGCCGCGCACGCTACCGGTGCTATGGCTGCTTCTGGCCGCGCACGCTATCGGTGCTATGGCTGCTTCTGGCCGCGCACGCTATCGGTGCTATGGCTGCTTATGGCCGCGCACGCTCTCGGTGTTATGGCTGCTTATGGCCGCGCACGCTATCAGTGCTATGGCTGCTTATGGCCGCGCACGCTATCAGTGCTATGGCCGCTTATGGCTATGCATGCTATCAGTATTATGGCTGCTTATGGCCACTCACGCTATCAGTACTATGGCTGCTTATGGCCACGCACGCTATCAGTGCTATGGCTGCTTATGGACATGCACGCTATCAGTACTATGGCTGCTTATGGCCATGCACGCTATCAGTGCTATGGCTGCTTATGGCCACGCACGCTATCGGTGCTATGCGCTATCAGCGCTATGGCTTCTTATGGCCACGCACGCTATCGGTGCTATGCGCTATCAGCACTATGGCTGCTTAAGGCAACGCACGCTATCAGTGCTATGGCCTCTATTAGCCACGCACGCTATCAGTACTATGGCTGCTTATGGCCATGCACGCTATCAGTGCTATGGCTGCTTATGGCCGCGTACGCTATCAATGCTACGGCTGCTTATGGCCACGCACGCTATCAGTGCTACGGCTGCTTATGGCCACGCACGCTATCAGTGCTACGGCTGCTTATGGCCACGCACGCTATCAGTGCTACGGCTGCTTATGGCCTCACACGCTATCAGTGCTATGGCTGCTTATGGCCACGCACGCTATCAGTGCTATGGCTACTTATGGCCACGCACGCTATCAGTGCTATGGCTGCTTATGGCCACGCACGCTGTCAGTGCTATGGCTGCTTATGGCCATGCACGCTATCAGTGCTATGGCTGCTTATGGCCACGCACGCTATCAGTGCTATGGCTGCTTATGGCCACGCACGCTATCAGTGCTATGGCTGCTTATGGCCGCGCACGCTATCAGTGCTATGGCTGCTTATGGCCACGCACGCTATCAGTGCTATGGCTGCTTATGGCCGTGCACGCTACCAGTGCTATGGCCGCTTATGGCTATGCACGCTATCAGTATTATGGCTGCTTATGGCCAATCACGCTATCAGTACTATGGCTGCTTATGGCCACGCACGCTATCAGTGCTATGGCTGCTTATGGCCATGCACGCTATCAGTACTATGGCTGCTTATGGCCATGCACGCTATCAGTGCTATGGCTGCTTATGGCCACGCACGCTATCGGTGCTATGCGCTATCAGCGCTATGGCTTCTTATGGCCACGCACGCTATCGGTGCTATGCGCTATCAGCACTATGGCTGCTTAAGGCCACGCACGCTATCAGTGCTATGGCCTCTATTGGCCATGCACGCTATCAGTACTATGGCTGCTTATGGCCATGCACGCTATCAGTGCTATGGCTGAATATGGCCGCGTACGCTATCAGTGCTACGGCTGCTTATGGCCACGCACGCTATCAGTGCTACGGCTGCTTGTGGCCACGCACGCTATCAGTGCTATGGCTGCTTATGGCCACGCACGCTATCAGTGCTATGGCTGCTTATGGCCACGCACGCTATCAGTGCTATGGCTGCTTATGGCCACGCACGCTATCAGTGCTATGGCTGCTTATGACCACGCACGCTATCAGTGCTATGGCTGCTTATGGCCGCGCACGCTATCAGTCCTATAGCTGCTTATGGCCGCGCACGCTATCAGTGCTATGGCTGCTTATAGCCACGCACGCTATCAGTGCTATGGCTGCTTATGGCCACGCACGCTATCAGTGCTATGGCTGCTTATGGACACACACGCTATCAGTGCTATGGCTGCTTATGGCCACGCACGCTATCAGTGCTATGGCTGCTTATGGCCACGCACGCTATCAGTGCTATGGCTGCTTATGGCCACGCACGCTATTAGTAATACGGCTGCTTATGGCCACGCACGCTATCAGTAGTACGGCTGCCGCGCACGCTATCGGTGCTATGGCTGCTTCTGGCCGCTCACGCTATCGGTGCTATGGCTGCTTCTGGCCGCGCACGCTATCGGTGCTATGGCTGCTTCTGGCCGCGCACTCTATCGGTGCTATGGCTGCTTCTGGCCGCGCACGCTACCGGTGCTATGGCTGCTTCTGGCCGCGCACGCTATCGGTGCTATGGCTGCTTCTGGCTGCGCACGCTATCGGTGCTATGGCTGCTTATGGCCACGCACGCTATCAGTGCTATGGCTGCTTATGGCCACGCACGCTATCAGTGCTATGGCTGCTTATGACCACGCACGCTATCAGTGCTATGACTGCTTATGGCCACGCACGCTATCGGTGCTATGGCTGCTTATGGCCACGCACGCTATCGGTGCTATGGCTGCTTATCGCCGTGCACGCAATCAGTGCTATGGCTGCTTATGGCCGTGCACGCTATCGGTGCTATGGCTGCTTATGACCGTGCACGCAATCGGTTCTATGGCTGCTTATGGCCACGCACGCTTTCGGTGCTATGCGTTATCAGCGCTATGGCTGCTTATGGCCACGCACGCTATCTGTGCTATGGCTGCTTATGGCCACGCACGCTATCTGTGCTATGGCTGCTTATGGCCACGCACGCTATCGGTGCTATGGCTGCTTATGGCCACGCACGCTATCAGTGCTATGGCTGCTTTTGGCCACGCACGCTCTCAGTGTTATGGCTGCTTATGGCCACGCACGCTCTCAGTGTTATGGCTGCTTATGGCCACGCACGCTATCAGTGCTATGGCTGCTTATGGCCACGCACGCTATCAGTGCTATGGCTGCTTATGGCCACGCACGCTATCAGTGCTATGGCCGCTTATGGCTACGCACGCTATCGGTGCTATGCGCTATCAGCACTATGGCTGCTTATGGCCACGCACGCTATCAGTGCTATGGCCTCTATTGGCCACGCACGCTATCAGTACTATGGCTGCTTATGGCCATGCACGCTATCAGTGCTATGGCTACTTATGGCCGCGTACGCTATCAGTGCTATGGCTGCTTATGGCCACGCACGCTATCAGTGCTACGGCTGCTTATGGCCACGCATGCTATCAGTGCTACGGCTGCTTATGGCCACGCACGCTATCAGTGCTATGGCTGCTTATGGCCACGCATGCTATCAGTGCTATTGCAAATTATGGCCACGCACGCTATCAGTGCTATGGCTGCTTATGACCATGCACGCTATCAGTGCTATGGCTGCTTATGGACACGCACGCTATCAGTGCTATGGCTGCTTCTGGCCACGCACGCTATCAGTGCTATGGCTGCTTATGGCCACGCACGCTATCAGTGCTATGGCTGCTTATGGCCACGCACGCTATCAGTGCTATGGCTGCTTATGGCCACGCACGCTATCGGAGCTATGGCTGCTTATGGCCGCGCACGCTATTGGTGCTATGACTGCTTATGGCCGCGCACGCTATCGGTTCTATGGCTGCTTATGGCCACGCATGCAATCAGTGCTATGGCTGCTTATGGCCATGCACGCTATCGGTTCTATGGCTGCTTATGGCCACGCATGCTATCTGTGCTATGCGCTATCAGCGCTATGGCAGCTTATGGCCACGCACGCTATTGGTGCTATGGCTGCTTATGGCCACGCACGCTATCGGTGCTATGGCTGCTTATGGCCACGCACGCTATCGGTGCTATGGCTGCTTATGGCCACGCACGCTATCGGTGCTATGGCTGCTTATGGCCGCGCACGCTATCAGTGCTATGGCTGCTTCTGGCCGCGCACGCTATCAGTGCTATGGCTGCTTATAGCCGCGCATGCTCTCAGTGCTATGGCTGCTTATGGCCGCGCATGATCTCAGTGCTATGGCTGCTTATGGCCATGCAGTGGATAATTTATGCGTAGCCTCTGCAATTGCCGTACTGTTTGCAATCGCAAGTTCGCGCACGCGTACTTCGATGCATGCGCAGAATGCAACAATCAACCGATTGCGTGCGTCTTTGCAACTGCGACCGTGATGAATCAGGCCCTTTTTTTATTTGTGTTTAACAGTGATGACAATAATTTTTAATTTTAGTTTAATTGAAGTAACAGGAACCTACAAAAGCCTAAACAGGTGCCCAGTTATGTTATCTCGCACTGTATGCAATGACAGTCACCAGCTCTGCTATCCGGAATAACACGCTATCAGTATTATGGCTGCTTATGGCCACGCACGCTATCAGTACTATGGCTGCTTATGGCCACGCATGCTATGAGTGCTATGGCTGCTTATCGCCGCGCACTCTATCAATGCTCTGGCTGCTTATGGCCGCGCACGCTCTCGGTGCTATGGCTGCTTATGGCCGCGCACGCACTCGGTGCTATGGCTGCTTATGGCCGCGCACGCTATCAGTGCTATGGCTGCTTATGGCCGTGCACGCTCTCAGTGCTATGGCTGCTTATGGCCACGCACGCTATCAGTGCTATGGCTGCTTATGGCCACGCACGCTATCAGTGCTATGGCTGCTTATGGCCGCGCACGCTATCAGTGCTATGGCCGCTTATGGCTGCGCACGCTATCAGTATTATGGCTGCTTAAGGCCACTCACGCTATCAGTACAATGGCTGCTTATGGCCACGCATGCTATCAGTGCTATGGCTGCTTATGGCCGCGCACGCTATCAGTGCTATGGCTGCTTATGGCCGCGCACGCAATCAGTGCTATGGCTGCCTATGGCAGCGCATGGCTGCTTATGGCCGCGCATGCTATCTATGCTATGGCTGCTTATTGCAGTGCACGCTATCGGTGCTATGGCTGCTTATGGCCGTACACGCTATCAGTGCTATGGCTGCTTATGGCCGTGCACGCTATCAGTACTATGGCTGCTTATGGCCACGCACGCTATCAGTGCTACGGCTGCTTAAGGTCCCGCACACTATCAGTGCTACAGCTGCTTATGGCCGCGCACGCTATCAGTGCTATGGCAGCTTATGGCCACGCACGCTATCAGTGCTATGGCTGCTTACAGCCGCGCACGATGTCAGTGCTAAGGGCTGCTTACGGCCGCGCACGCTATCAGTGCTATGGCCGCTTATGGCTACGCACGCTATCAGTATTATGGCTGCTTATGGCCACTCACGCTATCAGTACAATGGCTGCTTATGGCCACGCACGCTATCGGTGCTATGGCTGCTTATGGCCGTGCACGCTATCGGTGCTATGGCTGCTTAAGGCTGCGCACGCTAACGGTGCTATGGCTGCTTCTGGCCGCGCACGCTATCGGTGCTATGGCTGCTTATGGCCACGCACGCTATCGGTGCTATGGCTGCTTAAGGCAGCGCACGCTAACGGTGCTATGGCTGCTTATCGCCGCGCACTCTATCAATGCTCTGGCTGCTTATGGCCGCACACGCTCTCGGTGCTATGGCTGCTTATGGCCGCGCACGCACTCGGTGCTATGGCTGCTTATGGCCACGCATGCTATCAGTGCTATGGCTGCTTATGGCCACGCACGCTATCAGTGCTATGGCTGCTTATGGCCGTGCACGCTCTCAGTGTTATGGCTGCTTATGGCCATCCACGCTATCAGTGCTATGGCTGCTTATGGCCACGCACGCTATCAGTGCTATGGCTGCTTATGGCCGCGCACGCTATCAGTGCTATGGCCGCTTATCGCTATGCACGCTATCAGTATTATGGCTGCTTATGGCCAATCACGCTATCAGTACTATGGCTGCTTATGGCCACACATGCTATCAGTGCTATGGCTGCTTATGGCCATGCACGCTATCAGTGCTATGGCTGCTTAAGGCCACGCACGCTATCGGTGCTATGCGCTATCAGCGCTATGGCTTCTTATGGCCACGCACGCTATCGGTACTATGCGCTATCAGCACTATGGCTGCTTAAGGCCACGCACGCTATCAGTGCTATAGCCTCTATTGGCCACGTACGCTATCAGTACTATGGCTGCTTATGGCCATGCACGCTATCAGTGCTACGGCTGCTTATGGCCGCGTACGCTATCAGTACTACGGCAGCTTATGGCCACGCACGCTATCAGTGCTACGGCTGCTTATGGCCACGCACGCTATCAGTGCTACGGCTGCTTATGGCCACGCACGCTATCAGTGCTACGGCTGCTTATGGCCACGCACGCTATCAGTGCTATGGCTGCTTATGGCCACGCACGTTATCAGTGCTATGGCTACTTATGGCCACGCACGCTATCAGTGCTATGGCTGCTTATGACCACGCACGCTATCAGTGCTATGGCTGCTTATGGCCACGCACGCTATCAGTGCTACGGCTGCTTATGGCCACGCACGCTATCAGTGCTACGGCTGCTTATGGCCACGCACGCTATCAGTGCTACGGCTGCTTATGGCCACGCACGCTATCAGTGCTACGGCTGCTTATGGCCACGCACGCTATCAGTGCTACGGCTGCTTATGGCCACGCACGCTATCAGTAGTACGGCTGCTTATGGCCACGCACGCTATCAGTAGTACGGCTGCTTATGGCCACGCACGCTATCAGTAGTACGGCTGCTTATGGCCACGCACGCTATCAGTGCTACGGCTGCTTATGGCCACGCACGCTATCAGTGCTACGGCTGCTTATGGCCACGCACGCTATCAGTGCTACGGCTGCTTATGGCCACGCACGCTATCAGTGCTATGACTGCTTATGGCCGCGCACGCTATCGGTGCTATGGCTGCTTATGGCCACGCACGCTATCAGTGCTACGGCTGCTTATGGCTGCGCACGCTATCGGTGCTATGGCTGCTTATGGCCGTGCACGCTCTCAGTGTTATGGCTGCTTATGGCTACGCACGCTATCAGTGCTATGGCTGCTTATGGCCACGCACGCTATCAGTGCTACGGCTGCTTATGGCTGCGCACGCTATCAGTGCTATGGCCGCTTATGGCTACGCACGCTATCAGTATTATTGCTGCTTATGGCCATTCACGCTATCAGTACTATGGCTGCTTATGGCTACGCATGCTATCAGTGCTATGGCTGCTTATGGCCATGCACGCTATCAGTACTATGGCTGCTTATGGCCATGCACGCTATCAGTGATATTGCTGCTTATGGACACGCACGCTATCGGTGCTATGTGCTATCAGCGCTATGGCTTCTTATGGCCACGCATGCTATCGGTGCTATGCGCTATCAGCACTATGGCTGCTTATGGCCACGCACGCTATCAGTGCTATGGCCTCTATTGGCCACGCACGCTATCAGTACTATGGCTGCTTATGGCCACGCACGCTATCAGTGCTATGGCTGCTTATGGCCACGCACGCTAACAGTGCTATGGCTGCTTATGGCCACGCACGCTATCAGTGCTATGGCTGCTTATGACCACGCACGCTATCAGTGCTATGGCTGCTTATGGCCACGCACGCTATCAGTGCTATGGCTGCTTATGGCCACGCATGCTATCAGTGCTATGGCTGCTTATGGCCACGCACGCTATCAGTGCTAAGGCTGCTTATGGCCACGCACGCTATCAGTGCTATGGCTGCTTATGGCCACGCACGCTATCAGTGCTATGGCTGCTTATGGCCACGCACGCTATCAGTGCTATGGCTGCTTATGGCCACGCACGCTATCAGTGCTATGGCTGCTTATGGCCACGCACGCTATCAGTGCTATGGCTGCTTATGACCACGCACGCTATCAGTGCTATGGCTGCTTATGGCCACGCACGCTATCAGTGCTATGGCTGCTTATGGCCACGAACGCTATCAGTGCTATGGCTGCTTATGGCCACGCATGCTATCAGTGCTATGGCTGCTTATTGCCACGCACGCTATCAGTGCTATGGCTGCTTATGGCCACGCACGCTATCAGTGCTATGGCTGCTTATGGCCACGCACGCTATCAGTGCTATGGCTGCTTATGGGCACGCACGCTATCAGTGCTATGGCTGCTTATGGCCGTGCACGCTATCGGTGCTATGGCTGCTTATGGTCACGCACGCTATCGGTGCTATGGCTGCTTATGGCCGCGCAGGTAATCAGTGCTATGGCTGCTTATGGCCGTGCACGCTATCGGTTCTATGGCTGCTTATGGCCACGCACGCTATCGGTGCTATGCGCTATCAGCGCTATGGCTGCTTATGGCCACGCACGCTATCTGTGCTATGGCTGCTTATGGCCACGCACGCTATCGGTGCTATGGCTGCTTATGGCCGCGCACGCTATCGGTGCTATGGCTGCTTATGGCCACGCACTCTATCGGTGCTATTGCTGCTTATGGCCGCGTACGCTAATGGTGCTATTGCTGCTTATGGCCGCGCACGCTATCGGTGCTGTGGCTGCTTCTGGCCGCGCACTCTATCGGTGCTATGGCTGCTTCTGGCCGCGCACTCTATCGGTGCTGTGGCTGCTTCTGGCCGCGCACGCTATCGGTGCTGTGGCTGCTTCTGGCCGTGCACGCTATCAGTGCTGTGGCTGCTTCTGGCCGCGCATGCTCTCAGTGCTATGGCTGCTTATGGCCGCGCACGCTCTCAGTGCTATGGCTGCTTATGGCCGCGCACGCTCTCAGTGCTATGGCTGCTTATGGCCGCACACGCTATCAGTGCTACGGCTGCTTATGGCCGCGCACGCTATCAGTGCTACGGCTGCTTATGGCCACGCACGCTATCAGTGCTATGACTGCTTATGGCCGCGCATGCTATCGGTGCTATGGCTGCTAATGGCCGTGCACGCTATCGGTGCTATGACTGCTTATGGCCGCGCACGCTATCGGTGCTATGGCTGCTTATGGCCTCGCACGCTATCGGTTCTATGGCTGCTTATGGCCACGCACGCTATCGGTGCTATGCGCTATCAGCGCTATGGCTGCTTATGGCCACGCACGCTATCATTGCTATGGCTGCTTATGGCCACGCACGCTAACAGTGCTATGGCTGCTTATGGCCACGCACGCTATCAGTGCTATGGCTGCTTATGACCACGCACGCTATCAGTGCTATGGCTGCTTATGGCCACGCACGCTATCAGTGCTATGGCTGCTTATGGCCACGCATGCTATCAGTGCTATGGCTGCTTATGGCCACGCACGCTATCAGTGCTATGGCTGCTTATGGCCACGCACGCTATCAGTGCTATGGCTGCTTATGGCCACGCACGCTATCAGTGCTATGGCTGCTTATGGCCACGCACGCTATCAGTGCTATGGCTGCTTATGGCTACGCACGCTATCAGTGCTATGGCTGCTTATGACCACGCACGCTATCAGTGCTATGGCTGCTTATGGCCACGCACGCTATCAGTGCTATGGCTGCTTATGGCCACGAACGCTATCAGTGCTATGGCTGCTTATGGCCACGCATACTATCAGTGCTATGGCTGCTTATTGCCACGCACGCTATCAGTGCTATGGCTGCTTATGGCCACGCACGCTATCAGTGCTATGGCTGCTTATGGCCACGCACGCTATCAGTGCTATGGCTGCTTATGGGCACGCACGCTATCAGTGCTATGGCTGCTTATGGCCGCGCACGCTATCGGTGCTATGGCTGCTTATGGTCACGCACGCTATCGGTGCTATGGCTGCTTATGGCCACGCAGGTAATCAGTGCTATGGCTGCTTATGGCCGTGCACGCTATCGGTTCTATGGCTGCTTATGGCCACGCACGCTATCGGTGCTATGCGCTATCAGCGCTATGTCTGCTTATGGCCACGCACGCTATCTGTGCTATGGCTGCTTATGGCCACGCACGCTATCGGTGCTATGGCTGCTTATGGCCGCGCACGCTATAGGTGCTATGGCTGCTTATGGCCACGCACTCTATCGGTGCTATTGCTGCTTATGGCCGCGTACGCTAATGGTGCTATTGCTGCTTATGGCCGCGCACGCTATCGGTGCTGTGGCTGCTTATGGCCATGCACGCTATCAGTGCTACGGCTGCTTATGGCCGCGTACGCTATCAGTACTACGGCAGCTTATGGCCACGCACGCTATCAGTGCTACGGCTGCTTATGGCCACGCACGCTATCAGTGCTACGGCTGCTTATGGCCACGCACGCTATCAGTGCTACGGCTGCTTATGGCCACGCACGCTATCAGTGCTACGGCTGCTTATGGCCACGCACATTATCAGTGCTATGGCTGCTTATGACCACGCACGCTATCAGTGCTACGGCTGCTTATGGCCACGCACGCTATCAGTGCTACGGCTGCTTATGGCCACGCACGCTATCAGTGCTACGGCTGCTTATGGCCACGCACGCTATCAGTGCTACGGCTGCTTATGGCCACGCACGCTATCAGTGCTACGGCTGCTTATGGCCACGCACGCTATCAGTAGTACGGCTGCTTATGGCCACGCACGCTATCAGTAGTACGGCTGCTTATGGCCACGCACGCTATCAGTAGTACGGCTGCTTATGGCCACGCACGCTATCAGTAGTACGGCTGCTTATGGCCACACACGCTATCAGTGCTACGGCTGCTTATGGCCACGCACGCTATCAGTGCTACGGCTGCTTATGGCCACGCACGCTATCAGTGCTACGGCTGCTTATGGCCACGCACGCTATCAGTGCTACGGCTGCTTATGGCCACGCACGCTATCAGTGCTATGACTGCTTATGGCCGCGCACGCTATCGGTGCTATGGCTGCTTATGGCCACGCACGCTATCGGTGCTATGACTGCTTATGGCCGCGCACGCTATCGGTGCTATGACTGCTTATGGCCACGCACGCTATCGGTGCTATGGCTGCTTATGGCCACGCACTCAATCAGTGCTATGGCTGCTTATGGCCATGCACGCTATCAGTTCTATGGCTGCTTATGGCTACGCACGCTATCGGTGCTATGCACTATCAGCGCTATGGCTGCTTATGGCCACGCACGCTATCTGTGCTATGGCTGCTTATGGCCACGCACGCTATCGGTGCTATGGCTGCTTATGGCCACGCATGCTATCGGTGCTATGGCTGCTTATGGCCGTGCACGCTCTCAGTGTTATGGCTGCTTATGGCTACGCACGCTATCAGTGCTATGGCTGCTTATGGCCACGCACGCTATCAGTGCTATGGCTGCTTATGGCTGCGCACGCTATCAGTGCTATGGCCGCTTATGGCTACGCACGCTATCAGTATTATTGCTGCTTATGGCCATTCACGCTATCAGTACTATGGCTGCTTATGGCTACGCATGCTATCAGTGCTATGGCTGCTTATGGCCATGCACGCTATCAGTACTATGGCTGCTTATGGCCATGCACGCTATCAGTGATATTGCTGCTTATGGACACGCACGCTATCGGTGCTATGTGCTATCAGCGCTATGGCTTCTTATGGCCACGCATGCTATCGGTGCTATGCGCTATCAGCACTATGGCTGCTTATGGCCACGCACGCTATCAGTGCTATGGCCTCTATTGGCCACGCACGCTATCAGTACTATGGCTGCTTATGGCCACGCATGCTATCAGTGCTATTGCTGCTTATGGCCACGCACGCTAACAGTGCTATGGCTGCTTATGGCCACGCACGCTATCAGTGCTATGGCTGCTTATGACCACGCACGCTATCAGTGCTATGGCTGCTTATGGCCACGCACGCTATCAGTGCTATGGCTGCTTATGGCCACGCACGCTATCAGTGCTATGGCTGCTTATGGCCACGCATGCTATCAGTGCTATGGCTGCTTATGGCCACGCACGCTATCAGTGCTATGGCTGCTTATGGCCACGCACGCTATCAGTGCTATGGCTGCTTATGGCCACGCACGCTATCAGTGCTATGGCTGCTTATGGCCACGCACGCTATCAGTGCTATGGCTGCTTATGGCCACGCACGCTATCAGTGCTATGGCTGCTTATGACCACGCACGCTATCAGTGCTATGGCTGCTTATGGCCACGCACGCTATCAGTGCTATGGCTGCTTATGGCCACGCACGCTATCAGTGCTATGGCTGCTTATGGCCACGAACGCTATCAGTGCTATGGCTGCTTATGGCCACGCATGCTATCAGTGCTATGGCTGCTTATTGCCACGCACGCTATCACTGCTATGGCTGCTTATGGCCACGCACGCTATCAGTGCTATGGCTGCTTATGGCCACGCACGCTATCAGTGCTATGGCTGCTTATGGGCACGCACGCTATCAGTGCTATGGCTGCTTATGGCCGCGCACGCTATCGGTGCTATGGCTGCTTATGGTCACGCACGCTATCGGTGCTATGGCTGCTTATGGCCACGCAGGTAATCAGTGCTATGGCTGCTTATGGCCGTGCACGCTATCGGTTCTATGGCTGCTTATGGCCACGCACGCTATCGGTGCTATGCGCTATCAGCGCTATGGCTGCTTATGGCCACGCACGCTATCTGTGCTATGGCTGCTTATGGCCACGCACGCTATCGGTGCTATGGCTGCTTATGGCCGCGCACGCTATCGGTGCTATGGCTGCTTATGGCCACGCACTCTATCGGTGCTATTGCTGCTTATGGCCGCGTACGCTAATGGTGCTATTGCTGCTTATGGCCGCGCACGCTATCGGTGCTGTGGCTGCTTCTGGCCGCACACTCTATCGGTGCTATGGCTGCTTCTGGCCGCGCACTCTATCGGTGCTGTGGCTGCTTCTGGCCGCTCACGCTATCGGTGCTGTGGCTGCTTCTGGCCGCGCATGCTATCGGTGCTGTGGCTGCTTCTGGCCGCGCACGCTCTCAGTGCTATGGCTGCTTATGGCCGCGCACGCTCTCAGTGCTATGGCTGCTTATGGCCGTGCACGCTCTCAGTGCTATGGCTGCTTATGGCCGCGCACGCTATCAGTGCTACGGCTGCTTATGGCCGCGCACGCTATCAGTGCTACGGCTGCTTATGGCCACGCACGCTATCAGTGCTATGACTGCTTATGGCCGCGCATGCTATCGGTGCTATGGCTGCTTATGGCCGCGCACGCTATCGGTGCTATGACTGCTTATGGCCGCGCATGCTATCGGTGCTATGGCTGCTTATGGCCACGCACGCTATCGGTGCTATGCGCTATCAGCGCTATGGCTGCTTATGGCCACGCACGCTATCATTGCTATGGCTGCTTATGGCCACGCACGCTAACAGTGCTATGGCTGCTTATGGCCACGCACGCTATCAGTGCTATGGCTGCTTATGACCACGCACGCTATCAGTGCTATGGCTGCTTATGGCCACGCACGCTATCAGTGCTATGGCTGCTTATGGCCACGTATGCTATCAGTGCTATGGCTGCTTATGGCCACGCACGCTATCAGTGCTATGGCTGCTTATGGCCACGCACGCTATCAGTGCTATGGCTGCTTATGGCCACGCACGCTATCAGTGCTATGGCTGCTTATGGCCACGCACGCTATCAGTGCTATGGCTGCTTATGGCCACGCACGCTATCAGTGCTATGGCTGCTTATGACCACGCATGCTATCAGTGCTATGGCTGCTTATGGCCATGCACGCTATCAGTGCTATGGCTGCTTATGGCCACGAACGCTATCAGTGCTATGGCTGCTTATGGCCACGCATGCTATCAGTGCTATGGCTGCTTATTGTCACACACGCTATCGGTGCTATGGCTGCTTATGGCCACGCAGGTAATCAGTGCTATGGCTGCTTATGGCCGTGCACGCTATCGGTTCTATGGCTGCTTATGGCCACGCACGCTATCGGTGCTATGCGCTATCAGCGCTATGGCTGCTTATGGCCACGCACGCTATCTGTGCTATGGCTGCTTATGGCCACGCACGCTATCGGTGCTATGGCTGCTTATGGCCGCGCACGCTATCGGTGCTATGGCTGCTTATGGCCACGCACTCTATCGGTGCTATTGCTGCTTATGGCCGCGTACGCTAATGGTGCTATTGCTGCTTATGGCCGCGCACGCTATCGGTGCTGTGGCTGCTTCTGGCCGCGCACTCTATCGGTGCTATGGCTGCTTCTGGCCGCGCACTCTATCGGTGCTGTGGCTGCTTCTGGCCGCGCACGCTATCGGTGCTGTGGCTGCTTCTGGCCGCGCACGCTATCAGTGCTGTGGCTGCTTCTGGCCGCGCATGCTCTCAGTGCTATGGCTGCTTATGGCCGCACACGCTCTCAGTGCTATGGCTGCTTATGGCCGCGCACGCTCTCAGTGCTATGGCTGCTTATGGCCGCGCACGCTATCAGTGCTACGGCTGCTTATGGCCGTGCACGCTATCAGTGCTACGGCTGCTTATGGCCACGCACGCTATCAGTGCTATGACTGCTTATGGCCGCGCATGCTATCGGTGCTATGGCTGCTTATGGCCGCGCACGCTATCGGTGCTATGACTGCTTATGGCCGCGCACGCAATCGGTGCTATGACTGCTTATGGCCGCGCACGCTATCGGTGCTATGGCTGCTTATGGCCACGCACTCAATCAGTGCTATGGCTGCTTATGGCCATGCACGCTATCAGTTCTATGGCTGCTTATGGCTACGCACGCTATCGGTGCTATGCGCTATCAGCGCTATGGCTGCTTATGGCCACGCACGCTATCTGTGCTATGGCTGCTTATGGCCACGCACGCTATCGGTGCTATGGCTGCTTATGGCCACGCACGCTATCGGTGCTATGGCTGCTTATGGCCGTGCACGCTCTCAGTGTTATGGCTGCTTATGGCTACGCACGCTATCAGTGCTATGGCTGCTTATGGCCACGCACGCTATCAGTGCTATGGCTGCTTATGGCTGCGCACGCTATCAGTGCTATGGCCGCTTATGGCTACGCACGCTATCAGTATTATGGCTGCTTATGGCCATTCACGCTATCAGTACTATGGCTGCTTATAGCCACGCATGCTATCAGTGCTATGGCTGCTTATGGCCATGCACGCTATCAGTACTATGGCTGCTTATGGCCATGCACGCTATCAGTGATATTGCTGCTTATGGACACGCACGCTATCGGTGCTATGTGCTATCAGCGCTATGGCTTCTTATGGCCACGCACGCTATCGGTGCTATGCGCTATCAGCACTATGGCTGCTTATGGCCACGCACGCTATCAGTGCTATTGCCTCTATTGGCCACGCACGCTATCAGTACTATGGCTGCTTATGGCCACGCACGCTATCAGTGCTATGGCTGCTTATGGCCACGCACGCTAACAGTGCTAAGCCTGCTTATGGCCACGCACGCTATCAGTGCTATGGCTGCTTATGACCACGCACGCTATCAGTGCTATGGCTGCTTATGGCCACGCACGCTATCAGTGCTATGGCTGCTTATGGCCACGCACGCTATCAGTGCTATGGCTGCTTATGGCCACGCACGCTATCAGTGCTATGGCTGCTTATTGCCACGCACGCTATCAGTGCTATGGCTGCTTATGGCCACGCACGCTATCAGTGCTATGGCTGCTTATGGCCACGCACGCTATCAGTGCTATGGCTGCTTATGGCCACGCACGCTATCAGTGCTATGGCTGCTTATGACCACGCACGCTATCGGTGCTATGGCTGCTTATGGTCACGCACGCTATCGGTGCTATGGCTGCTTATGGCCACGCAGGTAATCAGTGCTATGGCTGCTTATGGCCGTGCACGCTATCGGTTCTATGGCTGCTTATGGCCACGCACGCTATCGGTGCTATGCGCTATCAGCGCTATGGCTGCTTATGGCCACGCACGCTATCTGTGCTATGGCTGCTTATGGCCACGCACGCTATCGGTGCTATGGCTGCTTATGGCCGCGCATGCTATCGGTGCTATGGCTGCTTATGGCCACGCACTCTATCGGTGCTATTGCTGCTTATGGCCGCGTACGCTAATGGTGCTATTGCTGCTTATGGCCGCGCACGCTATCGGTGCTGTGGCTGCTTCTGGCCGCGCACTCTATCGGTGCTATGGCTGCTTCTGGCCGCGCACTCTATCGGTGCTGTGGCTGCTTCTGGCCGCGCACGCTATCGGTGCTGTGGCTGCTTCTGGCCGCGCACGCTATCGGTGCTGTGGCTGCTTCTGGCCGCGCACGCTATCAGTGCTACGGCTGCTTATGGCCGCGCACGCTATCAGTGCTACGGCTGCTTATGGCCGCGCACGCTATCAGTGCTATGACTGCTTATGGCCGCGCATGCTATCGGTGCTATGGCTGCTTATGGCCGCGCACGCTATCGGTGCTATGACTGCTTATGGCCGCGCACGCTATCGGTGCTATGACTGCTTATGGCCGCGCATGCTATCGGTGCTATGGCTGCTTATGGCCACGCACTCAATCAGTGCTATGGCTGCTTATGGCCATGCACGCTATCAGTTCTATGGCTGCTTATGGCTACGCACGCTATCGGTGCTATGCGCTATCAGCGCTATGGCTGCTTATGGCCACGCACGCTATCTGTGCTATGGCTGCTTATGGCCACGCACGCTATCGGTGCTATGGCTGCTTATGGCCACGCACGCTATCGGTGCTATGGCTGCTTATGGCCGTGCACGCTCTCAGTGTTATGGCTGCTTATGGCTACGCACGCTATCAGTGCTATGGCTGCTTATGGCCACGCACGCTATCAGTGCTATGGCTGCTTATGGCTGCGCACGCTATCAGTGCTATGGCCGCTTATGGCTACGCACGCTATCAGTATTATGGCTGCTTATGGCCATTCACGCTATCAGTACTATGGCTGCTTATGGCCACGCATGCTATCAGTGCTATGGCTGCTTATGGCCATGCACGCTATCAGTACTATGGCTGCTTATGGCCATGCACGCTATCAGTGATATTGCTGCTTATGGACACGCACACTATCGGTGCTATGTGCTATCAGCGCTATGGCTTCTTATGGCCATGCACGCTATCGGTGCTATGCGCTATCAGCACTATGGCTGCTTATGGCCACGCACGCTATCAGTGCTATTGCCTCTATTGGCCACGCACGCTATCAGTACTATGGCTGCTTATGGCCACGCACGCTATCAGTGCTATGGCTGCTTATGGCCACGCACGCTAACAGTGCTAAGCCTGCTTATGGCCACGCATGCTATCCGTGCTATGGCTGCTTATGACCACGCACGCTATCAGTGCTATGGCTGCTTATGGCCACGCACGCTATCAGTGCTATGGCTGCTTATGGCCACGCATGCTATCAGTGCTATGGCTGCTTATGGCCACGCATGCTATCAGTGCTATGGCTGCTTATTGCCACGCACGCTATCAGTGCTATGGCTGCTTATGGCCACGCACGCTATCAGTGCTATGGCTGCTTATGGCCACGCACGCTATCAGTGCTATGGCTGCTTATGGCCACGCACGCTATCAGTGCTATGGCTGCTTATGACCACGCACGCTATCAGTGCTATGGCTGCTTATGGCCACGCACGCTATCAGTGCTATGGCTGCTTATGGCCACGCACGCTATCAGTGCTATGGCTGCTTATGGCCATGCACGCTATCAGTGCTATGGCTGCTTATTGCCACGCACGCTATCAGTGCTATGGCTGCTTATGGCCACGCACGCTATCAGTGCTATGGCTGCTTATGGCCACGCACGCTATCAGTGCTATGGCTGCTTATGGGCACGCACGCTATCAGTGCTATGGCTGCTTATGGCCGCGCACGCTATCGGTGCTATGGCTGCTTATGGTCGCGCACGCTATCGGTGCTATGGCTGCTTATGGCCACGCAGGTAATCAGTGCTATGGCTGCTTATGGCCGTGCACGCTATCAGTTCTATGGCTGCTTATGGCCACGCACGCTATCGGTGCTATGCACTATCAGCGCTATGGCTGCTTATGGCCACGCACGCTATCTGTGCTATGGCTGCTTATGGCCACGCACGCTATCAGTGCTATGGCTGCTTATGGCCACGCACGCTATCAGTGCTATGGCTGCTTATGACCACGCACGCTATCAGTGCTATGGCTGCTTATGGCCACGCACGCTATCAGTGCTATGGCTGCTTATGGCCATGCACGCTATCAGTGCTATGGCTGCTTATGGCCATGCACGCTATCAGTGCTATGGCTGCTTATTGCCACGCATGCTATCAGTGCTATGGCTGCTTATGGCCACGCACGCTATCAGTGCTATGGCTGCTTATGGCCACGCACGCTATCAGTGCTATGGCTGCTTATGGGCACGCACGCTATCAGTGCTATGGCTGCTTATGGCCGCGCACGCTATCGGTGCTATGGCTGCTTATGGTCGCGCACGCTATCGGTGCTATGGCTGCTTATGGCCACGCAGGTAATCAGTGCTATGGCTGCTTATGGCCGTGCACGCTATCGGTTCTATGGCTGCTTATGGCCACGCACGCTATCGGTGCTATGCGCTATCAGCGCTATGGCTGCTTATGGCCACGCACGCTATCTGTGCTATGGCTGCTTATGGCCATGCACGCTATCGGTGCTATGGCTGCTTATGGCCACGCACACTATCGGTGCTATGGCTGCTTATGGCCACGCACGCTATCGGTGCTATGGCTGCTTATGGCCACGCACGCTATCGGTGCTATGGCTGCTTATGGCCGCGCACGCTATCGGTGCTATGGCTGCTTAAGGCCGCGCACGCTAACGGTGCTATGGCTGCTTATGGCCGCGCACGCTATCGGTGCTGTGGCTGCTTCTGGCCGCGCACTCTATCGGTGCTATGGCTGCTTCTGGCCGCGCACTCTATCGGTGCTATGGCTGCTTCTGGCCGCGCATGCTACCAGTGCTATGGTTGCTTCTGGCCGCGCACGCTATCAGTGCTATGGCTGCTTATGGCCACGCATGCTATCAGTGCTATGGCTGCTTATCGCCGCGCACTCTATCAATGCTCTGGCTGCTTATGGCCGTGCACGCTCTCGGTGCTATGGCTGCTTATGGCCGCGCACGCACTCGGTGCTATGGCTGCTTATGGCTGTGCACGCTATCAGTGCTATGGCTGCTTATGGCCGTGCACGCTCTCAGTGCTATGGCTGCTTATGGCCACGCACGCTATCAGTGCTATGGCTGCTTATGGCCACGCACGCTATCAGTGCTATGGCTGCTTATGGCCGCGCACGCTATCAGTGCTATGGCCGCTTATGGCTACGCACGCTATCAGTATTATGGCTGCTTATGGCCACTCACGCTATCAGTACAATGGCTGCTTATGGCTACGCATGCTATCAGTGCTATGGCTGCTTATGGCCGCGCACGCTATCAGTGCTATGGCTGCTTATGGCCGTGCACGCAATCAGTGCTATGGCTGCTTATGGCCGCGCATGGCTGCTTATGGCCGCGCACGCTATCTATGCTATGGCTGCTTATTGCCGTGCACGCTATCAGTGTTATGGCTGCTTATGGCCGCGCACACTATCAGTGCTATGGCTGCTTATGGCCGTGCACGCTATCAGTACTATGGCTGCTTATGGCCACGCACGCTATCAGTGCTACGGCTGCTTTAGGTCCCGCACACTATCAGTGCTATGGCTGCTTATGGCCGCGCACGCTATCAGTGCTATGGCAGCTTATGGCCACGCACGCTATCAGTGCTATGGCTTCTTACGGCCGCGCAAGCTGTCAGTGCTATGGCTGCTTACGGCCGCGCATGCTATCAGTGCTATGGCCGCTTATGGCTACGCACGCTATCAGTATTATGGCTGCTTATGGCCACTCACGCTATCAGTACAATGGCTGCTTATGGCCACGCATGCTATCAGTGCTATGGCTGCTTATGGCTGCGCACGCTATCAGTGCTATGGCTTCTTATGGACGCGCACGCAATCAGTGCTATGGCTGCTTATGGCCGCGCATGGCTGCTTATGGCCGCGCACGCTATCAATGCTATGGCTGCTTATGGCCATGCATGCTATCAGTGGTATGGCTGCTTATGGCCGTGCACGCTATCAGTGCTATGGCTGCTTATGGCCGTGCACGCTATCATTACTATGGCTGCTTATGGCCATGCACACTGTAAGTGCTATGGCTGCTTATGGTCCCGCACCCTATCAGTGCTACGGCTGCTTATGGCCGCGCACGCTATCAGTGCTATGGCAGCTTATGGCCATGCACGCTATCAGTGCTATGGCTGCTTACGGCCGCGCACGCTGTCAGTGCTATGGCTGCTTACGGCCACGCACGCTATCAGTGCTATGGCTGCTTAAGGCCACGCACGCTATCAGTGCTATGGCTGCTTATGGCCACGCACGCTATCAGTGCTATGGCTGCTTATGGCCGTGCACGCTATCAGTGCTATGGCTGCTTATGGCCGCGCACACTATCAGTGCTATGGCTGCTTATGGCCGCGCATGCTCTCAGTGCTATGGCTGCTTATGGCCATACAGTGGATAATTTATGCGTAGCCTCTGCAATCGCCGTAGTGTTTGCAATCGCTAGTTCGCGCACACGTTCTTCGATAAATGCGCAGAATGCAACAATCAACCGATTGCGTGCGTCTTTGCAACTGCGATCCGTGATGAATCAGGCCCTTTTTTTATTTGTGTTTAACAGTGACGACAATAATTTTTAATTTTTGTTTAATTGTAGTAACAGGAACCTACAAAAGCCTAAGCAGGTGCCCAGTTATGTTATCTCGCACTGTGTGCAATGACAGTCACCAGCTCTGCTATCCGGAATAACACGCTGTAAATCATTCCTCGTTTCCGTTACCAATTAGCAGGCTAAGGCCGTGCCTCTGGGATCCCTGTTTGCCTTATGTGTCCCTTTACACAATATTTGATCAGATTAGCTCACAGGGAGCTGGTGAATGCTAGTATTAAACACAGAACAATAGGAGCACAAGTCTAAGCCCGTTTTTTTGCCGATAGAAAGCAAAGCTGTGATGTTGATGTCATCTTCTGACTGAGTGACAGAGCATGGTCCCCGGAGTCACCCATTATTTTATCCTCATCAGCATCTCCTCCCCAAATCTGTGTTATTCCTTCCGTGTCATCACATTCTGCTCTATGCATAAAGAGGGGAAAACAGGGTGACATCAGGGACTGAATCTGGCCGGGAAAGGTCACCTTAGAGCAGGGCGGATTAGGCTTTATACTGCTGATAATGCCTGTTATTAGTGACACACACACACACACACATTTATATGTATATATATATTAGGGGTGAGCGGGTTCGGATTTCTGAAATCTGAACCCCCCCTAGCCCCCCCGATCCGAGTCAGGTTCGACTTTTCCCGCCTGACTCTGATCTGAAATCGAGGCAAAACTTCATAATCCCGCCTTCCGGGTCTCGCGGGTTTTGGATCCTATATAAGGTACCCGCGTCGGCGCCATTTTCTCACTCGGCTGTGGACAGTGAAGAGGGAGGGTGGGAGTTAGGGCTGGCTGGGCTGTGTAGTGTAGTGTAGTGTAGTGCAGTGTAGTGTTGTGCTGTGCTGCGCTGTGCTGCTGTTGTCCATAGGGGCTGTGTCCACTACTTCAAAGTCCATAGGGGCTGGCTGGACTGTGTTGTGCAGTCAGTTGTCCATAGGGGCTGTGTCCACTCCAAAGTCCTGTGCAGTGTCCCAGTCCTAAAGGGGTGCTGTAGTGTTGTCCAGGGGGTGCTCTGTCCATCAGGGGTGCTCCCCCCGTGCTAAAAAAAAAGATTTTTTCTGTGTTTGTGAATTGTGTGCGCAGTAGCCGCACGTGCATCAACGAAGGAGCAGGGCCAAGCGTGCGCCTGTGTCCCATAAGTAAAAGGCCGGCTGGCTTGTCCGTCAAAGGGTGCTGTAACCCCAAAAGGGCACTCCAAACAAAATAAAAAAATATATTTTTTTGTGTTTGTGAATTGTGTGCGCAGTAGCCGCACGTGCATCAACAAAGTAGTGCCAAGCGTGCGCCTGTGTCATAAGTAAAGGGCCGGCTGGCTTGACCATTAAAGGGTGCTGTAACCCCCAAAGTACACTCCAAATAAAATAAAAAAATATTTTCTGTGTTTGTGAATTGTGTGCGTAGTAGCCGCACGTGCATCAACAAAGTAGTGCCAAGCGTGCGCCTGTGTCCCATAAATAAAGTGCTGGCTGGATTGACCGGTAAAGGGTACTGTAACCCCCAAAGTACACTCCAAACAAAATAAAAAAATATTTTCTGTGTTTGTGAATTGTGTGCGCAGTAGCCACACGTGCATCAACAAAGGAGCAGCGCCAAGCGTGCGCCTGTGTCCCATAAGTAAAGAACCGGCTGGCTCATTTCTTAAAGGGTGGTGTAACCCACAAAGTGCACTACTCTCCAGCAAAAATAAAAAAATATTTTCTGTGTTTGTGTGCGCCTTAGCTGCACGTATATATCAATATAACATAAATGGAGGACCAAACTTTCTCCGATAAAAATAAAATAGGGAAAGATCAAGAACCACTTCCTCCTAGTGCTGTTGCTGCTGCTGGGAGTTGTTCATCATCCCAGAGAGGAAGTAGGAACATCACTACTTTTACTAAACAATTGACCATCCAACAGTCCTTAGCGAGGAGGATGAAGTACGACAGCAGTCATCCTGAAGCAAAACGTATAACTGAGGCCTTGACTGCTATGTTGGTGTTAGACATGCGTCCGGAATCCGCCATTAGTGCAGTGGGATTTAGACAATTGATGGAGGTAGTGTGTCCCCGGTTCCAAATCCTGTCTAGATTCCACCTGCATCCTTAAAGCAGCAGAGACAAGCGTGCATCTGTCTGTTAAAGGGTGGTGTAACCCTCAAAGTGTGCTCCACAAACAATAATAAAATTCTTCTTTTTTCTGTCTTTGTGAAATGTGTGGGCTGTAGCCGCACCTGCATCCTTAAAGCAGCAGCGACAAGCGTGTGTCTGTCTGTTAAAGGGTGGTGTAACCCTCAAAGTGTGCTCCACAAACAATAAAAAAATTCTTCTTTTTTCTGTCTTTGTGAAATGTGTGGGCTGTAGCCGCACCTGCATCCTCAAAGCAGCAGCGACAAGCGTGCGTCTGTCTGTTAAAGGATTACATCGGTGACAGCATCCAAGTAGGCATGTCAGACAGTCCGTACATGTACTGGCAGGAAAAAGAGGCAATTTGGAGGCCCCTTTACAAACTGGCTCTATTTTACCTGAGTTGCCCCCACTCCAGTGTGCACTCCAAAAGAGTGTTTAGTGCAGCCGGGAACCTTGTCAGCAAAAGGCGTAGGAGGTTGCTTCCACAAAATGTGGAGAAGATGATGTTCATAAAAATGAATTATCAACTCTTCCAGGGAGACCAACCTCCAGAACGTACAGAGGGACCTGTGGTTGTGGATTCCAGCGGGGACGAGTTAATACTCTGTGAGGATGAGGATGTACACAACACTGAAGAGGGTGAGGAATCGGTGAATGAGGAGGATGAGGACGACATCTTGCCTCCGTAGAGCCAGTTTGTGCAGGGCCAGATTAATTGCCAGCTTGTTTTGTGGGGGCCCAAACGAACCAATCATTTCAGCCACAGTCGTGTGGCAGACCCTGGCGCTGAAATGATTGGTTTGTTAAAGTGTGCATGTTCTGTTTATACAACATAAGGGTGGGTGGGAGGGCCCAAGGACAATTCCATCTTGCACCTCTTTTTTTTCTTTGCATTATGTACTGTTTGGGGCCTAGTTTTTCAAACTGCCATCCTGTCTGCCACTGCAGTGTCACTCCTAGATGGGCCACGTGTTTGTGCCGCCCACTCGTGACGCTTAGCATAGTCATCCATCTACCTCGGTGCAACCTTTTGGACATAAAAACACTATTGTGAGGTGTGAGGTGTTCAGAATAGACTGGAAATGAGTGGAAATTAAGGCTTTTGAGGTTAACAATAGCATAGGAGCAGAAAAATCAACACATTCTGTGATTTTAGCTGTTTTTATGCTTTTTAAAAAAAAAATACAGATCCAAAACACAAAACCCAGAACCCAAAACACGGAAGGGTGGTTTTGGCAAAACCAATCCAGATCCAAAACACGAAGAAAGATCCAGATCCAAAACCAAAACACGAAAAGTGGCCGGTGCACACCCCTAATATATATATATATATATATATATATATATATATATATATATATATATATATATATATAGTATGCTCCAACTCCCGTGTTTTGCATTTGGATACGGATTCATCTTCATGTTTTGCTTTTGGTTCTGTCATAACATTTAAAATGATGCCAGTTTGACCTGTTAGCCGGTAATCCAAAACCAGAGTTTAGTTTTTAAATCCGAGTTCCAAACCACGGGAAGATCTGAACCGGGACTCGTTTTGACTCACTACCCCTAAATTAGGTTGTTGTCGGATCTCTGAGAACTGAACCGCTCATCTCTAATATATTGTATAAATTCTATAAGGTTTTTTACTGTGAGCCCTATTTTGAAAGAACGGGTGAACGTAAATAATATATGGTTGCAGTATCAAAATACCATGTATTACCCGGTCTTACCATGTAGTTGTGCCAGTAGAAGATAAAAATTAGATTAGGGCAACGTTTCGTGGCGGAGTGGCAAAGTTCCCATGTAAAGTAGTGTGTTATATATAACAGCATTCTCACTAACATGATTGGACACACTAGATCACAGGACTACGCATTATTCCCCAATAGCCGCACACTGACCACCTGTAAACAACAGCATCACTCATACAGACACTACTCACAGGAAAGTAGCACATCCCTGCCTCACTGACATCGGCACATCCCTGCCTCACTGACATCGGCACATCCCTGCCTCACTGACAGCGGCACATCCCTGCCTCACTGACATCGGCACATCCCTGCCTCACTGACAGTGGCAGATCCCTGCCTCACTGACATCGGCACATCCCTGCCTCACTGACATCGGCACATCCCTGCCTCACTGACAGCGGCACATCCCTGCCTCACTGACATCGGCACATCCCTGCCTCACTGACAGTGGCAGATCCCTGCCTCACTGACATCGGCACATCCCTGCCTCACTGACAACGGCACATCCCTGCCTCACTGACAGCGTCACATCCCTGCCTCACTGACAGCGGCACATCCCTGCTTCACTGACACCGGCACATCCCTGCCTCACTGACAACGGCACATCCCTGCCTAACTGACAACGGCACATCCCTGCCTCACTGACATCGGCACAACCCTGCCTCACTGACGACGGCACTGACAATGGCACATCCCTGCCTCACTGACATCGGCACATCCCTGCCTCACAGACATCGGCAAAACCCTGCCTCACTGACAACGGCACATCCCTGCCTCACTGACAGCGGCACGTCCCTCCCTCTCTGACATCAGCAGATCACTGCCTCACTGACATCGGCACATCCCTGCCTCTCTGACATTGGCACAACCCTGCCTCACTGACAACGGCACACGCCTGCCTCACTGACATCCACACATCTCTGCCTCACTGACAGCGGCACACGCCTGCCTCACTGACATCCACACATCTCTGCCTCACTGACTGTGGCACACGCCTGCCTCACTGACAGTGGCACATTCTTGCCTCACTGACAGCGGCACACACCCGCCTCACTGACAGCGGCACATCCCCGCCTCACTGACAGCGGCACATGCCTGCCTCACTGACAGTGGCACACGCCTGCCTCACTCATATCAGCACATCATTGCCTCACTGACATCGGCACATCCCTGCCTCACTGACAGCGGCAGATCCCTGCCTCACTGACATCGGCACATCCCTGCCTCACTGACAACGGCACATCCCTGCCTCACTGACAGCGGCACATCCCTGCCTAACTGACAATGGCACATCCCTGCCTCACTGACAACGGCACATCCCTGCCTCACTGACATCGGCACAACCCTGCCTCACTGACGACGGCACTGACAATGGCACATCCCTGCCTCACTGACATCGGCACATCCCTGCCTCACAGACATCGGCACAACCCTGCCTCACTGACAACGGCACATCCCTGCCTCACTGACAGCGGCACGTCCCTCCCTCACTGACATCAGCAGATCACTGCCTCACTGACATCGGCACATCCCTGCCTCTCTGACATTGGCACAACCCTGCCTCACTGACAACGGCACACGCCTGCCTCACTGACATCCACACATCTCTGCCTCACTGACAGCGGCACACGCCTGCCTCACTGACATCCACACATCTCTGCCTCACTGACTGTGGCACACGCCTGCCTCACTGACAGTGGCACATTCTTGCCTCACTGACAGCGGCACACACCCGCCTCACTGACAGCGGCACATCCCCGCCTCACTGACAGCGGCACATGCCTGCCTCACTGACAGTGGCACACGCCTGCCTCACTCATATCAGCACATCATTGCCTCACTGACATCGGCACATCCCTGCCTCACTGACAGCGGCAGATCCCTGCCTCACTGACATCGGCACATCCCTGCCTCACTGACAACGGCACATCCCTGCCTCACTGACAGCGTCACATCCCTGCCTCACTGACAGCGGCACATCCCTGCCTCACTGACATCGGCACATCCCTGCCTCACTGACATCGGCACATCCCTGCCTCACTGACAGTGGCACATCCCTGCCTCACTGATAGCGTCACATAGCGACACATCCCTGCCTCACTGACAGCTGCACATACCTGCGTCACTGACATCGGCACATCCCTGCCTCACTGACATCGGCACATCCCTGCCTCACTGACATCGGCACATCCCTGCCTCACTGACAGTGGCACATCCCTGCCTCACTGATAGCGTCACATAGCGACACATCCCTGCCTCACTGACAGCTGCACATACCTGCGTCACTGACATCGGCACATCCCTGCCTCACTGACATGGGCACATCCCTGCCTCACTGACATGGGCACATCCCTGCCTCACTGATAGCGTAACATCCCTGCCTCACTGACAGCTGCACATACCTGCCTCACTGACATCGGCACATCCCTGCCTCACTGACAGTGGCACATCCCTGCCTCACTGACAACTGCACATCCCTGCCTCACTGACAACTGCACATCCCTGCCTCACAGAAAACAGCACATCCCTGCCTCACTGACAGCGGCACATCCCTGCCTCACTGACAGCGGCACATCCCTGCCTCACTGACAACTGCACATCACCGTCTCACTGACAGCGGCACATCCCTGCCTCACTGACAGCGGCACATCCCTGCACTGACAGCGGGACATCCCTGCCTCACTGACAACGGGACATCCCTGCCTCACTGACAACGGCACATCCCTGACTCACTGACAGCGGCACATCCCTGCCACACTGACAGCGGCACATCCCTGCCACACTGACATCGGCACATCCCTGCCTCACTGACATCGGCACATCCCTGCCTCACTGACAGCGGCAGATCCCTGCCTCACTGACATCGGCACATCCCTGCCTCACTGACAACGTCACATCCCTGCCTCACTGACAGCGGCACATCCCTGCCTCACTGACACCGGCACATCCCTGCCTCACTGACAACGGCACATCCCTGCCTCACTGACAACGGCACATCCCTGCCTAACTGACAACGGCACATCCCTGCCTCACTGACATCGGCACAACCCTGCCTCACTGACGACGGCACTGACAATGGCACATCCCTGCCTCACTGACATCGGCACATCCCTGCCTCACAGACATCGGCACAACCCTGCCTCACTGACAACGGCACATCCCTGCCTCACTGACAGCGGCACGTCCCTCCCTCACTGACATCAGCAGATCACTGCCTCACTGACATCGGCACATCCCTGCCTCTCTGACATTGGCACAACCCTGCCTCACTGACAACGGCACACGCCTGCCTCACTGACATCCACACATCCCTGCCTCACTGACAGCGGCACACGCCTGCCTCACTGACATCCACACATCTCTGCCTCACTGACTGCGGCACACGCCTGCCTCACTGACAGTGGCAGATCCCTGCCTCACTGACAGCGGCACACACGCGCCTCACTGATAGCGGCACAGCCTGAATCACTGACAGCGGCACATGCCTGCATCACTGACAGCGGCACACGCCTGCCTCACTCATATCAGCACATCACTGCCTCACTGAAATCAGAACATCCCTGCCTCACTGACAGCGGCACATCCCTGCCTCACTGACAGCGTCACATCCCTGCCTCACTGACAGCAGCACATCCCTGCCTCACTGACAGCGGCACATCCCTGCCTCACTGACAGCGGCACATCCCTGCCTCACTGACAGTGGCACATCCCTGACTCACTGACAACGGCACATCACTGCATCACTGACAACGGCACATCCCTGACTCACTTACAGCGGCACATCCCCGCCTCAATGACAGCGGCACATCCCCGCCTCAATGACAGCGGCACATCCCCGCCTCACTGACAGTGGCACACCCCCGCCTCACTGACATCGGCACATCCCTGCCTCACTGACATCGGCACATCCCTGCCTCACTGATAGCGTCACATAGCGTCACATCCCTGCCTCACTGACAGCTGCACATACCTGCCTCACTGACATCGGCACATCCCTGCCTCACTGACATCGGCACATCCCTGCCTCACTGACATCGGCACATCCCTACCTCACTGACAGTGGCACATCCCTGCCTCACTGATAGCGTCACATAGCGACACATCCCTGCCTCACTGACAGCTGCACATACCTGCGTCACTGACATCGGCACATCCCTGCCTCACTGACATCGGCACATCCCTGCCTCACTGACATCGGCAAATCCCTGCCTCACTGACAGTGGCACATCCCTGCCTCACTGATAGCGTCACATAGCGACACATCCCTGCCTCACTGACAGCTGCTCATACCTGCGTCACTGACAACGGCACATCCCTGCCACACTGACAGCGGCACATCCCTGCCTCACTGACAACGGCACATCCCTGCCTAACTGACAACGGCACATCCCTGCCTCACTGACATCGGCACAACCCTGCCTCACTGACGACGGCACTGACAATGGCACATCCCTGCCTCACTGACATCGGCACATCCCTGCCTCACAGACATCGGCAAAACCCTGCCTCACTGACAATGGCACATCCCTGCCTCACTGACAGCGGCACGTCCCTCCCTCACTGACATCAGCAGATCACTGCCTCACTGACATCGGCACATCCCTGCCTCTCTGACATTGGCACAACCCTGCCTCACTGACAACGGCACACGCCTGCCTCACTGACATCCACACATCTCTGCCTCACTGACAGCGGCACACGCCTGCCTCACTGACATCCACACATCTCTGCCTCACTGACTGTGGCACACGCCTGCCTCACTGACAGTGGCACATTCTTGCCTCACTGACAGCGGCACACACCCGCCTCACTGACAGCGGCACATCCCCGCCTCACTGACAGCGGCACATGCCTGCCTCACTGACAGTGGCACACGCCTGCCTCACTCATATCAGCACATCATTGCCTCACTGACATCGGCACATCCCTGCCTCACTGACAGCGGCAGATCCCTGCCTCACTGACATCGGCACATCCCTGCCTCACTGACAACGGCACATCCCTGCCTCACTGACAGCGGCACATCCCTGCCTAACTGACAATGGCACATCCCTGCCTCACTGACAACGGCACATCCCTGCCTCACTGACATCGGCACAACCCTGCCTCACTGACGACGGCACTGACAATGGCACATCCCTGCCTCACTGACATCGGCACATCCCTGCCTCACAGACATCGGCACAACCCTGCCTCACTGACAACGGCACATCCCTGCCTCACTGACAGCGGCACGTCCCTCCCTCACTGACATCAGCAGATCACTGCCTCACTGACATCGGCACATCCCTGCCTCTCTGACATTGGCACAACCCTGCCTCACTGACAACGGCACACGCCTGCCTCACTGACATCCACACATCTCTGCCTCACTGACAGCGGCACACGCCTGCCTCACTGACATCCACACATCTCTGCCTCACTGACTGTGGCACACGCCTGCCTCACTGACAGTGGCACATTCTTGCCTCACTGACAGCGGCACACACCCGCCTCACTGACAGCGGCACATCCCCGCCTCACTGACAGCGGCACATGCCTGCCTCACTGACAGTGGCACACGCCTGCCTCACTCATATCAGCACATCATTGCCTCACCGACATTGGCACATCCCTGCCTCACTGACAGCGGCAGGTCCCTGCCTCACTGACATCGGCACATCCCTGCCTCACTGACAACGGCACATCCCTGCCTCACTGACAGCGTCACATCCCTGCCTCACTGACAGCGGCACATCCATGCCTCACTGACAACGGCACATCCCTGCCTCACTGACAACGGCACATCCCTGCCTCACTGACAACGGCACATCCCTGCCTCACTGACAACGGCACATCCCTGCATCACTGACATCGGCACAACCCTGCCTCACTGACGACGGCACTGACAATGGCACATCCCTGCCTCACTGACATCGGCACATCCCTGCCTCACAGACATCGGCACAACCCTGCCTCACTGACAACGGCACATCCCTGCCTCACTGACAGCGGCACGTCCCTCCCTCACTGACATCAGCAGATCTCTGCCTCACTGACATCGGCACATCCCTGCCTCTCTGACATTGGCACAACCCTGCCTCACTGACAATGGCACACGCCTGCCTCACTGACATCCACACATCTCTGCCTCACTGACAGCGGCACACGCCTGCCTCACTGACATCCACACATCTCTGCCTCACTGACAGTGGCACACGCCTGCCTCACTGACAGTGGCACATTCTTGCCACACTGACAGCGGCATACATCCGCCTCACTGACAGCGGCACATCCCCGCCTCACTGACAGCGGCACATGCCTGCCTCACTGACAGTGGCACATGCCTGCCTCACTCATATCAGCACATCATTGCCTCACTGAAATCAGAACATCCCTGCCTCATTGACAGCGGCACATCCCCGCCTCACTGATAGCGTCACATCCCCGCCTCACTGACAGCAGCACATCCCTGCCTCACTGCCAGCGGTACATCCCCGCCTCACTGACAGAGGCACATCCCCGCCTCACCGTCAGCGGCACATCCCTGCCTCACCAACAACGGCACATCCCTGCCTCACTGACAACGGCACATCCCTGCCTCACTGATATCGGCACAACCCTGCCTCACTGACGACGGCACTGACAATGGCACATCCCTGCCTCACTGACATCGGCACATCCCTGCCTCACAGACATCGGCACAACCCTGCCTCACTGACAACGGCACATCCCTGCCTCACTGACAGCGGCACGTCCCTCCCTCACTGACATCAGCAGATCACTGCCTCACTGACATCGGCACATCCCTGCCTCTCTGACATTGGCACAACCCTGCCTCACTGACAACGGCACACGCCTGCCTCACTGACATCCACACATCTCTGACTCACTGACAGCGGCACACGCCTGCCTCACTGACATCCACACATCTCTGCCTCACTGACAGTGGCACACGCCTGCCTCACTGACAGTGGCACATTCTTGCCTCACTGACAGCGGCACACACCCGACTCACTGACAGCGGCACATCCCCACCTCACTGACAGCGGCACATGCCTGCCTCACTGACAGTGGCACATGCCTGCCTCACTCATATCAGCACATCATTGCCTCACTGAAATCAGAACATCCCCGCCTCACTGACAGCGGCACATCCCCGCCTCACTAATATCGTCACATCCCCGCCTCACTGACAGCAGCACATCCCCGCCTCACTGCCAGCGGTACATCCCCGCCTCACTGACAGAGGCACATCCCCGTCTCACTGACAGCGGCACATCCCTGCCTCACCAACAGCGGCACATCCCTGCCTCACTGACAGCAGCACATCCCTGCCTCACTGACAACGGCAAATCCCTCCCTCACTGACATCGGCAGATCACTGCCTCACTGACATCGGCACATCCCTGCCTCACTGACAGTGGCACATCCCTGCCTCACTGACAACGGCACATCCCTGCCTCACTGACAACGGCACATCACTGCATCACTGACAACGGCACATCCCTGACTCACTTACAGCGGCACATAGCGCCACATCCCTGCCTCACTGACAGCTGCACATACCTGGCTCACTGACATCGGCATATCCCTGCCTCACTGACATCGGCACATCCCTGCCTCACTTACATCGGCACATCCCTGCCTCACTGACATCAGCACACCCCTGCCTCACTGACAGCGGCACACGCCTGCCTCACTGACAACAGTACATCCCTGCCTCACTGATAGCGTCACAGAGAGACACATCCCTGCCTCACTGACATCGGCACATCCCTGCCTCACTGACATCGGCACATCCCTGCCTCACTGACATCAGAACATCCCTGCCTCACTGATAGCGTACCATCCCTGCCTCACTGACAGCTGCACATACATGCCTCACAGACATCGGCACATCCCTGCCTCACAGACAACGGCACATCCCTGCCTCACTGACAGCGGCACATCCCCGCCTCACTGACAACTGCACATCCCCGCCTCACTGACAACAGCACATCATCACCTCACTGACAGCGGCACATCCCGGACTCACTGCCAGCGGTACATCCCCGCCTCACTGACAGAGGCACATCCCCGCCTCACTGACAGCGGCACATGCCTGCCTCACTGACATCGGCACATCCCTGCCTCACTGACAGTGGCACATAGCGCCACATCCCTGCCTCACTGACAGCTGCACATACCTGGCTCACTGACATCGGCATATCCCTGCCTCACTGACATCGGCACATCCCTGCCTCACTTACATCGGCACATCCCTGCCTCACTGACATCAGCACACCCCTGCCTCACTGACAGCGGCACACGCCTGCCTCACTGACAACAGTACATCCCTGCCTCACTGATAGCGTCACAGAGAGACACATCCCTGCCTCACTGACATCGGCACATCCCTGCCTCACTGACATCGGCACATCCCTGCCTCACTGACATCAGAACATCCCTGCCTCACTGATAGCGTAACATCCCTGCCTCACTGACAGCTGCACATACATGCCTCACAGACATCGGCACATCCCTGCCTCACAGACAATGGCACATCCCTGCCTCACTGACAGCGCCACATCCCCGCCTCACTGACAACTGCACATCCCCGCCTCACTGACAACAGCACATCATCACCTCACTGACAGCGGCACATCCCGGACTCACTGCCAGCGGTACATCCCCGCCTCACTGACAGAGGCACATCCCCGCCTCACTGACAGCGGCACATGCCTGCCTCACTGACATCGGCACATCCCTGCCTCACTGACAGTGGCACATCCCTGCCTCACTGACATCGGCACATCCCTGCCTCACTGACATCGGCACATCCCTGCCTCACTGACATCGGCACATCCCTGCCTCTCTGACATTGGCACAACCCTGCCTCACTGACAACGGCACACGCCTGCCTCACTGACATCCACACATCCCTGCCTCACTGACAGCGGCACACGCCTGCCTCACTGACATCCACACATCTCTGCCTCACTGACTGCGGCACACGCCTGCCTCACTGACAGTGGCAGATCCCTGCCTCACTGACAGCGGCACACACGCGCCTCACTGATAGTGGCACAGCCTGAATCACTGACAGCGGCACATGCCTGCATCACTGACAGCGGCACACGCCTGCCTCACTCATATCAGCACATCACTGCCTCACTGAAATCAGAACATCCCTGCCTCACTGACAGCGGCACATCCCTGCCTCACTGACAGCGTCACATCCCTGCCTCACTGACAGCAGCACATCCCTGCCTCACTGACAGCGGCACATCCCTGCCTCACTGACAGCGGCACATCCCTGCCTCACTGACAGTGGCACATCCCTGACTCACTGACAACGGCACATCACTGCATCACTGACAACGGCACATCCCTGACTCACTTACAGCGGCACATCCCCGCCTCAATGACAGCGGCACATCCCCGCCTCAATGACAGCGGCACATCCCCGCCTCACTGACAGTGGCACACCCCCGCCTCACTGACATCGGCACATCCCTGCCTCACTGACATCGGCACATCCCTGCCTCACTGATAGCGTCACATAGCGTCACATCCCTGCCTCACTGACAGCTGCACATACCTGCCTCACTGACATCGGCACATCCCTGCCTCACTGACATCGGCACATCCCTGCCTCACTGACATCGGCACATCCCTACCTCACTGACAGTGGCACATCCCTGCCTCACTGATAGCGTCACATAGCGACACATCCCTGCCTCACTGACAGCTGCACATACCTGCGTCACTGACATCGGCACATCCCTGCCTCACTGACATCGGCACATCCCTGCCTCACTGACATCGGCAAATCCCTGCCTCACTGACAGTGGCACATCCCTGCCTCACTGATAGCGTCACATAGCGACACATCCCTGCCTCACTGACAGCTGCACATACCTGCGTCACTGACAACGGCACATTCCTGCCACACTGACAGCGGCACATCCCTGCCTCACTGACAACGGCACATCCCTGCCTAACTGACAACGGCACATCCCTGCCTCACTGACATCGGCACAACCCTGCCTCACTGACGACGGCACTGACAATGGCACATCCCTGCCTCACTGACATCGGCACATCCCTGCCTCACAGACATCGGCAAAACCCTGCCTCACTGACAATGGCACATCCCTGCCTCACTGACAGCGGCACGTCCCTCCCTCACTGACATCAGCAGATCACTGCCTCACTGACATCGGCACATCCCTGCCTCTCTGACATTGGCACAACCCTGCCTCAATGACAACGGCACACGCCTGCCTCACTGACATCCACACATCTCTGCCTCACTGACAGCGGCACACGCCTGCCTCACTGACATCCACACATCTCTGCCTCACTGACTGTGGCACACGCCTGCCTCACTGACAGTGGCACATTCTTGCCTCACTGACAGCGGCACACACCCGCCTCACTGACAGCGGCACATCCCCGCCTCACTGACAGCGGCACATGCCTGCCTCACTGACATTGGCACACGCCTGCCTCACTCATATCAGCACATCATTGCCTCACTGACATCGGCACATCCCTGCCTCACTGACAGCGGCAGATCCCTGCCTCACTGACATCGGCACATCCCTGCCTCACTGACAACGGCACATCCCTGCCTCACTGACAGCGGCACATCCCTGCCTCACTGACAACGGCACATCCCTGCCTCACTGACAACGGCACATCCCTGTCTCACTGACATCGGCACAACCCTGCCTCACTGACGACGGCACTGACAATGGCACATCCCTGCCTCACTGACATCGGCACATCCCTGCCTCACAGACATCGGCACAACCCTGCCTCACTGACAACGGCACATCCCTGCCTCACTGACAGCGGCACGTCCCTCCCTCACTGACATCAGCAGATCACTGCCTCACTGACATCGGCACATCCCTGCCTCTCTGACATTGGCACAACCCTGCCTCACTGACAACGGCACACGCCTGCCTCACTGACATCCACACATCTCTGCCTCACTGACAGCGGCACACGCCTGCCTCACTGACATCCACACATCTCTGCCTCACTGACTGTGGCACACGCCTGCCTCACTGACAGTGGCACATTCTTGCCTCACTGACAGCGGCACACACCCGCCTCACTGACAGCGGCACATCCCCTCCTCACTGACAGCGGCACATGCCTGCCTCACTGACAGTGGCACACGCCTGCCTCACTCATATCAGCACATCATTGCCTCACCGACATTGGCACATCCCTGCCTCACTGACAGCGGCAGATCCCTGCCTCACTGACATCGGCACATCCCTGCCTCACTGACAACGGCACATCCCTGCCTCACTGACAGCGTCACATCCCTGCCTCACTGACAGCGGCACATCCATGCCTCACTGACAACGGCACATCCCTGCCTCACTGACAACGGCACATCCCTGCCTCACTGACAACGGCACATCCCTGCCTCACTGACAACGGCACATCCCTGCATCACTGACATCGGCACAACCCTGCCTCACTGACGACGGCACTGACAATGGCACATCCCTGCCTCACTGACATCGGCACATCCCTGCCTCACAGACATCGGCACAACCCTGCCTCACTGACAACGGCACATCCCTGCCTCACTGACAGCGGCACGTCCCTCCCTCACTGACATCAGCAGATCTCTGCCTCACTGACATCGGCACATCCCTGCCTCTCTGACATTGGCACAACCCTGCCTCACTGACAATGGCACACGCCTGCCTCACTGACATCCACACATCTCTGCCTCACTGACAGCGGCACACGCCTGCCTCACTGACATCCACACATCTCTGCCTCACTGACAGTGGCACACGCCTGCCTCACTGACAGTGGCACATTCTTGCCACACTGACAGCGGCACACATCCGCCTCACTGACAGCGGCACATCCCCGCCTCACTGACAGCGGCACATGCCTGCCTCACTGACAGTGGCACATGCCTGCCTCACTCATATCAGCACATCATTGCCTCATTGAAATCAGAACATCCCTGCCTCATTGACAGCGGCACATCCCCGCCTCACTGATAGCGTCACATCCCCGCCTCACTGACAGCAGCACATCCCCGCCTCACTGCCAGCGGTACATCCCCGCCTCACTGACAGAGGCACATCCCCGCCTCACCGTCAGCGGCACATCCCTGCCTCACCGACAACGGCACATCCCTGCCTCACTGACAACGGCACATCCCTGCCTCACTGATATCGGCACAACCCTGCCTCACTGACGACGGCACTGACAATGGCACATCCCTGCCTCACTGACATCGGCACATCCCTGCCTCACAGACATCGGCACAACCCTGCCTCACTGACAACGGCACATCCCTGCCTCACTGACAGCGGCACGTCCCTCCCTCACTGACATCAGCAGATCACTGCCTCACTGACATCGGCACATCCCTGCCTCTCTGACATTGGCACAACCCTGCCTCACTGACAACGGCACACGCCTGCCTCACTGACATCCACACATCTCTGCCTCACTGACAGCGGCACACGCCTGCCTCACTGACATCCACACATCTCTGCCTCACTGACAGTGGCACACGCCTGCCTCACTGACAGTGGCACATTCTTGCCTCACTGACAGCGGCACACACCCGACTCACTGACAGCGGCACATCCCCGCCTCACTGACAGCGGCACATGCCTGCCTCACTGACAGTGGCACATGCCTGCCTCACTCATATCAGCACATCATTGCCTCACTGAAATCAGAACATCCCCGCCTCACTGACAGCGGCACATCCCCGCCTCACTAATAGCGTCACATCCCCGCCTCACTGACAGCAGCACATCCCCGCCTCACTGCCAGCGGTACATCCCCGCCTCACTGACAGAGGCACATCCCCGCCTCACTGACAGCGGCACATCCCTGCCTCACCAACAGCAGCACATCCCTGCCTCACCAACAGCAGCACATCCCTGCCTCACTGACAACGGCAAATCCCTCCCTCACTGACATCGGCAGATCACTGCCTCACTGACATCGGCACATCCCTGCCTCACTGACAGTGGCACATCCCTGCCTCACTGACAACGGCACATCCCTGCCTCACTGACAACGGCACATCACTGCATCACTGACAACGGCACATCCCTGACTCACTTACAGCGGCACATAGCGCCACATCCCTGCCTCACTGACAGCTGCACATACCTGGCTCACTGACATCGGCATATCCCTGCCTCACTGACATCGGCACATCCCTGCCTCACTTACATCGGCACATCCCTGCCTCACTGACATCAGCACACCCCTGCCTCACTGACAGCGGCACACGCCTGCCTCACTGACAACAGTACATCCCTGCCTCACTGATAGCGTCACAGAGAGACACATCCCTGCCTCACTGACATCGGCACATCCCTGCCTCACTGACATCGGCACATCCCTGCCTCACTGACATCAGAACATCCCTGCCTCACTGATAGCGTAACATCCCTGCCTCACTGACAGCTGCACATACATGCCTCACAGACATCGGCACATCCCTGCCTCACAGACAACGGCACATCCCTGCCTCACTGACAGCGGCACATCCCCGCCTCACTGACAACTGCACATCCCCGCCTCACTGACAACAGCACATCATCACCTCACTGACAGCGGCACATCCCGGACTCACTGCCAGCGGTACATCCCCGCCTCACTGACAGAGGCACATCCCCGCCTCACTGACAGCGGCACATGCCTGCCTCACTGACATCGGCACATCCCTGCCTCACTGACAGTGGCACATCCCTGCCTCACTGACATCGGCACATCCCTGCCTCACTGACATCGGCACATCCCTGCCTCACTGACAGTGGCACATCCCTGCCTCACTGATAGCGTCACATAGCGACACATCCCTGCCTCACTGACAGCTGCACATACCTGCCTCACTGACATCGGCACATCCCTGCCTCACTGACATCGGCACATCCCTGCCTCACTGACATGGGCACATCCCTGCCTCACTGATAGCGTAACATCCCTGCCTCACTGACATCGGCACAACCCTGCCTCACTGACGACTGCACTGACAATGGCACATCCCTGCCTCACTGACATCGGCACATCCCTGCCTCACAGACATCGGCACAACCCTGCCTCACTGACAACGGCACATCCCTGCCTCACTGACAGCGGCACGTCCCTCCCTCACTGACATCAGCAGATCTCTGCCTCACTGACATCGGCACATCCCTGCCTCTCTGACATTGGCACAACCCTGCCTCACTGACAACGGCACACGCCAGCCTCACTGACATCCACACATCTCTGCCTCACTGACAGCGGCACACGCCTGCCTCACTGACATCCACACATCTCTGCCTCACTGACAGTGGCACACGCCTGCCTCACTGACAGTGGCTCATTCTTGCCACACTGACAGCGGCACACACCCGCCTCACTGACAGCGGCACATCCCCGCCTCACTGACAGCGGCACATGCCTGCCTCACTGACAGTGGCACATGCCTGCCTCACTCATATCAGCACATCATTGCCTCACTGAAATCAGAACATCCCCACCTCATTGACAGCGGCACATCCCCGCATCACTGATAGCGTCACATCCCCGCCTCACTGACAGCAGCACAACCCCGCCTCACTGCCAGCGGTACATTCCCGCCTCACTGACAGAGGCACATCCCCGCCTCACCATCAGCGGCACATCCCTGCCTCACCGACAACGGAACATCCCTGCCTCACTGACAACGGCACATCCCTGCCTCACTGACAACGGCACATCCCTGCCTCACTGATATCGGCACAACCCTGCCTCACTGACGACGGCACTGACAATGGCACATCCCTGCCTCACTGACATCGGCACATCCCTGCCTCACAGACATCAGCACAACCCTGCCTCACTGACAACGGCACATCCCTGCCTCACTGACAGCGGCACGTCCCTCCCTCACTGACATCAGCAGATCACTGCCTCACTGACATCGGCACATCCCTGCCTCTCTGACATTGGCACAACCCTGCCTCACTGACAACGGCACACGCCTGCCTCACTGACATTCACACATCTCTGCCTCACTGACAGCGGCACACGCCTGCCTCACTGACATCCACACATCTCTGCCTCACTGACAGTGGCACACGCCTGCCTCACTGACAGTGGCACATTCTTGCCTCACTGACAGCGGCACACACCCGCCTCACTGACAGCGGCACATCCCCGCCTCACTGACAGCGGCACATGCCTGCCTCACTGACAGTGGCACATGCCTGCCTCACTGACAGTGGCACATCATTGCCTCACTGAAATCAGAACATCCCTGCCTCATTGACAGCGGCACATCCCCGACTCACTGACAGCAGCACATCCCCGCCTCACTGCCAGCGGTACATCCCCGCCTCACTGACAGAGGCACATCCCCGCCTCACCGACAGCGGCACATCCCCGCCTCACCGACAGCGGCACATCCCTGCCTCACTGACAGTGGCACATCCCTGCCTCACTGACAACGGCAAATCCCTCCCTCACTGACATCGGCAGATCACTGCCTCACTGACATCGGCACATCCCTGCCTCACTGACAGTGGCACATCCCTGAATCACTGACAACGGCACATCCCTGCCTCACTGACAACGGCACATCACTGCATCACTGACAATTGCACATCCCTGACTCACTTACAGCGGCACATAGCGCCACATCCCTGCCTCACTGACAGCTGCACATACCTACCTCATTGACATCGGCATATCCCTGCCTCACTGACATCGGCACATCCCTGCCTCACTTACATCGGCACATCCCTGCCTCACTGACATCAGCACACCCCTGCCTCACTGACAGCGGCACACGCCTGCCTCACTGACAACAGTACATCCCTGCCTCACTGATAGCGTCACAGAGAGACACATCCCTGCCTCACTGACATCGGCACATCCCTGCCTCACTGACATCGGCACATCCCTGCCTCACTGACATCAGAACATCCCTGCCTCACTGATAGCGTAACATCCCTGCCTCACTGACAGCTGCACATACATGCCTCACAGACATCGGCACATCCCTGCCTCAGACAACGGCACATCCCTGCCTCACTGACAGCGGCACATCCCCGCCTCACTGACAACTGCACATCCCCGCCTCACTGACAACAGCACATCATCGCCTCACTGACAGCGGCACATCCCGGACTCACTGCCAGCGGTACATCCCCGCCTCACTGACAGAGGCACATCCCCGCCTCACTGACAGCGGCACATGCCTGCCTCACTGACATCGGCACATCCCTGCCTCACTGACAGCGGCACATCCCTGCCTCACTGACATCGGCACATCCCTGCCTCACTGACATCGGCACATCCCTGCCTCACTGACAGTGGCACATCCCTGCCTCACTGATAGCGTCACATAGCGACACATCCCTGCCTCACTGACAGCTGCACATACCTGCGTCACTGACATCGGCACATCCCTGCCTCACTGACATCGGCACATCCCTGCCTCACTGATAGCGTCACATAGCGTCACATCCCTGCCTCACTGACAGCTGCACATACCTGCCTCACTGACATCGGCACATCCCTGCCTCACTGACATCGGCACATCCCTGCCTCACTGACATCGGCACATCCCTGCCTCACTGACAGTGGCACATCCCTGCCTCACTGATAGCGTCACATAGCGACACATCCCTGCCTCACTGACAGCTGCACATACCTGCCTCACTGACAACGGCACATCCCTGCCTCACTGACAACGGCACATCCCTGCCTCACTGACAACGGCACATCCCTGCCTCACTGACAACGGCACGTCCCTCCCTCACTGACAACTGCACATCCCCGCCTCACTGACAACTGCACATCCCCGCCTCACTGACAACAGCACATCATCGCCTCACTGACAGCGGCACATCCCGGACTCACTGCCAGCGGTACATCCCCGCCTCACTGACAGAGGCACATCCCCGCCTCACTGACAGCGGCACATGCCTGCCTCACTGACATCGGCACATCCCTGCCTCACTGACAGCGGCACATCCCTGCCTCTCTGATATCGGCACAACCTTGCCTCACTGACAACGGCACACGCCTGCCTCACTGACATCCACACATTTCTGCCTCACTGACAGCGGCACACGCCTGCCTCACTGACATCCACACATCTCTGCCTCACTGACAGTGGCACACGCCTGCCTCACTGACAGTGGCACATTCTTGCCACACTGACAGCGGCACAAACCCGCCTCACTGACAGCGGCACATCCCCGCCTCACTGACAGCGGCACATGCCTGCCTCACTGACAGTGGCACATGCCTGCCTCACTCATATCAGCACATCATTGCCTCACTGAAATCAGAACATCCCTGCCTCATTGACAGCGGCACATCCCCGCCTCATTGATAGCGTCACATCCCCGCCACACTGACAGCAGCACATCCCCGCCTCACTGCCAGCGGTACATCCTCGCCTCACTGACAGAGGCACATCCCCGCCTCACCGACAGCGGCACATCCCTGCCTCACCGACAACGGCACATCCCTGCCTCACTGACAACGGCACATCCCTGCCTCACTGACAATGGCACATCCCTGCCTCACTGATATCGGCACAACCCTGCCTCACTGACGACGGCACTGACAATGGCACATCCCTGCCTCACTGACATCGGCACATCCCTGCCTCACAGACATCGGCACAACCCTGCCTCACTAACAACGGCACATCCCTGCCTCACTGACAGCGGCACGTCCCTCCCTCACTGACATCAGCAGATCACTGCCTCACTGACATCGGCACATCCCTGCCTCTCTGACATTGGCACAACCCTGCCTCACTGACAACGGCACACGCCTGCCTCACTGACATCCACACATCTCTGCCTCACTGACAGCGGCACACGCCTGCCTCACTGACATCCACACATCTCTGCCTCACTGACAGTGGCACACGCCTGCCTCACTGACAGTGGCACATTCTTGCCTCACTGACAGCGGCACACACCCGCCTCACTGACAGCGGCACATCCCCTCCTCACTGACAGCGGCACATGCCTGCCTCACTGACAGTGGCACATGCCTGCCTCACTCATATCAGCACATCATTGCCTCACTGAAATCAGAACATCCCTGCCTCATTGACAGCGGCACATCCCCGCCTCACTGATAGCGTCACATCCCCGCCTCACTGACAGCAGCACATCCCCGCCTCACTGCCAGCGGTACATCCCCGCCTCACTGACAGAGGCACATCCCCGCCTCACCGACAGCGGCACATCCCTGCCTCACCGACAGCGGCACATCCCTGCCTCACTGACAGCGGCACATCCCTGCCTCACTGACAGCGGCACATCCCTGCCTCACTGACATCGGCACATCCCTGCCTCACTGACAACGGCACATCCCTGCCTCACTGACAGCGGCACATCCCTGCCTCACTGACAGCGTCACATCCCTGCCTCACTGACAGCGTCACATCCCTGCCTCACTGACAACGGCACATCCCTGCCTCACTGACAACGGCACATCCCTGCCTCACTGACAACGGCACATCCCTGCCTCACTGACATCGGCACAACCCTGCCTCACTGACGACGGCACTGACAATGGCACATCCCTGCCTCACTGACATCGGCACATCCCTGCCTCACTGACAACGGCACATCCCTGCCTCACTGACTACGGCACGTCCCTCCCTCACTGACATCAGCAGATCACTGCCTCACTGACATCGGCACATCCCTGCCTCTCTGACATTGGCACATCCCTGCCTCTCTGACAACGGCACACACCTGCCTCACTGACAACGGCACACGCCTGCCTCACTGACAGCGGCACACGCCTGCCTCACTGACAGCGGCACACGCCTGCCTCACTGACAGTGGCACACGCCTGCCTCACTCATATCAGCACATCATTGCCTCACTGAAATCAGAACATCCCTGCCTCATTGACAGCGGCACATCCCCGCCTCACTGATAGCGTCACATCCCCGCCTCACTGACAGCAGCACATCCCCGCCTCACTGCCAGCGGTACATACCCGCCTCACCGACAGAGGCACATCCCCGCCTCACCGACAGCGGCACATCCCTGCCTCACTGATAGCGTCACATGCCTGCCTCACTGATAGCGTCACATGCCTGCCTCACTGACAGCTGCACATACCTGCCTCACTGACATCGGCATATCCCTGCCTCACTGACATCGGCACATCCCTGCCTCACTTACATCGACACATCCCTGCCTCACTTACATCGACACATCCCTGCCTCACTGACAACAGTACATCCCTGCCTCACTGATAGCGTCACAGAGAGACACATCCCTGCCTCACTGACATTGGCACATCCCTGCCTCACTGACATCGGCACATCCCTGCCTCACTGACATCAGAACATCCCTGCCTCACTGATAGCGTAACATCCCTGCCTCACTGACAGCTGCACATACATGCCTCACAGACATCGGCACATCCCTGCCTCACAGACAACAGCACATCCCTGCCTCACTGACAGCGGCACATCCCTGCCTCACTGACAACTGCACATCCCTGCCTCACTGACAACAGCACATCACCGCCTCACTGACAGCGGCACATCCCGGACTCACTGCCAGCGGTACATCCCCGCCTCACTGACAGAGGCACATCCCCGCCTCACTGACAGCGGCACATGCCTGCCTCACTGACGATGGCACTGACAATGGCACATCCCTGCCTCACTGACATCGGCACATCCCTGCCTCACTGACAACGGCACATCCCTGCCTCACTGACAGCGGCACGTCCCTCCCTCACTGACATCAGCAGATCACTGCCTCACTGACAACGGCACATCACTGACTCACTTACAGCGGCACATCCCTGCATCACTGACAACGGCACATCCCTGACTCACTTACAGCGGCACATCCCTGCCTCAATGACAGCGGCACATCCCTGCCTCAATGACAGCGGCACATCCCTGCCTCAATGACAGCGGCACATCCCTGCCTCACTGACAGCGGCACATCCCTGCCTCACTGACAACGGCACATCCCTGCCTCACTGACAGCGGCACATCCCTGCCTCACTGACAGTGTCACATCCCTGCCTCATTGACAACGACACATCCCTGCCTCACTGACAACGCACATCACTGCATCACTGACAACGGCACATCCATGACTCACTGACAGCGGCACATCCCTGCCTCACTGACATCGGCACATCCCTGCCTCACTGATAGCGTCACATAGCGTCACATCCCTGCCTCACTGACAGGTGCACATGCCTGCCTCACTGACAGCGGCACACGCCTGCCTCACTCATGTCAGCACATCACTGCCTCACTGAAATCAGAACATCCCTGCCTCATTGACAGCGGCACATCCCTGCCTCACTGAAAACAGAACATCCCTGCCTCATTGACAGCGGCACATCCCCGCCTCACTGATTGCATCACATCCCTGCCTCACTGACAGCAGCATATCCCTGCCTCACTGACAGCGGCACATCCCTGCCTCACTGACAGCGGCACATCCCTGCCTCACTGACAGTGGCACATCCCTCCCTCACTGACAACGGCACATCACTGACTCACTTACAGCGGCACATCCCTGCATCACTGACAACGGCACATCCCTGACTCACTTTCAGCGGCACATCCCTGCCTCATTGACAGCGGCACATCCCTGCCTCAATGACAGCGGCACATCCCTGCCTCACTGACAGCGGCACATCCCTGCCTCACTGATATCAGCACATCCCTGCACATCCTGATAGCGTCACATAGCGTCACATCCCTGCCTCACTGACAGCTGCACATACCTGCCTCACTGACATCGGCACATCCCTGCCTCACTAACATCGGCACATCCCTGCCTCACTGACATCAGCACATCCCTGCCTCACTGACAGCGGCACATCCCTGCCTCACTGATAGCGTCACATAGCGACACATCCCTGCCTCACTGACAGCTGCACATACCTGCCACACTGACAACTGCACATCACCGCCTCACTGACAGCGGCACATCCCTGCCTCACTGACAGCGGCACATCCCTGCCTCACTGACATCAGAACATCCCTGCCTCACTGATAGCGTCACATCTCTGCCTCACTGACAACAGCACATCCCTGCCTCATTGACAACAGCACATCCCTGCCTCACTGCCAGCGGCACATCCCTGCCTCACTGACAGCGGCACATCCCTGCCTCACTGACAGCGGCACATCCCTGCCTCACTGACAGTGGCACTTCCCTGCCTCACTGACAGCGGCACATCCCTGCCTCACTGACAGTGGCACATCCCTGCCTCACTGACATCAGAACATCCCTGCCTCACCGTGTCACGACCAGGGTCTCTCGGCATGGTAGTCGACGGTTAATACCTGTGATTACGCTATGGCGAGGGGCATCTGGCAGTGGCGGTTGTGCCTGGTGAAGATTATTGGCTGTGCATGGTTCTGTGGGGGCATACTGTCACTCTGGTCTGGTTAGGCCTGGGGGTGCTTCCATTCCGTTCTGGCATGGACGCCGCCATCTTGTCTCCGGTCTGGTGACCTAGGTGCCCTATCCTGTTGTGTCACATGCTCCTCTCTGACCATTCACGGCTGAGCACTGGAGATTTAAGGGTTCAGAGCTCCCTTGCATTGCCAGTGCAATGTGCATCTCAGCCTAGCTTAGAGGGAGTTCTCTGTGCTTATCCTGTTCCTGTGAATTCGCTGTCTGCCAGTCTGCCTGTCAGCTACTAGCTTCCGCTGGACTACCCCACTTCCTCCATCACCCTTGCCCATGCCTGAGTGCCTGAGCTTGCTGACATCCTGCTCATTTGCCTTAGTTCAGTACCTGCATACCTGTCTTTTTATTTCCTGCATCACTACCTGCATACCTGCTTGATCATTTTCAGTCTCACCACCTGCACACCTGGACAGCTCTAATTGTTTCTGCCTGGACATTAACCCATTGCTCCCACCACAGAACTTTTGTGCACATTTATATATTCCTGGACTTTTATTTACAGCTATAGTTTATGTCTACTCAAGCACTTATTAAAAAACCTAGTTGTTTATTCAAACCCGCTTCTGTGTTCGCTCCTGCTATCACCCCGGGTCCACAAACAACCCAGAACATAACACACTGACATCAGAACATCCCTGCCTCACTGACAGCGGCACATCCCTGCCTCACTGACAGCGGCACATCCACGCTTCACTGACATCAGCACATCACTGCCTCACTGACATCAGAACATCCCTGCCTCACTGACAGTGGCACATCCCTGCCTCACTGATAGCGTCACATCTCTGCCTCACTGACATCAGTACATCCCTGCCTCACTGACAGCAGCACATCCCTGCCTCACTGACAGCGGCACACAACTGCCTCACTGACAGCGGCACGTCACTGCCTCACTGACAGCGGCACACTCCTGCCTCACTGACAGCGGCACACTCCTGCCTCACTGACAGCGGCACACAACTGCCTCACTGAGAGCGGCACAAAGCTGCCTCACTGACATCGGCACATCCCCACCTCACTGACAGCAGCACATCCCCGCCTCACTGACAGCGGCACATGCCTGCCTCACTGACATCAGCACATCACTGCCTCACTGACATCAGAACATCCCTGCCTCACTGACAGTGGCACATCCCTGCCTCACTGACAGCGGCACACAACTGCCTCAATGACAGCGGCACACAACTGCCTCACTGACAGCGGCACATTCCAGCCTCACTGACATCGGCACACAACTGCCTCACTGACATCGGCACACATCTGCTTCACTGACAGCGGCACACCACCGCCTCACTGACATCAGCACATCCCTGCCTCACTGACAGCGGCACATCCCCGCCTCACTGACAGCGGCACATCCCCGTCTCACTGACAGCGGCACATCCCTGCCTCACTGACAACGGCACATCCACGCTTCACTGACATCAGCACATCACTGCCTCACTGACAGCGGCACACCCCTGCCTCACTGACAGCGGCACACAACTGCCTCACTGACAGCGGCACGTCACTGCCTCACTGACAGCGGCACACTCCTGCCTCACTGACAGCGGCACACAACTGCCTCACTGACAGCGGCACATTCCAGCCTCACTGACATCGGCACACAACTGCCTCACTGACATCGGCACACATCTGCTTCACTGACAGCGGCACACCACCGCCTCACTGACATCGGCACATCCCCGCCTCACTGACAGCGGCACATCCCCGCCTCACTGACAGCTGCACACGCCTGCCTCACTGACATCAGCACATCCCTGCCTCACTGACAGCGGCACATCCCCGCCTCACTGACAGCGGTATATCCCCACCTCACTGACAGCGGCACATCCCCACCTCACTGACAGCAGCACATCCCCGCCTCACTGACAGCTGCACATCCCTGCCTCTCTGACAGTGGCACATCCCCGCCTCACTGACAGCGGCACATCCCTGCCTCACTGACAGCACCACATCCCTGCCTCACTGACATCGGCACAACCCTGACAGCAGGACCATATAGAAGGCTTAGTGACAACTAAGATTGCAGCACCATACAGAATGCTGTTAGTGGCAACTGAGATAACAAGACCAGGGGCACCTAGAGGGGGGGGACAGGTACAGAATACCTAGGCTTCCTGAGGGGCCCGCACCTGGCGCCATTCCCCCCCTCCCTCACAGCAGCCCTGCACACAGCGTGTGCTGAGCTGCAGTGGAAGACTGCTCGTGGCTGTTGAGCAGCAGCCACAGCAGTCTCCTATGCCTGTGGGGGGGAGCGATCACACTGATCGCACCCCCTTGGCTTTGAGCAGGGCTGAGGGGGCTCAGAACACCCCCCCTTCCCAGCGCCGCTTTTTTTTTCGGGAAGGGGGCGTGGCCACGCCTCTCGCGATTAGCCCCCTCTTACCCGGGCCCTCCGCTGCTCTTGGCGGGCTTGAGCTGGACTATATAGAAGGCTTAGTGACAACTAAGATAGCAGGACCATACAGAATGCTGTTAGTAGCAACTGAGATAGCAAAACAATATAGAAGGCTGTTATTGACAACTGAGATAGCAGAACCATGTAGAAGGCTGTTAGTGACAACTGAGATAGCAGGACCATACAGAATGCTGTTAGTAGCAACTGAGATAGCAAAACAATATAGAAGGCTGTTATTGACAACTGAGATAGCAGAACCATGTAGAAGGCTGTTAGTGACAACTGAGATAGCAGGACCATACAGATGGTTGTTAGTAACAACTGAGATAGCAGGACGATATAAAGGATGTTAGTGACAACTGAGATAACAGGACCATATAGGAGGCTGTTAGTGACAACTGAGATAGCAGGACGATATAAGGGATGTTAGTGACAACTGAGATAGCAGGATCATATAGAGGCTGTTAGTAGCAACTGAGATAGCAGGACCATACAGAAGGCTGTTAGTAACAACTGAGATAGCAGGACCGTATAGAAGGCTGTTAGTAACAACTGAGATAGCAGGGCCATATAGAAGGGAGTTAGTGACAACTGAGATAGTAAGGCCATATAAGAGGCTGTTAGTAACACCTGAGAGAGCCGGACCATATAGAAGTCTGTTGGTGACAACTGAGATAGCAGGGCCATATACAGTAGAAGGCTGTTAGTGATAACTGAGATAGCAGGGCCATATAGAAGGCTGTTAGTGATAACTGAGATAGCAGGGCAGTATAGAAGGCTGTGAGTGATAACTGAGATAGCAAGGCCATATAGGAGGCTGTTAGTGGCCATAAGGAAAGTATTGCAGGTTCTTAAAAGGTGTGAAATGGCTGATTTTTGCACTTTTTATTAATGGTGGAATAATGATCATTCATTCAGAGGGCTGTAGCAGAGGTTCTGTGCTGTGGGTGTGGATCAAAGTAGACTAATGCAATCGCATCTGCAATATAGCACGTTATGCAGCTGTGAAAATATGCAAATGTTTCCAAAGCTTACACAAGCATAGGGGCGCCCACTGCTGCCTTCTCATATCCTTGCTGTATCTGCATCATCCCAGCACTGCGACTGAGATCGCAGCCTGGGATCACCATCGGAACATTTGTGACCATCGGTCGCGATTGCTGTTCCCTTGGCCAGGCTGCAGTAGCTGAAGCTTGCCGCAGCCTGACCGGGTCCTGGTGGCTTGCAAGGTCAGGAAGTCTGCGTCTATGGATGCAGACCCTGGCCTCAGCAATCCCAGAAAATGAGGACGACAGGCCCCCATTCCCGGGAACGCTGCCCCCCCGCACCCCCACCCCAAACGCTTCTGTCTGTGAATTAGGCAGAGGCTTTGGGGAACTCCGTGCAGTATTGCAAGACCCATTCTGCACATGTGAGGAGACATTGGAGGTGTGCGCTATCCATCGGGTTAGCGCACATCTTCAATGTTTCCTACTCTTTGAATCCATCTCTGCAATTAGGCCCTGTGTCATTTAGGGTGGGATGCAGTAAACGAAAAATGCGGTAAAATCCCTGGCCGCCGGGCTGCGATGCGAAGGGTAACGCCAGCTTCTACCGCATCGCGCTGCTATGAGGGATCCGATCGGATCCCTCCCAGCATGCCCCGCAGCCGCCGTATCACTCTGCGCATGCGCAGATGGACTCCCAGGTCATAAACCCGAAAGTCCATGGCACAGCGCACATTTGCAAAGGACAGATCTTATCGGAAGAGCCGTCCTTTGCTGTACTGATCGCATATGTCAGTGCATATGCGATCAGTACAAATGCGGTGTTCGGCGGTGTTACTGCATCCCATAGAGGGCTCTGGATCCTTTCACAGATGGGAGAGGGCTGGAGGAAGCCCAGCCAGTGATGGAGTGCTGGGCTTCACTCCCAGCCTGACGTTATTTGGAGGCATGCCATGCGGGCACGCCTCCAAATAACATCACGTAGGGGGCGTGGCCTATGGTAATGAGGCCACGCCCCAAATTACGGTTGCGCGCGGCCAATAGCAGGGCGCAGTGTACTGGGCTGGCACAGGGTGCTCAGACCCCTGGAGCCAGCCCTGCACACTATAGATATATATACACACACACTATAGATATATAATGTATACACACACTACACACACTATATATATACACTGTATACACAAACTACAGGTATATATACACACTATATATATATATATATATATACACTGTACACACACTATACAGGTATATATACACATACACACACACTATATATATATATATATATATAAATATATATACACTGTATACACACTCTACAGGTATGTATACACACACACTATATATATATATATATATATATACACTGTATACACACACTATATATATATATTCACACACAGAAAACTATCTGAATTTGGGGGCCTCATCTCCTGGCTATGGGGCAGCTGGACGAGGCCTCGACGAGAGGGAAGTCCGGGCAGCCTTCACAGATCTCAGCAGGGGCTGAGCCACCTGAGCTGCTCACCGGTCTGGCTAGTGCGGCCGCGGCGTGCTTGTCCCTTCGGGAGTAGTGAACCAGCACCTAGGCAATGTCACGTGGCGCATAGGAGGCGCTGATACCCTATGTGAGTATATGGCGCAGGGAGGGCTTGTGAAGCCTCCCACTGTGCCGCCATTTCTGTTATGCTCCCCGATCTCTGACCCTTTGCAGATAGACGGGGCTTAAATGGAACCTCGGACGGCCACACAGAGGCTGCGTAATGGCAAAAATAAAGACTTCTGACTCCAGCGGATCCTGTGGGCTGCGGGCCTATATTCATGGGTGGCCTGGAGCTGAAGCTCCATCCGCCCCATTGTTACTCCGGCCCTGCTGGTGTGTGACTCCCCTGTTCCTTCTAGAAAGCAGTTTATAGTAAAACAGAAATGGAAATAATGAAGTGATGTCCTGTTTTGGGGATATCACAATAGCAGTCTCACGCACATTCGCACAAGCCTGGACCTAATTCAGGGATCGCTAACATCCACGCACGCTATCAGGCCGCAGTGGATAATTTATGCACGCCCCTGCAACAGCGTTCAAACGTACTGGCACGTCTGCGTTCGCTCGTCCACCCCCCCCCCAGTTACCACCCACAAACGGCACTTCCTGTCAATCACTCTGCGACGGGTCTGCGTGGTCACTGCGATCGCAGACCCAAACGCAGTGGCTGCTTTGCACAGCATACGCAGTACGCAACATTCGGCCGATTGCATCCGTATTAGCAACCGCGTTCCTAGCTGAATCAGGCCCTAAGTAACCCTGATGATGAGCAGGACTCTAAGCATATGTTTAATGTTTATTAGCCAAGGAAGGAGACCGGTTAGGTTCAGTTCTGCACGGTAATTATTTTAAGATCTGTCTTTCCAAGAAGCTGCTTGCCCTTGAGATGCTGGCAGGCGTAGCCGGGATTAACGTTTTATCTATAGAGGAGGTGACACGGAGGGGTGCTGTTCTGGAGTTCTCTGCTGAAGTATTTATAAGATGCGTTATACTGCTCTGCGCCGGTATAATAATGGGGAGCGAGTGCCCATGTTTTACTCTCGCATATCACACACGTCATCTCTTCCCAAATATTGTGTCTTAAAAGTCAGTTTCACAAGGCTGTAAAAACATTACATTTATAATGCTCCAGAAAAAGCATCCTCTGCACTTGTATGACTTATAATGGTTTACTATAAAGCCATTAAATGCAATCCATTATTGCAACTATTAATTTATTCAAGATACTGTAGGCTCTCAGGGGATGCTCTCTCCTTATCAGGTTCAGCAGGACTTTTTATTAAGGATGAAAAGGAAAAAGAAAGTCCTTCTCTTAGTACAAATAAATGTTATAATAACCAAACACCACTTACTTACTTAACCTATTTTAATTACAGTGAAACATTCTGTGATGGCACTTTATAACCATTCATTTATATAATCCAGGAAGGTCATTTACGGTCCATCGTCTTAAAACAAAGGGCGCAAAAGGGCAACGTAAACCCACCAAATTATATTTGCAAACTGCTTATTGGATTTGTTCTGCCAAAATGTTGTGCATTGCGGTGCAAGTTGACCATCGCTAAACAATGAGTAGCCAGATAGGCGCCATTATTCGTAGAAGTTAGATTGGCGCAATGACACAATGCAATGAGATTTACTGTATGCATTTATAAGTGCAGCTTGACATATACGGAGAGATCCCGTATTTTGTAGGATGCCACAAGGCCATCTCTGAGGTAAAAGATTATAACTTTTCCTATAAATTCCAAACAAGGGCCTCATTCATTCGGAGGCAACTAAGACGCTCACTTGCAGCATCTGGGGACAGAGTATTTCCATCACTGGGCCGGATTCAGAGCCGGACGCTCTGACAGAGCGCTCGCTCTGAATCAGGGCTGGCCTTCTATTTTTTTTAGAGCGGCCTCCTGGCCACTCTCATAGCTGTGGGTGACCACCCACAGCTATAGCGAGCGGCCAGGAAGATAGTCATCGGGCTTGCGACGAGAGCCTTGTGGTAGGGTCTCGTTGCCGCAAGCCCTAGAGTGCTTTTGGCTCTACCAGAGCCGAAAGCACTCCCACTGACATCACTTGTGATGTCAGTGGGGCCGGCCCCAGATGGTAGGCGTTCCCATGGGAACGCCTCCGTCTGGCTAGCCACGCTCCCGGCCTGCCCACCAAAGGGGTCGTGCTGTCACTCAACATCGACAGCACATCCCCTTTGGTATGAGACCCGGGGCGACGGCTTGCCCGTCGCTAACCAGGTCTCACGCATGTGCACGACGGAGCTGGCTCCATCGTGCGCATACGCACTGGGCCACCATCGACCAGCTTGCGAGCGCTCTGAATCAGGCCCACTGTGCGTCTTACACATATGTCTGGGAATATACTGTATGCAACATTAGGAGTCAAACCAGCTGTGTATCTTGATTGACTGTGCACAGAAATAGGTGCACAAATATTATGTTCTGTAGCCCCATCCTGCAGACCATCATTATATAGATAGATAGGAGTCTCTCACTCCTGACTGACCCCCCCCCCCCATCTGCTGAGTGCAGCTGTCATTAATGGCTGTCAGGTCCTGCCACGGAGTCAGAGACTGTCCTGTGATCTGCGCTATGAGAGCTGAAATCTGTACACTGTGCAATGACCGCAGTGCTATCAACTTATCAGAGAAAAACCCAATGATGTCACGGAATCAGTATGAGTTACCACCAGCCGCATGGCAGAGGTTGGAAATCCTGATCGTCCTTTTTGGTAAGTATCGCTAACCTAATTCCCCCCCCATCTCCCTAACCCTCCCTTAGGGGTGCCTAACCCTAACCACCCCCCCAAGTGCTATCCCTAACCCCCCTCTGAGTGCCTAAACCTAACCCCCCGCTTCCCCACAGCTAAGTCTCCCGGGGGGGGGTGCCTAACCCTAACCTCCCCCGGGGGTGTCTAACCCTAACCTCCCCTTCCCCTAGCCTAAACCTAACCCTCCCCGGGGGGTGTGCCTAACCCTAATCCCCCCCGGGAGCCCCTAACCTAACCCTCCCTCCCCCTGCGGCTGTCCATGCCCAGCACCCGCTTTACCTTCAACCGGTATACCTTGTGTCCGGCTCCCAGCGTAGGTCTAATGACAGTCGTCGGAATTTCAACACCTGTCATTAGTACCTTGCCGGGATTAGACAGTCGGGAAGCCGCTGCCGGGATTTCGTCCGTCAGCTTCCCGATGTCACAATGGGACGTGGCAAAGCCTTTATACTGACAATGATATAATAGCATTAGATGGTGTCATTGTTGGCAACTTCTCACATCACTTCTTATAACCTACAACAAGTATTACACCTGCACATATGCTATAGGTAGATGGGTATGCATACCTGCACCCAGATACAATGTGCACCCTAATGGCGCTCTACAAATATTGGGTTTCTCCATCACAACTGCAACGATCATGCTGTCGAAGCCGGATGATTGGCTGAGACCAGATCTTAAAACAATATCGGGCGACGCCATCTTGTATTGCCCCTAACGACGCCATCTTGCATCGTCAGCACAAAACCATTAAGTACGATGCTTTATGAGATTATTAGTATTGTGCGACTGCTTTGCTCCCGTATACTGTTGAACGTCCTATCATAACCTACACCCACATTAGATCATACATATAAAATATACAAGACGCACAACGCACATTTGCGCTGTACATCGAAGCACTGATAAGCACTAAACACATATACACACAAAGCATATTAGCAAATTTACACAATATTCTCCCACTCACACATGTAACCACTTAGAAAAAGGTTCCCAAGCACTAAGCGTAATATTAGAGGTTTTATTCGTTATCAATTATGTTGTGAAATGAATGTATTGGATTTCTAAGGTTTAGTACATGGTAGACAAGTCATGTTTGGTACCATTCTAAATCACTGTTTATTTGCAGATCTCCGGTTCTATCAGCAAGGAGATCGCATCATACGTCTGCAAGTTATGAATTGTATAAAATTAGTGGTTGGAATGTGAAATCTGTATGTAGTGTCCTATACTAGTTTAAACCAGTTCTTCGGTGGGAAAGATACACAAAGAGCTGAACTATCACTGTACAAACTGACCTACGAACTAGATCGTACTAGAAGAACCAAGAACAAGAACCAATGGAATTATGCCAGCTCATTTCTACTGTATTGTCTACTCTCTGGAGGATATATATACTAGCGCTCTCGGTCCCATAGTCAGTCATATACTTTTTTTCTTGACGGAGGCTTCACGTTTGATGCCGGGAAATTTGGATCCAGAGCGCCAGCGTATGTATCGGCTGTACCTTTGTATTTAATTGTCTTTTGCGCTAATTGTGTTAGATCAAAGCGTGTAACTTTCTTTTAATTGCAATAAGAACTTTTGTGCTTTGGAACTACAATATAAGTCTGGAAAGCAATTATTTCTTATGTGATTTGTAGCGCTAAACAGCGATATTTTGTGTACATAGATTTAGAGGTACCAATAATGCATAGTGGATGCATCAGGGCACTCAGAGTATTGGAATTCCAGAATCAGGAGATAGGATATCATCATGGCTGCAGGATAGGAAACAGAGAGTTGTAGTAAACGGACTGCAGTCTCAGGAGGGAAATGTTACCAGTGGCGTACCTCAGGGATCTGTACTGGGACCAGTGATTTTTAATATCTTTATTTGTGACATTGCAAATGGTATTGAAGGGAAACTATGCCTTTCTGCAGATGACACAAAGGTATGCAAGAGGGTAGACGCACCAGGAGGGGTAACACAAATGATTGATGATCTAGGTAGACTAGGGGAATGGTCAAGAATGTGGCAACTACAGTTTAATGCCAAAAAATGCAAAATCATGCACTTGGGTCTCAAAAATCCAAAGGCTAAATATAGTATTAATGGCACTATAATGGAAAGTACTGAAGAGGAAAGGGATCTAGGAATCACTATTTCAGGTGACTTAAAGGCAAGCAAACATTGTAACAAAGCAATGAGGAAGGCAAGTCAGATGCTTGGTTGCATAGGGAGAGGAATCAGTAGCAGAAAGAAAGAAGTGATAATATCATCACTGTATAGGTCATTGGTACGTCCTCATCTCCAATACTGTGTTCAGTTCTGGAGGCCATATCTCCAGAAAGATATTAATACATTAGATACTGTACAAAGAAGGGCAACTAAAATGGTGCAAGGTCTACACCACGAAACGTACCAGGAAAGACTAAAAAGATCTTAATATGTATAGTTTGGAGCAGAGAAGGGATAGGGGGGACATGATAGAAACGTTAAAATATATAAAGGGTGTTAACAAGGTAAAGGAAGGAGACATTCTTCAAAGAAAAAGAAGTATTAGAACAAGAGGACATGTTCTGAAACTGGAGGGTGGTAGGTTCAGGGGAAATCTGAGGAAAAATGACCTCACAGAAAGGGTAGTGGACAAGTGGAATAGCCTTCCATCAGAGGTGGTAGAGGCTAAGACAGTAGAGCAATTTAAACATGCATGGGATAGCCATAAGGATATCCTTCAGAAGAAGTAAGGATCAATAAGGGTTGAGGTAATATAATATGTTTAAAAATGGGGCAGACTAGATGGGCCAAGTGGTTCTTATCTGCCGTCAAATTCTATATTTCTATGTTTCTATCATATCACGCCTGATTGGAGAAGGTAGTAGCAGCGTATTGCTGCGCAGGTGTAGACAGCAATAGTTTGCAGATATGCAATGCGCTACTTGTAACAGGATTATAGGTTTGCACCAGGGAAGGTTGCAAGATTGCACATTGCACAGAACAGGATATCAGGATTGCCCAGGAAAAAGACAGCAGGATTGCTCAAAGTAGCTTGTAGAAGGATTGCCCAGCAGAATATCAGGATTACACAGAATAGTATATCAGGATTGCCCAGTGAAGTTTTAGCAGGATTGTCCAGCAAGATATCAGGATTGCACAGTGGAGGTTAAACAGGATACACAAAGAAGCACATTGGAACCTGGAGCCAAAGTACTCAGACCTCTAAGGAGATAAATTGTACTGGCAACTCATTGCCAGCACCTGAGAGATTAAGTAAGACACTCTTGCTGGTGATTGGACCAGCCAATCATGTGACCAGGACATGCCTTCCTAGTATTGGCTATTTCATTCCAAGATAACGGTGCTCATGAACCTAAGCAGTGGGAGCTGCACGGGGAGGATGCCAGGCCTGCTGTCACTTATGGGTGTCCAACTGGTAAAGGTGGACAGGGACCTGGAAGGGAATAATAGACTCTGCCAGAACCGATAATGTGGCCCCGTGATCTGGTGTTTCTGTCAGGATATCTATTTTTCTGTGTAGTCTATGTCATACATGCTCTTGGTAAGGGACCCATACGTGAATAAACTGGCAGTAGCAGTAGTCATTCATTGAAGTGTCATAGTTTTGAGTTGAAAAGCTTTAAGACACAAAGCGGACAAAACCTTCTCTTATTTTCTTTAGCTAAACATTATGAGCTCAGGTCTAGAGACACACGTTATATTGTACATTGGGCTATTTGTGTCATGAATGCAGTTACTGCACCTATTACGGTTAAACCAGATTTACTTGTAAAACAAAATTCTTTGAAAGTTTGAAGACGATAAAATCTCTTTGGATTACTGTATGTACAGTGCATATTTTTTCAGCTTGCAACATCATGATTTATATGATATCCCCACCACCATATCACTATGATATCCACTGATGGTCTTCCTTTTCCTTCTGCCTCCTAACCAGTCTATTTAACCACCTCTCTTGGCACTTCCCAGTGGACTGAAACAATCTACTGTATTCTATATTCTTCTTCTGTCTTTCTGCAGTTTCTGATTTCTTAAAAATTTTTTTCCATCTCCCAGACCATTGTTTGATCTCTTGTAGTCTCCAATTCACCACTTGTGCCTCTTTGGACTCTTTACCAACTGTAACGCAACTCTTACTCAACTCTTACTCAACTCTAACCCAACTCTAACCCAACTCTAACCCAACCCAACTCTAACCCAACTCTAACCCAACTCTTACCCAACTCTTACTCAACTCTTACTCAACTCTAACCCAACACTTACTCAACTCTAACCCAACTCTAATTCAACTCAACTCTAACTTGTACAGAAATCATTTCAACAACTTTCCACCTCTATGCAGCTACAACTTATCTCCACAATGTATACATTCTCCTGTTGGGATTTGAAATTCTCACATCTTAATCATGGTCACCAAGTGACCAAACATATCTGCTGGGGCCACCTATATATGGGTCCAAGCTAAATACAGTTTTGAATACTTGATCAAGAAACCTGTAAATATATAGCTTAAAGAAGAGAAGGCCAGCCAAACACATATTTTAATTCTAAACAACCTCCCCACAGGAATCTGAATAGCAGAGGTTCAATGCCCAGGGCCTCTGCTGTCCTTAGCTCCCTATCTCAGCACCTCTCTAATGGTAGAACACAATTCAACTGTCAGGATGTTTGACTTCCAGGGGAATTATTGGTCAGTAATGCAAAATAATACTTAAAATGTAAGTAAGAGACTTGAAGGATAAGCAGAAAGGACATTATAGCTAAGTCCCCTGGCATAACATTTTTTATGCACTAATTATTGTTTTAAGTTAGAGGTAATGTACTAATAATTGTTTTGTTAGCCCCAAGGGAACACTGCTTTCATAAAGTTAAATGTAATTTGGTTGTACGAGTCTGTGAAACGGTTCCTGTACACAAGTAACTAGGAACTAAACCCTCGCAGAATAGAACGCCAGGAAGAAATTATTATAGTTGCGCTAATTGTGTTCTATGGTAACATGATGATCTGTTATATACAACCGACCTTGAGAGACCGGTCAAAATAGGTGGACAATATAGAAGGTCACTTTATCAACTGATTTAAATGACTGCAGTTTACATTTTTGACATAAAGCATAAATATTTTTTAAGATATAAAATATCATGTCTAGTTAATTTGGGATTTGTTCTTTAAGAACTAAAAAAAATATACAATCAGAAGTGCATTTATTTTTATTTTCTTTATACAGGTACTGTATGGGGGTCACTTAACCAAAAATGCAATATCTAGTGTCCCGCAATTGACAGACACAAGAAAGAAAAGAGTGCAAACAATGGCTGCTGTTTTATAATAATGTCAAACACACAACCACAATATTGTCTCCTTCAGGGGCCTATTCATCAACACTAAAATAACGTTTTTAAGGACATTTTCCTTAAATAACGTTATTTTGGTATTCATGAACAGACTTAGCACAGGAGATATCACAGATATCTCCTTGCTAAGTTCCCCTGCGTTAATTTCCACACTCCCCATACATTATTACATTAGTACATTAGTACATTAGTATGGGGATGTGGAAATTGTGGTATTCATCAAATTCCGAAAATTATCAATTTTCGGAATTTGATGCAGTTACTATTCGCCATTGTGAGGTGGCGAATAGCAGAATCCACTTACCTGTATCCGCGTGTGCAGGTCCCCCGACGAGTCCCTCCGGCGCTCTGCTCCGTCCTCAGGCTCCGGAGGCTGGTCGGACATGTGTGCTCCCCAGCAGAGCACAAGAAAGTTTAGAAAAAGAAATTATTATTTTTTTTTTTTCTAATCTGTCATGTGGTCTGCTGGGAAACCACATGACAGACCAGCAGGACGGAGCCGGAGGCTGCTGCGCGGACAGGTAAGTCGGGGGGGGGGGAAGGTAAGCGGAGGGGGGTGGGGGCGAAACTTAACGCATCTGTAGGAAGTGCTGCGCATGCGCTGGTTTTACAGATGTAACAGCGCATGCGCAGCACTGTTTCCAGATGCGATAAGGTAGTGTAGGCAGGAACAGTATCTATTTCCCGAAAAGCTGTCATCGCAAAAATGACAGCTTTTCGGAATAGATGCTTATGGAGAGGAGGAATGATGAATTCCACCTATAATTAGCTAGAACTCCATGCGAGTTCTAAAGCTAATTATCTCCAGAGAATGTTTAGGTTTAATGAATAGGCCCCTTAGTCACTGTGAAGAGCACCGCTAAACAATTAACTGAGGGCACTGCCAGTGGCAGTTGGGGAGAGAAAGCTTTTTAAAAATTTAATTTAACTGTTAATTGCATATTTACTGGCAGTTGGGGGGTAATAAGAGGTTACCCAGGCTTACCCCACGCATTTACATAGAGTAAACACAGCCAAGCATGACTAACACTACTAATTGTATACCTAGGGTATAATAGGGTAATTCAAAAAATGATTGCAATTCCCAGACCCATGTGCACGTGTGGTAAAATCACTAGTGCAAAGCAAGTTGGTTGCAATGGTCTCATGCAGGGACGGATTAAGGCTTCTGGGGGCCCTGCGGCAACAAAGTTGTGGGGGTTCCCTCCAATAAAATGGACACAATGATGCCACTATGCCATCGGGTATCCCCCAGCACTGCTGGAAGAGTTGCTAGATCTCCCGCATACCGTCCACTTTCTAGCCTGGACAGTCACCGGAGAGGTAAGAAGGTGGTTTTTAGGGTTCGGAGCGTGACAACACTACTCTATAAAATGACAGCTAGAAGCTGATGGTTGCTATGTGTAACTTCTTCACCTGTCCTCTTTAGAAGGTTTGATACATCTCCCCCTCAGTAACTCGTCACCGTGGGGCTGCCACACTGAGTGCCAGCCAATAACATGAGTGGGCAACAGCTGGCAGCTTCTTTTCTCTGTATTTTGTAAGCTGTTCCTCCATGTTTGAGATGAGCTGGAGATCTGGTGCTGGGCTTTAAAGCCACAACCAGTGTCACCATCCTACATGTACATATATAATTATACATACTAGCTGAAGCACCTGGCATTGCAAAGGTTTAAATCTTCACTTTATTAAGTTAGGCATCCCAGACCACTTATCCCAGGGGCAAAGTCCTGCCCAGTGTACACCAACCCCCCCAAAACCGGATCCAACTGGTTTAATCTCTGTGAAGTTTTCATCCAAATACATCTAGTGGAAGACCAAGAACAGGCTTCCCGGGTCAAAGTTCTGCCCAGCGTACACCAACAGGAGGTTCGACCGGGACCTCAACCCACTAGTATGTCTTCTGGGATTTAATGTTACCGCCTGGGACCCTAGCCCCCAAATACCTGACCAGGATCCAACTGGATCACCTCGCGTTAGTTTGATTCCATTCGGCGCAGGGGTGTCCAAGGCAATCTTGACTTTTACTTGACTTACCATCTGCAGCCTGCGACGCACTGTAGAAAAAAAGGACCTTATGCAAATGTTAATGCAAACAGCAATATATATATATATATATAATACATAATAATTTTTTTCTGAAGACAGTTACATAAAAGAACTGAAACGTTACCATTTGGCTCACCTTCGTGTTTCCTCATATGGGTCCGTGAGTGCCGCACCTCCTGGTCTGTATATATATACATATATATATATATATATATATATAACATTTCGGTAAGATTTACCCGCCTTGTCCCGTTACAGGCTGATCCTGCCCACGTTGTGAACAGATGGATGACTTCTATGTGTCAGGCTGAATTATATCAGCAGCGTAACTGGCAATCGTTAGCATCTGGATCCATTCATGTGTCCTACATCTCTGACTGTTCTCTCTGAAGGATAGTATATAAAGTTTAGATGAAGGTACAGTAACAGTACTAAAAACCATATTGTATTATACTGTTGTAAATCTCATTTTGGGTGCTGTCATTACATCTATATAGAGAAGATGTAAAGACTGCTTGTCTGTGCTTTGTGTGCGCTGATGCGTCTCTTCTAAGCCAGACGCGCCTGCAGGAACTTGCCCGTAATTCTGATTTTAATTTGTCGAATCAGGCACTTTGCACAATAGTTTCTGGTCCGTGACAGAGCTAAGGTAGACACAATGGTCTGACGCAATGTAGTAGAGGAAATGTTCACATTTTCCATCTCAAATATTGCTCATATACAGCATGTCTTACATTCAGGGCCGTTTTCTGGGACGGGGCGAAATGTGCAATAGGACAGGGCTTGCAACCCTTGCGTTTGCATGGCTGGAAAACACACACTAGTGTACTGCGGCCATACTGTAGACCCGGGCAGTTGGTTTTGCTGCCTCTAATCCTTATGGTTATGTTAATGTCATTTATTCATAAGGTAGTCTTTTCATTGGAGGCCACGCCCCTTAGTGTGAGACCACGCCCCTTGCAGTGAGATCACGCCCCTTTCCTGGGCATGCGCAAACGTACTCTCTTATGCTTGTTTGAGGGGAGGAGGTCGCATGTTCATTGTATGCAGTGGTGGCTCCCATCCCTGGAAACGGCCCTGCTTACATTAGTCTTACAATAGTCATAAGAGAATATTAGAACTGTGGGGGAGATGTATCAAACTTTGTAAAGTCTATAAATAAAGTTGCACATAGCAACCAATCATATAATAGCTATCAAAATGTACTTGATAAATGACAGCTAAAAGCTGATTGGTTCATACTTACCTTCTTTCCCGGAAGATCCAGGAGACTCCTGATTTTTAAGGCAGTTCACCAGAACCTGGAAGAGTGGGTGGATTTCCGGCATTCCGTGATTTGCGTGAATAGCCTGGCACCGGCCATAGAGTGTTCTGCATCTACTCTCTAGGCTTCTTCTGGAGAGGTTTCATAGATCTCCCCTTTAATTTTGAGTGCCACATAAAGCCTTCTATCAGGGCAGTAACTAGGGTGGTGTGACGTGCCATGGCACAGGGCACAGCAGGGCAGGGGTCGCTGTTTGGTCCTGTAAATTTCCTGCTTATTATTATTCTCGCTTGTAGCTTCCTCTTTTTTTATCCCCAGCATCTCCTGGCCTCCCCTATCTCCTCCCTGGCCGACTCCCCCTCCATCTGGCCACCTCCCCAAGCACCTTCAGTCACACCCTCTTTTATACCCAGCATCTCCTGGCCTCTCCTATCTCCTCCCTGGCCGACTCCCCATCCATCTGGCCACCTCCCCAAGCACCTTCAGTCACACCCTCTTTTATCCCCAGCATCTCCTGGCCTCCCCTATCTCCTCCCTGGCCGACTCCCCCTCCATCTGGCCACCTCCCCAAGCACCTTCAGTCACACCCTCTTTTATACCCAGCATCTCCTGGCCTCTCCTATCTCCTCCCTGGCCGACTCCCCCTCAATATAGCCACCTCCCCAAACACCTTCAGTCACACCCTCTTTTATCCCCCGACAAAGGGGCGTATCTATAATGGGTGCAGGGTGTGTGGGGCACACGGGCCCCTGGGTCAAGGGGGGGCCCCACACCGCACACCCTGCACCCATAGTATTACTTACGTCTCTGGAGTCCCACGTTGGCGTGGGGGTCCGGCACTATAAAAACTACTGAAAAATGGCTGCCGCGGCCATTTTCCCGGTGACCTACGCACACTCTATAGTCTCTGGGCGCACTCTAGTGCCCAGAGTCTATAACTCCTGTGCTGGCCGTGGACAGAGAGGAAAGGGCCCATGTCGGAGTCTGCACATGGGCCCCCTCCTCTCTAGAAACGCTCCTGCCCCGCCATCTCCTGGCCGCCTCTATCTCCTCCCTGGTCATCTCCCCCTTCCATCTGGCCACCTTCCCCAGCACCTTCAGTCACACTCTCTTTTATTTAGCACACACAGCTATCCGCCCCACAATTTCTGATGCAGTCCTTTTTTTATACTCCATCCTCGTATGGGACAGTCAGATTTGTCATGGCCCTTACCAAGAGGCCACACCCCTTTTTCATACTCGCTTCTTATGTCCCTATTTGAAAAAGCTCTTTCTGGGCATTCGGTATGAAAAGCCGGTTGCCGCATGACCGGCGGTTCGATTCCTGGCTGCGGCAGCCCGACAAAACAGCAGAGCCCAGAAGCGGAAGCCCGACAGCGCTGGAAATCCCGATCGTCCCTAAGGTAAGTACTTACTAACCTAACCAACCCCCCTAACCCTAACCCTCCTTAGGGGTGCCTAACCCTAACCTCCCCCCCAAGTGCCTAACCCTAATCCCTCCTCTAAGTGCCTAACCCTAACCTCCCCCTTCCCCGCTGCCTAACCCTAATCTCCCCCCAAGTGCCTTACCCTAAGCTCCCCCCTGCAAGTGCCTAACCCTCCCTCCCCCTAGCCTAACCCTAACCCTCCCAGGGGGGTGCCTAACCCTAAATCCCCCCTGGGGGTGCCTAACCCTAACTCTCCCTCCCCCTAGCCTAACCCTAACCCATGGACCGCTCGCCGGGAACACCCCCCCGGCTCTCCACATACAGCCTTCACTGGCACCACATCATCTGACTCCCAGCCGCTGCTGCTGTTCGCGCTCCTCCCCTCCTGCAGCATTGGCTGGCGGCATAGGTACTGGTGTATACCGCTCTACACATTGCTTGCCGTTACAGGGGAGTGACCTGGGTCTGCAGCGCAGGACGGGCGCCAGTCCCAACACAGCCGCCACACTACCATCTTCTCCAAGTGACAACCTGCGGCTCCGTTACCACTGAGGGCTACGTCCAGCATATTGCCTGACGGCAACGGGGGATATACCCGGGACTGTGATACAGAGCGGACATCAGTCCCAGTTCAGCCGCCACTTTACCTTATCGTCAGGTGGCATTTCACGGCTTTGTTACTACTGAAGGCTATCCAGCCTTGCAAATATTTATTTCCAACGATATTTATTTCAAGCACATTCCGGTGCACTACAAATACCAACTGGAAATTCATTTACATCAAGCCTTTGCCGAATACCTGTATTTTGTGTATGTGATTGATGGTGAGCATTTGACCCGTTATTTCTCATTGAAAGTAAAGATCTACAATCGGATACTTTTAAATGGCTATATGAGTTGTTGTAACAACTGTATTATTGTGATTTATACTCTTAAATTAGAGTTACATTTTATCTATTTTTATTATTGTGTGTTTAATAAATGTTGTTGAATATTTCTTGATTCAAAGAGGCTAAAGTGTTATTCATTTGATTAATCAAGCACATGATAGTATCCGGTCACCGCAGCGCAGTCTACTTTTTCCTCTTTTTCCTATGGTTGTATTCTTTATGTCAGATAAGCAACTGACATTTAGACTTTGCAGCACTGTGAACTGAGATACACAAACAGCACTTTTTAGATATTTTACGTATTTATTGGTTCTTTTTAGCGCCGGGTGTCGACTGGAGTCGTCCTTTTAGGGAGTGACCTCAGGTGACATAGGTTGAATCAGGCCCTATGTGCGGTGTAATGTGAATAACATTGTGCATTGTGACTCCTTGGGCCGTCACAATGCCGTAGCCCACTGTGTATACAAGTCCTGTGACTCTGCTGGCCGTACCCCACTGGGTGGGTGCACTACCTTTCATTTCTGCCACTGCTGTGTGACAATGGGGTAGATGTATTATAGCGGCACTTACCGTGCCGCTATAACGCTTCCCGCTTCACCTCTTTACCAAGGCGAAGCAGGAAGCACTACCGATGAGATGTATAAACATCTCATCGGCCGGAGTGGGGGAGCGTTAACTCCCCCCTCCGGCGCTACCCGTTAGAGACAGAAGCGCATCAGCCTAGTCTCTAAAGCACTACGATCTAGTCAGTGTAAAAACCTCCCATGTCACATGTGCCATGACACGACTTAATTAATTATGCACTCCCATAAAACACCGTTTGCATAGTCTGGCACGCCTGCGTTTGGATCTCCACTCCCCCGTTCACAAGCACCTTTCCCTGTTACCACCCACAAACGCCTCATCCTGTCACTCAAACTAACGACCTGGCTGTGTTCAAGGAGAGAGCAATTTCTGATTGTAACAGCTAGTTTGCGCACGCGCATTGCGAATTATACGCATGCGCAGTTTAGCGAACATCGGTGGCGTACGACCGAGCGGCCGCAAAGACCGACTCTGAGGTCCTGAGTACTGTAGATTCTGCTCATGTGCGGGTCTCCAGGAAAATGGCCAGAGCCATAACTAGACTTTTTGGTGCCCTGTGCCAGAGAGAACATTGGTGCCCCCCTCCATTTTTTTTTAAATAGGGACATAATATAGTGCACCTGAGAGAGGGCAGTGGCCTCATGGGGAAGCGCCAGGGAAGAGATAGGGGAGGCCAGATAGGGGAGGCCAGGGAAGAGATAGGGGAGGCCAGGACATAATATAGTGCACCTGAAAAAGAGCCATGACCTCATGGGGAAGGGCCAGGGAAGAGATAGGAGAGGCCAGGAGATGCTGGGGATAAATAGGGACATAATATAGTGCACCTGAGAGAGGGCCATGGCCTCATGGGGAAGGGCCAGGGAAGAGATAGGGGAGGCCAGGAGATGCTGGGGATAAATAGGGACATAATATAGTGCACCTGACAGAGGGCCATGGCCTCATGGGGAAGGGCCAGGGAAGAGATAGGGGAGGCCAGGAGATGCTGGGGATAAATAGGGACATAATATAGTGCACCTGAGAGAGGGCCATGGCCACATGGGGAAGGGCCAGGGAAGAGATAGGGGAGGCCAGGAGATGCTGGGGATAAATAGGGTCATAATATAGTGCACATGAGAGAGGGCCATGGCCACATGGGGAAGGGCCAGGGAAGAGATAGGGGAGGCCAGGAGATGCTAGGGATAAATAGGGACATAATATAGTGCACCTGAGAGAGGGCCATGGCCTCATGGGGAAGGGCCAGGGAAGAGATAGGGGAGGCCAGGAGATGCTGGGGATAAATAGGGACATAATATAGTGCACCTGAGAGAGGGTCATGGCCTCATGGGGAAGGGCCAGGGAAGAGATAGGAGAGGCCAGGAGATGCTGGGGATAAATAGGGACACAATATAGTGCACCTGAGAGAGGGCCATGGCCTCATGGGGAAGGGCCAGGGAAGAGATAGGGGAGGCCAGGAGATGCTGGGGATAAATAGGGACATAATATAGTACCTCTGAGAGGGCCATGGCCTCATGGGGAAGGGCCAGGGAAGAGATAGGGGAGGCCAGGAGATGCTGGGGATAAATAGGGACATAATATAGTGCACCTGAGAGAGGGTCATGGCCTCATGGGGAAGGGCCAGGGAAGAGATAGGAGAGGCCAGGAGATGCTGGGGATAAATAGGGACACAATATAGTGCACCTGAGAGAGGGCCATGGCCTCATGGGGAAGGGCCAGGGAAGAGATAGGGGAGGCCAGGAGATGCTGGGGATAAATAGGGACATAATATAGTACCTCTGAGAGGGCCATGGCCTCATGGGGAAGGGCCCGGGAAGAGATAGGAGAGGCCAGGAGATGCTGGGGATAAATAGGGACATAATATAGTGCACCTGAGAGAGGGCCATGGCCTCATGGGGAAGAGCCAGGGAAGAGATAGGAGAGGCCAGGAGATGCTGGGGATAAATAGGGACATAATATAGTGCACCTGAGAGAGGGCCATGGCCTCATGGGGAAGGGCTAGAGAAGAGATAGGAGAGGCCAGGAGATGCTGGGGATAAATAGGGACATAATATAGTGCACCTGAGAGAGGACCATGGCCTTATGGGGAAGGGCCAGGGAAGAGATAGGGGAGGCCAGGAGATGCTGGGGATAAATAGGGACATAATATAGTGCACGTGAGAGAGGGCCATGGCCACATGGGGAAGGGCCAGGGAAGAGATAGGGGAGGCCAGGAGATGCTAGGGATAAAAGAAGAGGAAGCTACAAGTGAGAATGATACTAAACAGGAAAGTTGACAGGCTCAAACAGCGCCCCCAGCCCTGCGGTGCCCTGTGACATGGCACTGGTCACACCACCCTAGTTACAGCCCTGAAAATTGAACCCGCGCCTATTTTCCCGGGGACATCATTTATGCGCATGCGCAGATCACTGGGAAAATGGCCACCACCAGCTTCCCAGTGAGTTTTTGCTGCTCTGCAGCGCTGGTCCGGGATCATCGGAATCTGCCGAGAGCTAAGTATATTATTAACTAAGGGTGCAAGGTGTGTGGTGTGGGACTCCCTGGACCCAGGAGCCTGTGTATAACCCATTATAAAGACGCCTATGCCCCCTCCCTACCCCCAGTACTGCCTGAAATTAACTCTCTCCTTACCACCCAGCATTCTCCTAACAGCTGTCTGCATTTGCCCCCTTCCTGCCCCCAGCTCTACCCCAACTTCTCCCTGATTTTAAACCAAGCTCTACCCCAACTGCCGCTTGCCCTTAACCTCTTCTACTGCTAATGCCACCTGACCCCAGCACTGTCCCAACTGCCATCTCCCCTCATCCTCCATATTAGATATCCCAGAAACCATGGAGTAGGACCCCCATTTTTTAAAGTGAGGGGTCCCTGGGACCCACATTTTTTTTGCTCACCGCGATCACTGATAGGACATGTGTGATACGCGGCGTGCCGGCAGTGAATGACAGACACTGCTAGCAGCCTCGCCGCTGTCCACATTAAGAGACACCGGGCACTTGTTTGGAGGGAGTGTGGGACCTGGCCATCCACTGTCCCCCCTGCACAGTCCATCCAGCAGCCCCCTGCTCCCAGCTGACCACTCTCCACAGTTTATTTTTGAAAACTAAAATCCGGCTAATAATGACATTTTTCATAGAAAAACAACAATGCATTTTTTAATACAGTCATTTATCACTGTATTAATAAATGCATTGTTGTATTTCTATGAAAAAGTTGGTTATTAGCCAGATTTTAGTTTTTAAAAATAAAATGTGGCTCTTCAAGACGTCTCAATTTACTGAAGTAGCTCCCACCCCAATTAAGGTTGGAGACCACTGCTGTAGGTATATCTGGTTATTAGCCTGTGTGTAACAGTCAGAGCCCGCAATTTGCTGTGGAAGAATATTTCCCTGTTTAACTATTAAAACGGTCTCTGAGGGCTGTATAGCAGTGTTGCACGGTCTCTGAGGGCTGTATAGCAGTGTTGCACGGTCTCTGAGGGCTGTATAGCAGTGTTGCACGGTCTCTGAGGGCTGTATAGCAGTGTTGCACGGTCTCTGAGGGCTGTATAGCAGTGTTGCACGGTCTCTGAGGGCTGTATAGCAGTGTTGCACGGTCTCTGAGGGCTGTATAGCAGTGTTGCTCCTCTGACTGACCCCAGGAGCTACTGTATGCTTGAACGGTGGGTACTTAAGCTAAGGCTGGCTTTATTACTCACTGCTCCTCCTTCGGCTCCACCCCAGGCTGAGGAAGCCTTGTCGCTGCCCTTGTTATTCCTCGGCTGATCACACAGCAGGATGGGTTGATCACTAGGTAAGCTCTACCTGAGTACACTCCCTCACTCTGCTGTCATGGCGATACTGCTCTCCAGTTCCTCCGGTCACTGTGAGGGGAGTACTCCGACGCCTGTCAACCACTGCAGGTGAGAACAAGGCAGTGAGGGCTACCCATTACCCTCTGCTACCTAACCGAACTGCCACTGCCAACTGCCGCTCCCTTCCAACTGTCACCTGCCTGACACTGGTCATGTCACTTGCTCCTGAGCTGCTGCAGAGTCTGCTGGGAATTGTCCGCACAGTGTTAGGCTTAATACCTTCCAATTACAGTATCTTTGGAAATATAGAACTGGTGCCATTATCTGTGGTGAATATAAATAATAAATATGGCACCATTTCTCCCAACCTTAATGGGGGAAATATGGCACGGGTGGCTGGCAGGACAGGTAGAGAGTAAGTAAAGCAGTGGATGCACTCAATATTGATAGGCCACTGAGCTATGACCTTGATGGCATCACAACAACAAGACTTGGCTTTCAACCCTGCACAGTCACAGTTATACTGTCCATAAAAGAGCATAACTGTATGGATCAATTTACTAGGAACTAGTGTCACACAGCATTGGACTGCTACATGAAGGGCCCACAGGGAGAAGGTAATGGTACGGCCCCACTGAAGGGAGGTGGTGCAAAGCTGAAGAGGTGTGGGCAGCCGATTGAGGGGGTGTGGCAGGAAGCATTGCAATGCCTACCATATTATACAGGGAGTGTCGCAATGTCCACCATATAATGCAGGGAGCATTACAGTGACCACCTTAAAATACAGAGCATAGTAGGGACCACCGTATAATATAATAGCAGAATAGACAGAGGGTTAGAGGAGAGAAGGGGGTGGGGTCTCAGGCAGGGATAGGCAGGATATGCAGAATAGACAGACAGGTTAGAGGAGAGGAGGGGGTGGGGTCTCGGGCAGGGATAGGCAGGATATGCAGAATAGACAGACAGGTTAGAGGAGAGGAGGGGGTGGGGTCTCAGGCAGGGATTGGCAGGATATGCAGAATAAACAGAGTAAGGGAGAGGAAGGGCGGGGACTCAGGGTAAGAGGGAGGAGTCATGGGCAGGGATAGGAGGGATTAGCAGAATAGACAGAGGGTTAGAGAAGAGGAGGGGGTGGGGTCTCAGGCAGGGATAGGAAGAGTTAGCAGAATAGACAGAGGGTTAGAGGAGAGGAGGGGGTGGGGTCTCAGGCAGGGATAGGAAGGGTTAGCAGAATAGACAGAGGGTTAGAGAAGAGGAGAGGGTGGGGTCTCGGACAGGGATAGGAAGGGTTAGCACAATAGACAGGGTAGAGGAGAGGAGGGGTGGGGTCTCAGGCAGGGTAGGCAGGATTTGCAGAATAGACAGAGTAATGGAGAGGAAGGGTGGGGACTCAGGGTAATAGGGAGGAGTCATGGGCAGGGATAGGAGGGATTAGCAGAATAGACAGAGGGTTAGAGGAAAGGAGAGGCTGGGGTCTTAGGCAGGGATAGAAAGGGTTAGCAGAATAGACAGGGTTAGAGAAGAGGTGGGGTCTCGGGCAGGGATAGGAAGGGTTAGCAGAATAAACAGACAGGGTAGAGGAGGGGGTGGGGTATCGGGCAGGGATAGGAAGGGTTAACAGAATAGACAGAGGGTTAGAGAAGAGGAGGGGGTGGGGTCTCGGGCAGGGATAGGAAGGGTTAGCAGAATAGACAGAGGGTTAGAGAAGAGGAGGGGGTGGGGTCTCGGGCAGGGATAGGAAGGGTTAGCAGAATAGACAGACAGGGTAGAAGAGGAGGGGTGGAGTCTCAGGCAGGGATAGGCAGGATTTGCAGAATAGACAGAGTAAGGGAGAGGAAGGGCGGGGACTCAGGGTAAGAGGGAGGAGTCATGGGCAGGGATAGGAGGGATTAGCAGAATAGACAAAGGGTTAGAGGAAAGGAGGGGCTGGGGTCTCAGGCAGGGATAGAAAGGGTTAGCAGAATAGACAGACAGGGTAGAGGAGGGGATGGGGTCTCTGGCAGGGATAGGCAGGATATGCAGAATAGACAGACAGGTTAGAGGAAAGGAGGGGCTGGGATCTCAGGCAGGGATAGAAAGGGTTAGCAGAATAGACAGACAGGGTAGAGGAGAGGAGGGAGTGGAGTCTCAGGCAGGGATAGGAGGGGTTAGCAGAATAGACAGACAGGGTAGAGGAGAAGAACTCAGGCAGTAAGGGGAGGGAATACTTTGGCAAAGGTGCTGGTTCCTCAGAGTAGGAACCAGCTGCCACTAATTAAACAGCTCACCAGCGGGTCCTTTGTGTTCTAACACAGCCAGAACATTCTGGGCCCCCCAAACACACCCCATTTGCAGCCCACTAAGCCTAGCCCCTCAGGAAAAGTAGCGGGGCCTTGAAGCAGTGGGGCCCACGGGAAATTACCTTCCATCCTCTGCTGGGCAGTCTGAGCCACATATTATGCCACAAAAAAAGCTCCCTATAATGGGTGTAGGCAACCGGTACACTTTAAGAAAATGGAACTTGGGGCCTGATTCAGAGGCGCTCGCTCTGAATCAGGGTGGATTTTTTTAAGAAAAATCCGCCTCCAGGCTGCTCGCATAGCTGTGGGTGACCACCCACAGCTTTTGCAAGCGGCCTGGCGATGGTCACGATTATCGCGACCATTGGGCTTGCGACTAGACCCTTGTGGTAGGGTCTCGATTCCCACAAGCCTGAGTGAATTTCCTGCTCTAATAGAGCAGGAAGTTCACTACTGATATCACGAGTGATGTCAGTGGGGCCGCCCCCAAACGGCAGGCGTTCCTTCGGGAACGCCTCCGTTTGACCAGCCACCCCCTCTCCCCGCCTACAAAACGGGGCGAGCTGTCGATCAACATCGGCAGCAGCCCCGTTTTGTAGTGAGCCCTGGAGCGAGTGGTTCTCACTGGTTCTCACTCACTCCGGGGCTCGTGCACGCGCATTGCGCCACCGCGCGTGCGCACTGGCCGACCATCGACCCACTTGCATGCGCTATGCGCTCTCGAGCGGGTCTGAATCAGGCCCTTGGTCACTAGCACAAATTTTCAAGGGATAAATCTGCACAATTTGGGATTGTGCCAGACAATCATGGACAGTTGGAGATTATACCGTGGCCTGCAGTCTGCAGACAAGCACTACTTCTCTGTATATGTTTGTGGAAGTTACTCAATGCTTCTTTCAGACCCTCCATCATGACCCCTTCCACCTGGTACAAAATGCTCTGCTCCTGGATTTCTCTAAATTGATGATTGCAGCCGCCTGTTGTGTAACACCTGCCTCATGTATTACCTAGCTCACCACAGGTGTCAGTATTCATTAATTAGGTGGGAAGTCCAGGAGCAGAGCATTGTGTATCGGGTGGAACGGGTCGTATTGCAGGGTAGGATAATTTGGTCACTTATACCTCTTTTCCACCAAAAACCCAGGTCTGACCTGGGTTTTTGGACATGGTCCCAACCCTGGTCAGACCCATTTACACTGCACCTTCGATCTGGGTTACTCCCAGGTCAGCCCTGTTCACACTGAACTCAGGTCTCCCCTGCTAAACCTGTGAGATCCTAAAAAGTGGGAGGTGAATGCCCCACAACCACCAATCAGCTCATTTTAGGTATGACCCAGGTCAGATAACCCGGTTTACACTGCACCATTACCCGGGTCCATCCTGGGTCCAACCCTGGTTGCTACTTGGGTTGGATTGCTGGGTCACTTGACCTGTGTTATTTTTCAGGGACCCTTTTATACTGAGCTGCGACCTGGTGTAAAAGGGGTATAACATGTAGCAGCTCCATAATCTTATCCTCAGAATTAAAGGTTGTTTTATATTGTAAAGCCCCAGAGCTGATGGCGTTAATGAGAAGATTCATGGCACGGTGATGTAAGAAGATGTGTTAGACTTTGCATAGTAGACAATTTGATTAAATACATCAGATCTAAGGTGAAACTAACATCAGCAGAAGAGATTTTCCTGGCTGTATTGATCAAGATTCCCACACTCCCTTTGACAGCCTGATTTACAGGAGCTACACCATGAATCTTCAATATACAAAGTAAGCAGGATGTCTCTGGCTACTGGCTTGATCTTTCAAAGAGCTTGAATACAGATCTGGCCCCACTTCTCATCCCGTGCGCTGGGAGAAGACGCTGTGCAAAATTAAGAACAAACAGGACGGGTAGCAGTTTTGGTACCCATATAACTGGACAGGCACTATCAGACATCATTGCCTGCTTAACTTCAATGACTCATTGCCGACCACATTGTGCACGGACCCCACAGCACAGGTTCCATATTCTAATTACATGATGCTAAGTATTGCAAAACACTGTAACTAGGGGCCTCATTCAGAGGCGGTCGGAGGATGCAAGCGGTCGCTCAGAAACTGGGCGGCCTCTTGCATCCTGACCGCCCACCTCTGTTGCGGTCGTTAGGCTGTGGGTTAATACCCACAGCTCTACCGACTGCTCCGGTGATGGTCGCGATGGTCAGAGACCGCCTCCGTTTGGGCTGCCACCCCCCGGCCCGCCGTCCAAGCGGGGCGAGCTGTCAATCAACATCGACAGCTCGCCCCCTTTGGATCGAGACCCGCTACGACCGGCGCTGTCGGACGTAGCGGGTCTCACACATGCGCACGACAGCGCCGGCGCCGTCGTGCGCATGCTCTGTGGGGGGCCATCAATCCGGTCCGAGCGCATCGGCGCTAACGACCGGGTCTAAATGACCCCCTATATCCCGGGATCAGAGAGGGTCCATGGCGATCTAGCCTGTGAGCAGGGGCTGGCTGGCAACTTTCAGTCTGGGGGGCAAACACTAGCAAGTGGCCCTGGTGCATTGCAATTCAAAAAATGGGTGTGACAATAACCTTGTAGGTGTGGTTTATCTAATGTGGGTGTGGCTTAAATAGGCAATAACATATTGTTCTGTCAAAAAGCTATAAGCAAATATAATACCTACGATTCTTATCTGACAAAGCAGAGACTATTGTAGTGACTACTATTAAAAACAGAGCATTCCTTGAACTGTATACAATGCAGAAAGGATTCTAGTTACTGATATACAGCACAGCGAGCATCGGAAACACCCAAGTAAAATACAGGCACCATTCTAGTGATCAACATACACCGGAGAGGTTTGGGAATTTAGAGTGTCCCCGTAAAATATTCTAAAAGCACCTGTGTAAACCTCCACATTATGGTACATATGTATCAAAAAATATTTGCGGGATATCCTTTTCAGGGGCTACCTGCAAATATTAAGTACCATATGGATGGATGTAGGTCGGCAGCATCAGTGCTGAGATCCCCCATTTTCTAATGCAAAACTGTCTTCTATAGGTTTCTATGGGGGCTTATAAAATGCTGACGTTACCAAGCTCAAAAATGAAGTGTTCCAGAGATTGAAACCGCTAACTAATGCCACCTTCAGATGTCGTAAGCCATTATAGCCTGTGGGCTACACTTTGGAAAACTTACCTGGAGAGATCCATAGGATCCCTCACCGCCATTGGCCGCACGCACAGTCTGATGTAGGACCACCAGGTCCCAAGCCTAGAAGTGAAGTGATCGCTTTAGCAATCACTTTAATTTTACATATCACAGGGATGGGCTTCTTTTGGAATCCCATCCTTGCGTGTGTGTATTAGTACATCCTGGCGGAACTTACTTAATTTCTTATTGCCACGAATAAGAAATTATAGTTCTCGGATCTTATGTGGCACATTGTGTCACAGCCAGGGTATTTCAGCGTGGCGCTAGGCGGGTGTTACCTGTGAGGTCGTTGTGGCGCGGGCTGTCTGGTGGCGGAGCTGGTGTCTGGCGGGGGGCTTTGGCTGCGCGCGTTGTTGTGCGGGCCTGTTGTCACTCTGCGCTGGTAAGGCCTGGCGGCTTCTCCGTTCCATTTGGCATGGGCGCCGCCATCGTGCCTTCTGGCCATGTGATGCGGCTGGCCAATCCTGGTGAGTCACATGTTCCCTCCGGCCAGTAACAGCACGGCATGGGGTATTTAGGAAGGGTCAGTGCCTTCCTTCTTTGCCAGTGCAACGTGTATCTCAGCCACGCTGAGAGGGAGTTCTCTGTGCTTTCCTGTTCCTGTGTAATCCGCTGTCTGCCTGTCAGCTCCTAGCTTCCGCTGGACTACCCCGCTTCCTCCATCACCCTTGCCCATACCTGAGTGCCTGAGCCTGCTGACATCCTGCTCATTTGCCTTAGTTCACTACCTGCATACCTGGCTTATTATTTTCTGCATCACTACCTGCATACCTGCTTGATTATTTTCAGTCATTAACCCTTTTACTCCCACCACAGAACTCTTGTGCACATTTATATATTCCTGGACTTTTATTTACTGCCATATTTTATGTCTTCTCAAGCACTTATTAAAAAACCTAGTTTTTTATTCAAATCTGCTTCTGTGATTCAAATCTGCTCCTGCTACCATCCCGGGTCTACAAACAACCCAGAACATAACGCATTGCATCTGCTGGCATTGCAATGCCAGCAATCTTAGCCAATAAGCGTTAAGCCCGCTCAATGGAAAACCTTGCGATCCGACAGCGGGATCGCAAGGTTTTGCCTCGGAGAGGGATCCAGGGCAGGCAGGGAGATCCGAGCTATGGCTCGGATTGCCCCGGATCCCTGAAATTTGGGTGGGTACAGTACTCTGAGAATCGAACCCGCTCATCTCTAATTACCACTATACAATACGGTACTTACTTAGCTTCATAAAATCTGTTCACAAAGCATAAAAAGGTATGCATTTATATCTGATAGAAGATGGGTCCCAGGACCAAAGCGTCCTCGTGTAAATCACCAATAGCATTATTAATATATATATATATATATACAGTATATAGTAGATGCACATTCTCTGATTGTGAACAGAATAATAAAAAACACAATTGCTACAAGACACATATGGAGCATATAAAAAGAAAAAATACAAAAAATAATTTAAAGAGATATTCATTATTCATTTTGGTATAATTTACAACTTACATCTATAAACTCTATACAAATGAAGATACTAGCAAATAAACATGGAGCCACATACAGTACTTAAATTCTGGAAAGTGAATCAGAAAACATACCACCCGTGATATTATATATATTTATATATATATAGTATAGGCAAACACAGCAGCACTTAATGCAAAAAAAAAAGCTAATATAATACTTTACCAAGCAAAATACCCACCCCAGATCGTCTATGGCGCTGCTTCCCCCCCCGCAGGATCCCACGCGGCTTGATTACATCACAGGTTTCAATAGATTCGGCGTCACGAAGCATCCAAACCACAACGAGCTGTAAAGAAAGGTTGTGATTGGGATCTTGTTGCGAAGCAGCAACGTGGACGGTCTGGTGTGGGTATTTAGCTTGGTAACTATTATGTTTGTAGTCAACCTGAAGAAAATGTTTTCTACACATTGAGGACCTTATTCAGAGGCGGCCGTACGGTCTACGACCGCACGCCCGCCTCGATGTTTTGCCAGTGCGCATGCGCATGAGGGAGCCGGCTCCCTCGTGCGCATGCGTGAGACCCGCTACGACCGACAGCGCCGGTCGTAGTGGGTCTCTTTCCAAAGGGGGCGAGCTGTCGATGTTGATTGACAGCTCGCCCCGTTTGGAAGGCGGGCCGGGGGGGGTGGCAGCCCAAACGGAGGCGTTCCCATGGGAACGCCTGCCGTTTGGGGGAGGCCCCACTGACATCACTAGTGATGTCAGTGGAGAGCTTCCGGCTCTGACAGAGCCAGAAGCTCTCCGGGGCTTACGACAAGTGAGACCCTACCCTAGGGTCTCGTCGTAAGCCCCGATGGTCGCGTTGGTCTCTGACCATCGCGACCATTAACCCACAGCCTAATGACTGCAACAGAGGCGGGCGGTCAGGATGCAAGTGGCTGCCCAGTTTCTGAGCGACCGCTTGCATCCTCCGACCACCTCTGAATGAGGCCCTGAAACCGTTAGTTCACAAAAACTGCAGCCTGGTTTTTCTACATTGAGTGGCAATATTATAACTTATACTATACTTTGACCTCCCAGTGTGGTTGTCAGCTTTGGAGCGCACCTGCAATATTTGGATTTTCTCTCATACTGAGGAGAGAGAGGGAGATAGAGAGATGGGGGTGATAGAGAGGGAGAGAGAGATGGGGGGTGATAGAGAGGGAGAGAGAGATGGGGGTGATAGAGAGGGAGAGAGAGATGGGGGGTGATAGAGAGGGAGAGAGAGATGGGGGTGATAGAGAGGGAGAGAGAGATGGGGGGTGATAGAGAGGGAGAGAGAGATGGGGGTGATAGAGAGGGAGAGAGAGATGGGGGGTGATAGAGAGGGAGAGAGATATGGGGGGTGATAGAGAGGGAGAGAGAGATGGGGGTGATAGAGAGGGAGAGAGAGATGGGGGGTGATAGAGAGGGAGATAGAGAGATGGGGGTGATAGAGAGGGAGAGAGAGATGGGGGGTGATAGAGAGGGAGAGAGATGGGGGTGATAGAGAGGGAGATAGAGATGGGGGGTGATAGAGAGGGAGAGAGAGATGGGGGTGATAGAGAGGGAGAGAGAGATGGGGGGTGATAGAGAGGGAGAGAGAGATGGGGGGTGATAGAGAGGGAGAGAGAGATGGGGGTGATAGAGAGGGAGAGAGAGATGGGGGTGATAGAGAGGGAGAGAGAGATGGGGGGTGATAGAGAGGGAGAGAGAGATGGGGGTGATAGAGAGGGAGAGAGAGATGGGGGGTGATAGAGAGGGAGAGAGAGATGGGGGGTGATAGAGAGGGAGAGAGAGATGGGGGTGATAGAGAGGGAGAGAGAGATGGGGGGTGATAGAGAGGGAGAGAGAGATGGGGGGTGATAGAGAGGGAGAGAGAGATGGGGGTGATAGAGAGGGAGAGAGAGATTGGAGGTGATAGAGAGGGAGAGAGAGATGGGGGTGATAGATAGGGAGAGAGAGATGGGGGGTGATAGAGAGGGAGAGAGAGATGGGGGGTGATAGAGAGGTAGAGAGAGATGGGGGTGATAGAGAGGGAGAGAGAGATGGGGGTGATAGAGAGGGAGAGAGAGATGGGGGGTGATAGAGAGGGAGAGAGAGATGGGGGGTGATAGAGAGGGAGAGATGGGGGGTGATAGAGAGGGAGAGAGAGATAGGGGGTGATGGAGAGGGAGAGAGAGATGGGGTGATAGATAGGGAGAGAGAGATGGGGGGTGATAGAGAGGGAGAGAGAGATGGGGGGTGATAGAGAGGTAGAGAGAGATGGGGGGTGATAGAGAGGGAGAGAGAGATGGGGGTGATAGAGAGGGAGAGAGAGATGGGGGGTGATAGAGAGGGAGAGAGAGATGGGGGGTGATAGAGAGGGAGAGAGAGATGGGGGGTGATAGAGAGGGAGAGAGAGATGGGGGGTGATAGAGAGGGAGAGATGGGGGGTGATAGAGAGGGAGAGAGAGATGGGGGGTGATAGATAGGGAGAGAGAGATGGGGGATGATAGAGAGGGAGAGAGAAATACATGAAAAATCATACATGCCGTCTATATGGCCGCGATTCAATTCCAAGCAATGCTGAATAGCGTTGGGGGGGGAGCTCCTGGGGCTATTAATTTTAGCGCGATGTCTGGTCCGACTAAATGATTTCTCCTTGCACTCTCCTGAGAAGAAATCCGACTAAGGTGCTGCACGGCCGGCACTTTAGTCGGAGAATGTCACTTCTCGCAACTAAACAGTCAAGTTAAGGGAGCGAGAACAGGCATTCTCCGACTTAACATCGCGCTGAACTGAATAGCTACGGGAGCTCCCTCCCGGGGTTATTCAGCTTTGCTTTCAATTGAATCGCGGCCTATATTTTTTTAAAATATACAGATATATATTTATAATATACACACACATTCAGTAGATGAAAAATCATACATGCTCTATATATTCTTTAATATGCACACATATATTTTAGTTTAGTAGCCCTGATGAAAATGTTTTCTTATAAAAACATTGAAACGTCTGTGAATTGGTCTCCCGTTTCCTTTTTTGCAATGAGTGCCGCCTTGCATGGTTTGTAAACATCTGGATCCCTAGTTCATGGGTTTCCCGGAGTGAAGGACACCTGCTCAATGTTTCTATTCGACATGGTGAGGAGTGCTGCTTGAGGAAGTGTGTGTGTGCGCGTGTATGTATATATATATATATATATATATATATATATTAGGGGTGTGCACCGGCCACTTTTCGTGTTTTGTGTTTTGGTTTTGGATCTGGATCTTTCTTCGTGTTTTGGATCTGGATTGGTTTTGCCAAAACCACCCTTCCGTGTTTTGGGTTCTGGGTTTTGTGTTTTGGATCTGTATTTTTTTGAAAAAAAGCATAAAAACAGCTAAAATCACAGAATGTGTTGATTTTTCTGCTCCTATGCTATTATTAACCTCAAAAACCTTAATTTCCACTCATTTCCAGTCTATTTGGAACACCTCACAGCTCACAATAGTGTTTTTATGTCCAAAAGGTTGCACCAAGGTAGCTGGATGACTATGCTAAGCGACACGAGTGGGCGGCACAAACATGTGACCCATCTAGGAGTGGCACTGCAGTGGCAGACAGGATGGCAGTTTGAAAACTAGGCCCTCCCACCCACCCTTATGTTGTATAAACAGGACATGCACACTTTAACAAACCAATCATTTCAGCGCCAGGGTCTGCCACACGACTGTGGCTGAAATGATTGGTTCATTTGGGCCCCCACAAAACAAGCTGGCAATTAATTTGTCCCTGCACAAACTGGCTCTACGGAGGCAAGATATCGTCCTCATCCTCCTCATTCACCGATTCCTCACCCTCTTCAGTGTTGTGTACATCCTCATCCTCACAGAGTATTAATTCGTCCCCGCTGGAATCCACCACCACAGGTCAATCTGTAAGTTCTGGAGGCTAGTCTCCCTGGAGGAGTTGATAATTCATTTTTATGAACATCATCTTCTCCACATTTTATGGAAGCAACCTCCTACGCCTTTCGCTGTCAAGGTTCCCGGCTGCACTAAACACTCTTTCGGAGTACACACTGGAGGGGGGGCAACTCAGGTAAAATATAGCTAGTTTGTACAGGGGCCTCCAAATTGCCTCTTTTTCCTGCCAGTACATGTACGGACAGTCTGACATGCCTACTTGGATGCTGTCACCGATGTAATCCTTTAACAGACACACGCTTGTCGCTGCTGCTTTGAGGATGCAGGTGCAGCTACAGCCCACACAATTCACAAAGACAGAAAAGGAATTTTTTTATTGTTTGTGGAGCGCACTTTGAGGGTTACACCACCCTTTAACAGACAGACGCACGCTTGTCGCTGCTGCTTGGAGGATGCAGGTGCGGCTACTGCGCATACATTTCACACACAAACAGAAAAAAAGAAGATTATTTTATTTTGGTTGGAGCGCACTTTGGGGGTTACAACACCCTTTGACAGACAGACGCACGCTTGTCGCTGCTGCTTTGAGGATACAGGTGCGGCTACAGCCCACACAATTCACAAAGACAGAAAAAAAAGAATTTTTTTATTGTTTGTGGAGCGCACTTTGAGGGTTACACCACCCTTTAACAGACAGACGCATGCTTGGCGCTGCTGCTTTAAGGATGCAGGTGCGGCTACTGCAAATAGATTTCACACACAAACACAGAAAAAAGGAAGATTATTTTATTTTGTTGGAGCGCACTTTGGGGGTAACACCACTCTTTAACAGACAGACGCACGCTTGTCGCTGCTGCTTTGAGGACAGCATCATATGCAGTGACAGTAGACTTGTCAGAAAATGTTGGCACGTCCTTCAGTCCGGACCAGATATCCAAACTGGCCCTTGACTTATGACACAGGCGCACGCTTGGCGCTGCTACTGTGTTGATGCACGTGCGGCTACATCGCACACAAGTCACAAACAGATAAAAAAAATATTTTTTATTTTTTGGAGCACTTTGAGGGTTACACCACCCTATAACAGACAGACACACGCTTGTCGCTGCTGCTTTGAGGATGCAGGTCCGGGTACAGCCCACACAATTCACGAAGACAGAAAAAAAAAGAAGAATTCTTTTATTGTTTGTGGAGCGCACTTTGAGGGTTACACCACCCTTTAACAGACAGACACATGCTTGTCGCTGCTGCTTTGAGGATGCAGGTGCAGCTACAGCCCACACAATTCACAAAGACAGAAAAAAAAAGAATTTTTTTATTGTTTGTGGAGCGCACTTTGAGGGTTACACCACCCTTTAACAGACAGATGCACGCTTGTCGCTGCTGCTTTGAGGATGCAGCTGGAATCTAGACGGGATTCGGAACCGGGGACACACTACCTCCATCAATTGTCTAAATCCCACTGCACTAATGGCGGATACCGGACGCACGTCTAACACCAACATAGCAGTCAAGGCCTCAGTTATTCGTTTTGCTTCAGGATGACTGCTGTCTTACTTCATCCTCCTCGCTAGGGACTGTTGGAGGGTCAATTGTTTAGTAAAAGTAGTGGTGTTCCTACTTCCTCTCTGGGATGATGAACAACTCCCAGCAGCAGCAACAGCACTAGGAGGAAGTGGTTCTTGATCTTTCCCTATTTTATTTTTATCGGAGAAAGTTTGGTCCTCCATTTATGTTATATTGATATATACGTGCAGCTAAGGCGCACACAAACAGAGAAAATATTTTTTTATTTTTGTTGGACACTAGTGCACTTTGTGGGTTACACCATCCTTTAAGAAATGAGCCAGCCGGCCCTTTACTTATGGGACACAGGCGCACGCTTGGCGCTGCTCCTTTGTTGATGCACGTGCAGCCACAGTGCACACAATTCACAAACACAGAAAATATTTTTTTATTTTGTTTGGAGTGCACTTTGGGGGTTACAGCACCCTTTAACGGTCAAGCCAGCCGGCCCTTTACTTATGACACAAGTGCACGCTTGGCGCTACTTTGTTGATGCACCTGCTGCTACTGCGCACACAATTCACAAACACAAAAAAATATATATTTTTATTTTTTTTGGAGTGCACTTCGGGGGTTACAGCACCCTTTAACGGTCAAGCAGCCGGCCCTTTACTTATGGGACACAGGCGCACGATTGGCGCTGCTCCTTTGTTGATGCACGTGCAGCCACAGTGCACACAATTCACAAACACAGAAAATATTTTTTTTATTTTGTTTGGAGTGCACTTTGGGGGTTACAGCACCCTTTAACGGTTAAGCCAGCTGGCCCTTTACTTATGATACAGGCGCACGCTTGGCACTACTTTGTTGATGCACGTGCGGCTAATGCGCACACAATTCACAAACACAGAAAAAATATTTCTTTTATTTGCACTTGAGGGGAGCACCCCTGATGGACAGAACACCCCCTGGACAACACTATAGCACCCCTTTAGGACTGGGATACTGCACAAGACTTTGGAGTGGACACAGCCCCTATGGACAACTGACTGCACAACACAGTCCAGCCAGCCCCTATGGACTTTGAAGGAGTGGACACTGGGCTGTATTCAGAGGCGGCCATACGGTCTATGACCGCACAGCCGCCTCGATGTTTGTCTAGTGCACATGCGCACGAGGGAGCCGGCTCCTTCGTGCGCATGTGTGAGACCCGCTACGACCAACAGCGCTGGTCGTAGCAGGTCTCTTTCCAAAGGGGGCGAGCTGTCGATGTTGATTGACAGCTCGCCCCGTTTGGAAGGCGGGCCGGGGAGGTGGCAGCCCAAACAGAGGCGTTCCCATGGGAACGCCTACCGTTTGGGGGAGGCCCCACTGACATCACTAGTGATGTCAGTGGAGAGCTTCCGGCTCTGACAGAGCCTGAAGCTATCCGGGGCTTACGACAAGTGAGACCCTACCCTGGAGTGGACACAGCCCCTATGGACAACAGCAGCACAGCACAACACAGCCAGCCCCTATGGACTTTGGAGGAGTGGACACAGCCCCTATGGCCAACAGCAGCACAGTGCAGTACAGCACAGCACAACACTACACTACACAGCCCAGCCAGCCCTAACTCCCACCCTCCCTCTTCACTGTCCACAGCCGAGTTAGAAAATGGCACCAACGCGGGTATCTTATATAGAATCCAAAACCAGCGAGACCCGGAAGGTGGGATGAAGAAGTTTTGCCTCGATTTCAGATCCGAGTCAGGCGGGAAAAGTCGAGCCTGACTCGGATCTTCCTCGGAACGGGGGGCTCGGGGGGGTTCGGATTTCAGAAATCCGAACCCGCTCACCCCTAATATATATATATATGTATATATATATATATATATATATATATGCATATATATATATATATATATATATTAGGGATGTGCAGGCTCGGATAGGTTCCAGTTTGCACGCCGAGTTCGAATTTTTCCCTCCAAAAAACGGGACTCAGAAAGAGGCAAAACGTTATATTATCATTCCTGGACAATAGTCCAGGAATGATGATGTTTGTCCATGCAAGATGACGTTTTGCCTCTTTCTGAATCCCGTTTTTTGGAGGGAAAAATCCAAACTCGGTGTGCAAAATTGAACCTATCCGAGCCTGCACATCCCTAATATATATATATATATACAGACATGTAGTGGGGCACTCAGGAATCCTGGAAGTTGTAATGGCCGTGGTGCCTTCCTAAGATGAGTATATCCGCCTGGTACTTTGGTTATGGACATTCGCTGGATATATATATATTTGGCATTACTGTCGTGAGAATTCTGGCGCCGATCAGAATCCTGGGATACTGAAGGCAGTGGGGTTGGGAGGAGGGTTAGGTTTAGGGTGCGGGGAGGTTAGATTCATGCATTAGGGGGGAGGTTAGGTTTATCCATCAAAGAGGGTGGGTTAGGGTAGGATTAGCATTCTGATCAACAAGTGTCGGTATGTTAACCCTGTCGGGATGTCAGCGTCGGGATTCTGACCACCGGGATCCCGACTGTCGGCATCCCATACCCATCCCACATCTATATTTTTATATGTAAGAAAAAAATCATATATGATCTAAATATTTTAAATATATACACATATTTATAATATACAGTATATACAGTCAGGTCCATAAATATTGGGACATTGACAGAATTTTCATATTTTGGCCTCTATTCACCACCACAATGGCTTTGAAATGAAACAAACAAGATGTGATTTAACTGCAGACTTTCAGATTTAATTTGAGGGTAATTACATCCAAATCAGGTGAACGGTGTAGGAATTACAACGGTTTCTATATGTGGGAGACTTTTCAAGGGGCCAAAAGTAATGGGACAAACTAAACAATCCTAAATCTAACTTTCACTTTTTAATACTTTGTTGCAAATCCTTTGCAGGCAATTACAGCCTGAAGTCTGGAACGCATAGACATCACCAGATGCTGGGTTTCATCCCTGGTGATGCTCTGCCAGGCCTCTACTGCAAATGTCTTCAGTTCCTGCTTGTTCTTGGGGCATTTTCCCTTCAGTTTTGTCTTCATCAAGTGAAATGCATGCTCAATCGGATTCAGGTCAGGGGATTGACTTGGTCATTGCATAACATTCCACTTTTTAGCCTTAAAAAACTCTTTGGTTGCTTTTGCAGTATGCTTCGGGTCATTGTCCATCTGCACTGTGAAGCGCCGTCCAATGAGTTCTGAAGCATTTGACTGAATATGAGCATATAATATTGCCCGAAACACTTCAGAATTCATTCTGCTGCTTTTGTCAGCAGTCACATCATCAATAAATACAAGGGAACCAGTTCCATTGGCAGCCATACATGCCCACGCCATGACACTACCACCACCATGCTTCACTGATGAGGTGGTATGTTTTGGATCATGAGCAGTTCCTTTCCTTCTCTTCCCATCACTCTGGTACAAGTTGATCTTTGTCTCATCTGTCAATAGGATGTTGTTCCAAAACTGTAATGGCTTTTTTAGATGTTTGGCAAACTCTAATCTGGTCTTCCTGTTTTTGTGGCTCACCAATGGTTTACATCTTGTGGTGAACCCTTTATATTCACTGTTCTGAAGTATTCTCTTGATTGTTGACTTTGACACATATACACCTACCTCCTGGAGAGTGTTCTTGATTTGGCCAACTGTTTTGAAGGGGTTTTTCTTCACCAGGGAAATAATCCTTCTGTCATCCACCACAGTTGTTTTCCGTGGTCTTCCGGGTCTTTTGGTGTTGCTGAGCTCTTCAGTGCGTTCTTTCTTTTTAAGAATGTACCAAACAGTTGATTTGGCCACACCTAATGTTTTTGCTATCGCTCTGATGGGTTTGTTTTGATTTTTCAGCCTATTTGTTAGCTGACAAATATGATCCACCAGTGACGCGGCTGGGAGGGGGAGGGGGGGGTCGCGGCTGGTGACCGGGGGGCAGGGCCTCAGACATCCACTGACAGGCTGCCGTGGATGGTGTAAATACTAAAAGGCAGGCTGACGAATCTCCCTGCTTGCTGGGTGTGCCGGCGGCCCTACAGTAGTAGAAATGTACCGGCCCGGGGGGCAGATGGCACCCTGCTCCCCAGCCCGCCACTGCCTGTGAGTAAAAAGCAGCTCTCTATCGGAGTCTTCGGCACGCTGAGGGCTCCACTGTCTGTGTCCAATATTCTGCTGCAAACTAACTCCTGTAAGTAAAAGGAACATACAGTATGTACACCTTCAGTTACATCCTCCTACACGTAACTCTATACTGTACTTAAACCATGCTTACCGAGCTGTCGGGATTCCACGGCGGGGGGTGTGTCGCGGCAAAAGGGGGCTTCACAATACCCAAATTAATGGCAATGTGAAGCAGGGGGCGGGGCCATGATGATGTGGGGTTTACATTAATAATTGCGGGGGGGAGGGTGTCGGGAGGCTCTCGGACGAATCGGGAGGGTAGGCAAGTATGACTTAAACCCAGGGCCTAACACACTGCAGTAAGACACCTTACACATGGTGCTGTTTGCTTCGGCGTAGTAAGGCTGTTAATCCTAAATATATGAAGCTACTTGTAATTGTCAGTCTAAAACCATTGCAACTAGGCAGATGCATGTAGTGTGCAGCCACACATCCAATTCTCTGCAGCCACATACTACGTAGATCTTCTCAGCTGCAATCACTGAGAGCTTTCAAGTTAAGGGGGGAATTTAATTGGACGATTTCGCAAATGATGGCGAAAATCGGGAGAAAACTTTTCTCCAGCCTAGGGCAGGCGAAATTTTTTTGAAAAAATCCCTATTTTTGGGTAAAAATGTAGGGATTTTTTTCAGAACCCTTTGACAAGCCCCCCTAATGATACTTTAGTGATTTTTTTTTCCGCAAGTTGCTTAAAATGCGTTTAACGTATTGGGTCTAGTATTTTGGAGGGCCATATGGATGCGCCAAGTGTTTTAAACATTGCACGTGGCTAGCGCAGGTGTATTTTTAAAACAAACGCAACTTACGAAAAAAAAGTATCATTAGGGGGGCTGTCCAAAGGGTTCTGAAAGAAATCCCCACATTTTTACCCCAAAATAAGTATTTTGCACATTTTTTCCCCATTTTTAAAAATGGAGAAAAGTTCTCTCCATTTTTACATGAAAAATCGGCAATAAATGATCGCGGGTGCGAAAATATCGCCGGTAATTGAATCCGGTCCTAAGTGTATGAATAGGGTATTAAAAGATTTTGCCCCCTATTTTTAAAATCAGCACTGGCTCACAGAGCCCAGTGCTGGTTCATAAAATACAGGGGAACTCTACACATTTTTAGAACCAGGACTGGCTCAGGAGCCTAAGGCTGATTAAGCTTGGGCTCCTGAGTCAGTCTTTCTTTCATTTAATGCACACAAGCAGCCTGCATGTATCTCACTGGTATGTGCAGGCTGCCTGTTCGGGAGTATTAAGCTCGGGGATTAAACACGGGTAGGAAGTGGAACGCTCAGATACACCATCGGAAAACACGATCCTGACCAACACGGGAGCTTAATAAACTCCCAAACTTCTTAAAGAAAAAGAACCCTGTGTCTGATCGCTCCTACTGTCTGTTTAATCTCGGACAAACACGGGCAAAGCGCGGAGTTTAGTGAATTTACCCCTAAAGCTTGTTACATCTCCTGTGAGTGAAGCTGATGCCAAATTTGATATGAATTCAATTTCTCGGTGAAACAGGATTTTGCCCCACTCATAAATTTCCATTTTACTACTGAAAAATCATATGGTAAAAGGGGCATATGGCTGAAATAATTATGTTTAAATACACTGTTCTCAGTAACTGAATAACACAGTTCAGATGACTGCAAGAGGAAATAAGTTGGATCTTTGGAACTTTATGCAACGGGTGCAAGTGGTTATGTTAAATGAGATGTAATCATATTGTCGACATTCTGCAGGCTGTGGCAGCCAGAGGCGCTTTAAGAGAGGAGGGGGCCTGTGTGCAGGCTCCGATCGAGCTCCCTCCTCTTTGGCGGCGCAGTACACCCTGGCATCATGCCGGTCTACTGCGCATGTGCAAGTCTCCGTTAACATGGTGCACATGCCGTGTTCCCGGGACATCTCTACTGCGCATGCGCAAATCACCAGAAAAATGGCAGCGGTGGCCATTTTTCCGGTGATTTCTTTAGCTCTGCAGTCAGCGCCGTGCCGACAGAGAGGTAAGTATATTTTAAATGGATGCAGGGTGTGCACCGCAGACCTTGCACCCATTATAGATATGTCCCTGTTGGCAGCAGAATCTTAGGATTAGGCACTAGGGAAGGTTAGGGTTTGGCTACGAGAGGGGAGGTTAGGGTTAGGCACTAGGGGGAAGGTTAGCAGGGGCTGTGCAACTACCTCTGTGTCCTCTGTCCCTTCCCCGGGCTCCTTCCTCTCCTCGGCTAAGGCTCCGCACGCTCTCCGGGATCTCTGGGAGGCCCCGCCCCCTCTCTTACCCTGTCTGAGTATATTAATCTATCTCCTCCTGTCCCTGCTGAAGACCCCGCCCCCTCACCCGAGTCTCCGCCCTTTCTCTAGTCTAACCTGTCTGTGTCATCTCTTCCTGTACCCTGGAGCTCCGCAGGGACCAGAGACAGAGCAGCCTTCCAGGCAGGTAAGTGCCAGTGGAGGTGTACATGTTTAAATTATATTTGAGGGGGTTTGAATACTTATGCAATGGGGGGTAGTTGTTTTTATCTTGGCGGGGAGGGGTGTTTTAATACTGTCGGTGCTGGGGGTGGTGTAATAATGTGTGTGTATATGGGGGGTATTATTATTGTGTGTGAGGGCTATATTCCTAATATCTGTGTTATATGTGGGTCACTGATGATTTCTGCATAATCTGGCGATTACGGCATTATCTGGCAGCCATTACGACGCTCCCTGATCAGGTGGTCACTGCGAACCTCTTTCCATTATATGGCACATCACTGCAATGTTCCCTAATCTGACGCTCACTGGGACCTCTCTGCATTATAATTTATATGGCACATCAATGCAACACTCCCTGATCTGACGGTCACTGCGAACCTCCCTGCTTTATATGGCACATCTCTGTGATGCTCCCTGATCTGGCAGTCACTGCAAACCTCTCTGCATTATATGGCAGTCACTGCAACACTCCCTGATCTGATGGTTCCTGCAAAACCTCTCTGCATTGTATGGCAGTCACTGCAACACTCCCTGATCTGATGGTCCCTGCGAACCTCTCTGCATTGTATGGCAGTCACTGCGACACTCCCTGATCTGATGGTCCCTGCGAACCTCTCTGCATTATAGGGCAGTCACTGCAACACTCCCTGATCTGATGGTCCCTGCGAACCTCTCTCTGCATTATATGGCAGTCACTGCAACACTTCCTGATCTGATGGTCCCTGCGAACCTCTCTGCATTATATGGTAGTCACTGCAACACTTCCTGATCTGATGGTCCCTGCGAACCTCTCTGCATTATATGGCAGTCACTGCAACACTCCCTGATCTAATGGTCCCTGCGAACCTCTCTGCATTATATGGCAGTCACTGCAACACTCCCTGATCTGATGGTCCCTGCGAACCTCTCTCTGCATTATATGGCAGTCACTGCAACACTCCCTGATCTAATGGTCCCTGCGAACCTCTCTGCGTTATATGGCAGTCACTGCAACACTCCCTGATCTGATGGTCCCTACGAACCTCTCTGCGTTATATGGCAGTCACTGCAACACTCCCTGATCTGATGGTCCCTGCGAACCTCTCTCTGCATTATATGGCAGTCACTGCAACACTCCCTGATCTGATGGTCCCTGCGAATCTCTCTGCATTATATGGCAGTCACTGAAACACTCCCTGATCTGATGGTCCCAGCGAACCTCTCTGCATTATATGGCAGTCACTGCAACACTCCCTGATCTGATGGTCACTGCGAACCTCTCTGCATTATATGGCAGACACTGTGACGCTTCCTGATCTGATGGTCACTGCAAACCTCTCTGCATTATATGGCAGTCACTGTGACGCTTCCTGATCTGATGGTCACTGCGAACCTCTCTGCATTATATGGCAGTCACTGCAACACTCCCTGATCTGATGGTCCCTGCAAAACCTCTCTGCATTATATGGCACATTACTGCGACGCTCCCTAATCTGACGCTCACTGTGACCTCTCTGCATTATAATTTATATGGTACATCTCTACGATGCTACCTGATCTGATGCTCACTGGAGCTCTCTGCATTATAATTTATATGGCACATCAATGCGACACTCCCTGATCTGGCGGTCACCGTGAACCTCCCTGCTTTATATGGCACATCTCTGAGATGCTCCCTGATCTTGCAGTCACTGCAAACCTCTCTGCATTATATGGCAGTCACTGCAACACTCCCTGATCTGATGGTCCCTGCAAACCTCTCTGTATTATATGGCAGTCACTGCAACACTCCCTGATCTGACGGTCCCTGTGAACCTCTCTGCATTATATGGCAGTCACTGCAACACTCCCTGATCTGATGGTCCCTGAGAACCTCTCTGCATTATATGGCAGTCACTGCAACACTCCCTGATCTGATGGTCCCTGAGAACCTCTCTGCATTAAATGGCAGTCACTGCAACACTCCCTGATCTGATGGTCCCTGCGAACCTCTCTGCATTATATGGCAGTCACTGCAACCCTGATCTGATGGTCCCTGCGAACCTCTCTGCATTATATGGCAGTCACTGCGACACTCCCTGATCTGATGGTCCCTGCGAACCTCTCTGCATTATATGGCAGTCACTGCAACACTCCCTGATCTGATGGTCCCTGCGAACCTCTCTGCATTATATGGCAGTCACTGCGACACTCCCTGATCTGATGGTCCCTGCGAACCTCTCTGCATTATATGGCAGTCACTGCAACACTCCCTGATCTGATGGTCCCTGAGAACCTCTCTGCATTATATGGCAGTCACTGCAACACTCCCTGATCTGATGGTCCCTGAGAACCTCTCTGCATTATAGGGCAGTCACTGCAACACTCCCTGATCTGATGGTCCCTGTGAACCTCTCTCTGCATTATATGGCAGTCACTGCAACACTTCCTGATCTGATGGTCCCTGCGAACCTCTCTGCATTATATGGCAGTCACTGCAACACTCCCTGATCTGATGGTCCCTGCGAACCTCTCTGCATTATATGACAGTCACTGCAACACTCCCTGATCTGATGGTCCCTGAGAACCTCTCTGCATTATATGGCAGTCACTGCAACACTCCCTGATCTGATGGTCCCTGAGAACCTCTCTGCATTATATGGCACATCTCTGCGATGCTTCCTGATCTTACGGTCACTGTGAACCTCTCTGTATTATTATATGGCAGTCTCTGCAATGCTCTCTGATCTGGCGATCACTGCGAACCTCTCTGCATTATCTGGCAGCCATCTAAAGTCTCTCCTGTCTTATGCTACAAAAATAAATATGGAAGGTGAAATTAACAGGGTCCTCGGGGTGCAAAAATGTCTCGGTACGGCTATGTGTGTGACAGTGCGATTAGTCAAAGGACATAGCTCTGTGAAAGAGCCAGACCCAATTCCAGGATCTTGGGTAGGCTGCTTATATTTACAATTTTTTGCTAAACTATTTCAAGTCAGTGACTGAGTAAAAACATGTATTTCACACTTTTGTTGCTGCCGCCATTGTTAGATGCGCTGAACTCTTGCTTGACTGTGGCCTATAAGTTTTCATATGAGGGTTTTAATAAATTGATATTTTCCGTTCCATCGCCTTTGAACTTATCAATGAAAACAGTACATGTACTGCAGCTTCATGGCCTATGAGCATAATGTAGATATTCTACCTGGGATATTTGCTTATTGTTCACTAACAAGTAGTAGAATACATTATTATTATGCCACATTTGTAATGTTTTTATTTATTTTTTACTTATAGAATGGAAATTTATTAACCATACTTTTTATAAATTATCATAATCACAAGAATGGTCTCTGTATTGTATACTAGTCACTGCAATAGTCCCTTATATTATATACCAGTTACTAAAATTGTGCCTGTATTATATATTGGTAACTAGAATGGTCCATGCATGATAAATCGGTCACTAAAATGGTCTCTGCATTCTATACCAGTCACTAGACTATACCCTATATTGCGTATCAGAGACTAGAATGGTCCCTTTATTATATATCTGTCACAAGAATTGTCCCTGTATTGTATATTGGTCACAAGTATAATCCCTGTATTGTATAATGGTCACAGGAATGGTCCCTGTATTGTATAATGGGAAGTAGAATAGTTCCTGCATTGTATATTCGTCACTAGAGTGCTGTGAGCATTATGTAGGGGTCACTAGAATGGTTTATGATTTGGGATGGGACTGATCGTTGTATTTGTTTATAGCTCTTTGACATAACAATTTTTCATATATTTTATTGACTATTTAAAGCACACCCACATTAGGCACACCTTACTTACAGAGGCGATTATCATGTGTCTTTTCTCCATTGCAATGCGCTGGTGCAGAAACTGGGCCACTTACTTGTGTCTGCCCCCAGGCCAAAAGTTGCCAGCTAGCCCCTGAAGGTTAGGGTTAGGCACTAGGGGAAGTTTAGGGTTTGGCTACGAGAGGGGAGGTTATGGTTAGGTACTAGGCTGAAGGTTACAAGGGGGAGGTTAGGGTTATCCACTAGGGGGAAGGTTAGGTTTAGTCTACAGGAGCAGAGGTTAGACACTAGGAGGAGGGTTAGGCTACAGGAGGGGAGGTTAGGCACTACGGGGAAGGTTAGGGTTAGGCTAAGGGAGCATAGGTTAGGGTTAGCCACTAGGTTGAGGGTTAGAGTTAGGCTATGGGAGGGGAGGTTAGGGTTAGCCACTAGGAGGAGGGTTAAAGTTAGGCTATGGGATGGGAGGTTAGAGTTAGGCACAAGGCTAGGTTTAGAGTAAGGCTACGGGAGGGGAGGTTAGGGTTAGGCACTAGGGGGACAATTAGAGTTAGGCTATGGGAGGGGATATTAGGGTTAGCCACTAGGGGGAGGGTTAGGATTAGGCTATGGGAGCGGAGGTTAGGACTAGGTACTGGGGAGGGATATTGTTAGGCTACTAGAGTGGAGGATAGGATTAAACACTAGGTCGAGGGTTAAGGTTAGGCTACAGGAAGGGAGGTTAGGCTTATGCCTAGGGGGAAGGTTAGGGTTAGGAACTAGGTGGAAGGTTAAAGTTAGGCTATGGAAGCAGAGGTTAGGGTTAGCCACTAGGGGGAGGGTTAGGGATATACTCACCACCAGAAGAGCCACACACTAAGATAGAAGACACCATTGAAGCCACTGGACCCACTTTACCAGGCAAGTTACAACTAGAACACCAGGGACATTTTGTCAACATTCTAATCATGTCAACATTTCATCAGTGTCAACATGACCTTAGTGCCAAGCACAGAGCCGTAACTAGACTTTTTGGTGCCCTGTGCCAGAGAGAGCATTGGCGCCCCCCTCATTTTTCAAAGGGACACAATGCACCCAAAAAAGGGCCATGGTTTCATGGGGAAGGGTCAGGGAAGAGATTGGATTGGCCAGGAGATGTTGGGGATGAAATAAGAGGAAGCTACAAGCAAGGATGATAATAAACAGAAATTTGACAGGCCCAAACAGCGCCCCCTGACCTCTGGTGCCCTGTGCAATGGCACTGGCCGCACTACCCTAGCTATGGCCCTGGACAAGCATATTGACCGGAACCGGTATGAGAAGCCGTCGGCTGAATACGCTGGTTTGCATATATATCTCCAATGGTGGAAGGACTGTACATGTGCAGGGCTCCATCTGCAAGTTCACTCATGGTGCTCACAAAGGCGCAGCGTGATAAACATGCTTCGGCCATTTGGGGGTGTCGACGCGGGTTGTTTAACAAAACAGGCTGTGTTAGAAAAATGACAGTTAGAATCTGATTGGTTGGTACTTTGGAGCTCATTCAGGCCCGCGCGCTAAGATGCATACTCTCGCTGCTGCCGATAGTGTACAGTGTGTATCGCAGTGTGCATGTGCATACCTTAGCGAAAGTTCACAATGCACTCGCTCGCTGCGCATAGACAGCCCAGCAGAGTGAGTGACAGGGGAAGCCATTTGTAGGTGGTAACAGGGGCTGGCCATTAAAAATAGAGGAGGGGAGGTGGAAAAGAAGGCGTGCCTGAAAATCTCATTGGTGTTTTAGAGGTGCACATAATTACAGGACAGCGTCATAGTACATGTCACCTGGCTTGTTTTTACACTGATGTGCTCGCAGTGCTTGCGGAAGGGTATGGTCAGCCTCAAGCATTGCGATCGCATCCGATGTTACCCAATGTACCGATGGTTGCATACACTTCCTGGACATGTCTTGCACAAGTGGGCGTCTTAAAACAGGCTGGTGGGTGTCTGCATACACTATGTGATTGCTCTCTAAGAAATACTGGGCGTGCTAATGCATTGCTGTACGGTAGCACTGTCTACGCAATTTGCATACACATCGTGCGAGGGATCGCATCTATCGAGCGGCTCTGAAGCAGGCCCTTTATCTCTCCCCACTTTATCTCTCAGAGGGGCCTATTCATCAACACTAAAATAACGTTTTTAAAGACATTTTCCATAATTAACGTTATTTTAGTATTCATGAACACACTTAGCACAGGAGATATCACTGATATCTCATTGCTAAGTCCCCCTGTGTTAATTTCCACACTACCCATACATTAGTACATTAGTATGGGGATATGAAAATTATGCTATTCATCAAATTCCGAAAATTATGTATTTTCGGAATTTGACGGTGTTACTATTCGCCACTGTGAGGTGGCGTATAGTAGGTAACACTCACCTGCTTCCAGCTGGGCAGGTCCCCCGGCATCTCCCTCCGGCGCTCTGGTCTCTCCTCTGGCTCCGTCTGCTATGCTGTCATGTGTTCTCCCAGCAAAACACAATAAAGTTTAGAAAAAATTTTTTTTTTTTTTTCTAAACAGTACTGTGCTCTGCTGGGAGACCACATTACAGCATAGCAGATGGAGCCAGAGGCTGCTGCGCGGACAGGTAAGTGCTGAACAGGGGGAGGTGAGTGGGGGGGGGGGGGAGGGGGGGCAGGTGAGTGGAGGGGGGGGGACTCAAACTTACCGCAGGTGTAGGCAGTGCTGCGCATGCGCTGGTTTTACAGATGTAACGACGCATGCGCAGCACTGATTACAGCTGCGGTAAGGTAGGTATAGGCAGGGAAAAGTATCTATTTCCCGAAAAGCTGTCATCGCAAAAATGACAGCTTTTGGGAATAGATAGTTATAGGGAGGAGGAATGATGAATCCTCCGGTAATTAGGTAGAACTCCATGCCAGCTCTAAACCTAATTACCTCCTGAGAAACTTTAGGTATGATGAATAGGCCCCTCAGAGATGTGATACACCTCCTCTTGGAAGGCCAAAAACCTGGAGGGACCTATTGAGCAGGTGACCCATCTAAGACACATTCACAAACTCTAGGACTACCCCCCCCCCCGTGCTATCTACTGTGGGAGCTAAACAAATCTAAACAAACTGCCCTTTCAGCACCTAGAGCTCTGAATAATGATAGGGGATGGATGCATGCCCCTTTTACCACTTTTCCAGTATTCCTCTTACCAGTGCCGTAGCTACTGTATGCCCCCTTCATATGTCACACGGAGAGGGCGTGGCCTGCACCAGGCGCGGGTTATTACAGCAATGCCCGGAGCATCCTCAGGATGTAAGGGCAACGTTGTGACCGTATGGAGCTTCCTAAGGAGGCTCCTAGCGGCGCTGCTGCAGAGAGTTTGGCAGCAGGGTGCAGTTACAGGCACCCTGCTAGCCAGTTGCAGGAGCTGTGGGTGAGCGGCGCTGTGCTCTGTGCGGCTGCCCCGCTCGCACGCCCCTCGATACGGCCCTGCCTCTTACACTGTGCATCGGCACCTCTGCTGATTTCTGAGGAAGCAGGCGTCATTTTAATTATTGGTAGAATTACATTTTTAGACATATTTTTGGGTGTGGATGGAATTTTAAGCCAAAGAGTTTGGCAGCAACAGCGACCCAGGGGATTGAACGCCATCGTTGGCCAACCATCCTTATGTCATCTAAGTCCTGTGAGTACGTTGCCTTATTTTTTTTATTCTAATTATTTACAACGCCTTCGAATTTGAGGCCCTAAACACATTGATGCTCACTACTATTAGGAATATTTATAGTACTGTATATTTTATATTAATCCCTTTAAGTCTCTCGTAGAGCAAGTTTTGCCACGTAAGCGTTGCAGCTGTGTAAAGATGAATTTTTCCATCGCACGCCTGATACAGTTTTGATATTAGTGAAATATGTAAAATCTCTCCGGGTTCGCATAAAAGGAGACAGCAATGCATGTTATCTGAGCGAGCGCAGCGCCGGCTGGCTGGGGCCGGCGGGTTACGCTTTAAATTGTGAATGAATCTTTAAATGGAAATCTTCTGTAGTCCGAGGACGCTGTCTGAATGGAACTGAATTATTAATATTAAAATAATGATTATATAACAGAACCGTTCACCTTGAGAGTAGGAAGGTAATTATCTAGACCTCAAAAGAGCAGCCAAAGAGAATTACCCGCACATCTCACCCAGAGAGAGGGGGCAATCAGCGGGGGGACATAACACAAATCCTGCAGACCTAAGCACAATACAGGATGTATCATTTCCATTTATAGGGAAACAGCAGTGTATTCAGCTGTACAAATTGTTAAGTAAATTGAATAATAGCGATAAAAGATAAATGACCTACAAAAGCTGCTCTGTGATTAATGTACCTGATATAAAAACCAAGGGGCAGATGTACTTAGCTCTGGAAAGTGATAAAGTAGAGAGTGATAAACGACCAACCACTCAGCTCCTAACAGTCATTTTTTAAACACAGCCTGTAGCATGTCACCCAAGTGACAGCGCTAGAGTGTTTATACTTATCAAATATGTCTCCCTTGGCCTGAGCGGCGTAACGCCTGGAGGCAACGGGAGCATTTTTCCCAGGGCGCCAGCTGAGGAGGGTGACGCCAAGAGGTACGAGTCTGAGACAGATGGCATCCTTGTAGTGTGGTGCCAAGTAAGGGCCTGATTTTGAGTTGCACGCTGCTGCAAACGCCTTAGCGCCTTTTGTGGTAGTTGTGCCTGAAACTATATGCTAATGCCAGTAAAATCTCTTCCCCTGGTGTACCAGCATGCGTATGGCTGTACAGGGACTGAGACACTTACTTTGAGCGTCTTTGGAAGCTGTAATAGTGCTAGGTGCATCTTTAGATGCTGTAATAGTGCTAAGTGCGTCTTTAGATGCTGTAATAGTGCTAGGTGCGTCTTTAGACGCTGTAATAGTGATAAGTGCGTCTTTAGACGCTGTAATAGTGCTAAGTGCGTCTTTAGACGCTGTAATAGTGCTAGGTGCGTCTTTAGATGCTGTAATAGTGCTAAGTGCGTCTTTAGAAGCTGTAATAGTGCTAGGTGCGTCTTTAGATGCTGTAACAGTGCTAGGTGCGTCTTAAGACGCTGTAACAGTGCTAGGTTCGTCTTTAGACGCTGTAACAGTGCTAGCTGCGTCTTTAGACGCTGTAACAGTGCTAGGTGCGTCTTTAGACGCTGTAACAGTGCTAGCTGCGTCTTTAGACGCTGTAACAGTGCTAGGTGCGTCTTTAGAAGCTGTAATAGTGCTAGGTGCGTCTTTAGATGAAGTAATAGTGATAAGTGCGTCTTTAGATGCTGTAGTAGTGCTAGGTGCGTCTTTAGATGCTGTAATAGTGCTAAGTGCATCATTAGAAGCTGTAATAGTGATAAGTGCGTCTTTAGATGCTGTAATAGTGCTAAGTGCGTCTTTAGAAGCTGTAATAGTGCTAAGTGCGTCTTTAGACGCTGTAATAGTGCTAGGTGCGTCTTTAGAAGCTGTAATAGTGCTAGGTGCGTCTTTAGACGCTGTAACAGTGCTAGGTTCGTCTTTAGATGCTGTAACAGTGCTAGCTGCGTCTTTAGACGCTGTAACAGTGCTAGGTGCGTCTTTAGACGCTGTAATAGTGCTAGGTGCGTCTTTAGACGCTGTAATACTGCTAGTTGCGTCTTTAGACGCTGTAATAGTGCTAGGTGCGTCTTTAGATGCTGTAATAGAGCTAGGTGCGTCTTTAGAAGCTGTAATAGAGCTAGGTGCGTCTTTAGAAGCTGTAACAGTGCTAGGTGCGTCTTTAGACGCTGTAACAGTGCTAGGTGTGTCCTTAGAAGCTGTAACAGTGCTAGGTGCGTCTATAGACGCTGTAACAGTGCTAGGTGCGTCTTTAGATGCTGTAATAGTGCTAGGTGCGTCTTTAGACGCTGTAATAGTGCTAGGTGCGTCTTTAGATGCTGTAATAGTGCTAGGTGCGTCTTTAGATGCTGCAATAGTGCTACTGTAGGTGCATCTTTAGATGCTGTAATAGTTCTAGGTGTGTCTTTAGGCACTGTAATAGTGCTAGGTGCGTCTTTAGATGCTGTAATAGTGTTAGGTGCGTCTTTAGGTGCTGTAATAGTGCTAGGTGCGTCTTTAGAAGCTGTAATAGTGCTAGGTGCGTCTTTAGACGCTGGAATAGTGCTAGGTGTGACTTTAGACGCTGTAACAGTGCTAGGTGTGTCTTTAGACGCTGTAACATTGCTAGTTGTGACTTTAGATGCTGTAATAGTGCTAGGTGTGTCTTTAGACGCTGTAACATTGCTAGGTGTGTCTTTAGACGCTGTAACAGTGCTAGGTGCGACTTTAGACGCTGTAACAGTGCTAGGTGCGTCTTTAGACGCTGTAACAGTGCTAGGTGCGTCTTTAGATGCTGTAATAGTGCTAGGTGCGTCTTTAGATGCTGTAATAGAGCTAGGTGCGTCTTTAGAAGCTGTAACAGTGCTAGGTGTGTCTTTAGAAGCTGTAATAGTGCTAGGTGTGTCTTTAGATGCTGTAATACTGGCTGTGGAGCGTGCAGAAGGAGGGAGCTGGGAGCTGTTGGCTACTGTTGTGTTTTAGATGCTGTAACAGTGCTAGGTGCGTCTTTAGACGCTGTAATAGTGCTAGGTGCGTCTTTAGACGCTGCAATAGTGCTATGTGTTTCTGTGCGTCTTTAGACGCTGTAATAGTTCTAGGTGCGTCTTCAGATGCTGTAATAGTGCTAGCTGCGTCTTTAGATGATGTAATAGTGATAAGTGCCTCTTTAGATGCTGTAATAGTGATAAGTGCGTCTTTAGAAGCTGTAATAGTGATAAGTGCGTCTTTAGGTGCTGTAATAGTGCTAGGTGCGTCTTTAGAAGCTGTAATAGTGCTAGGTGCGTCTTTAGACGCTGGAATAGTGCTAGGTGTGACTTTAGACGCTGTAACAGTGCTAGGTGTGTCTTTAGACGCTGTAACATTGCTAGGTGTGACTTTAGATGCTGTAATAGTGCTAGGTGTGTCTTTAGACGCTGTAACATTGCTAGGTGTGTCTTTAGACGCTGTAACAGTGCTAGGTGCGACTTTAGACGCTGTAACAGTGCTAGGTGCGTCTTTAGACGCTGTAACAGTGCTAGGTGCGTCTTTAGACGCTGTAATAGTGCTAGGTGCGTCTTTAGATGCTGTAATAGAGCTAGGTGCGTCTTTAGAAGCTGTAACAGTGCTAGGTGTGTCTTTAGAAGCTGTAACAGTGCTAGGTGTGTCTTTAGACGCTGTAACAGTGCTAGGTGTGTCTTTAGACGCTGTAACAGTGCTAGGTGTGACTTTAGACGCTGTAACAGTGCTAGGTGTGTCTTTAGAAGCTGTAACAGTGCTAGGTGTGTCTTTAGAAGCTGTAACAGTGCTAGGTGTGTCTTTAGACGCTGTAACAGTGCTAGGTGTGACTTTAGACGCTGTAACAGTGCTAGGTGTGTCTTTAGACGCTGTAACATTGCTAGGTGCGACTTTAGACGCTGTAATAGTGCTAGGTGCGTCTTTAGACGCTGTAATAGTGCTAGGTGCGTCTTTAGATGCTGTAATAGTGCTGGGTGTGTTTTTAGATGCTGTAATACTGCTAGGTGTGTTTTAGATGCTGTAACAGTGCTAGGTGCGTCTTTAGACGCTGTAATAGTGCTAGGTGCGTCTTTAGACGCTGCAATAGTGCTATGTGTTTCTGTGCGTCTTTAGACGCTGTAATAGTTCTAGGTGCGTCTTCAGATGCTGTAATAGTGCTAGCTGCGTCTTTAGATGATGTAATAGTGATAAGTGCCTCTTTGGATGCTGTAATAGTGATAAGTGCGTCTTTAGAAGCTGTAATAGTGATAAGTGCGTCTTTAGATGCTGTAATAGTGCTAGTTGCGTCTTTAGAAGCTGCAATAGTGCTAGGTGCGTCTTTAGACACTGTAATAGTGCTAGTTGCGTCTTTAGATGCTGTAATAGTGCTAGGTGCGTCTTTAGATGCTGTAATAGTGCTAGGTGCGTCTTTAGATGGTGCAATAGTGCTACTGTAGGTGCATCTTTAGATGCTGTAATAGTGTTAGGTGTGTCTTTAGATGCTGTAATAGTGCTAGGTGCGTCTTTAGATGCTGTAATAGTGCTAGGTGTGTCTTTAGATGCTGTAATAGTGCTAGGTGCATCTTTAGACGCTGTAATAGTGCTAGGTGCGTCCTTAGACGCTGTAATAGTGCTAGGTGCGTCGTTAGACGCTGTAATAGTGCTAGGTGCGTCTTTAGGCGCTGTAATAGTGCTAGGTGCATCTTTAGAAGCTGTAACAGTGCTAGGCGCGTCTTTAGATGCTGTAACAGAGCTAGGTGCATCTTTAGACGCTGTAATAGTTCTAGGTGCGTCTTTAGACGCTGTAATAGTGCTAGGTGCGTCTATAGACGCTGTAACAGTGCTAGGTGTGTCTTTAGAAGCTGTAATAGTGCTAGGTGCGTCTTTAGACGCTGTAATAGTGCTAGGTGCGTCTTTAGATGCTGGAATAGTGCTGGGTGCGCCTTAGAAGCTGTAATAGTGCTAGGTGCATCTTTAGACGCTGTAACAGTGCTAGGTGCGTCTTTAGACGCTGTAACAGTGCTAGGTGCGTCTTTAGACGCTGTAACAGTGCTAGGTGCGTCTTTAGACGCTGTAACAGTGATAGGTGCGTCTTTAGACGCTGTAATAGTGATAGGTGCCTCTTTAGACGCTGTAATAGTGCTAGGTGCGTCTTTAGACGCTGTAATAGTGCTAGGTGCGTCTTTAGACGCTGTAATAGTTCTAGGTGCGTCTTTAGACGCTGTAATAGTGCTAGGTGTGTCTTTAGACGTTGTATTAGTGCTAGGTGCGTCTTTAGACGTTGTAATAGTGATAAGTGCGTCTTTAGATGCTGTAATAGTGCTAAGTGCGTCTTTAGGCACTGTAATAGTGCTAGGTTCATCTTTAGATGCTGTAATAGTGCTAGGTGCGTCTTTAGAAGCTGTAATAGTGCTAGGTGCGTCTTTAGAAGCTGTAATAGTGATAAATGTATCTTTAGACGCTGTAATAGTGCTAGGTGCGTCTTTAGACGCTGTAATAGCGCTAGGTGCGTCTTCAAACGCTGTTATAGCGCTAGCTCTGTCTTTAGACGCTGTAATAGTGCTAGGTGCGTCTTTAGATGCTGTAATAGTGCTAGGTGCGTATTTAGACGCTGTAATAGTGCTAGGTGCGTCTTTTGACGCTGTAATAGTGCTAAGTGCGTCTTTAGATGCTGTAATAGTGCTAGGTGCATCTTTAGATGCTGTAATAGTGCTAAGTGCGTCTTTAGACGCTGTAATAGTGCTAGGTGTGTCTTTAGATGCTGTAATAGTGCTAGGTGCGTCTTTAGAAGCTGTAATAGTGATAAATGTATCTTTAGACGCTGTAATAGTGCTAGGTGCGTCTTTAGACGCTGTAATAGCGCTAGGTGCGTCTTCAAACGCTGTTATAGCGCTAGCTCTGTCTTTAGACGCTGTAATAGTGCTAGGTGCGTCTTTAGATGCTGTAATAGTGCTAGGTGCGTATTTAGACGCTGTAATAGTGCTAGGTGCGTCTTTTGACGCTGTAATAGTGCTAAGTGCGTCTTTAGATGCTGTAATAGTGCTAGGTGCATCTTTAGATGCTGTAATAGTGCTAAGTGCGTCTTTAGACGCTGTAATAGTGCTAGGTGTGTCTTTAGATGCTGTAATAGTGCTGGGTGCGTCTTTAGACGTTGTAATAGTGCTAGGTGTGTCTTTAGATGCTGTAATAGTGATGGGTGTGTCTTTAGAAGCTGTAATAGTGCTGGGTGTGTCTTTAGAAGCTGTAATAGTGCTAGGTGCATCTTTAGAAGCTGTAATAGTGCTAGGTGTGTCTTTAGATGCTGTAATAGTGCTAGGTGTGTCTTTAGAAGCTGTAATAGTGCTAGGTGTGTCTTTAGATGCTGTAATACTGGCTGTGGAGCGTGCAGAAGGAGGGAGCTGGGAGCTGTTGGCTACTGTTGTGTTTAACTTATAATAAAGTACTTATGTTATATATATTACATACTGGGCTGGCTGGCTACTGTGAAGAGGGAGGGAGCTGGGAGCTGTTGCTGACAATTACCATAGGTGCTGGCTGCTGTTATCCATATACATAAGGGCTGGTTGGCTACTGTTGTACATATGGGGGCTGGCTGTTGTCCTTTCCATAGGGTCGGGCTGGCTGTAGTGTTGTGTTGTCCAGGGGCTGCTCTGTCCTTTAGGGGTGCTCTCTTCACCCACCCCCAGTTTGAAAATTTTTTTTTTTGTCAGTGTGCGTGTTAGCCACACCTGTCATAGGTGCGCAGGGGTGCTGTGCTCCTGTGTGTCAAGGGGCTGCTACCCAAAAATAAAAATAATTTTTACAGGGGCTGTCCTGTGCGGTGTAGGGGTATGCTGCCCTGTGATGTGTATTCAGTCGTGTGGCAGACCCTGGCGCTGAAATGATTGGTTTGTTAAAGTGTGCATGTCCTGTTTATACAACATAAGGGTGGGTGGGAGGGCCCAAGGACAATTCCATCTTGCACCTCTTCTTTTTCTTTGCATTATGTACAGTTTGGGGCCTAGTTTTTCAAACTGCCATCCTGTCTGCCACTGCAGTATCACTCCTAGATGGGCCACGTGTTTGTGCCGTCCACTCGTGTCGCTTAGCATAGTCATCCAGCTACCTCGATGCAACCTTTTGGCCTAAAAACAATATTTAATGAATTAATCTTAGACTGCGCTAATATGGCTCTAAATGTGAGACAGCAGAATCCAAATATATACATAGAACAGTCATGGCTCCAAAAGTTAAAAATATATATACGAATTCTTTATTATATAAATAATTATATATCAGATTTGATGAAGACAATTATCTCGCAATTAACAATAAAATCCCACTTTGTATTAAAAGAATGTTGCCCTAATGGGCTTTAGTATCTAAGTTTGAGAAATCACTTGTGTGCTTGGCACATTGAAATGTCCTGGACAGTTTAAATCAAATAAGTAATTGGCACTCAATAATGAATATATCCAGTTAGAGTTCTGAATTGGTGTCCAAACTAAAGTGTCACGTGCAAATAATCTGGCCAGATATGTGTACTGCTGTAAATAGATTATACCTGTCCGTAGCTGTTTTGAGCTGTGCAGCGCTGAGATGTCTCACTGTAATCGGCTTCCCAGGTAAGGTGAGCTGCTGCCGCAGCTGGGCTGACACTGGCCCGCTGTAAACGCTGGACGACAGCCAGCCTGTGGCCACCTCCGTATAATGCCGCTATGCGGAGCAGCAATCGGCTTGTGGTTTTTGGGGATGATGCGTCCAGAATAAACTGTCCATATGCAGATGGTGCCGTGCGAATTGGGGGGAGTCCTCTGAAGCGTTTCGCCCCTTTAAATGGGGGCTTTCTCAAAGAGTGACTATCACATGCTTTGGTTGGACTTTTATAGCACCGAAAAGTGTTTCATTGGATCATTAGCTCAACTTGATGAGTGCTCCCAGGTGTGTCACACCTGAGACCGTATATAGTAGCCCTAATAATCTCCAATACCAAGCTATATCTCTACTCACATAACAATCTCAAAAAACAATTTTTAATTGATATAAATGACTAAATATAAAACATTGGCCCTGATTCAGACCCACTCGCAAGCGGGCGCACGTACGTTAGGCGTACGTACAAAAATATTTAAATTCAATGGCTCGCTCGTATTTTCGTTCGCATCTAAAATTCCTCCCTAAACTCTGACGACCCCTCCTCTAACTAACGAGCGTACGAAATAGCGAGCATACATCCCCGAAATGGCTTGAAAGGAACGCACGCACAAGTATAAACAGGAAGTGGCCTTGTCAGATGTCGATTACCTGCTCCTTTATTCTGCCTACCTCCATCAATCGTATCATGCCAATCAATGTATCAATTAGCTTAATTGTTTGTTTTTTTTCAACACAATGCAAGAAACTTTACTCTTGTCCGTGTTTGTGTTTACCCGCAGAATACGTACGGATGAAACATTCGCTTTTATTGTTCAAAAAACATGTGAACCACAATTAAACAATTGTTCTATTGCTGTGGATCCCCGCATATTTCCCTGGGTTCATTTCTTTATTTAAATTTGCTTACGCATGTCACTGCATCAAGCCTATCATAACTCTCCAGAGATTTCTGGCCCTGTCGAACACATGACTCATACACTAACCAATAAAATTGCTCCTGTTAATTTCCAAAATACATTAGCCAATCAGAAAATTTTTACACACTTTATCAAAAATGATTTTTAAGAAAAACACCATTGCCATCATGAGAGCCTCCGCATTCACCAGGCGCGAGCTGCTGGTGCTTACGGAGGTCATGGATCGCCGGATCACCAGCCAGCCTCCACCCATCACCAACCGGCAGAAGCGCTCCGCGTATGCGGAGGCACGGTCCCGCCTGCGGTCCTTCGGCTCACGCCACAACATCGGGCAGCTGGAGCGCAGGTGGTCCGACCTGCAACGGCGAACGCCCCGCTTGCTGGCATGCTTTCGCATGCAGATCGAGGAAAGTAAGTGTTATGTATTGTGGTTTTAATGTTTGTGTTTGTGGGGCAAACTGCGTGTGCATGTTTTCCTGTCTGTCCTATTTATTATTTGTACTCATATCTGCGTGTGCATGTTTTCCTGTCTGTCCTATTTATTATTTGTACTCATATCTGCGTGTGCATGTTTTCCTGTCTGTCCTATTTATTATTTGTACTCATATCTGCGTGTGCATGTTTTCCTGTCTGTCCTATTTATTATTTGTACTCATATCTGCGTGTGCATGTTTTCCCTCTATTTCTGATTTATTCATTCTACTCCTATTTGGCTTATTTTTTGGGTTGTGTTTTTTTTTTAGTTTTGGTCCCCGGATTTGTCCAAATCTTTCCCCTATTCCCCACTCCTCCCCATCCTTCCCAGACCCTCTCCCGGAAATGTCGGGCCTCCTTCCCCTCCGTCCCACTTCCCCCTCTCCTCCACCCACCCCTCTTCCAATTACCCCCTCCCCGGAGTCCATCATAACTCCTCCCCATTCTTTGGGGAATGACGGATCCTCCGAGGAGGATCATGGAGGCATTTCCGGAGCTCCCGTTTTGGCTCCCGGTATGTTTTTATTTTGTTTTTTTTTAAAGCACAAACTGTTTGTATGTAATCATGTGTCGTGCCTTTCTTCGTGTTTTTGTGGCTTGACTTTTGGTGATTTTGCAGTTTGCCTTTACCTCTTCCTGGTGATTTCAACATACACATATCACACCTGTGGGAATTTGTACATAGGCCTTGTATTTTTGGCAGCACCCCCTTTTTTTATTTTTTTTTAGGTTTAGGAGTGATTTCGTTGTGTTTTTGTTTTTTTAATGTGGATTCCCTATTGTTGTATTAACCCACACACTTTTCTCACCCACAGAGGAACAGAGGCGTCGGCAAGAGGTGGCGGATAGTGTTGGCCAGATGCGCCAACATGTAATTGGCATTCTTGTGGCCCTCGACCGGCTGTCTGGCCTCCTTCGCCAGTAGTTTTTTTATTTTTGTTAACTTTTCAAAATAAATTTTTTCATACAAATATACGTTCTGGCTCATTTTTTAAATCCAAAACCAAGATAGTTTAGCCTGACATAAGTAGACTGTTCCTGCAAGGATTTCCCTTTTTTAAAAGTTAGATTGTGTTTTGTCTTTGTATGTCAAACAGACACAAGAAACACATAACAGTAACAATATCATTTCCCTTTTTGGGTGTAGTGTCAATTACATATTTCTACATTTTACAGGTTCCTAGTTGGTGCGCAAGCTGCTTAGGCCAATCTTACAAATCCCAAGGTTGGGCCAGGCTTCCTTTTGGTGTGGGTTGGGAAGCTAAAATCATATTTCAGTTTAGCTCAACTGGCGTCAGTACTGGATTACCCCTTAGTCAAATGTAACTTGTGTTAACCTGGTTACACTTGCTGTTAACGTCCCAAAAAAGGAAGACCATTTCACTCTCCAAACATTTATTCACAACATAACAGAGAAAACAAAGTGGTCACTCCCAAAAAAAGAACACAGTGATAAATTCAAATACAACACATACCAAGAAATAATTAAATAAAAACAAAAAATCAAGAACTGGTTGACGAAGGACCATGCCAACATGATTCCACAAACATGGCGTTGCGATATGGGTTCCAGAATATATGCCCAAAAGGACCAGATCCAGGTTTGGTAAGGGTAGCAGGAAGTAGTGAGCGTTGGAGTGCCAAAGATTATGTGAACAAACAGAAGATGGTGAGAAAAAAAACACAAAATTAGATGTTCGCAAACAAACACAAACACATTAGGTATAAACACTGTAGTTTTGTTACAACTTACCTAAAAAATCTGGCCACAACATCATCGCGTATGGCCCCCCCACATACTGACCTCTGACCAACCTCGGGGGGGCCATCCTCAGGTAAGGCATCCTCTGGCTGCATTGGGACACCACTCCTTATGGCAATGTTGTGAAATATCCCACACAGGACCACAATTTTAGACACCATATCCGGCACATACATGAGCTCGCCACCAGAGCGGTGGAGGCATCTGAATCGGCCTTTTAAAAGGCCAATACAGCGCTCCACCACTTGCCTGGTGGCTGTAAGTGCGGAATTATACGCACTTTGTGGCCCTGGTGTGGGAGCCAAATAAGGAGTGAGCAGCCAGGACATGCAAGGGTATCCACTGTCTCCTGTGAAAAAAAATAGACAACATCAGGAACACTGTGTATCAAGCTTAACATTGTTATGTACTAAAGGTCTCCACTTACCCAGAAGCCACGCATCACCAGCTTGTAGGTTGGTTAATTTCTGCCATATCCCTGATTGCCGGATGACGAAGGAGTCATGAGCACTTCCTGGTAATTTAGCATTCAGGGACAGGATCTGGAGGGAGGCATCACATACCACCATTACATTCAGGGAGTGATAGTGTTTACGGTTTCTAAATATTGCCTCCAGCCGTGCTGGAGGCTGAAGTGGTATGTGAGTACCATCCACAACCCCTATGATGTGTGGGAAGCCAGCTATTTGGTAAAAATTGGCCTTGGCCACACTAAGGGCACCCATATCCAAAGGCATTTTAATAAAATGATGGAGGTGCTTGAAAAGTGCCTCCATCACTGCCCTCAGGATCCGGGAAAAGGAGGATTGGGAGATGCCCGCCACTATTCCCACCGTTGTTTGAAACGATCCTGAGGCACAGAAATGTAACACCGCCATAAATTGCGTCAGTGGTGGTATTGCTGTTGGACTGTCAATTTGCCGCTCAAGATCACTTTCTATTAATAAGAGAGTGTCTATGATGATTTTGGGAGGTAGACGGTAGCGTCTTAAAACCTCATCATCGGGCATTCCAAAAAGGGTGACACGTGTTCGAAATATCTGGGGCCTTGCATGCCTACGATGCCTACGCCTGGGACGAGTTTGAGGTTGGTCGTCTTCCGGGAGCAGGGCCAGAACAATTCGCCCCAGATCTACCTGAAATTCAAAGTTTACAATGTAAGGCTTTTGAGCCACCCCAAAAGTAACATAAAACAACTTAGCTTTATGATACCATCCATAGCTGCTTACATGCCGGGGTATTGTCATGATATGTATAAACTGTAAAAAAGCCAAAAATGAGACATCAAAAATTTAGAGGGTGATTTTATGTTTGTCAAATTGGTGCAAGCCAACACATAAAATAGGCGAAACACACATTTGGCCATCGATGAAAACGACATTGCACACCGTACGTCAAATAGGGGTCAAATGGACCCCAAAAATGGAAAAGGGAAAAGCAAAACTGGTTTACATGATGAATAAGCCTCGAAAAATGCGTTAATTATTTTGCAAATGCAAGTCACTACACCAACAGTCAAAAATGCGTTAATTATTTCGCAAATGCAAGTCACTACACCAACAGTCAAAAATGCGTTAATTATTTCGCAAATGCAAGTCACTACACCAACAGTCAAAAATGCGTTAATTAGTTCGCAAATGCAAGTCACTACACCAACAGTCAAAAATGCGTTAATTATTTCGCAAATGCAAGTCACTACACCAACAGTCAAAAATGCGTTAATTATTTCGCAAATGCAAGTCACTACACCAACAGTCAAAAATGCGTTAATTAGTTCGCAAATGCAAGTCACTACACCAACAGTCAAAAATGCGTTAATTAGTTCGCAAATGCAAGAAAAATAATGGACTTACCAAAATCGAATATATAAGATTTCCCTCAAAAAGGTCTTTGGGTCCGAAAGCCAAAACAAACTAAAATAGATGAAATTAGTGTTAAAAAAAAAATATCAAACAAAAAACCAGAAGTAGACACCAATTGGCCACAAATTAGACTGCACAAAACTTACCAAATCAGGAAACGATGGCAAAAAATAAACCAAAAAAATGCGAACGGAAAACCAAAACAACTGTAGCAAACCAAAAAAAATACAAACACCGCCAAATCCTCCAACCGCAAACAACAAAATCCAACCAACTTAACCGCCAACAATCCAACAACGCAACCTCGACTCCACACACACCAAGCCATAAATAGTGTTTATTTTCCCGCACAAATTAAGGATGAATCATAGGGACGCACAATCAATGATGCGGCCGCAAACTAAGGACGCATGTATAAATACGTCACGAAATCACATTTAATTTCTGGTTGATTTCATTCTGGAAGCAGAGACATGGCTTCAGACCAGGGAAACAATGGCCAAAATTCCGGCGGTAAGGCCTTCATGCATTTTGTCTCAATGATTCTTTTAAAACATAATATTGTGCAAGTTGTGAAGTGGCTAAATCTGCATATTTACCCAAATAGGTGAGGAGGATGACATGGAAGAGACTGCTGGCCCCAGTCAACCCGCCAAAGCTGCCAAAAAAAAAAGGCAGCCACATTTCACAAGCAAGGAGATGGAGGTTTTGATCCAGAAGTGCGTTGACATCCTGCCCCAGGCAGCCAGGAATATGAGCCAAAGCCAGAAGTGGAGAATGTGGGAGGAGGTCGCCGTTGCTGTCAATAGGGTGGGTGATTATGTCCGTCTAGCCCGGGATGTCAAACGGCGGTAAGTAAACACTTTCCCATCCTATAAACAAACCCCATTGTAAAAAAAAGGATAATGGTTCCAATTTCATTCCACAGATGGGCAGACTTCAAATATCGTCTCAAGCAAAAACTTGCCGACAGGGCTAGGCATGCAAGGGGGACAGGTGGGGGTCCCACCCCTGTGTCATTGGAGTTGACAGACTTAGAAGAGCTGGCACAGGGGTGTGTACAGGCTGTGGAGGTGTTTGGCGTGTCCAACATGGATACGGACATGCCAGACTTTGCGGCTCCTCATGTTGGCCAAGGTAAGTCTTGTGATGTCACCAACTCTGAAATGCTATTGTGCCAATATGTAGATTCTAATGTGAGTCTTTTCGCATTTTTCCTAACAGAGACAGAGGCGGATGAGTCTGCTCCAGAGGGGAGCCTTGGCCGCAGAATTTCTGCTGGCTCTGCAGGGGAGGAACCAGTACATCCGGCTGAGGACCCTGCAGAAGCCAGTCCAGGGCGTGCCCCCTCGCAGGCAGTGGGCCTCCTCACAGAACTCAATTTTAAATCGGATTTCCATACGGAGATTCTGCAGAGGATGGACGCCAGTCTGATACGGGTGGCTGAGGCCCTGGAGCAAAATGCTGCGGCCAACGTGACCATTGCTCAGGCCCTGGCGGAAAATACCAGGGCCAACATCCGCATCGCCGATGCCCTGGAGCAGCTCGTTCGCCAGCACATGGTGGAGCCGACCTCCCTTCCTGCCGGAACATCCGGATCCTCCACCTCTGGCACAACATCAGCCAATCCTCCAAATGTGCCTAGACCTGTGCCTAGTCCAGAGGCCACAACATCTGCCTCTGGACAGGCCAGCCCGATGGCATCCCGGACCCGGTCTGGCGCCCACCCTCACCCAGCCAAACGGGCGAGAAAACGGTGACAGCAATGGCGACTTTTCCCACACTCCTTCTGTGCTTGGCTCATATTCCTTTCTGGTCAAAACTTCCCTCTCCTTTCTTGTGAAATGTTTTTAATTTTGGTATTTACGTTTATGTTACCAGTTATGGCTTTTTTTTTTTTTTTAACAAATATCTTTGCCACAAAAAAAAGGCAACAAAATATTAGGCCAATTTGTTTGTGTTTAAACAATAAATTTAAAACAAAAAAATGACATTGTATTGTGACATTATTGTCCAAATGGGTTACATTTAATCCTGGCCCTAAAGGCAAAAACTGACCCTCTTAAAAAAAAAAAAAGGCCTCTTTAAGGAACGTTTAAAAAATCACATAGCGATGCAAATTCCACAGTAAACCAAAAAAAAGGGGAGCTAATTAAAACATGATGACATTATTGTTACAATAGGCCATAACCAACAAATTGTGGCCAAAATAAAACACCAAAAATGTACGCTAATTGATTGTGTAATCATGACATTAGCAGCTCTGATTTCCACCTGCGTACGCTTTTGTGCTATCCCAATAAACTGCTTTCCAAACACATACCAAGCCGGTTTTCAATCCAACACTAATTACTTTACTGACCAGCCGCGATTAATCGCAGCACCATCGTTGAGTCCCGGGACGGAGGAGAAGGCCATCGCCAATGTGGTCGAGTAATCCTGACCCTAAGCTGTGCGAGCATTTTGAAGGGAAAGCGGATGTTCCAGTGACGTATGAGACGGTCCGAACACATTTGACGTTCGCATCTGCTAATGTATGTACGCCCAAAAACGCATCGCCACGCCTGCGTTTTTTCATCTCCACCCCCGTCAACACCCAAAAACGCCCTGTTCTGTCAATCACATTTGACATGTCACTTCCTGTACGCTATTTTAGGAACGAGAGAAAAAAAGCTCGCAATCTGCCGTACGCACATGCGCAGTGTAACACCGACGCATGCGCGGTTAGTCAACATCGGAACGCAACGAGCGTACTGTTGTTAACGTGCGGCTCTGAATGAGGGCCATTGTTCCAATATAAACAAGAATACATTTTATTCTATATATGGAGCTCATGACTGTACTTTCTTATTATAAAACACATTTAAAAAAATTAATTCATTTAACAGTTCTAGCCCAGTCTGGGATTTGAACTTATGATCCTTCTGACAGTGGGCCTGATTCAGAGCCGGACGCTATTTGCGCTCGCTCGTCCAGAAAATAGGGGTGGCTATTCAAATGAACCGTTCGCTCTTTGCGGTCTGTTCACGCCTCTAGGTCTGAACGAGCGAACAAAACTTGCAGTCGTTTTTTGGAAAACTACGCCCCCTGGCCGCTCGCATCCTACGTCATGTCCGCTATTTATTAGATTAATCGAGTACATCGACCAGGGTATGAACTGCTCGCTATTCTTGTGGCTGGTTTTTGCTACCACAATTTTGCAAGCAGTTCTGGCTATAAAACAACAAAGTGACGTGGTCAATGACGCTGCTGTATTAATTATGCACACCCATAAAACGCCAGTTTTCAGGGGCAAACGCAGGATTTGTAAGGGGGGTTTCTGTATATATATATATATATATATATATATATATATATACCACCCACATGCCCGTCACACATGGATAGTTACATTTTTGCAATGTATTGTGTAAGTATAGTTGTATTCCCAATTTGGACTGCCCCCATCCTCCCCTCCCGCACACATACACTGCACATTACACACAGACATTTACATTGCAGATTACACACACTTACACTGCACATTGCACACTGACACACACTGCACATTACACACAGACACTTACACTGCACCTTATACACATACAAACACTTCACATTACACACAGACACTCAGAGCACATTAGACACAGACACTTACACTGCACATTATACACATACACACACTGCACATTACACTGCACATTGCACACTGACACACACTGCACATTACACAAGGACACTTACACTGCACATTACACACAGACATTTACATTGCAGATTACACACACTGCACATTACACTGCATATTACACACTGACACACACTGCACATTACACACAGACACTTACACTGCACATTACACACAGACATTTACATTGCAGATTACATACACTTACACTGCACATTGCACACTGACACACACTGCACATTACACACAGACACTCAGAGCACATTACACACAGACACTCAGAGCACATTACACACAGACACTTACACTGCACATTACACACAGAAACTCAGCAGATTACACACAGACATACACGGCACATTACACACAGACACTTACACTGCACATTACACACAGACATTTACATTGCAGATTACACACAATTACACTGCACATTGCACACTGACACACACTGCACATTACGCACAGACATTTACATTGCAGATTACACACTTACACTGCACATTGCACACTGACACACACTGCACATTACACACAGACACTCAGAGCACATTAGACACAGACACTTACACTGCACATTATACACATACACACACTGCACATTACACTGCACATTGCACACTGACACACACTGCACATTACACACAGACACTTACACTGCACATTACACACAGAAACTCAGAGCACATTACACACAGACACTTACACTGCACATTATACACATACACTGACACACACTGCACATTACACACAGACACTTACACTGCACATTACACACAGACACTCACAGCACATTACACACAGACACTTACACTGCACATTACACACAGACATACACTGCACATTACACACAGACACTCAGAGCACATTACACACAGACACTTACACTGCACATTACACACAGACATACACTGCACATTACACACAGACACTCAGAGCACATTACACACAGACACTCAGAGCACATTACACACAGACATACACTGCACATTATACACATACACACACTGCACATTACACTGCACATTGCACACTGACACACACTGCACATTACACACAGACACTTACACTGCACATTACACACAGACACTCAGAGCACATTACACACAGACACTTACACTGCACATTACACACAGACACTCAGAGCACATTACACACAGACACTTACACTGCACATTACACACATAAACTCAGCAGATTACACACAGACACACACTGCACATTACACATAGACACTTACACTGCACATTATACACATACACACACTGCACATTACACTGCACATTGCACACTGACACACTGCACATTACACACAGACACTCAGAGCACATTACACACAGACACTTACACTGCACATTACACACAGAAACTCAGCAGATTACACACAGACACTCAGAGCACATTACACACAGACACTCAGAGCACATTACACACAGACACTTACACTGCACATTATACACATACACACACTGCACATTGCACACTGACACTCAGAGCACATTACACACAGACACACTGCACATTATACACATACACACACTGCACATTGCACACTGACACACACTGCACATTACACACAGACACTTACACTGCACATTACACACAGACACTTACACTGCACATTACACACAGAAACTCAGCAGATTACGCACAGACATACACTGCACATTACACACAGACACCATGCACTGCACATTACACACACTGCACATTGCACACAGACACTCAGAGCACATTACACACAGACACTTACACTGCACATTACACACAGACACTTACACTGCACATTGCACACTGACACACACTGCACATTACACACAGACACTCAGAGCACATTACATACAGACACTTACACTGCACATTACACACAGAAACTCAGCAGATTACACACAGACATACACTGCACATTACACACAGACACTTACACTGCACATTATACACATACACACACTGCACATTACACTGCACATAACACACAGACACTCAGAGCACATTACACACAGACACTTACACTGCACATTACACACAGAAACTCAGCAGATTACACACAGACACTTACACTGCACATTACACACAGACACCATGCACTGCACATTACACACACTCGGGCTACAGACCATCTCCCCCCACACCCATGGTATAAATAGAGGTGGGAGGTGCAGTACCTGTGATGATGTTTGTGGCTGTGCTAATTACATGCTGCCCGGAGTGCAGATGAGGAGGAGAGCACTGAGTGACATCACCGGCACATGGGAGCTGTCAGGGAGGAGCTGCAGCCACAGCAGCTCCCCTGTACTGCTCTCAGCCATCCCCATAGCTACGCGGAAGCTGCCCGCTCGGAGCTCACAGAACGGCCTGATGAGACAGAGTCAAAGCTCTCTGTCTCACTTAAAAAAAAACAAATAAATACTTGTGCGCTGCGGGGATGGATTGGCCTGGCAGGGGGGGGGGGGGGGGTTTCTAGGTACTCAGAAACCCCTCCTGCGTGCGCTACTGGTTTTGACCTTTAAGCACGCCTGCATTCGGATCTCCACTCCCCCTTTTCAAACACCTTCCTCTGTTACCACCCACATACGCCTCCTCCTGTCACTCAAAATAGCAGGCATTCGCTATTTAGCGAACAAACATTTTTTCGGCCGCACTGACTGGTTCGCGCATGCGTATTAAAATCCGTACGCATGCGCAGTTGGGCAAACATCGCTCGGAACGAACGAGCAGCCGCTTACGAGCGGCTCTGAATCAGGCCCAGTGTCCACTGCACATTCCATCTGCTCTGCTGAGATAGTTCAATTATATGGATCATTTTATTAAACCTTATCTTATTTATTATTAAAACCCTTATAGATTCAATTGATAAGTGTAACCCATAAAGGTTTTCCAATGTTTACACTAAGTTACTCAATACTAATCTTGTCATAATTATTATTAGTGCACGAGTGTTTATTATATGGGTTGAATAAATGATCTAATAATATCCCTCTAGGGTTGTATTATGACATTGAATTTTAATACTACACATTCTACCTATTTATTTAGATGTAGATAAATGTCCACAATGCAAATACATTTCTCTGGCTCAATTTCACCCCAAGAAGACTAACATTAATCACAAGTGCTAAACATAAATGGATTGGAATAATTAATGACCTCATATCTACCTATGGATATATGAATGGATTGGAATAATTAATGACCTCATATCTACCTATGGATATATGAATGGATTGGAATAATTAATGACCTCATATCTACCTATGGATATATGAATGGATTGGAATAATTAATGACCTCATATCTACCTATGGATATATGAATGGATTGGAATAATTAATGACCTCATATCTACCTATGGATATATGAATGGATTGGAATAATTAATGACCTCATATCTACCTATGGATATATGAATGGATTGGAATAATTAATGACCTCATATCTACCTATGGATATATGAATGGATTGGAATAATTAATGACCTCATATCTACCTATGGATATATGAATAGATTGAAATAATAAATGACCTCATATCTGCCTGAGGCTATGAGTCACAATTATCAGTACCAATCTGTTTTGGATAGACAATATTACACAATTAATAAGTAGTCAGATGACATACTAAACAATGGGACCAATTATAGATATACCCATGGGTGAATAAACAACCCAAATGTATATGTCACCCCCATAAGGGCCTATAAATGATCCCTATGAGTTAGTAAGCAATATTCTGAGGTGTTCGGAATAGACTGGAAATGAGTGGAAATTAATGTTATTGGGGTTAATAATAGCGTAGGAAAAAAAAATAAAAAATTCTGTGATTTTAGCTGTTTTTATGCTTTTTTGAAAAAAAAAAAATACAGACCCAAAACCAAAACCCGGAAGGGTGGATTTGGCAAAACCAATCCAGTTCCAAAACCAAAACACAAAACACGAAAAGTGGCCGGTGCACACCCCTAAAATACAAACACATTACAATAAAATTAATATAACAATTCATGTTCAGAATGCTAAATTGATATATTAATAAAAAAGGAAAGAAAACAATTGGACACTTGTACAAACAGGAAAGGATCAACATATGATGATATAATTTGCGATTCTAATTACTCTAATTAGCAGCGTTGTAAGTTCATCCCAGACGCCTGGAGGTAAGTTATAATATGGTGCCCCCCACCGTCACAATCGCTGAGACTGTAATGTAGCATTTCACAAGCAGATAGACCCGCAGTTGCACACAGTATATAGGCATGCCATGGAGGAGTGAGACAGAGAGTATAGGTGAGGGGGCACCAGACGTGTAACACTGACATAAGAAGCTGACGAGGGGCAGCAACACCCATGAGCAGGGACAGGGCTATAGATAGATGAAGGCAGCAGCTGATGGTCCGACATGGAGCTCTCCACTAGTAGCGTTCCCGCTAGGCTGTTTTAGCGGGGCGCGCGCCCTGCCCTCCTTTTGGAGGGCAAAAAGCACCCTGCCCTCCAGAAGGAAGGCAAAAAGCACCCTGCCCTCACAGCCTGCGGGTGCCGTCCAGAGCTGTCTTAACAGCAGTGTGGGCCCTAGGCAAAGCAATGCACTGGGGCCCCTACCCACCTATTCTATTCTAGCCTGGTGGTATTTATTGCCCTTTTTTATTTTTTAGTGGGAGTGGAGAATGTAACATCCATTCCCCCTTAGGAAAAAATAAAACACATTGGCCCCGACAAGAAAAAAGATTGGCCCCCATGCGGAAAAAAAAAACCCCACACAACAGCCCCCAAACCACACACATTGTCCTACACAGCAATAAATAAGACATTGATTCAATGACTGCCCTCACAGGGAAAACAATAAACATCACAAACATTGATTCCCCCCAGGCACTGAGCACCGCCCTAAGCCCTTGTAAACTCACAACCATCCTCTGCTCCTCAGCCCCTCACCACCATCCTCTCCCCCTCACCACCATCCTCTCCCCCTCACCACCATCCTCTCCCCCTGACCACCATCCTCTCCCCCTCACCACCATCCTCTCCCCCTCAGCACCATCCTCTCCCCCTCAGCACCATCCTCTCCCCCTCACCACCATCCTCTCCCCCTGACCACCATCCTCTCCCCCTCATCACCATCCTCTCCCCCTCACCACCATCCTCTCCCCCTGACCACCATCCTCTCCCCCTCACCACCATCCTCTCCCCCTCAGCACCATCCTCTCCCCCTCACAACCATCCTCTCCCCCTCACCACCATCCTCTCCCCCTGACCACCATCCTCTCCCCCTCACCACCATCCTCTCCCCCTCACCACCATCCTCTCCTCCTCACCACCATCCTCTCCCCCTCACCACCATCCTCTCCCCCTCAGCACCATCCTCTCCCCCTGACCACCATCCTCTCCCCCTCACCACCATCCTCTCCCCCTCACCACCATCCTCTCCCCTTGACCACCATCCTCTCCCCCTCACCACCATCCTCTCCCCCCTCAGCACCTTCCGCAGCCCCATGTCTCTTAGCCTCTCCATCCCCCATCCTCACCATTCCCCAGATTTTCCTAGCCCCTTGTGTATCCAACACCCCCCCTCTCTCCCCCCCTCCCCCCCCTTTGACACTAGTCGGACAGGCAGATTTGTTAAAGTTTACTTACTGGCCGGCGCTGGCTCCTGCTCCTCCTTCTGTGCACACCGTGGGCTGCCGGCTACCGCTGCTGCTGCTGTGCGTGCAGGGAAGGCTGGGCTGCACTGCAGATGAAGAGGGTGATGGAGGCGGGCCGCGGATGGACTGGAGGCGGAGCCGTCAGTGGTGACTGACGGCTCCGCAAAGGCTTATGGGAGGAGCTGCTGCAGGTGGGCATGCGCAGCAGCTCCCCCGTCGGCCATTTTTCTTTAACTACAGTACGCTGCTCGATCGGAGCTAAACTCTGATCGCAGCAGCGGCCAGCCAGACCGGCGGAGAAGGGCGGCCACACAGGGGGCCCAATCCGTCCCTGGTGGTGAGTACTCGTCAACCGCGGGGCGGGGGGGTTGTGGTGTCACTCGTCACGGAGGGGGGGTTGGGGGGAGCTGGCGGATCGGGACACAGTGCTAAAAAAATAACATTTACCAAGTGGCCGTGGCAGCAGGGGGGCTGGCGGGCCCTTTGAAGTTTAGGGCCCTTGGGCAACTGCCCATTAAGCCCAATGGAAGAGACGGCCCTGGTGCCGTCTTCACCCACGGGTCGCAGTGTCCTGCGGGTGGGGAAATATGCGGTGACCCGGTCACCGCCAGAGAATAAACGCCGGGCGCAAGCACCCGGCATCTATTCTCCCTGTCGGCATCGCTTGGGGGCTGCCCGGCGTGTCCGTAAGTGCCGGGCACGCCCCCAATAGTGACGAAAAGGGGACACGTCTTATAGACACGCTCCCTTTTCTGTAGCCACGCCCCCTTGTCGGGCACGCCGGAGCTAGAGTGAACACTACACTAGTGTATGGTGGCTTCCCGGGTGCCGTGTATAGGGCGGCCGTGACGGCACACTCCGGGTACATACAGTAGTTACAGCCCTACGTTGGGTGAATATGTTGTGGGCAGTGGAGGAGGTGCCCCTTCAGTGCTGGAGCCCGGCGGCAGGCGCCTCCATTGTCTCCCATAGTTATGCCCCTGCTAATTAGGTTTTGAACTATCTGATCAAGTTTGCTGCGTTTGTATAGTTGGAATCAGATCACCAACCCGAATCTCAGGGTCTTTATTCCAGCATCTAGAATTCTAGAACGAGCAGCCCACCCCCCGTGGTATAACATCGCTGATTATAGCTTGTTGTATCATTTATTTTTAGGGGAAAATGTTCTTTTGTTTCCTCACTTAAATTGCTTATTTCATCGTGCAACACTCCAGTAACTGCCTATGTTAAATAAAAAGAAATGTAGTGGCTGAAGTAGTGTAAAAAACACCATTATAAGTAAGTAGCTGGTCCTTGATCAGTGATGCATTGTAATAGATGTCATGTTTCTTCCAGTCTTCCAAGTGGTTTCGGCTCTGTACAATGCACTTAATAAAAGGTTCTCTCTTGTATGTGACATTTGTCATTGTGCTTCTGCCTGTCATCAGTTTGCAAACTAATAAATGGATGTAACACAAACCTTTCCAATATACAGACAATAGCACAGGCCGGGACCCTGGGTTCTGCCGGGTTTCTACAATCATAACAAGTTACAGAGCCATGCAAAGATGAGATACAATTTCATATTTAAGAATAAGGGACAGAAGTGTGCGAGGTTCTGACGGAACTTCGTGCTGTGCACATTGCGAGTAATTATGGGAGGGAAAATATTACTCGTTATTGCTCACATTTCTGTATAGTACAAGCAAAAGTGACCGAGGATACCCTATATGTGTGGATTCAGTATGATTTACTGCTGGCATGCGGCCGGCAGTTCTAATCCCGACAGCGGCAGCCCGACAGAGGAGGAAATACCGATCGTCCTTAGGGTAAGTATAACTAACCTTATTCCCCCCCCAACCCTAACCCTCCCTTAGGGGTGCCTAACCCTAACCTCCCCCCAAGTGCCTAAACCTAACCCCCCCCTTCCCCGCAGCCTGAACCTAAGACCCCCAGGGGGTGCCTAACCCTAACCTCCCCACGGGGGTGGCTAACCCTAACCCCCCATTCCCGTAGCCTAAACCTAACCTCCCGGGGGGGTGCCTAACCCTGTCCCCCCCGGGAGCCCCTAACCTAACCCTCCCCCCCACTGCCCGCACCCGGCTTACCTTTGATCGGTAAGCTGGGTGCCGGGCTCCTGGCGTAGGTCTAATGACAGGCATCAGGATATCGACACCTGTCATTAGTACCTTGCCGGGATTAGACAGCCGGGAAGCTGGCGGGCGTGATTACGTCCGTCGGCTTCCCGACTGCGTCCCATATGGGTAACCTTGCAGATAGCAGCACAAATGTTTCTGTCAGAACCTCGCAACTAATTGAATATAAAACCTTTATGTTTGCAGTTACTTTGATGCAATTAGTGCAAACCCAGAAATGTGCATGAAAGATCTATTAGCAGTAACCTAACGTTGTGGTGCACCACGGAATGATGCTAGGTGTAACTGTCCTGCCAAGTTACCAACCAGGAGAGAATACACTAGGTCAGAGTGTATATAATGTTAAGTGTGTGTTGTGCAGATGTTTGGTGCTGCAAACAGGTTACAGATTCAAGACCCTGAGTTCTGATAATGGTGAAGAATATCTCAACAGAGAGGTGTCTCGAGAAAATATGGAATAAAGCATCAAATGACCATTGCCCGTACTCCTGAGCAAAATGGTGTTAGTGAATGAGCAAACTGTACATTAGAGAGACCAAGATGACTGCTAAAGGACGAAAGCCGTGTCCACAGCTGTGTATATCAAGCACCGTTCTCTGACTGGCTGAGAGTGACATGGTTGGAGACAGAAGTCTATGACAGAACCTGGTTATTACCTGCTATAAAGCTGTTCCAGCATCCCGCACCACTACCTGCAAGCTACATACACTCACAGGCTGGTGATCTGTATAGAACCCTGCTCCATCACCAGTGTGCATGTAACAGTGAGTACGGCTGAACCTACTATCTATCAATAAACCCACACCACTGGTTAAGTAACTGGGCTGTTCATAGTTTGAGTCATCCGCTGGGGTGTACCTATATAACTCTGCATTATCAACACCGGCACACACATTTCCAACAATAGAATTGTCACAATGTATCATGTTCAAGGCAGACGGGAGTCACAAATTTATTGAAAATGCAACGGGTGTGTAGGCAGGAGAAAGGTTTAGCTACAATATATAATGCTTCTAATGTATGTCGGATGAGCAATTTTTTTTATTAATGGGGGTAACAGTCAAGGGGGCGAGCCCAGGACTCCCGGAGGTGCTGGCCAGGGACTCCGAGGGGGGCAGGTACTAATTACCCAGGCCTGGGCTTGTTGGAGGGGCCTGGCGGGGTCCGGGTCTGTTGCTGCCAGGGGCGTTTCTAGAGAGGAGGGGGCCCGTGTGCAGTCTCCGACACGGGCCCCCTCCTCTCCACCCAGCGGCCGGCAGCGGCCATTTTCCAGTCGTTTTACAGCTCCGGACGCCCGTGCCGACGTGGGAGAGGTAATATTATGGGTGCAGGGTGTGCGGTGCGGGCCCCCCCCTGTACTTATTATAGATACGCCCCTGGTTGCTGCCCCCATCCCCCTGACTAGTCAGCAGCCCAGCACAGGCTGCTGTGTGCTGGGCTGCAGTGGGACAGCAGGACAGTCCCTGAAAAGCGAGACTGTCCCACCAAAATCTGGGCAGCTGGGAGGTATTCGATCACTTCTCCTCAGTATCGTAGATGTGGGAACATACTGGCGTTTCACAACCTGGCAAATATCCGGAAAAGAAATATGCAAATATTTGAATTCATTTTGGGTTGGTCCAAAGTGATTGATGGAAGGACTGAAACTACATTTTTAACTTTTGTTTTTTGTATAATTATTATTCAAATACACATTGTCATTTTTGCGAGCAAACCTGCAAATGTCTGCGCAGTGCGCTTATACAAGGAGGTCTAGGTGCAGCTAATATACGTATGCGCCATTCTGCTGTTAGCAAATGAGCCTTACAGAGTGAAGGTTTTTCATGCGACATTAATTTGCTCTCACTGGTGCCAAACTTACTAGTGTAATGTTTTGTAATGTATATGAGCTAAACATCTCTCCACAGAACTCAAACGTATTAGCAAATTAAAGGCAGCCAAATACACCATCATTTGCTTTTTTTTGGGCTCTACAAGAACATTTTACAGTCTTAAAATAATAGATCTGATTACACCTTCCATCTGCCAGGAATGATTGCTGCTGACTGAGACAATACGGGGAATTAAAGAGGATAGAAAGTCGCTTTCTACTTTCAGAATAAAATATAAATCTGGAGTTTTAGAAGTTGGCTGTTGTGCAGCAGCGTTTAATGTTCTCACTGCCGAGGAAGAGAAAAAACAAAGAGCTAAAATAAAGTGTTATCAAGTGGATGCTAGATATATAAAGGAATATACAGTCACATTACATATTTCGGAAATGTACACGAGTTCAACCTATATTTTGGCAATTGTGGAAAATGTATCTTATCACAACGAATATTGGGCCTGATTCAGAGCCACTCGTAAGCGGCCGCTCGTTCATTCTGACCGATGTTCGCTCATCTGCGCATGCGTACGGATCGTTATACGCATGCGCGAACCAGTCAGTGCTGCTGAAATTCATGTGCTCGCAAAATAGCGAATGCCTGATAATTTGGTGACAGGAGGAGGCGTATGTGGGTGGTAACAGGGGAAGGTGCTTGAAAACGGGGAGTGGAGATCCCAACGCAGGCGTGCTTAAAGGTCAAAACGGGCATTTTATGGATGTGCATAATTAAAACAGCAGCGTCACTGACCACGTCACTGGGTTATTTTATAGCCAGAACTGCTCGCAAAATTGTGGTAGCAAAAACCAACCACAAGAATAGCGAGCAGTTCATACCCTGTTCGATGTACTCGATTAATCTAATAAATAGCGGACATGACGTAGGATGCGAGCGGCCAGGGGGCGTAGTTTCCCAAAAAACGACCGCAAGTTTTGTTCGCTCGTTCAGACCTAGAGGCGTGAACAGACCGCAAAGAGCGAACGGTTCATTTGAATAGCCACCCCTATTTTCTGGACGAGCGAGCGCAAATAGCGACCGGCTCTGAATCAGGCCCATTGTCTCCTGTCAAAAACTTTCTTTGAAATAAAATTATTGTTCTCTATTTAAAGAAATAAAATAACTTTTTTTTACCACATTGAAAATCACAGCCGTAAATAGACACTTTAGCGTCCTGGGCAAGGGCTAACACTGACCCCCGTTTCCTGCTGGAAGAGGAGTGGCCAGGGGCACCGAGAGGGAAGGGGAGGGGAGAGGGTACAAATTACCCGTGCCCGAGCTTGCTGGAGGGGCCTGGGTCTGGCACCACCCCTCCTCCCTCATATAACAAAGCAGTCCAGCACATGCTGCTGTGTGCTGGGCTGCACTGGGAGACTGCTCACTAGCTGCCAAGTAGCAGCCACGGCAGTCTCATACGCCTGTGGGAGGAGCAATCACACTGATCACGCCCCCACTGGCTATGTGCCGGGCTGAGGGGCTCACAGCGCCCACGCCCCAGTGAGCGGCGCTGCACAATTTTATTTTATTTTTCCTAAGGGGGTATGGCCACGCCTCCCACGATTAGGCCATGCCCCTGGGAGTGGCTAAACTAGTGTGGGGGTCTCTTTAAGTGTCTGACTGCCCTTCAACCCTATGGTACTCCCCCACCTATCTGTTGCTTTGGAGGGTGGGGCTGGAGTCTAATGTGATTAGACCGTACCCCATCACGGAAAAATGCCGTGATTTGTGGGCCCGGGGCTAAATGATGCATTTTTGTGTCCTTTTAGCTCCGCCTCCTCCATAGGGACCAGCGATTCCAGTTTTTATCTCCCCCCATTCTGCCCGCTTCACTAGGATGAGGTAGATCCGGCCACTCTTCTAGAGGGTGCAGGGGGCTACCCGGAAAATCAGGAGCCTCCTGCAAGTTCTGGGGGAGTCGGCAAGTACTGTATGTCTTCAGCCCAGTTGTTGCTTGGAATACATTTATTCATTAATAGTTATTTTATATAGTGCACACAAATCCATGGTACTTTAGAGACACACATATGTATATCTCAAAATTACTGGGCGTGACATAGAGAGAAGAGGAATGGCCTTGCAGGAAATGCCTTACCCACGCACAGTTTTCCTCATGCTGCTGGACACTCCCCAGCCTCTCCTAAGCCTATTAAACTATCTGTATATTTCTAGAGTGTGGGATGAACCCCACACAAACACGGGAGAACATAAAAACTCCAGACAGATACAACCTTGGTGAGGAATCAAACTCAAGACTTCGGTGCTGTGAGAGAGCAGGCTAATCATTGTGCCACCGCACTGTCCAATATACAATTCGGTTAGCTTGGCACAATTTACTTTAGGGCCAAATTTAATAGGGTGTGAGACTGTTAACTCACCGAAATCGCTACAGTTTTAAAGCAGCAATGCTTAGTAAGGCCTTACTAAATATTGCCGCTTTAAATATGACTGCTAGCCTGCTGAAATAGTTGTAGTATCAGAACCCTATTACATTTAGCCCAAAGAGTTCATCATTATAATGATCGCGCAAGTGGTAGTATGCGTCAGTACGGGCGGTTTTATGGGCAAACAAAGCCAATTGGCGTATTTTACAATATGCACATTGGTATATATCCTAAATGTCTAAACAATGATGTGTAGATTGTAAGCTTTTCAGGACAGTTTATCTTCCTTATTTATTATACATTTATTTTATTTATAATTTTTTATTTATTTATATATATATATATATATATTTTTTTTTTGCTATTATTTTAGGCATATTTATTGAATTTAATACACTTAATTTATAGCGCTTTCTGGTACCACACATAATTTAAGACAATTTATTTTCTTTAAGAAAGTTGCTTTGCAAATTAGAAGCGCTTGACCACATTCTAAGTTTATCTTCCTACCTTATTCTGAACTTGTTACCTTCTCTATGCTTTATAGCAGCACATAATAAATACATTGATCACCAATTGATACCATTTTTTTTCCACGCATACAAAAAATTACAACTTTCTGAGAAGAATACAGAGATGTTCTCAAACTTCAATGATCTTTTTTTTTTAATTATTATTTTACTTAAAATGTCAATACGAGTACCTATTTTTGATGTATAATCCACAATCCTAGTTAAACCTTCTGGGTTTGAAGTTTTCAGTTCAATCGAATTTGGAGATTTGTTCGTTCTCTGAAAGTCAAAAAAAAAATAAAATAAATAAACTTCAGCATTAAAAGTTTAGAAGAATTTACAGAGTTTCCAATAAAAGTCCTTTATTCAAAAAGTTAAATTGCAGAGGGTAAATTGTGATTGTTTTTTTTTTTCTTTATAAATTTTTTATTTGTAAAAGAAAAATATTTAATGGTCACATACAAGAAATTGTAGAATAAAGAGTACAAAGCAGACATACAGTAAACTGGACACAGTAAACTAAACACAAATCACCGAAAATGGTCCAGAACTGGAGGATAATGTCTACCAAATACTGTTTATGAAAACAGCCAATTTGAATCCAGTTAGAAACATCATACCTATATTTATCTATACAATCATATAACCCAATTCTACAGAGAGAAAAAAAACAAAAAGAAAAAACAAAAAGATAAGCAAAAAGAAGAAAAAAATGAATCAAAGACACAAGAGGGGGGAAAGAAAGTTGGGAGAGGAGTTGTGCCCAGTTAGGAAGTAAGGAGTACCATCCTAACAAAACATAATAGTAAAATCATGAACTTGGAATAAGGGCCTCGTAAGAGTCATAGGATTTAAATTCAATCCAACTGAACTACAGGGCCACAAACTTTAAATGTGTCTCAGGAGCAGAATAAAATATATCGTCCATGGCCATGTAAAAGTCCAAGCGTTGGCACCAATCCCATGTTGAAGGGGGTATCTGGGAGCACCAGCAAACAGGCAGAACTGCCCTAGCAGCATTGTTTAAATGTATTAGAAGGGATTTTTTGTATTTAGAATTGGGATAGATGTGCCAGAAAGCAACCAAATATCAGGGCTATGAGGAACAGAGTAACCCAAAATCTCTGAGGCAAAGGCTATTATATTACGCCAAAATGGAATGATCAGAGTGCAGTCCCACCAGATATAAATCAGCGTACCTGTTCCTCTCTGACATCTCCAGCAGAGAGGGGACACCAGGGGGAAATACTTGTGGAGCCGATACGATCTTGTGAGTACTTTAAATTGAGTCCCCATTACCTCTAGACTATAAAAGCAAGCACTAGCAACCTGAAAAACTTTTTCCCAGTTAACTTGAATACCTCTAGCCAAAAAACTATATCCAAGGCTGCTACAAATAGGGGATCGGTAGTAAACATGCCATGTAACAAAATTTGACAGATCCCGGAGACAGTTTGTACAGGATCAGTTTGAGAGAGGGTCCCCCGAGAGACAATGCAAAATGTCTAACTTGCAAAAAAGACAAGTAATGTTGATTCATGATGGGAGCATTAACACTAAGTTTTTGTAAGGACATAGGTCGACCACCCAAAAATAGTTGGCCCACTCTTGTGATCCCAGCTGCTGACCAAATTGAAGCCACCCTCTTCGAAATCCCAGGCAGAAAAAGAGGATTGTGCAGGATGGGTGTAAGGGGAGACATCACAGAGGAAACCTATTTTAGAGCACCAAAGGAGTGTGCTTAAATGCAGATTAGATGACAGGTACTCTAATTCCACCCATTGCTTCCCCCCCAGAGTTACGTGTCCATTCCAAGATTCTGGTCAAGGTGATAGCCTTGTAAAATGTAGATATCATCTCTCTCTCCCTCCCGCCTCAGCCATCTCTACCTTGCTTACTTCCTGCACTCAATGTCCCCCTCTACATACTCATGCCTCATGTCATCTGTCTGTGTCCCCTTTCCCCTAGATTGTAAGCTCCTAGGAGCAGGGTCCTCCTCCCCACTGTCTCACAGCCTTCTTCTCTAGCACTTCTATGACAGCCTTCACTTTCCCAGCTGTATTGTGTATGGAGAATTGTGTTGCTAATTGTTACTTGTGCTCTGTTTATAAGTTGGTTACTGTATTGTAATGTAATGTTCTGTGTACCCTGTACTGTATGTACGGCGCTGCGGACCACTTGTGGCGCCTTATAAATAAAATGTAATAATAATAATAATAATAATATCATGGGTAATTGTTGGCCTTTTAGACCACTCCCTCTAAAAAGCACCTTGTGTTTAAACCGAGGCCTCCTCCCCCCTCAAACAAAGTGCATGGACTTCAGAAAAAAAACAAGGAGGGAGTTCTAGCGGGGTTGTTTGCAACAGGTACAAAAGCCGAGGGAGGACATTCATTTTTATGATGTTAATGCACCCCAACCAAGAAAAACGCTGCAAAAGCCACTTATCTACAGTAAATCCTTGCAAAGCGTACAGAGTAGAGGAGCGTGCTTTAGAGAGAACACATTGCTAAGACACCCCAAGTATTTAATATGAGATGGATGCCATTGAAAAGGAAACTTGCTAAACTTGCAGCAGAGACAACCCCTGCAGGAGCAAAAATATTAAGGGCAGTGGACTTGCTATAATTGATTTTAAAATTAGACAGGCGTCCAAACCTGTGAAATTCCTGCATTAAGTTGGGGAAGCGAGGTGACTGGGTTTGTGATCACAGCAAGTAGGTCGTCTGCAAAAAGGGCAAGGCGGTAGTCTCTAGAGCCTACCGATACCCCTGTGATGTCCTGATTAGACCGAATCGCTCTCGCCAGAGCCTCCATGCAAAGGACGAAAACCAGTGATGACAGTGGACAGCCCTGATGTGTTCCATTCGTAATATATACCAGCTCAGACAAAATCCCATTTACCCGGACTTGCGCAGAGGAAGCCCTATACAAAACTTAAATCTTATGTAGGAAAGTTTCCCCTAGTCCCAGGCGTCTCAACACTACAGTCATAAAATCCCAATCCACCCAATTGAAAGCTTTCTCAGTGTCTGTCGAGAGCAATATCATGGGAGTATCAGTGGAGACTGCATGATGTATTATATCTTTGACTTTGGTGGTATTGTCCTTAGCTTCCCTGCCCGGGACAAAACCAACTTGATCAGAGTGGATGACCCCCTGGAAGCAGAGGTTTGAGACAGTCGGCAATAAGCTTTGCATACAGTTTAATATCTACATATAAAAGAGATATGGGGCGATAGCTCGCAGGCAATGTCGGGACCTTGCCTTCCTTTGGTATCACCGTAATGTGGGCTTCAAGCGACTGTGCAGAAAGGGGGGACTGTGGGGATATAGCATTGCAAGCATGGAGCAAAAGGGGGAGAACACTTCCTGTGGAAGAACCGGAAAAGCAATTTCCTCTAGGTACCACTTAATCTCCAAACCACTCTCCAGCACCTCTGCCTCTGAATGAGGCTGAGATATATTATACAGCTCAGAATAAAATGTCTGGAACACCGAGGCAATTGCCTTATCTATGAAACAGCGAGTGCCCGCCACATCTTTAATACGATGTAGATAAGTCAGTGACCTCTGGGTCCTGAGCGCCCATCTTACCTGGTTTATTTCCCCAGTGATAGAACCAGTTCTGACATCTCCTGAAAGCCCTTTTAACCCCATCATTTAGGAGTGTATGTTTGACCTGGCTTTTTGGAGCTCTTCCAGAGTATCAGGCGTTAAACTACTCTTATGGGATGGTTCTAGTTATCGTATTTTCGTTAATAAGGCATTTCTACACTAAAGCTTCTGCTTTTTGAGAAATGAACCCAGTTGGATACATGTTCCCCGAATAACACATTTGTGGGCCTCCCATATCAAGACAGGGGAAACATTATCAGTGGTATTGTGAGCAATATAGTCATCCAGAGTTTCAGTAATCTGTGCTCTGCAGTAGGAGTCCCTCAAAAGCTGTTCATTATATTTCCAATGCCACTGACGAGGCGGAGGGTGACAAAAATGGAATTTGCCCAATGGTTGCATCTACTAAGATATCCAGATGGGAGCGACTAAGGCAACAATAATCTTCTATGGGGGAGTAAGAGCAGTGAGGAGAGGAAACAAAGGTGTCCCTGCTGGGTGAAGAAGACCCCAGGTGTCCACAAGCTGAAAATTATGCAAAATGACTCTAAACTATTTAGCTTCCTTAAGAGAGGATCGCGGCGCATTAGAGGAGGAATCAATAGAGGATTCTAAAGCCCAATTTAAATCTCCCCCAACCACTATAATACCCTCTAATTGATTCTCAATAAGCTCTAAATATTTACGGAGCAAATTAGAATGGCACCAATTAGGAACGTATAGATTGACAAATGAAAAGGTTTGGTTTGTAATTGTGGCTTTAACAAGTAGAACCGACCATCCTCAATAGGTGTGTCAGAAACGTCTGTGAACCTAAGATGTTTAGAACACAGAATAGCCACCCCCTAGCCTTGGCCTCAGAGAAATTGTTAAAGTATCCCAGTGGAAAATGACGAGAACGGAGAGTTGGGGAGGCACCCTTTTTGAAATGTTTCTCTTGCAAAAATGCTACATCAATTTGGTCTACATGGAGTGAGTGCAAGAGAGGAGACTTTTTCTCTGGGAGGTTGAGGCCTTTCACATTATTTGAAAAAATAGATAACTTAGCCATAAGCAGCAGTTACATAGAGATACCTTACATAAATGGGAGTAATTGTGATTGTTAATGAGGTTGTGAGTACACACTCGTGCAGTCACAGACATACACACATAAATATGTTAGTATAATGAGAATAATGCATCTCGTACAGTACTGTAAAACGTGAGGGTACAGTATTAAAAGCCACTGAGATGTTCTATGATCATAAAACTCAAGGCCGTAGGCTCTGCATATCCCATAAAGGATAAATAGAGGACACTCTGCAATACAAACTATAGTAGACAGCTTAAAAACAACACCAGAGGTGTTGATTAGAAAATTATAAGGGCTTGTATGACGAAATGAGCATTAAGGGCTCATGTGGGGGCTGGCACTAAGGTCTGATATAGCGAGGGAGTGAGTTCCAGAGAAGAGGGACAGCATGAGAGAAATCTTGGATTCGGGAGTGAGAGCAGGTGATCAGAGTGGAGGGGAGGTGGTGATCGGTAAAGAGCGAGGATGTGTGGAAGGGAGTGTGAACAGAAATGAGGACGGAGATGTAGGAGGGAATGGAGCAAGTGAGGGTAAGGATATTATACTGTATTCTCTGGTGGACGGGGAACCAGTGTTTCCAGTGTGCCAGTTTGCAGAGGGGGGAGGGGATGCCGACACAAAGCTGTGGGAGAAGTAATCACTACTGATATAGTCTATTGGGGTGGTGGTCACATAATATAAGGTGTAATCACTACTGATATAGCCTATTGGGGTGGTCACATAATATAACATGTAATCACTACTAATATAGCCTATTGGTGTGGTCACATAATATAACGTGTAATCACTACTGATATAGCCTATTGGGGTGGTGGTCACATAATAAAAAGTGTAATCACTACTGATATAGCCTATTGGGGTGGTGGTCACATAATATAACGTGTAATCACTACTGATATAGCCTATTGGGGTGGTGGTCACATAATATAACGTATAATCACTACTGATATAACCTATTGTGGTGGTGGTCACATAATATAACGTGTAATCTCTACAGATATAGCCTATTGGGGTGGTGGCCACATAATATAACATGTAATCACTACTGATGTAACCTATTGGGGTGGTGGTCACATAACATAAGATGTAATCACTACTGATATAGCCTATTGGGGTGGTGGTCACATAATATAACGTGTAATCTCTACAGATATAGCCTATTGGGGTGGTGGCCACATAATATAACGTGTAATCACTACTGATATAGCCTATTGGGGTGGTGGTCACATAACATAAGATGTAATCACTACTGATATAGCCTATTGGGGTGGTGGTCACAAAATATAATGTGTAATCACTACTGATATAGCCTATTGGGGTGGTGGTCACATAATATAACATGTAATCACTACTGATATAGCCTATTGGGGTGGGGGTCACATAATATAACGTGTAATCACTACTGATATAGCCAATTGGGGTGGTCACATAACATAAGATGTAATCACTACTGATATAGCCTATTGGGGTGGTGGTCACAAAAAATAATGTGTAATCACTACTGATATAGCCTATTGGGGTGGGGGTCACATAATATAATGTGTAATCACTACTGATTTAGCCTATTGGGGTAGTGGTCACATAATATAACATGTAATCACTACTGATATAGCCTATTGGGGTGGTGGTCACATAATATAACGTGTAATCACTACTGATATAGCCTATTGGGGTGGTCACATAATATAACGTGTAATCACTACTGATATAGCCTATTGGGGTGGTGGTCACATAATATAATGTGTAATCACTACTGATATAGCCTATTGAGGTGGTCACATAATATAATGTGTAATCACTACTGATATAGCCTATTGGGGGGGGGGGGGGGTCACATAATATAACGTGTAATCACTACTGATATAGCTTATTGGGGTGGTGGTCACATAATATAACGTGTAATCACTACTGATATAGCCTATTGGGGGGGTCACATAATATAACGTGTAATCACTACTGATATAGCCTATTGGGGTGGTGGTCACATAATATAACATGTAATCACTACTGATATAGCCTATTGGGGTGGTGGTCACATAATATAAAGTGTAATCACTACTGATATAGACTATTGGGGTGGTGGTCACATAATATAATGTATAATCACTACTGATATAGACTATTGGGGGGTGGTCACATAATATAACGTGTAATCACTACTGATATAGCCTATTGGGGGGGTCACATAATATAACGTGTAATCACTACTGATATAGCTTATTGGGGTGGTGGTCACATAATATAACGTGTAATCACTACTGATATAGCCTATTGGGGGGGTCACATAATATAACGTGTAATCACTACTGATATAGCCTATTGGGGTGGTGGTCACATAATAACATGTAATCACTACTGATATAGCCTATTGGGGTGGTGGTCACATAATATAAAGTGTAGTCACTACTGATATAGCCTATTGGGGTGGTGGTCACATAATATAATGTGTAATCACTACTGATATAACCTATTGGGGTGGTGGTCACATAATATAACGTGTAATCACTACTGATATAGGCTATTGGGGTGGTGGTCACATAATATAACGTGTAATCACTACTGATATAGCCTATTGGGGGGTGATCACATAGTATAACGTGTAATCACTACTGAAATAGCCTATTGGGGTGGTGGTCACATAATATAATGTGTAATCACTACTGATATAGCCTATTGGGGTGGTGGTCACATAATATAACGTGTAATCACTACTGATATAGCCTATTGGGGGGGTCACATAATATAACGTGTAATCACTACTGATATAGCTTATTGGGGTGGTGGTCACATAATATAACGTGTAATCACTACTGATATAGCCTATTGGGGTGGTCACATCATATAATGTGTAATCACTACTGATATAGACTATTGGGGTGGTGGTCACATAATATAACATGTAATCACTACTGATATAGCCTATTGGGGTGGTGGTCACATAATATAAAGTGTAATCACTACTGATATAGCCTATTGGGGTGGTGGTCACATAATATAAAGTGTAATCACTACTGATATAGCCTGTTGGGGTGATGGTCACATAATATAATGTGTAATCACTACTGATATAGACTATTGGGGTGGTGGTCACATAACAACATGTAATCACTACTGATATAGCCAATTGGGGTGGTGGTCACATAACATAACGTGTAATCACTACTAATATAGACTATTGGGGTGGTGGTCACATAATATAACGTGTAATCACTACTGATATAGCCTATTGGGGTGGTGGTCACATAATAAAAAGTGTAATCACTACTGATATAGCCTATTGGGGTGGTGGTCACATAATATAATGTGTAATCACTACTGATATAGGCTATTGGGGTGGTGGTCACATAACATCACGTATAATCACTACTGATATAGCCTATTGGGGGGGTGGTCACATAATATAACGTGTAATCACTACTGATATAGCTTATTGGGGGGGTGGTCACATAATATAATGTGTAATCACTACTGATATAGCCTATTGGGGGGGTGGTCACATAATATAACGTGTAATCACTACTGATATAGCTTATTGGGGGGTGGTCACATAATATAACGTGTAATCACTACTGATATAGCCTATAGGGGTGGTGGTCACATAACATAACGTGTAATCACTACTGATATAGCCTATTGGGGTGGTGGTCACATAATATATTGTGAGATCACTACTGATATAGACTATTTAGGGGGTGGTCACATAAAATAGCGTGTAAATGCCATTGATATCGGACGCCATGTGCTAAGGTAAAAAATGTGGTAAAACACCAGATAATGCCGTTTTGGAGGGTTTTACCGCATTTCTGATATTTACCAAACTGTGGAATGCAATACATTCCGGAGTTTGGACCCGGTGGGTAATGCCATCATCAAATGGTGTTACCCAATATAAGCCTATGGGCCCGGAGAGAGATCCAATCGGATCCCTCCCAGCTACCCCCGCGTCCCGTATCACTCACCAGTAATTGTCACTGTCCATATCCTAACTTCCATTCTCACCACTGTCACTATGATATGTTAATCCCGCTTTTATACCTAAATTCCAGGTCTGACCCGGAGGTTGGAACAGGGTGCCAAACCGGATCAGGCCTGGAACCGACCCAGGATATTCCCGAGTTGGCGCCGTTCACACCAGAGCCGGGTCTGCAGTGACCCAGCTCTCCCGGCATTGAAGTGGACGCTTGGAGATGACATCATCCCCAAGCACCACTGAAGCCGGCCAATCGGCAGGCATGTGGCACAATCCAGGTCATCGTGACCCGGATCGCGCCGTTTACACTGCAGGGTTTCACGGGTCGTTCCCGTGTTATACCCTGCAAGTTACCTGGGTTGGATTGCTGGGTCGCTCGAACCGGGAATCCAACCCTGTTCCCTTTTACACCCAGAAGCAACCTGGGTTAACCCTGCAATAACCCAGGTTTAAGCTCTGGTGTAAAAGGGGTATTACATTCCTGGCATTTTATATATCAGTTGTAGTCCCCACTTATATGACCTCACAACCATCCACGTGTATACATATAAAGCCACATTCCATTGCCAAAATGAAATGCCACAGGAAGCACCTGGGATTATGGGTACATTATGTAAGATGGACAAAGTAATGTGACTTGTGTTTCTGCGTTATCATTCAGCGATGTACAGTACCTGCCGTTGCCCCCACAGATTATTTCCAATTTCTGTCTACATAATTATGTTTGGAGGCAGTAACTGTTCTCCTAACGAGAAATTGAAGAGTCCTTTAATTGGTAATTGTTGTCTCACGTTAGATTTCTAACCTAAAATAGCAGCATGAAAAGAATGAAAAACATTTTATTTTCCATTTAAAAAAATTTGAGCTGCAAAAATAAAAAATATAAAAAAACCCTGTACTAAATAAATTTCCACCAAACTCTTATCTCAGCAAGAAACAACCCCAGCGCTTACGTCTTACTGATCCCATGAAGAAGCCCTAACGAGCTGCTAATTACTGATAGACATAGCTCAAGTGAATTTTAATTATAATTAAGTTTGCCAGAATAATTAATGCATTTCAGCTTACGATACAGACAGTTTTTTATTGAAGGGAAGAAAAGTGAGATGAGTAAGTGATTTTTTTTATAGCAAATCATTTTGCAGGGAAGAAAAAAACAAGAGGTATTCCGGGTATTCCTGAATAGGAGCCATTCACACCGGAGCCAGGTTTGCAGTGACCTGGCTCTTTCGGCTTTGCAGTGGACTCAGCGCTCGCGAGCGGGTCTGAATCAGGCCCTGAGCCACCTCAGCAAAGTGCTTCCCAGCAGCTGTAAGCCGGTGCAAGACCCTCTGCCAGTATACCCCACTCATCTGCCAGACCCCGCTGAGGAGATTGCCTCAGAAAGAGAGGACCCCGTGGTGTACGCTGCCCATCTGAAGACCCCATCTGCTGGCTGCTGCCTGGATCCATTCCCACAGACCACAGGACCCCTGCTGAGGAGCTTGCTCCCGGGACAGGATGAGGGGAACCGCCACCACAAGAAGAATACAGCGACTGCAGACCTGGGAACGCCTACTGTCTGGGGCCGGCCCCACTGACATCACTAGTGATGTCAGTGGGAGTGATTTTGGCTCTGATAGAGCCAAAATCACTCCAGGGCTTGCGGCAGCGAGACCCTACCGCAAGGGTCTCGTCACAAACCCGATGGTCGTGATGGTCTTGACCATCGCCACCATCATTTTGGCCGCTCGCTATAGCTGTGTGTGGTCACCCACAGCTATGCGAGAGGCCAGGAGGCCGCTCTGAAAAACAAGAAGGACAGCCCTGATTCAGAGCGAGCGCTCTGTCAGAGCGTCCGGCTCTGAATCAGGGCTACTGTGTGCTCTCAGCCGCTCCCTCCTCCAGGTACACTTTCATTTGCTCTGGCTACCTGGCATCTCCTGCTGCACAGTTTCTTCCCATCTGTGAGTTCCACCCCTCTTCAGCTGGTGGCCTTTTATATGATCGGCAGCCACAGGGTCTGCCTCTGCTCCCGGATTCCCTGGTTTTCACTGGCATCGGGCAGCCTGGGATGACAGCCCCCAGTCTCTTCTGCCCGGACACCACGGCCTCGGCCACCAATAAATGAAGGATTATTTTCCCGGGAAAAGGGGCTGCTAGCTGAAGGACACAGTCTTCCCTGGGGCTTCACATGCTCAGAAAGTATGGGGAAAGCAGAGGTCAGCCAGAAGTTACTATAGCCTGCCTATGGGGTCTAATAGGGCTGCAATTCTTTTACACTGTATTTATATATACAGTATATATATATATATATATAAAAAAAACGCTGGTGCTGCTATTACCATACAAACCCTAACAGGTATATTCACTATTTGGTGCAGCCTGGAGTGCAAGAGTATTGCGGGGTGTTGTAGTGCGCCAGCCGGTAAGATGGCATACACTCTTGTGGTTAGTGGTGTTCCGGGCCAGATTAACAATGGGGCAGATGGAGCTACAGGTCCAGGCCTCTACATAAAAATAGGCCCATTGTCACATGGAGACATTGGGGCTGAGAGTATATGGGGTGTTCACAGCCACACAACAATGATCAAACTTCCTCCACTTCTCATAAGAGGCCTTTGATTATTTTCAGCCCCAGGCCTATGTGGACCTTAATCCGGCCCTGGTGGCGTTATAACTTCCCGTTGATGGTACAGGGTACTTGCAGTGCCCACATAGCTCTCTGGCTCCCACTTACCAAATAAGGCAAATACCAGCGGAATTTTTCGTTTAGTATCATTGAGATACTAATGAAAAATTCACTGGTATTACTATTTACCAATACTTACCTCTCCGGAGAAGTCCCACAAAGTCCTCGGCGAGGTCCTCGGCTGTGCTGCTGGCAGGCTAACAATGCCAGCGACAGGGCTCCTGTGTTATGCGCATGAGTAACGGTCCATCTGCGCATGAGCGTGATACGGAGACCCGACAGTGCCTGGAAGGCCTCGCTGAAGCCGGAAAGGCACAGCCGGGTCTCCATTGCCACCATTACTCTCGCCATCTGAAAGAGCGACACTGTGACAAACAGCAGTAATCTTAGATCTTAAATGCAGGAACAAGGACATGACCCCTTTAGTGAGCGCTAAAGGGGTTGTGCTTCGTTGGTAAATGGGGGCCTCTTTCTGTAGGAGTCTTAGAGGACACATTGGTATAGCTGGAATGCCGGGGAGGAAAGATGCACCAACAGCGCGTGCCTCCACTGTAGCGCATGTCTGAGTTGAGGCCTCCTGCTTAGCCATAGTCCTAGAGACCACCGGCTCATGTTACCTTGCAGTGTGGATGGAATCGGTATGTATGAAATCCCGACGCCGGCAGCCCGATGGGTTAAAAATCCAGACAGTGGAGGTAAGTAGGCTATCCCTACCTCTTTCCCCCCCCAACCCTTCCATATGGGTGCCTAACCCTAACCTCCCCCTAGGGGTGCCTAAACCTAACCATCCCACCCGCACCCTAAACCTAACCCTCCCGGGGGGTGCCTAACCTTAACCATCTCCCCGGGGGGGGTCTAACCCTAACCCCCTCTTCCCCTAGCCTAACCCTAACCCTCCCTGGGGGGTGCCTAAGCCTAAGTCCCCCTGGGAGTACCTAAACCTAACCCCCTCCCCCCATCTTACCTTTGTTTGGTATCCCGGGTGTCGGGATTTCGGCAGGTGGATAATGATAGGCGTTGGGATTTCGACGCCTATCATTAGCCCCATGCCGGGATTTGACAGTCGGGAAGGGCTGACTACATGCCGTGTGGATACGGGAAGGGCTGAACGCTCTTTATATAACAAGAGAAAAGTTCTCATTACTTGGTCTCGGCCTGAGACTTGTATTCCAGTTACAGCAAAGTGTAATTAGCTGTACAATTCAGCTAATTACAGCATGCCTGGGGAGCTACGCTGACCCATATGTGTGAGAGGAGAAGGAACACGCAATTACAGAAAGAAACTAAAACACAATATAAAGAACAAATAATGACAAATAAAAAGAACCGAGGCTAGTACCAGTATGAGCAGAGATAGGAGCATCTCCATTATGTTATGGTTTATATTATCCTACAGTATGCTCACCACTATAAACCATAGGGGACCATTTAGCAGATATCTGCTGCTGTCCCTGCATTTTCGACCCATAGGTTTCTCTGAGGGAGGCAACGCTGTTAGATTTACTTGGCATTCAGGAGTTTGGCTCCAGCAGCTAACGCTAACCAACCATGAGAGGGCTCAGGAGGTACCCTCCATGGCAATAGCCGCTGCCCATGCCTGGTGTGTAGACCGTACATGGAGTCCCGGCACAGGAATGAAGAGACGATCTCTTTACTCCGAGCACCTCGCAGGAACGGAGCCCCTGTCCACGTGGAGGCTCTTCGATACATGCCAACGCCAAGATCGTATCTTGCCGATGCCCTGATTGCAATATAAATGCGATGTTTGATAAATGGGCCCCATAGTCACACTGACACATGGGCGATGTTACTGAGCTGAGAGTAAAGCTAAAAAAAATTAATTTGCAAATAACTTTATCTTGGCAAAACTTTGTTCCAGGTGGGGCAGATGTAACATGTGCAGAGAGTGTAATACAGGGTACATCGAGGGCATCGGCGGGTGCGTACACCCAATATGTCTGTAAACGACGTTATTCACAGACATATCAGGTTAGTCCTGCAGCGCAGCCGATCCATCTGGCTGTGTGAACGGGCGACTTGGACCATCGACTCGGACCAACTGGCTGCAGGGACCATCGACACTGACATCTCATACACCCACCCAGTTACGATGTCAGCCCAGACACATGGAGCGGCTGATTGTTACGTGTGTGTATAGCAGTGTTTTTCAACCACTGTGCCGTGGTCGAGGTCAGAGCTGACATTACTTATACTGCTGGCCCGGGCAATGCTGGGCTCTTCGGTAGGCTCAGGTGCGCTCGGGCCATGACCTATGGAGACGCAGTGGCATAGGTCACGCACACGCCGCGTTGCATGCCGACCTGCACACTGCTCCCAGCTCTGCGCTGTGTGCTCGGTCACTGAGTGTGACTAAGCAACCCCCGCCGATGAGGGACAGGACAGGGACGACAGTGACCCTTCTCAGCTGATTATTTTATTTTTTTCTGTGGGTGCTGATGGTGATTGATTGTTCTTTTTCCTGTGGGGGCCACTGTGTGTGTTTGTTTTCTTTCTGTGGGGACCATTTTGGTTTATATTCTTTTCTGTGGTGGGGCCTTTGTTTTTTATTTTTTTTTCTGTGGGGCCCAATGTGTTTTTTTTTGTCCTGTGGGGGCCATTGTATTTTATTTTTTTCTGTGGGGGGCATTTTGTGTGTTTGTTTTTCTGAGGGGGCCAATTTCTGGTCTTGTCCTGTGGGGGCCAATGTGAGTGTGTGTGTTTTTTTTTCCGTGGGGACTGATGGTGTGCCTTAGCAGTTTCAAAATCTTGTTTGGTGTGCCGCGGGCTTATAAAGGTTGAAAATCACTGGTGTATAGCTTACCAATCAGCCCCTCTGTCGTCAAAGTGTGTACCCAGCATTACTGTATATTTCGAAGGAGCATGCCCTGGCTAAAATCTCATTTGCAATGTAAGAATAAAGCTGCCCAGCATTTTTTGGGCTACAAAAGCAGCCAGTATTTACCCTGCATGGACAAATAATAAATATATTATCAGCATGGTTTGTCCAGGGGCAAAGTTACTGCTTGCTTTTTGCATTGCTACCAGCCCAGAATTAGCCCCATGCTATGTGTTTGTATTAGGGGTGTGCACCGGCCACTTTTCGTGTTTTGTGTTTTGGTTTTGGATCTGGATCTTTCTTCGTGTTTTGGATCTGGATTGGTTTTGCCAAAACCACCCTTCCGTGTTTTGGGTTCTGGGTTTTGTGTTTTGGATCTGTATTTTTTTGAAAAAAATCATAAAAACAGCTAAAATCACAGAATTTGTAGGTTTTTCTGCTCCTATGCTATTATTAACCTCAATAACCTTAATTTCCACTCATTTCCAGTCTATTCTGAATACCTCACACCTCACAATAGTGTTTTTATGTCCAAAAGGTTGCACCGAGGTAGCTGGATGACTATGCTAAGCGACACGAGTGGGCGGCACAAACACGTGACCCATCTAGGCGTGAAACTGCAGTGGCAGACAGGATGGCATTGAAAAACTAGGCCCCAAACTGTACATAATGCAAAGAAAAAAAAGAGGTGCAAGATGGAATTGTCCTTGGGCCCTCCCACCCACCCTTATGTTGTATAAACAGGACATGCACACTTTAACAAACCAATCATTTCAGTGCCAGGGTCTGCCACACAACTGTGGCTGAAATGATTGGTTCGTTTGGGCCCCCACAAAACAAGCTGGCAATTTATCTGTCCCTGCACAAACTGGCTCTACGGAGGCAAGATGTCATCCTCATCCTCCTCATCCACCGATTCCTCACCCTCTTCAGTGTGTACATCCTCATCCTCACAGAGTATTAATTCGTCCCTGCTGGAACCACAGGTCCCTCTGTACGTTCTGGAGGCTGGTCTCCCTGGAAGAGTTGATAATTCATTTTATGAACATCATCTTCTCCACATTTTGTGGAAGCAACCTCCTACGCCTTTCGCTGACAAGGTTCCCGGCTGCACTAAACACTCTTTCGGAGTACACACTGGAGGGGGGGCAACTCAGGTAAAATAGAGCCAGTTTGTACAGGGACCTCCAAATTGCTTCTTTTTCCTGCCAGTACAGGTACGGACATGCCTACTTGGATGCTGTCACCGATGTAATCCTTTAACAGACAGATGCACGCTTGTCGCTGCTGCTTTGAGGATGCAAGTGCGGCTACAGCCCACACAATTCACAAAGACAGAAAAAAGAAGAAGAATATTTTTATTGTTTGTGTAGCACACTTTGAGGGTGTCACCACCCTTTAACAGACAGACGCACGCTTGTCGCTGCTGCTTTAAGGATGCAGGTGCGGCTACAGCCCACACATTTCACAAAGACCGAAAAAAAAGAACAATATTTGAATTGTTTGTGTAGCACACTTTGAGGGTGTCACCACCCTTTAACAGACAGACGCACGCTTGTCGCTGCTGCTTTAAGGATGCAGGTGCGGCTACAGCCCACACAATTCACAAAGACAGAAAAAAGAAGAAGAATATTTTTATTGTTTGTGTAGCACACTTTGAGGGTGTCACCACCCTGTAACAGACAGACGAACGCTTGTCGCTGCTGCTTTGAGGATGCAAGTGCGGCTACATCGCACACAAGTCACAAACACATTAAAAAAATAGTTTTTTATTTTTTGGAGCACTTTGAGAGTTACACCACCCTTTAACAGACAGACGCACGCTTGTCGCTGCTGCTTTAAGGATGCAGGTGCGGCTACAGCCCACACAATTCACATAGACAGAAAAAAGAAGAAGAATATTTTTATTGTTTGTGTAGCACACTTTGAGGGTGTCACCACCCTATAACAGACAGACGCACGCTTGTCGCTGCTGCTTTAAGGATGCAGGTGCGGCTACAGCCCACACAATTCACATAGACAGAAAAAAGAAGAAGAATATTTTTATTGTTTGTGTAGCACACTTTGAGGGTGTCACCACCCTTTAACAGACAGACGCACGCTTGTCGCTGCTGCTTTAAGGATACAGGTGCAGCTACAGCCCACACAATTCACATAGACAGAAAAAAGAAGAAGAATATTTTTATTGTTTGTGTAGCACACTTTGAGGGTGTCACCACCCTATAACAGACAGACGCACGCTTGTCGCTGCTGCTTTAAGGATGCAGGTGCGGCTACAGCCCACACATTTCACAAAGACCAAAAAAAAAAGAACAATATTTTAATTGTTTGTGTAGCACACTTTGAGGGTGTCACCACCCTTTAACAGACAGACGCACGCTTGTCACTGCTGCTTTAAGGATGCAGGTGCGGCTACAGCCCACACAATTCACAAAGACAGAAAAAAGAACAATATTTTAATTGTTTGTGTAGCACACTTTGAGGGTGTCACCACCCTTTAACAGACAGACGCACGCTTGTCGCTGCTGCTTTAAGGATGCAGGTGCGGCTACAGCCCACACAATTCACAAAGACAGAAAAAAGAAGAAGAATATTTTTATTGTTTGTGTAGCACACTTTGAGGGTGTCACCACCCTTTAACAGACAGACGCACGCTTGTCGCTGCTGCTTTGAGGATGCAAGTGCGGCTACATCGCACACAAGTCACAAACACATTAAAAAAATAGTTTTTTATTTTTTGGAGCACTTTGAGAGTTACACCACCCTTAACAGACAGACACATGCTTGTCGCTGCTGCTTTAAGGATGCAGGTGCGGCTACAGCCCACACAATTCACAAAGACCGAAAAAAAAAGAACAATATTTTAATTGTTTGTGTAGCACACTTTGAGGGTGTCACCACCCTTTAACAGACAGACGCACGCTTGTCGCTGCTGCTTTGAGGATGCAGGTGGAATCTAGACGGGATTTGGAACCGAGGACACACTACCTCCATCAATTGTCTAAATCCCACTGCACTAATGTCGGATACCGGACGCACGTCTAACACCAACATAGCAGTCAAGGCCTCAGTTATACGTTTTGCTTCAGGATGACTGCTATCGTACTTCATCCTCATCGCTAGGGACTGTTGGAGGGTCAATTGTTTAGTAAAAGTAGTGATGTTCCTACTTCCTCTCTGGGATGATGAACAACTCCCAGCAGCAGCAACAGCACTAGGAGGAAGTGGTTCTTGATCTTTCCCTATTTTATTTTTATCGGAGAAAGTTTGGTCCTCCATTTATGTTATATTGATATATATACGTGCGGCTAAAGCGCACACAAACACAGAAAATATTTTTTTATTTTTGCTGGAGAGTAGTGCACTTTGTGGGTTACACCACCCTTTAAGAAATGAGCCAACCGGCTCTTTACTTATGGGACACAGGCGCACGCTTGGCGCTGCTCCTTTGTTGATGCACGTGCAGCCACAGTGCACACAAGTCACAAACACAGAAAATATATATTTTTTTGGTTTGGAGTGTACTTTGGGGGTTACAGAACCCTTTAATGGTCAAGCCAGCCGGCCCTTTACTTATGACACAGGCGCACGCTTGGCACTACTTTGTTGATGCACGTGCGGCTACTGCGCACACAATTCACAAACACGGAAAATAATTTTTTTTTTGGTTTGGACTGGAGTGTACTTTCGGGGGTTACAGCACCCTTTAATGGTCAAGCCAGCCGGCCCTTTACTTATGACACAGGCGCACGCTTGGCACTACTTTGTTGATGCACGTGCGGCTACTGCGCACACAATTCACAAACACAGAAAATATTTTTTTTTTTGGTTTGGACTGGAGTGTACTTTCGGGGGTTACAGCACCCTTTAACGGTCAAGCCAGCCGGACCTTTACTTATGACACAGGCGCACGCTTGGCACTACTTTGTTGATGCACGTGCGGCTACTGCGCACACAATTCACAAACACAGAAAATAATTTTTTTTTTGGTTTGGACTGGACTGTACTTTCGGGGGTTACAGCACCCTTTAACGGTCAAGCCAGCCGGCCCTTTACTTATGACACAGGCGCACACTTGGCACTACTTTGTTGATGCACGTGCGGCTACTGCGCACACAATTCACAAACACAGAAAATAATTTTTTTTTTGGTTTGGACTGGAGTGTACTTTGGGGGTTACAGCACCCTTTAACGGTCAAGCCAGCCGGCCCTTTACTTATGACACAGGCGCACGCTTGGCACTACTTTGTTGATGCACGTGCGGCTACTGCGCACACAATTCACAAACACAGAAAATAATTTTTTTTTTTGGTTTGGACTGGAGTGTACTTTCGGGGGTTACAGCACCCTTTAACGGTCAAGCCAGCCGGCCCTTTACTTATGACACAGGCGCACGCTTGGCACTACTTTGTTGATGCACGTGCGGCTACTGCACACACAATTAACAAACACAGAAAATATTTTTTTTTTTGGTTTGGACTGGAGTGTACTTTGGGGGTTACAGCACCCTTTAACGGTCAAGCCAGCCGGCCCTTTACTTATGACACAGGCGCACGCTTGGCACTACTTTGTTGATGCACGTGCGGCTACTGCGCACACAATTCACAAACACAGAAAATAATTTTTTTTTTGGTTTGGACTGGAGTGTACTTTCGGGGGTTACAGCACCCTTAACGGTCAAGCCAGCCGGCCCTTTACTTATGACACAGGCGCACGCTTGGCACTACTTTGTTGATGCACGTGCGGCTACTGCGCACACAATTCACAAACACAGAAAATAATTTTTTTTTTGGTTTGGACTGGAGTGTACTTTCGGGGGTTACAGCACCCTTAACGGTCAAGCCAGCCGGCCCTTTACTTATGACACAGGCGCACGCTTGGCACTACTTTGTTGATGCACGTGCGGCTACTGCGCACACAATTCACAAACACAGAAAATAATTTTTTTTTTGGTTTGGACTGGAGTGTACTTTCGGGGGTTACAGCACCCTTGACGGTCAAGCCAGTCGGCCCTTTACTTATGACACAGGCGCACGCTTGGCACTACTTTGTTGATGCACGTGCGGCTACTGCGCACACAATTCACAAACACAGAAAATAATTTTTTTTTTGGTTTGGACTGGAGTGTACTTTCGGGGGTTACAGCACCCTTAACGGTCAAGCCAGCCGGCCCTTTACTTATGACACAGGCGCACGCTTGGCACTACTTTGTTGATGCACGTGCGGCTACTGCGCACACAATTCACAAACACAGAAAATAATTTTTTTTTTGGTTTGGACTGGAGTGTACTTTCGGGGGTTACAGCACCCTTAACGGTCAAGCCAGCCGGCCCTTTACTTATGACACAGGCGCACGCTTGGCACTACTTTGTTGATGCACGTGCGGCTACTGCGCACACAATTCACAAACACAGAAAATATATTATTTTTTTAGCACTTGGGGGGAGCACCCCTGATGGACAGAGCACCCCCTGGACAACACTACAGCACTCCTTTAGGACTGGGACACTGCACAGGACTTTGGAGTGGACACAGCCCCTATGGAGAACTGACTGCACAACACAGTCCAGCCAGCCCCTATGGACTTTGAAGTAGTGGACAACAGCAGCACTACACTACACTACACTACACAGCCCTAACTCCCAACCTCCCTCTTCACTGTCCACAGCCGAGTGAGAAAATGGCGCCGACGCGGGTACCTTATATAGGATCCAAAACCCGCGAGACTCGGAAGGCGGGATGATGACGTTTTGCCTCGATTTCAGATCCGAGTCAGGCGGGAAAAGTCGAGCCTGACTCGGATCAGACTCGGATCGGGGGGGCTCGGGGGGGTTCGGATTTCAGAAATCCGAACCCGCTCACCCCTAGTTTGTATACTCAGGTCTGTGCAGTGTGTCGCCTGGAACAACAGATAGTGATTAAAAAACATTTTGAAGATACTCCTATAACAAATGGGCATTTACATGAAGGAGGACAAAATTAAGTGACACCATTGCCGACACGATAAGAAGTCGCTGCAGCGCCAGACGCAGTCTTATATCATGTTTTAGGCTTTGTTTTCTGTGCAGGAGACAAAATATCACTTTGTGAGGCCTCGTTGCTCATCTAACTCAGCTCAGCATCATTTATGTGACATTTGTCATTATCTCAACAGCCAGGAAGAGCAAATTGAACGTTTTACTAATTAGTCTTACAGAATAGTACAAATGCTGTTAAAAATGGACCACAATTTTGTTGTCATTTTAGTTTTTCATTTGCAATTAAGAGCAATTTACTTTGGTAGATGTAATTAAAGTAATAAAAATGTAGCAAGATTACAATATGACATTTGTGTTGTCATCGTTATTTACAGGCAGAGGCGAGCGTGCCCGAGTATCGGTGATACAGAGTTGTACACAAATTACCCCGCATCTCTGCTTGCGACTAAAGGGACGTAACTGGCACGTAACGAGGCATTATCATGATCCACGCAGTGGCGTATCTATAATGGGTGCAGTGAGTGCGGGGCACACGGGCCCCCCAGGTCCAGGGGGGCCCCGCAACGCACACACTGTACCCATATTATTTTAGACTTACCTGTCCGTGGACCCACGTCGGGTGTCTTCGCTGCTCAGAACACTGAAAAATGGCCGCCGAGGCATGCGCAGTAGACTTCGGGCACACTCTAGTGCCCAGAGTCTACTAAGGCTCCGGTGGCTGGCTAGCCACGTCAGTCGACTGCCGCCCACCGGGGAGAGAGGAGGGGGACCCACACAGGGAGTGCACCGGGCCCCCTCCTCTCTTAAGACGCCCCTGGATACACGGCATTGCGGCCTATTCCAAATTGGGCCTACACATACTTGCGCCTGTTTTCAGATGGATTTTTTTACACTTGATGATGACAGCTTTGAGACGAAGGGCCGGTCCAGTTCTAGGATGTGTACTAGCGAATATCTGTATTCAGCTACGCACATGCAGCATTGGACTTGCGTTAAATATGCATCGCCACCAGAATCTGTGCTCTTAATGAAGCCCGCTTTTCTTTTATTGGCTGTATAGACGGGTTGGGTATGGGATGCAGGCGCTCAGGATCCGGGAGTCAGAATCCAGATGCCGGCATCCCAACAGGGTTAGGATACCAACATCTGTCGGTAAGTATCCTAACCCTACCCCTAACCCTTCCTCATAGTTGCCGACATTCAGCTCCCTCCTTCCGGGAGGGAGCTGAATGCCTGCACACAGCGGGGGGCGTGGCCGGGCACTGACTCTGCATGGGGGTGGGACCAGGGGCATGATCACATCATCATGGCCCCGCCCCTCTTCACAATGCCGAAAATAAAGACGTTGGGAAAGGGGGGGCGGAGCCACTTTGACGCGATTTAGCGCCAATCATGTCATCGAGCCCCCCACTTTGGGGGGTTTCTAGTTGTAGTCTGGGGGGCAGGCAGCAGCTGGGAGGCTTGCCTGCCTTTTCGAGGGGTCGGGAGCAGCACACGATATTCGGGAGGCTCCCGACCAAATCGGGAGGGTAGGCAAGCCGGTCCTTCCTCCCTGCAGCCTAAAAATAACCAGGGATGTGCGGTCAGGGTAGGCAGGAGAGGCAGAGCCTCCCCTGTCATAGTCTTTCTCATGTCATATTCCCTGTCATGCTCCAGAGATTTGATATAAAACTCTGTTTTTATACATGTGCGCCTCCCCAGCTATTGACCTCACCGCACGTCACTGAACCTAACCTTTTCCCCCACAGCCTAACTCACACTTCCCTCCCCCGCAGCCTAACCTTAACCCCCCCCCCTTCCGCAGCCTAACCCTCCCCCTGGTGCCTAACCCTAACCCCTAACACTCACCCTAACCCCAATAATTACCTCCAGGATGCCGGCCTTTGGGATGCTGGTGCCGGGATTCTGACTGGTGTCGAGATTTAGGCGCAGGCATGGCGACAGCCGAGATATAAACTACATCCCGTATGGACAGGTAAAAATCTCTGGGAATGTTCAAACAAAGAGATTAAATTTTCAGACAAGATCGGCAATTTGCTCATTTTCATAACGCTTAAGATTCAGTGGCTATCGTGGGTCTCCTAATAATTTATAACCCATTTATGTTCCTTTCACCTTGAGAAGATTTATTCAGGAACGCAGAAAAGGTCGCCTTGTTGCAGATAGACATAAATATTCCAGTCATCTTTAATGTGAAGATTTACACTGACGGTTTTCTATCCGTAGCATGCAAACAGCGTCAGAGGTCAGGACGGAGAGATGTGGCTGGTTATGTCTCTTTTGAACCATTCTTATTAATAGTCATCGTAATTGTGCTGTCGCTGTTTTATCATTGCTGTTTTGCAGTCTCTTCCAAAAGGTGAATAATCTGCTATTTTTGCACCAGTTTGCAAAGTAATTTTCTTAAATTAAAAGTCTAAAACCCACTCCTACCACTTTCTATCGCTTCCAAAAAATACAACCGAGATAGCAGCCCCGACACAGAGCGCCAGTGTGCCCTGTGCCGCCCCCGCCTCCTGAGTGGGTAGAGGCAGAGGTGGATTTGCCACAAGGCAACATAAGCAGCCGCCTAGGGCCCGGTGGTTCCAAAGGGCCCCGTGGCCGGGCCCCACAAAAGTAGATGGCAGGAATCCATACCTTTGCAATCATTTCCTAAAGAAGCACAGCGCACACCATGTGATGTCATGAAGTCACGCAGACTCACCCCGCACTCCCACAGTGTTTGCACTGTAGTCTGCAGAGGGGAGCGGCTGCCCAGCTTCAGCCGGCCCCAGCCAGCCCCACTGGGGGGGACCAGCACCCACCTGCCACCAGAGCCGAATTTTGGGGGGCATAGGGCTCCTCTGCCCAGAGCTGCACCGATCAAACTCTGTCAGGATCTCTCACTGCAGCAGCGTCAGCGCAGGACCGTGGGTCAGTTGATGGGCAGCGCTGCTGAAGGGGACAAATGTCCCCCTTATACACCGCTTCCTTGGCCCCCACATGTCAGCCATCCTACTCTTCCTCACAGATCATAGTAGTCGTAGCCGCCACCCAGCGCTGCGGCAGGGGCAGAGAAGGAGGAAGTGGAAGTCAGAGGAGGCGGGACTAGTCGGGAGAGCAGGAGGTCCCAGCCCTGCTGCTGAGGGGAGGAGCCAGTAAGAGAACAGAGGGCCTGATTCAGAGCTGAACGCTCTGACCAGAGCGCTCGCTCTGAATCAGGGCCCTCCTACCTTTTTTGGAGCATCCTCATGGACGCTCGCATAGCTGTGGGTTACCACCCACAGCTATAGCGAGCGTCCATGATGATGGTCGCGATGGTCTTGACCATCGCGACCATCGGACTTGCGACGGAGACCCTGCGGTAGGGTCTCGTTGCCGCAAGCCCTGGAGTGATTTTGGCTCTATCAGAGCCAAAATCACTCCCACTGACATCACTAGTGATGTCAGTGGGGCCGGCTTCAGACGGTAGGCGTTCCCATGGGGACGCCTCCGTCTGGCAGGCACGCCCACCAAAGGGGGCGTGCTGTCACTCACCATCGACAGCACGCCCCCTTTGGTGCGAGACCCGGAGCGACAGCTTGGCTGTCACAGTCCGGGTCTCGCGCATGCGCACTACGGAGCTCCCTCCGTCGTGCGCATGCGCAGTGGGGCAACATCGACCCGTTTGCGAGCGTCCTTTGCTCGCGAACGGGTCTGAATGACCCCCAGAGGCTGCCTGCACATGGTGACAGACCCCACCAGCGTGCTGCCTGGCTGAGGAGCAGACAGGTGAGCACACATACAAAGTAGACACCCCGCTGGAGGGGGGAGGGGGCGCGGGTTGGTCGATGTTTCCAGCATCCACCTGCTATAGTCCGCACGGGCAGGGGGGAGGGGGAGGGGGGTGTTGTGTATCTTTTCGTGCTATGTGACTGTATAATAAATGAATAAGTCTATATCAGTGACAGTGTGTCTGTCAGTAAGTGGTGTCAGTGACAGTGTGTGTGTCAGTAAGGGGTATCGATCAGTAAGTGGTGCCTGTCAGTAAGTTGTATTTGTGTCAGTAAGTGTGTTTGTGTCAGTAAGTTGTATCTATATAGGTAAGTGTGTCTGTTAGAAAGTGGTGCCTGTGTCAGTAAGTGCATGTGTCAGAAAGGTGTGTCAGTAATTGTGTCTGTGTCAGTAAGTGTGTCTGAATCAGTGTCAGCAAGGGGTCTGTGTCAGAATTGGTACCTGTCAGTAAGGGGTGTCCATGTCAGTAAGGCAATGTGTGTGTGTGTATGCGTGCGTGCAGCTAGGGTGTGCGGGCAGTGTGTGTGTTGACTATGGGGAAGTGTTTTTTTGTGCGGCTATGGGGAAGTGTGTGTGTGCGGCTATGGGGAAGTGTGTGTGTGTGCGGCTATGGGGAAGTGTTTGTGTGCGGCTATGGGGAAGTGTGTGTGTGCGGCTATGGGGAAGTGTGTGTGTGCGGCTATGGGGAAGTGTGTGTGTGCGGCTATGGGGAAGTGTGTGTGTGCGGCTATGGGGAAGTGTGTGTGCGGCTATGGAGAAGTGTGTGTGTGCGGCTATGGGGAAGTGTTTGTGTGCGGCTATGGGGAAGTGTGTGTGTACGGCTATGGGGAAGTGTGTGTGCGGCTATGGGGAAGTGTGTGTGTGCGGCTAGGGGGAAGTGTGTGTGTGCGGCTATGAGGTAGTGTGTGTGTGCGGCTATGGGGAAGTGTTTGTGTGCGGCTATGGGGAAGTGTGTGTGTGCGGCTATGGGGAAGTGTTTGTGTGCGGCTATGGGGAAGTGTGTGTGTGCGGCTTTGGGGAAGTGTTTGTGTGCGGCTATGGGGAAGTGTGTGTGTGCGGCTATGGGGAAGTGTTTGTGTGCGGCTATGGGGAAGTGTGTGTGTGCGGCTATGGGGAAGTGTGTGTGTGCGGCTATGGGGAAGTGTTTGTGTGCGGCTATGGTGAAGTGTGTGTGTGCGGCTATGGGGAAGTGTGTGTGTGCGGCTATGGGGAAGTGTGTGTGTGCGGCTATGGGAAGTGTGTGTGTGCGGCTAGGGGGAAGTGTGTGTGTGCGGCTATGGGGAAGTGTGTGTGTGCGGCTTTGGGGAAGTGTTTGTGTGCGGCTATGGGGAAGTGTGTGTGTGCGGCTATGGGGAAGTGTTTGTGTGCGGCTATGGGGAAGTGTGTGTGTGCGGCTATGGGGAAGTGTTTGTGTGCGGCTATGGGGAAGTGTGTGTGTGCGGCTATGGGGAAGTGTTTGTGTGCGGCTATGGGGTAGTGTGTGTGTGCGGCTATGGGGAAGTGTGTGTGTGCGGCTATGGGGAAGTGTTTGTGTGCGGCTATGGGGAAGTGTGTGTGTGCGGCTATGGGGAAGTGTGTGTGTGCGGCTATGGGGAAGTGTTTGTGTGCGGCTATGGGGTAGTGTGTGTGTGCGGCTATGGGGAAGTGTTTGTGTGCGGCTATGGGGTAGTGTGTGTGTGCGGCTATGGGGAAGTGTGTGTGTGCGGCTATGGGGAAGTGTTTGTGTGCGGCTATGGAGAAGTGTGTGTGTGCGGCTATGGGGAAGTGTGTGTGTGCGGCTATGGGGAAGTGTGTGTGTGCGGCTATGGGGAAGTGTGTTTGTGCGGATATGGGGAAGTGTTTGTGTGCGGCTATGGTGAAGTGTGTGTGTGCGGCTATGGGGAAGTGTTTGTGTGCGGCTATGGGGAAGTGTGTGTGTGCGGCTATAGGGAAGTGTTTGTGTGCGGCTATGGGGAAGTGTGTGTGTGCGGCTAGGGGGAAGTGTGTGTGTGCGGCTATGGGGTAGTGTGTGTGTGCGGCTATGGGGAAGTGTTTGTGTGCGGCTATGGGGAAGTGTGTGTGTGCGGCTATGGGGAAGTGTTTGTGTGCGGCTATGGGAAAGTGTGTGTGTGCGGCTATAGGGAAGTGTGTGTGTACGGCTATGGGGAAGTGTGTGTGCGGCTATGGAGAAGTGTGTGTGTGCGGTTATGGGGAAGTGTTTGTGTGCGGCTATGGGGAAGTGTGTGTGTGCGGCTAGGGGGAAGTGTGTGTGTGCGTGTGTGTGTGCGGCTATGGGGAAGTGTTTGTGTGCAGCTATGGGGAAGTGTGTATGTGCGGCTATGGGGAAGTGTGTGTGTGCGGCTATGGGGAAGTGTTTGTGTGCGGCTATGGGGAAGTGTGTGTGTGCGGCTATGGGGAAGTGTGTGTGTGCGGCTAGGGGGAAGTGTGTGTGTGCGGCTAGGGGGAAGTGTGTGTGTGCGGCTATGGGGTAGTGTGTGTGTGCGGCTATGGGGAAGTGTTTGTGTGCGGCTATGGGGAAGTGTGTGTGTGCGGCTATGGGGAAGTGTGTGTGCGACTATGGAGAAGTGTGTGTGTGCGGCTATGGGGAAGTGTTTGTGTGCGGCTATGGTGAAGTGTGTGTGTGCGGCTATGGGGAAGTGTGTGTGTGCGGCTATGGGGAAGTGTGTGCGGCTATGGAGAAGTGTGTGTGTGTGGCTATGGAGAAGTGTTTGTGTGTGGCTATGGGGAAGTGTGTGTGTACGGCTATGGGGAAGTGTGTGTGCGGCTATGGAGAAGTGTGTGTGTGGTTATGGGGAAGTGTTTGTGTGCGGCTATGGGGAAGTGTGTGTGTGCGGCTAGGGGGAAGTGTGTGTGTGCGGCTAGGGGGAAGTGTGTGTGTGCGGCTAGGGGGAAGTGTGTGTCTGCGGCTATGGGGAAGTGTGTGTGTGCGGCTATGGGGAAGTGTGTGTGCGACTATGGGGAAGTGTGTGTGTGCGACTATGGGGAAGTGTGTGTGTGCGGCTATGGGGAAGTGTGTGTGCGGCTATGGAGAAGTGTGTGTGTGCGGCTATGGGGAAGTGTTTGTGTGCGGCTATGGGGAAGTGTGTGTGTGCGGCTATGGGGAAGTGTTTGTGTGCGGCTATGGGGAAGTGTGTGTGTGCGGCTATGGGGAAGTGTGTGTGCGGCTATGGAAAAGTGTGTGTGTGCGGCTATGGGGAAGTGTTTGTGTGCGGCTATGGGGAAGTGTGTGTGTGCGGCTAGGGGGAAGTGTGTGTGTGCGGCTAGGGGGAAGTGTGTGTGTGCGGCTATGGGGTAGTGTGTGTGTGCGGCTATGGGGAAGTGTTTGTGTGCGGCTATGGGGAAGTGTGTGTGTGCGGCTATGGGGAAGTGTGTGTGCGACTATGGAGAAGTGTGTGTGTGCGGCTATGGGGAAGTGTTTGTGTGCGGCTATGGTGAAGTGTGTGTGTGCGGCTATGGGGAAGTGTGTGTGTGCGGCTATGGGGAAGTGTGTGCGGCTATGGAGAAGTGTGTGTGTGTGGCTATGGAGAAGTGTTTGTGTGTGGCTATGGGGAAGTGTGTGTGTACGGCTATGGGGAAGTGTGTGTGCGGCTATGGAGAAGTGTGTGTGTGGTTATGGGGAAGTGTTTGTGTGCGGCTATGGGGAAGTGTGTGTGTGCGGCTAGGGGGAAGTGTGTGTGTGCGGCTAGGGGGAAGTGTGTGTGTGCGGCTAGGGGGAAGTGTGTGTCTGCGGCTATGGGGAAGTGTGTGTGTGCGGCTATGGGGAAGTGTGTGTGCGACTATGGGGAAGTGTGTGTGTGCGGCTATGGGGAAGTGTGTGTGCGGCTATGGAGAAGTGTGTGTGTGCGGCTATGGGGAAGTGTTTGTGTGCGGCTATGGGGAAGTGTGTGTGTGCGGCTATGGGGAAGTGTTTGTGTGCGGCTATGGGGAAGTGTGTGTGTGCGGCTATGGGGAAGTGTGTGTGTGTGCGGCTATGGGGAAGTGTGTGTGCGACTATGGGGAAGTGTGTGTGTGCGGCTATGGGGAAGTGTGTGTGTGCGGCTATGGGGTAGTGTGTGTGTGCGGCTATGGGGAAGTGTTTGTGTGCGGCTATGGGGAAGTGTGTGTGTGTGGCTATGGGGAAGTGTTTGTGTGCGGCTATGGAGAAGTGTGTGTGTGCGGCTATGGGGAAGTGTTTGTGTGCGGCTATGGGGAAGTGTGTGTGTACGGCTATGGGGAAGTGTGTGTGTATAAAGATGCCCACTTTCCTTTTTTAACACACGTCATCTCCAGGTATGGTATGATTAATCGGTAACATTGAGAACCATCGGAGCTGCACGCAGTGCTTGAGGTAGTCCCTACCCCGCTGCAAGCACTGCGATCACTGCAGGCTGAAATACAACCAAGTGACGTGTACAATGACGCATATTTGCTAAATATGCACACCCATAAAATACTGTTTAGATGCCCTGACACGCCTGCGTTCGCACCACCTCTCCGCCATTCACAAGCACCTTCCCGTCACCACTCACAAATGGCACTATCTGTCGCTCAAGGTAGTGCTCAGTCTTTGTGCTACAAGCGCATGATTCCCGATCGCAGCGACTGGCTCGCACACGCGCCCTGCATACGCAGATAGGTGACAATCGGCCATAGCAAGCGATCGCAGCTTAGCGTCCGGGTCTGAATCAGGCCCTGTGTGTGTACGCGTGGTTTTGGGGGCAGTGTGTGTGTTCGGCTATGAGGGCTGTGTGTGTGTGCACGGTTATGGGGGCAATGTGTGTGTGTTCGGCTATGAGGGCTGTGTGTGAATAACATTGAGTGCAGGTTAGGAAGTGGGGCCCCAATCTGATATCTTGCTTAGGGCCCCATGAGGTCTAAATCCGGCTCTGGGTAGAGGGGACCTGCACCACCAGCTAACTAGGGCTCTTCTCGGAGCTCCTAACGACACTCCGGGCGGCAGTACAGATCCCATGGCACCGCGGGAGACGTCATGACGTCTCGACTCTCTACCCTCACAATGGGATGCCAGTGGACGGAGCAGGTTGCGGCGGCGGGTGAACAAGACTGGTTTTGCGCCCGTCCTGTGCGTTGGCACTAGCCGCACTGTCCTCCTTACAGCCCTGTGAAATAGCACAACTCTGATTGCATTTCTACTTTAAGTACTGACTATTATATATTCTATATTATCCCCTATCTCAGTTTCATCTACTTTGGAAAAACCAACATGTGACCTGCACCAACATCGTTTCCCAGAGTTATGTCCATAAATGGAATGTAGGAGAGATGAGTAAATGACATCCATGGGAACAAGCCCTCACTTGGTATCATGGAGGTCTCCGCGAGTTTGCTGGACAAGAGCATGAAGCAACATCCAGGATAGGATTAGCATTGTGCTTACAGCGTATTAAGGTCAGCAAGTCAGCACTATGCGGAAATGGTCTCCACGGGATACAGTCAGGAAGCCGACGGTCGAAATAACGACTGCTGGCTTCCTGACTGTCAAATCCCGGCAAGGTACTAATGACAGGCGTCAAAATCTTGAATCCTGTCATTAGACCTACGCTGGGAGCCAGACGCCTGGCATACCGAACGAAGATATGCCGGGCGCGGACAGCCACAGAGTGGGGAGGGTTAGGTTTTAGGGCTCCCGGGGGGACTTAGGGTTAGGCACCCCTCAGCAGGATTAGGTTTAGGCTAGGGGAGCGGGGGTTAGGGTTAGGCACCCCCTTGGCAGGGTTAGGTTTAGACTAGGGGGAGGGGAGGTTAGGGTTAGGCACTACCCCGGGAGACTTAAGTTTAGAATACGGGGAAGAGGGGGTTAGGTTTAGGCACTTAGAGGGGGGTTAGGGTTAGGCACGCCTAAAGGAGGGTTAGGGTAGGGGGTTAGGTTAGGGGGTACTTGCCAAAATTAGCTGTCTGGATCTTCACCTCTGCCGGGCTTCTGCTGTCGGGATTATTACTGTCACGGCCAGGGTTTCTCGGCATGGTAGTCACCGGGTATAACCTGTGAGGTCGTTATGGCGGGGGGTCTCTGGCAGCGGTGCTGGTGTTTGGCAAGGGGCATTGGCTGCTCGTGGTTCTGTGCAGGCACATTGTCACTAGGCCTGGCGAGGTCTGGCGGTGTTTCCGTTCCGTTGGCATGGGCGCCGCCATCTTGCCTGTGCCCATGTGATTCCGGCTGTCCAATCCTGGTAGGTCATGTGCTCATTCCAGTCAGTAACAGCGCGGCACTGAGTATGAAGGTCCAGAGCCTTCCTTCCTTTGCCAGTGCAACGTATTTCTCAGCTGCGGCTGAGAGAGAGTACCTGTGCCTTACCTGCCTGCCTGTCTGTTACGCTACTAGCCTGAACCTTGCCTGCTCCAACCTGCTGGACTTACCCTGCACCCTCCACATACCTTTTTACCTGCCTGAGTACCTGAACCTGCTGTTTCCCTGCACCTTGCCTCCCTTCACTCCCAGCTGGACTTCACTACCTCAGCCTGCATTTGTTACAGCTCACCAAACCTGCACTCGTTACAGCTCATCTTTCCTGCACTCGTTACAGCTCATCATTCCTGCATTTAGTTACAGCTCATCATACCTGCACTCGTTACAGCTCACCGTACCTGCATTCTGTTACAGCTCATCATACCTGCATTCTGTTACAGCTCATCATACCTGCATTCTGTTACAGCTCATCATTCCTGCATTCTGTTACAGCTCATCATACCTGCATTCTGTTACAGCTCATCATTCCTGCATTCAGTTACAGCTCATCACTCCTGCATTCAGTTACAGCTCATCATACCTGCACTCGTTACAGCTCATCATACCTGCATTCTGTTACAGCTCATCATACCTGCATTCTGTTACAGCTCATCATACCTGCAATCAGTTACAGCTCATCATTCCTGCATTCAGTTACAGCTCATCATATTTGTATACTGGACTGTTCCTGCCTGTTACTATCTGGACATTCTCCCATTAACCCCCACTACAGTTATCAAGTGCACCTTAGCGCTATACCTGGACTTTTTATTTGCCATTCCCATGTCTTCTCAGTCACTTATTAAAAACTCCACTTTTTCATTTAAGTCTGCTCCTGTGTCTGCTTCTATCACCACCCCGGGTCCACAACAAATTCAGGACCTCACAATTACATACTGTTTCCGTTTCCACATGGCTGGATCCATTATGGCATCTTCCAAGACAGAAGCGTGCACTGATATACGCCTCAAAGGCGCGCTGCAAGATTCACCATTGATGGGGCAAAGAAACAGCTGGAGCTAAAAGTAAACTGCATTGATTTGTTCAATGATCGTGCATAAATCAGTCAGTAAGTGATAAATAGTTCTACAGATGTGCCCTCTTCCATCTTTGCCGCTTTGACGGAAAACGTGTGCACTCATCGAGCAATGCGACTTGCCGCGCACTCAGGCACCACAGTACGCCAGCCACGGCAGCGTTCGCACCATGCTATCCTATTTTTCGTAGGAGAGAACGTTGTGCCTGTACCTGGTCGCGGGCATGCGACTCGCGCCATACGTGGCGTGATTTGCTGCAAGGAGCAGCAAAAATACATGAGGACACATCTGTCCTTTGTTTCTGATTTTTGTGGCTGAAAACAGCAATTTGTGCCTGGTGCAGAGTTGAACTAATCTCCACTATAGAAGCTTCTACTTTGCGCACATGAAAATAAATGCGCATATTCAACAGTATGCAGAGTAGTACGGATTTCTCCGTACCGACTGCCCCCAGAGGTCTCCCTGGGTCATTTGAGAGCTGTCCAAGAAGGGCAGATGTTTGGAAAAGTATAATAATAAGGGGGGCGATAGTGCTTTAAATAGATTGACTTTTTATTGCCCGTGACTTGGTCGCCATGATAATGCCTCTCTCTGCTGCAAGCTTTATTCGCTGTACATTACTGTAGGTGTCTAGCAGAGAATATCATTATACTAATTGGGAGAAGATGCCAGTCCTAGGTGAAGCTAGGGGTGGTGTGACAGCACTCTACATTGTAGTGCGGCTGAGGGTGAAACACTACCCTGACGGGCTACCCCCAACCTTGCAGGGGACACATTGCAGAGCCAGTTAGGGGTGGGAGGGAGTCTTATCCAAGACATGGGTCATGCCGGGGACACACGATTGACCCCAATGGTTTATTGTTAAATAAGAATTAAAGGATAATAGGTGTCTCTCTCCAACTGCTACCTGCAATCAGATACAGCCTGAGGGAAAAGACACATTTACGTCTGAGAAAGCCCATGTTATTTGTGGGTGGTCAGGGGTAGGTGTGTGCTCACACACCCTTTATGCCACCCGTACCGTGCTGATACAGTCACCAAGCCCCAATATCTGCAGATAACGATCCCGAGAGTGTAGCATGGGTGAGGCTGCCGGTGACTCTGCAATCCAGCACTGCCACACCATGGACCGGCCCCAGGAAGAGGAACTGTGAGTGAGGAGCAGCAGGTGCAACGGAGCAGCCCTGGTTCATCACCTTCCTCTGCCCTCAGCCCCCATCACCTTCATCTGCCCCCAACCTCCTTCATCTCCTCTGCCATCTTCACCTTCCTCCATCCCCAGGCACCATCACCTTCCTCTGCCCCCAGCCCCCATCACCTTCATCTGCCCCCAGCCTCCTTCATCTCCTCTGCCCTCTTCACCTTCCTCCATCCCCAGGCACCATCACCTTCCTCTGCCCCAGGCCCTGCCACCTTTTGCCCACAGCCCCTATCACCTTCATCTGCCCCCAGCCTCCTTCATCTCCTCTGCCCCATTCACTTTCCTCTGCTTCTAGCCCCTGCCACCTTCTGCCCCAGCCCCCATCACGTTCCTCTGCCCGCAGCCTCCTTCACTCTACTCTGTGTATAGCCCACCTTCTGCCCCAGCCCTTGTCACCTTCCTCTGTTCCCTTCACCTTCTTCCAACCCCAGCCTCATCCCTAATGGCAACCTGAGCTCCAGTCCTTACTACTGCAACGGCGCAGCCAACAGTAGCGCAGCAGCTCAGCATGACTGCCAGCCGGCCGGGGAGCTATACACTTCCACCCAGGCAAGGAACATGTGCGTTGACATGACCTATGACGTCACGCCGCCACGTCGCTGAGTTAAAGGTCATGATTGCTTAATCAGGCCCTATGTCCCATGGAGGTGGATGGTCTATATTCAGGAGGGGTTGGTGTTATGGCATACCCTTACCCATGTCAGGTCAGGTGAAGGTGCAAATAGCAGATTATGACAGCCACCAGCACTGGCGAATTCATGTGATTGGCAGCTTGAAAATGCTCTGCTGACACTGATTGGTTGTCCCTTTATAGATGGGGCATATATCATACTTTGTGAGTGTATTTTAGCTACATGTGTTTTGGATGGAGGGTTGCACACAGGGGTTGTTCCTGATGTATTACAGAGGCTTTTGTCGATTTATTGACTTTTTAATAACTAAAGTGCTTGTTGCACACACGCTGTTTCAAACATGGGCGCAAGCAGGACGTAATGTGTCTGTAACATGGTGCCAGGGCTGCCATCAAGGGGGGACTGCTGGGCCTGTAGTCCCGGGCCTGGAGAGAGAGGGGGCCCGGATGTCAGCATTAAAGGATTATAGCTGCATCCAGGGAGAAGACTCAGCGCTGCACAGCGCAGGCAGTATTCCAAATAAATAGACAGCCGCGATCCAATTAGAGCTTGCGGAACGGCAGCCAATTAGGAGCGGCAGCTCCTGATGGGTTGTCATTCTACAAGCAGCCAATCAGGAGCGACCGGTGTCACTTCAAATATGGCACTGACCGGCTGCTCCTGATTGGCTGCCGGTCAGTGCCATATTTGAAGTGACACCGACGCTTTCCGGCTGCCTGCCGCTGCATAACTGCACTGCTGCTCCCGCTCTCTCCGGACCAGATGAAGTCAGTCCATAGGTAAGTCCTCCTAATGTAGTAGCCTTTCACTGTACGTCCGCCCCCCAAGTCAGGACAGCCTCCCCTGCCCTCTGCCTCTACCGTTTGCTCACAAGTGCACAAGTGTTCCAAATCCTTGCACAGTATAAGACCAACTTAACCCTTTGTCACCACTTTGCCCATGTACCATGCCGTCCCTTCCCTGTGCCTCCCCCCTACTCCAGCCTTTCCTAACCTGCCCCCCCCAAAAAAAGGTTCAGCCTTCCCTGCCCTATGCTCTCCCCCAGGGGGGCCCTGCCTATTTTATTAGTACCGGGCCCCACAATTTATGGTGGCAGCCCTGCATGGCGCATACAGTAGTGGCGAGCCCTGGCACTCCAGCTGCTGTGGGACTACATCTCCCAGCATGCACTGCCAGAGTTTTGCTATTAGGGAATGCTAAAACTATGGCAGGGCATGCTGGGATATGTAGTCCCACAGCAGCTGGAGTGACAGGGCTCGCCACCACTGCTTCTAGGCTAATGTTGCCAACCGGAATGCATTTTCGACTCAATCATAGAATACGCTCATTTTGCGCCCCAACCCTGCATCATACTCCAAAACCATTCTGATAATAATAATGTGGGATGAATGAGAAAATGCTAAATAACTGTGCCCTGCAAATCTCGTGCCTTTTATTCACAGCAGCAAAGACAATGGATGAAAATCTCCTCACCAGGCAAGGAACTACCCATTGCCTACCCTTGTGACTTAGATGGACGTGATGTGTTCATTCTCCTACATACAGGACTTGATGTTCTGCCAGGTTCATCAGGACCTTGTCAGGTAGTCGCAGAACATGAGTGTTCTTGGCATATTGTTAGTTTAAGAATGTTTGCTTAAACATTAGGTCAATTAAGAAGACCTGGTTCCTGGTTGCAATATACGCTCTCATTTACTAAGACTATGGGAGATCTTGAGCTGTGGCCAATGTAGATCAAACAGAGAGGAAAACAATGACTTATTACACAATGACATCATGCAGAGTCTGTAGCCAACTAAACCGCTGATCCATTTGCCTTAGGAGAGGAATGATGCAGCTTAGGAAACGCAAACCAGACCATCACGAGGTGTAAATATTATAAATGCCGTGTTTGGGCCGGATCGTGGAATTGGTCTTAAGGAGGACCCGGGCAGGATCCAGCCATTGTGTGGGCTGAACCACTATACAGGAAATGCAGCCTACCAATTCACTAAGACCGGATGACGTCACTGCAGTGTATATTTTGGCCTGCTATTGAAGTAAAACAATTCATTTTTCGTTACCATTGATTCATTTCCTGCCATTATTATCTCTGTGTAGCATTTCTGTGCTTATGGTTTACATACTGCAAAATATTGTGACATCCGATTGCCATAACGGTCACTACAGACCAAGCGATATACACACTATATTATAAGTTATTCAACACCATATCTTATTTTATTCATTTTTTGTTACCCACGTTACCAAAGGTTTTGGGAGCATTCCTGTAGCTCACTGTGAGCTGACCCACCAGACCATTATCTTGGTGTGCAACAAAAATATACAACATTGGTTAGCATCACATCATACTTGCCGACAATCAGCTCCAGCCTTCCGGGAGGGAGCTGATTGTCGGCTAACAGCGGGGGCGGTCATTGGGGGCGGAACCGGGGGCGGGCCAGCCAGTTAGTGGTACATTGGGGGTGGAGCCGGGGGTGGAGCCACACGATCGCATCATCGTGGCTCCGCCCCTCTTCACAATGCCGTTATATTCGGCAGTGTGAAGCAGGGGGTGGGGCCACGATGACGCGATTCAGCACGAATCACGTCACCGGCTCCCCCGCTGCGGCGGTTTCTAGTCTTTTCAGGGGGGAGGACGGGAGGGTCGGAGGCGTCCGGGAGGCTTGCCTGCCTTTCCGGGGGGCCTGGTGCGGCACCCGAAAATCGGGAGGCTCCCGGCCAAATCGGGAGGGTAGGCAAGCCTGCAACACATCTATAATATTGACAAATATCTATGCACCTATCATCCACTATTCCAGGTGAGCGCTAAGTACATTTTCCTTGTTTAAGACTATACGTTTTTTGCAGACAGGACATCTCCAGTACTGGACCGCTCCCTCCCTTTGGGATACCCCTTGTTGAGCGCTGATCACAACCTCCTCAAATAACTTTAACTAGCAAAACTAAAAATTTAGCTTTCGATGTCTGTGATATAATGTAATATCTGTGATGTACTGTAATATCTGTTATATACTGTAATATCTGTGATATACTGTAATATCTGTGATGTACTGTAATGTCTGTGATATACTGTAATATCGGTGATGTACTGTAATGCATACTTGCCAACTCTCCCTCATTGTCAGGGAGACTCCCTCAAATAATAGCAATCTCCCTGACTCCCTGAAGAGTCTACCAAACTCCCTCATTGCACCTTACTCCCATTATGAAGCTGTTATATAAAAAAAAAAAGAGATACAGTATATAAATTCAAATGGGATCATTAGTATAATTTCCCTGCATTGGTTAACTTATAAGGCACAATGATCCCTATGGCTACATGCATTTTCTAAAAAGTATCAGAGTGTTTCCATCAACAAATAGATCTTACTAACTACTTTGGGACATTTGGCTGTACTGCAAGTCATTTTTATGGCACGTCTATCAGATGTAGCAGCGCACGTCCACTTTACCGCCGCGTTCATAGGTGGTGCTTTGACAATCTCCCTGAAATGCATTTTCAAAAGTAGGTAAGTATGCTGTAATGTCTGTGATATACTGTAATATCTGTGATGTACTGTAATGTCTGTGATGTACTGTAATATCTGTTATATACTGTAATATCTGTGATATACTGTAATGTCTGTGATGTACTGTAATGTCGGTGATATACTGTAATATCTGTGATATACTGTAATGTCTGTGATGTACTGTAATATCTGTGATGTACTGTAATATCTGTTATATACTGTAATGTCTGTTATATACTGTAATATCTGTGATATACTGTAATGTCTGTGATGTACTGTAATATCTGTGATGTACTGTAATAGTGCACCTCACTGTGATATACTGTAATATCTGTGATATACTGTAAAGTCTGTGATATGCTGTAATGTCTGTGATATACTGTAATATCTGTGATATACTGTAATGTCTGTGATGTACTGTAATATCTGTGATGTACTGTAATAGTGCACCTCACTGTGATATACTGTAATATCTGTGATATACTGTAAAGTCTGTGATATGCTGTAATGTCTGTGATATACTGTAATATCTGTTATATACTGTAATATCTGTGATATACTGTAATGTCTGTGATGTACTGTAATATCTGTGATGTACTGTAATGTCTGTGATGTACTGTAATATCTGTGATATACTGTAATGTCTGTGATGCACTGTAATATCTGTGATGTACTGTAATGTCTGTGATATACTATAATATCTGTGATATACTGTAAAGTGCACCTCACTGTGATATACTATAATATCTGTGATATACTGTAAAGTGCACCTCACTGTGGAATATTGTTTATTTATCCGTTGCCAAGGTATTTCTAGACTGCACCCAGCTGGTGAAAGATTCGATGCTCCTGATTCAGAGATGTGCACTATTCCGATGTTTACGCAGTTGAGCGATAATCGTTAATCTGCGCAAGCATCTGTGTCACACGGCCCATGTGTCAGAATCCATTAGCGTAGTATATTTTTGAATACTCAGTTTCATTTGGGTATCACTAGCACTGTGGTTTATATATATTTTAGTAGTTGCTCACAGCGACTATTTTCACGCAGGGCGATTGACAGTCGGGCACTGTTTTGGGGAAGTAATGGGAGCGGCGGCCAAAATGCAAGCGCGTCGTGACTGTTTTCAGAGTGGTTCGCAGACTGTGCCCGATATCCAGTACGCAGATAACACTGCTCTGCAGTCTCAGTACACGCGGACATTCTGCGCGAACATAGGGCTAAACAGATGTCCGACTAGGATCTGCGACGGCGGCTTCATGTCTGTACGCAGTCGCTTGGATTTGTGAAACTACAGGTGGGTGTCTCAATACATATACTGTACCAATGACTGTGATATTTGTATATATTCACACAGCAGAGATAAACTGAAAACGTTGCCCAAATCAACCAATCAGCTTCTGTCAATCCATAGACTGAGCTAGATAAATGACAGAAGCAGCCAATCGGTTGCTTTGGGTGATTTCTCCACTTCACCTCTCTCCAAGGCTTATCTATTATATATTTATTAACAGTTTCTTATATAGCGCAGATTATTCCGTTACGCTTTACAATTTGAAACAACATTAATAGAACAAAACTAGGTTGTAAGAGACAGACATATAGGTAAGAGGGCCCTGCTCGCAAGCTTACAATCTATAGGGAAATAGGTGTTGATAAACAAGGAGAGGTGCTACATATTGCAAATTGGTCCAGTACGATAGCAGATGTTATTGGTGACCTGTATGATCCAGTCACAGTGGAAAGTTGGCCTAGGGTTAGGAGGATGTGAATCGAGACAGAGAAAGTGAGAAATCTGTATACTATAAGAAGAGAGTTAGATAGGGAAGCTATGAAGGTTATGTTTATACTATAATAAGGGAGTTAGATAGAGACGCTATGAAGATTATGTGTATACAATACTATAAGAACTTGAAGGGAGTTAGATAGGGAAGCTATAAAGGTTATGTAGGCGATAATGGAATCTGATAAGCTTGTCTAAAGAGGTGAGTTTTCAGAGAACGCTTGAATGTTTGGAGACTAGAGGAAAGTCTTATTGTGCGTAGGAGGGCATTCCACAGGGTGGGTGCAGCCCGAAAAAAGACCTGTAACCGTGCATGAGAACAAGTAATGCGTAAGGAGGAGAGACGCAGATCTTGTGCAGTGCGGAGATGTCGGGTTGGAAGAGATTTTGAGATAAGTGAAGAGATGTATGTTGGTGTGGTTTGGTTAATAGCTTTATGTGTGATTGTAAGTATTTTATATTGAATACGGTAGAAGACCGGCAGCCAATGGAGGGACTGATAGAGTGGATCAGCAGACACTGAACGTTTGGTGAGAAAGATCAGCCTCGCAGCTGCATTCAAAATGGATTGTAGCGGCAAAAGTCTGTCTTTGGGAAGACCAGTAAGTAGACTATTGCAATAGTCAATGCGGGAAATAATGAGTGCATGGATTAGAGTTTTTGCAGTGTCTTGTGTAAGATATGGTCGAATTTTGGATATGTTTTTTAGATGTATGTAACAGGATATAGAGACAGATTGAATGTGGGGAACAAAGGACAGTTCAGAGTCAAGGATGACACCTAGGCAGCGAGCTTGTGGGGTGGGGTTGATTGTCGAGTTGTCAACAGTAATAGATATATCAGGTAGGTAACTACTGTTGGCCAGTGGAAATATAATTAATTCTGTTTTCGATATATTAAGTTTGAGGTGGCGAGATGCCATCCAAGATGAAATGGCAGAGAAACATTCAGTGACACAGACCAATACAGATGGTAATAAATCTGGGGAGGATAGGTAGATTTGAGCATCCCCCACATACAGATGATACTGAAAACCAAAAGAGCTGATTAGTTTGCTAAGAGAGGTGGTATAGATTGAGAAAAGTAGAAGACCTAAGATTGAGGACGCCAACTGATAGAGGTAGCAAAGAGGAGGTAGAATCAGAAAAGCGAACAGCGAAAGAGCAATTAGATAGGTAGGATGAGAACCAAGAAAGGGCTGTGTCTTGAAGACCTAGGGATTGTATTGTTTCTATGAGAAGAGAGTGGTCAACAGTGTCAAAGGCAGCAGAGAGATCTAGAAAAATTAGAAGTGAATAATGGCCTTTAGCCTTGGCAGTGACCAGATAATTTACTATCTTAGTCAGTGCTGTCTCTGTGGAGTGTTGGGAATGAAAGCCGGACTGAAGTGGGTCCATTAAGATGTGGGTGTTAAGAAAGTGTGTGAGGCGAGTGGAGGCAAGTCTCTCCAGTAGCTTGGTGAGGCATGGGAGCTGAGAGATAGGACGGTAATTTGAGAGAGAGTTAAGGTCAGAATTTAGTTTTTTCAGAATGGGAGTAATCATTGCATGCTTGAGCAGTGATGGAATGTTGCCAGTAGAGAAAGAGAGATTACAGATTTTAGTTAGGGTTGGGATGAGCACAGGAGACAGAGCTTTACTGATTTGTGAGGGTATAGGATCTAGAGGAGAGGTAATAGAGTAGGAGGATAGGAAGAATGTCAGCCCACCATTTAATTTCGTATATTATCAATCTTGTCCTTGAAATAGGAAGCAAGATCTTGTGCACTGATAGTAGCAGATGGGTTGGGTGACGGAGGGGTAAGAAGTGATTTAAATGTATTAAAAAGTTGCTTGGGGTTAGAGGCTTGGGCAGAGATGACAGATTGGAAATATGTTTGCTTGGCAGTATCCAGTGCATTACGATAAGAGTGGTAGATAGTCACTTGGAGTACAAGACTTTTGCCACTGACGTTCTACTTTATGTGACAGTTTTTATAGGTGTTGGAGTGCCACGGTTGATGTCTAAGTCTATGTGGAGTGTGATGGGTAGCTGGAGCTACTTCATCGAGAGCTTTTTCTAGGGTCTGGTTCAGGTGTGATACAGTAGTCTCAGGAGAAGTTAACTTAGAAATTAGTAAGAGTAATTGTTGCAGAGAGGTGGCTAGTTGAAATTTATGAGCATTAATCTCTGCTCTGCGGGTTTGAGGAGGCTTGGTTGATTTGAATGACATTGAGGTTGACATAATGGAGGAGATTATGCAGGTGATAAGGTTGTGATCTGAGAGAGGGAAAGGAGCGTTAGTGAAATCAGAAACTGAGCATAATCTGGTAAATACAAGATCAAGGCAGTGGCCCTGCTTATGAGTAAAGGAGTCAGTCCATTGGGAGAGGCCAAGAGAGGATGTTAAAGAGAGTAGTTTGGAGGCATGAGAAGATTGTGGACTGTCAATGGGGATATTGAAATCACCCATGATGATGGTGGAGATGTCTAAGGATAGGAAATGAGGGAGCAAGGCAGAAAAATGTTCCAGAAATTGTTGGGGTGGCCCAGGTGGACGATAGATTGCAACAATGCATGCAGAGAAAGGGGTGAAAGTACTAATAAAATGTACTTCACATGTGAGTGATGGTACCTGTGGGAGACCTGTGTATGTAAAAGATTGGGACAGTAATATTTCTACTCCACCTCCTTTACTATTACCAGGCTTGGAGGTGTGTGTGACGTGTGAGAGTGCTGCAGGGGAGGCAGTGTCTGATTGTGTGAGCCATGTTTCTGTTATTGCCAGAAGGTTGATGTTATTTGAAAAAAGAGGTCATGGATGGATGATAGTTTGTTGCAGACAGAGCGTGCATTCCATAAGGCACATGTTAGTGGCTTGGAGGGTGATGGGAGGCATGTGATGTGTCTGAGGTTTGCTGGATTCATATTACGTTGTTGGTGGGGAATTTGGGTAGGGCCTGGATTTGGTGATATGTCACCAGCTAATAGAATTAGAAGGAGAGAGATATAAATATAGTTCTGGGTTTTGTATGAAAGTTTTTTATGGTGACAGTTTGTGGACGTCATTGTCAATTTATATAGATAAGTAAAAAGCTCATATGTGTTCATAAGAGGGGAGTATATTATTGAGGCTGCAATGTGTACAGAGGGGTGAGCTGCAGGGGGAGTGAATTATGTAATAGCTTTAGAGAAGATACCATGGAGTGAAATAAGAATGATTAATATTTGGTACATGGTGATTTTAATAAAAAAATGAAATTCTTACAATACTACAGAAATATAATTGTCATTTAGAAATTACCTGCTCTTAGATGTTGTTCAATGTTTGTTCAGCTGTATTTTTTTAACTGTTCAGTTTGGATACTTTGTGACTGGAAAGCACAGCTCTTAGATCTGTCTATTAGGATATACTGTGGCTGATTAACACTGGCTACATCTGAGACATGCCCAGCTGATCTAAAGGTGGGTACACACTATACAGATATATCTGCAGATGATGGTTGTTCGTACACACTGAACAACCATCATCTGTGCCTGCCCGCAGGTCCCTGCGACCAGGGGGCATGTCCCGGCGGGCGGGGGGCTTGTCCTGCCCCCCTCCTCGCGCTCTGCCGCTGTGTGTGTACGGGCAGACTGCCGACTACCCGTACACACCTGCCGATGGACAGATATGTCTGCAGACATATCTGTCCATCGGCTGTGCAGCACAGCCAATGCGATATGTCGGTGAATGCCGACATTCACCGACATATCGCGGGTACACACCGCCCGACGGGCAGCAGATACATTGGCCGATCAATTGATCGGCCGATGTATCTGTCAGTGTGTACCCAGCTTAAGGTGTTAAATTGCCCTGTGTTTGTAAACAACAGCCCTGTATGCTATCATAAGCTATGCTTCACTGAGAACATCTTAAGAACAGATAATGACTATTGCAACATTTTAAGATATGACATACATTTACAGTATATGAGTTTGACTGCAGTATGAAGATTGCGAGCGGGTGATTATCACATACCTGAGACATGAGAAAAGGGAGATGGTTAGGTCCAGATAAATGGAAACTTTTTTTTAACTGTTCAGTTTGGATACTCTGTGAATAGAATTCTTTGTGAATGGAGAGCAGAGCTCTCCCAGATAAGGGGGTTATTTATTGAGTGCTTGAGAGAAAAACAAGTGTGAGAGATAAAGCACTAACCAATCAGCTTCTATCTTACATTTTACAAGCTGTGTTTTCTCTCACAATTGTATCTCTCATCAAGCTTTAGTACATAGACCCCCAAGGTGTGATACATCTCCCCCATTGTCTTGTGCAGATTACGTATATATATCTTTGCATACCTTGTGGAGATTATCCCTGGTAAAGGACTCAAGATTTCCCCGACACTGTTTGTGCCACCATTTTATAACTTGTTTTAAATCATAGTTATCTAAATGAGTCCAGATTGCTTGAATCAGAAATTGGGGAAAGCAGGACAGACCTTTGTGTTACAGTGGAAGTCAGCCACACTAGTTTGTATTAGGGGTGTGCACCGGCCACTTTTCGTGTTTTGTGTTTTGGTTTTGGATCTGGATCTTTCTTCGTGTTTTGGATCTGGATTGGTTTTGCCAAAACCACCCTTCCGTGTTTTGGGTTCTGGGTTTTGTGTTTTGGATCTGTATTTTTTTTAAAAAAAGCATAAAAACAGCTAAAATCACAGAATTTGTAGGTTTTTCTGCTCCTATGCTATTATTAACCTCAATAACCTTAATTTCCACTCATTTCCAGTCTATTCTGAACACCTCACACCTCACAATAGTGTTTTTATGTCCAAAACGTTGCACCGAGGTAGCTGGATGACTATGCTAAGCGACACGAGTGGGCGGCACAAACACGTGACCCATCTAGGCGTGAAACTGCAGTGGCAGACAGGATGGCAGTTTGAAAAACTAGGCCCCAAACTGTACATAATGCAAAGAAAAAAAAGAGGTGCAAGATGGAATTGTCCTTGGGCCCTCCCACCCACCCTCCCACCCACTCCCACCCACCCTCCCACCCACCCTTATGTTGTATAAACAGGACATGCACACTTTAACAAACCAATCATTTCAGCGCCAGGGTCTGCCACACAACTGTGGCTGAAATGATTGGTTCGTTTGGGCCCCCACAAAACAAGCTGGCAATTAATGTGTCCCTGCACAAACTGGCTCTATGGAGGCAAGATGTCATCCTCATCCTCCTCATCCACCGATTCCTCACCCTCTTCAGTGTGTACATCCTCATCCTCACAAAGTATTAACTCGTCCCCACTTGAATCCACCACCACAGGTCCCTCTGTACCTTCTGGAGGCTGGTCTCCCTGGAAGAGCTGATAATTCATTTTGATGAACATCATCTTCTCCACATTCTGTGGAAGCAACCTCCTACGCCTTTCGCTGACAAGGTTCCCGGCTGCACTAAACACTCTTTCGGAGTACACACTGGAGGGGGGGCAACTCAGGTAAAATAGAGCCAGTTTATACAGGGGCCTCCAAATTGCCTCTTTTTCCTGCCAGTACAGGTATGGACTGTCTGCCATGCCTACTTGGATGCTGTCACCGATGTAATCCTCCACCATTCTGTCAATGGTGACAGTATCATATGCAGTGACAGTAGACATGTCAGAAATTGTTGCCAGGTCCTTCAGTCCGGACCAGATGTCCAAACTTGGTCCTGCCTGCCCTGCATCACCGCCAGCGGGTTGCTTAGGATACCTAAGTTTTTTCCTGGCAGCCCCAGTTGCGGGAGAAAATGAAGAAGGAGCCGTTGACGTGTCACGTTCCGCTTCAGCTGACAGTGTGTTCACCAGCAGGTCTTTGCACCTCTGCAGGCTTGTGTCGGCCGGAAAGAGAGACACCACATAGGCTTTAAACCTAGGATCAAGCACGGTGGCCAAAATGTAGTGGTCTGATTTCAACAGATTGACCACCCTGGAATCCTGGCAAAGCGAATGAAGGGCTTCATCCACAAGTCCCACATGCCGAGCGGAATCGCTCCGTCTTAGCTCCTCCTTCACTTTCTCCAGCTGCTTCTGCAAAAGCCTGATGAGGGGAATGACCTGACTCAAGCTGGCTGTGTCTGAACTGACTTCACGTGTGGCAAGTTCGAAGGGCTGGAGAACCTTGCACAACACGGAAATCATTCTCCACTGCGCTTGAGTCAGGTGCATACCCCCTCCTTTGCCTATGTCATAGGTGGATGTATAGGCTTGTATGGCCTTTTGCTGCTCCTCCATCCTCTGAAGCATATAGAGGGTTGAGTTCCACCGCGTCACAACCTCTTGCTTCAGGTGATGGCGGGGCAGGTTCAAGAGTGTTTGCTGGCGCTCCAGTCTTCGGCACGCAGTCGCTGAATGGCGAAAGTGGCCAGAAATTTTTCGGGCCACCCAAAGCGTCTCCTGCACGCCCCTGTCGCTTTTCAGAAAATTCTGCACCACCAAGTTTATTGTGTGAGCAAAACATGGGACGTGCTGGAATTTGCCCAGATGTAATGCCCGCACAATATTGGTGGCGTTGTCAGATATCACAAATCCCCAGGAGAGTCTAAGTGGGGTAAGCCACTGGGCGATGATTTCCCTCAGTTTCTCTAAGAGGTTGTCAGCGGTGTGCCTCTTACTGAAACCGGTGATACACAGCGTAGCCTGCCTTGTAACGAGCTGGCGTTTCTGAGATGCTGCTACTGGTGACGCTGCTGCTGTTGCTGCCGTAAGGTGATACATCTACCCAGTGGGCTGTCACAGTCATATAGTCCTTAGTCTGCCCTGTTCCACTTGTCCACATGTCCGTGGTTAAGTGGACATTGTGTACAACGGCATTTTTCAGGACACTGAGGACACTTTTTCTGACGTTTCTGTACAGTCTCGGTATCGCCTGCCTAGTGAAGTGGAATCTAGACGGGATTTGGAACCGGGGACACACTACCTCCATCAATTGTCTAAATCCCACTGCACTAATGGCGGATACCGGACGCACGTCTAACACCAACATAGCAGTCAAGGCCTCAGTTATACGTTTTGCTTCAGGATGACTGCTGTCGTACTTCATCCTCCTCGCTAAGGACTGTTGGAGGGTCAATTGTTTAGTAAAAGTAGTGGTGTTCCTACTTCCTCTCTGGGATGATGAACGACTCCCAGCAGCAGCAACAGCAGCAGCGGCAGCAGTAGGCGTAGCAATGCAGGATCCTCCAGAGGAATCCCGGATAGGAGAGTCAGTCATGCCAGTGACATGGCCTGCAGGACTACTTCCGATCCTGACTAAGGAGGAAATTGACGAGGAGGGAGTTGACGGTGTGGTTTGCAGGCGCTTGGATACAACAGGACAACGGGATTTAGGTGTCCCTGGACTGCTTACGGTCTTAGCCAAAGTTTCTGAACTTGACAGTAACTTTTTATGAACGCGCTGCAGGTGCCGTATAAGGGAGGATGTTCCTAGGTGGTTGACGTCCCTACCCCTACTTATTTCACCTTTACATATGGTACATATGGCAAGACAGTTGTTGTCCGGATTTGGATAGAAATATTGCCAGACCAAAGAGGTGGAATGTTTGGTCTTCTGCCCAGGCATGACCGTGATGGGCTTTTTCATCCCACGGACAACAACTGTCTCCCCCGAAGCCTGATTTAAACAAACCACATCACCATCAGAATCCTCCTCGCCAACTTCCTCCTCAGCGCCAGCTACACCAGTATCCTCATCCTGTTGTACTTCAACAGTGACATCTTCAATTTGCATATCAGCAAGTGGACTGTGGGTGCTCCTTTCAGCACTTGCAGGGGGCGTGCAAATGGTGGAAAGAGCCACCTCTTCCCGTCCAGTGCTGGGAAGGTCAGGCATCGCAACCACCACCACACTTGGACTCTCCTTGGGGATTTGTGATATCTTCTTAGAAAGCACAGTTCTTCGCTGTGCTTTTGCCAGCTTAACTCTTTTGATTTTTTTAGTGGGAGGAGGGCTTCCATCGTCATGTGAAGCTGAACCACTAGTCATGAACATACTAGGGATCGACCTTAGCCGTTCCTTGCCACTCCGTGTCGTAAATGGCATATTGGCAAGTTTACGTTTCTCTTCAGCTGATTTAAATGTCTTTTTCAAGTTCATTTTCCTGAACTTTGCCATTTGGGATTGTATGTGCCCTCTACTATGACATTGGGCATCGGCCTTGGCAGACGACGTTGATGGCATGTTATCGTCTATGTCATGACTAGTGGCAGCAGCTTCAGCACTAGGAGGAAGTGGTTCTTGATCTTTCTCTATTTTATTTTTATCGGAGAAAGTTTGGTCCTCCATTTATGTTATATCGATTTGATATATACGTGCGGCTAAACACAGAAAATAATTTTTTTTTTGGTTTGGACTGGAGTGTACTTTGGGGGTTACAGCACCCTTTAACGGTCAAGCCAGCCGGCCCTTATGACACAGGCGCACTCTTGGCACTACTTTGTTGATGCACGTGCGGCTACTGCGCACACAATTCACAAACACAGAAAATAATTTTTTTTTGGTTTGGACTGGAGTGTACTTTCGGGGGTTACAGCACCCTTTAACGGTCAAGCCAGCCGGCCCTTTACTTATGACACAGGCGCACACTTGGCACTACTTTGTTGATGCACGTGCGGCTACTGCGCACACAATTCACAAACACAGAAAATTATTTTTTTTTTGGTTTGGACTGGAGTGTACTTTGGGGGTTACAGCACCCTTTAACGGTCAAGCCAGCCGGCCCTTTACTTATGACACAGGCGCACGCTTGGCACTACTTTGTTGATGCACGTGCGGCTACTGCGCACACAATTCACAAACACAGAAAATAATTTTTTTTTTGGTTTGGACTGGAGTGTACTTTCGGGGGTTACAGCACCCTTAACGGTCAAGCCAGCCGGCCCTTTACTTATGACACAGGCGCACGCTTGGCACTACTTTGTTGATGCACGTGCGGCTACTGCGCACACAATTCACAAACACAGAAAATAATTTTTTTTTTGGTTTGGACTGGAGTGTACTTTCGGGGGTTACAGCACCCTTAACGGTCAAGCCAGCCGGCCCTTTACTTATGACACAGGCGCACGCTTGGCACTACTTTGTTGATGCACGTGCGGCTACTGCGCACACAATTCACAAACACAGAAAATAATTTTTTTTTTGGTTTGGACTGGAGTGTACTTTCGGGGGTTACAGCACCCTTAACGGTCAAGCCAGCCGGCCCTTTACTTATGACACAGGCGCACGCTTGGCACTACTTTGTTGATGCACGTGCGGCTACTGCGCACACAATTCACAAACACAGAAAATAATTTTTTTTTTGGTTTGGACTGGAGTGTACTTTCGGGGGTTACAGCACCCTTAACGGTCAAGCCAGCCGGCCCTTTACTTATGACACAGGCGCACGCTTGGCACTACTTTGTTGATGCACGTGCGGCTACTGCGCACACAATTCACAAACACAGAAAATAATTTTTTTTTTGGTTTGGACTGGAGTGTACTCTCGGGGGTTACAGCACCCTTAACGGTCAAGCCAGCCGGCCCTTTACTTATGACACAGGCGCACGCTTGGCACTACTTTGTTGATGCACGTGCGGCTACTGCGCACACAATTCACAAACACAGAAAATAATTTTTTTTTGGTTTGGACTGGAGTGTACTTTCGGGGGTTACAGCACCCTTTAACGGTCAAGCCAGCCGGCCCTTTACTTATGACACAGGCGCACGCTTGGCACTACTTTGTTGATGCACGTGCGGCTACTGCGCACACAATTCACAAACACAGAAAATAATTTTTTTTTTGGTTTGGACTGGAGTGTACTTTGGGGGTTACAGCACCCTTTAACGGTCAAGCCAGCCGGCCCTTTACTTATGACACAGGCGCACGCTTGGCACTACTTTGTTGATGCACGTGCGGCTACTGCGCACACAATTCACAAACACAGAAAATAATTTTTTTTTTGGTTTGGACTGGAGTGTACTTTCGGGGGTTACAGCACCCTTAACGGTCAAGCCAGCCGGCCCTTTACTTATGACACAGGTGCACGCTTGGCACTACTTTGTTGATGCACGTGCGGCTACTGCGCACACAATTCACAAACACAGAAAATAATTTTTTTTTTGGTTTGGACTGGAGTGTACTTTCGGGGGTTACAGCACCCTTAACGGTCAAGCCAGCCGGCCCTTTACTTATGACACAGGCGCACGCTTGGCACCACTTTGTTGATGCACGTGCGGCTACTGCGCACACAATTCACAAACACAGAAAATAATTTTTTTTTGGTTTGGACTGGAGTGTACTTTCGGGGGTTACAGCACCCTTTAACGGTCAAGCCAGCCGGCCCTTTACTTATGACACAGGCGCACGCTTGGCACTACTTTGTTGATGCACGTGCGGCTACTGCGCACACAATTCACAAACACAGAAAATAATTTTTTTTTTGGTTTGGACTGGAGTGTACTTTGGGGGTTACAGCACCCTTTAACGGTCAAGCCAGCCGGCCCTTTACTTATGACACAGGCGCACGCTTGGCACTACTTTGTTGATGCACGTGCGGCTACTGCGCACACAATTCACAAACACAGAAAATAATTTTTTTTTTGGTTTGGACTGGAGTGTACTTTGGGGGTTACAGCACCCTTAACGGTCAAGCCAGCCGGCCCTTTACTTATGACACAGGTGCACGCTTGGCACTACTTTGTTGATGCACGTGCGGCTACTGCGCACACAATTCACAAACACAGAAAATATTTTTTTTTTTGGTTTGGACTGGAGTGTACTTTCGGGGGTTACAGCACCCTTAACGGTCAAGCCAGCCGGCCCTTTACTTATGACACAGGCGCACGCTTGGCACTACTTTGTTGATGCACGTGCGGCTACTGCGCACACAATTCACAAACACAGAAAATAATTTTTTTTTTGGTTTGGACTGGAGTGTACTTTCGGGGGTTACAGCACCCTTAACGGTCAAGCCAGCCGGCCCTTTACTTATGACACAGGCGCACGCTTGGCACTACTTTGTTGATGCACGTGCGGCTACTGCGCACACAATTCACAAACACAGAAAATAATTTTTTTTTGGTTTGGACTGGAGTGTACTTTCGGGGGTTACAGCACCCTTTAACGGTCAAGCCAGCCGGCCCTTTACTTATGACACAGGCGCACGCTTGGCACTACTTTGTTGATGTACGTGCGGCTACTGCGCACACAATTCACAAACACAGAAAATATATTATTTTTTTAGCACTTGGGGGGAGCACCCCTGATGGACAGAGCACCCCCTGGACAACACTACAGCACCCCTTTAGGACTGGGACACTGCACAGGACTTTGGAGTGGACACAGCCCCTATGGAGAACTGACTGCACAACACAGTCCAGCCAGCCCCTATGGACTTTGAAGTAGTGGACACAGCCCCTATTAACAACAGCAGCACAGCACAACACAGCCAGCCCCTATGGACTTTGAAGTAGTGGACAACAGCAGCACTACACTACACTACACTACACTACACAGCCCTAACTCCCACCCTCCCTCTTCACTGTCCACAGCCGAGTGAGAAAATGGCGCCGACGCGGGTACCTTATATAGGAGCCAAAACCCGCGAGACTCGGAAGGCGGGATGATGACGTTTTGCCTCGATTTCAGATCCGAGTCAGGCGGGAAAAGTCGAGCCTGACTCGGATCGGACTCGGATCTGGGGGGCTCGGGGGGGTTCGGATTTCAGAAATCCGAACCCGCTCACCCCTAGTTTGTATTATTAAACCCACAGCTAATACCTATAGGTAAGCTTACCATATCATCTCTTTATATATATATATATATATATATACAAAAAATATATGAGAGTGGGTGCTAACAGAAATCTTGAGTTTATACAATTTTTCAACACCAGAACAATGTCCTTTTTGTAAGTGACTTATGAAGAACAAACAGTTCCTATTCGGGGAAACACAGTGATATCTCCCAGATCCTGATTTCTTTCTTTAAGGGAGTGGAACTTCATGTGGTCACTTTTCAATTGAAGGGGTAGCTTCTACACACATCTGCTGTTGCTGTTGGTGGACTGAATTTCCTGTCCAGGGACTCTTATCGGTTTATATGTGCCTTGATAGCTCCACTATCAGTGAAAGGTGGTTTTATTCTCGTGGCATAATCTGTACTATTTTAAAAGTGTTGTGTAAAATTCCAGAGAATCCCATTCATTCTTTGTGTGTAGAAGCTATCCCTGAAGAAGTCCTTATAAGGATGAAACGCGTTGGGTACTTACTGGGCACGTTTGTTGGGTCCCCACTGATGTGGAGTACAGAAATCTAAGTTGGGGGAGATTTATATATTATACCCACAAACAAAGCTGCTTTTTATCAAAATGTTATATGAAATATGATCGTATATACCTGTAATCAATTCCTAGAGTTTTTTATATGAAAAGATTTTTTATGTTTTAATACATTGTTATATATTTTATATGATCGATTGATTCATTTCTTGGGTGTCTTTTTGGTGCGAGGGTTTATCCACAGAGAACTTTGGGTTAAAATTATTGACCTACATCTGAAGTTTCCAATATTGTCTGTGAAGAATTTGCATACATTTGGAAGTTCTTCCTTCAATTGAAAAGTGACCACATGAAGTTCCACTCCCTTAAAGAAAGAAATCAGGATCTGGGAGATATCACTGTGTTTCACCGAATAGGAACTGTTTGTTCTTCATAAGTTACTTACAAAAAGGACAATGTTCTGGTGCTGAAAAATTCTATAAACTTAAGATTTCTCTTAGCGCCCTCTCTCATATATTTTTTGTGTGTTTAAACCTAACCCTCCTAACAATGGGTTCTGTGAGGGGAGCAGCTGTTAGTGTGATTACTAATTTTAGCAGAATTATAGTTTGAGAGCGCAATCTAAAAGGCAACTCTTTTTTCCGTATCTATAGATTGTAAGCTTGCGAGCAGGGCCTTCCTACCTGTATATCTGTCTGTTATTACCCAGTTTTGTTCTATTAATGCTTACAATTGTAAAGCGCAACGGCATATGCTGCGCTCAATAACAAACTGTTAATAAATAATAATAAAAAAAAAATATATATATATAAATGCTTACCATATCATCCCTTTTAAACCGGGACACTCATGGATTACACAGGTTCTGTGGCTCATTAAAGCCAGGTGAAATCCAGGCTAGAAGTCAGCCAGCCATAGAACCTGTGTAATTCATGAGTGTCCCGTATAGTATGGTAAGCCTACCTACTGTATAGGGGCCTATTTATGAAGAGCAGATCATGTGCCAGAAGACCACGGCCCCCAACATTCTTTATTGGTGCTGCGGTCTGGGCCAGGTTTCTGAGCTTGGCCCCAGTAGCCAGCGCCAAATTATTGGCAAGTAGTTGGGATAAATAGCCTCCAAAAATCATTGCTTATCATGGCTATACGTATTGACAAGTGATTATACTATTCAGGGAGAAAATGTGAAGAGTCTTCAATAAACCGCAAAGAGCACAATAGATACACAATAGATAAACAATAGATAGACAATAGATACACAATAGATAGACAATAGATAGACAATAGTTACACAATAGATACACAATAGATAGACAACAGATACACAATAGATACACAATAGATTGACAATAGATAGACAATAGATACACAATAGATACACAATAGATTGACAATAGATACACAATAGATACACAATAGATACACAATAGATTGACAATAGATTGACAATAGATACACAATAGATACACAATAGACAATAGATACACAATAGATAGACAATAGATTGACAATAGATAGACAATAGATACACAATAGATACACAATAGATTGACAATAGATAGACAACAGATTGACAATAGATACACAATAGATTAACAATAGATAGACAATAGATTGACAATAGATACACAATAGATACACAATAGATTGACAATAGATAGACAACAGATTGACAATAGATACACAATAGATACACAATAGATACACAATAGATAGACAATAGATTGACAATAGATAGACAATAGATAGACAATAGATTGACAATAGATACACAATAGATAGACAATAGATACACAATAGATAGACAATAGATACACAATAGATACAGCCCCTTTATTGGTCTTTTATAAACATGTCCTAGGTTCTATATTCGCACACTGAGCTCTGTAAGGGTTTTCCAAACACGTTAATACGATTATGGTTCTTACGCTTGGCAACTCCATAATATTTATAATAATAGGGAACCAGAGTTACCAGCTCGTCCTTCTCTCTGCTCTGCTATTTACAAAGCTATAAACCCTGTCTTACATCAATGAGGAGAATGCGGCTGTTCACAATCAGATTACTTATACAGATTCCTCCCCATGTACTATCGCAGCTGTCACTAATCACGTTTCCTCACCCTGTCTCTGCTTAGCCTGTACCTTCTACGCATGCATTTATCTCTCTCTGTATTGGGTGCAATTGTATCCGGAGTGCAGCTGTAATCAGGGCAAATACATCTGTGACTATCTGATCATATAAAAAGTAACTAAAAACCTGGCTGAAGAGCACAGAGGACAGCTAGAAACAAAATGAATGCGTTTAGCACAGAGGTTCCCAAACTCTGCCATTACAGTCCAGGTTTTAAGGATACCCATACTTGAGCCCAGATGGTCTAATCAAATTGACCGAGGTGCTAATTAAGTTGTTTCTGCTCGAGCATCGATATCCTTAAAACCTGGACTGTAATGGCAGAGTTTTGGAACTTCTGGTTTAGCATATCTCCCAACCGCAGACCCTCCAACATGACCCCTTCCATTCTGTACTAATTGTTCTGCTCCTGGATTTCCTTCTTAATTGATGAATGCAAACACCTGTCTCATCTATTAACTAGTTCAACACAGGTGTCTGCAATCATTAATTAGGTGGGAAGTCCAGGAGCAGAGCAATTTGTACCGGGTGGAAGGGGTCATGTTGGAGGGTAGACAACCATCCCAATTTCAGTGGGACAGTTCCGCTTTTTGGGCACTGTCCTGCGGGCCGCAGTGTCCCGCGGTCAGGAATTTGGGGGATACTCAGCATGCGCATGGCGTCCATTTAGTGCTGGGAGGAGGCTGGGGCAGCCCAGCAGCTGCTGGAGCGCTGAGCTCGCCCCCAGCATGACGAGAAACTGGGCGTGACAAATGGCCACGCCCCTAAAATGTCACCCCCATTTTTGCATGGGCACTTTGGCGCTCGCTTGAAGCCCAGAATTTGATTTTCTGCATTTTGGGACCTATGCTTTAGTAAGTTACAACATGGTACTCAGTTACAGTCATCTGATGATCAACCTTTGTATTTGGCTATGGCTCACTCTACTATATAGTATTACACTTATATTTAATAAATAAAGTATGATATATGCCATTGTGACTTACAGGACACAGTGCATGACATGTTTCTTAGGGTCGCACAGTAAATGATAATCGCTCAAAGCTGTAAATAGCAGAGAAACGGTCGCGATCGTTGGACTCTCAAACACATTCATTCGTACTGACCGTTGTTCTGCCGACTTCATTCAGTGTAATTAGCATTGTGGCCGTACATCATTCAGTGTATAACGGCGCTGCTAAATCATTAAAATCACTCAGCCCGTTGTACCCATTCGATCGTCCGCATCCCGACCGCTGGATTTTGTACTTATGCGTTCAGTGGGCCTCATTCAGAGATGTCTAAACTGTGAAGTCTGTGCGTGCGTCTGGGTCGCACTGCGCATGAGTCCTGATTGTTAGTGCCTAGAGACGCAGAGCAGAATCAGATGCACAGTGTTTGTGAATACAGTGGCCGTTCCTGGAAGGTTACATGGGGGTGTCTAAGCAGATGCGGGGGCGTGTCGCTGGTGTGTTTCTGTAAGCGGCTGCGTAAAAAGATGCACAATCGCTCACACAGAACGCCATACTAGAGGCCTCATTTATCACCGAGTGTTATCATTCGCAACGAGTTATAAAACTTGCTGTGTATGATAATGGTGCTCCAGCCAATCAGCTCCCAACTGTCATTTATTAAACAGATACAGTTGGGAGCTGATCGGCAGGAGCACGTTTATCACACACAGCGAGTTTTATAACTCGTTGCGAATGATAAAACACAGTGATAAATGAGGCCCTAAGACAGAGAAACTGCTTCTTCCAAAGGGCTGGTGCAAGTTTAAATGGCGCGTCCAAGTCGCTGTCAGTGAGCGTCTCCGTATTCGTAAAATTGGCTGCGGCATTATCACAAAGAAGCAGCCATGACCGCTTTTGATGAGACTCAGGACCTCATTCAGAGTCAGTCGTTGCGGCTGCACGGTCGTAAGGTAAAAGGGGCCGGATATGCAAATGATGCGCTCGCAAGTTGCGTCGTTAAGATGGGATCGTTAGCTGGACGAGCGAGGGGAGGATGCGGCCGTAAGACTAAAAAAATGCCCCCTTCTCGTTCCCATTACACGTCATCTCCGGGCATATAAGGATTAATTGAGACCATCGGGAACCATCGGAGCTGGTCGTAGAGCTTAAGGTTGACCATACCCTCTCTTAAGCACTACGATCAGGTCAGTGTAAAAACCTCCCATGTCACATGTGCCATGACACGACTTAGTTAATTATGCACTCCCATAAACCGTATGCACTCCCATAAAACGCCGTTTGCATAGTCAGGCACGCCTGCGTTCGGATCTCCACTCCCCCGTTCACAAGCTCCTTCCCCTGTTACCACCCACAAACGCCTCATCCTGTCACTCAAACTAACGACCTGGCCAAGTTGAAGGAGAGAGCAATTTCTGATCGTAATCACTAGTTTGTGCACGCGCATTGCGAATTTTACGCATGCGCAGTTTAGAGAACATCGGTGGCGTGCGACCGTGCGGCCGCAACGACCGACTCTGAATGAGGTCCTCAGTATCAGCCCCATAATAACTATAATATACATGGAAGCCGGGCGCCTTCCATTGGCCACAACTTGGAACGGTGAGGGAGCGAGTGCGGTGGAATGTAAGGCTACGTCACTGGCCTTCCGAGCGCGCGGCACGACCTTACAAAAAAATCTTTACTCAAGTGGCTGAAAGGGTTAAAACCGTACTCAAGTACCAGCAGCTTTTTTTTTGTAAACCCCGCTGTAATACAAATTAAAAAAAAAATGTCATTGTGGACACGAATTTATTATTTTGGCTGCCATTCGCGCGTCCTTCAGAGGCCGAGCACCTGCGACCTTCAGCGGCAAAGACTGGAAGCAAAAGGTGCTGAGCCCAGTTTTTATTTATTTATTTTTTTTCAATTGCGCCTGAAATAAATTCCATTTCCATCTGTACGATGACATGAAGGGGCTTTAATCGTCCATCATCTGTACTTACATGCTACATTTCTGCTGAATTACACGGTGCGAGCAAATATATATGGCTGATGACTCATAATGGCAGGAGATTGGAGGCGCTCGCCATTCCTGCCCTGAATAACCTGGCTGTCTGCCCCGGGCTGGCCTGAATGGTGAGTTGGAGCATTGCCTGACAATGGAAGTGATAATACAAATTTGCAAATGTTAAAAGTTTAAGGAAACGTGCTGTACATATTTATTACAAAAAGAGGGATGTAAGTTATTAAGAGACGTGTATATGCAGCTGAGGGCTGGGAGTCAGAAGGGTAATAAATGCAAGCAGCCTCCCTCGGTGACAATTAAGGGCGTATCTATAATGGGTGCAGGGCATACTTGCCAACTATCTGGCTGCCCCTTCCGGGAGGGAGCAGCCAGATCGGCTTGACTGGGGGGCGTGCCCAGCAAACGGTGGCAGGGCCGGCCAGACGTCAATAGTTTCCGGGTGGGGCGGGGGCGGAGCCATGCGATCGCATCAATTTTGGCCCCGCCCCTGCTACACGCTGCCGATATTACAGGCAGTGTGAAGCAGGGGGCGGGGCCAAAATGACGCGATTCTGCGTGAATCGCGTCACAGGCTCCCCCGCAGCCGGGGATTTTCTTGTAATTGCGGTGGGGGGCAGGAGGGGTCGGCAGCTGCTGGGAGACTTGCCTGCCTTCCCAGGAGGTCGGGAGCGGCACCCGATTTTCGGGAGGCACCCGACCAAATCGAGAGGGTAGGCAAGTATGGTGCACTGCACCGTACACCCTGCACCTATAGTATTACTTACCTCTCCGGAGTCCCATGTCAGCAAGGGGGTCCGGTGCTGTAAAAACTACTGGAAAATGGCCGCCGTGGCCATTTTTCCGTTGTTTGTACATGCGCAGTAAAGGGAAAATGGCAGCCACAGCCATAGACTCTGGGCGCACTCTAGTGCCCAGAGTCTATAACTCCGACGCTGGCCGCACACAGCTCAGTGCGCTGCCGGCTGCCGGCCGCCGGACAGAGAGGAGGGGGCCTGTGTCGGAGACTGCACACGTGCCCCCTCCTCTCTAGAAACGCCCCTGGTGACAATAACATTGGGGATGTCTCCTCATTCGCCATCGGCACCTGGAACTAGTTCTGCAACACGGCTGACATCACAACGCTGACGTACAGTAGTGTCACCTAGCGGTGCTTCCGTTTCACTCGGCATGGGCGCCTCCGGCCATGTGATTCAGTTGTCCAAACCTGGTGGGTCATGTGCTCTCTCCAGCCAGTCATGGCATGGCATTTGGTATTTAGGAAGGTCCAGAGCCTCCCTTCATTGCCATGCAATGTGTTTCTCAGCGACAGCTGAGAGAGAGTTCCTGAGCTTGTTACCTGCCTCCTTGGAAACGCTACCTAGCCCGTTACCCTGCCTGCTCCAACTGCTGGACTTTCCCTGTACCCTCAACTTACCCTCCTCCTGCCTGAGTACCTGAGTCTGCTGTCACCTTGCACCTTGCCTCCACTTACACTCTTCTGGACTCACTTCAGCCTGACCACACCTGCATACTGGACTGTTCCTGCCTGTCACTATCTGGACATTCTCCCATTTGCAGTGCTATACCTGGACTATTTCTATTGCCATATCCATGTCCAGGGTTGGACTGGCCCATAGGGGTACAGGGGAAACCCCCGGTGGGCCTCACTACTCTAGGGATCAGGTTCCAGACTGTGCACTTGAAATTTACATTATACATATGTTACATTATACTGCACAGGACTATTTTCAACAATGCATTGCTGTTATTAATCTGGTACATTATCATACATTCACTAGTAGTATTTTTACTAAATGTATTTTTAAAGGGACCCAGATCATGCACTCTCTAATGGTTAGCCAAACCTTTGTTGAGACTGGCCACACCCTCTCTGGAGGCTGGCCTCACCACTAAGTATGGGCCCCTATGACTGCATTCCCCCGGTGGGCCCTTCATGCCCCAGTCCGACACTGTCCATTTCTACTAAGTCACTCATTAAAAGTTCCACATTTTCATTTAAATCTGCTTCTGTGTCTGCTCCTGTCACCCCCCCCCCCCCCCCCGGGTCCACAACAAAACCAGAACCTCACAGCAGGAAATCAGAAGACAGGAAGAGGAGGCAGAAGGAAGACAGGAGACTCCGGGTTAAGCCAGAAGACTCCAGGCCTGCCCTGGCAGCATAGTGTTCTTGCAGAAGAGTTCTTACTGTCCCCTTGCTGTTCAGGTGAAGTCCGGTGAGAGACAAGTAGCTGGTGGGGGTCAAACCAGTTCTGAGAGGCAAGAGAGAGTATTATGCGCTGCCAAGCGGGTAAGGTCCCAGTGAATCACCCTTTCGTCCTATTGCCACCCTAGACCACCAGGCTGTTGGGCACTAGGCCCATGAGCCATACCCAGGATTTAGGCCCATGGGGACCAGATAGGCAGGCATTATTCCTGTGAAGGGGAGCATCAGCTAAGGCACTAAATTGGTCAGGGCTGGCCCCCCAAATGCAGTGTATATTCCTTATACTAAACCATACATACCTACCCTCCCGGTTTTCGAGGGAGGCTCCCGATTTTTCGGGCAACCCCCTGCACCCCCGGAAGGGTAGGCATTTCTCCCGCATTAGGAGGATTTCTGTGGCGATCGCGGGTGTCTGTGGAGGGGGCAGGGCTTAATGATGTGATTCTCCCCCTACTTAAATTTAAGCCAATTGCGGGCATTTTACCATGAGGGGGCGGGGCTTAATTATGTGAATCATCAGGCATCGCCCCCATCGCCACCCACCTGCCTCTCCTCCCAGGACTTCTCTCTGGGAAGAGACAGCAAAGGTAGGTATGTACTAAACCTGATAGAACAAGGCTATACTCCACATAATACATGTTTATGAAAACCTCTGTGTACATTTGTAATCATTGTAACAATAGACATTGTGTTAAGGTTATATACATGACCCATAACAACCATATAGTAAAAATACTGTATGTCTTCCCAAGGAATTCATATTGCATATTCATGATTAATTTTTTATACATACTGTATGTGCAGAAAACCCTGCATGTAATGTGACTTAATGCCATTTTTCTGTTGTGTTCCAGAAGAGAGTTATGTTTCTAGAACCCATTGTTAGACATGGACAAAGGACAATAAAATGGTTGTAAAACAATTAGCAGAATACAAATTGCCGTGACATAAAGAAGGTGGGTTAGGGGGAGAACTAGGTTTAAAAATCTGCATTTTTGCGAATCGAATAACCTATGACAATTCCCCCTTTGTGTTCTTAAAGAATTCGTGGTTTATAATAACTCTATGGGCGGAATGCATGACACATGACAGTCGATGCATCCCGCCGGCCAGCGCTGATTACGCCGTTATGCATACAGAAGAAATGGAAAAGGACAGCTCTCTCGGTAAGAGCGGTCCTTTGTCTATGACCCAGAAGTCCCTCCGGCGTCCTTCTGCGCATTTATAATGAGATATGTGGTCAAATCCGCATTTTCAGGGTTTGATCGCATTTCTCAGGTTGCTGCATTCCGCCCTAAAGGTGACAGAACTGTACATGATGCGCTTATTATACAGATTTGCGGGTATGAGAATGCACAACGGTCATTTATTTTTCATTCAAGTTATTCTTTCTGCAGATTTCTCATGGTAGTAGTAATGTAATGGTACCGTTTTATGTTTTCATTTTTATTTTACACCAGCTGCTGTACAAGGAAGCCACAAACAAACAAACAAACAAAAATAAAAGATTATTTTTTACTTAGTTCTGTGAACTCCCAAAAACAATTCAAATGAGAGTTTCTGAGACATTCATAGTGCGTGAGGTGTGAGGTTTTATCTATGCCCATTTATAGGAAATTTCTCCATTCATTCATCCTTCAACACATTTAACAGTAGGGAACCGTTATGATTTACCGCCGGACCCATGCCCGGCGGTTGGAATCCCAACAGCGGCATCCCGGCAGAGGAGGAAATCCTGATCATCCTAAGGTAAGTATTATCTAACCTAATTCTACCCCCTAACCCTCCCTTAGGGGAGCCTAACCCTAACCTTCCCCCCAGTGCCTAACCCTAAACCCCCTCTAAGTGCCTAAACCTAACCCCCCTTCCCCGCCGCCTAAACCTGTCCCCTGGGGGGTACCTAACACTAACCCCCCCTTCCCCTAGCCTAACCATAACCTCCCTTCCCCGCCGCCTAAACCTGTCCCCTGGGGGGTACCTAACCCTCCCCTCCCCGCCACCTAACCCTAAGTCCCCCCTTGGGGTGCCTAACACTAACCCCCCTTCCCCTAGCCTAAACTTAACCTCCCTTCCCCGCCGCCTAAACCTGTCCCCTGGGGGGTACCTAACCCTAACCCTCCCCTCCCCGCCACCTAACCCTAAGTCCCCCCTTGGGGTGCCTAACACTAACCCCCCCTTCCCCTAGCCTAAACTTAACCTCCTGGAGGGTGCCTTACCCTAAGTCCCCCCTGGGAACCCTAAACCTAACCCTTCCCCCCTTGGCTATCCACGCTCAGCGCCTGGCGTCCCTTCGATCGGGGCGCCGGTCTCCCGGCGTTGGTAAAATGACAGGCGTCTAGATTTAGACGCCTGTCATTTAACCCTCGCCGGGATTAAGCAGTCGGGAAGCCGGCTGTCGGGATTAGGTCTGCCGGTTTCCCGACTGCATACCAACAGTAGGGCGTAAATTTACTGAAGGTCGATTTCAATTCATTTTAATCGATTTCAAATTGGTCTAAATCTATGTTGTGGTTCTGGGACCTATTCAGCATAACTAAACTTTCCCTGGAGGTAATTAGGTTTAGAGCTGGCATGGAGTTCTACCTAATTACCGGAGGAATTCATCGTTCCTCCTCCCCATAACTATCTATTCCGGTAGCTGTCATTTTTGCGATGACAGCTTTTCGGGAAATAGACAGTTATCCCTCTCTACACTAACTTACCGCAGCTGTAATCAGTGCTGCGCATGCGCTGTTACATTCACAAAAGTGACACATGCGCAGCACTGATTACAGCTGCGGTAATTCTGTGTCCGTCAGTCCTTAGTGCAGCCATAAGATTAAAGTATTTGCCAACATGACAGATATTTGTAACACATACAGTACTGCTCGCCATCATAATTGTTAATAATCTTGATACTAATATGATTATTGTTACATAGGCCCGTTAAAGTCTTTAAGTAATGTCGTAATCACGGTTCTTCTTAAACAACTTCATGTTTCACTTCTTAGGACAAGACTGGACCACTTCCCCGCAGCTCAGTGATGTCTGCCCGCAGTAACAGACTTTAGGCTTGGTATGTTACATTCTGGCGATGTCCGGTACACGCCACTGGCATTGCTGCGAGAAGTGTACACTTACTCATCACTTGGCTGAGTCCTCTGAATAGATTCCAGCAGTACCTTGGATAGTTGCTCCTGCAGGAAATGAAAACATAGCACATTTATTTCTCCCCATTCTGTGCTTTTTCTGCTGTCTGAATATACACCGTAGTTTATCTCATTATGGGCTCTATTTATTAACATTATTTTGACTAAAATAAAGTGATAAAGGCTGTTTTGTGTTTTCACACCCTTTTCACCTTATGTTAGTATCACCTATAGTTATTACAGGGCAATTGGAGTAAAATTCGTAAAATTCTACTCCAACCCCTAAGTATCACTTATTTTTAGTAATCAGATCGCATTTCCCATAACTGTAATGGGAATTGTGATCCGACCAGAGTTACTAAAAATAAAATGTGAAAAATTTCGGGGAAAGCCCTGTGATAATAACGCCACCTGGGAGGTGGCGTTATCCAGGGTCTCCCCCGGTTACCGGACTCCTGCCCTGCTCTAACGGGGAGAGCAGAGCCGGGAGTTGGTGCCTGTAATCAGCTGTGTGGTCTAAACAGACCGCAAGTTGATTTACTGCAAAAAAAAGAAAAAAAAATAGTAAAAAAAAAATTGACTTACCTGACTCCAGGGACCGGTGATCAGGGCTCTGGGTGATGTCCTCCCTCTGGTCAGCTGGTCTCCCATAGAGCACTGCTGCCCGGTCATCAGGTGGTCGGGCCCCAGTGCAGTATGTGAGATCACCTGACTGGAGGAATGGAGAACATCTCCGGAGGCCCGGAACATGCAGGTAAGTGTAATTAAGGGAGAGGGGGGTCGCGGGGGGTCCGAGTTTGCGGGGGCGGGGCTTAGTGCCAGGGGCGGAGCTTAGCGCCGGGGGGTAGCAGCGGCGACCAGTCGGCGCATGCGCGGACACTTAATAATGGTATTTTTTGCGAAAATACCGTGATAAGGCTCCGAAGGGGATTTGCAGGGACAGAGCTTTATCGCAAGCTCTGTCCCTGTAAGGGATTTGTAGTAAATCCCTGTGATATTGCCTGAATTCGCAATGCAAATTCACTCAGTAATATCACACTACAATCTGCATTCAATATGGGCTCTATTTATTAACATTTCTTTCTTTCGCAATGCAATGCGAATTCACTCAGTAATATCACACTACAATCTGCATTCAACATGGGCTCTATTTATTAACATTTCTTTTTACTAAAATAAAGTGATAAAGGCTGGTTTGTGTTGTCACACCCTTTTCACATTATGTTAGTATCACCTAAAGTTACTAAAGGGCAATTGAAGTAGAATTTGTCAAATTCTACTCCAACCCCTAAGTATCACTTATTTTTAGTAAGCAGATTATATTTCCCATAACTGTAATGGGAAATGTGATCTGACCATAGTAACTAAAATTAAATTGTGAAAAAATACCAGGGAAAGCCCCGTGATAATAACGCCTCCTGGAGGTGGCGTTATCCAGGATCCCCCCTATAGGAGAATCACCAAGGAATTGAATTCTGATACAGTGATACAGAAACTACGTCAGGCAGTTGGATCTCTACTGACTCTGCTGTGGAACAGCGTGATTGGTGGGTTTTTGGTCAAGTGAGCGAGTGATGCGGGATAGTAGATCACATGAGTGTGAGAACACATGATGTTTTAGACTCCCTCTCACGTGACCCAAATAGACGCGACTATGGGAGATGCTGTCCTGAGCTGCGAGGCCTCCGTAGAGGAGAACACGTGGCCATATGATGTTCCGAGTTTCTAGACCTGTACCCACGTGATCGGCCAACTAATTATCAACACCAGTACTAAAAAGGTATCCGATTTATGTAATGTAATGTATTTTTCACGTCATTAATGTGTACAGGTGCATGACATCAGTCTTAATGAGACTGGGTATTTATATGGGATAAATGGGGATCAGACCCTACACTGCCTTTGAAGAAGCTGTCTGTGACAGGGAAACGCGTCAGCCTCCCACCATAGGACCTTTCCCCTATCCATTGTTATTGGAGTGCTCAATATTCAAGTGACTATACAAGGGAGAGATTTGCATGGGATTTAAACCGGAGGACTACAAGTACAAGCCACATTTTGGGACATCTGCTAAAGGGACTTGACCACAGCTAAGGGATTGTACAGGCTGCAATCATGCTGAATTTCGGGACCTGTTCTCCTTCCACATCCAGTGGCATCCATTACTGTATACTACCCTACCTGATATATCAAGCACTTTTCTGTTGGGGAATACGTTCGCTCCATGGTGGACTTTATCAAAACTACCGTATATATATATATATATATATATATATATATATTCGATGCACATCATAAGATGTTATTTGAGCATATGCTGATTATTCTATTTATCATATGATATATGATTACTATGCATGCACCACTTTTTTAGCGGATAGTCAGTTGTATTATTTTAATAAATCAGTATTTTATTGTCAGAAGGTCACTCACGCAGTCTTTTCCTTTATATATCACCTGCTCTATGCTTAACAGTATACAGTCAGGTGCATAAATATTGGGACATTGACAGAGTTTTCATATTTTGGCCTCTATTCACCACCACAATTGCTTTGAAATGAAACAAACAAGATGTGCTTTAACTGCAGACTTTCAGATTTAATTTCAGGGTAATTACATCCAAATCAATTGAATGGTGTAGGAATTACAACGGTTTCTATATGTGCCTCCCACTTTTTAAGGGGCCAAAAGTAATGGGACAAACTAAACAATCCTAAATCTAACTTTCACTTTTTAATACTTTGTTGCAAATCCTTTGCAGGCAATTACAGCCTGAAGTCTGGAACGCATAGACATCACCAGATGCTGGGTTTCATCCCTGGTGATGCTCTGCCAGGCCTCTACTGCAAATGTCTTCAGTTCCTGCTTGATCTTGGGGCATTTTCCCTTCAGTTTTGTCTTCATCAAGTGAAATGCATGCTCAATCGGATTCAGGTCAGGGGATTGACTTGGCCATTGCATAATATTCAACTTTTTAGCCTTAAAAAACTCTTTGGTTGCTTTTGCAGTATGCTTCGGGTCATTGTCCATCTGCACTGTGAAGCGCCGTCCAATGAGTTCAGAAACATTTGACTGAATATGAGCATATAATATTGCCCGAAACACTTCAGAATTCATTCTGCTGCTTTTGTCAGCAGTCACATCATCAATAAATACAAGGGAACCAGTTCCATTGGCAACCATACATGCCCACACCATGACACTACTACCACCATGCTTCATTGATGAGGTGGTATGTTTTGGATCATGAGCAGTTCCTTTCCTTCTCCATACTCTTCTCTTCCCATCACTCTGGTACAAGTTGATCTTTGTTCCAGAACTGTAATGGCTTTTTTAGATGTTGTTTGGCAAACTCTAATCTGGTCTTCCTGTTTTTGAGTCTAACCAATGGTTTACATCTTGTGGTGAACCCTCTATATTCACTCTTGTGAAGTCTTCTCTTGATTGTTGACTTTGACACATATACACCTATTTCCTGGAGAGTGTTCTTGATTTAGCCAACTGTTGTGAAGGGGTTTTTCTTCACCAGGGAAATAATTCTTCTGTCATCCACCACAGTTGTTTTCCGTGGTCTTCCGGGTCTTTTGGTGTTGCTGAGCTCTCTGGTGCATTCTTTCTTTTTAAGAATGTTCCAAACAGTTGATTTGGCCACACCTAATGTTTTTGCTATCTCTCTGATGGGTTTGTTTTGATTTTTCAGCCTAATGATGGCTTGCTTCACTGATAGTGACAGCTCTTTGGATCTCATATTGAGAGTCGACAGCAACTGATTCCAAATGCAAATGTCACACCTAGAATCAACTCCAGACCTTTTACCTGCTTAATTGATAATGAAATAATGAGGGAATAGCCCACACCTGTCCATGAAATAGCTTTTGAGTTGATAGTCCCATTACTTTTAGCCCCTTAAAAAGTGGGAGGCACATATAGAAACCATTGCAATTCCTACACCGTTCACCTAATTTGGATGTAATTACTCTCAAATTAATTCTGAAAGTCTGCAGTTAAAGCACATCTTGTTTGTTTTATTTCAAAGCCATTGTGGTGGTGAATAGTGGCCAAAATATGAAAATTCTGTCAATGTCCCAATATTTATGCACCTGACTGTATATTTATAGAAGTTTTCACTAGTACTATTTGGGGGTGACTACCCCTTAATAGCGGCAGCAATTCCTGTTTTTGCATATTTGTGTCTATACACGTTGTATATTTAAGGTGTACTTGTTCTATTTTAGATATATCCACACTCATCTGAGTTACACTCACTAGTGCCTTTATTGCACATTTGTGTACCTTCTTTGTCATTTAATTATCACTAATTTCCAGTGAAAGCGAAAAGAGTTTCACAAACTTGCTGGGATTTCTCAAGTAGTTCAGGTACATAAGCAAATTGATTCACCTGATAAAGGGACCCCCCCTCCCCACCTGATAAAGGGACCCCCCCCTCCCCACCTGATAAAGGGACCCCCCTCCCCACCTGATAAAGGGACCCACCTGCCCACCTGATAAAGGAACCCCCCCTCCATACCTGATAAAGGGACCCCCCTTCCCCACCTGATAAAGGGACCCCCCCTCCCCACCTGATAAAGGGACCCCCCTCCCCACCTGATAAAAGGACTCCCCCTCCCCACAACCAAATATAAATAAAAATAAAATACATCTTAAAACTTATTTTGGTTTATAATAGGGGTGTGCACCGGCCACTTTTCGTGTTTTGGTTTCGGATCTGGATCTTTCTTTGTGTTTTGGATCTGGATTGGTTTTGCCAAAACCACCCTTCCGTGTTTTGGGTTCTGGGTTTTGTGTTTTGGATCTGGATTTTTTCTTAAAAAAATAAAAAAAAACAGCTAAAATCACATAAAATGGGCCTTTTTTTGTTCCTACGCTATTAGTAACCCCAATAACATTAATTTCCACTCATTTCCACTCTATTCTGAACACCTCACACCTCACAATATTGTTTTTAGGCCAAAAGGTTGCACCGAGGTAGCTGGATGACTATGCTAAGCGACACAAGTGGGCATCACAAACACGTGGCCCATCTAGGAGTGGCACTGCAGTGGCAGACAGGAAGCCAATCAGCGTTATGGTGCCCATTTGCATGTAGCACGGACCTTGGAGATCCGTGCTACAGGCATCTGTGTGATTGGCACAGAGCAATGACGGGTCCATGAGACCCGTCTGTGCTGCTGTGGTAAAAAATAAAAAAAACCTGTGTAAAAAAAGAAAAAAATGGCGTGCCCCCCCCAAAAAAAGAGCAACCAGCCCCAGGCATTAGTGACCCAGTGCTGGGTGTGCTTAAATATAGGGGACAAACGACGTAGGGGTCCCCTGTACTTAAGCACAACCAGCACCGGGATAGTCAGAACCAGCGCTGGTTGCCAAAATACGGGGGACAAACGACATAGGGGTCCCCCGTATTCTGCCCAACCAGCTCTGGGCTCTGATCCGGTCCTGGTTCTGGAAATACAGGGGATACAGAGCTGATGCTGCGGCTGGGGGGCCTGGTGAAAGGGCTCCCCTGGCTGTGGCATCAGCCCCCCGCTAGAAAAAGTCCAGTGCTGGTTCTGGAACATACAGGGGAACTCTACTCATTTTTTCCCCCGTATTTCCAGAACCAGGACCGGATCAGAGCCCAGAGCTGGTTGCGCAGAATACAGGGGAACCCTATGTCGTTTGTCCCCGTATTTTGGCAACCAGCGCTGGTTCTGACTAGCCCGGTGCTGGTTGTGCTTAAGTACAGGGGACCCCTACGTCATTTGTCCCCTGTATTTAAGCACACCCAGCACTGGGTCACTAATGCTCGGGACTGGTTGCTCTTTTTTTGGGGGGGGGGACACGCCATTTTTTTATTTTTTTTTACACAGGTTTTTTTTTTTTCTTTTTACCACAGCAGCACAGACGGGTCTCATGGACCCGTCATTGCTCTGTGTCAATCACACAGATGCATGTAGTACGGATCTCCTGGTCCATGCGTGCATCTGTGTCATTGAAATACACAGCAGCACAGACGGGCTCACTGGCCTGTCCGTGCACTGTGTCACTGTCAATCACACAGATGCATGTAGCACGGATTTCCCGGGTCCGTGCTACATGCAAATGACCACCATAATGCTGATTGGCTGAGAGCCGTGACAGACGGCTCTGTCAGCCAATCAGCACTTTGCCCATTAAAGGCAAAGGCATTTTTATTAAATGGCTGCTCGAGGCAAAACCTCGAGATCCGACAGCAGATCTCGAGGTTTTTCCTCGGGAGAGCGATCCGGGGCAGACAGGGAGATCAGAGCTTGGGCTCGGATCGCCCCAGATCCCCGAAGTTCAGGTGGGTTCGGTTCTCAGGGAACTGAACCCGCTCATCCCTAGTTTATAATTCTATGTGTGCGTGGGACTTTGCCCATTTCAGTTTGCGGAGTTTATAAGACAGACAGCGGCATATGAAATATATCATCCTAAAATAGGAAACTTATGTAGTGTCTTACTCGTGTTACTCACAGCTTCATTGCCAATTACAAGCTGGATGTGTGGGCTGGGTTCCGGTGTTTTTACTGCTGTGGCTTAAGGTGATGTCATTTCGTAATACAACATCCCTCATCGTACTTCAACAGCTGGACGGGCTGCTGGAAGTGGCACAAACCACATGATCATTCTCAGGGTAATCACTGAAATAGCCCACGCCTGATCTTCGCTATGTGCACATTTAATAGCCATCAGACACTTGGAATACAGTATTATGTTGCAGTATATCTGTTGAAAGGACGAAAATACTGCAAGCCGACTTCACGTCAGGTCTAATCCGACTGAAAGATGAGAAGGATTTATTTTATTTCGTTTCTAATACAGAAGTTCAGACATTATTAAGATATTTAGGTTGTGAAATGTAGAGTATATATAACCATAACCGTGCACATAGGACACATCTTACAGTACGTTTCATATTTCAGTTTTAAGGAGCCTTCAGACGACTTTAGTTCCCTCGCTGGTACATGCACTCCTGCAATCTATGGATTTGCTTTATCTTTGTAGCTTCCCCTCTCTGGACCTTAAACAGTTACTTTGCGTAATCCAGTCACAGTGGGGTTTTTCTGCCTTGCTGTCTGTATTGCATGATTGGTACATTCTGCTTTTTTTTTTTTTTTTTTTAATCCTGTCTCCTTTTATAATCACATTGCAGCAAAGCACAGCATAAGGGCATGAAAGATGTAGCAATATATTTGCAAAAGTTGCAGTAGGGTACGTATATTGTACTGGCCTTCCAGCTGCTGTGGAACTACACATCCCAGCATGTCCAGCCTTAGGGTATGCTGGAACTTTGGCAGGGCAAGCTTGAGTGTGTAGTTCCACAGCAGCTGGAAGGCCACATGTTGAACACTACTGCTGTACATCATCAAACTGAAGTCAGCTTGAATGGAAAACCCCTTAAATCAAATGATATATTCCAAATACACAGTATTTAAGCTTTCATGATGTAGGTTTGCGGCTGCAATGAATGAGGGTGTCACACTCCTCGAGTTGACCCAGGAGAATTCCTGTCCAACACAAAGGAACGTCAAAAGTATAAACAGGGGCAAACCAGTACGGTGCATTTAGTAACCAATTAATGGGAAATTATAAGACTGATGAAGAACAGTATTTTAGATCTCATGCTGATATTTGTAACACTATAACGACTTTTCTAATGGAGCAATATGTGAATATATACAAAATTGTCACCATGAAAAAAGTTATACAAGATGGTAAGGGTTGAAAAGTATAAATTAGAAAACATAATAATATGTGCTAATGCAATACACCAAATACAATTATTTTTGTATGATGTTGTGGAATATGGATTATTATCACAGGCAATAATATAACCTTCTGATGGTGCATCTGGGAGGGGTGGCTCTTGTCCAAATTCATCTTTACAACAAGACTCTCATTACTTGCCCCTTTCACACCAGAAAGGCAAGGATTCCTCCCCCAGAGACAGACAATAGTCAGACCTTAATTTGTACCAATATAAAGTACAATAAAGTATTTATTACTACGGATTTCACCATAAATGCTAAAAAGGGGCACATTGCTTAAATAATTACTCAGAAGAAGGTTTTGGGGATTTGGCAAACAATACAAATAAAATGCAAAACAAATAAATGTTCCTATTCACTTATGTAAATGTTTATCTTACAGGTTTGCTAACTCATTCCATATCTATCAGCAACTTAGGGCCTGATTCAGCTTGGATAGCAGTTGCTAAAATGCGCGCAATCGCTCGATTGTTTCGCAGTGCGCATGCGTGAACCAGCTGATGCAATCGGAACTGCGATTGCAGTGGCGATGCAGACCCATCGCAGAGTGATTGACAGGAAGTGCCATTTGTGGGTGGTCAGCCGAACACAGGCGCGTCAGTGCAATCGCACGCCATTTCAGGAACATGAACGTGCATAGATTATCCACTGTGAAGCCATACGCAGTGTGAGATCTCATGGCGTGCATGGCTATTAGCAATTTCTGAGCAAGGTCAGAGCTTGTGCAAGTGTGCGTATGGGTCCGATGGTACTCGATAGTACCGATGGTTTAGCTATTCTGCTAAGAATTACGGATGTGCGTATGGTAAAGTGTGCGTCCTTATGTGGTGCTAAGTTTGCATTGCGAATGCAGTGGTTTGGCTTGCTATGACAGTTGTACTGCATGCACCCGCAGTATCCTAACCTTCTTTCTAACTACCGACCCATCTCTCTCCTCCCTTTTGCCTCCAAACTCCTTGAGCGGATTGTCTACAACCGCCTCACCACCTTTCTTTCCTCCCACTCCCTCCTTGACCCTTTTCAGTCTGGCTTCCGTTCTCTCCACTCCACTGAAACTGCCCTCACAAAAGTCAGCAATGACCTCCTTGCTGCCAAATCCCAAGGCCACTACTCTCTTCTCATTCTCCTTGATCTCTCTGCTGCTTTTGACACTGTGGACCACCCTCTCCTGCTGAATATCCTTCACTCCCTTGGTCTACATGAAACTGCCCTCTCCTGGCTGTCATCCTACCTCTCTGACCGATCTTTCTCAGTTTCCTCTCACGACTCCTCTTCCCCCCCACAGCCTCTTACAGTAGGTGTTCCCCAAGGTTCTGTTCTTGGTCTTCTCCTATTCTCCCTCTATACTTCCTCTCTAGGTGAACTCATCAGCTCTTTTGACCTCCATTATCATCTCTATGCTGATGATACTCAAATCTTCCTTTCCTCCCCTGATCTCTCCCCCTCTCTTCTGACTCGTATCTCCAACTGTCTCTCTGCTGTCTCTTCCTGGATGTCCCAGCGGTTTCTTAAACTTAATATGTCTAAGACAGAGCTGATCATCTTCCCACCCTCCCACATCTCCTCACTTCCCACTATTTCTTTATCAATTGATGGAATAACTATCTCATCTAGTCCCAAGGTGTCCAGTCTTGGAGTTACCCTGGACTCATCCCTCTCCTTCAAACCACATATCCAGAACCTTTCACAGTCCTGTCGTTTCCATCTCAAAAATATTTCTAAGATCAGACCCTATCTCACACAGCATGCTACTAAAACCCTCATACACTCACTGGTCATCTCCAGATTGGACTATTGTAACCTCCTCCTATCTGGCCTCCCCAAATCCCATCTCTCTCCTCTCCAGTCTATCCTTAATGCTGCTGCATGGCTTATCTTCCTCTCCAAGCGCTCTACATCTGCCTCCCCTCTCCTACAAGCTCTCCACTGGCTCCCCTTCCCTTTTAGAACCCAATTTAAGGTTCTCACGCTCACTCACAAAGCCCTCACCCATTCCTCTCCCATATACATCTCTGATCTCATCTCCCTTCACGCTCCTCTCCGTCCTCTTCGCTCAACTAATGCACGCCGCCTTTCATGCCAGCTGATTACTTCCTCCCACTCATGCCTCCAAGATTTTGCCCGCACTGCTCCCCACCTCTGGAACTCTCTCCCACTCCCCATCAGACTCTCCACCTGTTTGCAATCCTTCAAACGGGCTCTCAAGACCCACTACTTCATCAAAGCCTTCCAGCTATCATTCTAACTCCTTGCTACATGCTCCTTCGTCCCCATCTGTGTCAACCCAGTTTGTCTTCCCCCACCTTTTTTGAATGTAAGCTCTCACGAGCAGGGCCATCTACCCTCTTGTGCTTCTCCTTACTATAGTGTAATTTACTTCGTACTCACCACTAGGGCACCTAACACTTGGTTGCTTATGCTCTGTTGCTTATCTGGGTGATATGGTCGCTAATGTAGCAATATATATTATCCATGTCCTGTATTGTATTGTTCTGTAAGTCACTTGTATACAATTTGTTTTTGTACTTTGTAAGGCGCTGCGGAACACTTGTGGCGCCATATAAATAAATGATAATAATAATAATAATAATAATAATAATAATAATAATATTGCGATCCGTAGTGAATCATCCCCTGACTCTTACACTGTGCATTCAGCACTGGTAATCTACCTTACTTAACTGACTATGGGGAGATGTATCAAACCTTTGCGAGAGATAAAGCGGAGTCATTGCCCATAGCTGCTAGCTATCATTTGCAGTATCTAGCACAGTCTATAAAATAACAGAAGCAACAGGTAACTTCTCTACTTCGGCCGGGATGTACTAAAGGAAAAATGCAGTGAAAACCCTGGCCGACCGATTTTCGATGTGGAGGGTAACGCCAGGTTTTTCTGGTGTTAGCCTATAGAAGCCTATGGGCTTCTTACCGCATCCCGCTCCCCGCTGCTTCGTTGCCGCCTCACCGCCCCGCAGTCGCCCAGCGCCCCTCGCTGCCGACCACACTCACCTCAGCCTCCTGCGGGCGCCTCCTTCTCCTCCTATTCTTCCGGGTGCAGGGAGGAGAAGGAGGAGGAGCCCAAGACTTCCTGCAGAGGTCACCAGCAGGAAGCTCCCGGAGCTAGGAGGGGGAGGAGACTCGCGGAGACCCCTCACCCGGCGACGGCAGCTTTGCAAAGGGCAACTTATCGCAAGAGCTGTCCTTTGCGATACTAATCTAATATATTAGTACATATGTGATTAGTAACTTTGCGGTGACTGGTGGGTGTTAGTTTATCCCGGCCTGTATCTCTTAAGAAGGTTTGATAAATCTCCCCTAAAGCTGATGGCCGTGTCATGCAGTATAAACACTTCTCTGCTCCCCAGGTTTGTCTCTCTTGCTCCTCTCTTTCTCAGCTCCTTCCTTCATCAGCAACTCCAACAACAGCATCCATGCCCTCTCTGCCGTGCCAGATAAAGGGCCTGATTCAGAGCCGGACGCTATTTGCGTTCGCTCGTCCAGAAAATAGGGGTGGCTATTCAAATGAACCGTTCGCTCTTTGCGGTCTGTTCACGCCTCTAGGTCTGAACAAGCAAACCAAACATGCAATCGTTTTTTTAAAAAATACGCCCCCTTGGCTGCTCGCATCCTACGTCATGTCCGCTATTTATTAGATTAATCGAGTACATCGACCAGCGTATGAGCTGCTCGCTATTCTTGGGGTTGGTTTTTGCTACCACAATCTTGCGAGCAGTTCTGGCTATAAAATAACCCAATGACGTGGACAATGACGCTGCTGTATTAATTATGCACACCCTTAAAACGCCCGTTTTGACCTTTAAGCACGCCTGCGTTCGGATCTCCACTCCCCGTTTTCAAGCATCTTCCCCTGTTACCACCCACATACGCCTCATTCTGTCACTCAAAATAGCAGGCATTCGGTATTTAGCGAACAAACGATTTTCGGCCGCATTGACTGGTTCGCGCATGCGTATTACGATCCGTACGCATGCGCATTTTTGCAAACATCGCTCGGAGCGAACGAGCGGCCCTTACGAGCGGCTCTGAATCAGGCCCAAAGGTCCACGTGGGCCTGGAGCTAAAATGTGTAAAGGGCCTATTGTGTGTTGCCACAGGGGGTGTGTCCAGCACCACAGGGATGTTATTTAGTGATGTGGGAGGTGTGACCAGTGTTGTGGGGGTGTGGTCTGCACCGAGGTATATTAATAGTGTAATGTGAGAGTCTATGAACAAAGGGAAACACCCCTTGTTAACGTGACAATAATATAACAAAAGGTAAAATGGCACTTAATAATAATGATGTAAATGTGATACCCCTTTACTAAGGAGCATGACAGTCTGCGATGCATTGCGCAGAGTGCAAACATCAACCGATTGCGTGTGTATTAGCATCTGCCTTCCTTGCTGAATCAGGCACCCTGTCAGTTATATTCAGTTCTTAGATCTTATAAACAAGTCTCCTATACCATCTTGCACACCAGTCTGGTTTTTACCACTGAGACTTGTTCTTACAACCACCATCGGTTCCAGCCGATACCTCCAACCATCAGTCTCATCCAATGCTTCCAACAATAAAGTTCTTCAATTCATTAACATCGGTCCCAACCGATCAAGTTTATCAACATCGGGCTCATCAATTAAGTTCCTCCATTCATCAACATCGGTCTCAACCCGATCCAGCCCTCAATCAGCACCATCTGTCCCAATCTGATTCTGCTCAATCATTTAGTATTATCATCTCCAGTTCTCATTCTAACCTGCTGTATAATAAAGACATTTCCACCCTTGTTATCACATTCAGGACCTCATTCAGAGTCGGTCGAAGCTGCCGCACGGTCGTACGTCACCGATGTTTGCTATACTGTGCATGTGTAAAGTTCGCAATGCGCGTGCGCAAACTAGCCGCTACGATCAGAAATTTCTCTCTCCTTGAACACAGCCAGGTCGGTAGTTTGAGTGACAGGATGGGGGAGTGGAGATTCTAACGCAGGCGTGCCTAATTATGCGAACGGCGTTATGGGAGTGCATACTGTTTATGGGAGTGCATACATTTTATGGGAGTGCATAATTAACAAAGTAGCGTCATGGCACACGTGACATGGGAGGTTTTTACAATGACATGATCGTAGAGCTTAAGAGAGGGTATGGTCAACCTTAAGCTCTACGACCAGTTCCGATGGTTCCCGATGGTCGCGATTAATCCTTATATGCCCGGAGATGACGTGCAATGCGTACGAGAAGGGGGCGTATTTTATTGAATTCCGACCTCTTCCTCCCCTTGGTCGGCCAACTACCGATCCGAACTTAGGGACGCAACTTGCGAGGGAATCATTCGCATATCCGGCCCCTTTTCCCGTACGACCGTGCGGCCACTTCAACCGACTGTAAATGAGGTCCTCAGACCCATTATCCTCGCAGCTCCTCGCAGCTCCTCACAGCAATACATGGCTCCAGCCACCCGGGTTTAGTCACACCTCCCGTCTCCTCTTCATCCTCTTCCCTCCCTCCAGCCCAAACCAACGCTCAGGGGTGACACCCTGTTTATGCCTCTCTCTCCCAGAATACAGTTCAAACTGAGACTGCTGAGAAGTCTTGCAATCATTACTCCTAGATACCCCATTATCCGGTGTTTTTTTTTCTCCGGGGCGGCACTGGTTAGGGTAACCCATTTTCTGCCAGTCCCCAGTAGGCAGACTGCACCTATGAATATTGGAACAGTCAACTGACATGTTGCCAACAAGCTCACTGAAAGTTCTATTCTTTGAAAGTTATTGTAACAAAGGGTTCAATAATGGAACCATGAAATAGGGAAAACATAGGGGTCTGAAAGAAGACATGCCTTTTATGATGTTACACTGAAGCTCAAGGTGCAGAGCGCACAACGCGTTTCATGGCCATCTGCCAGAGTTCTTGGTTAATGTATAACAAGTCCCCTTTACTACCATTTGATGATATATGTTGTTTGTTGAAGTGGTGACCTTTGAGATGTCACAATGAATGCACATATAATGTAACCTATACTCCTCATCGCCATTATTTCCTTATTGACGTCCATTGTAGAGTATTTCCACTAATAACAAGATAAAGATAACATACTATATTGCTCAGTAGCTGGAAAGATAAAACATTGACATTACAAAATCCTAATTGTGATGATCCAGAAAAAGGCAAAATAGTCCCCAGATATATGAGCAGTCGGTATCAAAACTCTGTCCGGTCCCATAAATGTCAATCAGAATAAGTATCTGGATCATTTCCTAATTATAGCTACAGTACCAATCAATGAATTGTCCCTCAACTGTTTTCAGCGGTGAGATATTATCTAGTATGGCTACTGTACCTCTATCGTCATTTCTCTGCTTATGGTGAATCCTCTTTCTTCCAGTAGATGTTCTCCTATAATATATTACATCTTTATACAAATATAGTATATTAGACCTTAGATTAGTATAAATTTTAACTGCATGAAATTGCCTTGTAAGGACATAAGGGGCCTGATTCCAACCTCTCTTCACAATCCAGGACTCCTTCCCAAAGGGAAGGTATTTATGGAGCTTAATAAATGTAGGTCTCCATACTAGTGTATGGAGACAAAGGGCCATTCCGGGAGACAAAAGTAAACAGAAGATATCTGTGATACCAGTGTATGGGGACAGAGGACCATTCCGGGAGAGAAAGGTAAGCAGGAGATATCTGTGATACTAGTGTATGGGGACAGCGGCCATTCTGGGAGAGGAAGGTAAGTAGGAGATATCTGTCATACTAGTGTATGGGGACAGAGGGCCATACCGGGAGAGGAAGGTAAGCAGGAGATATCTGTGATACTAGTGTAAGAGGACAGCGTGCCATTCCGGGAGAGAAAGGTAAGCAGGAGATATCTGTGATACTAGTGTATGGGGACAGCGGCCATTCTGGGAGAGGAAGGTAAGTAGGAGATATCTGTCATACTAGTGTATGGGGACAGAGGGCCATACCGGGAGAGGAAGGTAAGTAGGAGATATCTGTGATACTAGTGTATGGGGACAGAGGGCCATACTGGGAGAGAAAGGTAAGCAGGAGATATCTGTGATACTAGTGTATAGGGACAGCGGACCATTCTGGGAGAGAAAGGTAAGCAGGAGATATCTGTGATACTAGTGTATGGGGACAGCGGGCCATTCCGGGAGAGAAAGGTAAGCAGGAGATATCTGTGATACTAGTGTATGGGGACAGCGGGCCATCCGGGAGAGGAAGGTAAGCAGGAGATATCTGTGATACTAGTGTATAGGGACAGCGGACCATTCTGGGAGAGAAAGGTAAGCAGGAGATATCTGTGATATATTCTGTTTTACCTTTTTGATGAATGGCCCCAAAACTTAAATTCTACAAAAGCAGCTGTAGAAATTAAGTGATAATGAATAGACTAATAAGAATGATGCAATAACATTTTATACACAGAATAATATAAACCAGTGGATTCCACATCTCAAGGAACCTTAACATTCCAGATTTTCATGATATCCATGCTTGAGCACAGATGGTTAAATTAAATTAACTGAGGTTTTAATAAAGCCACCTGTGCTCAATCATTGATTTCCTGTAATCCTGGACTGTAATGGTGCCTTGAGAACCAAGGCCCTCATTCAGAGCCGCACGTTAACAACAGTACGCTCGTTGCGTTCCGATGTTGACTAACCGCGCATGCGTCGGTGTTACACTGCGCATGTGCGTACGGCAGATTGCGAGCTTTTTTCCTCTCGTTCCTAAAATAGCGTACAGGAAGTGACATGTCAAATGTGATTGACAGAACAGGGCGTTTTTGGGTGTTGACGGGGGTGGAGATGAAAAAACGCAGGCGTGGCGATGCGTTTTTGGGGTGTACATACATTAGCAGATGCGAACGTCAAATGTGTTCGGACCGTCTCATACGTCACTGGAACATCCGCTTTCCCTTCAAAATGCTCGCACAGCTTAGGGTCAGGATTACTCGACCACATTGGCGATGGCCTTCTCCTCCGTCCCGGGACTCAACGATGGTGCTGCGATTAATCGCGGCTGGTCAGTAAAGTAATTAGTGTTGGATTGAAATCCGGCTTGGTATGTGTTTGGAAAGCAGTTTATTGGGATAGCACAAAAGCGTACGCAGGTGGAAATCAGAGCTGCTAATGTCATGATTACACAATCAATTAGCGTACATTTTTGGTGTTTTATTTTGGCCACAATTTGTTGGTTATGGCCTATTGTAACAATAATGTCATCATGTTTTAATTAGCTCCCCTTTTTTTTGGTTTACTGTGGAATTTGCATCGCTATGTGATTTTTTAAACGTTCCTTAAAGAGGCCTTTTTTTTTTTTTAAGAGGGTCAGTTTTTGCCTTTAGGGCCAGGATTAAATGTAACCCATTTGTACAATAATGTCACAATACAATGTCAGTTTTTTGTTTTAAATTTATTGTTTAAACACAAACAAATTGGCCTAATATTTTGTTGCCTTTTTTTTGTGGCAAAGATATTTGTTAAAAAAAAAAAAAAAGCCATAACTGGTAACATAAACGTAAATACCAAAATTAAAAACATTTCACAAGAAAGGAGAGGGAAGTTTTGACCAGAAAGGAATATGAGCCAAGCACAGAAGGAGTGTGGGAAAAGTCGCCATTGCTGTCACCGTTTTCTCGGCCGTTTGGCTGGGTGAGGGTGGGCGCCAGACCGGGTCCGGGATGCCATCGGGCTGGCCTATCCAGAGGCAGATGTTGTGGCCTCTGGACTAGGCACAGGGCTAGGCACATTTGGAGGATTGGCTGATGTTGTGCCAGAGGTGGAGGATCCGGATGTTCCGGCAGGAAGGGAGGTCGGCTCCACCATGTGCTGGCGAACGAGCTGCTCCAGGGCATCGGCGATGCGGATGTTGGCCCTGGTATTTTCCGCCAGGGCCTGAGCAATGGTCACGTTGGCCGCAGCATTTTGCTCCAGGGCCTCAGCCACCCGTATCAGACTGGCGTCCATCCTCTGCAGAATCTCCGTATGGAAATCCGATTTAAAATTGAGTTCTGTGAGGAGGCCCACTGCCTGCGAGGGGGCACGCCCTGGACTGGCTTCTGCAGGGTCCTCAGCCGGATGTACTGGTTCCTCCCCTGCAGAGCCAGCAGAAATTCTGCGGCCAAGGCTCCCCTCTGGAGCAGACTCATCCGCCTCTGTCTCTGTTAGGAAAAATGCGAAAAGACTCACATTAGAATCTACATATTGGCACAATAGCATTTCAGAGTTGGTGACATCACAAGACTTACCTTGGCCAACATGAGGAGCCGCAAAGTCTGGCATGTCCGTATCCATGTTGGACACGCCAAACACCTCCACAGCCTGCACACACCCCTGTGCCAGCTCTTCTAAGTCTGTCAACTCCAATGACACAGGGGTGGGACCCCCACCTGTCCCCCTTGCATGCCTAGCCCTGTCGGCAAGTTTTTGTTTGAGACGATATTTGAAGTCTGCCCATCTGTGGAATGAAATTGGAACCATTATCCTTTGTTTTACAATGGGGTTTGTTTATAGGATGGGAAAGTGTTTACTTACCGCCGTTTGACATCCCGGGCTAGACGGACATAATCACCCACCCTATTGACAGCAACGGCGACCTCCTCCCACATTCTCCACTTCTGGCTTTGGCTCATATTCCTGGCTGCCTGGGGCAGGATGTCAACGCACTTCTGGATCAAAACCTCCATCTCCTTGCTTGTGAAATGTGGCTGCCTTTTTTTTTTGGCAGCTTTGGCGGGTTGACTGGGGCCAGCAGTCTCTTCCATGTCATCCTCCTCACCTATTTGGGTAAATATGCAGATTTAGCCACTTCACAACTTGCACAATATTATGTTTTAAAAGAATCATTGAGACAAAATGCATGAAGGCCTTACCGCCGGAATTTTGGCCATTGTTTCCCTGGTCTGAAGCCATGTCTCTGCTTCCAGAATGAAATCAACCAGAAATTAAATGTGATTTTGTGACGTATTTATACATGCGTCCTTGGTTTGCGGCCGCATCATTGATTGTGCGTCCCTATGATTCATCCTTAATTTGTGCGGGAAAATAAACACTATTTATGGCTTGGTGTGTGTGAAGTCGAGGTTGCGTTGTTGGATTGTTGGCGGTTAAGTTGGTTGGATTTGGTTGTTTGCGGTTGGAGGATTTGGCGGTGTTTGTATTTTTTTTGGTTTGCTACAGTTGTTTTGGTTTTCCGTTCGCATTTTTTTGGTTTATTTTTTGCCATCGTTTCCTGATTTGGTAAGTTTTGTGCAGTCTAATTTGTGGCCAATTGGTGTCTACTTCTGGTTTTTTTTTTATTAACACTAATTTCATCTATTTTAGTTTGTTTTGGCTTTCGGACCCAAAGACCTTTTTGAGGGAAATCTTATATATTCGATTTTGGTAAGTCCATTATTTTTCTTGCATTTGCGAACTAATTAACGCATTTTTGACTGTTGGTGTAGTGACTTGCATTTGCGAACTAATTAACGCATTTTTGACTGTTGGTGTAGTGACTTGCATTTGCGAACTAATTAACGCATTTTTGACTGTTGGTGTAGTGACTTGCATTTGCGAACTAATTAACGCATTTTTGACTGTTGGTGTAGTGACTTGCATTTGCGAACTAATTAACGCATTTTTGACTGTTGGTGTAGTGACTTGCATTTGCAAAATAATTAACGCATTTTTGACTGTTGGTGTAGTGACTTGCATTTGCGAACTAATTAACGCATTTTTGACTGTTGGTGTAGTGACTTGCATTTGCGAACTAATTAACGCATTTTTGACTGTTGGTGTAGTGACTTGCATTTGCGAAATAATTAACGCATTTTTCGAGGCTTATTCATCATGTAAACCAGTTTTGCTTTTCCCTTTTCCATTTTTGGGGTCCATTTGACCCCTATTTGACGTACGGTGTGCAATGTCGTTTTCATCGATGGCCAAATGTGTGTTTCGCCTATTTTATGTGTTGGCTTGCACCAATTTGACAAACATAAAATCACCCTCTAAATTTTTGATGTCTCATTTTTGGCTTTTTTACAGTTTATACGTTTCATGACAATACCCCGGCATGTAAGCAGCTATGGATGGTATCATAAAGCTAAGTTGTTTTATGTTACTTTTGGGGTGGCTCAAAAGCCTTACATTGTAAACTTGGAATTTCAGGTAGATCTGGGGCGAATTGTTCTGGCCCTGCTCCCGGAAGACGACCAACCTCAAACTCGTCCCAGGCGTAGGCATCGTAGGCATGCAAGGCCCCAGATATTTCAAACACGTGTCACCCTTTTTGGAATGCCCGATGATGAGGTTTTAAGACGCTACCGTCTACCTCCCAAAATCATCATAGACACTCTCTCATTAATAGAAAGTGATCTTGAGCGGCAAATTGACAGTCCAACAGCAATACCACCACTGTGTTACATTTCTGTGCCTCAGGATCGTTTCAAACAACGGTGGGAATAGTGGCGGGCATCTCCCAATCCTCCTTTTCCCGGATCCTGAGGGCAGTGATGGAGGCACTTTTCAAGCACCTCCATCATTTTATTAAAATGCCTTTGGATATGGGTGCCCTTAGTGTGGCCAAGGCCAATTTTTACCAAATAGCTGGCTTCCCACACATCATAGGGGTTGTGGATGGTAATCACATACCACTTCAGCCTCCAGCACGGCTGGAGGCAATATTTAGAAACCGTAAACACTATCACTCCCTGAATGTAATGGTGGTATGTGATGCCTCCCTCCAGATCCTGTCCCTGAATGCTAAATTACCAGGAAGTGCTCATGACTCCTTCGTCATCCGGCAATCAGGGATATGGCAGAAATTAACCAACCTACAAGCTGGTGATGCGTGGCTTCTGGATAAGTGGAGACCTTTAGTACATAACAATGTTAAGCTTCATACACAGTGTTCCTGATGTTGTCTATTTTTTTTCACAGGAGACAGTGGATACCCTTGCATGTCCTGGCTGCTCACTCCTTATTTGGCTCCCACACCAGGGCCACAAAGTGCGTATAATTCCGCACTTACAGCCACCAGGCAAGTGGTGGAGCGCTGTATCGGCCTTTTAAAAGGCCGATTCAGATGCCTCCACCGCTCTGGTGGCGAGCTCATGTATGTGCCAGATATGGTGTCTAAAATTGTGGTCCTGTGTGGGATATTTCACAACATTGCCATAAGGAGTGGTGTCCCAATGCAGCCAGAGGATGCCTTACCTGAGGATGGCCCCCCCGAGGTTGGTCGGAGGTCAGTATGTGGGGGGGCCATACGCGATGATGTGGTGGCCAGATTTTTTAGGTAAGTTGTAACAAAACTACAGTGTTTATACCTAATGTGTTTGTGTTTGTTTGCGAACATCTAATTTTGTGTTTTTTTTCTCACCATCTTCTGTTTGTTCACATAATCTTTGGCACTCCAACGCTCACTACTTCCTGCTACCCTTACCAAACCTGGATCTGGTCCTTTTGGGCATATATTCTGGAACCCATATCGCAACGCCATGTTTGTGGAATCATGTTGGCATGGTCCTTCGTCAACCAGTTCTTGATTTTTTGTTTTTATTTAATTATTTCTTGGTATGTGTTGTATTTGAATTTATCACTGTGTTCTTTTTTTGGGAGTGACCACTTTGTTTTCTCTGTTATGTGGTGAATAAATGTTTGGAGAGTGAAATGGTCTTCCTTTTTTGGGACGTTAACAGCAAGTGTAACCAGGTTAACACAAGTTACATTTGACTAAGGGGTAATCCAGTACTGACGCCAGTTGAGCTAAACTGAAATATGATTTTAGCTTCCCAACCCACACCAAAAGGAAGCCTGGCCCAACCTTGGGATTTGTAAGATTGGCCTAAGCAGCTTGCGCACCAACTAGGAACCTGTAAAATGTAGAAATATGTAATTGACACTACACCCAAAAAGGGAAATGACATTGTTACTGTTATGTGTTTCTTGTGTCTGTTTGACATACAAAGACAAAACACAATCTAACTTTTAAAAAAGGGAAATCCTTGCAGGAACAGTCTACTTATGTCATGCTAAACTATCTTGGTTTTGGATTTAAAAAATGAGCCAGAACGTATATTTGTCTGAATAAATTTATTTTGAAACGTTAACAAAAAAAAAAAAACTACTGGCGAAGGAGGCCAGACAGCCGGTCGAGGGCCACCAGAATGCCAATTACATGTTGGCGCATCTGGCCAACACAATCCGCCACCTCTTGCCGACGCCTCTGTTCCTCTGTGGGTGAGAAAAGTGTGTGGGTTAATACAACAATAGGGAATCCACATTAAAAAAACAAAAACACAACGAAATCACTCCTAAACCTAAAAAAAAAAAAAAAAAGGGGGTGCTGCCAAAAATACAAGGCCTATGTACAAATTCCCACAGGTGTGATATGTGTATGTTGAAATCACCAGGAAGAGGTAAAGGCAAACTGCAAAATCACCAAAAGTCAAGCCACAAAAACACAAAGAAAGGCACGACACATGAGTACATACAAACAGTTTGTGCTTTAAAAAAAAACAAAATAAAAACATACCGGGAGCCAAAACGGGAGCTCCGGAAATGCCTCCATGATCCTCCTCGGAGGCTCCGTCATTCCCCAAAGAATGGGGAGGAGTTATGATGGACTCCGGGGAGGGGGTAATTGGAAGAGGGGTGGGTGGAGGAGAGGGGGAAGTGGGACGGAGGGGAAGGAGGCCCGACATTTCCGGGAGAGGGTCTGGGAAGGATGGGGAGGAGTGGGGAATAGGGGAAAGATTTGGGGTGGAGTGTTGGCTGGGGGTTGGGGATAGTGGCCGGGAACGCCGTCTGGACGGACGGTGACGGCGGAGTCTTGGCTGTCCCCCTAAAATATGTCAAAGAAATTGCGGTTAGTTTATGGACAAATCCGGGGACCAATACTAAAAAAAAAAAAAAACCCAAAAAATAAGCCAAATAGGAGTAGAATGAATAAATCAGAAATAGAGGGAAAACATGCACACGCAGATATGAGTACAAATAATAAATAGGACAGACAGGAAAACATGCACACGCAGATATGAGTACAAATAATAAATAGGACAGACAGGAAAACATGCACACGCAGTTTGCCCCACAAACACAAACATTAAAACCACAATACATAACACTTACTTTCCAGGATCTGCATGCGAAAGCATGCCAGCAAGCGGGGCGTTCGCCGTTGCAGGTCGGACCACCTGCGCTCCAGCTGCCCGATGTTGCGGCGTGAGCCGAAGGACCGCAGGCGGGACCGTGCCTCCGCATACGCGGAGCGCTTCTGCCGGTTGGTGATGGGTTGAGGTTGGCTGGTGATCCGGCGATCCATGACCTCCGTAAGCACCAGCAGCTCACGCCTGGTGAATGCGGAGGCTCTCATGATGGCAATGGTGTTTTTCTTAAAAATCATTTTTGATAAAGTGTGTAAAAATTTTCTGATTGGCTAATGTATTTTGGAAATTAACAGGAGCAATTTTATTGGTTAGTGTATGAGTCATGTGTTCGACAGGGCCAGAAATCTCTGGAGAGTTATGATAGGCTTGATGCAGTGACATGCGTAAGCAAATTTAAATAAAGAAATGAACCCAGGGAAATATGCGGGGATCCACAGCAATAGAACAATTGTTTAATTGTGGTTCACATGTTTTTTGAACAATAAAAGCGAATGTTTCATCCGTACGTATTCTGCGGGTAAACACAAACACGGACAAGAGTAAAGTTTCTTGCATTGTGTTGAAAAAAAAAAAACAATTAAGCTAATTGATACATTGATTGGCATGATACGATTGAGGGAGGTAGGCAGAATAAAGGAGCAGGTAATCGACATCTGACAAGGCCACTTCCTGTTTATACTTGTGCGTGCGTTCCTTTCAAGCCATTTCGGGGATGTACGCTCGCTATTTCATACGCTCGTTAGTTAGAGGAGGGGTCGTCAGAGTTTAGGGAGGAATTTTAGATGCGAACGAAAATACGAGCGAGCCATTGAATTTAAATATTTTTGTACGTACGCCTAACGTACGTGCGTCCGCTTGCGAGTGGGTCTGAATGAGGGCCCAAGTTTGTAAACCACTGATATAATTTATATTATTTAATATATATTTTACTCTCTCAATGCTAAATAATACTGACATCTCCATAGACAAAATGCTCGATTACAGCTGAATTAATTGTAAAGGGGGAAACCGTGGAGAACTCTGAAGGTTGGTGTGGGGTAGAAGAATACATAAATCTGGGCTAGCAGGTAACTACTTCTGCAAGTAAGGGCTGGCGCACAGGGCGAGACTGCATTGTAATAAATGACCACTCCGCACGACTTGTCCACCTAGCAGTCGGTGTGTTATTTCCCAGCAAAGAGGAATGCAGTTCTGTGAGTTATAAATCACTAGGCATGGAAAGACAGAGCACAAAGCCAGGTATCTGGCTGCACTGGTATTCTGCAAACAAAAGTATTTCTATTAAAAAAAACTAATTTTAGAAGGAGATGACTGAAATTTTTTTGAATATGGTCCAACAAAATATTTGCCTGATTACACATTTGGCCATAGACTGTTTACATGTTTGCCAATTTATACTGAATTGACCATCTATGTTGGCTTTATATTCAACTGCTAATATAATAAAAGTAAGGAGCGGTATGACCCTGATTGGAACATGAGCAAAATATTCTACGCCTATATTACAGGTAGTTTGTGCCTCTGTAAAATCTCCTGTTACCCCACAAAAAGTTCATATGTGCACACCTTCCCCACATTTTCAGTGATCTGTAACTTTCAGTAATATTTATTTCTTAACAGTTTCTTACATAGCGCAGTATATTCCGTTGCGCTTTACAATTGGAAACATTTATAGAACAAAACAGGGTAATAATATATATATATATATATAGAGAGAGAGAGAGAGAGAGAGAGAGAGAGAGAGAGAGAGAGAGAGAAATCACAGGGGCTCTGCAGTCACCATAATAACTAATAATAATAATAATAATAATAATAATAATAATAATAATAAACATAATAAACAGTGGGGTTTTGGTTCATGAATTGATCGATGCATTTAAGCTTGCAGCCCTCATCACAGGACCCCACTTTACTGCAAGTCCCTACTCTAGTGCTCAGAATTATAACATGGACATAGCCATCACATTAGTGTTATACTCAGGGTATGCTATCAAGGTTTAAACTCACAGCAACTTTGCTTTTAAATGTGAGACAGTCACCAAGCACACCTGTTGCAAAGCACCTAGGAAAACAGCTGACACAAGTTAGATAACTAGTTTAACACTAATGTGATGTCCATGTTATAATTCTGAGCAATAGAGTAGGGACTTGCAGTAAAGTGGGGTCCCGTGACGATGGGCTGCAAGCTTAAATGCATTGATCAATTCATGAACCAAAACCCCACTGTTTATTATGTTTATTATTATTATTGTTAGTTATTATGGTGAGTGCAGAGCCCCTGTGATTTCTATTTAAACAATGTGGTCACATACCATGTTGCACCCCAAATCTAGGAATGGTGAGTGCCGTGGATTAGTGCTTTATATATATATATATATATATATATATATATATATATATACACAATACAAATGTTATTCCTATCTTTGTGATCTCACTTTATACAGTATACTGTGTTATATACATAGAAGCTACCTGCACAAGTTACAATTTTTACTATTCGGGTTTCAGTCAGCAAAATTTTGTTTCAAAAATAAAAAAATGGAAGCAAACTTTTTAAAATAATGTGTTTTAAAAAATGAAATGTGACCTTGGATCCCAGATTTTCATTCTTTCACTTCAAAGGAAAAGCTTTAGCGTAAGAGCTGCCTTCTTCTTTCGTTCTTTGGAATAAAATGTAAAATTGCTTTTACTTGAGTGAAAATTCCTGCTCCGCAGTACAAAGCCTCTGTGCGTCACTAATGATATCCCATACAGCTCCTGCTATCTCTTCTGTGAGACGCGCTGGCATTTGTAGAAGTAATCTTATTCAGATACCCTGGGTAAGACATAAGGCACTTTATTGTTATAATACTGTAAGTAAAACTCTATAAAGGAAAACCTTGAAGCTGAAACTATTGTTATATATGGCATAGATTGCCGATTTATCACCCAGTAGTAGTGTAGATAAATATTCTACAATGTTAGAAATGTCTGCAATATCCAGTATCCAGATAATTATAGACTAGCCAGGTGTGTCTGCAGAATGGGAAACAATTAATTCTGAATATATTGTTAGGAAGATTACACCAGCAGGAAACGTGTAAAGGTTAATATTGAGGGGTGCTACAGACATAAAAAGAAGAATTACAAGTGCACAACTCCAACATTACTAATTATATATAATACATTTTACAATAGAATTTACAATAAATAAATTGAGGTTTCGGCATAATCATGGCAATGGTTATGGGCCTACCCACCGCACCCAGGTAACCTCTGAGGTTAGGTCCCTAATATACTGGGGTTGAAATCCAGAGCGCAGGACACCCCCAAACAGGCCCAGCTGAGCCACCCCAGGGCATCACTCTAATGAGGAAAGGTGAAGTGTAAGGTGTTAGATAGATAAGAGCAGCTACAGCTGCATATAGTAAGGAGAGGGTAAGGGTGCTACAGACATACCATTCTGGGCGCAGGGATGGGCAGTGTGGCCCCCATGACTCGGGGGCCCATGTTAGATACGCCAGTAGCCGGAATTTAACAATGTAGAAATGTCAAGACACTTCAGGTGCTTATAGCCATGAATTTCCTTCACCATATTTTTCGACAGAACCTCCCTCTCTTCTCCTACCTCTTGTGTGGTTATCCGTCACCTGGGGGTAGCTGTGCCCCTGGTCTATATATGTGTCTCATTGCTGGACGCAGAGCAGAGCCAGGGCACTTGCTTCCCGTGCGGTGGGAGCTGCTGACGGTAACATCATCGATGGAAGTCCTGAGATGGTAACAGCAGTGCCAGTTATTATTATTATTATCCTTTATTTATATGGCACCACAAGTGTTCCGCAGCGCCTTACATAGTACATAGAACTAATAGATGAACAAGAAACAAGTAACTTACAGTACATTACAGTGCAGGACAAGGACACGATTTATATACATTGCTGCAATAGCGATTAAACACTCACAATAAGCTGCCGGGAGTTGGCAGTCCCGTGTTAGGTGCCCTAATGGGAAGTAAGGAGTAGAAGAAAGTGTAAAGAGGAGCACATGAGGGAAGAGGGTCCTGCTCGTGAGAGCTTACATTCTAAAGGGTGGAGTTGTACTCTACGGGTCCAGCAGATGAACTGATAGTTAGAGCAGCCTGAAATACTCAATAATAACAGTAAATAAAGAAAACTGAATCCTATTTTAAATTATTAAAATTATTTAAAATGATTGATTTGAAATTATTGATAAGAAATAGCATCAAATATGTAATACATGAAATACAGGGTGCGGTATGATTTGTCAACAGTCAGAATGTCTACATGTTCAAAATTTCAACATTTAAAAACTGTTGACATTCTCAAATTTCATATGTTTATAACAGCCAGAATGTCGACATACCATTTTTTAAAATAAGTAATCCTAACCGTAACCCTAAGTATAACACTAAAATGTACTGTAGATATTCTGACTGTCGACATTCACAACATGTCGACATTCTCGTGTCCGGATGCAGACTTCTAGGAAATCTATTTTTAGAGGGCCGGGATAGGAAATGAAAACAGCGCATCAATATTCAGGAGACAATCAAGCTAACATTATTTTCCTAACTGTATTTACTAATAACGATCCAAGTTAGGGCCACAACTAGGGACGTGGGACCGGTGCTACCCACAGAGAGCCTCCCAACATTGCCGTTGAATGGCACCCCTGCAGCCGGGATCACTGCTGCGGTGCCGGTGGAGCGTCCTTTAGATGCTCTAGATAGACACCATGCAATCTGTACAGCCGGTCTGGAGCATCATAAGGACACTGTACCTGCCCTGCCTTCAACTACATACATACTCCAACTCCCTCAGGCCTCTCTTGAATGATAAAAACATTTGCTTCCTGATGTGCTATGTTGGACGTTGAACTTCCACTTGTTTGTGCCGCCCACTACTGCCGCTCAGCTTAGTTAGCCAGCTAGCTTGGTGCAAATTTTGGGCCTAAACTGGATGAAAACAATATTGTGAGCTGTGAGGTGGTCAAATTGACTGGAAACGAGTGGAAATAAATGTTATTGAGGTTAATAATACTGTAGGAACAAAAACAGGCCCATTGTATGTGATTTTAGCTGTTTCTATGATATTTTTAAGAAAAAATCCAGATCCAAAACCAAAACCGAAAAACAAAACATGGGGGTGAGGTTTTGGCAAAACCAATCCAGATCCAAAACCAGGGGAGACCCAGATCCAGGGGCAGATTGGGCTGTCGTGAAACCGGGCCGTTTCCCGCTGGGCCGGTCCCCTCAGTGGCTGGTGGCTGGCCCGCACTTTCCCACCCCCACTGCCACAATCGGAGCTGAGCCCCGATCGGGCATCTCCACAATTTCAGATGCGCATGTGCAAACGCTGCACCAGCTCTTCCCACAAGCCTTTGAGGAGCCTGTCAGTCACCACTGACAGCACCGCCTCTGTCCAGCCCCTCTGCAGCCGGCATGACTCCCCACCTCCAGGACAGCAGCCAGCCTGCAAAGTGATGCCGCGGCCTAGAGAGACAAGCAGCAGGCAGACAAACTGAGGATCTGCAAGTAAGTGGTGGCGGCTGCATGGGGGGGCCGGATGGGGAGGCGAGGTTGAGACAAACACAGGGGCTGGTGGGAATGAGGCTGAGACTCACACATTGGGGGTGGGGCACATGGACTGAGAGTCTCAACCCATGTGCTCCAGCCCCAATGTGTAAGTGTCAGCCTCATTTCCCTCAGCCCCTAGGTGTCTCAGTCCATGTGCCACAGCCCCAATGTGTAAGTGTCAGCCTCATTCCCCCAGCCCCTAGGTGTCTCAGCCACAGACTCTGCCCCCTCAACAGACCCGCCCCCAGAAGGGCTGCTTCCAGAAATTTCCCGGGCTGGTTTTCCATTCCAATCCGCCCCAGATCCAAAACCAAAACACGGGGGTCGGCGCACATCTCTAGTTTTTACACTTTGGAACAAAACAGTAAATGAAGGAGACTAGTTGATAACAGACACACACTATAGGGAGATAGGAATGTGACTTCAGGATAAGTGCTACCTATTGTAGATCGGTTCCGCCAGATTGTAGAGGTTTCTGGTGATAGGGACAGAATGAATAACATGGAAAATATAATCTCCAGGGTCCAGAGGACGCAACACGTAACATGAAACCAGACACAGCAAATGCTGCAAAGACCAAAATATTGTCACTCTGGCAACTTATTTTTAGCCCCCCAGTGCCTTTGCTGGAGAAAGGGAGACCTGCAATTTACTTCATCTCAAATTGATTTCTCAGCACCCCGATTCCTCATTCCCCAGAAGTGGCTGGTTCCTCTCTGAGCCATCAGCACACGTCTGTGGCAGAGATGCCAGGAGGAAGAGTTATCTGGTTCTGGCCTTCTTGGATAGAGAACGGCAGAAGAAGAGCTACTGTACTGTTTGTGAGAGAGGCAGTGATGCTATCAGGGGTCATGGTTGAAGCAACTGTATGCTCTCAGGCCTATTTTCAACTGGGCTATGCTAGGAGTCCTCTTAGAGGTTAAACGTATGGGCCGGACAGTAGCGTTGACCCATATGTGGCCAGCTGCCTAACTCTACTGAAGTCTCTGGACTCTACTTACATGGATATGTGTGAATGGTTAGGAAGAAAGAATAAACCAAAGAGTTAAAAAAATTAAAAAGCTACGAGTGTGAGATATAGGTGTCCTGAAAGGAGAACACATGGATATAAATATTGCCTGTGGTTTGAGCTTCATTCAGTCCACATTTGGTTTGAGTATCATTGAGTCTACATGTGGTTTGAGCATCATTGAGTCTACATGTGGTTTGAGCATCATTGAGACTACATGTGGTTTGAGGGATAAAGCTGTTTGTTCGCTAAAGTTTGAGACATGAATGAGAAAATCTCATGTAACTAACTCATACCCAGAGTCTGCCGAGGACTTTTTTCCAGAATGACAGATAACATCTTATGTGTGACATGAGTATAACACTGATGAGCAGCCCACCACGTCTCCTGTGACATTTCAGAAAAGGAAGTGGCTTTCAGCCTACAACAAAACTCATTTATAGAAAACCCCCTGGCGGAAGCCGAAATCTCATACACTGTAAGAACTGCCTCTCAGTCAAAACCTCATATGGGGATTTCAGACTTTTTACACACAAAAGAATATTCAGCAGTGTCTGTGTAACTATAATGTACAGTAATATGCATTATGGATAAAGCAGCTTATTATGTTATGTGAACCTACAGAGTGGACACGGAAGACGAGGTTCGCATGAGGCACGAGATACATCTATATGTTGCTATAACTTTATTTTTACAACAAATGATGCTAAAAAGATTTGTTGTTGGAGGAGACTACTGTACATTTTCCTAATGGAGGTTGATGCAAACTTGTAGAGCATTATGCTTCTTTAAGAAGTCTTCACTGGTTATGATTAGGGTTCACAGTTATCTACCCCACATGGCAGATTTCTTCTTAACAAAAGGGTGACTTTGGGCCTTGGTAATCCTATGGGGCCTATGTCTGACGGAAGATGTGTGTATATACCTTCCAGTACTCAGATTGTGAGAAAGGAACAAATGAGGCCAGGCTTCTACCCAACCACTCCCCAATGAGGCATATATAATTGGGGGCAAGGTTTAGCGAGGTTAAAAAACCTCGCACCTCTCGCTCCCAATTTTGGATTACCGCAGGTATGCGCGCTACCGATACCTGCGGTATCCAATAAGAAAAAAGTGGTTGCATGGTTTTCAGAGCTGAAAACACTTTGGTGTGTAAAACCCCCCCAGAAAACTCACCTGTCCGGGGGTCTCCACAGCTCCCGGTGGCCTCCCCTCCATCTTGTCACTGGGAAGGGGGCTGCTGGGAGGCTCCGGGGGCTGCAGGGAGACGAAAGGGCTTCTGTGAGATGTAGTTCTCCCAGCGCCGGCTAAAGGGGGGGGGGAAACACACACACAAGGGAGGGTCACACACACCGGGGGGCACTCACACACAAACTCATGGACACATTCACACTCACTCATACACACTTACAAACACTCACCGATACTCACCCTGCTGCAGAAGACCTGGCTCCTGACTCTGGAGGAAGAAGACACCACTTCGGAAGGTGAAGTAATTCATGATTAATTAAGCTAATTGGAAGCGCCGCCAGGGTGCCAGGACATTTCCCGACCATTTTCATGAAAATATGGAATTTAGGAATAATTGGTCGTGCTCTGGAAGTGCTCAAAAAAGAGCCTCCAGTCACTCAAAAACATCAAGACCCTGCACCTGATTCAATTGTAAAAATGCCAGCCCTGCAGGAAAAACCACACAGGTGCGGGATTTTTGCTATTCTCGCGCCTAATTGAATACCCCCCCCAATATGTCCATGCCATGCCCATATCTTGCAGCCCTTCTAAGGAAAACCAGAACAGTGCTATGAAAAAAAGGTAACAGTATAATATTCACCTAAACTGCTAAAGGTCCTGTAACCAGGGGCAGTGGGGTAACTAGGGCAGGGCCGCCAGTGCTCGTGCCCTGGGCGCCGTGGGACCGGCGGCACGTGGGGGGTGCCGCCGGCCACAGTACCGGCAAGTCCTAGTTAGCCAGTGTAGTGCCGACCGCAGTAAGTGCGGTCAGCACTACACATTTACTCAGGACCGGCACTAGGTTTTCCTCCGCCCAGCGCCGGTCCTGTGCTGCACAGCCGAGCCCCTTCCCTCCCCCTGAGCGCTTACCCAATAGCGCCAGGTGGAGGGTGGGAGGCGGGTTCAGGCTGGTATATTTACACACACATCGTGGCGGCGATGTGTGTAGTAGTCCCCCCAAGTAGTGCCCCCTACCCAGTAGTGGTCCGCCCTCGATGCAGTGGCCCCAGTAGTAGCCCCCCCCAGTAGTAGGCCCCAGTAGAGGTTCCCCCCCGTGCCCTGGGATCAGAAAGCGTTGTTCAGTGAAACCACACCTCTTTCCCAGCAGGTCACGCCCCCTCTGCCTGCGGTTGGAGGGTATGGCTTACTAATTATTTATAGTTACCAACATTAGCAAATACTTTCCAGGGTCACATTGCTGCTAAGCAGATTCACCTCAGTGTGTTATGCACAATTAAAGCTATAATGACCATTGTGGACTACAAACTCCATCCTGACAATGCCTGAAAGTTAGCGTCTCATTACTTCCCATTTATATTTAGTTGATATTTAATTACAAAAGCCATAGACATGAGTAAGAGCCGGCACCAAGATACAGTATTCTGTACAGGATGACAGTGCTGTAACATTCTCCAAGTGTTTTTCAAAATAGAGACATTTTCCAAGGAAAAAAATGACAAGGGACAGTAAAATGTTTAAACACCTAACCCATTCTACTGTCACTATGGCAACTATGTATTATTAATGTATATAATGTCAAAAGAATAGATATATTTGTAGCCATATTTCATATATGGCTTATATTTAGGGAAGTGTATGTGAAAATATCTGTATGTTTGGTGTATACTTTAGGTATAGATGGATAAACTCTTGTGTTAAGATGTTATTTATTCAGAAAGGATTGTCACTGTAATGTAGGTAGGAAATATATATATTGAATATATAAGAATATATAACTGCATAAGATAAAATCTATGTAATGGAAGGCATTATATGTATTGTGTATAATAACACTATAAGCATATTGGGTTCTGGAGGTAGAGCCGGTAGCAGTGGCATGAGACTACCTAGGCAAGTGCTAGAAATGGCATGAGCAGCTGGGTAGTCTATTAGTAATGCAGGGACAGGAGAGAAGGGTCTGTGCTGCTGGCAGTTAGGGACTGGTCGCACGGCTGTATGGTGGGGATATAGGCACTGGGGTAACAGTTAGGGACTGGTCGCACGGCTGTAGGGTGGGGATATATAGGTGCTGGGGTGACAGTTAGGGACTGGTCGCACGGCTGTAGGGTGGGGATATAGGCGCTGGGGTGACAGATAAGTTGGTCTGCAGTTCCCCCTTGAGCGCTCAGGTCAGATATGCTCTCTGCTATCGCTTGGCTATTAGCGACGGTTGGTGGTGGCGCCGGAGAGCCTACGGCACTGAAGCCAGTGAGGGCTCTTACCGTGAGCTGGGAGAAGTCACCGCACAACCTGCTGAGCTCCGGCGGGTCTCAGACTTTGTATCTGCAGAAGTGCGGCAGTGAAAAGGGGCGGCGGCTATTCCGGAAGATCCGCATGCTGGTCGTAAGCAGGCTGCCGTATCAGAAGGGTGAAGAAGCGGAGAGTCGCCTGACAGGCAGTTAGAGGCGGAGAGCTGTGACTGGCAGCTACAGAGGCAGTGGGCGCGGCCTCCATTCGGTCTCCCTGTAGTGTAACAGAGTGGCAGTTACAGGCAGTTACAGCCCTAGCCCACCCTTCATGATCAGCTGAGTCGCAGCGCAGGACGGAGCGAGTGAGTAGATAAAGAAAAGTACACTGCCCTGCAAACAGCATTAAGTAGCCACAGTAGTCCACTAATTGCTCTGAACTCAGAGAGAAATATATATAGTATAGAAGCTGACACCCATACTGAGAAGGAAAGGATGAGACTATAAGACCAATGCAGTTGTTGTATGGAGACAGAAGCTAATTATTGGTCTTACATTATCATTTATAAAGGATTTGGGGGGGAGGTAGTGTGAGGAAGAATCACTTCAGGAATGCTTTTGGCTCTGAGCCAGCTTATATAAGAAAGACAGTATAATATACCTGTATAAACAGCGCTGGCCTTACCCGTACTGGCTTATATGTCATTCTTCTAAATTTGTCAGTGTATGTGGATATACATTTGCAGCAATATGACCAAAGGAAGACCGTGTTGAACTTTAATGGACTTTGAACTTCCTTTTGTGCTGCCAAGTGATACTAGGATTTATGCTCAACATTTTATGTGTAAAGGTATTAAACTTCATAATAGTTTATATTAGTGTAAAAGGTATTCCATTTGCATATGGAAGTAAAATTGGTGTTATATATATGTAGTGAATCTTGTATCAATATGTTTGTCCTCTGAATTTATGACATATGTAAATACAAAGAGGGGTATTCAATATGAAAGGTTAACTTCCCTGGCGAAGTTAACGTTTCATATCAGAGTTTTTTTCTGCGTAAAGGTATGGTGCGCGCTCCCGCTTATCCCCGTATTAAAAATAAAATTAACGAAAACGGGAAACTCCGAAGTTGGATTTGCGTAAAGTTACGAATTTTTCCTTAAAATAATTGTAAGAACCCCCTAAAGTTGTAAAAACATGGGGGAACACTATGGGTACCCCCGTCTTAGCCTTTAATTGAAAGTCGGGGATTTAAATAGCCGCAGCAGTTGTGTTTTTTTTACAACATTGAAGAAGTGTTGCAGAAGAGCACTTAGGTTATTTTTTTAATTTTTTTAAGTGGTCCCATCAAATTTGGGGTACATGAAAATGGGTACTAGCATATTTTGATGTCCCTAAAGTCAGTTTTTAAAAATTCTGCATTTGTGCACCTGCCGTTATAATTCTATTCTAGAAAACACGTGCCGCATACTTGCAGAATAGCCCTGAACCTATTTCCCTATTGTTTAACAATTTTTTCCCATTTTTTTTTTTGCACCCCAATTTTTACATAAATTTTTTGGGGTGTCCCTATTTTTTTAAAAAACTTTTTTTGACACGTCTTTTTCATATGTCAATCTCAGGGTTGCAGGCTATTGTTTTTAAGCCTGCACCCCTAAACCCCAATTCTGCACTTTTTTTCGACACCTATTCAATGGTGAAAAGTTATCCCCGTTTTTTATCAAAGACTTTTCAAAACTGCGATAAGTCTTTGAAATTGAATACGGTGTAAAACTAAAACCAGTGATATTAACGCAAAAAAGTTAAAAAGTGCGATATTAACGCAAAAAACGAGGTTATCGCACCCACATTGAATACCCCTAAAAGTGTTAACCTACTATAAGCAGTGTGCAATACTTACCTCTAGGAATTGGAGGAGCGTCATTGAGGGAAGCCTGTGGAGAAAAGTAACAGGTGGTCAATTCATTGTAGTAAAGTGTTAACGCACCAGTATTGTATGAATTACATGTCACATTAAATTCATCATATTACACCATATAACTCAGGCAGGGCATTCCTAGGCTAGCCCTATAACCCCAGCCTAGGTGGAGGCACATATATTATAAAGTATACTATCTGGTAACCTAGGGTCTCTTTATAAGGTACGGGAGAGAGGGTTACATATTGTACAAGGCATATGTACCACAATCAGTTCCACAAAAGTGCAAATACTGCATAAAGTGCAATTTCAAAAAAGATTCTTCATATTGTAATCAGGGACATAATACTCAGCACTCTATGACTCAATGACAGGAACAAAGATCGGGGTTAGAGCCTGATTCAGACCCGATCGCAAGCGCTGGGCGCTTGCAACCGGGTCGATGGTGGCCCAGAGCACATGCGCACGACGGAGCCGGCTCCGTCGTGCGCATGCGTGAGACCTGGATAGCGACGGGCAATCCGTAGCCCCCGGTCTCGCACCAAAGGGGGCGTGCTGTCGATGTTGAGTGACAGCACGCCCCCTTTGGTGGGTGGGCCAGGGGGTGGCTACCCAAATGGAGGCATTCCCATAAGAACGCCTACCATCTGGGGCCAGCCCCACTGACATCACAAGTAATGTCAGTGGCTCTGTGAGAGCCGAAAGCTCTCTGGGGCTTGTGGCAATGAGACCCTACCACAAGGGTCTCAACGATGGTTGATGGTCTTGACCATCGCGACCATCAACATGGCCGCTCGCTATAGCTGTGGGTGGTCACCCACAGCTATGCGAGCGGCCAGGAGGCCGTTCTTAAAAATAAAAAGACCGGCCCTGATTCAGAGCAAGCGCTCTGTCAGAGTGACCGGCTCTGAATCAGGCCCTTAGACAGCCCAATGCCCGATGGCCTATCGGTGCACACAGGCACCTTCTTCCTGGGGCAGCATGCTGAACAATAAGCCCTCACAACCTAATATACTTACCTGGCCACCTGTCTCCTCCCTCAACATTCCTCCAACATGCGTTCACCTGTGAAGAATGCAATCAAGCAAGGGGAGCCTAATACAGGCTGCATCGCATCCACACTCCGAAACCAGAAGTGACATGCTCCCGGACTTCCTCTCTAGACTGGAACGCAAGCCACACCCAGTGTTGCTAAGCAACATCAAGCTAGTGAGCGCAAGCCAAACCTTGCATTGCTAAAAGGACAATTCGTATACTGTAGGTCCTACTTTAAGTATTGGTCACCTATAAGGCAATCGCTATACATAACACAGTTAGAGCGCATGATGTCATAGGAGAAAAGGGAGGTAGCTAGGTGAACAGGCATCGTATAACATATACATATTGTACACTAATGAAAAGAAACAAACAAAAGAAAAAGAAAACCCACACATGACATATCACTGGTTATAAGAAACTAGACAAACTAATCTCCTAATTTAAACCAATCGGAGATGTAGATTTTAAATTGTAGATCCATCTACTTTCACATTGCAGCAAATTTCTATTACGATCACCCCCTCTTTTCATCGGTGGAATATGATCTATAGGCATAACCTTAAAATCCATCGGGTTATGTTTCATCTCGACAAAGTGTTTCACCACTGGGAGAGTATTGCCATCCAGGTTCATAAACGCTTTCTTAATCGAAGAGCGGTGTAATGCCATCCGCTCTTTAAGCATTCTGATAGTTTTACCAATATATATGTCATTGCATAGACATTTAATCGCATAAACAACTAATTTGCTCTCACATGTGAGTTGGTGCTTGATTTTATACACTCTCTTTGTCACAGGATCTTCAAAGGCATCACCTGTGATCAAAAACCTACAATTGATGCACCCTGGACAACGAAATACTCAATTTTTTTTGTTGTCGACCAATTTGTGGGATTTCTCAAACTTACATCGGATCTGGTAATTAAATACTTCAAATTGTTACTATGTCTATAGCAAAACAATGGAGGTTCTTTACATGAGTCCCCCAGAATTGGGTCAGCTCGCATTATGTGCAAATGGCGTAATATTGCACATTTTAAAATAGTGGAACTGATTGAATATGTGGTTGGGAATTTGATGCTTTCAGATTTTTCTCTAATGTCAGATCTCAATAGCGTAGATCGATCTACTTCCAAACATCTCTTAATTGCCTCTTGTACCTCTGTCAAAGCCTAACCCCTCTGGACAAATATGTCACCCATTTTTTTTCAATTCACCTTTCAATTTGGTTTGATCCGATGTTATCCTGGCTACCCGTACGAGCTGAGAATAAGGAAGTCCTTTCATTAATGGGAGGGGGTGAAAACTATCTGCTGCAAGTAATGTATTTTTGTCTGTGGCTTTATTGTAAACCAAAGTGTCAAAATGACCATCTTCAATATTTATCATCACATCTAAATAGTGTATCATTGATGAACTAAAATTCAGGGTTAATCTGATGGTACTCTTGATGGAATTCAAGTCATTAAAAAACTTTAGGAGGTCCACTTCACCTCCAGTCCACACCACAAACAGGTCATCAATAAAAGAAATATAAAACAAAATGTGTTTGGATAATGGATGTGCCAATATATGTTTTATCTCATAACTTTGCATATATAAATTAGCATACGTTGGGGCCATATTCAAACCCATGGCGGTTCCCCGTTGTTGCAAAAAAATCCATTTAGCCACGCCCCCTCCATACGGACCTGCAAACGTGTGAAGGGGGCCATGTTTTTTTTTACTGTGTAAGAGTGAAATGATGGAAGACAGAAGTCTCCTACTTAGCTCCTAAACAGAACCTGGTTAATGCTGGGTACACACTGGCCGATATATTGGCCGATCAATTGATTGACCAATATATCTGCTGCCTGTCGGCCAGTATGTACTGACGATATGTCTGTGAATGATGTCGTTCACAGACATATTGTATTGGCTGTGTTGCACAGCCAATGGACGGACATGTCTGCAGACCACCCATACACATGCAGTGGCAGCCCCGAGGAGGGGGGCAGACCCACCCCTGACCCACCCCCTGGCCAGCGGGACCCGCGGCTACTGGATAGATGATGGTCGTTCAGTGTGTATGAACCACCATCATCTACAGATATATCTGTCAGGTGAGTACCCACCTTTACACTTACATTTAAAGCTGTTCAAGCATCCCTGCACTGCTACCTGTTTGTAGCATACACTCAGCAGCTGGTGAGCTGCGTAAAACCCTGCTTTGCTCATGCTCCACCACATTACAATAGTGTGAGTCTTCCGCTGGTGTGTCCCTATATAACTCTGCAATATCTACACCTGTACACACATCATCTCCAACACAAACCAATGTTGCGCTGCTGGGGGCAGATATAAAAGAGAGATGCAGAGGGAGTTAGATGTGGGAGGGAGGTGTCCAAATTCAATCTATATTGCAGCGTAATAATAAAGCTGCAATAAAATTTTGCAATCAATAGAGGTTTTTAGCATAATCATGGCCAAGGTTATGGGCCTACCCACCATATCCAGGTAACCTCTTTAGGGTAGGCCCTAACATACTAGGGTTCAAATCCAGAGCACAGGACCCCCCCAAAATGGCCCAGTGAAGTTGCCCAGGGCACCGCCACAGTAAGAAAAGTGCAGTGTAAAAGAGATAGTTAAAAGCAGCCACAGCTGCATATAAAGAATGAAAATAATAAAGTGAACTACATGTATAATAAACAAACAGTGAAGGGTTAAAATGTGTTATAAAAGAATAGTGTGTTATAATGCGGTGCCCTGAAACAGATCAACCAAAGCAATCCAGGGGGACCCACGCCCCAAAAATGAACCAAAGTTGCACTACAGTATATAACTTGTAGGACTTACCTAGAATTGTGCCTAATACCAGTGTGCATATACATTACAAGACTCCATGCTTTTAAACCAATAAGGAAGGGTGCTAATCCAGACTGAGGGCGTCTCCTTTCCCTCAGGTGTGCAATAAAGCACATTAAATGGAGCGTATAGGAAAGATTCCTGGACAGCACACCCTGAATATATATAATGGGAGGTGCTACCTGATGAGACTAACTACAGGCACAGAAACAGACAAATCTCAGGTGCACAACTCCAAGTTATTAATAATATATGGCCATGATTATGCTAAAAACCTCTATTGATTGCAAAATGTAATTGCATTTATATATAATCAGTAATTTGGAGTTGTGCACCTGTGATTTGTCTGATCCTGTGCCTGTAATTAGTCTCATCAGGTAGCACCTCCCATTATATATATATTCAGGGTGTGCAGTCCAGGAATCTTTCCCTAATAATAAAGCTGCCCTAAGGTTTTGGATTCGGACATTTTAGCTGTTTTTATTGATTTTTTTATCCGAATCCAAAACCAAAACACCTGAGGGTGGTATTGCAAAACCAAAACATGAAGATGAATCCGGCGCCAAAATCAAAACACAGGGGTGCGCGCACATCTCTAGTATTTACCATGTATTTGCACCATACTTACCGACTTTTAGTTCCCTCCTTCCGGGAGGGAGCTGTCGGGCTTTCACGGCAGGGGGGTGTGTTGTGGCAAAAGGGGGCATGATGCGGCAATGACTCATCATTGGGGGCAGAGCATGGGGTGCGATAGTGTGATCGCGTCATCGGGGCCCCGCCCCCTCATCACAGTGCCGAGATGACTCGGTTCAGTGGGAATCGCATCACCGCCCCCCACGCTGCAAGGTTCATATTGTAATCGCGGGGGGGGTTGGCGGGGGCCGGGAGGTTCCCGGCCGAATCGGGGGGGGGGTAGGCGAGTATGATTTGCACTCATTGCATTGCAGAATGGTTTGTTCCTGATGCACACTAATTTGCTTTTTTCTTTACTTTGCTCCCAGCTTAGAATAAGCCACTATTTGACCATGTAATATTATTTAGTCAGACTAGAAGCCTATGCTAAAATCATATTTGACTGAGTTTTTAAATATGAATCTAAAGGCCTTGCTAATGCCAAAATATGGTTTTACAGGGTGTCTAGGTGACTCTGCAAAATCTATTCTACAGCAAAGTCTTAATTTCATCTCTCTACTTCTATCCTGCATACAGAAGCATTAAACTCTCTATCGGCCGAAAACACTCCGTACCCACACACACCAACTTACAGTAACTTACTGAATAAAATAAACACACGGTGCCTGATTCAGCTTGGATCGCAGTTGCTAATACGCATGCAATCAACCGATTGTTGCGTTCTATGCATGCATCGCAGTGCGCAAAATAGCTATTGTGATCGGGACAGCGATCGCGGAGGCTATGCAAAACCCATGGTAGAATGATTGACAGGAATTAACGGGGTGGTGGTCGCCGAATGCAGGCGTGCCTGTGCGTTCGCACGCCGTTGCAGGGGCGTGCATAAATTATCCACTGCAATACCATGCACAGCCTGAGGCCTGAATTCCTGAGTAAGGTCAGGGCTTGTGCAAGTGTGCGTATGGGTCCGATGGTACTCGACTGTACCGATAGTTTTGCTATTCTGCTAAGCATTATGGATGTGCGTATGGTAAAGTCGGCGTCCTTATGTGGTGCTGAAATTCCATTGCAATCGCAGTAGTTTGGCTTGCTATCGCAGTTGAACTGCGTGCGTACGCAGGATTGCGGTCAGTAGGCCCACTGACAACAGGAAATGCAGGTGAAACCGGAACAGCTTTTTAATAGAGTGGAGAAATCTTATTACTCTATTCCTATTTAGCACTCATTTTAAATCTAATGTATGCTGCGGGTAAAGAACGGGATAGCATAACAAGCTAAATACTTGCAAATAACATAATGTATATACAAAGAACATTAAAGCACTGACAAGGAGGAAAGCTACTCACCCAACCTCTCTGTCAGACAACTCGCAGGAGTAAAGGCCAAAGTCCCCCCCCCTCCTGCGGGGAAAGCCGCCATCGGCTCCAACTTGAGATGTGACTCCAAACCCCGGCAAAGGTGGTGCCCTTCCCTCTGGTGTCCATGCCTAACCTTCGCCAGGGTAAGAGTCACATCCCAGGGATACTACAGGAAAACTCCATCAAGACACCAGCCTTTCTGAACCCGGCCAAACACAGGTTCCTCAAGAACCTAACTTAAAGCTGTTATGTTCTGGGTTGTTTGTGGACCCGGGGTGGTAGCAGGAGCGATCACAGAAGCAGATTTGAAAATAAAACTAGGATCTTTAATAAGTGCTTGAGTAGACATATAATGTGGCAGTAAATAAAAGTCCAGGAATATATAAATGTGCACAAGAGTTCTGTGGTGGGAGCAAAAGGGTTAATGTCCAAGTAGAAACAATTAGAGCTGTCCAGGTGTGCAGGTAGTGAAACTGAAAATAATCAAGCCAGGTTTGCAGATAGTGAACTGAAAATAAACAAGCCAGGTTTGCAGGTAGTGAACTGAAGCGCAGGATGTCGGCAGGCTCAGGCACTCAGGTATGGGCAAGGGTGATGGAGGAAGCGGGGTAGTCCAGTGGGAGCTAGGAGCTGACAGGCAGACTGGCAGACAGCGAATTCACAGGAACAGGAAAGCACAGAGAACTCCCTCTCAGCTAGGCTGAGATACACGTTGCACTGGCAAAGAAGGAAGGCACTGACCCTTCCTAAATACCCCATGCCGTGCTGTTACTGGCCGGAGGGAACATGTGACTCACCAGGATTGGTCAGCCGCATCACATGGCCAGAAGGCAAGATGGCGGCGCCCATGCCAAATGGAACGGAGACGCCGCCAGGCCTTACCAGCGCAGAGTGACAACAGGCCCGCACAACAACGCGCGCAGCCAAAGCCTCCTGCCAGACACCAGCTCCGCCACCAGACAGCCCGCGCCACAATGACCTCACAGGTAACACTCGCCTAGGGCCATGCTGAAATACCCTGGCCGTGACAGTACCCCCCCTTTTGGGGTGGCCTCAGGACACTCACCAGGCTTCTCCGGATGGGCAGAATGGAATCTCCTGATGAGCGTGGGAGTGTGGACATCACGAGCATCGGTCCAGCAACATTCCTCTGGACCGTAACCTTTCCAGTCCAGCAAATACTGTAGATGACCTCTGCGTAGATGAGAGTCCAAGATCTGGGCGACCTCAAACTCAACTCCTCTCTCCGTCTGGACTCGAGGAGAAGCAGGTAGAGCACTATGGAATTTATTCAGGACCAGGGGCTTCAATAAGGAAATATGGAAGGAATTAGGGATTTTTAGGTATGGGGGTAACTGTAGACGATAGGCCACTGGATTAATGACTTCTGTTATGGAGAAGGGACCGATGAAGCGTGGTGCAAATTTCATAGAAGGAACCCTCAGACGAAGATTCCGGGTGGATAACCAGACCTGGCTTCCAACTTGCATGCGTGGAACTATTCTACGCTTCTTATCGGCCTGGGTCTTATAGCGATAGGATGCCTTCAACAAATCAGACCGTACTTGAGTCCAGATGGCAGCAAAATTCCGCACCGTGTCCTCCATGGCCGGAACATCGAAAACAGGCAGGCTTCGAAATTCGGGAACACGAGGATGAAGGCAATATACAACCTGAAATGGCGTTTGGTTAGTTGACGAGTGGTAGGAAGCATTATGTGCAAACTCAGCCCACGGCAGCAAGGCAGCCCAATTGTCCTGGGAAGATGACATAAAAATTCTTAAGAAAGTCTCTAGATCTTGATTAACTCTCTCGGTGGAGCCGTTGCTTTGCGGATGGTAGGCCGTGGAAAAGTTTAACTTCACTTGAAGAACAGAACACAAAGCCCTCCAGAATTTTGCAGTAAACTGCACACCACGGTCAGAGACAATTTCAGCAGGACGGCCATGTAGACGAAATATGTGTTGGACAAACAACTGTGCCAGGTCAGGGGCAGAAGGTAACTTCTTCAACGGTATATAGTGGACCATCTTAGAAAATCGGTCTATTACAACCCAGATAGTGTTGAAACCTTGAGAGACTGGCAGGTCTGTGACGAAATCCATGGAGAGATGCGTCCATGGACGTGATGGAGTAGGTAATGGAAGCAATTCCCCAGCTGGAGCTTGTCGTGATGATTTATGCTGGGCACAGGAGGAGTAGGAAGAGATGAACTCCATTATATCTGCCTTCATAGAAGGCCACCAATAGTGTCTTTTCAGGAACTCCAAGGTCTTCCGAGTGCCTGAGTGCCCTGCGAAGCGAGAGGAATGTGCCCAAGTGAGAAGCTGCTTCCTTAATTCCGGGGCCACAAATGATTTTCCCGTAGGAGGCTGAACTTGTAATGAGGCAAAAACTCTTGATTCCAAGACAGGGGTATTGCTTTGATTTTCAGATTGATCATCACAGAGGAGAGATCTCGATAGGGCATCAGCCTTCTGATTAAGTGCTCCAGCCCGGAAGGTCAGGGTGAACTGAAATCTGGCAAAGAATATTGCCCAGCGGGCCAAACGAGGACTCACACATTGGAGGTTTTTGAGAAATAGGAGATTTCTATGGTCCATAAATACAGTAAATGGAAACTTGGCACCTTCTAGCAAATATCTCCATTCCTTCAACGCCAACTTTACAGCTAGTAGTTCTTGCTCACCTATGGCGTAGTTCCTTTTGGCAGGTGAGAATTTTTTAGAAAAGAACCCACACGGATGGACTCGGTTGTCCTCATAACGTTGAGACAACACTGCTCCCACAGCTTCAGATGATGCGTCCACTTCCAACAAAAAAGGCCTGTCCAGATCTGGTTGTCGAAGAACTGGTGCTGAGATAAAGGCCTGTTTTAGAAGATGAAAGGCAGACTCTGCCTCAGGTGACCATTGGGCAGGATTAGCACCTTTGCGGGTCAAGGCTGTAATGGGAGCCAGCAGTGTAGAAAATCCCTTAATGAAGCGTCTATAATAATTGGCGAAGCCCAACAATCTCTGGATGGCCTTCAGTGTCTGAGGTCGGTTCCAATCCAGAATTGCTTGTACCTTCTTGGGGTCCATTTCTAAACTGGAGCCAGATATTACATAGCCGAGAAAAGGTACACTGGGCACTCCAAAGACTCACTTCTCCAGTTTGCAGTAAAGGTGGTTTTCTCTTAAACGGGTCAGAACTTCTTTAACATGTTCTTGATGTTTAGCCACAGAGGGTGAAAAAATCAGTATGTCATCCAGATAGACAACAACCGAAACATATAACAGATCCCGGAAAATCTCATTAACGAAACTTTGAAAGACAGCAGGGGCGTTACACAATCCAAAAGGCATTACTAAATACTCGAAATGTCCATCTCTGGTATTAAAAGCGGTCTTCCATTCATCGCCAGCTCGGATACGAATGAGGTTGTAAGCCCCTCTCAGATCTAATTTAGAAAAAATGACAGAGCCCTTGACCCTGTCAAACAACTCAGTAATCAGGGGAAGAGGGTATCGATTCTTTACAGTAATGTCATTAAGGCCTCGATAATCGATACATGGTCTTAGACCACCGTCTTTCTTGCCAACGAAGAAAAACCCAGCTCCGGCAGGTGAAGTAGAGGGGCGAATGAACCCCTTTGCCAGCTTGTCCTGGATATACTCGGTCATGGCTTGAGTCTCAGGCAAGGACAGCGGATAGGTACGATCACGAGGTGGTATCTTATCAGGTATCAATTCAATTGGACAGTCCCATTCCCTATGAGGGGGTAAGATATTTGCTTGTTGCTCAGAGAACACATCGGCGAACATCTGATATTCCTTGGGAATGGCAGAAGAAACTAATGGAACTGTCTTTCTCACAGGTCGAATTTTTGGAAGACAGGATTTCATACAATCCATACCCCATGACAGAATCTGCATAGAACTCCAATCAATCCTGGGATTATGTTGACGTAACCAGGGTAGACCAAGCACCACTTCTTGAGAGGCCTCTGATATCACCAGGAATTTTAAGGACTCAGAATGAAGTGCCCCAATTCGGACCAATACTGGTTGAGTCTCTTTGGTGACTATCCCGTTAGTTAGAGGACGTCCATCCATAGAAGTCAGAGAGATGGCATGGTTGAGAGACAAACAAGGAATCTGAAATTTATCTATGAAACTAGACGTTATGAAATTTCCGGCTGCTCCCGAGTCAAGTAGAGCAGTAGCAAAGACAGGTTTGGGTTTAAGATCAAAGACTAGGGTAATCGTGAAATCTTTAATTTTTGGAGACGGGTTCATAACTCCTAACTTGATGTCTCCAGGGTCAGTTAGGATTTGGCATTTCCCGGTTTAAGGGGGCAGGAGATCAGCAGGTGACTGGACTCTCCGCAGTACAGACAGAGGTTCTTTTGCATTCTTCTCTGACGTTCTTCTTTGGAGAGGTGTGTATGATTCACCTGCATAGGCTCCTCTTCAGTAGGAGAAGGAATGGGTCGGGTAGAAATGGAGGGGGTAAATGACCTTTGCCGGTCAGTTCTGTTTTTTTCAGCCTGATGTTCCCTGAAGCGTAGGTCAACTTTGATACACAACGAAATCATGTCGTTCAGATTAGTAGGAAGCTCTCGAGTGACTAGATCATCCTTTAGTCGGTCTGACAACCCATGCCAGAAGGCCAAGGTGAGGGCTTCCTCATTCCATTTGAGCTCTGATGCTAAAATTTGAAATTGCATGGCATATTGACTGACAGGATGGACCCCTTGTCTCAGTGTCATGATGTTTGATGATGCTGATACAGTACGCCCAGGTTCATCGAAAATCCTCCTGAAGGATGACACAAAGCCTGCGTAATTATCCAGCAGCGGATCTGAGCGCTCCCAGAGTGGGGAAGCCCATTCCAAGGCCTGGCCGGATAACAGAGAGACTATATAAGCCACTTTAGTTCTTGCAGTTAGAAAGTTGTCAGGCTGCAGAGTAAAATGTATGTCACACTGATTTAGGAATCCTCGGCAGAGTTTAGGATTGCCGTCAAATTTACTTGGTAAAGGAAGATGTAAGCGGGGAGATGATCTGCCTCCTGTATTCCCAGACGCTGATGCGGATGTAGATGCTGGTACTTCAGGGGTAGAAAAGGAAGTTTGCAAACTATCCTGTCGCTTGGACATCTCTTGCAGAAATTTAGCCATCTGATGCTGCGTGTTTTCCAGATTTTCTAAACGACCAGAAATGCACCTGAACAAATCCACTCCTGACTCCTGATACGTGGCCGGCTCCATGGGGCCAGTGCAAACTGTTATGTTCTGGGTTGTTTGTGGACCCGGGGTGGTAGCAAGAGCGATCACAGAAGCAGATTTGAAAATAAAACTAGGATCTTTAATAAGTGCTTGAGTAGACATATAATGTGGCAGTAAATAAAAGTCCAGGAATATATAAATGTGCACAAGAGTTCTGTGGTGGGAGCAAAAGGGTTAATGTCCAAGTAGAAACAATTAGAGCTGTCCAGGTGTGCAGGTAGTGAAACTGAAAATAATCAAGCCAGGTTTGCAGATAGTGAACTGAAAATAAACAAGCCAGGTTTGCAGGTAGTGAACTGAAGCGCAGGATGTCGGCAGGCTCAGGCACTCAGGTATGGGCAAGGGTGATGGAGGAAGCGGGGTAGTCCAGTGGGAGCTAGGAGCTGACAGGCAGACTGGCAGACAGCGAATTCACAGGAACAGGAAAGCACAGAGAACTCCCTCTCAGCTAGGCTGAGATACACGTTGCACTGGCAAAGAAGGAAGGCACTGACCCTTCCTAAATACCCCATGCCGTGCTGTTACTGGCCGGAGGGAACATGTGACTCACCAGGATTGGCCAGCCGCATCACATGGCCAGAAGGCAAGATGGCGGCGCCCATGCCAAATGGAACGGAGATGCCGCCAGGCCTTACCAGCGCAGAGTGACAACAGGCCCGCACAACAACGCGCGCAGCCAAAGCCCCCCGCCAGACACCAGCTCCGCCACCAGACAGCCCACGCCACAATGACCTCACAGGTAACACTCGCCTAGCACCATGCTGAAATACCCTGGCCGTGACAAAAGCGACCTCAAACCCCTCACCAAATCTTCCATGAAGAAAGCCATCCCCATCTCATTAAGGTGTAACCCGTCATCTCGAAACAGACAACGCTCCTGAAAAGTGATAGACGGATAGCCAATCACAACCCCTCCATGGTCTAACACTGCTCTACCGACCACAGAATTCACCCTTCTTGCCAACTCACGGCTACCCGCCAAACCAGATGTGGCACTATATCGGACCATAGTGCTCTGCAAAATGGCCACCTTTCTATCAGTATGATTAAATGCCTCCGAATGCAACAACATAAATCCAGGCATGACCGACTGGTCAAATCATTCACCCCCAAATGGATGATAAGAAACAAGTACCCGAAGGACGTCACCAATTGGCCCAAAACTGTATTCAAGGCATCCAACCGTAAATCCCTTTGGCCTATCCACCCCACCAACCTCAATTCAGGGAACTGTTCAAAATTTATACCAAAATAAGCCAACCAGTGTACGTAAGATCGACCCACAACCCAAATCATAGAATCATCCAAACGAGAACCTGCCAAGGAAGAAACAGTACAAAGATGATTAATAAAATGCTAAAACTGAGTACAACCTGAAGAAGTGAACACTACAGCTAAGCAGAAACCTATGCAACAAACGTCAAAGGGCCGGGGCCTAGATCCCAGCATATTTTAAGGGAAGTGGGCATAGGGCTGGGGGATCCAAGCTTGACTTTAGGCGAAAACACGAAAAAACCTGGCAGCAGCAGAAGCCAAAGTTAAGAAAATCCACCAGGAAAAAACAAAAATTCCTCAAGACCCCCACCTAGTGTGGTGGGTAGTTAGTCTTCACGCAGGATGTCCTGTCAGGCGAAGTCTGATGTATCGAAAGTACACACCAGACTTCCAATTGCCAAGCGCATAAATCTGATCCACAGACCAACCCACCACAGCAGCAGCCGAAGTAACGCCAATACGGAACAAGTGTGTACCATAAACGAGATGCGATAAACCCAGTTCAAGGAGGCAACGTTTGAAAACCCACTGAAACGGATATATCACTGTGCATCAACCAAGCGCCAGGACCTGGAGACAGCAGCTCCTCATAAGCCGACGCCAAGACCACGGGACAAATGCAGTGATCCTGGCTCTGACCCAGCAAAACCCACCGCCCCCTACCCAATTTGTTGGTCTTCGAACACTGCACCCTGCACATTACCGAATGGCCACCAATAATAACATGTGACAGCAGATGAGGGGCTGCACACTTAGACAAAGCTCTCCCACCCGAAATGCCCTATGATAGCCATGGCAAAGGTCAACTTAAAAATGCAGGCCTTGTAGCACCACGAACACACTCTACGAATGCTCCTTAAAATGCACCATAACATGGCCCCATCTATGGGCGTATGCGTGTCAAGGGGGGCCGGATGTACCTTCAACCACCCTTTCAACACCCTGGAGAGAAAGAAGGACTTTGTGATGTCCAAGTCCCTGTGTAAGAAATACCCACCAGCAATTTCCCACGTGCGACCAAGATTTTCCCGCAGTGTACAAGCTCCCAACAAAGGCAAGGATCAAAGAATGTGAACTCTTACCTCTGGTGTCCCGTCGCATGAGAAAGTGGCTCCACTGTTCCAAGGATGACTGATACGCAGCGAGCGTCGATGGAGCCAGCGAACAGTTGGCGTATCCCTCCAATGCGGCCGGATCACCTGTCACACATAAGAGGGGCACAGCTCACCAACAGAATTCGCATGCGGGGCCAATTGCCTAAACATAGCCCAATTGCCCTGAGAAAGCATATCTGCAACCACGTTATGCACCCCAGGAACGTGCCTCGCGCTAAATGCTAAATTTTGCTGCAAACAGCACAAAACTATCTGTGCAAGCAGGCGAATTGCGAGCAAACTAGCAGCTCTCTGCCTATTAGTGGCCTGCACCACCCCCAAGTTGTCGCAGCAAAATACTACAGTGCGGTTCTTCAAACATCCAGCCCACAGCTCCTACGCCACCATTATGGGGAATAGCTCCAACAAGAGCAAATCCTTGTCAGACCCTCAGCAACACAACCCAGTCCTCTAGCCACAGAGCTGCGCACCATTTTCCGTCTAAGAAGGTGCTGAAACCGGAGGACCTGGTCGCATCTGTAAATGGCTGAAGAACTGCACTGTCCGCCGGGGAGAAACTCAAATTCGAACCCTAATATAATTCATTAGAAACTCGTAGCCAATTCATACACTATACCATCCTTCTGCCTCAGGACTTTATCAGCCATCAAACTGCATAGACCACCCACCGAATCAATCTCAATGCCCACATAAGTGAGTACACAGGTAAGCCAGAGGCGCATCTATAATGGGTACAGGGTGTGCGGGGCACACGGGCCCCCGGGTCCAGGGGGGCCAGCACGGCACACCCTGCACCCATTATAGATACGCCCCTGGCTTACCTGTGTACTCACTTATGTAGGCATTGACATTGATTTGGTGGGTGGTCTATGCAGCACGGGTCAGATACAGCGCGGGTTGGATACAGTGTGGGTCGGATACAGCACGGCTTGGATACAGCTTGGGTCGGATACGATGTAGGTTGCATACAGTGTGGGCAGGATACAGTGCGGGTTGGATACAGTGTGGGTCGGATACAGCATGGGTCGGATACAGCACAGGTTGGATATAATGTGGGTCGGATACAGCACAGGTTGGATACAGTGTGGGTCAGATACAGCACGGGTCGGATAGAGCACCGGTCGGATACGACGTGGGTTGCATATTGTGTGGGTTGGATACAGCACGGGTTGGATACAGTGTGGGTCGGATACGATGTAGGTTGCATACAGTGTGGGTTGGATACAGTGTGGGTTGCATACAGTGTGGGTTGGATACAGAGTGGGTTGGATACAGTGCGAGTTGGATACAGTATGGGTTGGATACAGTGTGGGTTGGATACAGTGCGGGTTGGATACAGTGTGGGTCGGATACAGTGTGGGTCGGATACGACATGCGTTGCATACAGTGTGGGTTAGATACAGTGTGGGTTGGATACAGTGCGGGTTGGATACAGTGTGGGTTGCATACAGTGTATGTTGGATACAGTGCAGGTTGGATACAGTGTAGGTTAGATACAGTGTGGGTTGGATACAGTGTGGGTTAGATACAGTGCAGGTTGCATACAGTGTATGTTGGATACAGTGCGGGTTGGATACAGTGCGGGTTAGATACAGTGTGGGTTGGATAAAGTGTGGGTTGGATAAAGTGTGGGTTGGATACAGTGTGGGTTGGATACAGTGTGGGTTGCATACAGTGTATGTTGGATACAGTGCGGGTTGGGTACAGTGCGGGTTGGATACAGTGTATGTTGGATACAGCGCGGGTTGGATACAGTGCGGGTTAGATACAGTGTGAGTTAGATACAGTGTTGGTTGGATACAGTGTGGGTTGCATACAGTGTATGTTGGATACAGTGCGGGTTGGATACAGTGCGGGTTGGATACAGCAGAGGTCGGATACAGTGCAGGATGGATACATCAATGGTGCACTTACCGTGACAGAGGGTGCCGGTGTGTCGGCAGTGCGGGGGTGTGCCGGTGGTGTTGGCCATGTGGGGGTGGCGGAGGTGTCCTCAGTGCAGGAGTACTAGTGATGTCAGCCGTGCAGGACTGTTGGTAGTGTTCTCAGTGCGGGGGTACCAACAGTGTTGACAGTTCGGGGTGCCGGCGGTGTTGGAGTGCCGGCGGTGTTGGAGGGCCGGCGCTGTTGGCAGTGCTGGGGTGTCAGTGGTGTTGGCACTGCATGGGTGCTGCCGGTGTGGGCGGTGGTATCCTCGGTGCGGTGGGGCCCGCCATCTTGCGTCCATCTACCCCATTAAAGTCTATAGGGAAGCGCTGATTAGCTGAGAGCCATGACAGACGACTCTCTCAGCCAATCAGCGGTCAGCCCATTGATTTCAATTGGACTATTGAAATGGGCGCCCAAGCCAAAACCATGAGATCCGACAGCGAGATCTTGAGGTTTGGACTCAGATAGGGATCTGAGGCGGCCAGGGAGATCCGAGCTGCGGCTCAGATCACCTCAGATCCCGGAAGTTCATAGCGGTTCGGATTCCAAGGAAGTATAAAGATGCAGCATAGGTCACAGATCCTTCGATTATCGCAGTTCTGAGTAATCCTAAGGTGAGAAAGTACTCTCTATGGTCTCTATGGCTACTCAGAATGGCCGCGGGGTCTGAGACGCTGGAGACAATCTTATTGCATAAGGGATCGCAGATGCAGGCTCTGCCGTTCCCTCCATAAATGCACTCTACGCCGTTTCTCCGTCTGACCACGGCCTCCTCTGCTCGTAGCTGTGTGATTGTGTACCTCTGCGAACACGCCCACTGAACGGTCGCATTCTGCATGCACTACTAGCCACCACCCAGTCATCGCCCATCGCTCTTTCTGCGTGCTGATGGCGTGTGGCTCTGAACGAGCTCCTAAATATAAATTGTTCCACAAATACTATAAATCTGTATCTGCAACAAGAGCCCCCTGGAGAGAATAATAACCTGCAAAGTATAAAATTAATAAAACATAATAAATAAAGGCACAAAAAGTGGAATAATAATCTGGAGGAGACAGTATTGTACCTGCTAAGAGAAAAATGCTGTATACAGTATATATATTATTTGAAGGACGGGGGGCATGAGGGGACTATTACACTTTCCCATCTGAGCAGTCTCCTGTAATTAACGCTCAGATCTCATCACGTATTCTCCTCTCGCTGAAGATGTGCTTATGTGTGCCAGGCTTTCTGCAGCATCTTAGTGTCCCAGTTAGAACCATTTGACATAATTCTCAGACGTGTCAAGTTCGTCTTTGTTCTTGCGCACATTCTACCCCCCGGCTTTGCCACAGGCGCTGCATAAAATCACTTCTCTCCTCAATATCTAAATTTGTTCTTTCAACATTCTTAAAAATCCTCCAGTGCCCGCACTTGACATTTCCCAAGGTACTGTCACTGTCTATTAAGACTATAACACCCCACCTGATGGTGTTTTACAGAGTTATCTAGCAATGTGCTTCCAATAATCTGATCCAGCTGTACCCCGCGTGCTTACACCACGGCCCGGCTTGTTTGTGTTTGCATTAATGTAAGACCAAAATGTAAGTGCATGCTATATTAAGTAGGGGTGTGCACCGGCCACTTTTCGTGTTTTGTGTATTTGTTTTGGATCTGGATTGGTTTTGCCAAAACCACCATTCCGTGTTTTGGGTTCTGGGTTTTGTGTTTTGCATCTGTATTTTTTTTTAAAAAAAAGCATAAAAACAGCTAAAATCACAGAATTTGTGGGTTTTTCTGGTCCTATACTATTATTAATCTCAATAACCTTAATTTCCACTCATTTCCAGTCTATTCTGAACACTGAACACCTCACAATAGTGTTTTTATGTCCAAAAGGTTGCACCGAGGTAGCTGGATGACTATGCTAAGAGACACGAGTGGGCGGCACAAACACGTGGCCCATCTAGGAGTGACACTGCAGTGGCAGACAGGATGGCAGTTTGAAAAACTAGGCCCCAAACAGTACATAATGCAAAGAAAAAAAAGAGGTGCAAGATGGAATTGTCCTTGGGCCCTCCCACCCACCCTTATGTTGTATAAACAGGACATGCATACTTTAACAAACCAATCATTTCAGTGCCAGGGTCTGCCACACGACTGTGGCTGAAATGATTGCTTCGTTTGGGCCCCCACAAAACAAGCTGGCAATTAATCTGTCCCTGCACAAACAGGCTCTACGGAGGCAAGATGTCGTCCTCATCCTCCTCATCCACCGATTCCTCACCCTCTTCAGTGTCGTGTACATCCTCATCCTCACAGAGTATTAACTCGTCCCCACTGGAATCCACCACCACAGGTCCCTCTGTATGTTCTGGAGGCTGGTCTCCCTGGAAGAGTTGATAATTCATTTTTATGAACATCATCTTCTCCACATTTTGTGGAAGCAACCTCCTACGCCTTTTGCTGACAAGGTTCCCGGCTGCACTAAACACTCTTTCGGAGTACACACTGGAGGGGGGACAACTCAGGTAAAATAGAGCCAGTTTGTACAGGGGCCTCCAAATTGCCTCTTTTTCCTGCCAGTACAGGTACGGACTGTCTGACATGCCTACTTGGATGCTGTCACCGATGTAATCCTCCACCATTCTGTCAGTGGTGACAGTATCATATGCAGTGACAGTAGACATGTCAGAAATTGTTGCCAGGTCCTTCAGTCTGGACCAGATGTCCAAACTTGGTCCTGCCTGCCCTGCATCACCGCCAGCGGGTTACTTAGGATACCTAAGTTTTTTCCTGGCAGCCCCAGTTGCGGGAGAAAATGAAGAAGGAGCTGTTGACGTGTCACGTTCCCCTTCAGCTGACAGTGTTTTCACCAGCAGGTCTTTGCACCTCTTCAGGCTTGTGTCGGCCGGAAAGAGAGACACCACATAGGCTTTAAACCTAGGATCGAGCACGGTGGCCAAAATGTAGTGGTCTGATTTCAACAGATTGACCACCCTGGAATCCTGGCAAAGCGAATGAAGGGCTTCATCCACAAGTCCCACATGCCAAGCGGAATCGCTCCGTCTTAGCTCCTCTTTCACTTTCTCCAGCTGCTTCTGCAAAAGCCTGATGAGGGGAATGACCTGACTCAAGCTGGCTGTGTCTAAACTGACTTCACGTGTGGCAAGTTCGAAGGGCTGGAGAACCTTGCACAACACAGTAATCATTCTCCACTGCGCTTGAGTCAGGTGCATACCCCCTCCTTTGCCTATGTCATAGGTGGATGTATAGGCTTGAATGGCCTTTTGCTGCTCCTCCATCCTCTGAAGCATATAGAGGGTTGAGTTCCACCGCGTCACAACCTCTTGCTTCAGTTGATGGCGGGGCAGGTCCAAGAGTGTTTGCTGGCACTCCAGTATTCAGCACACAGTCACTGAATGGCGAAAGTGGCCAGAAATTTTTCGGGCCACCCAAAGTGTCTCCTGCACGCCCCTGTCACTTTTCAGAAAATTCTGCACCACCAAGTTTATTGTGTGAGCAAAACATGGGACGTGCTGGAATTTGCCCAGATGTAATGCCCGCACAATATTGGTGGCATTGTCAGATATCACAAATCCCCAGGAGAGTCTAAGTGGGGTAAGCCACTGGGCGATGATTTCCCTCAGTTTCTCTAAGAGGTTGTCTGCGGTGTGCCTCTTACTGAAACCGGTGATACACAGCGTAGCCTGCCTTGGAACGAGCTGGCATTTCTGAGATGCTGCTACTGGTGACGCTGCTGTTGTTGCTGCGTAAGGTGATACATCTACCCAGTGGGCTGTCACAGTCATATAGTCCTTAGTCTGCCCTGTTCCACTTGCCCACATGTCCGTGGTTAAGTGGACATTTGGTACAACCGCATTTTTCAGGACACTGAGGACACTTTTTCTGACGTTTCTGTACAGTCTTGGTATCGCCTGCCTAGTGAAGTGGAATCTAGACGGGATTTGGAACCGGGGACACACTACCACCATCAATTGTCTAAATCCCACTGCACTAATGGCGGATACCGGACGCACGTCTAACACCAACATAGCAGTCAAGGCCTCAGTTATACGTTTTGCTTCAGGATGACTGCTGTCGTACTTCATCCTCCTCGCTAAGGACTGTTGGAGGGTCAATTGTTTAGTAAAAGCAGTGGTGTTCCTACTTCGTTTCTGGGATGATGAACGACTCCCAGCAGCAGCAACAGCAGCAGCGGCAGCAGTAGGCTTAGCAATGCAGGATCCTCCGGAGGAATCCCGGATAGGAGAGTCAGTCATGCCAGTGACATGGCCTGCAGGACTACGTCCGATCCTGACTAAGGAGGAAATTGACGAGGAGGGAGTTGACGGTGTGGTTTGCAGGCGCTTGGATACAACAGGACAACGGGATTTAGGTGTCCCTGGACTGCTTACGGTCTTAGCCAAAGTTTCTGAACTTGACAGTAACTTTTTATGAACGCGCTGCAGGTGCCGTATAAGGGAGGATGTTCCTAGGTGGTTAACGTCCCTACCCCTACTTATTTATGGTACATATGGCAAGACAGTTGTTGTCCGGATTCGGATAGAAATATTGCCAGACCAAAGAGGTGGAATGTTTGGTCTTCTGCCCAGGCATGACCGTGATGGGCTTTTTCATCCCACAGACAACAGCTGTCTCCCCCGGAGCCTGATTTAAACAAACCACATCACCATCAGAATCCTCCTCGTCAACTTCCTCCTCAGCGCCAGCTACACCAGTATCCTCATCCTGTTGTACTTCAACAGTGACATCTTCAATTTGTATATCAGCAAGTGGACTGTGGGTGCTCCTTTCAGCACTTGCAGGGGGCGTGCAAATGGTGGAAAGAGCCACCTCTTCCCGTCCAGTGCTTGGAAGGTCAGGCATCGCAACCGCCACCACACTTGGACTTTCCTTGGGGATTTGTGATATCTTCTTAGAACGCACAGTTCTTCGCTGTGCTTTTGCAAGCTTAACTCGTTTGATTTTTTTAGTGGGAGGAGGGCTTCCATCGTCATGTGAAGCTGAACCACTAGTCATGAACATAGGGAAAGACCTTAGCCGTTCCTTGCCACTCCGTGTCGTAAATGGCATATTGGCAAGTTTACGTTTCTCTTCAGATGATTTAAATGTTTTTTTTAAGGTAATTTTCCTGAACTTTGTCAATTGGGATTGTATGTGCCCTCTACTATGACATGCCATCGGCATCGGCCTTGGCAGACGACGTTGATGGCATGTTATTGTCTATGTCATGACTAGTGGCAGTAGCTTCAGCACTAGGAGGAAGTGGTTCTTGATCTTTCCCTATTTTATTTTTATCAGAGAAAGTTTGGTCCTCCATTTATGTTATATTGATATACACGTGCGGCTAAGACGCACACAAACACAGAAAATAATTTTTTATTTTTGTTGGAGATTAGTGCACTTTGTGGCTTACACCACCCTTTAAGAAATGAGCCAGCCAGCTCTTTACTTATGGGACACAGGCGCACGCTTGGGGCTGCTCCTTTGTTGATGCACGTGCAGCTACAGCCCACACAATTCACAAAGACAGAAAAAAAAGAAGAATTTTTTATTCTTTGTGGAGCGCACTTTGGGGGTTACATCACCCTTTAACAGACAGACGCACTCTTGTCGCTGCTGCTTTGAGGATGCACGTACAGTGCAGACAATTCACAAACACAGAAGAAAATGTTTTATTTTTGTTGGAGTGCACTTTGGGGGTTACACCACCCTTTAACAGACAGACGCACGCTTGGCACTGCTCCTTTGTTGATGCACGTGCAGCCACAGTGCACACAATTCACAAACACAGAAAATATTTTATTTTGTTTTTGGAGTGCCCTTTGGGGGTTACACCACCCTTTAACGGACAATCCAGCCGGCCCTTTACTTATGGGACACAGGCGCACGCTTGGCGCTGCTCCTTTGTTGATGCACATGCAGCCACAGTGCACACAATTCACAAACACAGAAAATATTTTTTTATTTTGTGTTTGGAGTGCACTTTGGGGGTTACAGCACCCTTTAACGGTCAAGCCAGCAGGCCCTTTACCTATGACACAGGCGCACGCTTGGCGCTACTTTGTTGATGCACGTGCTGCTACTGCGCACACAATTCACAAACACAAAAAAATATATATTTTTATTTTTTATGGAGTGCACTTTGGGGGTTACAGCACCCTTTAACGGTCAAGCCAGCCGGCCCTTTACCTATGACACAGGCGCTCGCTTGGTGCTACTTTGTTGATGCACGTCCGGCTACTGCGCACACAATTCACAGACACAAAAAAATATTTTTTTTTTATTTTGTTTGGAGTGCCCTTTGGGGGTTACAGCACCCTTTAACGGACAAGCCAGCCGGCCCGTTACTTATGGGACACAGGCGCACGCTTGGCACTACTTTGTTGATGCACATGCGGCTACTGCGCACACAATTCACAAACACAAAAAAATATATTGTTTTATTTTGTTTGGAGTGCCCTTTGGGGGTTACAGCACCCTTTAATGGACAAGCCAGCCAGCCCTTTACTTATGGGACCCAGGCGCACGCTTGGCGCTGCTCCTTTTTTGATGCACGTGCAGCCACAGTGCACACAGGGGGTCATTCAGACCCGCTCGTGAGCCTAGGACGCTCGCAAGCGGGTCGATGTTGCCCCACTGCGCATGCGCGAGACCCGGATAGCGACGGGCTCTCCGTCGCTCCTGGTCTCACACCAAAGGGGGCTTGCTGTCGATGTTGATTGACAGCACGCCCCCTTTGGTGGGCGTGCCGGGGGTGTGCCTGCCAGACGGAGGCATTCCCATGGGAACGCCTACTGTCTCAAACCGGCCCCACTGACATCACTAGTGATGTCAGTGGGAGTGATTTTGGCTCTGATAGAGCCAAAATCACTCCAGGGCTTGCGGCAGTGAGACCCTACTGCAGGGTCTCTGTTGCAAGCCCGATGGTCATGATGGTCTTGACCATCGCGACCATCATCATGGACGCTCGCCATCGCTGTGGGTGGTCACCCACAGCTATGCGAGCATCCAGAAGGACGCTCCATTTGTTTGGAGTGCCCTTTGGGGGTTACAACACCCTTTAACAGACAAGCCAGCTGGCCCTTTACTTACGGGACACAGGCGCACGCTTGGCGCTGCTCCTTTGTTGATGCACGTGCAGCCACAGTGCACACAGGGCCTGATTCAGAGCCGGACGCTATTTGCGCTCGCTTGTTCAGAAAATGGGGCCGGCTATTTAAATTGAGCACTCGCTCTTTGCGGTCTGTTGACGCTTCTATGTCTGAGCGAGCGAACGAAACATGCGCTCGTTATTTTGTATAGACGCCCCCTGGCCGCTCGCATCCTACGTCATCTCCGCTATTTATTAGATTAATCGAGTATATCGAAAGGCGTCTGAACTGCTCGCAGTGCTTGTGGTAGGATTTTCCTACCGCAATCATGCGAACAGTTAAGGCTAAGAGACAACCAAGTGACGTGGTCGATGACGCTACTTTGTTAATTATGCACACCCTTAAAACGCCCATTTTGACCTTTTGGCACGCCTGCGTTCGGATCACCACTCCTTGTTTTCAAGCACCTTCCCCTGTTACCACCCACAAACGCCTCCTCCTGTCACTCAAATTAGCAGGCACTATTTTGCGAGCGCTCGATTTCCGACCGCACTGACTGGCGCATGCGCATTATGACCCATACGCATGCACAGTTGTGCGAACATCGCTCGGAGCGAACGAGCGGCTCTGAATCAGGCCCACAATTCACAAACACAGAAAATATTTTTTTGTTTTGTTTGGAGTGCACTTTGGGGGTTACAGCACCCTTTAACGGTCAAGCCAGCTGACCCTTTACTTATGACACAGGCGCACGCTTGGCACTACTTTGTTGATGCACGTGCGGCTACTGCGCACACAATTCACAAACACAGATTTTTTTTTGATTTTTTTTGCACTTGGGGGAGCACCCCTGATGGACAGAGCACCCCCTGGACAAAACTACACCCCTTGGACAGAGCACCCCTTTAGGACTGGGACACTGCACAGGACTTTGGAGTGGACACAGCCCCTATGAACAACTGACTGCACAACACAGTCCAGCCAGCCCCTATGGACTTTGGAGGAGTAGACACAGCCCCTATGGACAACAGCAGCACAGCGCAGCACAGCACAGCACAGCACAGCACAACACTACACTGCACTACACTACACTACACTACACTACACAGCCCAGCCAGCCCTAACTCCCACCCTCCCTCTTCACTGTCCACAGCCGAGTGAGAAAATGGTGCCGACGCGGGTACCTTATATAGAATCCAAAACCCGCGAGACTCGGAAGGCGGGATGATGAAGTTTTGCCTCGATTTCAGATCCGAGTCAGGCGGGAAAAGTCGAGCCTGACTCGGATCGGCCTAGGATCGGGAGTGCTCGGGTGGGGGTTTCAGATTTCAGAAATCCGAACCCGCTCACCCCTAATATTAAGCTATTAAAAGGTGAACATATTTACTTATTAGAAACTTAAGTTCTTGTTTTCCCTTTTTTTCCCAACATACATTCATGCAACATATACACAATAAAGCTGGCCACACAATAGACCAACTTGCATCCAACCAGCCAACTAGTTGATTGGTTGGAATGAAAATCTGGTAACGTATGGGAGTAAATGATGATCAGCAATTTGCTCCTAAATGCCAGAAAACAGATGAAAATTACGTCAGACAAGTTTGTTAAATGTTTGATCTAAACTATTTATTCAAGCAACAGTTTTTGTCCATTTTCCAGCATTTGGGAGGAAATTGCTGATTGTCATTTGCTTTCATACATTACCAGATTTTCATTCCAACCAATCAGCTAGTTGGCTGGTTGGACAGATAATCTTTAGATGTGTGGGCGCAGCTTTAGGCATACGTTTTTCTGCAGAATAATGTCATGTTTCTGTGTACGAGATTTTAGTACTATTAATTCATACATGCCTACCCTCCTGGAATTCGTGGGAGGTTCCCGATTTTTCGGGTAACCCCCCACATCCCCAGAAGGGTAGGTACTTCTCCCACATTCTGCCCACTCCTAGTGAAGTGGGCAAAATGGGGAGAATATTAACGGGGATCGGCGGGTCCATGTGTTGGGGGAGGGGCCTAATGATGCAGTCTATGAAAATTGCCTCATTTAGCACTGCCCCCTATTTGAAGCAGGAATCGTCACGGCAAATGCGGGGCTTAAGTACACGACCTGGCTGGCACCGTCCCTAACTCCGCCCACCTGCTTCTCCATCCCGGGGAGGAGAAATCATTAGTCGTTAATTATGTATTAATTAGAGATAAGTGGCACGGATCTTTTTGCCAATCCCATTATCTTACAAAAGTATGGTGATGCGATTCATCCATGGAGCAAGGGTTCCACTGGAGAAGGAATAAGTTGCTCCATGAATTGTACGACACAAGGAAGAGCCCTGATTTTAGCTAAACAGGGCTCTTCTCTTTATGAATAGACCCCTATGTCAACCATAGACTTTATAGAACAATGCCATCTAAAGATGAATGTGTGGTAAATAAAAAAAAAAAATGAAAGATCATTTGTGCTTTTTATTATAATTCTCTTTTTCTTTTCATGCTTAATCCTATAATTTTCTCCCATATACATAATGTTTGGGACCAGAAGTATTTTGGATATTGGCTTTCTCCATATTTTGTAATATTTGCATACCATAATGTGAGATGTTAGTGTTGGGACCCAAATCTAAGCACAGAATGCATTTATGTTCATATACACCTTATACACACAGCCTGAAGGTAATTTTATACCATATATTTAATAATTTATGCTCCTTAAACAAAGTTTGTGTACAATGAGCCATCAAAGATATCAATATCGTGCTCAAAAAATTCCATATTTTAGAATATTTGGATATGGGAGACTCAACCTGTACTGATTCATAGATGTACGCAAACCTGATAAATTGCGTACATCTCCGATGACTGGGGTCATAGGCAAACGCAGGGGGGGTTTCCGTCTGCCTGGAAACCCCCCTCCCCAGCCCGCACCATAACCACAAATGAAATAATTAGCACTACCTGTGGGTCTTTTTTTAACATGTATCAGCCAGTAATAAATAACCTGTGCACCAACTCTGGAAAACATGCACTGTTAGGAATGGGCTGCTATAGAGCCCAATATGTACATATATGTCCAGGGCAGTGCTAGGTTCCTCTGCTGCTCCTCCAGGCTCCCGGACTTGCTCCAATAGTCTGGAATGGTGCTCACATCTAATATACAGTAAATACATTCAGCTCAGGCAGGATGGCCCTACTGAAGCATCTAATGGCTTACTGTGATCACTGGTCCTGTATATGCTGGAATTATGACACACAATACACTTTGTATGACATATATTAAAGCTGGTTAAGTGCTAATTCTGCCATCTTCATGGACTGACCACACTCACCCTAAAATCAAGCATTTGGAAACCCCCCTCTACAAATCCTGCGTTTGCCACTGGGGGTATAGCGTATGTTTGCACAGCAGCTGCGTCCGAGAGCTTTATTCTCTGAATCAGACTCATAAACTCCCTCTGAGAGTGTTATAAAGTTACCAATGTTTGCCCATTATTGGACAATCGCTTGCTCAGTCCTGCTTCCCGCCTGCTCGCTTGCTCAGTCCTGCTTCCCGCCTGCTCGCTTGCTCAGTCCTGCTTCCCGCCTGCTCGGTTTAGCCTCGATTATTGACAGTGAGGGGACATTGTTACTTTATAAAAAAAATATTTTGACTATATTATTCTAATGGATTTTCCACCAAAAGTACAACTCCAATGGGTCACATTAATAATATAGGAGGGGTCCTCGTGTACTCCTAGTGGCAAAATCAGGTCCTATTGTGGGGAAATAAGTTGTCCAACCATTCGTAACACAGATAACGTCTCTCTAAATGCAACTTTTTCACCCCAGCCCCCCTTCCTGCCAGCTCATTTACATAATCCCTTTCCATAAAACAAAATGTCAATCTTCTGCACGATTGGAAAACTCCGTGCACTGTAATACTGGCCTGCACATTTAGTTTGGTTCCTGTACGAAAGGGCACAATTGTGCAAATGATGGTGCCTGCAGGGGCGTATATCTATAATGGGTGCTGGGTGTGTGGTGCACACGGGCCCTGTGTCCAGGGGGGCCCACACCACACACCCTGCACCTATAAACTCTTTATACTTACCTGTCCGTTGTCTGGAGTAGTGCACTCTGCGGCACCGAACCAGCGCTGCAGAGCAGCAAAAATCACTGGGAAAATGGCGGCTGGTATTTTCCAGGTGACTTGTGCATACTCAGTACTGCTGTCCATGGGATATCGGTGCGGGCGCCATTTTCCTGGAGGCCTGCGCATGCGCCGTATATTCTGTCGTTAAGCCAGAATCTACTGATGCACCACTCGCCGCGGCACCGCACTGAGGAGGGGGGCCCGCACTGAGGGGTCTATTTACTAAGCAATGATAAGAGACAGAGTGAACAGTGATAAGGAAGTGATAAGGTACCAGCCAATCAGCTCCCAACTGTCATTTTTTAATGAGATGACAGTTGGGAGCTGATTGGCTGGCACCTTATCACAGACTTATCACTTTTCACTCTGGGCCTGATTCAGAGCTGAACGCTCTGACCAGAGCGCTCGCTCTGAGCAGGGCCCTCCTACCTTTTTTTTGGAGCGTGCTCATGGACGCTCGCATAGCTGTGGATTACCACCCACAGCTATAGCGAGCGTCCATGATGATGGTCGCGATGGTCTTGACCATCGCGACCATCGGGCTTGCGACGGAGATCCTGCGGTAAGGTCTTGCTGCCGCAAGCCCTGGAGTGATTTTGGCTCTATCAGAGCCAAAATCACTCCCACTGACATCACTAGTGATGTCAGTGGGGTCGGCTTGAGACAGTAGGCGTTCCCATGGGAACGCCTCCGTCTGGCAGGCACGCCCACCAAAGGGGGCGTGCTATCAGTCACCATCGACAGCACGCCCCCTTTGGTGCGAGACCCGGAGTGACACCTTGGCTGTCGCTGTCCGGGTCTCGCGCATGCGCACGACGGAGCTCCCTCCGTCGTGCCCATGCGCAGTGGGGGAACATCGACCCGCTTGCGAGCGTACTGCCGCTCACGAGCGGGTCTGAATGACCCCCTCTGTCTCTTATCACTGCTTAGTAACTAGACCCCTAAGTCTTAAAACGCACCTTGGTGCCTGGCATTAAGGGAAAACATTTGTGCTGCAGCCATAAATAAGTCGTAACGTCTTTTGTCATTTGCCAGCACAGATGATACTACATTCAGAATTGTTTTCATATTTGTATCTTGAGCTGCAGGTTTAACTGGAAGGTGAGTAAACATTATAGATTGTGGTAAACATTCTTTGTTTTGTTTTCTATCATACATACAGTACATACATACAGTACATACATACATACATACATACAGTACATACATACAGTACATACATACAGTACATACATACATACAGTACATACATACATACATACATACATACATACATACATACAGTACTTTCATACATACATACATACATACAGTACATACATACAGTACATACATACATACATACAGTACATACATACATACAGTACAAACATACAGTACATACATACATACATACATACAGTACATACATACAGTACATACATACATACAGTACATACATACAGTACATACATACATACATACAGTACATACATACAGTACATACATACATACATACATACAGTACATACATACAGTACATACATACATACATACAGTACATACATACATACATACAGTACATACATACAGTACATACATACATACATACAGTACATACATACAGTACATACATACATACATACAGTACATACATACATACAGTACATACATACAGTACATACATACATACATACAGTACATACATACATACATACAGTACATACATACAGTACATACATACATACATACAGTACATACATACATACATACAGTACATACATATAGTACATACATACATACATACAGTACATACATACATATAGTACATACATACATACATACAGTACATACATACAGTACATACATACATACATACATACAGTACATACATACAGTACATACATACATACATACATACATACATACAGTACATACAGTACATACATATAGTACATACATACATACAGTACATACAGTACACACATACATACATACAGTACATACATAATGATCACTTTGGGTCTGCGTGTATAATCGCAGCTGAGATCGATTCAGATAATTAGTTTAAAAATCTTTCTAAAGATCTCTGTAATGTTGACTTGCCCCAAACACCCCCCAAACACCCCCCAAACAACCCCCAAACAACCCCCAAGCCAAGAGATCCAAAACTTAGCTTCCTAAAAATGTCATTTTCAAACTATTTTTCTTCTACTCTTTTTAGCCACTTCACTAATGAGAATTTTCTGATCTCTGAGCCTAATTCAGTTTAGGGAATAGTAGAGTAAGACAGAGTAAGTAGTTGAGCACCTGGACAAAACATGTCGCAATGTAAGGGGGGCAAATACATAACTTTTTCTTGGATGTTGGGTAAATACCGGCTGCTTCTGTAGTTAGCCCACAAATGCTGGACAACTTTATTCTTACACTGCAGTTTAGATGTCAGTTTGGACTAGGGATGTGCAGGCTCGGATAGGTTCGAATTTGCACGCCAAGTTCAGATTTTTCCCTCCAAATATCGGGTCTCAGAAAGAGGCAAAACGTCATCTTTCATGGACAAACATCATCTTCCATGGACTTTTGTCCAGGAATGATGATGTTTGTCCATGAAAGATGACGTTTTGCCTCTTTCCGAGACCCGATTTTTGGAGGGAAAAATCTGAACTCGGCGTGCAAATTCGAACCTATCCGAGCCTGCACATCCCTAGTTTGGACACACCCCTCCCAAATCTAACTCTCTCTACACATGTCACATCTGACCCCCCCCCCCCCCCCTCAGTGCAGCCTGGTCTAACTAAAGCTGGGTACACGCTGATAAATATATCGCCGGTTCGAACGGGCAATATACTGTATCTATAGTGCATCGCCGGGAGTGTACAGCGGATATGTCTGTGAACGACGTCATTCACAGACATATCCGATCAGCAGTGCCTCACATCAGATGGCCGATGTATCTGAAATATTTATATTTGCCCGGATCCGTGAATATTCGGGAATCCACTGTCATGGAGGATAAAAAAAGGCTCCAACAGGTCAATAATAGAATTTGATAATAAAATTGTTATTAAAAATTCAACATTTACTGTACGTTGAAAGTATCTGCATTTATGGCTGCTCCAAACCACATCCGAAAGGAAACCAGCCGCTCAGTGACATTGTAGCAACGCGTTTCACGGAGACAAAACTAAACTCCTCATCAGACTAATGGCACTGAGAAAGTGATGTGGGAGGGGCCAGACCCCTCCCCCCCGGTGTTGCCTGAGGTATTCGCAGGGCCGCCAAGAGCCAAGGCGGGCCTCGGTAATAGGGGGCGTGGCCTAATCTCGGGAGGTGTGGCCACGCCCCCTTGCCGGAAAAAAAAGAAATAAAAAACATTTGCAGCCCCCTCAGCCCGGCGCAAAGCCAGGGGGGGCGTGATCAGTATGATCGCTCCCCCGCACAGGCATAGGAGAGACTGCTGTGGCTGCACGAGCAGTCTCCAACTGCAGCTCAGCACACGTTGTGTGCTGGGCTGCTGTGAGGGAGGTGGGCGGCGTCGGACCCGGGCCCCTCATGAAGCCCGGGCCCGGGTAATCTGTACCCGCTCCCCCCCCCTCTCGGCACCCCTGGGTATTCGTATGTGATACTAAGAAGTAATATTTTATTTCATTCTCATGAATCTGAGACTTGATATCTGAAAGCCATTTACTCACTATGACAGCTGGCTCCAGAATATTTTTTAATCAATGATGTCCTACCTCTGCGGTGTGAGAAAGTGAAGCAAGACATTCGCGTCCAATGGCGATGCATCGGCTCTGCAGTGTGCGCAGGCCAAAGGGCTGGACTTTCCAGATTTGGTATCACCGTCAATCTGCGGTATCACCTCGTGCTTCCAAACCCTTAAATCTGGTCACACATACTGACAGAGATATAGATAAACATTTTACAGCTGCATTAACATGCCCTGATGTGACTGTGAGACCCAGATGCCGCCGTACGCTGCTCGCTGAGGGTCAGGTAATGGTGGTAGAAAACCAGTGATGGTTTAGCTATCGATGGCTGGGTGCTGCACATGCTTATATGACCGGTGGCGTAGATGTTTTGTCAATGCTCAGCACTACCATCGATGGCAAAACCTCAGTAACTGAACGCTTCCTGGAAGTGGTTACACTGTATCACGTGTGTGGTAGGGGGCACAGAATGATCAATGAGTGCAAGTGTCACTGGGGGGATGTCTGAGAGTTTCATGGCGGAAACCATAAACCTCTCACATCGATGGCAAAACCACTTGCTATAGGCCATTAATGTTTGCAAACCATCGCTGATCAATGGCCATCCCTAGTGTCAGCATCTGCTCGTCTGTGACCAGAATTAGACACAAAACAATTGTTTCCAATGCACAGAACTATACTGTATATTATTTACCCAGGGGCTACTGTACATAGATATACAAATGTATTTGTCTTCCAAAAGACTTTCCCATATGTTTAATCCCATATTATCCATTTTTACATTTTCTCAATTCTTCCATTATTTCAGAACAAACTGATTAGGAGAAATATATATTCAGAATTCAGGGAAAAGCTGTGGCTATGGGTTATTTATTTTTTTGGGGGGGGGAAGTGCACCCCCTCACCTCTGGGCCTCATAGACGCTACACCCTCCATCGTCATGCCCATGTACTATTAACAGCGTGCCTCCAGATTTATATGGGCAGTAAATGTCAGTGAGTTATGAGACGCTCTGTGTTTGAACAGACTAAACCCCAGTAACTGAACGCTTCCTGGAAGTGGTTACACTGTATCACGTGTGTGGTAGGGGGCACAGAATGATCAATAAGTGCTAATGTCACTGGGGGGATGTCTGAGAGTTTCATAAAGGAAACCAGAAACCTCTCACATACCCTCACTTCTCTCTATCCCAAATGTCAGGCACTGTTACCCGTTTATATCAGCGGTCCCCTCTACTTTCCCTAAAATGTGGAACATGATGGGTTTCTCCAGATTGTGGCGACATTGCGGGTATCTCCTTAAACCCACATATCCTGACATACTTGTCTGACCTCCCCTTGTTTCTTGTATGGACTGGTAAGGCTACGCTTTCCTGCTTGGCCTATTTCTAGACCAAATGAAACAATTGTACTTTATAACAGTTATTAAAACTGATGCTCAAAAAATTTAAAAACAAAAGCTTAAGTAAGCTTCAAAAAGTTACTTCATTCAAAATGAATTAATTACCCAGATTACTCCATCTGTGAGACATCTCAAAAAATTCCAACTTTCTTGCGGTTTAGGACAATCCCTTTCATTAAATAAACTTTTTAGTTTCTCTAGTAAAATGCTGCCAAGCTCAGCCTAATTTGTGCCTTAAATTATTCATGAAAGTGGTAGTCAGGAGATGTCAGCACTCTCTTATAATAATACTAGTAGACCCTGAAGTACACCTGCGGCATTGGCAGGGCCGGCTCGAGGCATGTTTGATCAGTGCGGTCAAACAGTGGCACCACCCCATAGAGGGTGCACCCCTCCCAGCCATTCCCCATTTTGGCGGGACAGTCACGTTTTTCGGGCACTGCCCCGCTGTTCCACCCACGGGATGAAGTGTCCCGCGGGCAGTCGGGAGGTTGGGCACCTCCACCACCGCAGCTATGTGGTGATGCCAGCCCGGAGAAGAGGAATGGGGCATCCATTCAGTGCAGGACTGACATAGTGCTGGGCTCTCCCCCAGCCTGCCGTTAACGGGAGGTGTGCCATACGGACAAGCCCCCAAATAACATAATTTAGGGGGTGTGGTCTATGGTAATTAGGCCACGCCCCATTTGCAGTCGTACGCTGAGACTCCGCACGCAGGTAACGGGCGCATAAGTCCCGTCCTTCACAGGGTGCGGTTCCCCCTGGAGCCGGCTCTGAGCATTGTCCTCGTCTATAACCCCATTCCATTTCCTGAAATGGACCTCACTGTCTGCTAATATGTCTGCTAATATGCATGCAAACAGTGGCATAACCACCAGGGGTGCCAGGGGTGCGACTGCTATGGTGCCCAAGCTGCCTCTGTGTCCCACCCATCCCCGCCACACCCAGTCACGCACATAACTTGGGCCGGTCCAGTCAGATGATTACAGCTGGCACACTGGCAGGCAGTCATGGAGAGACAGTGCCGCTGGTCGTGAGGCAATCAGAGCTTGCAGATCGGCAACCAATCAACAGTGGTGCCTGTTGATTGGCTGCTGCTCCGAATGCTCCAATTGTCTCACAACCGTCGCCAGATACAAATTGCGCAGGCGCTGTCTGTCCATGTCTTCTAATGCCCGCCGGTGCACCAGCTGTAGCTAGCTGGCTGTCTGGCCCCAAATCCACACCTGCTGGCTGCTGATGGAAGCGAGAGGCTGCTGGAGGGAAAAGGGGAGGTGAGTTGCTGGGGGGGGGGCGCATAATGTGTAGGGGCACTTCTATTGTGTGGAATAATGTGCTATATGGGGTACTGCTACTATGTGCCATAATCTGTAAAGAGTATGATGTGGTATAATGTGTAAGGGGCATTACTGTGTACTGTGTACTAGTTACACCCTTGCATGCAAACACAAAGGCTCTGGATTTAATATGAACTTGCATGAGTCATCAAGTTTGCTCAGAGGTAAAAGGATACTTTTGTTGCATTCTCACAGGTTTTTGGCAGACTGCCAATTTCCACTAGAGCCAGCCCTGGCACCTGTGTAATGTAAGGGTGTAATTGCGGCCATTCATAAAGGACAAAAAACGGACATACAGACAGACACACATACAGACACGCTTTCTCGCTTATTATATAGATGTGTCACTTCTGTGTGTTGAAAGTTTTCATTACATTGGCCAGCAGGGCCGTAACTAGGGGTGTGCGAGCTGTGCCGCTGCAGAGAGCGCAAGCTTCTATGGGCGGCAACGTCACTGTCCCACAGCCCCTGCTTCTGGCTAGCAGGATGCCTGGAACTGCACTCTGCAGCCAGGATCCTTTCTACAGTGCTGCCCGGAGCATTCTTTGATGCTGCATTTATAATACCCAGCAGCGCCGGGGTTAAGCTCCGCCCCCTCGATGAAGCCCCATCTCCCAGCACTGCCGCGATTAAGCCCCACCTCCCGGTGACATCATCCGCCAATCACCGGGAGGGCAGGGGAAAGCAGACTGCACAGGGGGATGGCGTCATGGGTGTTAAAGGGGGCATGGCCTCGAGGCAGGTGCGAATGCGTCCTGGCCGTGGCTGCGGCCTCTGATGTTGGAGCCTGAGTCTATAAAGACTCAGGTTCCTGGCGTCCTCGTGAAGAAGGAGGTCGGCCATCTTATGCTGGGGCCGCGTTCAGGGGGGGTGCATGGCAGCTGCCATGAGCCATAAGTATGCTCAAGAGGAATACCCCTGTAAGACAGTAAGGGACCCCTGCAAGGAGCCCCTGGGTACAGACAAGAGGGGGAGTTACCCCTCCCACAGAGCTGCAGATTGAGGAAAGCCCATGTAAAGTAAAGGGACCACTTATAGTAGCCCCACATGAGAAGGGGAAGCCCCTGCACAAGAAGGGACCCCTGGGAGAAATATAACAAGAGGGCGAGTGCAGTGTGGCTGTAGCATGCCTGCAGTGAGGCAGGAGTGTGCAGTGGAGAGAGCTTATGTACAGTGTGACCCAGTGGCGTAAGTTCATCCCAGACGCCCGGAGGCAAGTTATAATTTGGTGCCCCCCCCCCACCCGTCACAGCTGCTGACACTGTAATGTAGCAATTCTCATGGAGACAAACTATAGATAGACGAAGTCAGCAGCTAATGGTCTGACATGGAGCTCTCCACTAGTGAATGGTGGCTTCTCAGGTGCCGTGAAGGGCCATGAAGGTACACTCCGGGTACACAGTTACAGCCCTAAGTGGGGTGAATATGTTGTGGGCAATGGAGGAGGTGCCCCCTTCATAGCTGGAGCCCGGCGGCAGGCGCCTCCATTGTCTCCCATAGTTCTGCCCCTGGTGTGACCCCTGCAGCAGACCAGTGAAGAACCTCCTGTGAGGAGACCCCCGTGTGTGAGAGGGTGAGTGTCTGCTTGATGCATAATGCTGGATCCCTGGTTGATAGCCCCTGGAGAAGTGCCCTATAGTGAGGGAGGGGTCAGTGCAAGATGGCAGTGTGTCTAGAGGGGAGTCCGATAGAAGAATCCCGTGTAACCATGTGCTGAAGTAGAGAAGCCCAGCCGTGGAAGGGTTAATGGTCTGTACTAAGTTGCCAGCACGTCAGATGAAAAGGTCCCTGGATAGTGGGACTTGTATTAGAGACAGAGTCCTGGGATATACAGGACGTTAGTATGCCTGAAGAAGGTGTATCCGGGGTGATGGGAGGAGAGAGAAGGTCCCTGTGTAATGGGATGTGCCGGACGTTTGCAGTTTCTCTTGAGGATTGAGACGAGTGCAATGAACTTTGAATCTGGAGTCCCCTGTATGCTGTATGAAGTTTTTGTTGGACTGACTAGGGGTAGAACTACTGAGCCAAGCAACACCAGGTATGTGCTACCATTTCATTGCTGTGTCACTTGTGTAAGATTGTGCTGGAGGTGTTCATTTGGAGTGGAACATAACCTTCTATAACCATTAAGCTTAAAATACAGCATTTCCCATCGGCTGCAAGTATTGTGCTGGAGGAAGTTGGTGAAGTAGAGCTTGTAACCGTTACGCTTACTGTGCTGGGGGAAGTAGTGGAGTGTAAATAAAGTTTTCCTGTTCTTGCATCATGAGATGTTCTGGCGCCCAACATTTCTTTATTGCACTGCACCTGTTGTCCACATGTGTTCCCTCCATCAGGTACTTTGTGCTAAGCACCCGAGTATTCGGGGGCCCTGCTGGTCATGGACGCTATACCCACGCCATTGCCGCAACAGAGGAGAGACACCGAGAAGGGGTAAGAGACAGTACATTCAGGTACTCCATGTAAGTGTACCACAGTACCAGTAGGGTTCCACACATTTACTGATGATGGCGGCCGTGCCCCTCAGTGCAACGCAATGACGTCAAGCTGTCATGGGGCGGGGCCAGCACAGGGTGCAGTTGGGCGCTGTTACTGCACTGGTGGCTGGAGTTTGCCTAGAAATTTGCTTCATTGGCACCTCTCAGTCCTCTTGCAGGGATAAAAAGACTGTGCACATAAAATGGGAAACACACTCTAACGCTTGCCAACAGGTGGTGCAATGTTCTGCAACCCTCAAGATGCCACCAATATTGGCCTGCAAATTTCTATAATGTTTCTTCTCCCTCCTGTAGTCTCGTTCTTTGGTACAGGTGTGAGAGGTGCTTGGCTGATTGTACAAGCCTGCTGCAGTGCGGGTGTTGCCTGGTGCTTACCTTGCTCCACCCGCTCTCACATTCAGGCTGCCGATAAGGTGACAGTCCTCCAGCACAGGTTGGACACGGCTACAGGGTGAAGACAAGGAAGATCCCGATCTCCAGACCCTGCAAGGGAAGACCGACACTAATGCCCTGTTTCAGAGCCGGACTGACTGACAGAGCGCTCGCTCTGAATCAGGGCCGTCCTTCTTCATTTTTAGAGCGGCCTCCTGTCCGCTCGTATAGCTGTGGGTGACCACCTACAGCTATAGTGAGCGGCCAGGAAGATGGTCGTGATGGTCTTGACCTTGTGGTAGGGTCTCGTTGCCGCAAGCCCTGGAGTGCTTTCGGCTCTATCAGAGCCGAGAGCACTCCCACTGACATCACTTGTGATGTCAGTGGGGCCGGCCCCAGACGGTAGGTGTTCCCATGGGAACGCCTCCGTCAGGGCAGCCACGCCCCCGGCACACCCACCAAAGGGGGCGTGCTGTCACTCACCAGGTTGTAGCGAGATCCGGAGCAATGGCTTGCCCGTCGCTATCCGGGTCTCGCGCATTCGCACGACGGAGCCGCCTCCTTTGTGCGCATGCGCACTGGGCCAACATCGACCCACTTGCGAGCGCTCAGCGAGTGCACTTTTTATAATAGCAATAATATAGATTTGTAACTCATAGCAAGCAGTTATACATTTCAGTTTGTTTTGTAAAATGATAGCTAAACTGACATTGGTTGCTATCGGTTACAAGAAGCCGTGTGTACATACCACCATTATATATAATAAAGACACTACTGTAATAAAATTAACATTAAATACCTAGAAAACTGTTCTTTGTGACTAAAGTAATCAAAATAATCTGATTTCCTAAATTTCTCAAGATCAACAAAAGGAAGACGTGCAGGTTTCCTTGGCTTCCGTCCCAGTACAGCTTCAATTGGTAAAAGTTTTTGGGGTCTATTTACTAAGCTGTGTTAGGATATAATGTGAACGGTGATAAGGTACCAGCCAATCAGTTCCTAACTGACATGTCACAGGCTGTTGAGAAATAGCAGTTAGGAGCTGATTGGCTGGTACCTTATCACCTTTCACTTTATCTCCTAACAAAGCTTAGTAAATTGACTCCTTAGGCCCGTATTCAATTAGAAGCGAAAGTCAGAAAAGTTTCGCCTGCCCAATTTTCCGCCTCATTAAACCAGTTTCAGAGGAGAAAACTTTTCGCGCGCATTCCCGCTTTTCGCCTTATTCAATTCCAAGCAGGCGAAAACGGGAATCGGCGAATGTGGAACAGGCGGAAAATACTGAAAGAAATGGGGAAATCAGTCTGTACCCCTGACATAGGAAATTAATGTGTGCTAATAGCCCTAATACAGCTATTTGGTCTACTTAAGTTGGGTCAATTGCTCGCTTTTAGCGTCTTTGTAAAAGTGGTGAAGAATGGCATAAAGCTGTATTTTTCGGTGAAAATAAGGAGTCCAGGCAAATTTGGGGTACTTGAAAATGGGTGCTAGCATCTTTTTATGTTTCTAAAGTGAACTTTTAAAAAAACATGAAAATCCACCTGCTACATGCACCTGCAATCCCAAAAACACCTGACCCATCCTTACAGAGCCCAGGAAGTCCATTTTGCTAGTTTTTATGCTTGTCCCCCCACTTTTTACTTTTTCGCCTCGAAAATGAAAGTATTGTTTTGGGGTGTTCTTAGGTTTTTTTTTTTAAGTTTTTTTGGCTGATTTGTCCTTTGGGGGCTGTCCCAAGGATTCTGAGTCATTTCCCCACGTTTGTACCCCAAAATAAAGATATTGCACTTCTTTTCGCCTACTATTCATAGGAGATACGTTTTCGCCTAGTAAAATGCATTGAGTTTCCGCTTAGTCGAAAACGACCTTGGATTGAATTTGGAGATAAATCACGGACAGGGAAAAAGCGGCAATAGGCAAAACTTTTTTGCCGATTACGGCTTTTCGCGTCTAATTGAATCCAGACCCACATTTAGGTTTGTTCAGATTTAAGTTAACATTTCCAACAGGAGTAGTCAAAGATGGTCTTGGTAATATATTGGTCTATTGGCCAAAACCAATAACATAAGTAACATCAATTACAGTCATTTACAGTCAATTTTGACCGGATCTTGCATCTGAAACAAGTTCCGAACTTGGTGAAAATAATTGAGTTCGTAATCAGTTCTACTCGGAACCCCAAAGTTCGGGTATGTTTGGTTTTCTGCAAAACAGAACCGCTCATCTGTAGTTATTATACCCCTGGCCTACCCCTTTAATACTGGCACACTGCCCAGAGAAGGGTCAGCCCCATACTAGCCTACTCTCCCGGGATGACCGGGAGCCTCCCAAAATCGTGTGCCACTCCCTGCCCCCCACAAGAGTTGGCAAGTCTCCCCCCACGCCCACTCCTGGTATAGATGCCACTTAGCGAGAGAAAGTCGATGGTCCAGGGGGGTGATGACGCGATCGTGCCAGCATGCTCCCGCACCACCCACTTAAGCTGCCCCCATACCCCCTCCCGGAGGGGACTGCCAGAAAGTCGGTAAGTATGGTCATCCCCTATCAAGGTTTCATGCGCCCATTCCCCCCCTCCACACATACAGGTGAGGAGAAGACTGTTCAGTAGCGCCACCTAGCCACACACTGACCACTCAAATTGGTCAAATGATTATGATAGTTGGGGACAATAGCAGACATAGCCGGTCAGTCCCTTCACACCGGTATGAAGTAAATACGCACGGGCCTAATGCCTGGAATTACATGGCCCATAGGTATACAATCGGGAAACCGGCTGCCCTAATACCGGCAGCCGGCTTCCTGACTGTCATATCCTGGCGAGTTTGAAATGCCGTGCATCAATATCTAGACGCCTGTCATTTCCGGGAGACACCGGGAGACACCGGGAGACACCGGGAGACAGCCGCCCGGCATCCCGATCGAAGGGATGCCGGGCGCCGCGAGCGGACAAGCCTCAGGGGGGGAGGGTTAGGTTTAGGGCACCCGGGGGGGGGCTTAGGCAGCGGGGAAGGGGGTGGTTAGGGTTAGGCACTTGGGGGGGAGGTTAGGGTTAGGCACCCCTAAGGAGGGTTAGGGTTAGGGGGTTAGGTTAGGTTAGTTTATACTTACCTTAGGGACGATCAGGATTTTCAGCGCTGTCGGGCTTCCGCTGCCGGGCTCTGCTCAACTGTCGGGCTGCCACTGCCGGGAATCGAGCTGCCGGCCATGCAGCAGCCGGGATTCCATACCGATTCCGGTCCATGGCCTAGTGCCACCTACCAGTGGGGCAAATACCTATACTTAATGCCTAATACCCTATGTTGATCTTGGATCTAATACCCGACTACCGGGTGCTGATTCCTATATTTAGGGCCCCCAGGGCTTGGGCCTAATACATGTAGGTGACTTGGGCCTGGTGCCTGTCTAGCAATCTAAGACCTACACAATAACTAGGGCCTAATGCCCACAGGGTGCTCGGGCCTAGTGCCTGCAAGTGGCTCAGACCTAGTGCCCAGAAGTGGTTTATGCCCAGCGCCCCGAAAGTGGCTCCAATCCCTTGTGGCCTAGTGGATATATATTTTATACCCCTTTTCCACCAAAATCCCAGAGCTGACCTGGGATTTGGAACACGGGGGCCTGATTCAGAGCCGGCCGCTATTTGCGGACGGTCGTTCCAAAAAAGGGGCCGGCTATTTACATTGAGCACTCTCTCTTTGCGGTTTGTTGATGCCTCTATGTCTGAGCGAGCGAACGAAAAATGCGCTCGCTAGTTTGTAAAGACGCCCCTTTGCCGTTCGCATCACACGTCATCTCCGGTATTTATTAGATTAATCGGGTACATCGAAAGGCATCTGAACTGCTCGCAGTGCTTGTGGTAGGTTTTTCTTACCGCTATCACTGCGAGCAGTTCAGGCTAAAAGACAACCAAGTGACGTGGTCGATGACGCTCCTTTACTAATTATACACTCCCATTAAACGCCCTTTTGACCATTTTGACCGCCTGCGTTCGGATCTCCACTCCCCCGTTTTCGAGCACCTTCCCGTTACCACCCACAAGCGGTACATTCTGTCAATCAAATTAGCAGCCCCTCACTGTTTTGCGAGTGCACGATTTCCGACCGCAATGACTGTTTTGCGCATGCGCATTGCGACCCATACGCATGCGCAGTTGTGCAAACATCGCTCAGAGCAAACGAGTGGCTGTTTACGAGCGGCTCTGAATCAGGCCCATGGTTCCAAGCCCAGTCAGACTCAGAATTTACCCCATTCCCACTGCGTCGCTGAACCGAGATATTCCCAAATCGGCACCGTTCACACTGCACATGGGTACAGTGTTGGCGCTTGGAGATCACGTTATCACCAAGCGCCGGAAACTTGGTGATAAGGGGGGTCCTTCCAGGATGGGGTCCTGCCGGGTGGGTGCCCTATGTCATGACTAGTACCAGGGAGACAATCAGGGAGAGATTACAGCCTCCTCCGTATGAAGCGGGGATGGGGTAAAAACCGGACCGGATCATATGGAGCGTCTGTAATCTCTCCCTCCCCAATGGCAGCTGTCACAGACAACTTCTGATTTCACCCAGTCACCATGCTGTAATCGGGTCCTAGTTCGGATGACCCGGGTTACCAGTTTACACTGAGCTTTACCTGGGTCTTACCCGTGTAAAACCCTGCTCCAGACCAAGGAAGAAATTCCAGAATTATTCTTAGGAGTCTTTTCCACTGAGCCACGCCCCCGGGTTGACACGGCAATAACCCAGGTTTTTACGGCGGTGGAAAAGGGGTATAATATTTATATGAAGGATAGGACTAATCCTGGGCTTTCATCTAAAATTAGTATGAAGATTAGAACTAACGGCGCATATCCACTACACAATATAAATGGACGATTGAACGATAACGACATTGTTATCGTTCAATCGTTCATTAATCGTGCAGTGAAAATTCCGGCAACGACCAGCGATGCACGCACCCGCTGGTCGTTGTCGGCGTCTGTCATCGCCTGAACATACTGCGCAACCTGACGATATTGTCAGGGTGTGCAGGTTCGGGGATGAGAGAGGGTGTCTGCACTGAATGGCATATCGTTCAGTGTGGGCACAAAGGGCCTGATTCAGAGCCGCTCGAAAGTGGTTTGCCCAATGTTTGCCCAACTGCGCATGCGTACGGATCGTTATACGCATGCGCGAACCAGTCAGTGCGGTCGAAATTCATGTGCTCGCAAAATAGCGAATGCCTGATAATTTGAGTGACAGAAAGAGGCGTATGTGGGTGGTAACAGGGGAAGGTGCTTGAAAACGGGGAGTGGAGATCCGAACGCAGGCGTGCTTAAAGGTCAAAACGGGCGTTTTATGGGTGTGCATAATTAATACAGCAGCGTCATTGACCACGTCACTGGGTTATTTTATAGCCAGAACTGCTCGCAAAATTGTGGTAGCAAAAACCAACCATAAGAATAGCGAGCAGTTCATACCCTGGTCGATGTACTCGATTAATCTAATAAATAGCGGACATGACGTAGGATGCGAGCGGCCAGGGGGTGTAGTTTCCCAAAAAACGACCGCAAGTTTTGTTAGCTCGTTCAGACCTAGAGGCATGAACAGACCGCAAAGAGCGAACGGTTCATTTGAATAGCCACCCCTATTTTCTGGACGAGCGAGCGCTAATTGCGTCCGGCTCTGAATCAGGCCCAATATCCACTGCACAGCATAATGAACGATTGTAGGATAACGATGTAGTTACTGTGTCGTTCAGTCGTTCATTAGTCCTGTAGTGGATATGTGCCCTGACATTGGTGTGCCATCCCTGAGTTTAGGACTTACATTAGGATAGGACTAACACTGAGCCTTAGCCTAATACTAGTCTGAAGTTTAGCCCCTGTGAAGCCCCTGAGTGTAACCACCATAGCTGCCCACATTCCCATGATGAACAGTAAATATATAAACCTTGCAATGCTTATGAATTGTACACAGAAGTCCTGATTATATGCATTCACTTACCCTTGCTCTAGATCTGGGGTTATGACATAATGGTTATGCTAAGATGAGCCTGCGATAAATTCTTATGATCACGTTGGTTAGGAGGATTTACCAGTTTGGTGACATTTTGTGCATTATTCCATCAGATCAGATATCGTAACTAATCTTTCATGTAATGAGCAAACATTTGCTTAACAGAGAAACACATATAAACAGGGACGGGGTTGCCCTAGGCAACGTTTCACCCACCACCCCTGCTCCCTCCAATTCATTGTATGCCACATACTAGCAACGCTAATTTATAATATGCCACACAGCGGAGCCCCAAAATTATACTGTGCCTCATAACACTGCCCCAATTCATAGTATGTTATGTTCCACAATGCATTATATGCCACACAGCTGTATCCCCAATTCATAATTATGCTACACATCAATGTCTCCAATACATAATATGCCATACATTTATGCCCCTAATACATAATATGCCACACATTTATGCCCCGAATACATATTATGCCACACATTTGTGCCCCTAATACATAATATGCCACACATTTATGCCCCTAATACATAATATGCCACACATTTGTGCCCCCATAACATAATATGCCACACATTTATGCCCCGATTACATATGTCACACATTTGTGCCCCCAATACATAAAATGCCACACATTTATGCCCCAAATACATATACCACACATTTGTGCCCCAATACATAATATGTCACACATTTATGCCCCGAAAACATGTTATGCCACACATTTGTGCCCCTAATACATAATATGCCACACATTTATGCCCCTAATACATAATATGTCACACATTTATGCCCCTAATACATAATATGCCACACATTTATGCCCCTAATACATAATATGCCACACATTTGTGCCCCAATACATACTGTCACACATTTGTGCCCCCAATACATAATATGCCACACATTTATGTCCTTAATACATATTATGCCACACATTTGTGCCCCAATACATAATATGCCACACATTTATGCCCCTACTACATAATATGCCACACATTTGCACCCCAATACATACTGTCACACATTTGTGCCCCCAATACATAATATGCCACACATTTATGTCCTTAATACATATTATGCCACACATTTGTGCCCCAATACATAACATGTCACACATTTATGCCCCGAATACATATTATGCCACACATTTGTGCCCCAATACATAATATGCCACACATTTGTGCTCCCAATTAATGCCACACAGCTGTGCACCAAAGTTATTGTATGTCACATAGCCATGAATTATGCCAAACAATGCCCCTAGTAGATATGCCACACATGTGCCCCAAATTCTTTATATGCCATAAAGTTGTGCTCCCAATACATTATGCCACATATCCATGCCCCAATATATTTATGCCACACATCTGTTCTCCAATATATGTCAGTACCCTTCCAGCACTCATTAAACCCACGCACACATACACTTACTCTGCCAGCACTCCATAAAACCAAACCCACACGCACTAAACCAACCTGTCTGGGACTGAAAGAGACACCCTTTTTATTTTTTGTGGACTCAGCGGCGCCCTCCAGTGTACGGTGCCCCTAGGCAGTCGCCTAAAGCTGCCTAATGGTAGCACCGGCCCTGCATACAAACATGTAATATGTTGTCCACCTTCAGATGATTTGTATGTACCACACGCAAAACTGCCCAGAGATCAGCTTTTTATCGTCAGGCCTGTTGCTGTTCTGATTGGCTGCACCTTCAGGATGGTAAATCATATTTATTGTGCGCAATGTAAGGTTATGGGGGCAGGTATAAATATTTCCTTCTTTATGGCTTTATTCAATCATTAAAGTTGAGGGGGGGGGCATTGAAGCAGATGTTACTGTACTGTGTGTGTCATTTATGTGTGTGTTCTAGCTCTGCTTTACATTGGACACATTCGTTTCTCCACCAGAATGGAACTAGAAGACACAAAATGCTCCTCATGGACAATGCAGGAACAGAACTGATCTCTGCCAGCAAGTTGTGACCGCACTTTGTCCAACTCTTCCCAGTGATTGGTGTAAACGTCTGTTCTTCTGCAAATGTGGCCCTGTTGGTCCATAGATGTGAGCGCATAAGTCTGGAGACACTTGTCCATGGATTCGCTCTTCATTGTTTTTCCAGGTTGGGTACGCAATGTTGGCACTTGGGATCCGGGTGGTCAGAATCCTGATGCTCTAACCCCAATAGGGTTGAAATACAGCCGGGAAGTACCCTAACCCAACCCTCACCCCTAAACCTAACACTCCCTCCCTAGTGCCTAACCCTAACCCTCCCCCTAGTCCCTAACCCTAATCCTTCACCTAGCCCCACTACTTACTGTCGGGATACCGGTGGTCGGGATTTCAACTACCTCCCATTTTTCCAAACCTATTAACTGTAGAATAAAAAGGGTGTAAATTTGTGATGGTTTCCTGCAGCCTTACCTGTCACAGGCAAGCTGTAAGTAGCTGCCTCAGCACTTGCTCCTATGCATTATTCAGGTTGAAAAGAAAGGAGTGGTTTAGCCGTATATACCCTCACCAAGGGTCATCGACATCGAGAACTGCTTCTACAAATGTAAATCAGTAAAAACTACGGTCGTATGTTGCCAGTACATTAGCTTGCAACGCTTAATACGGTCCTGTCTGTGCTAGCACAATAAAATATAGTGCAGTACAAGCATATACTCTCACATATAGCACATACTAATGATGATGGTAATAATGATAATAATAACTATGGTGATAATAATAATAATAAAATAAAAAATAATAATAAAGCACATGGGAGACACTAAGGTCCAGAACAGCCATATAATTATCATTAGACAGGGGAGATTTTAGACCTGCATTCTTCCCTGATATTTCACCCCCTGTGAGTAGGGCACATCAGTAAGAACAGGTGACAAGGACAACAAGCTGTAAAGACTATGGAAGGTGCGAGGGGCGAGGGAGGGGGATAAAACGCTAAGTGGGAATCAGGGCCCTCCTACCTTTTTTTGAGCGTCCTCATGGACGCTCGCATAGCTGTGGGTTACCACGCACAGCTATAGCGAGCGTCCATTTTGATGGTCGCGATGGTCTTGACCATCGCAACCATCAGGCTTGCGACGGAGACCCTGCAGTAGGGTCTCGCTGCCGCAAGTCCTGGAGTGATTTTGGCTCTATCAGAGCCAAAATCACTCCCACTGACATCACTAGTGATGTCAGTGGGGCCGGCTTCAGACGGTAGGCGTTCCCATGAAACAATGGGTCAGTAATACCGCCGTGTAATATATTCATAAAAAGTATTGTAACACTGTAAGTGGAAATGCAGTGTAATATTCAACACGTATTGTGACACTGTAAGTGGTAGCGCAGTGTATTCATTAAAAATATTGTGACACTGTAAGTGGTAGCGCAGTGTTTTATTCATTTAATATATTGTGACACTGTAAGTGGTAGTTCAGTGTAGTATTCAAAAAAAATATTGTGACACTGTAAATGGTATCGCAGTGTATTCATAAAAAATATTGTGACTCTGTAAGTGGAAACACAGTGTATTATTCTTTAAAAATATTGTGATACTGTAAGCAGTAGCGCAGTGTATTAAATTCGTAAAGTATTTTGGGTGACACTGTCGATCAGTAATACCGCAGTGTAATATTATTCATACAAGTATTGTGACACTATTGGACAGTAATACTGCAGTGTAATATATTCATAAAAAATATTGTGACTCTGAATGTGATAGCGCAGTATATTCATAAAAATTATTGTGACACTGTAAGTGGAAACGCAGTGTAATATTCAAAACCTATTGTGACACTGGAAGTCATAATGCAGTGTTTTATTCATAAAAAATATTGTGACACTGGAAGTGGAAATGTGTATTAATCATAAAAAATATTGTGACACTGAAAGTGGAACCGCAGTGTATTATTCATAAAACAATATTGTGACACTGTAAGTGGTAATGCAGTGTACTCATAAAAAATATTGTGACACAGTGGAAATGCAGTGTATAGTTCATAATAAAAATTGTGACACTGAAGGTCATTGATACCACAGTGTAATATTTAAAACTGGTAAAAATTGACGTGTGTGCTGTACCCCAATTCATCCGTGTTTGTTTATACAAGTTGAGTCTCCCATATCCAAATATTCCGAAATACGGAATATTCCGAATTACGGAATAATTTTGGCATGACTGAGATAATAAAACCTTTGATTTTTGATGGTTCAATGTACACAAACTTTGTCTAAGGCACAAATTATTAAAAATATGGTATAAAATTACCTTCAGGCTGTGTGTATAGGGTGTAAATGAAACATAAATTTATTTCATGTATGTACACAAACTTAGCTTGAGCCACAAAATTATTGAAAATATTGTATAAAATGACCTGCAGGCTATGTGTATAAGGTGCATATAACACATATATGCATTCTGTGTGTATATTGGGGTCCCATTCCCAAGATATTTCATTATGATATGCAATTATTCCAAAATACGGAATATTCCGTTATCCAAAATACCCCTGGTCCCAAGCATTTTGGATATGGGAGACTCAACCTGTATGGAGAACGATCAGTTGAGAGGAAAGCAGGAACCACATACCTGTGCTGGAGCTTCTGCCAGTGCCACCAGTCATGACGATACTAGTCCGTCTACGTCATCTACTAAAGCCGATGCCCAAGGGCATACAGGGCTTAAGTCAGGGCATCCCAAATCAAAGAAGCAATCTTTTACATTGGTAAAGAATAAAAGGGAAAGGTAGCTGCAGAAAGACATAAAATATGCGATATGCCTTTTACCACACGAAATGGCAAGGAAAACCTAAGGCCTTGGCCTATATTTATGACTGGTGGTTCTGTCTCTTATGATGATGTAAGCCCTTCTCCTTATAAATGTTTCAAAAAAATTAAAATCGTTAAGGCTCAGAAATGTCACAAATCCCTGACAAGAGTCTAAGTGTGTCGGCGGGTACCATGTGTGAGCCTGACCTTTCCAAAACTGTAATCGATGAGGAGCCTCCCTTTACCACTTGTGCGTCCTCTGCAAATGTGGGGATGAACAGCACAAGTCAACATGCTGACATCGAGGATGCTTCTATGGAAGTGCATCAGGATAAGGAAGATATTTGTGTAGCTGACGCTAATAAGGATGATGAGGATGAGGATGAAGAGGCTGTTGTTGATGAGTATGTTGTTTGTGTAAATCAGGCCCCGGTGGAGACAGTTGTCGCCCATGATAAGGAAAAGTCTGTTGTCATGCCTGGGCATAAAATTAAAAAATCCACTTCTTATGTGTGGAATCATTTCTACCAAAATCCGGACAACAAATGTCAAGCCATCTGTACCCATTGTCATGCCAGAGTAAGTAAAGGTAGGGACTTAAACCATCTAGGAACCTCCTCCCTGTTACATCATCTGCAGCGCATCCATCCAAAGTGTTTGCAAAATTCAGAAACATACACTAAAAATGTAACAACAAGCAGTCCAGGGTCAGTTAATATCCTTTGCTAGATCCTGGCACCTGGCATCTTCACCACCAACACCTTCATCAACAATATCCTCAATCATGATTGGAACTAGCCCTGCATCCAGGTTGATAAGGTTAACTCAGTCCTCCCCTATCCTGGATTCCTTAGAAGACTCCTTGAGTGCTATGCCTGCTGTGTCCCTGCTACCAAATCCCATCTAGATTCTGCTTCACTAGAAAAGCAATTCCAGCCTGTACAGGGATGTTAAAAAAGTAATTAGTTCTAAAATGCCGCTGTACCCACTGTCCACTTAACCATAGATATGTGGACAAGTGGAACAGGGCAAATGCAAGATTACATGACTGTAACAGCTCACTGGGTGGGCGTATTGCCTTCAGCACCACCAACAGCAGCAGCAGCATCTAAGAAACAGCAGCTCATTCAGAGAAAGGTTACTCTGTGTATCACCGGTTTCACTAAGAGGCATACTGCTGACAACCTCTTAGATAAACTCAGGGAAGTCATTGCAAAATGGCTTACCCTGCTTGGACTCTCCCCAAGATTTGTGATTTCTGACAACACCACCAATATTGTGAGAGCATTACAGCAGAGTGAGTTCCTACACATTCCATGTTTTGCTCACACAATCAACTTGGTGGTGCAATGTTTTTCTGGACATTTTTGCCATTCAGCAGGTGCATGTAGAAGATTGCAGCACCTGCAAGAAATGTTGATTTGCCCTGTCACTAGCTGAAGCAAGAGGTAGTTACAAGGTGGAACTCCACCCTTTATATACTTCAGTGGATGGAGGAACAGCAAAAAGCCATCCAAAGTTACACAATGAACTATGACATAGGAAGAGGAGGGGGAATGTACCTTACTCAAGCTCAGTGGAAAATATTTTCTGTGTTGTGCAAAGTGCTGAAACCCTTTGAAGTAGTCACCTGTGAAGTGAGTTCAGACCTGTGAAGTGAGTTCAGACACTACCAGGTTGAGTCAGGTAATTCCGCATATTAGACTGTAGGAAAAGCAGCTTAAGAAACTAAAGGAGGAGCTGAAACAAAGTGATTCTGCTAAGTATGTCAGACTTGTAGATCAAGTCCTTTATTCGCTTCACCAGGATCCAAGGGTTGTCAGGATCTTACAATCGGATCAATACATTTTGGCGACCGTATTGGATCCTAGGTTTAAGTCATATGTCGTGTCTTTCTTCCCAGTGCACACAGAGCCTGATTCAGAGCCAGACGCTATTTGCGTACGGTCGTTCCAAAAAAGGGGCCGGCTATTTAAATTGGGTGCTCGCTCATTGCAGTTTGTTGACGCCTCTATGTCTGAGCGAGCGAACGAAAAATGCGCTCGCTATTTTGTAAAGACGCCCCTTTGCCATTCGCATCACATGTCATCTCCGGTATTTATTTGATTAATCGGGTACATCGAAAGGCATCTGAACTGCTCGCAGTGCTTGTGGTAGGTTTTTCCTACCGCAATCACTGCGAGCAGTTCAGGCTAAAAGACAACCAAGTGATGTGGTCGATGATGCTCAAACGCCCTTTTGACCATTAGGCACGCCTGCATTCGGATCTCCACTCCCCCGTTTTCAAGCACCCTCCCCTGTTACCACCCACAAACGGTACATTCTGTCAATCAAATTAGCAGCCCCTCGCTGTTTTGCGAGCGCACGATTTCCGACCGCAATGACTGGTTTGTGCATGCGCATTACGACCCATACCCATGCGCAGTTGTGCGAACATCGCTCATAGCAAACGAGCGGCCGCTTACGAGCGGCTCTGAATCAGGCCCACAGATCTGAAGAGATGCAAAGAGCTGTTGGTAAGAAAATTGTCAGCTCAAGTGACGGCTCCTCCCTCAGTTTCTCCAGCAAGTGCGGCTGCCAGGAAAAACTAAACTTTCACAAAAAAGACCCACTGGTGATGCAGAGGAGTCAACACAACCAAGTTTTGACATGTGGTTGGATCTAAAAGAATTGCTTACAATTGATGAGACCTCTACTGTGACTCCATTTGATATGATCACCATTCAAACAACGGTTAAGGACTATTTTAATGATAGCGTCCAACTAAGCATGTCTGACAGTCCGTTTGACTATTGGCAGGAAAAAAAGGCAATTTGGAGGCCCTTGCACAAACTGGCTTTGCTTTGCTTGAGCTGCCCACCCTCAAGTGCGTACTCAGAAAGAGTTTTCAGCACAGCCGGTAACCTTGTCAGCGATCAGCGTATGAGGCTACTTCCTCAAAATGTGGAAAAGATGATGTTCATCAAAATTAATTACAAATTTCATGAGGAAGACTTTTACCGCTAATTACATCCAAAAATTACAGAGGCACCTAAGGCTGTAATGGTGGATTCCAGCGGGGACAAATTAATATTGTGTGAGGAAGATGATGTACACATTGATGAGGGTGAGGAATCAGATGATGATGGCGACAACAATTTGCCTCTGTAAAGCCAGTTTGTGCGTGGAGAGATCATTGCCAGCAATGTCAGCTGCCCCTTGGTAGCTTGTTTTGTGGGGGCCCAAACAAACCAATCACTTCAGCCACAATTGGCAGTCCCTGTCGCTGACGTTATTGGTTTGTTAAACTGTGCATGTCCTGTTTACTATATACAACATAAGTAAACATCTTGCACCTCTTTTCTTTGCATTATGTGCTGTTTGGGGCATTGCTGCCTGACATTTTTAATTTTAAACTGCCATCCTGTCCTCCACTGCAGTGTCACTCTGTGCCATGTTGGAAGCTGAACTGCCACATGTTAGTGCCGCCCACTGCTATCGCTTAGCTTAAGGCACACATCCACTAGACGATTAAATTGAGCGATTGAACGATAACGATACCGTTATCGTTCGATCGTTTGATAATCGTTTGCAGATTGGTTTAAAAATATCTAAAATGACCAGCGATGCGCACTCCCGCTTGTCGTTTAGACATCTCTCATCATACAAATATGTTGTACAACCTGACGATATCATCAGGTTCAACATGTTCGCAGATGATTGATGTGCCTTCACTGAATGACTGCTCGTAGGCACATCACAGACAGACAAATGACTGCACGATTACAATGTCGTAATCGTGCAGTCCTTTGCCTGTCATCTAGTGGATGGGCACCTTTAATCAGCCAGCTAGCTCAATGCAACCTTTTGGCCTAAACTGGATGAAATCAATAATGTGAGCTTTGTGGTGGTCAAAAAAAAATTGACTGGAAATAAATGTTATTGAGGTTATTAATACTGTAGGAACAAAAATAGGCCCAACTTATGTGATTTCAGCTGTTTTATGATTTTTTTAGAAAAAATACAGATCCAAAACACGAGGGTGGTTTTGTAAAACCAAAGCCAGATCCAAAACCTTGAAGGAGATACAGATCCAAAACCAAATCACGGGGGTCGGCGCACATTTCTAGCTGTAACTGGCTATGGATTTAATACAAACCTATATTTATTCATGTTTCAGATTTGTATTATAGGACAGAGCTGCGAGAAGCAACCCTGAATGATGCGTGGAAAGGCTGCATAGGTTTCGCTGGCAGCTTTTGATTCAATAATCTTATATTCATTTTATTTCTTAAGTGCGTCTGCTGGAGGTAAGGGATCAAGGGACCCATCTATCCATAATCACATCATGCGATCTGAGCGTGAGATTATCGCCCATGATCATATTGCAGTACACAATATTAGTGCTGGGACTCCTGCGTATGCGCAGTCTACGCCCATGAGACAGGTTATTTCCATGCGTCTGTTTAGCCACCTCCCAGTCATCGCCCAGCACTTTCCAAGACATCTCTGATACTAACACTGCGTAACATGCGTACCGTAGAAGGTTTCAGGGATTTTCACGCACGCGCAGTAGCAAAAAATCGCTCAACTCCATGAAGATCACTGCTGTGTTTTTTTTCATTTGGTCGGGCCCTTTTAATATTTTTCTATGTGGCTCACAAAGTTCTAGTTATGCCCTTGCATGCAAACACAAGGGCTCTGGATTTATTATGAACTTGCATGAGTCATCAAGTTTGCTCAGACTGAGGTTTAAAGGATACTTTTGTAGCTTTCTTACAGGTTTTTGGCAGACTGCACTGGAGCCAGCCCCAGAACCTGTGTAATTTAAGAGTGTCCCCATTTTTAGGTATTGTGTGGCCCTGCTGAAGTTCAAACTTAGGCAAAAACCTAATCCTGCTCAAACTACACCACCATGCCAAATTTGGTGGAGTCCAAAAATATGGCTGTGCATAAAAGACAGAGAGACGGGCAGACAGACATGCTTTCTTGCTTATTATATAGATTGTTCCCCACACCTATTAGACTGTCAGCTCATGTGGTCAGGGTCCTCTTTGTCCGCTGTTTCACGCCATTGTACGTTATTTATTTATTTCAAGATCAGTTTGAGGCACAGAGACACATAATACGCTAGCGTTAAAAAAAATATTAGCTGTCACGTCGTTTCATTCAGGCGCACTGATGGGAATGGATATCGCTGATCCCACCGCACTGGTGCATTTTACACTCAGAAAGTGCCGACACCACCATTAGGTCTGAAGTTTTAGTACAACAGTTGGTGTTTTCTGTACAGAAACTGAACTACTTCCCCTTAATACTGTACTTACTAACAAGCTCCCGAAAGGAGTAACAACGAGAACTCTGCCAGCCTACGTCTTTCATCATCCTCTATAAAGGGGAATCATTTTGAACTTGTTTTCCAAACCCTGACTGCTACGTCTAATACAGGAGCTGTCTTCTGAAACTCTACTGAGAATTACTGGAGGAACAGTACTTATAAAATATTCATCATACTCTTTATAATCCTTTAAGACTAAAATCCAAACCAGATAATTGTGCAGAGCGAAGATCCAGGCTGAGAGCCGGAGCGACAATGAGAACTGATTATTAAAAGTGATTTAGAAACAAAGTTAGGTGTGATACAAAATTGGTGCAAAGGTGAAAGGTGGTGTTGTCCTTAGCAACCTATCAGATAATATAAAGTATCTCATTCTCTAAACTGCACTAGAAACAATTTACTCTCTTATTTTTGGGTGAGGCCATAATTTTCATGTGCTCCAGGTAGAACAAATGTAGCACCCGGTTGTCATTTCACATCGGATACCATGGAATGATTGTCATATAACTGGGAAATGCTGGAATGTATCACTGAATATTTTAGATATACAATCAAATGTGGTTAATCAAGTTGTATGATTATCATTAACTGGTAACTTCCATCATGGTTTGGTTCAACCCTTTCACCACCAGGATTCCAGGGGAGATTTGTAACTTCCATTGTTGCATTATTTGTTTTGCTTTAATGACTTTATAGGCTTGGCCAGGAAAATGTTTGTTTTTTTATGTGTTAATGTATCCGAGTACACTTTTTGTTGTTTTTGTCAGGACAGATTGGGCTGTACGAGTACTTTGGTACTTTATATACAACTAAATATCTTCTTAATTTATAGGTATCTGAATGGGAATTAAGGGAAGAATTTTTTTTTCAAATGTGCATTTTTCTCCTGATTTAGGCCCTCATTCAGAGCCACTCGCTATCGGCAGTACGCTCGTTCCGAGCGATGTTCGCACATCTGCGCATGCGTACGGTTTTTAGTACGCATGCGCGAACCAGTCAGTGCAGCCGAAAATCATTTGTACGCAATATAGCGAGTGCCTGCTATTTTGAGTGACAGAATGAGGCGTATGTGGGTGGTAACAGGGGAAGGTGCTTGAAAACGGGGAGTGGAGATCCGATCGCAGGCGTGCTTAAAGGTCAAAACGGGCGTTTTATGGGTGTGCATAATTAATATAGCAGCGTCAATGACCACGTCACTTGGTTTTTTTAAACTCAGAACTGCTCGCAAAATAGCGGTTGAAAAAACCAACCACAAGAATAGCGAGCAGTTCATATCCTGTTCGATGTACTCGATTAATCTAATAAATAGCGGACATGACGTATGGTGCGAGCGGCCAGGGGGCGTTTTTAAGAAATAAAAGAGCGTATGTTTTGCTCGCTCGTTCAGACTTAGAGGTGTGAACAGACTGCAATGTGGGAACGGATCATTTGCATAGCCACCCCTTGTTTTTGAACGAACGAACGCAAATAGCGAACGGCTCTGAATGAGGGCCTTAGTCTGTGACTTTACTGTGTGCAGCAAAACCAAATATGCACCCTCTATGGGAGATTTAGGCTCCTTACTGAGTAACAAAAATAATTAAATAATATTAAAATTAAAATTTTTACTATATATTTTTTATCTTTTTATCTTTATTATATTTAGACTTTTCTGTCATCATTATTGTTTTAACTTCTGTTTCATTTTAGTGGAGTGCAATATACTGTACTGTGACTTTGGCATCACAGACATTCCAAGGCTATGGTAGAATATGGCTACGGCTCATCTTCCTCTCCAGACGTTCTACATCTGCTTCCCCTCTCCTTCAAGCCCTACACTGGCTCCCCTTCCCTTTCAGATGCCAATTCAAGGTTCTTACACTCACCTACAAAGCCCTCACCAAATCTTCTCCTGCATACATTTCTGACCTTCTCTCCCCTCACACTCCCGCCCGTCCACTTCGCTCAACTAATGCATGCCGCCTCTCTTGCCAACTGATTACTTCCTCCCACTCCCGCATCCAAGATTTTGCCCGTGCTGCTCCCTACCTTTGGAATGCTCTCCCTCTCCCCATCAGACTCTCCACCTCTCTACAAATCTTCAAACGGGCTCTCAAGACCCACTACTTCATCATAGCCTTCCAGCACTCATCCTAACCCACCTCATGCTCTTTCCTCCCTATCTTCCCCTTCTGTGTCACGCCTGTCTGTCTGCCCCTCCCCTTCTGTGTCATGCCTGTCTGTCTGCCCCTCCCCTTCTGTGTCACGTCTGTCTGTCTGCCCCTCCCCTTCTGTGTCACGCCTGTCTGTCTGCCCCTCCCCTTTAGAATGTAAGCTCTCACGAGCACGGACCTCTTCCCTCATGTGCTTCTCTTTCCATTTCCTTCTACTCTTTACTCCCCATAAGGGCAACCAACACGGGACTGCCAACTCCCTGCTGCTTATTGTGAGTGTTTAATCGCTATTGCAGTAATATATATAAGTCGTGTCCTTGTCCTGTATTGTATTGTACTGTAAGTTACTTGTTTCTTGTTCACTTATCAGTTCTATGTACTATGTAAGGCGCTGCGGAACACTTGTGGTGCCATATAAATAAAGGATAATAATAATAATAATATGTAAATATTGGCTTTTACCGGGAAGCCGTTGGTCAGAATACCAGGTCCGGAATCAAGGCGATCACCAGAATACTGGCTCCAGAATCCCGACAGTTGGAATCCCAACGGTAAGCATCAGGATTAGGGTTAGGCAATAGGGGGAGGGTTTGGTGTTAGGATGGGATAGGGTTAGGTTGCAGGGTGGGAGGATTAGGGTTAGGCTGCGGGAGGGTAGAGTTAGCGTTAGGCTGAGAGAGGGGAGGGTGAGGGTTAAGCTGCGGGAGGGGAGGGATAGGGTTAGGCTGCGGGATGGGAGGTTTAGATTGCGGGATGGGAGGTTTAGGCTGTGAGATGGGAGGGTTACACTGTGGGAGTGGAAGGTTAGGCTGTGGGAGGGGAGAATTAAGGTTAGGCTGCAGGATGGGAGGGTTAGGCTGCGGGAGGGGAAGGTTAGGGTTAGGTTGTGAGATGGAAGGGATAGGGTTAGGCTGTGGGAGGGAAAGGTTAGGGTTAGGCTGCGGGAGGGAAAGGTTAGGGTTAGGCTGCGGGAGGGAAAGGTTAGGGTTAGGCTGCAGGAGCGAAGGGTTAGGCTGCGGGACAGAAGGGATAGGGTTAGGCTGCGTGAGGGGAGGATAGGGTTAGGATGTGGGATGGGAGGTTTAGGCTGCGGGACAGAAGGGATAGGGTTAGGATGTGGGAGGGGAGGATTAGGGTTATCCTGCGGGATGGGAGGGGTAGGCTGCGGGATGGGAGGGTTAGGGTTAGGCTGCGGGAGGGGAGGGTTAGGGTTATCCTGCGGGAGGGGAGGGTTAGGATGCAGGACAGAAGGGATAGGGTTAGTCTGCGGGATGGAAGGGTTAGAGTTACGCTGCGGGATGGGAGGGTTAGGGTTAGGCTGCGGGATGGGAGGGTTAGGCTGCGGGATGGAAGGGTTAGGGTTAGGCTGTGGGATGGGAGGGTTAGGCTGTTGGACGGGAGGGATAGGGTTAGGATGTTGTATGGGAGGGTTAGGGTTAGGATGTGGGATGGGAGGGTTAGGCTGTAGGACGGGAGGGATAGGGTTAGGATGTTGGAGGGGAGGGATAGGGTTAGGATGTGGGATGGGAGGGTTAGGCTGTTGGAGGGGAGGGATAGGGTTAGGCTGTTGGATGGGAGGGTTAGGTTTAGGATGTGGGATGGGAGGGTAAGGCTGTTGGATGGGAGGGTTAGGATGTGGGATGGGAGGGTTAGGCTGTTGGAGGGGAGGGATAGGGTTAGGATGTGGGATGGGAGGGTTAGGGTTAAGATGTGGGATGGGAGGGTTAGGCTGTAGGAGGGGAGGGATAGGGTTAGGATGTGGGATGGGAGGGTTAGGATGTGGGATGGGAGGGTTAGGGTTAGGATGTGGGATGGGAGGGTTAGGTGGGATGGGAGGGTTAGGATGTGGGATGGGAGGGATAGGGTTAGGATGTGGGAGGGGAGGGTTAGGATGTGGGATGGGAGGGTTAGGCTGCGGGATGGAAGGGTTAGGGTTAGGCTGTTGGAGGGGAGGGATAGGTTTAGGATGTGGGATGGGAGGATTAGGGTTAGGCTGTGGGATGGGAGGGTTAGGCTGTGGGATGGAAGTGTTAGGGTTAGGATGTGGGATGGGAGGATTAGGCTGTTGGAGGGAGGGATAGGGTTAGGATGTGGGATGGGATGGTTAGGGTTAGGATGTGGGATGGGAGGGTTAGGGTTAGGATGTGGGATGGGAGGGTTAGGCTGTTGGAGGGGAGGGATAGGGTTAGGATGTGGGATGGGTGGGTTAGGCTGTTGGAGGGGAGGGATAGGGTTAGGATGTGGGATGGGATGGTTAGGGTTAGGATGTGGGATGGGAGGGTTAGGCTGTTGGAGGGGAGGGATAGGGTTAGGATGTTGGATGGGAGGGTTAGGGTTAGGATGTTGGATGGGAGGGTTAGGGTTAGGATGTGGGATGGGAGGGTTAGGCTGTTGGAGGGGCGGGATAGGGTTAGGATGTGGGATGGGAGGGTTAGGGTTAGGATGTGGGATGGCAGGGTAAGGCTGTTGGAGGGGAGGGATAGGGATAGGGTTAGGATGTGGGATGGGAGGATTAGGCTGTTGGAGGGGAGGGATAGGGTTAGGATGTGGGATGGGAGTGTTAGGATGTGGGATGGGAGGGTTAGGGTTAGGATGTGGGATGGGAGGGTTAGGGTTAGGATGTGGGATGGGAGGGTTAGGCTGTTGGAGGGGAGGGATAGGGTTAGGCTGTTGGATGGGAGGGTTAGGTTTAGGATGTGGGATGGGAGGGTAAGGCTGTTGGATGGGAGGGTTAGGGTTAGGATGTGGGATGGGAGGGTTAGGCTGTTGGAGGGGAGGGATAGGGTTAGGATGTGGGATGGGAGGGTTAGGGTTAAGATGTGGGATGGGAGGGTTAGGCTGTAGGAGGGGAGGGATAGGGCTAGGATGTGGGATGGGAGGGTTAGGATGTGGGATGGGAGGGTTAGGTGGGATGGGAGGGTTAGGGTTAGGATGTGGGATGGGAGGGTTAGGTGGGATGGGAGGGTTAGGTGGGATGGGAGGGTTAGGATGTGGGATGTGAGGGACAGGGTTAGGATGTGGGAGGGGAGGGTTAGGATGTGGGATGGGAGGGATAGGCTGCGGGATGGAAGTGTTAGGGTTAGGCTGTTGGAGGGGAGGGATAGGTTTAGGATGTGGGATGGGAGGATTAGGGTTAGGCTGTGGGATGGGAGGGTTAGGCTGCGGTATGGAAGTGTTAGGGTTAGGATGTGGGATGGGAGGGTTAGGCTGTTGGAGGGAGGGATATGGTTAGGATGTGGGATGGGATGGTTAGGGTTAGGATTATCTATGTACCTCCAAAAATGTAAGCTCCTATTTATAGGGAAATACCGTAGACAAATAAATAAATGCTTATAGCTGACCTGCCACATTCATATCTGTTAGCAAGTGATGTTTCATCAATGAAATGACATGCTGTCAGGCGAGATGCTATACTTACATCTGAACTTTAAAATACATTTTTTGGCTTGTCACAATAACTTCATATCCTAGGGCAGAACTAAGAAATGGAGATGTCACCGCTGTAAGCACCTCACATTATTCTGCCCCTTACACACAACCATGGCAGGCAGCCCCGGATATGGGGTCTCACTGTAAGAGAGGTGGGTAACCTGTACCAAGAGCCTGATTCTGAGTTGTGCGCTATTGCTGCAGGTTTCGTGGCTGCGGCTGTGTGAAATACGCTAATGCAACAGCGGCCGGAACTTGTACTGAGACGCCCACTGCAGCCATCGCAGCGTTCCGCAACTGTGCACACATATAGGCTGCATCAGACGCAGATCAGGCAAACATCGACTTCTCAAGACTATGGTCACGCTGAATGGCCGACATAACTGAGACGCCGGAGCCCTGTTTCCCCTTAATTCTCCTTTAAGTCAGCGCCCCTTGTCTGGACAGCTCATAAATAACCAGACTGTGGACCTCATTCAGAGTCGGTCGTTGCGGCTCCACGGTTGTACACCACCGATGTTCGCTATACTGCGCATGCGTAAAGTTCACAATGCGTGTGCGCAAACTAGGGGTGAGCGGGTTCGGATTTCTGAAATCCGAACCCCCCCGAGCCCCCCCGATCCGAGTCCGATCCGAGTCAGGCTCGACTTTTCCCGCCTGACTCGGATCTGAAATCGAGGCAAAACGTCATCATCCCGCCTTCCGAGTCTCGCGGGTTTTGGATCCTATATAAGGTACCCGCGTCGGCGCCATTTTCTCACTCGGCTGTGGACAGTGAAGAGGGAGGGTGGGAGTTAGGGCTGTGTAGTGTAGTGTAGTGTAGTGTAGTGTAGTGCTGCTGTTGTCCACTACTTCAAAGTCCATAGGGGCTGGCTGTGTTGTGCTGTGCTGCTGTTGTTAATAGGGGCTGTGTCCACTACTTCAAAGTCCATAGGGGCTGGCTGGACTGTGTTGTGCAGTCAGTTCTCCATAGGGGCTGTGTCCACTCCAAAGTCCTGTGCAGTGTCCCAGTCCTAAATGGGTGCTGTAGTGTTGTCCAGGGGGTGCTCTGTCCATCAGGGGTGCTCCCCCCAAGTGCTAAAAAAATAATATATTTTCTGTGTTTGTGAATTGTGTGCGCAGTAGCCGCACGTGCATCAACAAAGTAGTGCCAAGCGTGCGCCTGTGTCATAAGTAAAGGGCCGGCTGGCTTGACCGTTAAGGGTGCTGTAACCCCCGAAAGTACACTCCAGTCCAAACCCAAAAAAAAATTATTTTCTGTGTTTGTGAATTGTGTGCGCAGTAGCCGCACGTGCATCAACAAAGTAGTGCCAAGCGTGCGCCTGTGTCATAAGTAAAGGGCCGGCTGGCTTGACCGTTAAGGGTGCTGTAACCCCCGAAAGTACACTCCAGTCCAAACCAAAAAAAAAATTATTTTCTGTGTTTGTGAATTGTGTGCGCAGTAGCCGCACGTGCATCAACAAAGTAGTGCCAAGCGTGCGCCTGTGTCATAAGTAAAGGGCCGGCTGGCTTGACCGTTAAGGGTGCTGTAACCCCCGAAAGTACACTCCAGTCCAAACCAAAAAAAAAAATATTTTCTGTGTTTGTGAATTGTGTGCGCAGTAGCCGCACGTGCATCAACAAAGTAGTGCCAAGCGTGCGCCTGTGTCATAAGTAAAGGGCCGGCTGGCTTGACCGTTAAGGGTGCTGTAACCCCCGAAAGTACACTCCAGTCCAAACCAAAAAAAAAATTATTTTCTGTGTTTGTGAATTGTGTGCGCAGTAGCCGCACGTGCATCAACAAAGTAGTGCCAAGCGTGCGCCTGTGTCATAAGTAAAGGGCCGGCTGGCTTGACCGTTAAGGGTGCTGTAACCCCCGAAAGTACACTCCAGTCCAAACCAAAAAAAAAAATATTTTCTGTGTTTGTGAATTGTGTGCGCAGTAGCCGCACGTGCATCAACAAAGTAGTGCCAAGCGTGCGCCTGTGTCATAAGTAAAGGGCCGGCTGGCTTGACCGTTAAGGGTGCTGTAACCCCCGAAAGTACACTCCAGTCCAAACCAAAAAAAAATTATTTTCTGTGTTTGTGAATTGTGTGCGCAGTAGCCGCACGTGCATCAACAAAGTAGTGCCAAGCGTGCGCCTGTGTCATAAGTAAAGGGCCGGCTGGCTTGACCGTTAAAGGGTGCTGTAACCCCCGAAAGTACACTCCAGTCCAAACCAAAAAAAAAATATTTTCTGTGTTTGTGAATTGTGTGCGCAGTAGCCGCACGTGCATCAACAAAGTAGTGCCAAGCGTGCGCCTGTGTCATAAGTAAAGGGCCGGCTGGCTTGACCGTTAAGGGTGCTGTAACCCCCGAAAGTACACTCCAGTCCAAACCAAAAAAAAAATATTTTCTGTGTTTGTGAATTGTGTGCGCAGTAGCCGCACGTGCATCAACAAAGTAGTGCCAAGAGTGCGCCTGTGTCATAAGGGCCGGCTGGCTTGACCGTTAAAGGGTGCTGTAACCCCCAAAGTACACTCCAGTCCAAACCAAAAAAAAAATTATTTTCTGTGTTTAGCCGCACGTGTATATCAAATCGATATAACATAAATGGAGGACCAAACTTTCTCCGATAAAAATAAAATAGAGAAAGATCAAGAACCACTTCCTCCTAGTGCTGAAGCTGCTGCCACTAGTCATGACATAGACGATAACATGCCATCAACGTCGTCTGCCAAGGCCGATGCCCAATGTCATAGTAGAGGGCACATACAATCCCAAATGGCAAAGTTCAGGAAAATGACCTTGAAAAAGACATTTAAATCAGCTGAAGAGAAACGTAAACTTGCCAATATGCCATTTACGACACGGAGTGGCAAGGAACGGCTAAGGTCGATCCCTAGTATGTTCATGACTAGTGGTTCAGCTTCACATGACGATGGAAGCCCTCCTCCCACTAAAAAAATCAAAAGAGTTAAGCTGGCAAAAGCACAGCGAAGAACTGTGCTTTCTAAGAAGATATCACAAATCCCCAAGGAGAGTCCAAGTGTGGTGGTGGTTGCGATGCCTGACCTTCCCAGCACTGGATGGGAAGAGGTGGCTCTTTCCACCATTTGCACGCCCCCTGCAAGTGCTGAAAGGAGCACCCACAGTCCACTTGCTGATATGCAAATTGAAGATGTCACTGTTGAAGTACAACAGGATGAGGATACTGGTGTAACTGGCGCTGAGGAGGAAGTTGGCGAGGAGGATTCTGATGGTGATGTGGTTTGTTTAAATCAGGCTCCGGGGGAGACAGTTGTTGTCCGTGGGATGAAAAAGCCCATCACGGTCATGCCTGGGCAGAAGACCAAACATTCCACCTCTTTGGTCTGGCAATATTTCTATCCAAATCCGGACAACAACTGTCTTGCCATATGTACCATATGTAAAGGTGAAATAAGTAGGGGTAGGGACGTCAACCACCTAGGAACATCCTCCCTTATACGGCACCTGCAGCGCGTTCATAAAAAGTTACTGTCAAGTTCAGAAACTTTGGCTAAGACCGTAAGCAGTCCAGGGACACCTAAATCCCGTTGTCCTGTTGTATCCAAACGCCTGCAAACCACACCGTCAACTCCCTCCTCGTCAATTTCCTCCTTAGTCAGGATCGGAAGTAGTCCTGCAGGCCATGTCACTGGCATGACTGACTCTCCTATCCGGGATTCCTCTGGAGGATCCTGCATTGCTACGCCTACTGCTGCCGCTGCTGCTGTTGCTGCTGCTGGGAGTCGTTCATCATCCCAGAGAGGAAGTAGGAACACCACTACTTTTACTAAACAATTGACCCTCCAACAGTCCTTAGCGAGGAGGATGAAGTACGACAGCAGTCATCCTGAAGCAAAACGTATAACTGAGGCCTTGACTGCTATGTTGGTGTTAGACGTGCGTCCAGTATCCGCCATTAGTGCAGTGGGATTTAGACAATTGATGGAGGTAGTGTGTCCCCGGTTCCAAATCCCGTCTAGATTCCACTTCACTAGGCAGGCGATACCGAGACTGTACAGAAACGTCAGAAAAAGTGTCCTCAGTGTCCTGAAAAATGCCGTTGTACACAATGTCCACTTAACCACGGACATGTGGACAAGTGGAACAGGGCAGACTAAGGACTATATGACTGTGACAGCCCACTGGGTAGATGTATCACCTTACGCAGCAACAGCAGCAGCGTCACCAGTAGCAGCATCTCAGAAACGCCAGCTCGTTACAAGGCAGGCTACGCTGTGTATCACCGGTTTCAGTAAGAGGCACACCGCCGACAACCTCTTAGAGAAACTGAGGGAAATCATCGCCCAGTGGCTTACCCCACTTAGACTCTCCTGGGGATTTGTGATATCTGACAACGCCACCAATATTGTGCGGGCATTACATCTGGGCAAATTCCAGCACGTCCCATGTTTTGCTCACACAATAAACTTGGTGGTGCAGAATTTTCTGAAAAGCGACAGGGGCGTGCAGGAGACGCTTTGGGTGGCCCGAAAAATTTCTGTCCACTTTCGCCATTCAGCGACTGCGTGCCGAAGACTGGAGCGCCAGCAAACACTCTTGAACCTGCCCCGCCATCACCTGAAGCAAGAGGTTGTGACGCGGTGGAACTCAACCCTCTATATGCTTCAGAGGATGGAGGAGCAGCAAAAGGCCATACAAGCCTATACATCCACCTATGACATAGGCAAAGGAGGGGGTATGCACCTGACTCAAGCGCAGTGGAGAATGATTTCCGTGTTGTGCAAGGTTCTCCAGCCCTTCGAACTTGCCACACGTGAAGTCAGTTCAGACACAGCCAGCTTGAGTCAGGTCATTCCCCTCATCAGGCTTTTGCAGAAGCAGCTGGAGAAAGTGAAGGAGGAGCTAAGATGGAGCGATTCCGCTCGGCATGTGGGACTTGTGGATGAAGCCCTTCATTCGCTTTGCCAGGATTCCAGGGTGGTCAATCTGTTGAAATCAGACCACTACATTTTGGCCACCGTGCTTGATCCTAGGTTTAAAGCCTATGTGGTGTCTCTCTTTCCGGCCGACACAAGCCTGCAGAGGTGCAAAGACCTGCTGGTGAACACACTGTCAGCTGAAGCAGAACGTGACACGTCAACGGCTCCTTCTTCATTTTCTCCCGCAACTGGGGCTGCCAGGAAAAAACTTAGGTATCCTAAGCAACCCGCTGGCGGTGATGCAGGGCAGGCAGGACCAAGTTTGGACATCTGGTCCGGACTGAAGGACCTGGCAACAATTTCTGACATGTCTACTGTCACTGCATATGATACTGTCACCATTGACAGAATGGTGGAGGATTACATCGGTGACAGCATCCAAGTAGGCATGGCAGACAGTCCATACCTGTACTGGCAGGAAAAAGAGGCAATTTGGAGGCCCCTGTACAAGCTGGCTCTATTTTACCTGAGTTGCCCCCCCTCCAGTGTGTACTCCGAAAGAGTGTTTAGTGCAGCCGGGAACCTTGTCAGCGAAAGGCGTAGGAGGTTGCTTCCACAGAATGTGGAGAAGATGATGTTCATCAAAATGAATTATCAGCTCTTCCAGGGAGACCAGCCTCCAGAAGGTACAGAGGGACCTGTGGTGGTGGATTCAAGTGGGGACGAGTTAATACTTTGTGAGGATGAGGATGTACACACTGAAGAGGGTGAGGAATCGGTGGATGAGGAGGATGAGGATGACATCTTGCCTCCGTAGAGCCAGTTTGTGCAGGGACACATTAATTGCCAGCTTGTTTTGTGGGGGCCCAAACGAACCAATCATTTCAGCCACAGTTGTGTGGCAGACCCTGGCGCTGAAATGATTGATTTGTTAAAGTGTGCATGTCCTGTTTATACAACATAAGGGTGGGTGGGAGGGCCCAAGGACAATTCCATCTTGCACTTCTTTTTTTTCTTTGCATTATGTACAGTTTGGGGCCTAGTTTTTCAAACTGCCATCCTGTCTGCCACTGCAGTGTCACTCCTAGATGGGTCACGTGTTTGTGCCGCCCACTCGTGTCGCTTAGCATAGTCATCCAGCTACCTCGGTGCAACCTTTTGGACATGAAAACACTATTGTGAGGTGTGAGGTGTTCAGAATAGACTGGAAATGAGTGGAAATTAAGGTTATTGAGGTTAATAATAGCATAGGAGCAGAGAAACCAACAAATTCTGTGATTTTAGCTGTTTTTATGCTTTTTAAAAAAAAAATACAGATCCAAAACACAAAACCCAGAACCCAAAACACGGAAGGGTGGTTTTGGCAAAACCAATCCAGATCCAAAACACGAAGAAAGATCCAGATCCAAAACCAAAACACAAAACACGAAAAGTGGCCGGTGCACACCCCTAGCGCAAACTAGCCGCTACGATCAGAAATTTCTCTCTCCTTGAACACAGCCAGGTCGGTAGTTTGAGTGACAGATGGAGGCATTTGTGGGTGGTAACAGGGGAAGGTGCTTGAAAACGTGGGAGTGGAGATCCGAACGCAGGCGTGCCTCATTATGCGAACGGCGTTTTATGGGAGTGCATACGGTTTATGGGAGTGCATAATTAACAAAGTAGCGTCATGGCACATGTGACATGGGAGGTTTTTACACTGACATGATCGTAGAGCTTAAGAGAGGGTATGGTCAACCTTAAGCTCTACGACCAGTGCCGATGGTTCCCGATGGTCTCGATTAATACTTATATGCCTGGAGATGAAGTGCAATGCGTACGAGAAGGGGGCGTATTTTTTTCTCTTCCGACCGCTTCCTCCCCTTGGTCGGCCAACTACCGATCCGAACTTAGGGACGCAACTTGCGAGGGAATCATTTGAATATCCGGCCCCTTTTCCCGTACGCTTCGACCGACTCTGAATGAGGTCCAGTGTGTCTTCTCCTGCTTCTCTCTCCTGAAGGGGATCTGGCTTAAGCCAATAGTGATTAATTAGCTCAGATACATCAAGGGAACATAAAGGGGGGCAGAGGGGGGCATAGTTTCCTACACTCCCGGAAGTTGCGGGAGGCTCCCAAATTTTCTGGGGTGTCCCCTGCACCCCCGGAAGAGTAGGCAGATCTCCCGCATCCTGATGAAGTGGGCAGGATGGGGAGATTTTACCAGGAACGTGTGGGTTTGTAAGGAGGGGGCCGTTTAGCCTCGCCCCCTGCTCACGCACAGAAATTAGGGTCAACACCCCCCCCCCCCGTTTGCTGAGACGGTGCCTGAAGTCACCCCCCGTTCCGCCCTCAAATGGCCACAACAATCAGGCTGTCCGGAGCGAGCGAGCAGACACTGATCGGCACGTGCGCTGTACGGATCCTGCACATGCGCCAATCGCCCGTCATTGTAGTTAAACGCAAAGCATTCTGAATCAGGCGATCTGCAGCATACTAGTGCCTATCATATTAATTCCTTATTTCCTATTAGATTACAAGGTGGGCCCTGTCTTCTCTTGTCTGATGTTATTTCATCTATCCTCCTAACCAATGCTTGTTATATCTCTCCACTGTACAGCGCTGCAAACTATGCTGGCGCTTTATAATAACAATAAACAATAATAATATAACAATATAATAATGTGTTCAGAGCACTTTGGCGCTATACCTCTGCCAGCCAGTAGGTGGTGGTGTAGAGCTTCTTTATTCCTTGCACCAAGCTTGTTCTGCCAGCTGTAGGTACTGTAGGCAACTGTTGGTCTTCCAGTTTTTGTGAAACATGCCCTGCCAGCTTACACAATTCCAGGCCCTATGGTTTATAAGAAGTCATCTTTAAAGCTTATTGAATCAGAATTTAAGTCAGAAAAGACCTGAGGTCAAAGGCTTGATGCTTCTACACAGGAATCAGCTCACACAATAAGCTATATTCCTATTTTCTGAATAGCAGGTAATGCAATACTATTTAAGTATTCCAGTGTTCTGAATAGCAGGTAAGTCGGTACTCTCAAATTAGAGTAATTAGCAGATGACTCAGAACTCCCCATGTTCTGTATAGCAGGTAACTTGGTTCTCCAGGTTGTGGTGAATAGCACATAACTCTTTCCAGCCTGCCTGTCGTGTGAATAGCAGGTAATTCATTACTCCCATGTTGGTACCTAAGGTTTGGATTAGCATTAGCACATAACTCACTACCACCATGTGGTACCTAAGGTGTGGATTAGTGGATTAGCATTAGCACATAACTCACTACCACCATGTTCTGAATAGGATATGCTGTAACTCAGTACTCCCATGTTCTGCATAGTAGATAGCTCAGTAATCCCATGTTCTGAATAGGAGACTCTGGGGCCTATTCATCAAACAATAAATGGCCCGTTAACCATGGGGAAACGCTAGTTTCCTCATATTTAAGTTACCGGGCCATTCATCATGAGGGGTCCGATAGAACCCCTTTGGTATTCAGCAAACTCCGAAAACTGAAAGTTTTCGGAGTTTGCTGCCGAGAACAAGCACCATCTTCAGACAGTACTTGTTCTCGGAATCCCGCTCGAAGTAGCTGCGATACTAACTGAGGGTCCTCACCGGAGCAAAGATGAATTGCTCCGGTGTCACTTTTCCCCGCTGTGATTTGTATACTTAAGTATCCCTCGCAGCGAGTTAAAAATTTCATCAACGGAGGCCATACGGCCATCGATGATGAATAGGCCCTGGAAACTCAGTATTCCCATGTTCTGCATAGTAGATAGCTCAGTATTCCCATGTTCTGAATAGGAGATAATGTAACCCAGTACTTCCATGTTCTGCATAGTAGATAGCTCAGTATTCCCATGTTCTGAATAGGATATAATGTAACTCAATACTCCCATGTTCTGAATAGTAGATAGCTCAGTATCCCCATGTTCTGAATAGGATATACTGTAACTCAATACTCCCATGTTCTGAATAGTAGATACAGTAAATCAGTGTTCTGAATAGGAGATACTGTAACCTAGTACTCCCATGCTCTGAATAGAAGGTAGCTTATTTATTTATTTATTATATCCTAGATAATAGATAGCTTAGTACTCCCACATTTTAAGTAGTAGATAGCTTAGCAGTCCCATTTATTTATTGTATTTATTTATTATGTTCTGAATAGTAGACATCTTAGTACTCCCATGTTCTGAATAGTAGATATCTTAGGGGCCTATTCATCAACACTAAAATAAAGTTTTTAAGGACATTTTCCTTAATTACTGTTATTTTAGTATTCAAGAAGACACTTAACACAGGAGATATCACTGATATCTCCTGGTTAAGTCTGTCTGGGTTAATTTCCACACTCCCCATACATTAGTACATTAGTATGGGGATATGGAAATTAGGCTATTCATCAATTTCAGAATATTATGTATTTTCGGAAGTTGATGGAGTTACCATGCGCCACTCTGAGGTGGCGTATAGCGGGTTATACTTACCTGTGTCAGCGTGGGCAGGTCCTCCTCCGCTCCCTCCGTCGCTCCCTGGTCTCTCCTCTGGCTGCGGTGGCTGCTCTGACATTGTGTTCTCCCAGCAGAACACAGTAAAGTTTAGAAAAAAAACCCCCCCTTTTTTTTTTCTAAACTTTACTGTGTTCTGCCCGGAGAACACAGTGTAAGAACAGCAGATGGAGCCGGAGGCGGCTGCAGCGGGCAGGTAAGTCAGGGACGGGGGGAAGGGAAAGGAGGTTGGGGGGGCAAAAAGACTTACCGCAGCTGTAGGCAGTGCTGCTCTTGCGCTGGTTTTACGGATGTAACGGCGCATGCGCAGCACTGATTACAGCTGCAGTAAGTTAGTGTAGAGAGGGAAAAGTATCTATTTCCTTAAAAGCTGTTATTGCAAAAATGACAGCTTTTCGAAATAGATAGTTATGGAGAGGAGGAATTATGAATTCCTCCGGTAATTAGGTAGAACTCCATGCCAGTTCTAAACCTAATTACCTCCAGAGAAATTTTAGTTAAGATGAATAGGCCCCTATGTACTCCCATGTTCTGAATAGTAGATAGCTCAGTACTTCCATGTTCTGAATTTAGATAACGCGGTACTCCCATGTTCTGAACAGCAGATAGCTTAATAGTCCTATGTTCTTCTGAATGGTAGATAGCTCAGTACCCTTATGTTCTGAATGGGTTGGGTATGAAATCCCGGCTGTCGGAATGCTGCTGGTCAGAATACCGACAGAGGCATCCCGATAGCCAGAATCTCGACACCCAAAGGAAGTAACGGTGTGTATTTTTCTAACCCCTACCCTAACCCAACCTCCCCGGTGCCCAACCCTAACCTCCCCCCTAGTGCCTAAACCTAACCTCCCCCTCCACGCACCCTAAACCTAGCACACCCTCCCAGGTGCCTAAACCTAACCTCCCTCCCTTGTGCCTAAACCTAACCACCCCTCCTGCACCCTAATCCTAATACTCCCTACCTGGTGCCTAACCCTCCCCCTAATGCCTAACCCTAACCCCGCTACCTAACCTTAACCTCCCCCTAACACCCTGATACTTGCCTTCGGGATGCCGGCGGTTAGGATACTGGTGTCAGCATTCCGACCTGTCTGGATTTCGGTGCCGGTATTCAGACTACATCCCATTCTGAATAGTAGAGAGCTCAGTACTCCTATGTTCTGAATAGTAGATAGCTCAGTAATCCTATGTTCTGAATAGTAGATAGCTCAGTACTCCTATGTTCTGAATAGTAGATAGCTCAGTACTCCTATGTTCTGAATAATAGATAGCTTAGTCGTCCCATGTTCTGAATAGTAGATAGCTCAGTAGTCCCATGTTCCGAATAGTAGATAGCTCAGTAGTCCCATGTTCTGAAAGGTAGAGAGCTCAGTACTCACATGTTCTGAATAGTAGATAGCTCAATATTCCCATGTTCTGAATAGTGGATAGCTCAGTAGTTCCATATTCTGAATAGTAGATAGCTGAATGCTCCCATGTTCTAATTAGTAGATAACTCAGTACTCCCATGTTCTGAATAGTAGATAGCTCAGTACTCCTATGTTCTGAATAGTAGATAGCTCAGTAGTCCCATCTTCTGAATAGTAGATAGCTCAGTAGTCCAAGGTTCTGAATAGTAGATAGCTTAGTCGTCCCATGTTCTGAATAGTAGATAGCTTAGTACTCCTATGTTCTGAATAGTAGATAGCTCAGTAGTCCCATTTTCTGAATAGTAGATAGCTCAGTAGCCCAATGTTCTGAATAGTAGATAGCTTAGTCGTCCCATGTTCTGAATAGTAGATAGCTCAGTAGTCCCATGTTCCGAATAGTACATATCTCAGTAGTCCCATGTTCTGAATAGTAGATAGCTCAGTAGTTCCATATTCTGAATAGTAGATAGCTGAATGCTCCCATGTTCTAATTAGTAGATAACTCAGTACTTTCATGTTATGAATAGTAGATAGCTCAGTAGTCCCATGTTCTGAATAGTAGAAAGCTCAGTAGTCCCATGTTCTGAATAGTAGAGAGCTCAGTACTCCCATGTTCTGAATAGTAGATAGCTCAGTAGTCCCATATTCTGAATAGTAGATAGCTCACTAGTCCTATGTTTTGAATAGTAGATAGCTCAGTAGTCCCATGTTCTGAATAGTAGATAACTCAGTAGTCCAATGTTCTGAATAGTAGATAGCTTAGTCGTCCCATGTTCTGAATAGTAGATAGCTCAGTAGTCCCATGTTCTGAATAGTAGAGAGCTCAGTACTCCCATGTTCTGAATAGTAGATAGCTCAATACTCCCATATTCTGAATAGTAGATAGCTCAGTAGTCCCATATTCTGAATAGTAGATTGCTCACTAGTCCTATGTTTTGAATAGTAGATAGCTTAATGCTTCCACGTTCTTATTAGTAGATAATTCAGTAGTCCCATGTTCTGAATAGTAGATAGCTCAGTACTCCCATGTTCTGAATAGTAGATAGCTCAGTACTCCCATGTTCTGAATAGGAGATAGCTCAATACTCCCATATTCAGAATAGTTGATAGCTCAGTAGTCCCATATTCTGAATAGTAGATAGCGCACTAGTCCTATATTTTGAATAGTAGATAGCTCAATGCTCCCACATTCTTATTAGTAGATAACTCAGTAGTCCCATGTTCTGAATAGTAGATAGCTCAGTACTCCCATGTTCTGAATAGTAGATAGCTCAGTAGTCCCATGTTCTGAATAGTAGAGAGCTCAGTACTCCCATGTTCTGAATAGTAGATAGCTCAGTACTCCCATGTTCTGAATAGTAGATAGCTCAGTAGTCCCATGTTCTGAATAGTAAATAGTTCAATACTCCCATGTTCTGAATAGTAGAGAGTTCAATACTCCCATGTTCTGAATAGTAGAGAGCTCAGTAGTCCCATGTTCTGAATAGTAGATAGCTCAGTACTCCCATGTTCGTATTAGTAGAGAGCTCAGTACTCCCTTGTTCTGAATAGTACATATCTCAGTACTCACATTTTCTGAATAGTAGATAGCTCAGTACTCCCATGTTCTGAATAGTAGATAGCTCACTAGTCCTATGTTCTTCTGAATAGTAGATAGATCAGCATTCCTGTGTTCTAAATAGCAAATAACATGGTAAAGTTGTGTTCTGAAGAAATGATAAGTTAGCACTGGTGTGTCCTCAATATCATATAGCTCAGTTTCAGTGTCCCCATTTCTAAATAGTACAGTATAACCCAGTATTCCCATGTTCAGAAAAGCAGTACCCCTGTAACATATAACATCAGTGACACTGTTGTAGGATATAAAGATTTCTCAGGAGTTATATTAGGATATTATAAATGAATCCATATACTGTAACTGTAACAAAGGGCCTGATTCACTACGGAACACACTAAATAAGGACGCCCACTTTACCTTACACGCATCCGTAATGTTTAGCAATACTGCAAAACCATCGGTACAATCGAGTACCATCGCAGCCTCGCGCACACTTGCACAAGCCCTGACCTTACTCAGAAATTGCTAACTTCAGCGCACACTATGAGTACTCAGGCTGTGTACGACATTGCAGTGGTTAATTTATGAACGCCTGTAACGGAGTTCAAACGCACTGGCACGCCTGCGTTCGGCAGACCACCCCCGTCACCACCCACAAAAGGCACTTCCTGTCAATCACTCTGCGATGGGTCTGCGTAGTCACTTCGATCGCAGTCCCGATCGCAATGGCTGGTTCACGCACACACACTGCGATGCACACGCATGTGCAGTACACAACAATCGGTCGATTTACAATTGGCCGATTGCGTGCGTTTTAGTAACTGCCTTCCTTGCTGAATCAGGCCCAAAGTTCTTTAAACAACTTATTACTTTATTATTTTGTAGCAATACTAACCAAACGCAACTGCTGTCATCAGTGCTCAGAATCAATACAAATAAATTATTGTGTGGGGGCGGCCGGCGTTCCTGACAATAAAGGAGGATCGTTAGCCCCATTTTCTTGGAGCGGCAAGTCCAGGGGCTGCATCCGCGGACGCAGCATCCTGGCCTCGTAAGCCGGCCAACCTGTGCAAGCTGATGTTTACGGACTGTCGCGATGGTTATCCCAGCCTGTGACCTCGGTCATAGTGCTGTGATCGCAAATGCAGCACGGAGTGTAATACAGGGGGTGTAATACAGGGGGTGTAGTACAGGAGGTGTCATACAGGGGGTGTCATACAGGGGGTGTCATACAGTAGGTGTAATACAGGGGGTGTCATACAGTAGGTGTAATACAGAGGGTGTAATACAGGGGGTGTAGTACGGGGGGTGTAATACAGGGGGTGTAATACAGGGGGTGTAAAACACTTCCTGCTGCATTTGCAATTCCGTCTTCTGCTGAATTAGCCCTATGTAACATTGGGCCTGATTCATTACCAATCGCAATTGACCAACCACTGTGATCGGGACATCGATCGCAGTGACCATGCAGACCCATCGCAGAGTGCTGTTTGTGGGTGGTGACGGGGTGGGGGTGGGGGGTGGTCGGCGAAATGCAGGCCAGGCGTGTCAGTGAGTTTGAACGCCATTGCAGGACCGTGCATAAATTATCCACTGCGATGCCCTACGCAGCCTGAGGCCTGATAGTGTGAGTGGAATTCCTGAGTAAGGTCAGAGCCTGTGCAAGTGTGTGTGAGGCTGCGATGGTACTCCATGTTACCGATGGTTTCGCAGTCTTGCTAAACATTACAGATGTGTGTAAGGTAAAGTGGGCGTCCTTAGGTTGTGCTGCGATGGCATAGCGATCACAATGAATTAGCATACTATCGCAGTGAGACCGCGTGCGTAATCGCTATTGCATTCCATGATGAATCAGGCCCATAGTACAGTGTCTGAGGGACTGAGCCTGTGTGACCATCTCCTCAGTGAGGGACCCCAGCACCAGGCATAGTACATAGTAGTACAGTGTCTGAGGGACTGAGCCTGTGTGACCATCTCCTCAGTGAGGGACCCCAGCACCAGGCATAGTACATAGTAGTACAGTGTCTGGGGGACTGAGCCTGTGTGACCATCTCCTCAGTGAGGGACGCCAGCACCAGGCATAGTACATAGTAGTACAGTGTCTGAGGGACTGAGCCTGTGTGACCATCTCCTCAGTGAGGGACGCCAGCACCAGGCATAGTACATAGTAGTACAGTGTCTGAGGGACTGAGCCTGTGTGACCATCTCCTCAGTGAGGGACGCCAGCACCAGGCATAGTACATAGTAGTACAGTGTCTGAGGGACTGAGTCTGTGTGACCATCTCCTCAGTGAGGGACACCAGCACCAGGCATAGTACATAGTAGTACAGTGTCTGGGGGACTGAGCCTGTGTGACCATCTCCTCATAGTACATAGTAGTACAGTGTCTGAGGGACTGAGCCTGTTTGACCATCTCCTCAGTGAGGGACGCCAGCACCAGGCATAATACATAGTAGTACAGTGTCTGAGGGACTGAGCCTGTGTGACCATCTCCTCAGTGAGGGACGCCAGCACCAGGCATAGTACATAGTAGTACAGTGTCTGAGGGACTGAGCCTGTGTGACCATCTCCTCAGTGAGGGACCCCAGCACCAGGCATAGTACATAGTAGTACAGTGTCTGAGGGACTGAGCCTGTGTGACCATCTCCTCAATGAGGGACCCCAGCACCAGGCATAGTACATAGTAGTACAGTGTCTGGGGGACTGAGCCTGTGTGACCATCTCCTCAGTGAGGGACCCCAGCACCAGGCATAGTACATAGTAGTACAGTGCTGGGGGACTGAGCCTGTGTGACCATCTCCTCAGTGAGGGACGCCAGCACCAGGCATAGTACATAGTAGTACAGTGTTTGGGGGACTGAGCCTGTGTGACCATCTCCTCAGTGAGGGACCCCAGCACCAGGCATAGTACATAGTAGTACAGTGCTGGGGGACTGAGCCTGTGTGACCATCTCCTCAGTGAGGGACGCCAGCACCAGGCATAGTACATAGTAGTACAGTGCTGAGGGACTGAGCCTGTGTGACCATCTCCTCAGTGAGAGACCCCAGCACCAGGCATAGTACATAGTAGTACAGTGTCTGAGGGACTTAGCCTGTGTGACCATCTCCTCAGTGAGGGACCCCAGCTCCAGGCATAGTACATAGTAGTACAGTGTCTGGGGGACTGAGCCTGTGTGACCATCTCCTCAGTGAGGGACGCCAGCACCAGGCATAGTACATAGTAGTACAGTGCTGAGGGACTGAGCCTGTGTGACCATCTCCTCAGTGAGGGACCCCAGCACCAGGCATAGTACATAGTAGTACAGTGCTGGGGGACTGAGCCTGTGTGACCATCTCCTCAGTGAGGGACGCCAGCACCAGGCATAGTACATAGTAGTACAGTGCTGAGGGACTGAGCCTGTGTGACCATCTCCTCAGTGAGAGACCCCAGCACCAGGCATAGTACATAGTAGTACAGTGCTGAGGGACTGAGCCTGTGTGACCATCTCCTCAGTGAGAGACCCCAGCACCAGGCATAGTACATAGTAGTACAGTGTCTGGGGGACTGAGCCTGTGTGACCATCTCCTCAGTGAGGGACGCCAGCACCAGGCATAGTACATAGTAGTACAGTGCTGAGGGACTGAGCCTGTGTGACCATCTCCTCAGTGAGGGACCCCAGCACCAGGCATAGTACATAGTAGTACAGTGCTGGGGGACTGAGCCTGTGTGACCATCTCCTCAGTGAGGGACGCCAGCACCAGGCATAGTACATAGTAGTACAGTGCTGAGGGACTGAGCCTGTGTGACCATCTCCTCAGTGAGAGACCCCAGCACCAGGCATAGTACATAGTAGTACAGTGCTGAGGGACTGAGCCTGTGTGACCATCTCCTCAGTGAGAGACCCCAGCACCAGGCATAGTACATAGTAGTTACAGTGTCTGGGGGACTGAGCCTGTGTGACCATCTCCTCAGTGAGGGACGCCAGCACCAGGCATAGTACATAGTAGTACAGTGCTGAGGGACTGAGCCTGTGTGACCATCTCCTCAGTGAGGGACCCCAGCACCAGGCATAGTACATAGTAGTACAGTGCTGGGGGACTGAGCCTGTGTGACCATCTCCTCAGTGAGGGACGCCAGCAACAGGCATAGTACATAGTAGTACAGTGTTTGGGGGACTGAGCCTGTGTGACCATCTCCTCAGTGAGAGACCCCAGCACCAGGCATAGTACATAGTAGTACAGTGTTTGGGGGACTGAGCCTGTGTGACCATCTCCTCAGTGAGGGACCCCAGCACCAGGCATAGTACATAGTAGTACAGTGTTTGGGGGACTGAGCCTGTGTGACCATCTCCTCAGTGAGAGACCCCAGCACCAGGCATAGTACATAGTAGTACAGTGTTTGGGGGACTGAGCCTGTGTGACCATCTCCTCAGTGAGGGACCCCAGCACCAGGCATAGTACATAGTAGTACAGTGTCTGACTGGCTGTGAGTGTGAGACTGAATGACTGAGCCTGGGGACACACAGGCGGCCTCTGATTGGCTGCCAATGACATCAGCTGCCGTGTTACATTCATACTGTACTGTGAGATGACCCACCAGTTAGCCACGCCCCTCGGAACCCCAGCCTATCCGGCCGCGCTGAGAGTCCGCGACGCCACGCCCCCTCTGCTCTAGTCTTGTGTCAATCACCCGGAGGCACGCCCATTTGGAATCTTTCATTACTCCGTGCAGAAAGAAAGTAACAGCGCTGCAGATGAATGGATCCAGGTGAATGGGAGCTGGGCAGATGAATCAGTAGCTGGAGGAGGAGATCCAGGAGCTGGGGGGGACACTGCTCAGCACAGTAAGTGTCTGCAATGGGGAAACTGGGGGGGTGCTCTACCTGCCCAGAGCACCTGATGATCAGCACCACTGGGCATTTCAGAACTGCTGCATGTTACCTTCCCTCTCTGGATGCCCCAGACAGGGGGTGTGTGCTGTGTCTGTGGGGTGAGCATGCTGCTGCTGCTGCAATAGAGTGGGGTTGAGCAGCACCCTCCTGCATCCTGCCTGCACATTGCCCTCTCTTACCTGGCAGCCTCAGAGACTTGGGCATGGGGTGAGGGCAGGGCTTCACTTCTGGGTTCATGCAATATTATTAATTGTTATTTTTGTAACAAAGATATATAGCATCTGCATTGTTATCACCAGGAGCAGGGCTGCTGCTGCATTGGATGCGGATGTTGTCATGCTTACTTTTGACTGGGATCACTGGGAACATAACTGCTGCCTGGCTGGGATCACTGGGAACATAACTGGTGCCTGGCTGGCTGGCTGGGATAACATGAATCTTGTGTGCATGCTAATACATATACTCTAATGTGCCATACATAGAGGGTTCATGGTCAGGGTGCCATAAGGGAGGTAATGTAATGTATACAGTGTGGAGGCACAGGGCTGGCAGTGACTTCAGGGTACAGACTGATGCCTGTTTGGATGTCTGCGGATCCTAACTTTCAGTAAATAATATGCACACATTTCCCATCTGTATAATAGACGGTTGCTCCTCCTTAGTACATTTAGGGTTACTGGGAAAAGTCTTCCTCTGGTGGGTGCAGCTTAGCAGAACAACACTGCAGACCTAGACACACAGCTCATTACTGGCTAATATTTAACAGGTCAGTATGAATGTATGTAGCTGGCGAGGGGGTGAGGATTTATCATGGGTTAGCCGTACTCCAGACCTGGTCGCTGGGCTGTATGTTCACGTCCACCGACGATATTTTTAGCAGCTTTGTATCCTCACCATAAAAATCCTCATGACATTTCTTATCGCCAGGCGTGTGTAAGGGACATTAACCGTGCATAACACCGTCTCTTTGCTGTAACAGAACTTTTACCATGAAATAATATTATTTATCTGACGTGGGATAAGGTCGTACAGGCTTTGCAGACCTTCATCGCAGACATATTTATTACAGTCCTTGGTAGAGTGATTGGGGAGTTCTCGCTCTGATGTGTCCCTTCTGCTCTACAGCTCATTGAACTTGGATTGGCAGTGCCGGGAGATTCCTCATGCCTCCGTCTCCTCTAGACGACAGGGTTATTGTGGCACTATCCAGACCCGTGAGACCACAAGAGCTTACCCTCTGCATAGACTCTACCTACCCTGACTCAGCCTCAGTGAGTGGCAGCTGTAAGTCCCTACTCAGCGCAAGTGTAGCGTCCCTAACCGCGACTAATCTGACGTATATGCCCTCTTCCAACAGCTCGACTCGCTCTCTGGGTTGCGGATGTAGTGGTGGAAGTTGTTGCAGTGTGGCCGCCTATGAAAAGGACAGTCAGATCCAGGCCATCAGCAGCACCACCATAACCAGCAGCGTTGCCGGACCCTCCACCTCTTGCCCCCCCAACCAAATGGTCAACAGCAATGAGAACAGTGGCACGTTGAGTCCATCTGGCGGCATTAGCAGCCCAGTGTCTAGTAACGCCAAACAGTTTGCCAACATAAAGATCATCTATCCCAATGATTTGGCCAAAAAGATAGCAAAATGCAGCAAGACCCACCTCCCGAACCAGGGGCCTGTGATCATTGACTGCAGACCCTTCATGGAGTACAACAAAAGCCATATCCAGGGGGCAGTTCATATTAATTGCTCTGATAAGATCAGCAGGAGGAGGCTACAGCAGGGAAAAATAACGGTGCTGGATTTAATATCATGCAGGGAAGGCAAAGACTCCTTCAAGAGGATCTTTTCCAAAGAGATAATCGTTTACGATGACAATACCAATGAACCGAGCCGGGTGATCCCCTCCCAGCCGCTCCATACGGTTTTGGAGTCACTGAGAAGGGAAGGAAAGGAACCTTTGGTGCTGAAAGGTAAACGTATGGAGCAATACAAGTTCTGGTGTCTGCACTTAGTATTGACGCACGCATAGGTCACTTTAACCCCTTTGCTGGCAGTTTATTAGTTAACTACAGTGTGTTTAATGTTTGTTTGCAAAAGCCCCTGCATGCAAAAATAAATAAATAAATGTATGTGCACCTCTGGCATTGCAACATGGTTTGTTCCAGGTGCAAAGTTACTTGATTTTGTTTTTTGCTTTGCTCCTAAGACCATAAGAGGTATATATAATGTAATATATATAGGACATCATTCACAGGATATGTCCAGTGTGTGACAAAGTATAGGATGAAAATAAACGTAATCGTCTTTGTTGAATCAGTTTATATCCTCCTGGAATGTTATAAACACTTGTGTTAAAAACATTTGGATAACTTATTATAAATGATAATAGATGTAATCGTGTATAGAGCAGGACCCCGTATACACCAACCAGACTCTCATTTATTGGTTTATCTTGCTCTAGACCAGCCAATGGTAAGTGCTGGCTGGTGGTTACAGGTCAGTGCACCCTGCGGGTTTGCAGTACTGTTGTTATAGGTGTTATATGTGTCACATGCTGTATGTATTACAGCTGGGTAATTCTGAGGTGTTTTGTTTGGACTTATTTAATGAAAATGTGCAAAAATAAAATGGAGTGCTGTAATCTGTAGCAGCCAATTAGATGTCATCTTTTATAAGTCTGACTAGACTAGAAAGCTAAAAGCTGATATCTGATTGGTTGATATGGGTTTTTGCACTCTTTTGCTCTTTGTAATCAAATACAACCCATTGTTTGGTGTCTGGGCAGTTTGTTCATGACCATTTGGCCTCTGGAGGCGTTGTTGTTGTTTGTGCATTGTAGATGATTTAACTTTTGCAAAGTAACTAATTATTATTATCCTTTATTTATATGGCGCCACAAGGGTTCCACTGCGTCTTACATAGTACATAAACAAACAAGAAAACATCAACTTACAGTGCAAAACAATGCAGGACAAGGATATGGTTTATATGTGGGATCTCCTGTTTATATCAGTATATGGAATCATGTATACAAATAATATTCTCCACACAGAAAGACTCCTGTCCAAATGTATTACTTACTGTTTACTGAAAAGAATCCGCCCCTGTAAGCAAAGTTTTTGTTCTCTATTTGTAGGGATTTATCAAGGTCAGTGATCTAATGCAATATTTTATTTTTTAGTTTGTATTTCCTGTTAAATTTGTACCCACACTCATCAATATATTGTGTTGGTAATATATCGGATTCTGCATAGTGCATTATTGAACGGTCTATATATTACCTGTATCTACAGAAATCATTGGGCAGGCTATGAAATAATAAGCATTTTCCTTGGTTTGATTTTATCAGGCAGCTAATAATGATTTATAGTTCTACATGGTTTGCCCAGAGTAATGTGTCTGCCATGGCAACCACAGTCATATGGCACATGATATAGAGAGCAGAGAGGTGTTGGAACACCCCTCTGTGCTCACTCTGCTTATCCCCCTCTAATCATACAGCCACAGAGGCTTCCTGCTCTGTACATAACACTGGGAAGGACGGAGACTGCGGCAGTGGAAGCTACGTAGCCTGACCCTAGATCATGTGACCTTCACGTGAACGAGTTTGATGTGTGTGTGTTTGACTGGCAGCCATATTTGTCTTTCCTGGCCGGGTAAGTGCGCTATGCGCACGCGCTGACCTCACCTGCACATACCCATCACGTAACAAGCAAGTGTACAACCACGTCCTCTTTTCAGAAAAAGAAAACACATAAGGGGCTATTTATTATAGAATATTTGTGGGATACACACTGGTACCCCCAAATATTAAATATCCCCTGAATGTATCTAGCGGGCGATATCTGCTGTGATCTATGTTTTCAAACCCGGAACCATCCCCCTTAAGTGTCTATGAGGGTTTCTTAATTGACGAATTTCCAAGCGTGGCCGCCGTTAGCTAATGCCATTTTTAGATAGCGTTAGCGAATGTAGTCTATAGGCTACGCTCTGCAAAACTTCCCGGCACTCTCTGCTCGCACATGCGTGGTCAGCAAACCACACATGCATTGTAGCGTGGCTTGCCCGGAAACTGAATGTAGAGTGATTGCATTACTTTCATACATTCAGGTGACAGAGCCCCTGCATGTATATTTAATACATCCCGGCGGTATATAATTTATTTCCACAATAAGAAATTATAATTATTAGGTCTCAAACCCAATAATTAATAAATGGGCACCATAGCACCATTGCTGCAATAGGTATATATTGTATATATAAACACACACATATATATATATATATATATATATATATATATATATAGATTGAACTCATGTATACTAGTTCAACTTAGGGGTGCTTATCCTCAAAGATATGTCTGCAAATGCATCTGCCTTTAGAATTTCAAGCATGGCACAGCAACTTGGCAGTGAAATGGTTAAAGCCAGAGTCTGCCCGGTGCCCGGCACTAATACGTGTCATTTCTGCTCCATTTGGGATTTTCTCCTTCCAGAGATCTGGCAAGATGTCATTTTTTTCGAGCAAATGCCACCTCAGGTGCCCTCAGCGGTCAGAAATAGCTGTCCTTCCGCACAGGGTCAACGCTGCACGCTTTGATGCCCGCTGAGAGCGACTGAAGGCAAAAGCCAAAAGTCACAGTCGGTAATTGTACAAAGCGTTCAAAATGTACCATTACTCAGACACTTATAGATGACGGGGTCCAGGGGTCAGACTGAAATGAGATTTCGCTATACGCTCCGCTTCTGTGTACCACGCCGGACGCCATTGTTTATGTAGCAGATTTTAATTTTCCTCCAGTAAAAAAAAAAACATTTGAAATCGTGTCAGTGCTAAAGTTTGTTTAATAATAATCCGTTTTTACAGCTGCACAATAACTTTTTAGTGGTTGTGAACTTTATTGGACGCTGAGGCCTCGGAGGCTAAATATAACAGCGTCTGCTTTAGTTTCAGAGAGCGAGTCAGTCCAATTTAGTGACACAGGGACAAGGGCTTGACAGTGTCTTGCCATAGTCGGTGCTGTCATATCCTCCACTGAAGCTTGCAAAGAAAAATAAGTTACACAGTAATCTCTAGTGAAAGCTGTTTCTAAACCAAACACTGCTAATTATATGTATAGCATACTATAGAGATGGCACCTCGACCTTACACAGACACACGCCTTTCATTTTCTATAACTAGCAAATAGAAAAGATCTACATTTGTAGTAGAATGATTATTAAAAAAAATGTAAAATATATATAAATAAATTATTATTTCTTCAAAAATAAATTGTGGAAAAGTCACAGATATTCTTGTAGAGCATTTCCCCTATACATCAGCTTGTGAGGTCAGCCGCCATCTCTATCAGCGCGTATCTGCAGCATGCCCGTCCTGGGTGCAAAGGGTATTTTGGAAATTGCCGGAACTTTGTGTAAGCTTGGCTCTAAATAAACCGCTATTTTTTCCATACGCCCATGGCAAGCTTACGCTAGGGGCCTGATTCAGACCCGCTCGCGAGCGCATAGCGCTCACAAGTGGGTCGATGGTGGCCCAGTGCGCACGTGTGACGTGCGCGAGCCCCAGAGCGAGTGACACCTTCACTCGCTCCGGAGCTGGCAGCAAAACGGGGCGGCTGTTGATGTTGATCGACAGCTCGCCCCGTTTTGTAGGCGGGTAGGGGGGGTGGCTGGACAAACGGAGGCGTTCCCGAAGGAACGCCTGCCGTTTGTGGGTGGCCCTGCTGACATCACTCGTGATGTCAGTAGTGGACTTCCTGCTCTATTAGAGCTGGAAGTCCACTTGGCATTACGAGTGCTGAGACCCTACAACAAGGGTCTCCTCTCAATGCCGATGGTTGCGATAATCGCGACCATCGCCAGGCTGCTCGCACAAGCTGTGTGAGCAGCCTGGAGGCTGGAAATTTTTTAATAAAAAGGGACGCCCTGATTCAGAGCGAGCGCACACAAATAACGTGCGCCTCTGAATCAGGCCCTAAGGACCTCATTCAGAGGCGGTCGCACGGAGCGATTGGACGTAGCGAGCAATGTTTTTTTCAACTGCGCATGTGTGTACCTGGCAGTGCGCATGCGCAAGCCTGTCTTCCCGACCGCAATCCTCTTGCTCGCTAGTCTCTACGAGGTCGTAGCTGTGATTGACATTTCGTGCCGTTTGTGGGTGGTTACAGGGGAAGGTGCTTGTGAACAGGGGTGTGGTGGTGCGGACGCAGACGTGGTTGACATTAAAAGGGGTGTTTTAAGGGCGTGCATATATTACTGAGTGAGTCATCACACGCATCATCTCGTTGCAATAACGACGCTACTGCTCGCAGTGCTAAGGGCAGCCCAGGGTCTACCTTAAGCATTGCGAGTGCTGGCGATGGTTACTGCCTCAACCAATGTTTGTAGGCAATTAACAATGTAACAGGTGTTAATCGTGCTGACGTAGGTTGCCGCCTGCGACCGACTCTGAATTAGGCCGTAGAGATAGCAGGTGTGCTTTCATTGTTGTGGGTGTTTCTGCGCTTACGATGTGCTTTGCAATTGAGCGCTCGTTTTGCATATTCTCGGTCACTTTGGGTGCGACCGATCGCTCCCGAGCGACCGCCTCTGAATGAGGTCCTAAGTCTCTGTTGTCACCCATGTGGCTGTCTGGCTGATGCGCAAAGATGCGATTGTCCACCTTGAGGCACAAGCGCAGTGTGAGAAATTGCGCTGAATTAGGCCCAATGTGCCTAAGTACAGTGTTTACAAATGAAGCCTGCCGTAAATTTGCAGTGAATTACGTCATCATGCCCACGCCCCGCCCACTTCGAGGGAATTAGGCAGGATCCGGGACATTCCGAGAGAATAGTCACGTATGAAATTGTTTGTACCATAAAGTCCACTCCCCGTACTATTGTTGTGCAGTCAGCAAATGGACGTTCACCATGGCGATTTTCATAATGTCGTCAGCTATAGTGTCAAAATGGTAAAAAATTGTCGACATATAACTTGTCGACATAGTGAAAATATCAGCGTTAGGTGGCTTAGGGATACCTTACAAAAGTGCTGTTGGAAGTTCACAACATTTATATAATATTGTAATATATTATAAAATCTGGTTCACCACATAAAATAAAATGAAAACGCTTTGATGCCACGATCCGCTGAAATATCTGTGGTAACCCGGTGGCTGTGTAACAACAGCGCAGTGCTGCGGCTGCTAAGCTGGGTTCCTGCTAAGCGAATTTCCGCTGTAACCGCGTTTCCACGCCGCAAACAGCACCGCAACTCGCCCTTCCTAGCGGGTCAATCGCGCCCCAGACTCGTGGAGTTTTGTATGCCCTATGTGGCTGTGAACAAAAATCCACGAGCTCGGCGGTACCATAAGTGTCACTACGCTTGCTCGTAGATGCGAGTAATTGAATTGACCCCGTTCATTTATTTATCTATAGGAAAATTTGGCTTTAAAGTATCTCAGGTGGATACAAAGTTGCACGCTGTAGAAAAGCATCAGGCAGCTCGGATTGTAAAATGTCACTTCTGGCTTCTAAATACCATGAGGGCACTTTATCAATCATTTAGATTTACATATAGAGGGGAAACTTTGCTGGCGTGAAAGGTTTGTCTGGTTCTTACTGAAGTTTCTTCTCCTCTGAGCTAAATGCCAGAAAAATGTTTTCAGAACGAATACAGTATTGTTTCATACCCCTTTCACATCGCAATTGCCGGGTTGCACCCGGAATTTGTAAACACTTCGATCTCTTTGCGACCCGGCTGAAACCCCTTTCAGACAGGCGGCCCGACCTGGCAATAATGCCGGGTCGATGACGTCATCGCCATCGCTGCTGAGCTGGCACTTGGAGATGATCTCACTGGCTTTTCCTATGCAGTGAACTGGACCCGGGTCGCCTCGATGCTTGTTACCCGTTCACACTGCACTGCGAACCCTGCTGGTTACCCAGGTTGAAATGCTGGGTCGCTCGACCCGGGGCCCTTTCACACTACACTGTAACCCGGGTTGCTGCGCGTTCATGTGAAATAACCTAGGTTATTTTCTGGCAGTGTGAAAGGGGCATTAGTGATCCTCCTACAAATTATTATGTCCTTTTTAAAATCTCTCTTCATGTCTTGTGATGGCAGAGAGGGGAGGAGACGGGTTTTTTTTTTTATGACACAGAGCAGACAGAGCTCAGAGGGATGTACCAAAGCCTCCCTGCTCACTATGGGTCTTATTTATTACAATCCCCATCTCATATGCGGGTGTGAATTGATAAATTCAGCCAGGATTCGTAATGCGATATATGAATATATTGCAAGGAGCTTGCAGGAAAGCTTTGTCCTCATGAGCACTCTCCGAAAACTTCTCAGGGTATTTATCACAAAAAAATACTTGTGGGGATTGACGATCTGGTGAAATACTTGTATTTGGAAATTTAGATGTACGTGTTTGCTACTATAAAAGTTGTGTTTTTATGCAGTATGTTACCATTGTGCGCCCCCTTATATGCTCATACGCGTAATGGAAAGAGGCGCCAGTGTTCCCTATGAACAGATGACAGAGGACGAAGACTGGGAGGGCATACTGTGACTTAGGGGTCTATTTACTAAGCCTTAGATGGAGATAAGGTACCAGCCAATCAGCTCCTAACTGCCATGTCACAGGCTGTGTTTGAAAAATGACAGTTAGGAGCTGATTCGCTGGTACGTTCTAGGCAGGTATCCACTACTAGATATACAAACGAGAGCAGGATTACGACGTTGCAATCGTGCTAGCGTTTGTATAGCTACTGATGTGCCTACATGGAACGTTCACTCGTTCAGTCCAGGCACATCCCTCATCCCCGCACATGCTGAACCTGACGGGATTGTCAGGTTGACCAGCATGTACGGGCGATTTCGTATGTCGGAAGCGACCAGTGTGCACGCGCATCACTGGTTGCTTTCGACCAAAACATGCCCGACGTCGTTATCATGCAATCGCTTGCTAAAATCCACTAGTGGATACCCCCCTTATCTCTATCAGCTTTCTCTCTATCTAAGGCTTAGTAAATAGACTCCTTATTGCTGCATGACTTGTAGTACCACAGCAGCTGTCATGCCACAAGTTGCCTATGTCTGGTTTCTGCCTTAGCCTGGTGTCTGCACATGGTGACATTTGTAGTTCAGTGACTGGCCATTTTCGTAGTTTATGGCCAGTGCAGTAACCAGGGGTGGGCGAGCGTTGTTGCCTCTCAAGGCTCCGGGCCTGGTGGGCAGCACGGTCACCGCCTTGTGGGCTCTCACCTTCGTCCTGGTCCCGGCGCCCCTGCCCTCATGACATCACAGGTTCAGACGCAAGGCTGTCACAGGGCGGGTTTTCACTCTGCGGCTGCCCGGTTTAGGACCGATTAAGGCTGTGCACCATGTTTGGAATGATTTCTCCCTCTGCAGGAGATGGATGGTCTGCCTGTATCCCCCTCCCCCCCCCCCCCCCCCGCGGTCAGAGTGTGCATAAGGACAGAGCACCTCTTCGTATATACAGTATACGTTCCAAGCTGTAACCACTGCCTGTAAAAGATCAACAGAATCTCTCCCTCGCTCTCTCTGGAAGCCAGACCGAGTTTCCGTCCTGCCCTAAACTTGACCCGGAGACTTATGTTCAAACAAAGCAAGGTATACCTTCTCCAGCATGGGGTACAGTCTGCGTGCTTCTGGGAAGCTGCGCGCCCGCCTGCTTTATTTTTGGGTGATGTATTTTTGCTCTCTTGCAATTCAGTCATAATTTATTGCTGAGACAACTGATCCCCCTGTTTTCGTGTTGATAAACACTGGTTGCTAGCCTGCCAGTCCAAGTTTAAACCCCCCATCCCCCACCTGTTTCCACACGCTCCATGTTTGGTCCTGCTTCTCAGACAGGCAGCTCGGCAGCGTTTCCGTACGTCAGGATCACAGAGGAGGGAGAGTGATCAGAGATTGCCCAAACCACCGGGGTGAAATGACTGCTCCAGTTCATGGCACTGCCGCAGTGACGTTCTGGGCACACACACATTATGTTTTGCAGGTTATTTACGCAGTTTGTGGTGTTAGGTGTAACATGGGATATTATAGGTGAAGTGGCTGCTGTTGTCGGCAGCTCTCAGAGCTGATTGGCTGATTTTCAGGCATTATTCCCAGCGTGGCGCACGGCAATCGAGGCCGCCAGTCAGCTTTAGAGAGGCAGATTCAATTAGCGGCGAAATTCGTCAGAACCATTGAGGTACTAGCAAACCGTCGCTACCGTTATAACCCGAATTGTACGCAACTGAGGGTTTATGTACTAAGCCTTGGAGAGAGATAACGTGGACGGAGATAACGTACCAACCAGCTCTTAGCTGTCATACTACAGCCTGTGTTTGAAAAATGACAGTTAGGAGCTGATTGTTTGGTACTTTGGAGCTCATTCAGACCCGCTCGCTAGATGCGTTCGCTTGCCCCATTCGTATGCAAATTCGGCTAAGCAACGGCAAGGCAGGCGTTTGCACAAGGCATAAGCATGCCCACCATGTCTTGGCGTACGATCACCCTGTGTATGCAGACGCCCACCAGCCTGTCTTAAGACGCCAACTTGCGCACATCATCTCCAGGAAGTGTATGCAACCATCGGCACATCGGGTACCATCGGAAGCGAACGCAGCGCTTGTGGTTGACTATACCCTACTGCAAGCACTGCGATCACTTCAGTGTAAAATTCAGCCAGGTGACGTGTACTATGACTCTGCGTCTTAATTATGCACGCCTCTGAAACGGTGTTAAGACGCTCGGGCACGCCTGCGTTCGCACCTCCACTCCCCCGTTTCTAGCGGCCGGTCCCTGTCACCACCCACAAACGGCCTCTCCTGTCACTCACTCTGCTAGGCTGTCAATGCGCAGCGAGCTTACGCTTCCCAATCTCTGCGATTTGTACACATGTGGACAATGCGAACCATCGGCAGCTACGAGCGAACGCTTCCTAGCGAGAGGGTCTGAATCAGGTCCTATATCTCCTTCCACTTTATCTCTCTCCAACTGATCCTGTAATTGGCAGCAGTGGCTTAAATGCCCTCAGTCCCTGCTGATGGTGAAAGGTGAATCAGTGGCAGCTTTATTATTCCTGAGAAGATAGACGGCAGAACACCAAGAGCGAGGAAATCTCGCTCTCTCTCCATGGTTCTCTATCTGCTCTTCCCCGGCTGGTATGGGCGCTTCCCAACATTTCTCCAGGCTGAATTGGGACAATCTAAGTAACAGAAACCACGTTTGCGCAGACTTCGGCCGGCATTAGCCATTGGGACTCTGCCTCTTTCATTGGCCTCCCATCGATGGGAAAACTAGTTAACATCGCCATCAGAACATCGATGGTCGATGGTCAGCTCTAACATACACACAGACACACATACTTCCCAGAAGCCCCACTCTTTTTCATGGTTCTTAAATCAGGACCACCCCCACTGGAATCGGGACATTTGGGGGGATCGGTATGAAATACCACCGGGCCTATGGGCCTGATTCAGACCCGGTCGCTAGTTGCGGCCACTCGCTTTCAGAAAAGGGGCCGTCTATGCAAAACATGTCCTCGCTCTTGGCGGTGTAAGGACGCCTCTATGTCTTAGAGGGCGAGGGCTTATTGCGCTCGCAAGTGTTTCAAGACATCCCCTTGCTGCTCGCAACGCACGTCATCTCCGGGAAATGTAATATTAATCGGGAGCCATCGGGGCTGCTCGCAACGCTTGAGGTAGACCTTACTTCCCGCTAGCACTGCGAGCAGTACAGGGTAAAAACAACCAAGTCACATGTTCAATGACGCTACTTTGTTAATTATGCACTCCCATTAAACACGCTGGCGTTCGCAGCACCACTCCCCCGTTCACAAGCACCTTCCTCTGTTACCACCCACAAACGGCGCTATCTGTCACTCAATGTAGCGCTCACTCATTGTTTTCTGAGCGTACAAATTCACATTGCGCAGACTGGTTGACGCATGCATATTTAGAACCGTACACATGCGCAGATGGAAATACATCGCTCAGAGCGAGCGAGCGGACGCTTGCGTCCGGGTCTGAATCAGGCCCTATGTCCGGCAGTTCAAATCCCGATCCCAGAAGACTGGCAGCAGTGAAGATCCCGACAGCTCCAAAGGTAAGTATCTACTATCCCTACTCCCCCCCATAAACTCTAACCCTCCTTTAGGCGTGCCCTAACCCTAACCTCCCCCCCTAGTGCCTAACCCTAACCCCCCTCTAAGTGCCTAAACCTAACCCTCGGGGGGGGGGTAGGGTGCCTACCCCTAAGTCCCCCTGGGAGCCCTAAAACCTAACCCTCCCCCCCTTCCTGCGGCTGTCTGCCTTCGGCTTACCGGTTTGCCGGGCCTCGGTCTCCCGGCGTAGGTCTAATGACAGGCGTTGGGATTTCGACGCCTGTCATTAGTATCTTGCCGGGATTTGACAGTTGGGAAGCCCGTGGTCGGCATTTCGACCGTCGGCTTGCTGACTGCATCCCCATTTGGGGGGTACAAATCTGCATCCTCTGTATGGGCATCCTGCCCAGCATTATGGCAAGTTACCCCACACAAAGCTCAAGGCTATATATCAGTAATAATTGGAATACTTACGGCGGCCGTAGTGACAGATAGGCAGATCTACTGTATATACCTGTACACTGCTTCCTTGTAGCATCAGCACCGTACCCTACCGATGCGGAATAGCATGCACGTGTTGTGTACTATACGCCGAGCCATCATAGCGACAGTGACGAGAGACGGCCGTGGGATTCTTTTCCTTTCCTTTGCTGAAAGTGTGAATGAATTATTGATTATTCCCTGCTGATAACATCCTGTGGAACGCCGTATACGCCTTTGTTGTGCCATACAATACATCTGGAGAACAGCCAGTAATCTGCGACTCGTAGTACCAGCGCTGTCATTTTACATTTCTGCGCCCTCCCCCCATGCAAATTGTTCATTGGGGTCCCTGAGAGACTTTCTTTGATGAGAGTACTGAGAAATTACCCTTCCCGTGAGACCCTTCATCTCCAGTGGGCCCACCATATGTCGCCCTCTGTCTGCGCCCGGGGCCCCTCCACTGCAGGACTGCCAGTGTGGGTCAGATAATCTAGCAGTGGGGATAGGAGCAGCCAGCGGACGTCATATACTGGGAGATGGAGAATCTGCAGGAAAGGTAAGTGCTCATTGCTGGTGTACCTGGTAGCTAGATATCGGAAGTAGGATACGGGTCACAGAGGCCTTTGAGTCTATTTTGCACATATAACAGCTGAAGAAAAAAAAGGGCTTCCTTGCCATTCCTATTCTGTATCAACGAGGAGTATATGGTGGCACAGAGCATCATACAGCAGCATGTGCCATCATGGCACAAAGGGCCTGATTCAGACCCGCTCGCAAGTGCGCAGCGCTCGCAAGCGGGTCGATGGTGGTCCGGTGCACACGTGCGGCGCGTGCGCAAGCCCGGTAGCAAGTGAGAACAACTTAACGGGGCGGCTGTCGATGTTCATCGACAGCTCGCCCCGTTTCGTAGGCGGGTGGGGGTGGGGGGGTGGCTGCACAAATGGAGGCGTTCCCAAAGGAACGCCTGCCGTTTGTGGGCGGCCCTACTGACATCACTCGTGATGTCAGTAGTGGACTTCCTGCTCCGGCATTCCGGCATTGCGAGTGCTGAGACCCTCCCTTAGGGTCTCCTCGCAATGACGATGGTCGCGATAATCGCGACCATCTCCAGCACGCTCGCTAAGCTGTGGGTGCCCACCCACAGCTTAGCGAGCGGGCAGGAGAAAAGCAAAAAACCCCACCCTGATTCAGAGCGAGCGCTCGCAAACAGCGAGCGCCTCTGAATCAGGCCCAAAGTGCAAAGTGTGGCAGCGCTGTGGATGTTAATCATTATAAGTCAGGGGAAGGCAATGTATGGTACTCCAGCAGCTGTGGAACTGCAAATCCCAGCAGGCACTGCCACAGTTCTGCAGTTAAGGCATTCTGAAACTGTGGCAGGGCATGCTGGGATATGTAGTTCCTCAACAGCGGGAGTGCAACACCTGCTATAAATTATATAGATTTTTTTCCATTGATGGCATGTGGAGCCTGATTCAGATTAGTACGTAAATCCGATGGTTTGCGTACTACTCTGATGTCAGGAGATCGGCGCATGCGCAGGATCTGTACGACACTTGCGCCAGATCCTGTTTGGGGATCGGGAAGCGGGCAGGGCTTGCCAGCGTTCTGAGATGAGCCTCTGATTAATCTGAGGGCGATGGTTGATATTCTCGCAAGTTATCCGATGGCTACGTCCTCAGATGCAGCTGCGGATCACTCAAGTGTGCGAGCTGTCGATTTACACCTGACGCCTTCTGCAGCATTAGCGTAATCCTTCACATCGCCTGAATCAGGACCTAAATACCTGCTCTGGGTGGCCCCATTAGAAGGACCCCTGTCCCGTATGCCCCCCATTCATCTGGCTGTGCCTTCCAATATTCTTGAGATGGTAACCCGCAGCATTTTATCTGGCTCCAGCTAATATTAGCATACAGGTAATCTAGATGATATTTCCTCCTCCTTTCAGTAAGAAAACACTGTGGTAAATGTGAGGGTGTAATGACTGCACCAGAGATTAGCGCAGTTGACTGTGAAGCTATTGATAAGATATTGATAAATCAGTCCGTAGACCCAGTTACGCCATTAGCACTATTAGGTACGATTACAAAATGACTAAACACAATTTAATCATTCTCCCTCTTTTCCTAGTGCACAGGTCATTATTCACCGTACGGAGCAGCAGGATAACCCTCTATTAGCACTTAGTTCATTTCCATTCACCTTAATGGATATTGATGTGCTGTTCTCTCTGCATTTAACCCTCATCCTTCTTTAATGTGCTATAGAGTAGATATGGGCTGACACAAGGTTACTCTAAATTATGTGTGAGTTATAACTAGAAATCTGCACAGACCAGGGTGTTTTGGTTTTAGTTCTAAATCATCGTCGTGTTTTGGTTTTGGTTCTAAGTCATGGTCGTGTTTGGTTTTGGTTCTAAATCATCGTCGTGTTTAGTTTTTGTTCTAAATCATCATCGTGTTCTGGTTTTAGTTCTAAATCATCGTCGTGTTTTGGTTTTAGTTCTAAATCATCGTCGTGTTTTGGTTTTAGTTCTAAATCATCGTCGTGTTTTGGTTCTAAATCATCATCGTGTTTTGGTTTTATTTCTAAATCATCGTCGTGTTTTGGTTTTAGTTCTAAATCATCATTGTGTTTTGGTTCTAAATCATCATCGTGTTTTGGTTTTATTTCTAAATCATCGTCGTGTTTTGGTTTTAGTTCTAAATCATCATTGTGTTTTGGTTTTGGTTCTAAATCATCATCGTGTTTTGGTTTTAGTTCTAAATCATCGTCGTGTTTTGGTTTTAGTTCTAAATCATCGTCGTGTTTTGGTTTTATTTCTAAATCATCATTGTGTTTTGGTTCTAAATCATCATCGTGTTTTGGTTTTATTTCTAAATCATCGTCGTGTTTTGGTTTTAGTTCTAAATCATCGTCGTGTTTTGGTTTTAGTTCTAAATCATCGTCGTGTTTTGGTTTTATTTCTAAATCATCATTGTGTTTTGGTTCTAAATCATCATCGTGTTTTGGTTTTATTTCTAAATCATCGTCGTGTTTTGGTTTTAGTTCTAAATCATCGTCGTGTTTTGGTTTTAGTTCTAAATCATCATTGTGTTTTGGTTTTGGTTCTAAATCATCATCGTGTTTTGGTTTTAGTTCTAAATCATCGTCGTGTTTTGGTTTTAGTTCTAAATCATCATCGTGTTTTGGTTCTAAATCATGGGCGTGTTTTGGTTTTAGTTCTAAATCATCGTCGTGTTTTGGTTTTAGTTCAAAATCATCGTCATGTTTTGGTTTTTGGTCTTAATCATCGTCGTGTTTTGGTTTTAGGTCTAAATCATTGTCGTATTTTGGTTTTAGCAAAACCACCCTCAAGTGTATTGGTTGCATTTCGGTTTTCTTAAAAAATTACTAAAAACAGCTAAAATCATGTAACTTAGAGCTGTTTTTGTTCCTATAATATTATTAACATCAATATCTTTCATTTCCAGTCAATTATGACCACCTTACAGCACCTGAAATCACGAGGGAGGGACTTAAATGCAACCCAAAACGCACAAGTCCCGTTTTTAAGATCCAAGTTCCGAACTTGGCGAGGAGTCCCGAGTCGAAACTCTGTTCTATTAGGAACCTGAAAGTGATCTGTGCCGGGACTCGGTTCTACTTGGAACCCCCAAAGTTCGGGTGTGTTTGGTTTTTACCTAACCGATCCGTTCATCTCTAGTTATAACTTCAGTGTATGTATGTGTGGGTTATAGAGGCTATGATGTGTACGTGCGGCACAGAGCCCAGTTCCTGTATTACAAATGGTTATGTATATGTTTTTGATAGAGCGTAGTTCCTGCATAACAGGAAATGATGTATATTTGTGGGATATATCTCAGTTCCTGTATCATAAAATGTTATCTTGTCTATGTGTGTAATAGAGCACAGTTCCAATATTATAAACTTTCTGTCGTCAGATGATAGATGTGACCCATAAACTTATACTAAACTTAACTCAAATAAACACACGAGACCAAGTTATGCCGTTGAAAAAATAAGTGGTCAGCTTTATTTAGTTACAATGGTAGGTATGGCGGCAGAAGAAAGTACGGCAAACAACCAGCGTCCACTTGTCTTATGGCAAAAGGATATCACAACTCACGAGGGCCAACTATCCCAGACAAGGGTAGGTGTGATCTTAAAACTTGCAAGGGCCAACTATCCCTTTCAGAGCAAGTGATGCGGCCTCTGACACCCATGCCAATGCACCATTCATCCTGCTCGGTCGAGAGGTGCCGCTGACCCCAATAGGGTGAAATCAGCCTAACCAGTGCATTGAAGGGGTGCGCACCGCTATTACTGCTGCAAGATGGACGCTTAAATATTGCCGGTCTTTCCCTGCTATGAAATAAAGCCGACACAAGACACAAAAGGGGAGGGAGGGAGATCAAATTCAAAGAGGCAGATTTACAACAGAAGATTCCCCACACCCTCTCATATAACACGCCCCCTAACCTCTCATCTTATCACCACACCCTCTCATATAACACGCCCCCTAACCTCTCATCTTATCACCACACCCTCTCATATAACACGCCCCCTAACCCCTCATCCTATCACCACACCCTCTCACATAACACGCCCCCTAACCTCTCATCCTATCACCACACCCTCTCACATAACACACCCCCTAACCTCTCATCCTATCACCACACCCTCTCACATAACACACCCCCTAACCTCTCATCCTATCACCACACCCTCTCACATAACACACCCCCTAACCTCTCATCCTATCACCACACCCTCTCACATAACACACCCCCTAACCTCTCATCCTATCACCACACCCTCTCACATAACACGCCCCTAACCTCTCATCCTATCACCACACCCTCTCACATAACATGCCCCTAACCTCTCATCCTATCACCACACCCTCTCATATAACACGCCCCTAACCCCTCATCCTATCACTGCACCCTCTCACATAACACACCCCCTAACCTCTCATCCTATCACCACACCCTCTCACATAACACGCCCCCTAATGTCTCATCCTAACACCACACCCTCTCACATAACACACCCCCTAACCTCTCATCCTATCACCACACCCTCTCACATAACACACCCCCTAACCTCTCATCCTATCACCACACCCTCTCACATAACACACCCCCTAACCTCTCATCCTATCACCACACCCTCTCACATAACACACCCCCTAACCTCTCATCCTATCACCACACCCTCTCACATAACACGCCCCCTAACCTCTCATCCTATCACCACACCCTCTCACATAACACGCCCCCTAACCTCTCATTCTATCACTACAGCCTCTCACATAACATGCCCCCTAACCTCTTATCCTATCACTGCACCCTCTCACATAATACACCCCCTAACCTCTCATCCTATCACCACACCCTCTCACATAACACGCCCCCTAACCTCTTATCCTATCACTGCACCCTCTCACATAACACGCCCCCTAACCTCTCATCTTATCACCACACCTTCTCACATAACACACCCCCTAACCTCTCATCCTATCACCACACCCTCTCACATAACACGCCCCCTAACCTCTCATCCTATCACCACACCCTCTCACATAACACGCCCCCTAACCTCTCATCCTATCACTACACCCTCTCACATAACACACCCCCTAACCTCTCATCCTATCACCACATCCTCTCACATAACATGCCCCCTAACCTCTCATCCTATCACTGCACCCTCTCACATAACATGCCCCCTAACCTCTTATACTATCACTGCACCCTCTCACATAATACACCCCTAACCTCTCATCCTATCACCACACCCTCTCACATAACACACCCCCTAACCTCTCATCCTATCACCACACCCTCTCACATAACACGCCCCCTAACCTCTCATCCTATCACCACACCCTCTCACATAACACGCCCCCTAACCTCTCATCCTATCACCACACCCTCTCATATAACACGCCCCCTAACCTCTCATCTTATCACCACACCCTCTCATATAACACGCCCCCTAACCCCTCATCCTATCACCACACCCTCTCACATAACACGCCCCCTAACCTCTCATCCTATCACCACACCCTCTCACATAACACGCCCCCTAACCCATCATCCTATCACTACACCCTCTCACATAACACACCCCCTAACCTCTCATCCTATCACCACACCCTCTCACATAACACACCCCCTAACCTCTCATCCTATCACCACACCCTCTCACATAACACACCCCCTAACCTCTCATCCTATCACCACACCCTCTCACATAACACGCCCCTAACCTCTCATCCTATCACCACACCCTCTCACATAACATGCCCCTAACCTCTCATCCTATCACCACACCCTCTCATATAACACGCCCCCTAACCCCTCATCCTATCACCGCACCCTCTCACATAACACACCCCCTAACCTCTCATCCTATCACCACACCCTCTCACATAACACGCCCCCTAATGTCTCATTCTAACACCACACCCTCTCACATAACACACCCCCTAACCTCTCATCCTATCACCACACCCTCTCACATAACACACCCCCTAACCTCTCATCCTATCACCACACCCTCTCACATAACACACCCCCTAACCTCTCATCCTATCACCACACCCTCTCACATAACACACCCCCTAACCTCTCATCCTATCACCACACCCTCTCACATAACACGCCCCCTAACCTCTCATCCTATCACCACACCCTCTCACATAACACGCCCCCTAACCTCTCATTCTATCACTACAGCCTCTCACATAACACACCCTCTAACCTCTCATCCTATCACTACACCCTCTCACATAACACGCCCCCTAACCTCTCATCCTATCACTGCACCCTCTCACATAACACGCCCCCTAACCTCTCATCCTATCACTACACCCTCTCACATAACACACCCCCTAACCTCTCATCCTATCACCACTCACTCTCACATAACACCCCCCCAACCAGCTACACACCCAGTCTTCCCTCCCCTGCATGTCTATCTCTCCCCCCTCCTTTCTCTGCTCTGCCAGCTACACACCCAGTCTTCCCTCCCCTGCGTATATATCTCTCCCCCCTCCTTTCTCTGCTCTGCCAGTTACACACCCTGTCTTCCCGCCCCTGCGTGTCTATCTCTCCCCCCTCCTTTCTCTGCTCTGCCAGCTACACACCCAGTCTTCCCTCCCCTGCGTGTCTATCTCTCCCCCCTCCTTTCTCTGCTCTGCCAGCTACACACCCAGTCTTCCCTCCCCTGCATGTCTATCTCTCCCCCCTCCTTTCTCTGCTCTGCCAGCTACACACCCAGTCTTCCCTCCCCTGCGTGTCTATCTCTCCCCCCTCCTTTCTCTGCTCTGCCAGCTACACACCCAGTCTTCCCTCCCCTGCATGTCTGTCTCTCCCCCCTCCTTTCTCTGCTCTGCCAGCTACACACCCAGTCTTCCCGCCCCTGCGTGTCTATCTCTCCCCCCTCCTTTCTCTGCTCTGCCAGCTACACACCCAGTCTTCCCTCCCCTGCGTGTCTATCTCTCCCCCCTCCTTTCTCTGCTCTGCCAGCTACACACCCAGTCTTCCCGCCCCTGCATGTCTATCTCTCCCCCCTCCTTTCTCTGCTCTGCCAGCTACACACCCAGTCTTCCTGCCCCTGCGTATCTATCTCTCCCCCCTCCTTTCTCTGCTCTGCCAGCTACACTCCCAGTCTTCCCGCCCCTGTGTGTCTATCTCTCCTCCCTCCTTTCTCTGCTCTGCCAGCTACACACCCAGTCTTCCCTCCCCTGCGTATCTATCTCTCCTCCCTCCTTTCTCTGCTCTGCCACCTACACACCCAGTCTTCCCGCCCCTGCGTATCTATCTCTCCCCCCTCCTTTCTCTGCTCTGCCAGTTACACACCCAGTCTTCCCGCCCCTGCGTATCTATCTCTCCTCCCTCCTTTCTCTGCTCTGCCAGCTACACACCCAGTCTTCCCGCCCCTGCGTATCTATCTCTCCTCCCTCCTTTCTCTGCTCTGCCAGCTACACACCCAGTCTTCCGGCCCCTGCTTATCTATCTCTCCTCCCTCCTTTCTCTGCTCTGCCAGCTACACACCCAGTCTTCCCGCCCCTGTGTATCTATCTCTCCCCCTCCTTTCTCTGCTCTGCCAGTTACACACCACTAGTCTTCCCGCCCCTGCGTGTCTATCTCTCCCCCTCTTTTCTCTGCTCTGCCAGCTACACACCCAGTCTTCCGGCCCCTGCGTATCTATCTCTCCTCTCTCCTTTCTCTGCTCTGCCACCTACACACCCAGTCTTCCCGCCCCTGTGTATCTATCCCTCCCCCCTCCTTTCTCTGCTCTGCCACCTACACACCCAGTCTTCCCGCCCCTGCGTATCTATCTCTCCTCCCTCCTTTCTCTGCTCTGCCAGCTACACACCCAGTCGTCCCGCCCCTGCGTATCTATCTCTCCCCCCTCCTTTCTCTGCTCTGCCAGCTACACACCCAGTCTTCCGGCCCCTGCGTATCTATCTCTCCTCCCTCCTTTCTCTGCTCTGCCACCTACACACCCAGTCTTCCCGCCCCTGCGTATCTATCCCTCCCCCCTCCTTTCTCTGCTCTGCCACCTACACACCCAGTCTTCCCGCCCCTGCGTATCTATCTCTCCCCCCTCCTTTCTCTGCTCTGCCACCTACACACCCAGTCTTCCCGCCCCTGCGTATCTATCTCTCCCCCCTCCTTTCTCTGCTCTGCCACCTACACACCCAGTCTTCCGGCCCCTGCGTATCTATCTCTCCTCCCTCCTTTCTCTGCTCTGCCAGCTACATACCCTGTCTTCCCGCCCCTGTGTATCTATCTCTCTCCCTCCTTTCTCTGCTCTGCCAGTTACACACCACTAGTCTTCCCGCCCCTGCGTATATATCTCTCCCCCCTCCTTTCTCTGCTCTGCCAGCTATACACCCAGTCTTCCCTCCCCTGTGTGTCAATCTCTCCCCCCTCCTTTCTCTGCTCTGCCACCTACACACACAGTCTTCCCGCCCCTGCGTATCTATCCCTTCCCCCTCCTTTCTCTGCTCTGCCACCTACACACCGAGTCTTCCCGCCCCTGCGTGTCTATCTCTCCCCCCTCCTTTCTCTGCTCTGCCACCTACACACCCAGTCTTCCCGCCCCTGCCTGTCTATCTCTCCCCCCTCCTTTCTCTGCTCTGCCACCTACACACCCAGTCTTCCCGCCCCTGCGTATCTATCTCTCCCCCCTCCTTTCTCTGCTCTGCCAGCTACACACCCAGTCTTCCCGCCCCTGAGTATCTATCTCTCCCCCCTCCTTTCTCTGCTCTGCCAGCTACACACCCAGTCTTCCCTCCCCTGCGTATCTATCTCTCCCCCCTCCTGTCTCTGCTCTGCCAGCTACACACCCAGTCTTCCCGCCCCTGTGTATCTATCTCTCCCCCTCCTTTCTCTGCTCTGCCACCTACACACCCAGTCTTCCCGCCCCTGTGTATCTATCTCTCCCCCCTCCTTTCTCTGCTCTGCCAGCTACACACCCAGTCTTCCGGCCCCTGCGTATCTATCTCTCCTCTCTCCTTTCTCTGCTCTGCCACCTACACACCCAGTCTTCTCGCCCCTGTGTATCTATCCCTCCCCCCTCCTTTCTCTGCTCTGCCACCTACACACCCAGTCTTCCCGCCCCTGCGTATCTATCTCTCCTCCCTCCTTTCTCTGCTCTGCCAGCTACACACCCAGTCTTCCCTCCCCTGTGTGTCAATCTCTCCCCCCTCCTTTCTCTGCTCTGCCAGCTACACACCCAGTCTTCCCGCCCCTGCGTATCTATCTCTCCCCCCTCCTTTCTCTGCTCTGCCACCTACACACCCAGTCTTCCCGCCCCTGCGTATCTATCTCTCCCCCCTCCTTTCTCTACTCTGCCAGCTACACACCCAGTCTTCCGGCCCCTGCGTATCTATCTCTCCTCCCTCCTTTCTCTGCTCTGCCACCTACACACCCAGTCTTCCCGCCCCTGCGTATCTATCCCCCCTCCTTTCTCTGCTCTGCCAGTTACACACCCAGTCTTCCCGCCCCTGCGTATCTATCTCTCCCCCCTCCTTTCTTTGCTCTGCCAGTTACACACCCAGTCTTCCCGCCCCTGCGTATCTCTCCCCCTCCTTTCTCTGCTCTGCCACCTACACACCCAGTCTTCCCGCCCCTGCGCATCTATCTCTCCCCCCTCCTTTCTCTGCTCTGCCAGCTACACACCCAGTCTTCCGGCCCCTGCGTATCTATCTCTCCTCTCTCCTTTCTCTGCTCTGCCACCTACACACCCAGTCTTCCCGCCCCTGTGTATCTATCCCTCCCCCCTCCTTTCTCTGCTCTGCCACCTACACACCCAGTCTTCCCGCCCCTGCGTATCTATCTCTCCTCCCTCCTTTCTCTGCTCTGCCAGCTACACACCCAGTCGTCCCGCCCCTGCGTATCTATCTCTCCCCCCTCCTTTCTCTGCTCTGCCAGCTACACACCCAGTCTTCCGGCCCCTGCGTATCTATCTCTCCTCCCTCCTTTCTCTGCTCTGCCACCTACACACCCATTCTTCCCGCCCCTGCGTATCTATCTCTCCTCCCTCCTTTCTCTGCTCTGCCACCTACACACCCATTCTTCCCGCCCCTGCGTATCTATCCCTCCCCCCTCCTTTCTCTGCTCTGCCACCTACACACCCAGTCTTCCCGCCCCTGCGTATCTGTCTCTCCCCCCTCCTTTCTCTGCTCTGCCACCTACACACCCAGTCTTCCCGCCCCTGCGTATCTATCTCTCCCCCCTCCTTTCTCTGCTCTGCCACCTACACACCCAGTCTTCCGGCCCCTGCGTATCTATCTCTCCTCCCTCCTTTCTCTGCTCTGCCAGCTACATACCCAGTCTTCCCGCCCCTGTGTATCTATCTCTCCCCCTCCTTTCTCTGCTCTGCCAGTTACACACCACTAGTCTTCCCGCCCCTGCGTATATATCTCTCCCCCCTCCTTTCTCTGCTCTGCCAGCTACACACCCAGTTTTCCCTCCCCTGTGTGTCAATCTCTCCCCCCTCCTTTCTCTGCTCTGCCACCTACACACACAGTCTTCCCGCCCCTGCGTATCTATCCCTTCCCCCTCCTTTCTCTGCTCTGCCACCTACACACCCAGTCTTCCCGCCCCTGCGTGTCTATCTCTCCCCCCTCCTTTCTCTGCTCTGCCACCTACACACCCTGTCTTCCCGCCCCTGCGTGTCTATCTCTACCCCCTCCTTTCTCTGCTCTGCCACCTACACACCCAGTCTTCCCGCCCCTGCGTATCTATCTCTCCCCCCTCCTTTCTCTGCTCTGCCAGCTACACACCCAGTCTTCCCGCCCCTGAGTATCTATCTCTCCCCCCTCCTTTCTCTGCTCTGCCAGCTACACACCCAGTCTTCCCTCCCCTGCGTATCTATCTCTCCCCCCTCCTGTCTCTGCTCTGCCAGCTACACACCCAGTCTTCCCGCCCCTGCGTATCTATCTCTCCTCCCTCCTTTCTCTGCTCTGCCAGCTACACACCCAGTCGTCCCGCCCCTGCGTATCTATCTCTCCCCCCTCCTTTCTCTGCTCTGCCAGCTACACACCCAGTCTTCCGGCCCCTGCGTATCTATCTCTCCTCCCTCCTTTCTCTGCTCTGCCACCTACACACCCAGTCTTCCCGCCCCTGCGTATCTATCCCTCCCCCCTCCTTTCTCTGCTCTGCCACCTACACACCCAGTCTTCCCGCCCCTGCGTATCTGTCTCCCCCCTCCTTTCTCTGCTCTGCCACCTACACACCCAGTCTTCCCGCCCCTGCGTATCTATCTCTCCCCCCTCCTTTCTCTGCTCTGCCACCTACACACCCAGTCTTCCCGCCCCTGCGTATCTATCTCTCCTCCCTCCTTTCTCTGCTCTGCCAGCTACATACCCAGTCTTCCCGCCCCTGTGTATCTATCTCTCCCCCTCCTTTCTCTGCTCTGCCAGTTACACACCACTAGTCTTCCCGTCCCTGCGTATATATCTCTCCCCCCTCCTTTCTCTGCTCTGCCAGCTACACACCCAGTCTTCCCTCCCCTGTGTGTCAATCTCTCCCCCCTCCTTTCTCTGCTCTGCCACCTACACACACAGTCTTCCCGCCCCTGCGTATCTATCCCTTCCCCCTCCTTTCTCTGCTCTGCCACCTACACACCCAGTCTTCCCGCCCTTGCGTGTCTATCTCTCCCCCCTCCTTTCTCTGCTCTGCCACCTACACACCCAGTCTTCCCGCCCCTGCGTGTCTATCTCTCCCCCTCCTTTCTCTGCTCTGCCACCTACACACCCAGTCTTCCCGCCCCTGCGTATCTATCTCTCCCCCCTCCTTTCTCTGCTCTGCCAGCTACACACCCAGTCTTCCCGCCCCTGAGTATCTATCTCTCCCCCCTCCTTTCTCTGCTCTGCCAGCTACACACCCAGTCTTCCCTCCCCTGCGTATCTATCTCTCCCCCCTCCTGTCTCTGCTCTGCCAGCTACACACCCAGTCTTCCCGCCCCTGCGTATCTATCTCTCCCCCCTCATTTCTCTGCTCTGCCAGCTACACACCCAGTCTTCAGGGTGTGTGCAGTGCAGGCCAATCTAAAGATCCAGTGGGCAACACCATGGTTCTGGATGTGGCGGGGGAACAATATATTGGCAGATCGTGCAGTGTACAGACCGCCCAATATATTGTACTGTTGCATCTGCCGTCGTTGGGTACACACATCGTCTAGTGTGTACCCGGCATTACGTACTGAACCACCCTTATATTATGTAATCACTTGGGGGGAGATGTACTAAGCTCTGAAAACTGGAGAGTGCTAAACGACCAGCGCCTAACTGTCATGTTTGAAAAATGACAGTTGGAAGATGAGTGGCTGCTGGTTTATCACTCTCCAGTTTATCACTTTTCAGAGCTTAGTACATCTGGCCCTTTGTAATGTAAAAATAAATAGCATCAATATGATGGGATCTGTTCTGAAAGTCACCGTGACCCACTTCAGTATATTCACATCCAGGACTTGCTTCGATCAGCAGTAGATTTTGTTTTCGATAGAATGGTTCCCTACCTCCATCTGTCACCGCAGGAATCGCTAATTATATTTTTTTTTCTAGTGTTCCACACGATGAAAGCTTTTACTGTTCCCTGTAATGTTGACTTTCAAGTTATTACTTTAAGACAAGTGCATTTAAAGGCAAAAATCATGTATCATCCCGTCCTGGACAGTCACAGATCCTGTTGTTGCACATATACTTTTTTGGGGTAACGTATATGACTCACCATAAGCACATCCTGCAAACTGTTACTCCCCCTAATAGCAAATCAGTGTCAGGGCATGCTGGGATGTGTAGTTCCACAGCAGCTGGAGAGCCGCATGTTGAATACCCCTCTGTTCTCTTTTTTTACTGGAACAGCTGCCGGGCTTTATGCATGTCAGAAGTAATATGACTGCAGATTTAAGGACTCCTATCCTGATACTTCAACCACAATGAGCAGACGTATATAGGAGAGTATGTAGAGAGCATAAAGGAACAATGTTGAACTAGTTCTTGTTAAAAAAAAAATAATAAAAAAACTGAACTAAAATTCTGCTTCTTTAATATCTTATGTATATTTATATTGGATGAAACGGCAGCAGAGCTAAAAAATCCATTTGCATAAAAATTCTCTCGTCAGAATTTAGAGAATTGATTTGCATAACGCACGGCTCCGGTCTGGCATTGGATTTACGGAAGGATGGTAGATTTTAGAAATGAGTTTTAAATAAAAAAAAATAAAGAACGAAGAAGATGATTACTAAAGATGAGTCCGTGCTCTGATTCGTAACCAGGCGCGGCAGCCGTGAGAGATTTGCTTTAATCGTCTGTTTAAATATAAACTTATTTCAGAATGGAATTAGTAGCTGGTTCCGTGTCAGTCATATCGATGGCTCAACAGCGCACAGATGATTAACTGATTGTCTTTGGGGAACTTGGAACGCGGCTCGAGAATCTCAAGAAAGCCTCAGAATTTGGGGAATTATGTAAGCCTGTAATAAATCTGCTGAAGCAAGCAGATCAGCAGAGGAACCAACTAACGGTTTTAAATATGGAATTTTAACTTTTTAGATTTTAAAACCATGACGTGGGTAGTTGCCCACGGTGATTAAATGGCAACTTCGAACAAAAATTAAAATTGAGTTTTGAGTGGTGGTCAACAGGAACGCTGGGAGGGGCAATGGGTTTTGTTTGAGTGTGAGCCTAGTAGGGAATCCACAGATTGCGTGGTTCCTCCCCCTTTGGTGGTTCTCTCTTGCAGGGGGCCCCTGTATTACACTTGGCAATGCTCTCACTATTGGGACCTGGTAGATCTTCTTGGCCCTGGTGGTGAGTCAGTTATAATAAAATACATAGGTCAACATACCTGGGTTCTATAGTCTTCCCCCTTTGACCACCCACTTACTTGGGCTCCGGTGCCCCCGCTGAATACTGGGGACCTCATTCAGAGTCGGTCATAAGCGGCCGCTCGATCGTAACCAGAAGATCCATCTGACTCAGAATTAGGTCCATTGTGGGTAATTACCGGAGGAAACCCTCGCTCGTAGAGGTGCAAACAAATATCACCCAGGTTTCCCTTCCAGATATCCCACGTTGTGTTAAGTTGTACCGTTCCGACAGGACCTCACTGCTAATTCAAGCTCCCCTTTACCTTGGCACTGCTATTCTCCTGGTCTGCTTGTGTTCAACGACGAGTCTACCAGTTCAGCGATGATACATTACCTGCACTCATGCCAAACAGGTACAAATGCAGTGCCACACGTTTCTAGCTCTTGCTTTGTTAAACTAGCACAGATAGAGATAGTAACATATCTTTATCTCGATTATTGTTAGAAGTTGCGGCGATACATGGATTTTTTTATTTGGCACTTGTTCTGCTGTTTTGCTCATTTTATATTTTTTTTGCAGCCGTTGTGGTGCTCCTGCTTAATTTCTAGTGGTCAGACTTGCTAGTAATGCATGAAAAGTGGGCACGAATGCTCGGCGGCTCACATGTATTGCTGTTGCCACCTGCCACATGATATTTGTCAGATAGTGGAGCCAGAGGCACGTCTTTTACCTGCTTTATTTAGCAGTATTTCAGCACAGTCTGGTGCGGCAGCCAGGTTATATATTATGTATAAAGAGAGCCCTGGTGTAAATTGTGAGAGGACATATCTATCTAAGGAAACAAGATTATTTTCTGTAGCAAACGGACCAGGAGTCTTTTGTATTGGGGGGCATCCACTAGACGATTTTGTCCCTGTCCAACCTCTTAACGATTTTCCCTTGAAGTTTCCCTTGAAATTTGATCTTCCACTCTGAACAATTTGCAAAAGATCTAACGATAAACTATGTTGTTTCAATCTGTGATTGAGAGCTTTCAGCTATAGTGGGCAGACAGTGGTTCATCGTTTCATCGTTCAGCTTGAACGATGTGTAAACGATGTGTAAACGATGTGTAAATGATGTGTAAATTATGTGTAAACGATTTGTAAGCAATCAAATGAAATTGATCTGCATGTTCAGTCGATGGAGGAGACGTTCAAACGACCAACAGGAGCGCGCATCGTACATCGTTAGAAACAATTACTGCACGATTTGCAAACGATGTTTGAACGATTATCGAACAATTTTATCATTATCGTTCAATCGTTCAACTTTATCGTCTAGTGGATACCCCCCTTTACTCTGACATAGTAACATCATTTCTGTCATTTTTACTGAACTAATACATTTCCCCCTTTTTTCTGTGGATGACAGAGAAGTTCTCTTATGGGGGGCATCCACTAGACGATTTTGTCCCTGTCCAACCTCTTAACGATTTTCCCTTGAAGTTTCCCTTGAAATTTGATCTTCCACTCTGAACAATTTGCAAAAGATTTGCAAAAGATTTACAAACGATTTTCAAAAGATCTATTGATAAACTATGTTGTTTCAAGCTGTGATTGAGAGCTTTCAGCTATAGTGGGCAGATAGTGGTTCATCGTTTGATCATTCAGCGTGAACGATGTGTAAATGATTTGTAAGCAATCAAGTGAAATTGACCTGCATGTTCAGTCGATGGAGGAGACGATCGAACGACCAGCGGGAGCGCGCATCGTACATCATTAGAAACAATTACTGCACGATTTGCAAATGATTTTCAAACGATTTTTAAACAATTGAACGATAACGATATCGTTATCGTTCAATCGCCTGCTAAAATCGTCTAGTGGATGCCCCCCATTAGGTATATGATGTCTTAATTATTAGACCCAAGCTGGATGAACTGCTCCAAGCCCTCAATATCAAATTTTTTTAGTAATTAGATCTCATTTACCATGCTTGCAATGGGTAATGTTATCTGCCCAAATTTACTAAAGTAAATTGTAAAAAAATACCGGGAGGAAGCCCTGCACTAATAACGCTACCTGGAGATGGCTTTATGAAGCCTTCCCCATGTTTTACCTACTGTAGCTCAGCCTTCCCTGCTTACTGACAGGGAAACAGAGCCTGGAGTAGGCTCCTGTGATCAACCATATGTGTCTTATAAACCACAGACTGATCACAGTCTCCCAAAAAAAAAAAACACCTGCTCCCAGGGATCGGTGATATGGGGAGCGCCTCGGTCATCTGATCACTGTGCTCCGTAAGCCCGGTCAGCTGATGTGAGATGCTGTGAAGTCCAAGCCGCCATCTCAGTTTATAGTACCGATCAGGTGATGGGGGTCACAGAGCAGGAGTGCAACCATCAGATGACCGGATCACAGAGGAGCTCACCGATCAATGGTACCTTGGTGCAGGTAACTGTGTTAGATTAGCGGAGTGGGTGGGGGGAGGATAGCTGGCGGTGCATGTGAGTAGAGTGGGGGGAAGATTTGCAAAAACAGATCTTTCTCGCAAGCTCTGTACTAGGGATGTGCAGGCTCTGATTAGTTTGGATTTTCCTGCCAAATTCTGATTTTCCCGCCAAAAATCGGGTCTCAGAAAGAGGCAAAACGTCATCTTTCATAGACAAACATCATCTTTCATGGACTTTTGTCCAGGAATGATGATGTTTGTCCATGAAAGATGATGTTTTGCCTCTTTCTGAGACCCGATTTTTGGCGGGAAAAAAAATAATCAGAATTTGGCGGGAAAATCCAAACTAATCCGAGCCTGCACATCCCTACTCTGCACCTGCATGCGATATTTGATACATTCATGCAATGTATTCAAGTATCGTATTGCGAATTTGGGCGAGTTTATTACATTTTATCCATATCTGAGATTGTGGGAAATATGCCCCTAAATCAGGTTAGGTTGGCAGGCTTCTCTAGTACTGTCGAGTACCCCACCAGTGAGCTCCTCCAGGGTATCCATTTTCATAAATATAGCTTCGGCCCACAAAATGGCTGCTTTAAGATGTAAGACCCATTTCTCCATGCTCTTTCTTCATTGTCTACCCCATCTGTGTCGCTCCTGTCTGTCTGCCCCTCCCCTTTAGAATGTAAGCTCTCGTGAGCAGGGCCCTCTTCCATCACATGCTTCCTAATGCCCCACAAAGGCACCTAACACCTGGTTGCTGACTCCCTGCTGCTTATTTAGGTGTTATGATTGCTAATGCAGCACTGTTGATAAACCATGTACTTATCCTGCATTGGTTTGTACTGTACTGTTAATTACTGTTTTCTTGTGTGCTCATTTGTTTATATACTTTGTAAGGGGCTGCAGAACCCTTGTGGCGCCATAAAAATAAAGGATAATGATAATAATAATGATCTCCATTATTATACTTTAAAGTGTTACAAACATGATTACAGTTTATTTTAACACATACAGTCAGGTGCATAAGTATTGGGACATTGACAGAATTTTCATATTTTGGCCTCTATTCACCACCACAATGGCTTTGAAATGAACCAAACAAGATGTGCTTTAACTGCAGACTTTCAGATTTCATTTGAGGGTAATTACATCCAAATTAGGTGAACGGTGTAGGAAATACAACGTTTTCTATATGTGCCTCCCACTTTTTAAGGGGCCTAAAGTAATGGGACAAACTAAACAATCCTAAATCTTACTTTCACTTTTTAATACTTTGTTGCAAATCCTTTGCAGGCAATTATAGCATGAAGTCTGGAACACATAGACATCACCGGACGCTGGGTTTCATCCCTGGTGATGCTCTGCCAGGCCTCTACTGCAAATGTCTTCAGTTCCTGCTTGTTCTTGGGGCATTTTCCCTTCAGTTTTGTCTTCATCAAGTGAAATGCATGCTCAATCGCATTCAGGTCAGGGGATTGACTTGGCCATTGCATAAAATTCCACTTTTTAGCCTTAAAAAACTCTTTGGTTGCTTTTGCAGTATGCTTCGGGTCATTGTCTATCTGCACTGTGAAGCGCCGTCCAATGAGTTCTGAAGCATTTGACTGAATATGAGCATATAATATTGCCCAAAACACTTCAGAATTAATTCTGCTGCTTTTGTCAGCAGTCACATCATCAATAAATACAAGGGAACCAGTTCCATTGGCAGCCATACATGCCCACGCCATGACACTACCACCACCATGCTTCACTGATGAGGTGGTATGTTTTGGATCATGAGCAGTTCCTTTCCTTCTCCATACTCTTCTCTTCCCATCACTCTGTTACAAGTTGATCTTTGTCTCATCTGTCCATAGGATGTTGTTCCAGAACTGTAATGGCTTTTTTAGATGTTGTTTGGCAAACTCTAATCTGGTCTTCCTGTTTTTGTGGCTCACCAATGGTTTACATCTTGTTATGAACCCTCTATATTCACTCTTGTGAAGTATACTCTTGATTGTTGACTTTGACACATATACACCTACCTCCTGGAGAGTGTTCTTGATTTGGCCAACTGTTGTGAAGGGGTTTTTCTTCACCAGGGAAATAATTCTTCTGTCATCCACCACAGTTGTTTTCCGTGGTCTTCCGGGTCTTTTGGTGTTGCTGAGCTCTTCGGTGCGTTCTTTCTTTTTAAGAATGTTCCAAACAGTTGATTTGGCCACACCTAATGTTTTTGCTATCTCTCAGATGGGTTTGTTTTGAGCCTAATGATGGCTTGCTTCACTGATAGTGACAGCTCTTTGGATCTCATATTGAGAGTCGACAGCAACTGATTCCAAATGCAAATGTCACACCTCGAATCAACTCCAGATCTTTTACCTGCTTAATCGATAATGAAATAACGAGGGAATAGCCCACACCTGTCCATGAAATAGCTTTTGAGTTGATAGTCCCATTACTATTGGCCCCTTAAAAAGTAGGAGGCACATATAGAAACCGTTGTAATTCCTACACCGTTCACCTGATTTGGATGTAATTACCCTCAAATTAAATCTGAAAGTCTGCAGTTAAATCACATCTTGTTTGTTTCATTTCAAAACCATTGTGGTGGTGAATAGAGGCCAAAATATGAAAATTCTGTCAATGTCCCAATATTTATGCACCTTTGTATGTTTAGTCACTGTTTCTACTTGTTTTAGTTTGAGTTTAATAAAAAGCTCACCAGTCATAGCTGCTGACCAGTCATAGGTGCTGACCAGTCGTAGGTGCTGACCAGTCGTAGGTGCTGACCAGTCATAGATGCTGACCAGTCATAGGTGCTGACCAGTCGTAGGTGCTGACCAGTCATAATTGCTGACCAGTCATAGGTGCTGACCAGTCGTAGGTGCTGACCAGTCATAGGTGCTGACCAGTCATAGCTGCTGACCAGTCATAGGTGCTGACCAGTCATAATTGCTGACCAGTCGTAGGTGCTGACCAGTAATAGGTGCTGACCAATCATAGGTGCTGACCAGACATAGGTGCTGACCAGTCATAGATGCTGACCAATCATAGGTGCTGATGAGTCGTAGGTGCTGACCAATCATAGGTGCTGACCAGACATAGGTGCTGACCAATCATAGGTGCTGACCAGTCATAGATGCTGACCAATCATAGGTGCTGACCAGTCATAGGTGCTGATCAGTCATAGATGCTGACCAATCGTAGGTGCTGACCAGTCGTAGGTGCTGACCAGTCATAGCTGCTGACCAGTCTTAATTGCTGACCAGTCGTAGGTGCTGACCAGTCGTAGGTGCTGACCAGTAATAGGTGCTGACCAGTAATAGGTAATGATCAGTAATAGGTGCTGACCAGTCATAGCTGCTGACCAGTCATAGGTGCTGACCAATCGTAGGTGCTGACCAATCATAGGTGCTGACCAGTCATAGGTGCTGACCAATCGTAGGTGCTGACCAGTCATAGGTGCTGACCAGTCGTAGGTGCTGACCAGTCGTAAGTGCTGACCAGTCATAGGTAATGACCAGTATTAGGTGCTGACCAGTCATAGGTAATGATCAGTCATAGGTAATGATCAGTCATAGGTGCTGACCAGTCATAGGTAATGATCAGTCATAGGTAATGATCAGTCATAGGTAATGATCAGTCATAGGTGCTGACCAGTCATAGGTAATGATCAGTCATAGGTAATGATCAGTCATAGGTGCTGACCAGTCATAGGTAATGATCAGTCATAGGTAATGATCAGTCATAGGTGCTGACCAGTCATAGGTAATGATCAGTCATAGGTGCTGATCATTTCTGAATGCTGCTTACTATCCCAGCACGTTTTGCAGTAGCTGAACCAGTGCCAGCATGTGCAGGAATCAGGATGTGTACTGAACACATATTGCCTTGCAGATTTCTGCTCTGTTTGTCTTATGTAATGTGTTACCTGAAATTCAGGTTTCACGCTTGAGAATGGAACTTGAGCCATTCAAAATAGTATGTGAAAAATGAATTCAAATACTGTCCCATACTTATCTACAGTTATTTATGAGCTATCTCTTATACATATTTACCTACTCTCACAGAATCAGAAAACGACCCAATGTGCAGCAAGTGATTCCTGGGGGGGGGGGGCACTCTTTTATAATAAATTCATTGATATCAGGAAATATACATAATTACAATAACTTTTAATCGGTTCCCTCTTTAAAGAGATTGGGGACGCTGAGTATGAAAATATGACAGAGTCACCCATCAATAAACACCCATAAATACCATATAGTTGATATCAGAAAATGAACATAATTAAAACATAACTTTTAATCGGATCCCTCTTTAAAATAAATTGGGAATTATTATGACTCTGATTATGAAAATATGATAGTCACCCATCAATAAGCAGACATAAATATATCCATCAATAAGCACACATACACATCCTATCCATCAATAAGCACACATACACATCATAAGCACACATAAATATCACATCCATCAATAAGCAAACATAAATATATCCTTCAATAAGCACACATAAACTTATTAGACATTCTGTAATGGTGTACGAAAGGAACCGGTATGATTTAATCTCGACAGCTGCTGCCCGACATGGGTGAAAATCCTGATTGTCCCTAAGGTAAGTATAGACTAACCTAATTCCCCCCTAACCCTCCTTAGGGGTGCCTAACCCTAACCTTCCCCCCAGTGCCTAACCCTAATCCCCCCTCTAAGTGCCTAAAGCTAACCCCCCCCTTCCCCGTCGCCTAAACCTAAGTCCCCCTGAGGGTCCGGTTCCTTCTGCTTTCCCAGGTCTTCAAATTGAGCGGACCTGGGATGAGAGAGGAACACACGGCAGCACCGTTGGAAACAAAAGGGAGTCATGGGGGACAGTGCGCCCATGCATGGTGTTAGGTGGGCCCTGTTACTTAAAGTATTGCAGGAACTGGATGCGCCATCAGGGTAAGTCGCAACCCACCTGACAGAGAAATACCTGACTTGAAGAGAATCTGTCTCAGAGGAGCCTGCCGCCTGCCGCAAACACTGTCCCCCTGCAGTGAGGAAGTGTCAGAGAGACAGTATGTACATTTCACAACAGTTGGGCTTGTTCACCTGTCAGCCTAGTAATCTCACGGAATATGAGGGAGACTCAAACTGTGAACAGCCCAGTTACTTAACCAATGGTGTTGATTTATTGAGAGATGGCAGGTACACTCGTACTCACTGTTACATGTACACTGGTAATGGGGTGGAGCAGGGCTCTATACAGCTCACCAGCCAGTGAGTGTATGCTGCAAACGTGTAATGGTGCAGGGATCTGGAACAGCTTTAAATCAGGTATTAACCGGGTCTCTCCTAGGTTCTAAGTAGGAGACTTCTGTCTCCCACCATGTCTCTCTACACAGTAAAGACAAAATGGCCCCTTCAAATGCTCAGTAGTGAGTTTGACAGCCATCTTGGAACAGGGCATGAAGCCTCCCTGGAGAACAGGAAGACCGGAATCTGCCCAATACCGCACTTCTCTTTCAACACAACCCCCCCGCACAGAATGCAATCAGCTAACATGAAGGAGAAATAGTCCCGTGAAGCTGTGAGCTGCTGCTCTTCCATGTGAGAGATGGGCTGGGAGTTCTGCGCTTGGGCAATTATGTCAAACTTAAGCGCTACATTCCCACTGAAGAGCATAGGATGATGGCCCCACCTTTAACCTGCTAAGCCAAGCAACAGCAGGGGTGGGGCACCAATTTTGTGTGGAGAGAAACGCCGCCTAGCATGTCCCTAGACCAGGAGCTGGCACTGTCCCCATATGGGTGCATGAGATGGAAGTATGTTGGGTCCTTTTCCATAGAGCACTCTATACAAGTGACAAGACAGTGTGAGTTCTCCAACACTTGGCTTATAGTGCGATGGGCCCCTGTCAGTTCCTATGTTTCTGGTAATTACTATACATATACAAGCAAAAAACAGGGTCCTAGAAAAGGTTCCTCACCTGGACTCCACCGAGACCTGAGCAGAAAGCTTTTTCCTTCCAGAGCATGTAAAATATTCAGGGGGAAATGTATGTACTAAGACTTAGAGAGAGAGACAAAGTACCAACCAATCAGCTCCTAACTGTCACATTATAGTTTGAAAAATGACAGTTATTAGCTGATTGGTTGGTACTTTATCTCTCCCCATGGCTTAATGCATCTACCCCTCAGGCTCCAAAGCACAGAATGCTACGGACTGCTGGCATCTTCTTGCGTTAGATGCACACAGATCCTCCATAGGCTCAGGTAACAGCAGCGGAACCACCCCACCAAAGTCATACTTCAGGGAGAGGACACTAAGTCATACTTCAGGGAGTGGACACTAAGTCATACTTCAGGGAGAGGTCACTAAGTCATACTTCAGGGAGAGGGCACTAAGTCATACTTCAGGGAGAGGGCACTTAAGTCATACTTCAGGGAGAGGGCACTTAAGTCATACTTCAGGGAGAGGGCACTAAGTCATACTTCAGTAAGTCATACTTCAGGGAGAGGGCACTAAGTCATATTTCAGGGAGAGGACACTAAGTCATACTTCAGTAAGTCATACTTCAGGGAGAGGGCACTAAGTCATATTTCAGGGAGAGGACACTAAGTCATACTTCAGTAAGTCATACTTCAGGGAGAGGGCACTAAGTCATATTTCAGGGAGAGGACACTAAGTCATACTTCAGAGAGAGGACACTAAGTCATACTTCAGGGAAAGGACACTAAGTCATACTTCAGGGAGAGGGCACTAAGTCATACTTCAGGGAGAGGGCACTAAGTCATATTTCAGGGAGAGGACACTAAGTCATACTTCAGTAAGTCATACTTCAGGGAGAGGGCACTAAGTCATACTTCAGGGAGAGGACACTAAGTCATACTTCAGAGAGAGGACACTAAGTCATACTTCAGGGAAAGGACACTAAGTCATACTTCAGGGAGAGGGCACTAAGTCATACTTCAGGGAGAGGGCACTAAGTCATACTTCAGGGAGAGGACACTAAGTCATACTTCAGGGAGAGGACACTAAGTCATACTTTAGGGAGATGGCACTAAGTCATACTTCAGGGAGAGGGCACTAAGTCATACTTCAGGGAGAGGGCACTAAGTCATACTTCAGGGAGAGGGCACTAAGTCATACTTCAGGGAGAGGACACTAAGTCATACTTCAGGGAGAGGACACTAAGTCAAACTTCAGGGAGAGGGCACTAAGTCATACTTCAGGGAGAGGACACTAAGTCATAATTCAGGGAGAGGGCACTAAGTCATACTTCAGGGAGAGGACACTAAGTCATAATTCAGGGAGAGGGCACTAAGTCATACTTCAGGGAGAGGACACTAAGTCAAACTTCAGGGAGAGGGCACTAAGTCATACTTCAGGGAGAGGACACTAAGTCATAATTCAGGGAGAGGGCACTAAGTCATACTTCAGGGAGAGGACACTAAGTCATACTTCAGGGAGAGGACACTAAGTCATACTTCAGGGAGAGGACACTAAGTCAAACTTCAGGGAGAGGGCACTAAGTCATACTTCAGAGAGAGGACACTAAGTCATAATTCAGGGAGAGGGCACTAAGTCATACTTCAGGGAGAGGACACTAAGTCATACTTCAGAGAGAGGGCACTAAGTCATACTTCAGGGAGTGGACACTAAGTCATACTTCAGGGAGAGGGCACTAAGTCATACTTCAGGGAGAGGGCACTAAGTCATACTTCAGTAAGTCATACTTCAGGGAGAGGGCACTAAGTCATATTTCAGGGAGAGGACACTAAGTCATACTTCAGGGAGAGGGCACTAAGTCATACTTCAGGGAGAGGACACTAAGTCATACTTCAGAGAGAGGACACTAAGTCATACTTCAGGGAAAGGACACTAAGTCATACTTCAGGGAGAGGGCACTAAGTCATACTTCAGGGAGAGGACACTAAGTCATACTTCAGGGAGAGGGCACTAAGTCATACTTCAGGGAGAGGACACTAAGTCATACTTCAGGGAGAGGGCACTAAGTCATACTTCAGGGAGAGGGCACTAAGTCATACTTCAGGGAGAGGGCACTAAGTCATACTTCAGGGAGAGGACACTAAGTCATACTTTAGGGAGAGGACACTAAGTCATACTTCAGGGAGAGGGCACTAAGTCATACTTCAGGGAGAGGGCACTAAGTCATACTTCAGGGAGAGGACACTAAGTCATACTTTAGGGAGAGGGCACTAAGTCATACTTCAGGGAGAGGGCACTAAGTCATACTTCAGGGAGAGGGCACTAAGTCATACTTCAGGGAGAGGGCACTAAGTCATACTTCAGGGAGAGGACACTAAGTCAAACTTCAGGGAGAGGGCACTAAGTCATACTTCAGAGAGAGGACACTAAGTCATAATTCAGGGAGAGGGCACTAAGTCATACTTCAGGGAGAGGACACTAAGTCATACTTCAGGGAGAGGGCACTAAGTCATACTTCAGGGAGAGGGCACTAAGTCATACTTCAGGGAGAGGGCACTAAGCCATACTTCAGGGAGAGGACACTAAGTCATACTTGCCCACTCTCTCAGAAATAGCGGAAGATTCCTGAATTTGGGAGAGTGTCTCCCGGTAAAGTTGGCAAATCCCCCGCATACTACCTTCCAGCCGTGAAGTGGGCAGGATGTGAGTGATGCTGATGCGATTCGCTATGAATTGTATCATCGTGGCTCCGTCCCCAGTGTTGAAAAGACATTAATGAAGGGAAACCATAACAGGGGGCGGAGGTGAGAGGACTCAATTTTCATTGCCCCTTTCCACCCACACAAAGTCGGGAATACCGGCAAACCATTGGGACTACGATGGTGCATATTGCGGTTCTCTGCCTCCTTTTCTTCCGGGCTCAGACCTGCCACTGTCAGTAAGTATGCACCAAATTATCAAACATTACACAGCTCCTTTAAATGTATTCTTTTATAATGTGCAGGGGAGGACGAATAACTGGGGGTAAAACTGTTGTTACCTATGGGACCGTCTACTGCATAATTTTGCAGGTTGCTATGCGCTAGCTTGCATAGCAACCAATCCTCATTGACTGGCATGACAAACTGCCCTCATGTTATGTAATGAAGGAGGAAGAGAGGTTTAGAGGAATAGCAGAAATCGTTTGGCTACATATTCAATTACCGTCTTGCTTGATGAGCACAGAGCCCTTGCTTGGGGAGCCTTGTATGAAGCTCATTAATGCTGACCTTGAAATTAGCAGGACATGGCAGCTCCGATGTGCAGCGTTCCCTATGGCAAGGACGTGATTGTGACCATTACAGGCAGAAGCCAAGTGCTGTGCATAGCATGTCAGGGAGCATTCTTTGCATACCCCCAGCCTATTGCTAAGCGTGGGCACTAATTAAATTAACAACTGCTATTCTCTCCACCTTCTCATAATAAATGACATGTAATGCCTTCTTAGGGGGAGGGGGTATTGAATTTGGCCTGGATTACGTAATGTGATTTTATTTCTTTATGAGTTTAACCAAACACCGTAAAAAAGCTCCTTGTAGTGATTACTGTACATGAGCTTCCCACTAAGGCTGTACAGTATGCATGCAGTCAGTCAGGCACAGGCTTGCAGGAGATTTTACATTAAACAGAGCTCAGAGGTATGTTCCAAAGTGTCTCTGTGGTTGCCATGGTAGTCCATGACACGGTGCAGTATATTTTGTCATTAATAGCAGTGTGAAGAAACCAACCAAGAAGACATGGCAGTGACCAAGATTCTTCCTATAGCCCGATATAGTGATTTTTGATACATAAAACAGACACCTTAAATTCCTTCTCTAAATATCTCCCCCCCCTCCCTCTCTGTCTGGTACTTCCATATTATTTACATGAGCTATTGCTGTGGGCTGGCCTGTACGTTAACAAGATCCAGTGACATTAATGTCATGTGATCATTCAGAGCCAATCAGGAGAGCTGACACAGTTTAATAATGTCACGGAAAGTGCTCGGGAGCACACTGAGGGCCTGATTCAGACCCTCTCGCAAGCTGCCGCTCGCTCGTTCCTGGCCGATGTTATGCAATTGCGCATGCGTAGGCACCGTAGTGCGCGTGCGTGAACTAGTCCGAGCGATAGGGAAGCAATCGCTTGCCCAGCAGAGACAGCCCAGCTGAATGAGTGGCAGGTCAAGCCGTTTGTGGGTGGTAACGGGCAGGCCACTGGAAACAGGGGGAGTGGAGGTGCGAACGCAGGCGTGGCTGAGCATTTTAATGCCGTTTCAGAGGCGTGTATAAATTATACCCCTTTTACACCGGAGCTAAAACCCGGGTTATTGCAGGGTTATCCCAGGCAACTCCCTGGTGTAAAAGGAGAGAGGGTTGGATCGCCGGGTCGAGTGACCCGGCAATCCAACCCAGGTAAATAGCAGAGTTTAACAAGGGCGTAGCCCGTGAAACCCTGCTGTGAGAACAGCACCCTGCCGGGTCACGATGACCTGGAGTGCGCTGCCAGCCGGCCGATTGGTCCGGTTTCAGTGGCGCTTGGAGATGACGTCATCTCCAAGCGTCCACTTTCACGCCGGGAAAGCCGGGTCTATGCAGACCCGACTCCGGTGTGAGCAGCGCCGACTCGGGAATATCCCGAGTAGGCGCTGGCTAAATTCCGGGTCTGATCCGGATAGGAACTCAGGGCCTGATTCAGAGCCGGACACTCTGACCAGAGCGCTCGCTCTGAATCAGGGCCCTCCTACCTAAACTTGGAGCGACCTCTTGGACCCACAGCTTATACGAGCGTCCATGATGATGGTCGCGATGGTCAAGACCATCGCGACCATCGGGCTTGCGACGAGACCCTGCGGTAGGGTCTCGGTGACCGCAAGCTCTGGAGTGATTTTGGCTCTATCAGAGCCAAAATGACTCCCACTGACATCACTAGTGATGTCAGTGGGGCCGGACCCAGATGGTAGACGTTCCCATGGGAACGCCTCCGTCTGGCAGCCACGCCCCGGCACGCCCACCAAAGGGGGCGTGCTGTCAATCAACATCAACAGCACTCCCCCTTTGGTGCGAGACCTGGAGCGACGGCTTCCCCGTTGCTCCCCGAGTCTCGTGCATGCGCATGACGGAGCTCCCTCCGTCGTGCGCATGCGCACTAGGGCACCATCGACCCGCTTGCGAACGCTCAGCTTCCTGGAGACGACATTCGCTGGTGGGCGGCTAAAGACAGGATGGTGGGCGTCTGCATACACAAAGTTATCGCACGCCAAGACATAGTGGGCGTGCTTATACCTGCCTTGACGTCGCTTAGCTGAATTTGCATACACTTGGAGCGAACGTCCGCATCTAGCGAGCGGGTCTGAATCAGGCCCTGAGCGTGCTCCTGCCAACACATGGGCTGTTCCCACTCTCCATAATAGCCATGAATATACATAACAGTCCAGAAGATGGATACTTCCATCCAAACATGTCGCGAATGAGATGGTTTGGAGGTATGCCGCGATAAGTCACTGCGACAGAGAGGGAGGGCTAGAGCCTAGTGACCCACTGACCCAAAGGTATGCAGTCAGGATGTCAACATGTACTATAGTGTTACTTCTATTGTGGGCAGGGCGGCTGTCACTAAAGAGCCTGAAAATGGGACGTGGTCACTAGAAAAGGGGGTGTGACACGCCCTCTTTTCATCACTGCAGGCAGCGTGCCCAGCACTTAGAGAGATACTGGGCTGCCCCTAAGCTCTCCCCGCACTGATAGATGCCTGCAGATGGCATCTGTTTACTCACCGGTGATTGTTTTACCGGAACTCACCCCCTTTCCCCCACGAGGCACTGTGGCCTGCGGTTGGGGACGGCTGTTTCAGCGGGGCACCGCCATTAGCCTAGCGGGAACACTATACTATGTGGTTAGTTGTAAGGTCAACAATCGAATGTTGCATTTTAAAATATGGTTAAACTGTAAAACTCTAACATCTACAAAATGTCGACACAATGAAAATGTCAATATATGACATGTCCACATAGGGTTAGGGCTAGTGTTAAAATGGGAAGGGTGTTGACTTTTTGAACATGATGACGTTTTGTCATAGGTCGACGTAATGACTGTCGTTATTTCAAACGTCTACAAAACATACTGAAGCCGGGCAATTACCCACAGGCACAATAGCTAGGAGTGAGGACCAAACAAATACTGCTTCACAAAATGGTCGCCTCCGTCACGTGGCTGATATACTTAATGGGAGTCGTGTAGACCTGATGTTAGCTCAGCTTCCACTTCATGGCTGAGCTTTACAGTGTGATTGCGTGGAAGCACAGGCCTGTTACAATGTAACAGGCCTGTGCTTCCACGCAGGAGATACAATGTAACAGGCCTGTGCTTCCACGCAGGAGATACAATGTATCTCCTGCGTGGAAGCACAGGCCTGTTACATTGTATCCTGAGTGGAAGCACAGGCCTGTTACATTGTATCTCCTGCGTGGAAGCACAGGCCGGTTACATTGTATCTCCTGCGTGGAAGCACAGGCCTGTTACATTGTATCTCCTGTGTGGAAGCACAGGCCTGTTACATTGTATCTCCTGCGTGGAAACACAGGCCTGTTACATTGTATCTCCTGCGTGGAAGCACAGGCCTGTTACATTGTATCTCCTGCGTGGAAGCACAGGCCTGTTACATTGTATCTCCTGTGTGGAAGCACAGGCCTGTTACATTGTATCTATTGCGTGGAAGCACAGGCCTGTTACATTGTATCTCCTGCGTGGAAGCACAGGCCTGTTACATTGTATCTCCTGTGTGGAAGCACAGGCCTGTTACATTGTATCTCCTGTGTGGAAGCACAGGCCTGTTACATTGTATCTCCTGTGTGTTATTTCAGCATTCTACAGCGTCAGTTAACTTATGTTTATCTCAGCTATTCGCCTCTATTCTCCCATGAAGAAGAAAACAAGGCAGCTCGGCCTTTCTCAGGCTCTGTCTGTGTGTGCTAAAACCTTGTTCATCTTCTAGAAAAGTACTGACATCCTGGTCAGCGGACAAATGAAGAGAATAATGCAGGTGTATATATTTACCTAGTCCACGTGACTGGTAACAACACAAACAGTGATTAAGAAGAACAGAGGCTGAGAATTCAGAGCTGTTGGCTTTGCCTAACCCTAAACCTATTGCTGGCCATACACCTGCACGATTTCAGGCCGATTGCCAGATTTTTGACAAGTCATATGATGGATCTTGTGAAAATCATGTATTTTTTTAGTAAGATAAGGGACCTCATTCAGAGCCGCTAGCAAAAAGCGAGCGCTCGCTCTGAATGAGGGCGGCCGCTTTTCTTTTGAAAGGCGGCCTCCTGGCCGCTCGCTAAGCTGTGGGTTACCACCCACAGCTTTAGCGAGTGACTAGGTGATGGTCGCGATGGTCGAGACCATTGCGACCTTCGGGGCTTGCGACGAGACCCTTGCGGTAGGGTCTCGTCTACCGCAAGCCCCAGGTAGCTTCCTGCTCTAACAGAGCAGGAAGCTCCCTACTGACATCACTGGTGATGTCAGTAGGGCCGCCTACAAACGGCAGGCATCCTTCAGGAATGCCTCAGTTTGTACGGCCACCCCCCACCCCGCCTACAAAACGGAGCAAGCCCCTTTTGTAGCGAGCCCCGGAGCGTGTGCATTTGTCACTCGCTCAGGGACTTGCGCATGCGCAGTGAGAGCGCTGCGCGTGCACAGGCCCTCACCATCGACCCGCTTGCGAGCGGGTTTGAATGAAGTCCAAGATCCGATGCGCGCTCCTATAATCGGATGTTATGATCAGATGTGCAGCCCATATGTTCCATCGTATCGTGTGCAGATTGCGCCGTTTATTTGGTTCATGCGATCCGTCGTGCGGCAAATCAAGTCATTTCTATGACTGTTTCCCTGATGAGCGCGTGACGCACAGGATCGATCATACGACAGATCCTGTGCTAAGAATAACAACATATATTGCTGCCGGGACCGCCAGGGAGCTCCGGGGAATCGGATGCTGAATCGGAACGTATGCTGGTCGTGCAGGTGTATGGCCAGCTTAACCCTCCCCTAACCCATGATACTTACCATCGGGAAGCCGGCGGTCGGGATTCTGGCACCGGTATTTAGATCGTCGGTATCCCGGCTGCCATGATGCTGACTACATCCTGTTGGCTTTATGTGAAAAGCTCCATATACTAAAACTGCCAAGGTATATAGCGTGCGCAGAGGGATCCCTCGCTGCGGGCACGCATGGTGGCTGCCGCACACAAGAATAGGAAAGAAATGGAAAAATGTTACTAATAAACCCCGAACACCACTTGGTAATGAGGGCCTGATTCAGGACCGCTCGATAGGATGCGTTCGCACACAGCCAGCCGATTGTTTGCATCCTACGCGTGCGCGAAGCAGTGCGAGTGATCGGCAAGCGTTCGCTCACTGCGCATAGACAGCCCGGCTGAATGAGTGACAGGAGAGGCCGTTTGTGGGTGGTGACAGGAGCTGGCCGCTAGAAACGGGGGAGTGGAGGTGCGAACGCAGGCGTGCCTGAGCGTCTTAACGTCGTCTCAGAGGCGTGCATAATTAAGAGGCAGCGTCATAGTACACGTCACCTGGCTGAAATTTACACCGAAGCGCTCGCAGTGCTTGCGGCAGGGTATGGCCAACCACAAGTGCTGCGATCGCATCCGATGGTACTCGATGTTACCGATGGTTGCATACACTTCCTGGAGATGATGTGCGCAAGTGGGCGTCTTAAGTCAGGCTGGTGGGCGTCTGCATACACAGTGCGATCGCACGCTAAGACATAGTGGGCGTGCTAATGCCTGCCATGCCGAATATGCATACACATCTTGCGAGCGAACGCATCTAGCGAGCGTGTCTGAATGAGGCCCTTAGATGATAATTGGCAGTTTGATGTATCAGGAGATTTATTTAATGGCTGGAGGAATGATGGCACCACTGCATTAGATTACCGGCTGAACAAAAGGTTTTGGGGCATTAGACTTTCATAGTTGTACTATAGGGGGGAGGGTGAAAACAGAAATCCGCCTCGGGGCTAGACGCAGAGCTTAACACAGGCCACTAATTGAATAGCTCCAGGTACTTTACCCAGGAGCTAAAGCTGCGCAGTAAAGCCTGCGACTAATTGAACATCCCCCTGTGTTCTATTCAAGTAAATGCAATAAATGCAAATGTAAATACAAAACGATAATATCGCTGGTATGTACCTAGATTATCGCTCTCCCGGTAAAAGCTGCTCTTTGCCATAGAGGGACCTCTGGGATTATGGCGCCCTTCTGTGCATGCATCGCATTCCGGTGCTTAGTACATATGACAAATACGATAAAAAAACCCAAAACAGCACATTTTTGAGCTGAGTAAATCTCGTCCACAATCACATCATACTAGCCCCACCCACTGTGTAAAAATATGTCAAATTGCGGCTTTCGGACAGCAGGAGGCCAGGCCATCATGATGTGTAGCGCCAGCCCACCTGTAAGATGCTGCAAATTGTGGCTTTTAACAGCGGGGGGTGGGGTCACAATGACAAAAATGTGGCGCCCCTCAAACCCGACAGTAAGGTGTGTAAATATTTGTGTCCATGTGACAGGGATTATAGGTTGTAAGCTGGGATGCATATATGATGTCTAGCGTGTATGTCATCGGCAGCGATGGAACGATGGCGGGTGGCATTCTGCCTCCGCCAACAATATCGCCCTTCGGACCTGCATGCAGGTCCGATGGAGGATGCCGCTGACGATGTGTGGGAGGGCGCATGGTCAGTGACATAGTGGGTACGTCACTAGATGATGTGATCTGATGGACGACATATCGCCTTGTGTGTACCCGGCATGAGAATGTACAGTATCACCAGTGGATGAGATTGGTTCAAGCTTCTTGTTGTGTCTCAGAGTAGCAGCTGTTACTGTACTGTAGGGAGTATTCTGACCAGTGCTTACTTTGCATACAGTAGCTGAAGGTACACTAACATCAGCACATTGGGGGTCATTCAGACCCCGTCGTTAGCGCCGATGCGCTCGGACCGGGTCGATGGCCCCCCACAGAGCATGCGCACGACGGCGCCGGTCGTAGCGGGTCTCGATCCAAAGGGGGCGAGCTGTCGATGTTGATTGACAGCTCGCCCCGTTTGGAAGGCGGGCCGGGGGGGTGGCGGCCCAAACGGGGGAACGCCTACTGTTTGGGGGCGGCCCCACTGACATCACTAGTGATGTCAGTGGATAGCTTCCGGCTCAGACAGAGCTGAATGCTCTCCGGGGCTAACGACAAGGGAGACCCTACCGTCGGGTCTCGTCGTAAGCCCCGATGGTCGCGATGGTCTTGATCATCGCGACCATCACCTTAGGCGGTCGTAAGGCTGTGGGTGTTAACCCACAGCCTTACCACCGCAAAGGAGGATGTCTTGAAAATTCAAGAGGTCCTCCCCTCATTCAGACCCACCGCACGCTCTGTGCGACCGGCTCTGAATGAGGTCCATTATCTCCATAGTGTTTGTGTGTTCCAGTGCTTGGTACCACATACAGTATCACATGGGCTATATTATGTGTGTGATCATATATCACGTTAGCACTGATCCCTAATTCTACAGTGTTTGCTTATATTAGATACTTTTTTGGCATGTTCACAAGGAAAACACGTGTACTAATGATAGGGGACCGTACGTGTCACCAGATATAGGGAAGTAGGTTTTCTCTTCTGGCAAAAATAAATGCGCTGTTGTCTCTGATTAATGATATTGTTGGAGTTGGGTAATTCTTTCTACCAACATATAATTAATCAGAGGAGGTAACATATATACATACTTGCCCACCCTCCCAATTCATCCGGGAACCTCCCGAAAATCGGGTGCTACTCCCGGCCCCCAGAAAGGCAGGCAAGCCTCCCGGCCCCCGGCGACCCGTCCTCCCCTCTACCCCCTCCCCCCCCCCTGGCAGTTACAGTATAAATCCCGACAGTGGGGGGAAAGGTGACGCGATTCGTGCTGAATCATGTCGTCATCGTGTCCCCGCACCCTGCTTCACAATGCCATTAATATCGGGCATTGTGAAGAGGAGGCGGGACCACGTTGAAGCGATCGTGCTGTCACGCCCCCATGCCCATCCCCCAATGATGTGTCATTTGCCGGGCCACGTCTCCTTTTACAGCAACACGACCCCCGCTGTGAAAGCCCAACAGCTCCCTCCCGGCAAGCATGCATACATACCGTATAATAATCTGTCTTTGTGGGAATGCTGGAGGCTTGAAAAAGAGGGTCACACCTCGAAACGTTGCCCCAAGGCATATTTTGAATACATTTATGGTTTATGACAATCTCCGAGTACCGTCTTGATACATGCTGGAACGTATATATATATATGTCCGTATGTGCGTGCATATGTCTGTGTGTATACATATATCTGTGTGTGCTCTATATATATATATATATATATATATTATTGCAAAGCGAGTAATGTTCTCTCCCTGTGGTGTCATGAAACTTCCCAGTTGGGACTGCGGACATTGGCCCTCATTCAGAGCCGCTCGTTAGCGGCAGTACGCTCGTTCCGAGCGATGTTTGCACATCTGCGCATGCGTACGCATTTTAGTACGCATGCGCGAACCAGTCAGTGCGGCCGAAAATCCTTTGTACGCTATATAGCGAGTGCCTGCTATTTTGAGTGACAGAATGAGGCGTATGTGGGTGGTAACAGGGGAAGGTGCTTGAAAATGGGGAGTGGAGATCCGAACGCAGGCGTGCTTAAAGGTCAAAACGGGCGTTTTATGGGTGTGTATATTTAAAACAGCAGCGTCATTGACCACGTTACTGGGTTATTTTATAGCCAGAACTGCACGCAAATTTGTGGTAGCAAACACCAACCACAAGAATAGCGAGCAGTTCATACGCTGGTCGATGTACTCGATTAATCTAATAAATAGCGGACATGACGTAGGATGCGTGCGGCCAGGGGGCGTTTTTAACAAATAAACGAGCGTATGTTTTGCTCGTTCGTTCAGACTTAGAGGTGTGAACACACTGCAATGTGCGTACGGATCATTTAAATAGCCACCCCTTGATTTTAAACGAACGACCGCAAATAGCGTGCGGCTCTGAATGAGGGCCATTGAGTGCTATCATTCTAGTTCCTTATTTCTGTTGGGTAAATAAAATCCCCACCACCTGTTACCATTACATCATCTGTTCCGGAGAATTGGGCTGCACCACACGCCTTGCACAGAGCCCTCCTGTTGTGTTGTGTGCACTCAGAGGGCTGAGGTCATTGTGTGCACTCGTATGGTTGCCATAGTGTCCTGGCAGGTGGAGAGCCTGAGGCTGATGTCATCCTGAAAACGAAATAAGGGAAGGTGCAGGCACATGAGGGAATTTGCTTTTGAGCTGTGTCCTAACGCACGCCGATTTCTCTATGTACGACAAGGACACAGACGACTCATCATGAAGAGGACTTAGAATTAGGTTTGAGAGCTGTAGGGAGCACTATGGGGCTGCACAGAAATGCGCGGGTGTAAGGAGCTTCTGGTGGTCCCCACCCAGTCGAGGATGGCCGCATCTTATGACATCATTGCGTCAACAGCGGCTGGCTATCTTTCTTTTCCGTCTAAGATCCATGGTGCGGGCACTCCTTGGCGCTGCCTCCCAGAGACAGCCGATGCTGGTTTATTTATTAATTATTATTATTATTATTATTAATTTTACTCGGACTTAGGTCTTTTCAGTAACCTCAGACACCAGTTACCCCGGAGGGGCCCATTTATCATTGTATATTTGCGGCTTAATCCCCCAAAAACATTCATTTATAAAGGAGGGACTGCAGGAGATATCACCGATCCCTGCTGTGATCCCTCCATTCCCGCCGGCTGCCGCCTCCCCCATAGGTTACTATGCTGACAAATGTACCATGCGGTGCATTCCGGAGATTGCGTTAGCCGCTGTAGCCTACGGGCTACACATGGCATAATTAGCCGGCAGAGGGTACCCCCGGAATGGCGGCAGCACATGTGCAGTGAGCAGTCGCCCTGACAGCACTCCGGGCACATCGCATGGACGGGATCCTTTCGGAGCTCCTGTCCCTGGGCGGGATGTACTAAAGAAAAAATACGGTAAAAACCCAGTTTTCGGGGGTTTTTACCGCATTTTCATATGTACTAATCCCCGCCCACCCTTTTTTTCGGCGCGGAGGGTAACGCCAGAAAAAGCTGGCGTTACCCTATAGAAGCCTATGGGCTTCTTACCGGACCCCGCACACGACGCTTCGCCGCCGCCCCGCCGCTGCCCAGCGCTGGCCCTCGGTCGCTCTCCATGGTCGCCGACCCGCGCTCCTCCTGGGTCCTCCATCTCCTCCTCCTCCTAATCTTCTTCCGGGTGCAGGGAAGAGGAGGAGGAGCCCGCGGCTTCCTGCACATGTGACCAGCAGGAAGCTCCCGGGGCTCGGAGGGGGCGGGGTCCAACGGAGACCCCATCACCCGGCATCGGCTGCTTCGCAAAGGGCAGCTCTTATCGTCAGTGGGGGAACATCGACCCGCTTGCGAGCGGGTCTGAATGACTGACGCTCACGAGCGGGTCTGAATGACCCCCAGTGTGCGCTGAACCACAGTAGCCAATCAGAAATTGGCTTTTTTTTTGTCTAGTGCAAGTTAAACAGAGAAAGACAGTATCTGATTAGTTGCAAATGTTGCACCTTACTGCTGTGTAAGTAAGTGATCCCATCTAGCTAATGAAAAAAATAATAATATTTTTTCCTTTGACAGAAGTAATACGTTTTTTGTATAAGTGCAGCACAGTGGTTAGCATTGCTACGTAGCAGCACTTGTCTTGTGTTCAACTCCAAATACCGTCCCATCTATGTGCAGTTTCTATGTTCTCAATGTGTTTGCATTTAGCTTTAAATATTTTAGTCTAAATACTTCAGTTTCATCCCACCCACCATAAATATACCGATATGGTCATTGGCTCCTGACGGTAGGGACTGGGCGCGTCACCATCGGCAATCACGCAAAGGGCTATGAGTCCTATTAGGAGAAAGTTGCTGTATAAGCAAAGATTTATTATTAATTATGTAGAAATGTTTTTATTTCATTCAGTTAATAAAACAGGTTTCTGCATTATTCATTGGTCTGGATTCCAAGATCAAACAATGGTTTTCCCGTTCAGAAAGGACATATTGGGGGCATGTATCATTGTAATTGCTTTCAGCAGCTCTTCCTCATATTTATAGGACGACGCCCTAATTTCTAACTGTAAACCGAGGTCGTTCTTCCGTCACGTCGGGGCGTTTGCGTGTCTGACGGGCACAGATTCAGGTCCTGAACATCTGTCTCTATGTACCATGGATACAATTACTGTGCATCGCTTCCTCGCTGCCTTTTACAATGTCATTTCCATTCTAGCTGTTGACCTTTTGATATTGTCATTTACATGTCACTTTCACATCTGCAAAATCACAACAGACAATAAGGAAACCCGTCCTGGTCAATTTCTTATTTTCTTTGTTTATTGTAACAAACAGCGGCCCTGACTCAGAACGGATCGCAGTTACAAGTGTTATTAGTACGGAACACAGCGATGAAAATATGCTAATGCTTTCCGATGCTCAGCCGGCGTAAAGACGCCCGCTACGGCTTTCTCACATCCGTGCAATCTCACTCTTCTGCGCAAACATTGGTGCCATCGATGCACATCCACCACTCACGCGGCATTTACAGCAGGTCGGACCTGGCGCAGACACGGTCTCCTCGGACGCAGAGGGCTCTCATGCTGCATGCGCAATCACAGTGGCTCATTTATATACGCCCAAGCAACGGCGTTCAAACGGACAGGCACGCCTGCGTTTTTCCGACCACTCCCCCTGTCACCACCGCCAAACGCAGACAGCATGACACTCACCCTGCAATGCGTTCCTCTGTGCAGCCGTAGTCGCAGTGTGATCGCAGCGCACATGTAGTGCAGCTTATACGCATGCCGTGTTTGTTACTTATACGCTTGCGCGGTAGCAAACAATCGCTCGATCTGCCTCTGTAGTTGCACTTGCGATACGTACTGAATCAGTCCCAGTATGTACAAAACTTGAACAGTATACATACCTCCCAACGGGTGTACGATTTGGCCCCCCTCACTGCCCCCCCCTCCCCCCGCGGGTGTTCGGCTGCCACTACCCACTGCGGGTGTCCGACCCCCCACAGGTGTCCGTTTCCCCTCCCGCGGGTGTCCGACCCCCTCCTTCCCCCACGCGGGTGTCCGACCTCTCTCTTATCCTTAGCCTGCCTCACCTGTCTGCTTTCAGTGAGCCGGGGCTCTGCAGTGCAGGCACAGCAGGGAGGTATCTGAATAGATCCCTGTGCTGTGTGGCTGCCGTGTTAATCTTCACAGGCTGCTATGTAAACAACAGCCTGTGAAGGTTATCGGAGGCTGAACGCCACCTGAAAGTGGCGTTCAGTACCATCATCATGTTCCGAAAAAAATGCTTTTTTTCACAAAAGTATGTGAAAATGTTAATTAAGTGATGGTGAATAGGCCCCTCAGCCTGGCCGACGAACGGGTCCAGGCAGTTTGTGTCCGCCGAGCAGGCCCTGGGTCCAGCATGCCTCCAGAACGGGGGTTGTGGTCCCCGCTCCCTCTCTGCCCCCAAATGCCAGGGGTCTCTGAGCGAACGGGTCCTGCGCCTGCGCAGAGCCTCAAACATGGAAGATGTAAGCTAACCATTGGGATAGTGTACGTCTCTGAATCAGGCCCACTATGCCATACGATGTATCGTTCCAAATGCGGATCGGAATGATACATTGTGAGGATCATATAATGTGTGCCGCATTGCTGCACAGCAGAGGGGACGATGCAATGAACAACGCCATGTGACTAAAAGCACCGCCGTACATCTCACCGTGCAGTGTGTACGTACAGCGCCATGTATCAGTACATTGCGTCGTAACTTTAGCTGGGTACACAATCGTATAGTATGTACTCAGCTTAACTCCTAACATCGCACATCTTCGTTCAAGCAACGCACATTAGGGATGACCCAGAGCTGCCATAAATGCGCCAAAATAGCAGGCTTTCATTAACAAATCTGCATATGCAAATTGCCAACACTCTTAAGAGTATCACATACACCTGATTAACGCCAGACACAGACACTTACATCTGAATTGCAACCGTGTATATAACCGTTTCTTTGTTTGCAACAAACACTTCCACTATTCAGCATCACTAAAACTGATCAAACCTCTATAATACAGCAAAAAGAAAGAAAAGCACACGCACACTAACGTCTCAGATATTCTGAGCGATGACGAAAGCACCAAACATCCGTCTGCCAGCGATTCGCTAGTGTACCGCCATCAGTATCCGCCATTTTCACCTGCCGCTGACCACCTGCGGCTAATACGGCTTTCTCAGCAAATAGGTGCAGCACATCACCCTGTAGCACCTGTGGTCTGAGCGGTGGAACTGACAATCCGTTGCAGTCCTCCGCTATTCAGCCATGCCTGTCTACTCTGTTCTACACTTATCTCTGCTCAGAGCACAAATGCTATAAACTCACTCATGTAAAATTAATTGTTTTAATTATTTATTATCACCAGCACCTGTCATTCGGTGTAAACGTCTCCTGATCACGGCTTCATGTACGGTACAATGTACAATGATTCAGCATCAAGCCATGTGGTGATGCACGGTACTACAAGGGAAACTTATCAGTGGTGTCTAACATTAACGCTATGCATGTGTATATATATTGTACCACCTGGTCTACGACAGAGGTGCCAGATGTACAACGTTACAAGGCAAAAAGGTTTCCGGAGTGCCACCAGCATTATAACATACACAAACCTTTACAAAATATTAGGTAGCACTACAAATATTATTGAGTGGCTTCCCTGTCCTTCCTTTTGTGAAGCTAGATTGCTCAGGTTAGGTTAGGTGAGGGGACTTGTGGTCTGTAGAGGAAGACATGCTTCAGAATTTTGGACCGTGAGCAGGTCTAACTGTGGCTGCGTTCACTCACCAGGGGCCTGCCTTGCTGGGTGTGCACGGTACACTTTGGTTCTCCTGTTTGGAGAGGGTCTAGACTCTAGCCCATCTCCTCTGAGTGGGAAGCACTAGTGCCATGGATTGCCTACACCTGCTGTACAAAGTACTGTAACAGCAATATCACCTAGCACGAGAATAGTGTAACACATTATTCACAGAAGTCCCTGCCCCAATGGAGATTATAATTGATCTTCAAATGAATGGATGACCTGGAATAAAAAACTTCAACCCTCTTAATGTAAATAAGAAAAATGTGACCATTTCCCAGGCTTAGTAGCACTGAATGCATCCAGCAGGGGGTGCACTAGTGGTATCGGGCAAATGACAGAAGGTTAGGCAAAGGTGGTGTATACACAGTATGAGAGTTCTCCTATAAGGTGTATTTGACTGATAATAAATTGTACAGATTAATCTGATTGTCACTTTCCCTCCCAGGTGGGCTCAGCAGCTTCAAACAGAACCATGAGAACCTGTGCGACAATTCCCTCCAGCTCCAAGACTGCCCAGACGGAGGCGGGGCCTCAGCGGTGACCATTACACTACCTCAGTCCGTCCCCAGCACTCCGGACATCGAGAACGCAGAACTCACCCCCATCCTACCCTTCCTTTTCCTGGGAAACGAACATGACGCCCAGGACTTGGAAAAAATGCAAAGAATGAACATAGGATATATTGTCAACGTAACCACCCACCTCCCTCTCTACCACTACGAGAAGGGGGTCTTTAACTACAAACGTCTACCAGCAACAGACAGCAACAAGCAGAATCTCAGGCAGTACTTCGAAGAGGCGTTTGAGTTTATAGGTAAGTCTCTGTCTTGACCGTGGTTCTGATACTAAGGAAAAGGGAACATTTCTGGTCTGGCGAATGCAACTTTGGATTACAAAAATATTTTGTTAAAAAACGCTGTAGGAGCGGGTATATCTAGGAATCAAAGTGCCCCTGGCGATGTAATGGACTGGCGCCCCCCTACCCCCACCTATGCAGTGCCCCCAGTAGTAATCCCCCCTATGCCGCATTTCCCCCAGTAGTAGCCCCCCCTATACAGTGCCCCCAGTAGTAGACCCCAGTATTAGTCCCCACTATACAGTGCCCCCAGTAGTGGCCACCCCTATACAGTGCCCCCAGTAGTGGCCACCCCCCCTAAATTGCCCCCAGTAGTGGCCACCCCTATACAGTGCTCCCAGTAGTGGCCACCCCTCCATAAATTGCCCCCAGTAGTGGCCATCCCTATACAGTGCCCCCAGTAGCGGGCACCCCCCCATAAAGTGCCCCCAGTAGCGGCCACCCCCTTTTTCAGTGCTCTCCCCCCTGTAGTGCCAGGCTTACACACACACAAAGAACAAAAAAAAATTCAACTTACCTGGTCCCCGCTCCTGACGCGACTGCCGCTGTCCGCTATGAGTCCCGGCCCGCTCTCTTCTCCTGCATGGGAGAGACGGCATGACGTATGACGTCTCTCCCATCACATGCTGCGGGGGCCCATCACATGCAGCACACGGAGCTCATTAGTGACCTCCAGCCGGCTCCCTCAGCGGACGACGCAGCAGCAAATCAGAGTCTGTCTGACTCTCATTGGCTGGCTGCTATTACAAACACACAGCCGCCGCTGGCAGCTGTGTATTTGTAAACGGTGTAGGGCAGACCGCTCTCACTGCGGTCTGCCCTACACTTGTGGGGCCGTGGGACTTGTCCACTCCTTGGCTGCTGGTGGCACTGCCGGATGGCGCCCCCCCTTTGGTCGGCGCCCCTGGCGAGTGCCATCCTGGCCAATGGGTAGATACTCCCCCAGAGGAGCGCTGAGGGGCTGATTCTTAATCGGACAGACCTTATTAGAGTGAGGAAACATCAGGACTATCTATATCTACACAAGGCTATTTTGTGTGGTTGAAGATTTTTCTGTTTATAGCAAAAGTATGCCTAGAACTGCGCTTATCTGAATAATGCAACTGGAATGGCCAAAATGCATCTGATTAAAAGTGTAGGATGACATCCAATCTCCGCCACCTCGCAGCATATGTAAAAATCAAGTTAACCTTGAACTATGTAATCATGGAACATGTTAAGACTGAGCCAATTAACATAATTGGTCAGGGCTTATTTACTAAACAATATATTTTTTGGACAATTAGACAAACTGGAACCCTTATAAATACCAACTGTGCCAATCTCGTCTGGACAGTCCTGTCATCCCAATAGAAATGGCTGCCTGTGTGTTTATATATAATCAGGGTCCACACGTAGCTTTTCTGTTATAAATAATGAAAAGTGCTGCTTTACTGTCAGAAACTCTCTCGCCTCGGAGCTCACTACAAAAGGGCCGGCTATCGATGTTGATCGACAGCTCGGCCTGTTTTGTAGGCGGGGCGGGGGGGTGGCTACACAAATGGAGGCGTTATCAAGCGAACGCCTGCCGTTTTCTGGGCGGCCACACTGACATCAGCAGTGATGTCAGTGGGGAGCTTCCTGCTCGATCAGAGCAGGAATCTCACTGGTGCTTGCGGCTGCCGAGACCCAACCTTAGGGTTTCGTCGCAAGCCCCGATGGTTGCGATGGTATGGTAACCCACAGCTTAGCTAGCAACCAGGAGGCCGCACTAAAAATAAGAAGTGGTCGCCCTCATTCAGAGAGAGCAATCGCTTCTTGCAACCGCCTCTGAATGAGGGCCTTAGTCCTTTAGTCCTGTCTCTCACAGGTAACAATACTGGCCTCCTGGCCTTCACACAAAGTCTTTCTTGTGGTCCTCCCTGCCTCCTGCAGGTCTGGACTCAGGCCCACTTGCCCCAATGGCTTGGTTTGGCCACTCTGGGCTCTCTGGCTGCCACAGTCCCACTTAGACTGTCTCCAGCGGCAGCCTGACTGGTCTGCCTCCTCATCCACCCACACCTGGGCTCTCTCCACATGGAAAAACTTATGGATTATTTGTTTTATTTATATATGTATGTGTGCAGTTCTTGAGCTGTGCGTTGCCCTTGGCAGTGGTGACGCGCATTGAGGGCGACTCCCCTATCCTGGGACTGATGCGTCTGTGATACGCGTTGGTGTGAGGGACGGGGGGCGTGACGTCATCACGGCACGACCCAGCGTCAGACGCCGGGCGGCTCGGACTGGACATGGTGATCTGTAGGTATAAAGGTATGTTATTTGTATGTACACTTTTCTTACCTTGATAAAGGAGCTCCGAAACGTCGGTGATATATTCACACCCTGTATTGAGTGATTATTGGAACAGAGTGATGCCTTATTGCGCTTTGTATTCTGGGAGAACAGCTGTTGGTCCTAATTGGAGGGCACCTGTACTATTGAATACATGTAATGGAGTGCCACCCTTACGGATATATATATATATACAGTCAGGTGCATAAATATTGGGACATTGACAGAATTTTCATATTTTGGCCTCTATTCACCACCACAATGGCTTTGAAATTAAACAAACAAGATGTGCTTTAGCTGCAGACTTTCAGATTTAATTTGAGGGTAATTACATCCAAATCAGGAGAACGGTGTAGGAATTACAACGGTTTCTATATGTGCCTCCCACTTTTTACGGGGCCAAAAGTAATGGGACTATCAACTCAAAAGCTATTTCATGGACAGGTGTGGGCTATTCCCTCATTATTTCATTATCAATTAAGCAGGTAAAAGGTCTGCGGTTGATTCTAGGTGTGACATTTGCATTTGGAATCAGTTGCTGTCGACTCTCAATATGATATCCAAAGAGCTGTCACTATCAGTGAAGCAAGCCATCATTAGGCTGAAAAATCAAAACAAACCCATCAGAGAGATAGCAAAAACATTAGGTGTGGCCAAATCAACTGTTTGGAACATTCTTAAAAAGAAAGAACGCACCGGAGAGCTCAGCAACACCAAAATACCCGGAAGACCATGGAAACAACTGTGGTGGATGACAGAAGAATTATTTCCCTGGTGAAGAAAAACCCCTTCACAACTGTTGGCCAAATCAAGAACACTCTCCAGGAGGTAGGTGTATATGTGTCAAAGTCAACAATCAAGAGAAGACTTCACAAGAGTGAATATAGAGGGTTCACCACAAGATGTAAACCATTGGTGAGCCTCAAAAACAGGAAGACCAGATTAGAGTTTGCCAAACAACATCTAAAAAAGCCATTACAGTTCTGAAACAACATCCTATGGACAGATGAGACAAATATCAACTTGTACCAGAGTGATGGGAAGAGAAGAGTACGGAGAAGGAAAGGAACTGCTCATGAGCCAAAACATACCACCTCATCAGTGATGCATGGTGGTGGTAGTGTCATGGCGTGGACATGTATGGCTGCCAATGGAACTGGTTCCCTTGTATTTATTGATGATGTGACTGCTGACAAAAGCAGCAGAATGAATTCTGAAGTGTTTTGGGCAATATTATATGCTCATATTCAGTCAAATGCTTCAGAACTCATTGGACGGCGCTTCACAGTGCAGATGGACAATGACCCGAAGCATACTGCAAAAGCAACCAAAGAGTTTTTTAAGGCTAAAAAGTGGAATGTTATGCAATGGCCAAGTCAATCCCCTGACCTGAATCCGATTGAGCATGCATTTCACTTGATGAAGACAAAACTGAAGGGAAAATGCCCCAAGGACAAGCAGGAACTGAAGACATTTGCAGTAGAGGCCTGGCAGAGCATCACCAGGGATGAAACCCAGCGTCTGGTGATGTCTATGCGTTCCAGACTTCAGGCTGTAATTGCCTGCATAGGATTTGCACAAAGTATTAAAAAGTGAAAGTTAGATTTAGGATTGTTTAGTTTGTCCCATTACTTTTGGCCCCTTAAAAAGTGGGAGGCACATATAGAAACCGTTGTAATTCCTACACCGTTCACCTGATTTGGATGTAATTACCCTCAAATTAAATCTGAAAGTCTGCAGGTAAAGCACATCTTGTTTGTTTAATTTCAAAGCCATTGTGGTGGTGAATAGAGGCCAAAATATGAAAATTCTATCAATGTCCCAATATTTATGCACCTGACTGTATATATATATATATATATATATATATATATGAATCAAGGTGAGTAGTCCAGTTGAACTTAACCAGGTTGTGTAGTTTGTTGATTACAAGCGTATTCACTGTTACACTGGTTTGTTCAGGGGCATGAAGCAGAGCTTGTATCGGAGCAGGGTTAGGCAGCTCTCCAGCCGGTGAATGTGCCAGGGATTACGGTCTTGGTGAAGGCACTGGGACAGCGGTCACATGCGGGTAGGAGTTAAGGGGAGGACAACAGGCCTCCACTGGATCACTCATACACAGTAAACAAGATGGAGCTATGCATGCGTAGTGATAGCACCAGTGGCCAGCTTGGTAAAGTAACAAAATTGCCTGATGGGTATCCATGGTTACCCAATAGAAGCCTATGCATACCGCCCAACATGACCCTCTCCAGGAGGGACACAATGCTCCGGTCCTGGACTTCCCTGGTAAGAGGTGGGGCTGCAGCGCAGTTCAAAATTCAAATAGGGGAGTCACACCAACTGTCATCTCACACACTGCCCAACATCACTGGCTGGGACTCACTGGCAGTTGGTGTGACTCCCCTATTTGAATTTTGGACTGTGCTGCAGCCCCACCCCTGGAGCCTCCACCAATCATATATTACCAGGGAAGTCCAGGACCAGAGTATTGTGTCCCTCCTGGAGAGGGTCATGTTGGGAGGTATGCTATGGGCTTTATTATTATTATTACATTTTATTTATAGGGCGCCACAAGTGGTCCGCAGCGCCGTACATACAGTACAGGGTACACAGAACATTACATTACAATACAGTAACCAAAATATAAACAGAGCACAAGTAACAATAAGCAACAAAATTCTCCATACACAATACGGCTGGGAAGGTGAAGGCTGTCATAGAAGTGCTAGAGAAGAAGGTTGTGAGACAGTGGGGAGGAGGACCCTGCTCCTAGGAGCTTACAATCTAGGGGAGAGGGCAGAGAGATAAGAAGAGGGGCTTCTTATCGGGATGCTCCAGGCTGGGAGAGATCCGATAGGATCTCTCCCATGAGCCCCTGCGGCCGGCGTCCTTCTGCGCATGCACAAAAGGACGCCAGAGGGACTTCTGGGTGTTAAAACCTTCAGTCCCTCTGCCCGGCAGCATCACAAAGGACAGCTCTTATCGGGAGAGCTGTCCTTTGCGAAATTCTTGGTACATACCGCGGAAATGAACCGTAGTATGTACTCGAAGTCAGGGGGGATGTACCATATCTCGGATGCGATGCTTAGTACATCCCGCCCTATAATTTTAATGTTAGTATCCCTTTAAGTAAGTTGCAGTGGTGTATCCCTGTTGATGCGGTGCCTCAGTGATGGATACTATCATTAATGTATTTTTTTTTTACAAAATGGCTGCCCCAGATTTGTGTACATGATGCAGCTCAGCGATGTAACGATGTGTGTGTGTGTGTGTGGGGCGGGTCGGCTTGAGTGCTCATAGCCTGCGATGAGGATAGCAATTCCTGAGTAAGGTCAGAGCCTGTGTAAGTGTGAGTGAGGATGTGATGGTACTCCATGTTACTGATGGTTTCGCAGCTTGCTAAGGATTATGGATGTGTGTAAGGTAAGGGGGGCGTCCTTATTTAGTGCTGCAACAGCATAGCGATCGCAATGGGTTAGCACACTATTGCAGTGAGACTGCGTGCGTAATCGCTATTGCAATCACAGTTGCAATCCTTAGTGAATCAGACCCTTTGTACCTGGTGAAAGGGGTCTTGTGAAGGATATGCAACGTTGTTTGTCTGTAATTTATATATTGCAATCTCATTAATATATATTTTACCACAAAATACTGTCCTGCTTTGTGTACATGATGCGCCTACAGGCTGCGTTGTTCACGAATATTGCATCAGACCGTAAAATGGCTGACTCCATTGGGTGTAAATGGTAATGCGCCTCCATAATGACACCATGGGGTCTATTTACTAAGCAGTGTTAGGAGACAGAGAGAAAAGTGATAAGGTGCCAGCCAATCAGCTCCCCACTTCCATCTCACAGGCTGTGTTTGCAAAATGACAGTTGGGAGCTGATTGGCTGGCACCTTATCACCTTTCGCTCTGTCTCCTAACACTGCTTAGTAAGTAGACCCCTATTTGCGCTAGTGCATTGATAGATTGCACTGTCAGGAATAATGGTACAGCAAACAAAATGGCGGCCTCACTGATTCACTTGAATTGTTTAAACTGACTGTGTTTTTGTTTGATTTTCCAGAGGAAGCCCACCAATGTGGGAAAGGCCTTCTCATCCATTGCCAGGCAGGTGTCTCACGCTCTGCCACCATCGTCATCGCCTACCTAATGAAGCACACGCGTATGACTATGACCGACGCCTACAAGTTTGTTAAAGGAAAGCGACCAATTATATCTCCAAACTTAAACTTTATGGGCCAGTTACTGGAGTTTGAGGAGGACTTAAATAACGGGGTAACGCCACGGATTCTAACACCAAAATTAATTGGGGTGGAGACTGTGGTCTAGCAAAACATTTATGAACATTTGAAAATTTATTTTACAAAAACTTCGAATCGACCGGATGAGAATATATTTCAGAGTGAAAGGGTAAACAAATTTCTATTTTTTTCGGATGTCTCTCTAGACGTCTCACTTGGCAAAATATAACAAAAAAACAAAAACAAAGAAGAGTCCAAGGCTAAACATTTTTGGAAAGGAGAAAGAAATCATGATTACCAGTGGTCTGTGCAGGATCATAGACTGAAGAAACCAGTGCTGTCAGGCATCCATCTACTGTATAAACATACGGCCGTAACTCCGGAGACAGTAAATGCAAGAGATTAAAAAAATCTGCCATAATCAAAATGTATTTAAATGGTGAAAAAAAAAAAACCTGTTAATTCTGGGTGTGTTATGTTATATTTTTATATTCGGGCTGATACCGTTTCATCAAGAAGGAACTTGACCATTACTTGCCCTCAGTGGCTTATTGTGCAATAATTTTTGTTTTGAGTGTGAGAATTGTTAGAGCTGATTGAATGTTGCGTGGTGCGCTCCTCACCGGGTCTCAGCGGAGGAATCCATGCTGTGGGCTGGATCAGTATTCTGCTTACCAGGATCACTACGTGCTTCAGACTTCATGGATGTCACTAGTTTCTTGTGAATTGATAGGCTGAATCCAGCTCACAAAATGGCCGCCTCCACTGTGTGTGCGCGTGTGTGTGTGTAGCAGGCACACTTAAGTGGTGAAATGTGTCGGCACTAAGATAAACAAAAGCAATTAAAATTTTCTATATATATAATTTTTTTTTTTTTTTTTCCGTTTTCATTTGAACCTGGTTACGGTGCCATAAACCTTGTTAAATATGTATATCAGAATGTAAAATAAAAAAAGAGGTTTTATTTTAACTATTTTCTGCACAAAATTATAAGGCGTGTTGCTGTTGTCTGTGTAAAATGTCATTTTGACTATAAAACTTGCAAAAACTTATTTTTGACCTCAAGTACGCCTCGTTCATTTCTAAATCTGTATCTCTCATATTATGATAGCTGATGTGTTTAGCTATTCCCTGGTTATATCTTATGTTAGTTAGCCATTTTTAGGAATTTTATTCTTTTTTATGAAATGTATGAAGACTTAAAAAAAAAAAAAAATTGGTTTGAACAGTCAAAAATGTAAGTAGGGGTAAACAGAAACAATTATATGAATTGATGAAGTACAAAAGAATATAGGTAATTAGGCATTTAGAAAACTTAGAGAAAATATGACAGTTCCTGCATCAAACACTGATGGGAGAAGTTCAGCCCATTCTCATTCTCCTCCCTGTGTGATGTCATCCCACTGAGTCGGCATCTGCTCTACCTAACTGAAGCGTTATGCTTTATACGTCTATGCACAGCCTGTGAAGCCGTCACTCACTGATTCCTCCTACATCAATTTTGCACAGAATTGGTCCTGCGGCTGCTGCAATGTCTGCAGCTGTAATTCATGATATGCAGCGCATAGATTCTAGATGCTTTCCCAGAATAAGGTAATGTGCTTGTAACCTAACAATGAAATGAGAACATTATTGTTCTGCCTAGGGTGGGGGGCCTGACCTCTCAATCTGGTGTGTGGTTTATTTTGTCAACATTCATAATGTTGACATGGTCGTAAAATTGATATGTTACTTTCATTATGTTGACATTTAATGAAATGTTGACAAAACATATCTGGTGGTGACTTACCTGATCTGGCGGCTCCAGTGGTGTCTTGTGGGTCCAGCGGTGACATCATAATGACTTATGGCTCATTGTATGATGCTTCTGGTAGTATTGCTAACCCTAAACCCTAGTGCCTAACCTCTCCTCCTGTAACCTAACCCTCCCATTAGTGCCTAACCTCTCCTCCGGAAGCCTAGCTCCTTATCTAGTGCCTAACCTCGCCTACCGTTGCCTAACCCTCCCCCTAGTACGTAACCTCTCCTCCTGTAGCCTAACCCTTCCCCTAGTGCCTAACCTCTCCTCCCATAGCCTACCCCCCCTAGTGCCTAACCTCATCTCCCGTTGCCTAACCCTACCCATAATGCCTAACCTCCCATCCCATAGCCCATCTCTCCACCTAGTACCTAACCGCTCCTCCCATATCCTAACCCTCCCCCTAGTGCCTAACCTCTTCTCCTGTAGCCTAACCCTTCCCCTAGTGCCTAACCTCTCCTCCCATAGCCTAACTACCCTAGTGCCTAACCTCCCCTCCCGTTGCCTAACCCTCCCCCTAGTGCCTAACCTCTACTCCTGTAGCCTAACCCTTCCCCTAGTGCCTAACCTCTCCTCTCATAGCCTAACCCCCCCTAGTGCCTAACCTCATCTCCCGTTGCCTAACCCTACCCCTAATGCCTAACCTCCCCTCCCATAACCCATCTCTCCACCTAGTACCTAACCTCTCCTCCCATATCCTAACCCTCCCTCTAGTGCCTAACCTCTCCTCCCATAGCCTAACCCCCCTAGTGCCTAACCTCCCCTCTCGTTGCCTAACACTACCCCTAATGCCTAACCTCCCCTCCCATAGCCCATCCCTCCACCTAGTACCTAACCCTTCCCCTAGTGCCTAACCTAACCCGAAGCTTAACCCTTCCCCTAGTGCCCAACCCTCACCTACTGTAGCCGAACAGGTGTATTTCTTGTGTCTTTTTGCCTGAAAATGTGTCGTAGTCACAATGTAATGTGACGAGGACGCACCAGGAGACTGCACTGATGAATGTGCTATGTGACACTTGTATATCTGTGTGCGCAGTGCAGATTATAAGCATGCGCAATGGCAAATCGCTCAATCTGCATGAATATCGGCATTGCGGCCATCTCTGAATCAGGCCCTCATACACATATATACAAGTGCCGCAAATCCAATTAATCAGCACAGTCTCCCTGTGCATCACATTGTGACTAAGATGCAATTTCGGGCGAAAAAAACATGACTGGTGCCAGCAGAGTTGCACTGGGCCTGGCACGCCAAAAGGGGCTTTTCGGCGTGACTGCAGCAAAGATGAGCCCACTGCACCCGGCATGTTGTTACCTAGTCCGAGACCAGTACCATACCTCCCAACATTCAGCCATCCTGGGGAGGGACAGTTCTCGACCAGTACAGTCACCGTGCTGTCATCTAGTCTGAGACCAGTACAGTCACCGTGCTGTCACCTAGTCTGAGACCAGTACAGTCACCGTGCTGTCACCTAGTCTGAGACCAGTACACTCACCGTGCTGTCACCTAGTCTGAGACCAGTACACTCACCATGCTGTCACCTAGTCTGAGACCAGTACACTCACCGTGCTGTCACCTAGTCTGAGACCAGTACACTACCGTGCTGTCACCTAGTCTGAGACCAGGACACTCAACGTGCTGTCACCTAGTCTGAGACCAGTACACTCACCGTGCTGTCACCTAGTCTGAGACGAGTACACTCACCGTGCTGTCACCTAGTATGAGACCAGTACACTCACCGTGCTGTCACCTAGTCTGAGACCAGTACACTACCGTGCTGTCACCTAGTCTGAGACCAGGACACTCAACGTGCTGTCACCTAGTCTGAGACCAGTACACTCATCTTGCTGTCACCTAGTCTCAGACCAGTACACTCATCCTGCTGTCACCTAGTCTCAGACCAGTACACTCATCTTGCTGTCACCTAGTCTCAGACCAGTACACTCACCGTGCTGTCACCTAGTCTGAGACCAGTACACTCACCGTGCTGTCACCTAGTCTGAGACCAGGACACTCGCCGTGCTATCACCTAGTCTGAGACCAGGACACTCACCGTGCTGTCACCTAGTCTGAGACCAGTACACTACCGTGCTGTCACCTAGTCTTAGACCAGTACACTCATCTTGCTGTCACCTAGTCTCAGACCAGTACACTCACCGTGCTGTCACCTAGTCTGAGACCAGTACACTCACCGTGCTGTCACCTAGTCTGAGACCAGGACACTCAACGTGCTGTCACCTAGTCTGAGACCAGTACACTACCGTGCTGTCACCTGGTCTTAGACCAGTACACTCACCGTGCTGTCACCTAGTCTGAGACCAGTACACTACCCTGCTGTCACCTAGTCTCAGACCAGTACACTCACCGTGCTGTCACCTAGTCTGAGACCAGTACACTCACCGTGCTGTCACCTAGTCTTAGACCAGTACACTCACCGTGCTGTCACCTAGTCTGAGACCAGTACACTCACCGTGCTGTCACCTAGTCTGAGACCAGTACACTACCGTGCTGTCACCTAGTCTGAGACCAGTACACTCATCTTGCTGTCACCTAGTCTCAGACCAGTACACTCATCTTGCTGTCACCTAGTCTGAGACCAGTACACTACCGTGCTGTCACCTAGCCTGAGACCAGTACACTCACCGTGCTGTCACCTAGTCTGAGACCAGGACACTCAACATGCTGTCACCTAGTCTGAGACCAGTACACTCACCGTGCTGTCACCTAGTCTGAGACCAGGACACTCAACGTGCTGTCACCTAGTCTGAGACCAGTACACTCACCGTGCTGTCACCTAGTCTTAGACCAGGACACTCATCATGCTGTCACCTAGTCTGAGACCAGTACACTACCCTGCTGTCACCTAGTCTTAGACCAGGACACTCATCATGCTGTCACCTAGTCTGAGACCAGTACACTACCGTGCTGTCACCTAGCCTGAGACCAGTACACTCACCGTGCTGTCACCTAGTCTGAGACCAGGACACTCAACGTGCTGTCACCTAGTCTTAGACCAGTACACTACCGTGCTGTCACCTAGTCTCAGACCAGTACACTCACCGTGCTGTCACCTAGTCTGAGACCAGGACACTCAACGTGCTGTCACCTAGTCTGAGACCAGTACACTCACCGTGCTGTCACCTAGTCTTAGACCAGTACACTCACCGTGCTGTCACCTAGTCTTAGACCAGTACACTCACCGTGCTGTCACCTAGCCTGAGACCAGTACACTACCCTGCTGTCACCTAGCCTTGGACCAGGACACTCATCATGCTGTCACCTAGCCTGAGACCAGTGCACCCACTGAGTTGTCACCTAGTCTGAAACAAATGTGAATCAGTACACAGGACTGCAGCACTCATACAAGAAGCAGTTATCATTCCTCACTGGATAGAATAAAATAATGACATGGGGGTAAATATAACTGTAAAAAAATAATTTCTGCTTCACATAAAAACTAAACTGTATTTGGTAAGTTTGCAACAAGACTTTGTGTGTCCACAGATTTCCAGAGAGAGAGAGAAAATAAACTCACAACAAGTAATGTTACACCTGGCTGTGTTCACCGGTTTCATGACACTAGTGGCAGAGACAAGAATGCGTTCAGTAGAGCAAAGCTAACAATGGGCACCTACAGCAATACGTGCCCAGGGGAACACTGACGTTGGAGAATATTACAGTCTGGCAGTTCCTTATCATGTATTAGCAATGTTTTTTGTTAGGAAGCAGACGGAAAGTTCAGTACTGTAAACAACATAAATAATTATTGTCTTCTATGAGGCAGGTACAGTACGGTAGAAAGGACGCCGTGTTCAGTATGAGCAGTCACTGAATTTATTCAACCAAACCATTTGCACTGTAACAATTGTTTCCTTTGTTCATTTTTCATAGTAACATTCAGTCTCTACCACGGTAGTTTGTGGCATTTGTATAACATTTGTGATTATAATAGTTGCAGACTTTTGGTATTTGTATAACATTTATATAATATTATAATAACATAAAGTGCTGTTATTGTAGAGGTATGAAAAATCTATTGCCCCCACCCGATCCATCTGTCTACAAAGGCCGTGCTGAGAACTGACAGCAGAATATCCTTCTATTTCTAAACCTAGGGCTCCGTTTATTGATGACGTATAGCCACTTTAGCACTCGCTAAAGGGGTTATGTCAGCTTTTCAATCTAAGATTAGCGCTGTTTGTCACTGTATCGCTTACGCCATCTTCAGGTGGTGATAACGGTATGGTTCCCATCGCCGGCAATGGGGCCCCCGGCAGCAGCCTTTTTGGCTTCAGCGAAGTCTTCCAGGCTTTGCAGGGTCCCTGCTGGGTGAAAGTGTTATGTGCATGACGCAGAAACTAGTCCCTGGCGGCGATAATCCGCAAGCAATAGTGCAGAAGACGCAGCTGAGGAGGAGAGGTCGCCGCTGGGCCTTGCCGGACCTCGCTGGAGTGGTGAGTAATGCTGACTACCAGTGGCATATTTGTTACTATCATTGTAACACTAAAGTGAATATGTCCCTGATAAAAAGGTACATTGATAAATGGAGATCATAGAGAACAAAACAGACATTTGCCATAAGTAGTATAACTTTCCCTTTAACATTTCCAGATCAGAAAAAAACAGAGAGACCAGACTGTCTGTCTGTATAGCAGAGCCAGAGGTAAGACCTTTATGCATTTAGAACTATGGGACAGATTCAATTAGCCGCGAAAAGTGCCGTTTGGAGAAAAGTTTTTGCGGATTTGGACTTTTCGCATGTTTTTAACTTATCTCCGTATTCAGTCACATTAGTTTTCGCCTACGCGGATACAAACAGGAGAAAAGTTTTTTCTATGTACTGTATAGGCAGGCGAATTGGAAGTGCAAAATCACTATTTTGGGGTGCAATGTGGGGATTTGGGCCAGAACCCTTTGGACATCCCTAATGACTAATCAGTTGGGAAAAAAAAATGAGAACACCCCAAAAATGACATGTCAATTTTGGGGTGAATTTTTTTTTTTAAATGGCTAAAAAGTGGAGGTCTTGGTACTTTGGGGGGCTGTATGGATGGGGCAGGGGTGTTTTTGGGATTGCAAGAGGCTGCAGCAGGTGTATTTTTGAGATTTTTTTAAATCTTCACTTTAGAGACATAAATATACTGTATGCTAGTACCCATTTTCATGTACCTCAAATTTGACCTCGGTACTTAATTTTCTAAAAAAATATCGCTTTCTATTATTTCTCAGCACTTATGCATATAATCATATAATTCTGACACTTTAAGAGCACAAAACACTTTTACTAGGACTATTAGGACACATCTATATTGATTTCTAATGTTAGTGCAGCTTTTTCTGGGGTCCAGACTGATTTCCCCCAAATCTGAGAGCCTTTTCGCCAGTTTCGCTTTCTCTCTGATTTCGCCTGTTCGCCTTTTCGCGTCTTTTGGAATTGAAGCTTTTTTTCTATATTGTAGTATTAAGTCTCAGCTAGGTAGCACATCCCGTTAGAAAGAGCTAGGGTGTGCAGTCCAGGCCCCTTACCCCTAAAACATTTCCAGATCACAAACTTTTATGGTCAGAGAATCCCCTGACTGTATGGGAACATTAAGTGTCACAAGCACAGGAAGGTGAGAGTTTGCAGGAGTACAGCAATCTGTAGGTATGTTCTCCAGCCACACCTGTTAGGCACATCAGATAGGCAAAGCTACATCGGCGAGGTAAGTACATTTGTGCCCTGACGACCCTATTCTCAAATCGTGCCAAATAGATCCTTTTGGTGCACACCATAGATTATGCGCCATCTTATTCATTACACCATTGCAACAAAAATACATCGCACAAGTACCACAAGCTCTACCATTGGCACTGGAGGCAGCTAGGGTGTGCAACTGGGATGTTAAGCTGGAAAGAGGGCAATAGTGTCACGGTTCTGGTATTCTGTAGATCTGGCTCGGGGCCCTGGGTATTTAACTGAGGAGTGCAGGAAACGGGGAGGTTTCAAGGTACCATGACTCATAGGTAATACAGGTACTAGCAGGCTAGAGACACTAGGAATCATGGACCGGAGCAATGCAAGGATACTAGAATTGGAACAGGAACCCTAAGTCACCGGGCAGCCTCTCACCTAATGATCCGAGGACCAGTCAGGCCAGAGAACTACTCCAGTGACAAGAAGAACCTGAACTCACTACAGAACAGTACTGACAGTCTGGACCTGGGAACCAAGCCAGGAATAGGAGTCTTATGTAACCAGGGAAGAACTAATGACGCTATATCCCTGGTACAGCTCTGACACAAGACCTTGACCCTAATCCGGAAGGGGAAGTCAGGATTATTTATTACTTACTTATTAGAATTGATAATTGGTTCCTTGCGCACTGGATAATAAATTGTTGCGGGGTTTGCTGCAGGTAAGATAGAGGTGCATAGTCCTCCTGGTTAATAATGAAAGGCAAAGGTACAGTATATACCACGCTATGACCTCTGTATGTGGTATTTTTAGGTGCGTCTAATAAAGGCTAGGATAGATGTTCATGGAGAGCTGTTTTAATAGTTAATCACACTGTTGACCTAAGATAAATACCACAAAAAAAATATATAAATATAACTCAGGAGAATAACACACTGGTACAATGTCAGTGAACTGTTGCAATTACAAACAAGCATTGTATATAAGATACATACTGTATATGACACAGATAATCAATAAATGGTGTGCTCAACAGTTGTTGCAGAAACAGTCATGGATCATGACTCACTGTAGAACATACGGCTAGGTGCCTTGTAAATCCTTGTAATGGGAATGCATTAATTGTCAATGTGTAAACAATGGTGAGTCAGACAAGAGGCGGCGTCCCGCTTTCCTGCTGGATTCTGTATCCGTATGATGCTGAGTATTGGGGAGGTGTTCCTTTGAGGTGAAAACCACTGTCCCACCGGGGGTGAGGAGGGGCGGAGGGGGAAGCGACGACAGCACGTTACCTTCAGACTTCAGTTCTCTGAGCCTAGGTGGTGGGGTCCTGCTGTAATCTGGATATGCTGGCCTCCCTTGCTTCAGGTGCAACCAAAAGCTGCGCCTGGTGTGGCTGGACTGTTGGGCAAATTCAACTCTTGCTGGGGTGCCTGCTGGTTGGATCGGCGTTGCGCGACAAACAAAAGTCAGACACATTAAAGTTAGACATGTAAAAAGATCGACAGGGTCAAAAGGTTGACAGGGTCAAAAGTGCAACATGAAAATGGTCGACACAAAAATCGTCGACAAATTTTTTTAGCCCTAATCTTCACCCTAACCCTCTCCTTGGTGCCTAACCCTAACCCTCCCTCCTGGTGCCTAACACTAACCATCTGGGTAAGTGCCCAACCCTAACCGTGGGGGTAAGTGCCTAACCCTAACCCTCCAGTAAGTGCCTAAACCTAACGCTAATCCTAAAAAAAAAAAAAAGTGTCAAACATTTTTGTGTCGATCTTTTTCATGTCGAACTTTTGACCCTGTCGATCTTTTGTACCTCTCGAACTTTTTACATGACTAACTTTAGTGTGTCTGACTTTTGTCTGTGTCGAACTTTTATCCTTGTCTAACTATTAACTGTCTAACATCTGATGTCTATCTAGACATTATCTAACTAATTACTGTCTGTCTATAGTCCAGAACCCGCAAAAGGTAAGTATCAGTCGTGGGGGGGTTAGGTTTAGGCACCTCAGGGGGACTTAGGGTTAGGCTACGGGAGGGAGGAGTTTAGGGTTGGGCTCTAGACAGGGCGGGGGTTAGGATCAGGCACCATCAGGGGGAGGATAGGGTTAGGCACTAAGGGGGGAGAGTTAGGGTTAGGCACTAAGGTGGGAGAGTTAAGGTTAGGCACTTACCGGGAGGGTTAGGGTGCAGGAAAGGAGGGTTAGGGGGTAAATAGGACAGGGGAACATTACTCACTGTTCCCCTTTTGGGATTTAAACCATCGGGATGCCGCTGTCAGTGTACAGCCGGCATCCCGTCCATCGGTAGTTGTTCAGACCATGAGTCTTTCCTAGGCCTGGAAATATATAGGGAGTGGTAATCACTGGGATAGTCTGTGGGAAATTTTAGACACAGCAATGAGTGAATGTGTAACCCTGTACACTACTATGGGGTTGTTTCGGAAGTGGACAGAGACACGCCCACGGCTGGCTCTTTCGGCAGACGCCCGTCTGAGACTTTATGCAAATGCCGCTACAAGGTCCTTTCCTGGTGTACATCCGTGCTACCAACTGTGCCAGGACTGCTCATTCTCCTCATTCTGCCCACTTCATTAGGAACCCGAAAACTCTGGAGCCTACCGCGAAAACCGGGAGGGTAGGCATGTATGGTAATGGTCAAAGAATGCTCTCGCTTGTTGGGGTGTGGCCTTGCAACATGCCCATTTCAGGGGCGTGCCCAGCACTCCCCGGGCAGCTTACAGTCTCACCCCCGCACTTTTTGTAGATGCCATGCATATGCGCACTGCATCTATTCAGTACTCACTCAGTGCAGAGCAGCCATGATTGAGGGCTCCCTCCCCCCGCCTGCCATATCGGCAGGTTTTGGAGCAATTTGCTTTTTTACGGAACCCTTCTCCCCATACCATTAATATACTTCATAAATGTGTTGGTGACGTTCCGCCTGTTATTTAGAGCTGCAGACAGCCCTGAATAGGGAATGCTTCATAAATGTTACCGAGGCATTAGGATGAATTGATCTGTGTAATTTCATGCAACTATTAGCCACTTCAAATAACATTCACACATTAAAGTGCACCTATTACTAGCAAGCGTCCATTTTATGAAGCATGGGCCTCAGTTATGTCATTGGTTCCTAGTGAGCTGACAGGCTGGCTATTCTTCTGATGACTATTGATTTGGCCCACAAAATGGCTTCCTCCACTGTGTGCTTCAGCAAAGTCACTGGTAACTCTATTTGTGTTTTTGGGGGAACATCATCCCCTACCTCCCATCTTTACTCCTTTCCCACAGCTGGATAGTCTTCTTCTGCTGGTGGTCACCTATTTCTACATTAGGTTAAGAGCCATCATCGGAGGCCACGCACACAGGGCGTGGCTTCAGAGATGGCGAGGGGGACTGCACATGCTTATGTGCAGAAAGGGTCCTGTTAAATCGCACGCAGCGCCCCCTAAGCCGCAGCCCAATGGACAGGCTGCAGCCATTTGGGGCAGGAGGGGGTGGCGCTAGGCAGTGCTCTCAAAAACGAGGGCAAGTCATCCCCGTCTTCTGGGGGGGCCGAAACCTGTGTTTGCGTCACTGGTCTCGGCAGTGCAGATGAGGCGGACAATCTGAGCAGCCTTAGACGATAGTCCCGATGTTGATCTAGTCTTGAGTCTACGGAAGCAGGCATCAGATATGAGATGCTGGCTGGAGGCATCTTGTTCCTTCAGACGGTTCCTGCACACAGCAGCTGCGTCCAAAGCCGCAGCCAATGTGTGCATAGCGCAAATCTTTGAATCAGACCCACTGTATGTTAGCACCATACGCTCACTGATGACATGTTTTTATATCTCCTATTATTATATCGATTATCTCAGTTTGAGTTCAATCCTATGAGCTGCGAAGTTGCATACAAAGCCACCAACGGCACCACAACCTATGTGGTTGCGAATAAAAAGCCGCGAGTCCAGAGGTACCAGACGCACTTACTCCAGGGGAACTCGAGGCTAAAAGGGTTGAGCCCTAATAATCGTAGACTTAAATCTGATTGTTCATCAACAGTGTTATTATGTCAATGTAAACAGTCCAGACGGCTATTTTTACAGCTGGAGAACATGTGCTGAGATTATTTGACAGCTTAAGCCGGGCCTGAAAACCAATCTGAGGCTTTTAAAATAAAATCTTGCGCGCTCCATTCTAAAAGAAGATGACACATGATCGCGTTACAGATTTTTCTGAACTATAATTAATAAAGTCTCAGTTGCATTGCACATAGAGATTATGCACGGTCATCGGTCAAAACCTGCGGCTTGCGTCATATTTTCAGAAATAGCACAAATAGAAGGTGTCATGTATGTTACAGGTTGTGTTGCACAGATATATTTAAACATAAAGGTATTTTCTGCCTGCAAATAGCGGCTACAGATCAACTCGCATTCTTCTTGCAGCTAAAAATATTCCCTGCTGCACCCAAATATTACTGCCCATCACCCAACCCATGGTTTAATTAGGTTAGTAAGATTACCCTACAAGTTGTAGTGCTAAGATCAGTAAGCTTTTAATTCCTCAGAGGAATGTTGCACAAACTTCACCTGGTTATGGGCCCAACATAAGAAGACAGTCTTCTATTTATTTTACTTATCTATTAATAGTTACAGTATTTGAATACCACAGCACTTTAAAGGGAATATTTAGTCATTCACATCACTCCCTCTTCCAGTTCCACTAACAATCTATCAAGTGCTAAAGGAAGCTAGAGTATCAGAAAAAAAAACATGTTCAACGAGAACATACAAACTCCACACAGATAGTGCCCTGGTTGTTATCAAACCCATGTGCTGTGAGATAGCATAGCTACCCATTATGTTTACTGTGCTGCTCATGCATGTGAGTAACTCCTCACTGTATTTCAAAGGGGGAAAAAAAACAAAATATCCAGCATCTTGTAACTTAAACTTGCACCGAGTGTACTCAATAATGACAATTACAGTAACTGTGGTGGAAATTTTAATATTTTTACCCAGAGATGACTTGTGGGAGGTTATTACTACAGACAGGCAGGCACAAGCAACTGTATGTTTTTTAGTTGAAGATGACCAGCAAATTCACATAAAATATGGGACTATAGCAGTGGTTCCCAAACTTTTTAAAATCATGGTGCCCTAGACTATCAGTATTATTTTCACGGCACCCCTAAGCCGAAAGGTTGTTATTGAGAAATTCAGAAAATTTTTTGTAAAGTAGTAAAGTGAAGTAAATTGTGCTTACTTGTCATTCTTAGGTTCAGTTATGTGGTGGTGGACAGGTTTGCACTTCTGTTTGTCCACATATTTACATTACATTGACCATAAATAATTTTATTTGGTGCTGGACCACCAGCCTGAGGCACCCCTGCAAGTGTCCTGAGGCATCCCACGGCGCACAGTTTGGGAACCACTGGACTATAGCAAAGGGCATGTGGGATACATTACAGAAGCTGCATGATAGATCCACCTTAAACAGTAAGCTGCTTCTACTGAGAAAATACCTCATTTTAGACTTGGCAAGGGAAAATACATGCAGTAGCCTAGAAATTTAAGTCTAGAGACCATAGCACAATTTCAGCTGAGGACATAAAGTGTAAGCATGTGGTAATCATAATTCTGGACCATACTTGTCTACTCTACCAGAGGTTCCTGAATCTCTCTAGATGCTCCCAGTTATTAGTATCCCGGTCAACTGTATGCAAGTCGATCCAGAGTGAAGTGAGCAGTTTAGGTGGCTGATGACAAGATTCATGCCCCCTCTACACAATGCCGTTAATAATGATGGGAGCTATGAATCTAGCAGCAGAGATACCTTTAGTTCCTTTCAGGCAACGAGGTAAAAAGTGCAGTCAATGTGCAGCCAACTCCCTGTCAACCCCAGGTTGATGCAGGTTACTGACTATACAAGATCTTCTGTCACTTACAAGGATACAACATTGCACAAATGGAATCCACTCACATTTCAAAGCAACAGTGGAGGTGAATTTACAGACATGAAATAAGGAACGTCTTAAGGCAACATGGCATAGAGCATCTAAGGACACTTCCATATAGGGTTGAGGTTTATTTGCAAACTGATGGACATGCAGGGACCGTTTGTGGGTGGCAACAGGGAGATGGTGCAACGTTTTCATTAACCAAGTTATGCGATGGTGTACGAGGGCCGTAACTAGGGCTATGCGACTGGTGTCACCAAACAGAGTGAAGTGCTCGTTGGGCGGTACCGTCATCCGCCCCACAGTCCTTGCTTCTGGCTAGCAGGATACTTGGAATGGCTCCCTGCAACCAGGATCACTTTAGCTGTGCCAACGAAGCGCCCAGACATACACCCTGCAGTTTGTGCAGCTGATCGGAGCGTTCTTAGAATGCTCCAGTCAGCGCTGCACTTGCAGGTGCTGCCGTCCCCACCCTCTCAGTGCAACATAATGATGTCATGTGCCCGACTCTAAGGGATAAGCCCCATCAGTGCCATAGCTTAGAATTAGTGCACTTTGTCCAGCCCCTCTGCCCTACTGCAGCTGAGCTACGGGTAAGTCCTCCTAGGGTCAAGCCAGGCACCTCTTGTGTTGCTCTCCAGGCTGCAGGGTTCCCTTCCCAGCTCTGTGCAGGTCAAATACACCTGCCATCAGGGCAGCAATTTCCCTGCACCATGGGTGGTGCCACCATTTGCTCGTCAGTAGTTACGGCGCTGTGTGCCTTAACTTCTTCTACTGTAGCCAGAATGACCAGGAGACCATTACATGGATCTATGTGTCACAGGTCCTCCTTATGTTCCATGTCTCCCTCCAATTTCACAGTGTGTCTCTCTTGTTCTTGAAACAAACACTTTTTATTAAAACAAAAAAAAACCTATTAATGTTAGGGTCTAGAACAATCTCTATATAAATGACATGCAATAGTTAAATAAAATAAATATTTGAAGCATTTTACAGTCATGAATCATGACGGCTGGTATCAGCTTACTTATTATATTGCAACCAACTCGAAACAAGTTACAGTATAAGTCCGTGAAGGCAGAGTCCCATATAGCCACCAGTGTGTCTCTGCTGATACAGATACAGGTGTGATGCCAGCTGCCCTTCATCCTCACTTTATAGCCTGTCCTAAAATATTGCCCATTAGTAGTGGCGCCAGATGTATAATATTTCACTGGTCACCTGGGAGCTAATAAGGAAAACTAAGCAGTGGAGAAGCAAAAAGCGTTCTAGACGCCATCCACGTTGGTGCTATTTTAGGGAGCATGAAGTTTCATCTGTCATCAGAAGATCCCAGCTCACATCTTATTTATACATCGCCAGCTCCGCGTGTCAGCCAAAGCCAGAATGAAGGTCACGACTTTTCTCATATCTGCAATATTTTATCAACTACGCTCTGGTGACAACTCCTGGGTTTTGTGTTTGATGATTCTGGAGTCTGCGCCTTAAAGAAAAAAACGCTTTAAACATTCACATTGTGATCGGAATCCAGCGTTCACTTTCTACTAACGCCTATTGGACAAAGATGAAGATCAATGGGGCTGATGAGATAATGGGGCTGAAGAGACAATAGGGCTGAGGAGATAATGGAACTGATGAGATAATAGGGCTGAGGAGATAATGGGGCTGAGGAGATAATGGGGCTGAGGAGATAATAGGGCTGAGGAGATAATGGGGCTGAGAAGATAATGGGGCTGAGGAGATAATAGTGCTGAGGAGATAATGGGGCTGAAGAGATAATGGGGCTGAGGAGATAATGGGGCTGAGGAGATAATGGTGCTGAGGAGATAATAGGGCTGATGAGATAATGGGGCTGTGGAAATAATGGGGCTGAGGAGACAATAAGGCTGAGGAGATAATGGGGCTGAGGAGATAATGGGGCTGAGGAGATAATAGGGCTGAGGAGATAATGGGGCTGAGGAGATAATAGGGCTGAGGAGATAATGGGGCTGAGGAGATAATGGGGCTGAGGAGATAATGGGTCTGATGAGACAATGGGGCTGAGGAGACAATGGGGTGAGGAGATAATAGGGCTGAAGAGAAAATGGGGCTGAGGAGACAATGGGGCTGATGAGATAATGGGGCTGAGGAGATAAGGGGTCTGTTGAGATAATGGGGCTGAGGAGACAATAGGGCTGAGGAGATAATGGGGCTGAGGAGATAATGGGACTGAGGAGATAATAGGGCTGAGGAGATAATGGGGCTGAGGAGACACATTCCTGCCTCTTGGATGTCAAATTGCAGCTGGATTAATTCTTGGATAGACAACGCACATTAAGGACAGTGGCCCTGATTCAGAGCCGGACGCTCTAACAGAGCGCTCGCTCTGAATCAGGGCCATCCCTCTGAAATTTTGAGCGGCCTCCTGGCCGCTCGCATAGCTGTGGGTGACCACCCACAGCTATAGTGAGCGGCCAGGAAGATGGTCGCGATGGTCAAGACCATCGCGACCATCGGGCTTGCGACGAGACCCTTGTGGTAGGGTCTCGTCTCGTCTGCCGCAAGCCCTGGAGTGCTTTCAGCTCTATCAGAGCCGAGAGAACTCTCACTGACATCACTTGTGATGTCAGTGGGGCCGGCCCCAGACGGTAGGCATTCCCATGGGAATGCCTCCGTCTGGGCAGCCACGCCCCCGGCACGCCCACCAAAGGGGGCGTGCTGTCACTCAACATCGACAGCACGCCCCCTTCGGTGCGAGACCCATAGCGACGGCTTACCCGTCGCTATCCGGGTCTCGCGCATGCGCACAACAGAGCCGCCTCCGTTGTGCGCATGTGCACTGGCCTAACATCGTCCTGCTTGCGAGCGCTCAGCGCTCACGAGCGGGTCTGAATTAGGCTCAGTATTAATATTGATAGTCCAGTGTTTTGTCTTTACTTAAAAGATAACAACAGTTTAGCACATATCAAGGAGATACAATTTGATTAATATAATGAAGCTTGCAGGAGCAGATTAAGGGAGTGATTCAGAGAAATCTTGGTCCAATGTTTTCCCTCTGCGCATGCACCCCGAAGGTTACTGGCGGGGGATGCATATGGAAATTGCATGGAGGTCTTTTTTAGGTGGTAACTGCCACAGGCAGGGGCAATGTCTTATGGTGTGGCCGATGGTCCAATGATAGTGCGTCTTTGTATGCACATCGGTGGATTCACACCGCTGACTCAACAGGACACGCCCTGACTATGGCATTAATGTAAAGATGCAGTAGCAGCTGCAACAAAAGTCGCAGCCGCTACTGAAACTGCGTCCAGCTCTGAATCACCCTCTAAGCCCTAATCCGAACACATGCTGTTATTTCCTCCATCATCAGTGCGCAGTTTCACCAGCCCTATCTCCGATGCCATTGATAGAAAACAGGCATAATTACTAGAGATGAGCGGGCCCGGATCTCCGCTCCCTCCTCGGATCCCTATTCGAGGCAAAACCTTGAGATCCCGCTGTCGGGATTTCCCATTTTACAAAGTCCCATTGAATTCAATGGACTTAACGCTTATTGACTGAAAGAGCCGTCTATCATTTTTTCAAAATGTTTTTTATTTGGGTATTGAAACATTTTAGTTATACATACTATAACATTTGGATATTAATACGGTAGTATATTTGTTGACATGCAAAAAACATAAATCATATTCTATATAAGAAGTATTAAATGCTTATGTCAGTTATTATTAATCAAAAATTTCAATAATGATATTAAAAAAAAAAGAGAAAGGAAAAGTAGAGAAAGAAAATAACGGTAGGGGATGAGGAAGGGTCATCTGCAGGTTCTTTCCGCCACTCGCAATCGAATATTTCAACTAAGTTGAACAGGAGGATCTAACTGAAACGTTCTAGTCTTGTACCATAGAGTTGTTCGAAAACAGCTATGAATTTGTTGTTTAATTGATATACTTAAAGTGTCAATAAAGGATTCCTAAATTTCCCCAAAAAATTCTATTTGTTGTTCTTTGTGTAATAATGTTTCCATCCATTTTAAAAGTGTGAAAAAGTTTTTCTTTGATCATTTGTATGGACGGGAGGGAAGGATGTATCCACTGCTGGAGTATACATTTCCTTGCTACGGCTGAGAGTATCAAGAGCAGTTTGCGGCATCCTGGTGAAACCTTTGAATCTGTTGTTAAGATTCCAAAGAGAGCCCATTCAGGAGTCAGTGGTAGAAAATGTATTAACTCTGAAATTGCCAGTTGTTTTATTTGGTACCAGAATATTTTAATAGAAATACAATCCCATAGACAGTGATAGAGTGAGGCTTCAGAGCTAGTGCATTTTGGGCAATTTAAAGAAGAAGAGAGACCAATTAAATGGCAACGAGAAGGTGATACATAGCCCCTGTAAAATAATAATAAAAAAATGTCTTGGTATGTGATCGCTGCAAGAACTCTGGCCCTGATTCAGAGCCGGACGCTCTGAAAGAGCGCTCGCTCTGAATCAGGGCGTTTTTTTTTTGGAGCGGCATCCTGGCCGCTCGAACAGCTGTGGGTGGCCACCCACAGCTATAGCGAACGGCCAGGATGATGGTCGCGATGGTCAAGACCATCGCGACCATCGGGCTTGCGACGAGACCCTTGTAAAAAAGGGTCTCGTGGCCGCAAGCCCCAGAGAGCTTCTGGCTCTAATAGAGCCAGAAACTCTCCCACTGACATCACTGGTGATGTCAGTGGGGCTGCCCACAAACAGCAGGCGTTCGCTTGGGAACGCCTCTGTTTGTGAAGCCACCCCCCAGCCACGCCTACCAAACGGGGCGAGCTGTCGATCACCATCGACAGCTCGCCCCTTTTGGTGCGAGACCCAGCGCGACGGAGCACCCGTCGCTAGCCGGGTCTCGAGCATGCGCATGACGGAGCCGGCTCCGTCGTGCGCATGTCCAGTGGGCAAACATCGACCCGCTTGGGAGCGCTCAGCACTTGCTACCGGGTCTGAATCAGGCCGTCTATTAGAATATAGAAGTGCCTTTAGAATTTTTGATTCGCTAAGATCCGGGAAGTGTTTCTGCCAGCGCGTTATACCGCTTTCATAGTAACCGCAGTAATAAGGAGTTTTCAATATTTTATAAAATAAGGATATGGCTCCTTTGGAATTTTCTGGGGTTTGAAGAGCCGTGTCTAACCGATTCGTCCAGTCCATGGGAGATAGAAAAGAAATGACTTTGGATATGTAATGTTGTGCCTGCAGAAAGGCTAAATTATGACCTTGTATAAAAGGAAATTTAATATGTGCTTGAGAAAATGGAAGCACTCGATATGTATCAGGATTTGTAAGCTGGCGAATTTTATTTAAGCCATTAGAATCCCACAAATTAAAAGGAGAGGAAACCAATCCATTCTGAAAGTTCACATTTCCCAGCAATGGAAGAAACAAAGGCCCATTTTCAATTTGATGCTAAAAGTCCGGATCCACAATACTTTTTCGCCGATGATGTCATTTTCGGCTGTTTTGCTTCTACCGCATATTCAATTTGAAAGACTTTCCGCCTAGGTGGAAAGTCAATGCAATGTACTAGGCGAAAAAGTTTCGCCTATGAATTAGGGGTGAGCGGGTTCGGATTTCTGAAATCCGAGCCCCCCCGATCCGAGTCAGGCTCGACTTTTCCCGCCTGACTCGGATCTGAAATCGAGGCAAAACGTCATCATCCCGCCTTCCGGGTCTCGCGGGTTTTGGATCCTATATAAGGTACCCGCGTCGGCGCCATTTTCTCACTCGGCTGTGGACAGTGAAGAGGGAGGGTGGGAGTTAGGGCTGGCTGGGCTGTGTAGTGTAGTGCAGAGTAGTGTTGTGCTGTGCTGCGCTGTGCTGCTGTTGTCCATAGGGGCTGTGTCCACTACTTCAAAGTCCATAGGGGCTGGCTGTGTTGTGCTGCTGTTGGCCATAGGGGCTGTGTCCACTACTTCAAAGTCCATAGGGGCTGGCTGGACTGTGTTGTGCAGTCAGGTGTCCACTCCAAAGTCCTGTGCAGTGTCCCAGTCCTAAAGAGGTGCTGTAGTGTTGTCCAGGGGGTGCTCTGTCCATCAGGGGTGCTCCCCCCAAGTGCTAAAAAAATTATATTTTTTGTGTGTTTGTGAATTGTGTGCGCAGAAGCCGCACGTGCATCAACAAAGTAGTGCCAAGCGTGCGCCTGTGTCATAAGTAAAGGGCCGGCTGGCTTGACCGTTAAAGGGTGCTGTAACCCCCAAAGTACACTCCAAACCATATAACAAAATATTTTCTGTGTTTGTGAATTGTGTGCGCAGGAGCCGCACGTGCATCAACAAAGTAGTGCCAAGCGTGCGCCTGTGTCATAAGTAAATGGCCGGCTGGCTTGACCGTTAAAGGGTGCTGTAACCCCCAAAGTACACTCCAAACCAAATAACAAAATATTTTCTGTGTTTGTGAATTGTGTGCGCAGTAGCCGCACGTGCATCAACAAAGTAGTGCCAAGCGTGCGCCTGTGTCATAAGTAAAGGGCCGGCTGGCTTGACCGTTAAAGGGTGCTGTAACCCCCAAAGTACACTCCAAACCAAATAAAAAAATATTTTCTGTGTTTGTGAATTGTGTGCGCAGTAGCCACACGTGCATCAACAAAGTAGTGCCAAGCGTGCGCCTGTGTCATAAGTAAAGGGCCGGCTGGCTTGACCGTTAAAGGGTGCTGTAACCCCCAAAGTACACTCCAAACCAAATAACAAAATATTTTCTGTGTTTGTGAATTGTGTGTGCAGTAGCCGCACGTGCATCAACAAAGTAGTGCCAAGCGTGCGCCTGTGTCATAAGTAAAGGGCCGGCTGGCTTGACCGTTAAAGGGTGCTGTAACCTCCAAAGTACACTCCAAACCAAATAAAAAAATATTTTCTGTGTTTGTGAATTGTGTGCGCAGTAGCCGCACGTGCATCAACAAAGTAGTGCCAAGCGTGCGCCTGTGTCATAAGTAAAGGGCCGGCTGGCTTGACCGTTAAAGGGTGCTGTAACCCCCAAAGTACACTCCAAACCAAATAACAAAATATTTTCTGTGTTTGTGAATTGTGTGCGCAGTAGCCGCACGTGCATCAACAAAGTAGTGCCAAGCGTGCGCCTGTGTCATAAGTAAAGGGCCGGCTGGCTTGACCGTTAAAGGGTGCTGTAACCCCCAAAGTACACTCCAAACCAAATAACAAAATATTTTCTGTGTTTGTGGATTGTGTGCGCAGTAGCCGCACGTGCATCAACAAAGTAGTGCCAAGAGTGCGCCTCTGTCATAAGTAAAGGGCCGGCTGGCTTGACCGTTAAAGGGTGCTGTAACCCCCAAAGTACACTCCAAACCAAATAACAAAATATTTTCTGTGTTTGTGAATTGTGTGCGCAGTAGCCACACGTGCATCAACAAAGGAGCAGCGCCAAGCGTGCGCCTGTGTCCCATAAGTAAAGAGCCGGCTGGCTCATTTCTTAAAGGGTGGTGTAACCCACAAAGTGCACTACTCTCCAGCAAAAATAAAAAAATATTTTCTGTGTTTGTGTGCGCCTTAGCCGCACGTATATATCAAATCGATATAACATAAATGGAGGACCAAACTTTCTCCGATAAAAATAAAATAGAGGAAGATCAGGAACCACTTCCTCCTAGTGCTGAAGCTGCTGCCACTACTCATGACATAGACGATAACATGCCATCAACGTCGTCTGCCAAGGCCGATGCCCAATGTCATAGTAGAAGCCACATACAATCCCATATGACAAAGTTCAGGAAAATGACCTTAAAAAAAACATTTAAATCATCTGAAGAGAAACGTAAACTTGCCAATATGCCATTTATGACATGGAGTGGCAAGGAACGGCTAAGGTCTTTCCCTATGTTCATGACTAGTGGTTCAGCTTCACATGACGATGGAAGCACTCCTCCCACTAAAAAAATCAAATGAGTTAAGCTGGCAAAAGCACAGCGAAGAACTGTGCGTTCTAAGAAGATATCACAAATCCCCAAGGAGAGTCCAAGTGTGGTGGCGGTTGTGATGCCTGACCTTCCCAGCACTGGACGGGAAGAGGTGGCTCTTTCCGCCATTTGCACGCCCCCTGCAAGTGCTGAAAGGAGCACCCACAGTCCACTTGCTGATATGCAAATTGAAGATGTCACTGTTGAAGTACAACAGGATGAGGATACTGGTGTAGCTGGCGCTGAGGAGGAAGTTGGCGAGGAGGATTCTGATGGTGATGTGGTTTGTTTAAATCAGGCTCTGGGGGAGACAGTTGTTGTCCGTGGGATGAAAAAGCCCATCACGGTCATGCCTGGGCAGAAGACCAAACATTCCACCTCTTTGGTCTGGCAATATTTCTATCCAAATCTGGACAACAACTGTCTTGCCATATGTACCATATGTAAAGGTGGAATAAGTAGGGGTAGGGACGTTAACCACCTAGGAACATCCTCCCTTATACGGCACCTGCAGCGTGTTCATAATAAGTTACTGTCAAGTTCAGAAACTTTGGCTAAGACCGTAAGCAGTCCAGGGACACCTAAATCCCGTTGTCCTGTTGTATCCAAGCGCCTGCAAACCACACCGTCAACTCCCTCCTCATCAATTTCCTCCTTAGTCAGGATCGGAAGTAGTCCTGCAGGCCATGTCACTGGCATGACTGACTCTCCTATCCGGGATTCCTCCGGAGGATCCTGCATTGCTATTCCTCCTGCTGCCGCTGCTGCTGGGAGTCGTTCATCATCCCAGAGAGGAAGTAGGAACACCACTACTTTTACTAAACAATTGACCCTCCAACAGTCCTTAGCGAGGAGGATGAAGTACGACAGCAGTCATCCTGAAGCAAAACGTATAACTGAGGCCTTGACTGCTATGTTGGTGTTAGACGTGCGTCCGGTATCCGCCATGAGTGCAGTGGGATTTAGACAATTGATGGAGGTAGTGTGTCCCCCGTTCCAAATCCCATCTAGATTCCACTTCACTAGGCAGGCGATACCGAGACTGTACAGAAACGTCAGAAAAAGTGTCCTCAGTGTCCTGAAAAATGCCGTTGTACCCAATGTCCACTTAACCACGGACATGTGGACAAGTGGAACAGGGCAGACTAAGGACTATATGACTGTGACAGCCCACTGGGTAGATGTATCACCTTACGCAGCAACAGCAGCAGCGTCACCAGTAGCAGCATCTCAGAAACGCCAGCTCGTTCCAAGGCAGGCTACGCTGTGTATCACTGGTTTCAGTAAGAGGCACACCGCCGACAACCTCTTAGAGAAACTGAGGTAAATCATCGCCCAGTGGCTTACCCCACTTAGACTCTCCTGGGGATTTGTGATATCTGACAACGCCACCAATATTGTGCGGGCATTACATCTGGGCAAATTCCAGCATGTCCCATGTTTTGCTCACACAATAAACTTGGTGGTGCAGAATTTTCTGAAAAGCGACAGGGGCGTGCAGGAGACGCTTTGGGTGGCCCGAAAAATTTCTGCCCGCTTTCGCCATGCACCAGCAAACACTCTTGAACCTGCCCCGCCATCACCTGAAGCAAGAGGTTGTGACGCGGTGGAACTCAACCCTCTATATGCTTCAGAGGATGGAGGAGCAGCAAAAGGCCATACAAGCCTATACATCCACCTATGACATAGGCAAAGGAGGGGGTATGCACCTGACTCAAGCGCAGTGGAGAATGATTTCCGTGTTGTGCAAGGTTCTCCAGCCCTTCAAACTTGCCACACGTGAAGTCAGTTCAGACACTACCAGCTTGAGTCAGGTCATTCCCCTCATCAGGCTTTTGCAGAAGCAGCTGGAGAAAGTGAAGGAGGAGCTAAGACGGAGCGATTCCGCTCGGCATGTGGGACTTGTGGCTGAAGCCCTTCATTCGCTTTGCCAGGATTCCAGGGTGGTCAATCTGTTGAAATCAGACCACTACATTTTGGCCACCGTGCTCGATCCTAGGTTTAAAGCCTATGTGGTGTCTCTCTTTCCGGCCGACACAAGCCTGCAGAGGTGCAAAGACCTGCTGGTGAACACACTGTCAGCTGAAGCGGAACGTGACACGTCAACAGCTCCTTCTTCATTTTCTCCCGCAACTGGGGCTGCCAGGAAAAAACTTAGCTATCCTAAGCAACCCGCTGGCGGTGATGCAGGGCAGGCAGGACCAAGTTTGGACATCTGGTCCGGACTGAAGGACCTGGCAACAATTTCTGACATGTCTACTGTCACTACATATGATACTGTCACCATTGACAGAATGGTGGAGGATTACATCGGTGACAGCATCCAAGTAGGCATGTCAGACAGTCCGTACCTGTACTGGCAGGAAAAAGAGGCAATTTGGAGGCCCCTGTACAAACTGGCTCTATTTTACCTGAGTTGCCCCCCCTCCAGTGTGTACTCCGAAAGAGTGTTTAGTGCAGCCGGGAACCTTGTCAGCGAAAGGCGTAGGAGGTTGCTTCCACAAAATGTGGAGAAGATTATGTTCATCAGAATGAATTATCAACTCTTCCAGGGAGACCAGCCTCCAGAACGTACAGAGGGACCTGTGGTGGTGGATTCCAGTGGGGACGAGTTAATACTCTGTGAGGATGAGGATGTACACAACACTGAAGAGGGTGAGGAATCGGTGGACGAGGAGGATGAGGACGACATCTTGCCTCCGTAGAGCCAGTTTGTGCAGGGACAGATTAATTGCCAGCTTGTTTTGTGGGGGCCCAAACGAACCAATAATTTCAGCCACAGTCGTGTGGCAGACCCTGGCGCTGAAATGATTGCTTTGTTAAAGTGTGCATGTCCTGTTTATACAACATAAGGGTGGGTTGGAGGGCCCAAGGACAATTCCATCTTGCACCTCTTTTTTTTCTTTGAATTATGTACTGTTTGGGGCCTAGTTTTTCAAAATGCCATCCTGTCTGCCACTGCAGTGTCACTCCTAGATGGGTCACGTGTTTGTGCCGCCCACTCGTGTCGCTTAGCATAGTCATCCATCTACCTCGGTGCAACCTTTTGGACATAAAAACACTATTGTGAGGTGTGAGGTGTTCAGAATAGACTGGAAATTAGTGGAAATTAAGGTTATTGAGGTTAATAATAGCATAGGAGCAGAAAAAACAACACATTCTGTGATTTTAGCTGTTTTTATGCTTTTTTATAAAAAAATACAGATCCAAAACACAAAACCCAGAACCCAAAACACGGAAGGGTGGTTTTGGCAAAACCAATCCAGAGCCAAAACACGAAGAAAGATCCAGATCCAAAACCAAAACACAAAAAGGGGCCGGTGCACACCCCTACTATGAATTGCAGGTGGAAAAAAGTGCAGAATTGGGGTTTTGGGGTGCAACATTGCGGGAACCCTCCTGCACCCTTCAGACAGTCCCCCAAAGGTAAACTGTGTAAAAAAAATTCAAAAACACTTAAGGACACCCCAAAAAATTACTTTGAAAAATGGGGCGAAATTAAAAATGTTGGGGTACAAAGTTAAAAACTAGCAAACTTGACTCTGGGGGGGTCCCCAAGTATGCCCCAAGTGTTTTTTTGATTGCAAGTGCTTGCGGAAGGTGGATTTTTCATGATTTTTTCAACTTCACTTTAGCAACTTTTAAATATGCTGACCCCCATTTTCAAGTACCCCAAATTTGCTGGGATAAGTTATTTTCTGGAAAAAATACCCCTGAATACTATTCTGCATCATGTATAGAAAAATGCTATTTAGCAGCTATTGAGCCCATTTAAAAAGACGAAATACTTTCAGCAAGTCAAATTGGGGGTACTATAGGGAACCCCCATGTCAGAACATCTTTTGGGGGGTGTCAGGCTGATTTTCCCAAATCTGACAGTACTTTCCACCTGTTCACGTTTCGCCGGGTCCCGTTTTTGCGTACTTTCAAATTGAATACGGGGTAAAGCAAGTTCTACAAAACAGGCGAAGTAGGCGGAAAGTCCGGGACGCGAAAAAGTATCGTGGCTCGGCTCAAATTGAATATGGCTCAAAGAGTAAGAGGCATTTAGTCATACTTACCTACCCTCCCGCATTCCGCGGGAGCCTCCCGATTTAAAGTGGGAGCTCCCGCTACCCCGGAATATAAGGTTAATCCCCCGGTTTCCCCACTGCCCCGTCAAAAATCTGGACTGCGTATGCGCGAGTCCGGATATGACGAGGGCAGGGCTTGAGGACGTTATGAAGCGCGCATCAGGACCTCACACTAATACAGGCCGGCCACTGCGGAGTTGTGAGTAGCGGCAGCTGGCCCGGCCGACTAGCCCAGCGCAGTCATGCTTCCTTGCAGCCCGATTCCAGTGCGGCCGGCTGTATGTGACAACTCGAGCAACAGAAGGGCGGGTGGGCAGCAGTGGTGTGCTGTGGAAGTTCAGCCTGCCTGCACAGTCACAGAGCTCTTACCTTTCCTGCCTGGTGGCTCCTCCACGCGGGACCTGAGCCAAAATCACTCCCACTGACATCACTAGTGATGTCAGTGGGCCGGCTTCTGAAGGTAGGCGTTCCCTTGGGAACGCCCCCGTCTGGTAGGCACACCCCCGGCACGCCCACCAAAGGGGGCGTGCTGTCAATCAACATCGACAGCACGCCCCTTTTGATCAGACACAACGAGCGAAGGAAAGTCCTTCGCTCGTCGCGTCTCGCGCATGCGCACGACGGAGCTCCCTCCGTCGTGCGCATGCTCTGTGCACACCATCGACCCACTTGCGAGCGGACAGCCGCTCGCGAGTGGGTCTGAATCAGGCCCTTAGTTTCCACTTGTTAGGATCAGTATACCAAACCGACCATACCGACATCAGGAGAGGATTATTCAATACTTCTGTAGAAATGTCAGATTTGTTTAAATGTAAGAACCTGATCAGTTCAGTATTTTCAAGAAAAGATTTCTCTATTAAGTAATTAGAGTATAAACTGGAGTGTGAAATCCAGTCTTTAATTTGTCTACAAACCTCTGCTTGATGATATATTTCCATACTTGGAAAATTAATTCCCCCCTCCGATTTATCCCGTTGTAGCAAGTGAGAACTAATGCGAGGTCTTTTATTTTTCCATATAAACTGTCTAAAAGCCGGTATGTAAAGTCGGTATGTAATGCCGGCGGCTGTTTTGCCGCCGGATCCAATACCGACAGCGGCAGCCCGGTGGGTCGAAATCCGACACCTCGAAGTAAGTACCCTAACCCTTCCCTCTCACCCCCATAACCCACCCTTAGGGGTGCCTAACCCTAACCTCCCTCCTAGTGCCTAACCCTAACCTCCTCCCCATGGGTACCTAAACCTAACCTCCCCTTCCTGCACCCTAAACCTAACTCTCCTGGGGTATGCCTAACCCTAACCTCCCCCCTAGTGCCTAACCCTAACGTCCTCCCCATGGGTACCTAAACCTAACCTCCCCTCCCCGCACCCTAAACCTAACTCTCCTGGGAGGGTGCCTAACCCTAACCTCCCCCTCTAGTGCCTATCCCTAACCCCCTTTCACCTAGCCTAACTCTAACCTTCCCCGGGGGGGGTTCCTAACCCTAAGTCCCCCCGGGGGTCCCTTAACCTAACCCCCCCCCCATTCCCAGGCTAAGTGTATACTTACCTGGCAGAGAGGACGATCATTCCGGCGTTGGGATTAACATAGGTGTTGGTATTTCGACGCCTATGTTAAATCCCTTGCTGGGATTACACTGTCGGGATTGCTAACCACATCCTGTAATGGAGTAACACACTGGGTTCTCTGCCCACAGAAACTCACTTAAACAACACTGATTTCTCTCACATCCTCTTGACCTGAATTTCCTTCAGGGAGACATGCCATGCAGAGACACGCCAGGCAGAGACATGCAATGCAGAGACACGCCAGGCAGAGACACGCCAGGCAGAGACATGCCATGCAGAGACACGCCAGGCAGAGACACGCCATGCAGAGACACGCCAGGCAGACACATGCCATGCAGACACATGCCAGGCAGAGACATGCCATGCAGAGACACGCCAGGCAGAGACACGCCAGCAGTGGCGTAACTAGGGCAGGGCGAGCGGGGTGCGTGCCCTGGGCGCCGTTGGACCGGCTGCGTGGGGGGGGCGCCGCCGGCCACGGTACTGGCCCGTCCGCCCTAGTTAGCCAGTGTAGCCAGTGCGGTCAGCGCTACACATTTACACAGGACCGGCGCTAGGCTTCCAGCGCCAGTCCTGTGCTGCACGCCTGAGCCCGTTCCCTCCCCCTGAGCGCTTGCCCAATAGCGCCAGGAGGCGGGCTCAGGCTGTGCATAACACACGCATCGCCGCCAGCGCTCGCAGCGATGCGTGTGTTTGACAGCAGCCGAGAGTCAGATAGACTCTCATTGACTGCTGCAGCACCCACTGCAAGAGCCGGACTTCCGTCCAGCTCCTGCAGTGGGTAATGGGACTGACGTCATGACGTCTGTCCCATAATGCTGAGTGCACCAGCCCGGGCGGGAGTGGCGTCGCGAGCAGGACCAGGAGCAGGAGCAGAGATTCAGGTAAGTATATTTATATATATATATATATATATATTTTTTAACCTATCTGCACAACGGGGGAGGGGAGTGGCTACTACTGGGGGGACCTCTACTGGGGGAGGGGTGGCTACTACTGGGGGGACCTCTACTGGGGGAGGGGTGGCTACTATTGGGGGGACCTCTACTGGGGGAGGGGTGGCTACTACTGGGGGGACCTCTACTGGGGGCGCCATTGGGAGGACCTACTCTACTGGGGACTACTACTTGGGGGGGAACTACCACTGGGGGCATTATAAAAGGGGCCTACTACTAGAGGCAGTGCACTCGGGGGACCACTACTGTGGGCAATAATAGGAAGGGCCACTACAGGGGGCACTGGATAGGGTGGATCACTACAGGGTGCTTGCATAAGGGGACCACTACTGGGAAAACTGCATGGGGGGGGGACTACTGCTGGGGGCAGTATATAAAGGGCACTGCATAGGGGGGGGACTACTACTGGGGGCACCATATAAAGGGCACTGCATAAGGGGATACCGCTACTGGGCGCACTGCATTGTGGGAACTGCTACTGGGGGCACTGCATAAGGGGGAACACTACATGGGGCACTGCATTTGGGGGGGCCACTACTGGGGGTACTGAGTAAGGGGAACTAATTGGGGGCTGTATAAGGGGGACCACTACTGGGTATACTGTATAAGGGGCACTACTATGGGCCTGCATAAGAGGGACCACAACTGCATACTGGGGGTACTGTATAAGGGGTACTACTGGGGTTAAGGTGCATATGGATAGGAATGTTCAGCGTGAAAATAAAGGGGTGTGTCATGTTGACACGCCCCATTTTTAAGTGACCACGCCCATTTTTTTTTCGCGCGCGCCTTAGGTGCGCGCACATCTCGGGTTGTTGGGGGGGGGGCTCCCTTTTCAAATTTGCCCTGGGCCCCAAATACCCTAGTTACGCCACTGCACGCCAGGCAGAGGAAAAGACCCTACGAATATTATAGAAAACAAAGGTTGCCTAAACATGAGTGAAATAAGAATCCTGGGGTTTTTGCTGATCGGCTGTCTTGACAGCTTTGTTACTAGGCAGATTAAGTTGGTTTGGTGGTCAGGTGGTTTAGCTGACCAATGCTGTGATTTCTGGGTGTGCCTGTGACTAAAAGATATAAAAGAGGCGGTTGTGCATGTGATCTGTCTCTTTGCTGATTCTGGAGGACAGATGAGTATCCAGCTGTTTTCAGCTTTATTACTAAATTTTCTAATCTCTCTCCTGTCCCTCCCTGTCATTCCTCCCTTCTTTTCCCCCTTGCTTCTTTCTTTATCCTTTTCTTTTTATAATTATTTCCCTCCTGTTTAGCTCCCCCGCAATTCCCTCTTCAGCTCCCCCGCAGTTCTCCTCCTCCCCCCCCCCCCTGGAGCCAGGCTTATCCTTGCCTGCTTATTCAGGCTGCAGGGGTGCAGGAGCGCTTTGCCCTCTCCCCTGCTGTCCTCCCTGTGGCCCTTACCTTTGCAGGACTCGGCGCGGATGCCGAGTCCTGCTTAAACTTGTTTTCCCCTGCACCGGCGGGAGCTGGCGCCGAGTCCTGCTTCACTGAGTGCTCCCGCTGGTCACTCTGCAAGCCGCCGCGTATCCCCGGCAGGTGGCCTGCCCCCCCGCAGCGGTTTTGCGCACCCCGGTCCCCAGGCAGGGATCGCTAGGACTCCCACACCTCCCGCTGGACCCTGCCTTACGGCGGGTGCAGCGGCCATTTTAGTTGCGACGGCCATCTTGGATCCCACTTTTCCAGTGGGATCCGGTGTTTGTTTCCCCTAAGTTCCCCTTTGGCTGGCACCCCCCCCTTTTTTAGTGCCCCTGGGGCCTAGCCCTTCCCCTGCCCCGGTCCCTTAGAGGTCTTCCCCCTTCATGTCATTCCTTCTGTGCTGGTGTTTTCATTTATTTATTTATTTTTTTTTTCTTTCCCCTCAATTCCCCCCTTTTATCCCCCCCCTTCGCAACTCCCTTTTCCCAGGTCAGCTTATCCCCTCCCCCTCATCAAGTCCACCTGGTAGGGCCCCCCCTTTCTGTAGCCCCCCCCCTTTTATTAGGTTCCTTTCCCCCTGCCCCCTCCTCCCAGCACTCCTGCTTCTGTCCCTGTTGCTCACCTTTCTCATTTAGTTACAGGTCTGCCGGACTCAGCTGTGGTTCTTCAAGATGTTACAGTAGTTTTGCGGCTGCTGTTCCAGTGTGCGACGAGATGACCCTGGGGTACGATCCGATGGCTCCTCCAGGTGAAGTCACAGATGACGCAGCTCCCGTGCCTTCTGGTGGTGGTGAGTATGGATTGCTTGTTTTTCCTCAACCTGATTCTGTTACAGCTCTCGCTTGTATAGTTCATGAAAAGCATTTTGCGCAAGCTTATTGGGTAGTTTGCGCAATGGTGGTCCGAAAGTCAGGTGCTAGGGTCGAGGGCAACGGCTTCTCAGACTGCGAAGCCTGAGATGGGGGCGGACTCTGTATATTGTTTAATTTCAGCGGTCCTTTAGGGGTTACGCAAGAGTGTGCGTGAGAACATTTGTATAGGTATATATGTGGTTTTATTACGAACTTGTTAACTAATTCTATTTAGTTCCTTATTCGTATTTATTGCTGTTTATTGCCCCAGGAGTCCATTTCATAGCAGCGTGGCATGGGTGTTGGTTTATGGTCCCATGGCGCTTGTCAAGCTAGTCACACAATTTATTTATGTTTATTTTTTATTAGCTGTCCGTATGGTGTAATGGTACCCTGAAAGGGTTTTTTTTCTCCTCTTTTTTCTCGCAAGTGAGATACTTAGGTACTTAGGGCCTGATTCAGAGCCGGACGCTCTGACCAGAGCGCTCGCTCTGAATCAGTGCCCTCCTACCTGAAAATGGAGCAGCCTCCTGGCCGCTCGCATAGCTGTGGGTGACCACCCACAGCATATGCGAGCGGCCAAAAAGATGGTCGCGATGGTCAAGACCATCGTGACCATCGGGCTTGCGACTAGACCCTGCGGTAGGGTCTCGGTGACCGCAAGCCCTGGAGTGATTTTGGCTCTGTCAGAGCCAAAATCACTCCCACTGACATCACTAGTGATGTCAGTGGGGCCGGACCCAGACGGTAGGCGTTCCCATGGGAACGCCTCCGTCTGGCAGCCACGCCCTCGGCACGCCCACTGGCTGTCGCTGTCCGGATCTCGCGCATGCGCATGACGGAGCTCCCTCCGTCGTGCGCATGCGCATTGGGGTAACATCGACCCGCTTGCGAGCGTCCTGCGCTCGCGAGCGGGTCTGAATGACCCCCTTAGATACATAAATACATGGATACTTAGATAAATAGAGTTTTAAGGCGGTTTAGTACCAAAAAAAAAAAGGGGCCCGTCTTGGGAGGATTATGGTTGTCAGTTCAGGAATAAACATGAGGGTAGTTACGTAATCCCTTTTGGTGTTAAAGATGTCGAGGTGTGGCTCAGGGTTTCGGAGCGGCGGCGGCCTCCTGTGGAAGCGGTGCCACCCACAAAGTTTCTTTACCTAGGCCTGGTGCATCGGGAGTGGTGAGAGGGAGGTGTTTTGCTTTCATTGACTCGAGGTGTTCTCGTGGCGCCTCTTGACGTTTTCGTCACTCCTGCCGCATTTGTAACGGGGGCACCCGGCCGGGGATTGCCGTCGCGGCTCCGGGGCCACTGGGCCTGATAAGAACGATAGCTCCAAGATGGCTTGTTAAGGCCAGGTCACCCAATTGTTTGCCGGAGTGGTTGGCTCATTACCCTGATAGAGAGGCTGCTGCCTTTCTGTTGGGTGGTTTTAAATTTGGCTTTGGTTTGCCTATTTCTGGCTCGCTACACCTTTATGCGCCCCGCAATTTGCGCTGCGCCCTGGAATTACCTCAGTTTTTGCGATCTAAGGTGGATGCTGAGGTTTCGCTGGGCAGGATGGAGGGCCCGTTCCCTTGTTCTTCCTTGCTGAATCTTTGCATCTCGCATTTGGGGGTGGTCACTAAGAAGGCGCCCGGGAAGTTTCATCTAATTCAACTTTTATCCTACCCCCATGGTAATTCGGTTAATGATGCTATACCCGATACGGCTTGCAGTGTTGTATATCAGTACTTTGTTGATGCATGGGGTCTGGTTCGTAGTTTTGGTACAGGCGCTTTGCAGGCGAAGTAGATGTTGAGTCCGCATTTCGCTTATTACCTTAACATCCTCACGCAATGCAGTATATGGCTTTTAGGCTCGGGGGCAATTTCTTCGCAGATGAATGTCTGCCCATGGGCTGTGCGGTCTCCTGTGCCTATTTTGAGAAGTTCAGTTCATTTCTACATTGGTGCACAGTGGCGGGCACTGGCCATGTCGGTGTTGCGCATTACCTTGACGATTTTCTCTTTATAGGTACAGGAGGGAGCGAGGTTTGTACGGATCTCCTTCTTTTTTCCGCCACAGCTTTGTTTAGGGTTTTGGGGGTTCCTGTTGTGTATGACAAAACTGAGAGCCCCTCGTCTTGCTTTTCTTACTTGGCATTGAGATGGACACGGTGGCGGGTTGTTGTCGCTTGCAACGCGATAAAGTAAATAAGTTGCTCGACCGGACAGGGGTTTGTTTAGGGACAGATAGCATTGAATTGCGCGTGGTTCAGTCTTTGCTGGGGTCATTTAATTTTGCCTGTCGCATTATTCCCATGGGACGGGTTTTTTGCAGAAAGTTAGAGAGGTCCACGGCCGGGGTGAGCCAGCCGCATCACTTCGTTCGTTTATCTTCTGAGATTCAGGAGGATCTTCGAACTTGGTCCAGTTTTCAGGTTCATTTAATGGCAAACGCATTTGGCCCTCTGCTCCTTTGGCGAGTGCTACTTTGCAGCTTTTCACAGATGTGGCTGGTTCCTCTGGTTCTGGGGCCTTTTTTAACAGGGAGTGGTGCGCAGATTTCAAGCCTCCTGAGTGGCATTCGGAAGGCCTTACTAGTAATTTGCTTTTGTTGGAACTCTTCCCCGTTGTAGTGGTGGTTGAGCTATGGAGGGAATGTTTGGCTAGTCAGCGGGTAGTTTTCTGGTGCGACAATCTAGGGGTAGTTCAGTACATTAACAATCAGCATTCTTCCTCCCCCTCGGCTTTGCGGCTCTTTAGGCATTTGGCTTTGCGTTTCTTAGAGGCCAACATTCAGTTTCGCGTGCGTCACGTCCCTGGGGTGCATAAGGCGATTCCAATTTTCCCGTTTCCGTTTGCTGGCACAGGCAGCTTCTGCAGTTGAGTTACCTTGCCCTCCTTTTGTATGGCAGATTATCAGGCCGGAATAGAGGGTCTGGCGCAGAGGTCGCTGGCTCCAGCAACTCGGAGGGCTTATTATACGGCAAGGCAAGACTGGCAGGCTTTCTGTTTGCAAAGCCCCCAGTCGGGTAAATCTTCCTCGGAGTTTGTCTAGGTTTGTTTGGGGGCTTTACCAGCATGGTCGCTCCAAGGCTTCCATGGCCTGGGCCCTGGCAGGGGTTTCCTTTCTCAGTAAATGAAGGGGTTTACCAGATCCAACAAAATCGTTCTTCCTTTCTAAAGCCCTTGAAGGATGGGCCAGGGGGTTTCCTGCCAGGGCTGACTCCGCAGGCCTATCGATCTCTATCTCCTTGTTCGCTTGCTGGGTGTGATGGACAGTGTGGCTTTGGATTCTTGCGAGGCCTTGCTTTTTCGTTTGGCTTTTGCAGTCGCGTTTTTTGGGGCTTTGAGGGTCAGTGAGATTGTAGCTTCCAGCAAGTCCTCGGTGTCCACAGGGTTCATGATGGGAGACATCGTGTTTCAAGAGTCATCCGTTTGGTGCAAACTACGGTTTTTACAGGACGGATCAGTCAGGCCGGGGCAGGTGTGTTACCTCGCATAGCGGGGTGATGCCTCTGTTTGCCCGGTGCGATTTGCCGCATTGTATATGGCTGGTCGCCGGGCAGGTGGTGCCCAATGGTTGGTGCATTCAAATTTGTCCTCTCTTTCCAACTTTCAATTTGCTGCTGTTCTTTGGAGTAGCTTATTGGCGTTAGGCTTAGATGGCGCTAGTTGCGGGACCCATTCCTTCTGGATCGGTGCCGCTGCAGATGCGGCAATAGCGGGAGCATCCAGCAGTGATGTTTCAAAGATTGGGAGGTGGAGGTACTCTGCATATAAAATGTATGTTCGCTGCGACAAGCTGTAGGTGCACTCATGCGCCAACCCGAAAACATTGTTTACCCGCCAGTTATCGAATGGTTAGCATTCGATAACTGGAGGTGTGAAGGGATTTTTAAATTTTTCCTCCCGGGGACCATTATCTGGCCCAACTTGGTTCACGGGGAAGGTTTTTTGGGTTTTCTTCTTCACTCGGGTTACCTGTTTCCCCCATTGCATCCCCGCTAGTTTAGTTGCTGTGTGTTAATTTTGTTGTGTACAGCTTGGTTTTGCTGCGGTGGCTCACAGTTAGGGTGTTCTTTCCTTACAGTGGAAAGACTTTGGAGAAGAGCAGGTTTGGCTGTTCGGCCATTCCTATATTTTCTGGGCTGAACGTCATGTTTGGTTAGACGTGCCAGTTTGTTGTTGGGTGGTAGGCATGTTCGCTGGATAGGTGTGCAAGGTCTGCTGTGCGCATCCGTGCAAGGTTTGTTGGTAGAGTCTGCAGTGAAATGGGGGATGCCTGATTGGTTGGTCCTGCATGTTGGTGGGAATGATCTTTGTAAGATGAAAGGTTAGAGTTGTCTTTTCGGCTGAGAGAGTTGGTGAATGCGGTGCGTTTGTTGTGGCCGGATGTGCGCATTGTCTGGTCTGAAATAGTGCCGCGACTGGTGCTTTGAATACACATGTTCTGTCCTTTGGTGGCTTGGTAGTCAGGCATAGCTTTTAGGGTTCGGATTTAGCCAGAATTTTTCGTCCAGACGGTGTTCATTTTCATAATATGGGTTTAGGTTTGTTATTAAGGAGTTGCTTGCTTTGGATTAGTGGTTTTTCTCTAGGTGGCGGGCCAGTCTCAATTTGAGTCTGGCTTTGGCGGGAGAACGCTGCATCTCAGTGGCTTTATTGTGAGAGAGCGTTGTGAGGGCGCTGGACCTTGATGTAACATGACGAGTCTGTCCTTCTCGTACGAGGGGACTCGAACGCTTTTGTACGGAAGCGCTCGGAGTAGACTGGCCCAGGAGGGCGGCGGGACCTTCGCAACATAAGTGCGTCTTTAGGGGGAGCGTTTCAGTCGTTCCCCGTGTGTGTCTCCAACTTGAAAGCTAGAACTGAGTATGCAGCGTCTCCTGGCCACCTTGGTTAGGTGAATTAATTAATTCAGAAATAAAAGCTGTGACCTTTTATCCAAGCTGTTATGGTGTCTGTCTCATTATTTAATAGATAAGTTAAGTAAGGATGTTTAAGGTATTTGATTAGCAATAAGCCAATGGAGATCTTATGCAGACAGTAAGGCCGCACAGAAGCTGGTAACATTAATAAATATGAAATTATGTTTTTCTATTATTGTTCTTCTGCCAACAAGAACCTGAAACGTTCTGCCAGGTTTTGTTCAAATAAATTTTGCATTAACTCATACAGTAGGTGGAGCGCAGACACCGGACCAATACTAAAAGAATGTAAACATGTAAGAAGCCTTTTTAACACTATGTTCAGTAAAATTACAGTATATATTAAAAATAATTGCTCGTTAAAAACATTATTGGGTCTATGCATCATCCGTTCATTTCTACAAAAGTACTGTAGGTGAAAATTACCATTTTCAAATACTTTTGTAGAAATTAAGGCCCTGATTCAGGGCCGGCCGCCGGGCATTTTTTTTTTCTGAACGGCCTCCTGGCCGCTCGCATAGCTGTGGGTGACCACCCACAGCTATAGCGAGCGGCCATGATGATGGTCGCGATGGTCAAGACCATCGCGACCATCGGGCTTGTGACGAGACCCTTGTGGTAGGGTCTCATTGCCGCAAGCTCCAGAGAGCTTTCGGCTCAAACAGAGCCGAAAGCTCTCCCACTGACATCACTTGTGATGTCAGTGGGGCCGGCCCCAGACGGTAGGCGTTCCCATGGGAACAACTCCGTCTGGGCAGCCACGCCCCCGGCCCGTCCACCAAAGGGGGCGTGCTGTCACTCAACATCGACAGCATGCTCCCTTTGGTACGAGACCCGGATCGACGGATTGCCCGTTGCTATCCGGGTCTTGTGCATGCGCACGACGGAGCCGGCTCCGTCGTGCGCATGCGCACTGGCCTACCATCGACCCAATTGCGAGCGCACAGCGCTTGCGACCGGGTTTGAATCAGGCCCTAAGTTTCAGGGCCGTTCATTAACCGTGTGATGCTGGATTGGCGTACAACACTACATCAGGCCCTAAGGGGTTAGATGGACGCTATGAGCATCGCTGCTTCGTCATTGGCCACTTCAGCAATGCTAATATATGCTGGTTCAGCAGGAGGCATCTGAAGGCAAAAGTCGGCTCCTGCTGGCAACACAGATCCAAGTGCTGCATCCTAAGACTCAGCATCGGATGACCATCACGACCATTGGTCGCAATGGTCTTAGCCATCAACTATCTGAGGAAGCCTAAGCTTATGCAGACTGGCTGCCGGATATCGCTCAACCGGGTCCAGGAAATCTGCGTGGGAAGACGCACACCCTGTCCTCGACATGCCCGCTAAAAATCTCAGACTCTACGTCCGAGTCTGTCGGGACGCTGTGCGACTCAGACGCATGCGCGGACTTAAAACATTGTCCATTAACGCCTTTGGCACTGCCTCCACCTATGAATAAGGCCCAAAAGCTGTATCATACCAGTTTATCATTTGAATCCCTTTCTCTATGCGCAAATGCCTAATATATTTTGTGTCAGGGTGTGCAATTACCTTGATATTGAAAATCCAAGTTAAACGCCATTTTGGCGCTATGGAAATGTTTTATGTCCCCGTGAATATGAACAAAATGTCTCCAAGTTTATCCATTCAACATCTGTCATGTGATTATCCAGGTCACAGCGGAGGCTATTTAGTGAGATGTGTGGTCTGGTTCTCCAGAAATCCAAAATCACCCGAATTTCGTGAATCCGGATAAATCCGAGTCGCGGTTCTAATCTCCTGAGGAGATCCGGGTAAATCCGAGTCACGGTTCTGATCTTTTTGTGGTTCGGGTTTTGGATGGCATAAATTACATGATTTTAGCTGTTTTTAAAACTTTTTATCTATTTTTTATTTAAAAAAATCCAGATCCAAAACCAAAACACTTGAGGGTGGTTTGCAAAACCAAATCCAGATCCAAAACCTTGAAGGAGATACAGATCCAAAACCAAAACACGGGGATCGGCGCACATCCCCACTATTTACCGATGTTACACATCCACCAACTAGAATTAGTTCTTTCTTCAGCGAGATTGTTGCGATCAGGTAATGACAGCACGATTGGCGGCAAGTTATCCTTCCTAATATATTAGAGCAAACCAGCTAAACGAACACGGTGTTAGGGAATAATAAATCGTGCCCTATACATACTGCTAAGTTTAGCGCACCATCGCAGCAAAGATTAAAATTATGATCTTGATTATTTTCCGTTCGGTCGCAGCAGTCAACTTACTTTCCTATGCTGATGGGAGAATCCGCCTTTGTATACTGAAAATCCCTGTGCCTGCGCGTGGAAGCCGATCCCACCCAGTTTTGGGATTTGTACCCACCCCATGCAGAGCGCAAAAGATCTGTCTGAAGCAGGTGCCCCATCTCTGTCCGCACACTAGGATCGAGCTAGGGAGCCAGCCTAAATGCCAATGGCACTGTCCTGACGCACCCGCGAGAAGGAACAGTTCAGTGCAATCGAATGGCCACAGCCCAGAAACACCCATTTCACGGGCGGATCAATCCATATGCACTGGCGATACCAGCTCGTTCCTGTATGCTGGCCCCAGCATACGCGCAGTCAATCATTTCTTCGTCTCTCACACACACACTCATGCGGACGGACTGGCAGTATGACTAATCCCCTGTCCCACAGTGTCCCGGCCGAGCAGAGCGCTGGGAGGCGGAGCTGGGAGACCGGCCCATATGGCCATCGGCCCTTCTGGCATTTGTCAAAGTGCCAGTCCGGCCCTACACACACACACACACACACGTCGGAAAGAAAGACACAAGGTATGACTTAAACCTATGAGCAAGCATGGTCCCCAAAATATAGTGATCTGATTTCAAGAGATTGACGACCCTTGGATCCTGTCGAAGTGAATGAAGGGCTTGATCTACAAGTCCAACATACTTAGCGGAATCACTCCGTTTCAGCTCTTTCTTTAGTTTCTCCAGCTGCATTTGCAAAAGTCTGATTAGGGGAATGACCTGACTCAAGCTGGCAGTGTCTGAACTAACTTCACATGTGGCATGTTCGAAGGGCTGGAGAACTTTGCACAACATGGAAATCATTCTCCACTGCGCTTGAGTCAGGTGCATACCCCCTCCTTTGCCTATGTCATAGGTGGATGTATAGGCTTGAATGGCCTTTTGCTGCTCCTCCATCCGCTGAAGCATATAGAGGGTAGAATTCCCTCATCTTGCTTCAGCTGATTGCAGGACAAATTCAAGAGTACTTGCTGATGCTGCAATCTTCGACACGCAGTTGCTGAATGTCGAAAATGTCCAGAAATCTTTTGGGACACGGAGAGCATCTCCTGCACGCCCCTGTCATTATTTTTTAAAATGTTGCACCACCAAATTAATTGTGTGAGCAAAACATGGGATGTGTTCGACTTCGCCCACATGTAATGCTCGCACAATATTGGTGGCATTGTCAGAAATCACAACTCCCAAGGAGAGTCCAAGTGGGGTAAGCCATTTAGCAATGATTTCCCTGAGTTTTTCTAAGAGGTTCTCAGCGCTGCCTCTTAGTGAAACCGGTGATACACAGAGTAGCCTGCCTCTGGATGAGCTGGCATTTGTTTGATGCTGCTGCTGTTTGCACTGTTAGAGGCAATACACCTACACAGTGGGCTGTCACAGTCCTATAATCCTTAGTTTGCCCTGTCCCACTTGTCCACATATCTGTGTTTAAGTGGACAGTGGGCACAATGGCATTTCGGAGGACATTAATAAGGTTTTTTTTATGTCCTTGTAAAGTTTGGGAATTGCTATTCTAGAGAAGTGGAATCTAGAACGGACACGGTAGCAGGGACACAGGACCTCCATTAACTGTCTAAAACCCATTGCATTAATGGCGAAAACTGGATGCACATCTAATACCAGCATATCTGTTATGGCATCAGTAATCCGCTGTGCAACTGGGTGGTTGAACTTCTTGAACTACTAAAAGTAGTCTTCTTCCTGGTCCCCTTCTGGGATGAAGATCCACTCATAGTAACAGCAGCAGAGGCAACAGGCATAACACTCAAGGATCCTTCTGAGGAACCACTGATAGGAGAGGAGTCAGTCCTTATGATATTGGATGCAGGACTACTTCCGATCACGACTGAGGATGTTGATGATGATGTAGGTGTTGGTGGTGGAGATTGCAGGCGCTTGGATCCAGATAGAATGGAGCAGCTTGGTGACACTGGACTGACTGTTGTTCTTTTTTTTGCCCCCAAAGTTTCTATACCCTTTCCAATTTGATGAATGCGCTGCAAGTGACGTAACAGGGAGGAGGTTCCATGATGGGTAAGGTCCTTACCTCTACTCACTGTTAAATGGCAACGGTTACAAATGACTTGGCAAAGGTTGTCCGGATTTGGGTGGGAATGATTCCACACATGAGATGTGAATTTTATCCAGTCCTCGGGATCAGTGCTGCTAGTTGCCATTCCCAAAACAGGAGAAGAATGATTGAGGGTCACCCCGAACTGTAAGATTCACAGTGGACACGTCAGAGTTAGCATTGATGACATTACTCAGAGGCTCAAATCTGCTCTAAAACCATAGCCACCGATCAACAATTTGCTGAAAGAAAGTGATTGGTTAATATTCGTTTAGTGGAGAATTGCATCTTGGGGCAACATGATTAAAAAATCCTTAATTAATTTTGAATCACAGCTGAGTTGGTGTGAAGTGTTGGATCACTACTGCCCATTGCAAATCACAGTCCTCAACTGGCGGAGTAGTGAGTTCGCTGAGTGTCAGTACATAGGTTTCAGAAGGGGCTCACTTTAGCACTACTGATTGTTGGTGAGCGGGTTCTGATATTTGGCAGGGAACAATAAAACCAGAGGATCCTAAATAACTTTTAGCCCAACCCAAAAATTGTGCCCAGATCAACAGCATTTCCGAGATGACTAAAAATAATCTCAGACGACCTTTCATCGTCTTTACACTATAATTATAGCTGCTAAAGTAAATATGTGTTTATAAATGCCTCCCCATCTAAAAGAACCATATAGTCGGATGATAGAAGCATCAACGCTGCTAAAATCTCTGAAACTCAATCTTCACTGGACTCCCGGCCAAATAAATGATGAAATGGACCCTGGGCGCAACAGGAGCAACAGCGCCAAAAAAAGAGGGATCATCTCCAGCCGAAAGAAAACACTTTTATAAACTAGGATTTGCAATTAATAGTAACATGAAAAGACAGGTGGTCAGCGCTGTCCAGCCGTTGTGTTCGCTGAATTAAGCGCAGGATAGATGTCTGTGTGATGAAAGGGCCTGATTCAGCAGCATTCGCACAGAGCCGGCCCTAGGCATAGACGAACTAAGCAAACCAAGCTCTGATCGGACCTGGCAGCAGCAAACAGTGAGTGGGCAGCGCCAGAAGAGCTGGCAGCAATTTGCGGGGGCGGAGCACCAGAACGGCAGCTAGAGGTTAGCGCCGGGCTGACTCCGAGGCGTCACACAATCAGAATGTGCTTCTGCGCATGGATAGAGGCTCATTCAGGACTTGTAATGGCTGCTGCAACATGGGCCGTATCTACAATGGGTTCAGGGTTTGCGGTGCACATGGGCCCCTGGGTCACCCTGCACCGATTTTATTTAAAACTTACCTCTCCGAGGTCCCGCGCCGGGTGTCACCGCTGTACAAAAATCCAGAAAAATGGGCACCGTGGCCATTTTTACATCATTTTGCGCACGCGCAGTAGACTACGGGCACACTATAGTGCCCAGAGTCTACTAATGCTCCGGTGGCCTGCCAGCCGCGTCAGTTGGCTGCCGGCCGCCGGGAAGAGAGGAGGGGGCCACGGACGGGGAATACACACGGGCCCCCTCCTCTCTAAAGATGCCCCTGCGTAATCTACCCCACTACCTTTGTGTCTCTCCATGTAGAGAAGAGCAAATAGATTTGGAACTTCAGGGAAAGCAGATTTAAGGATTTTCACGCGACCACATTCTTTTGTCCTCACCGACATTCACCAGAACTGTACAGAATGGACTGACTCAAATCAGTGCGTGAATCGTTATCTCTTGCTTATAAAGCTGCAGCATATTACGCAGCCTGAGTGTTTCAACGCCATTTTAGAGGCGTGCATAATTAACAGGCAGCGTCATAGTACACGTCACTTGCCATTTTTTTACACTGATTTCCTCGTATAGCCTGCGGTAGGGTAAAGCTACCTCAAGCACTGCGTTCACATCCGATGGTGCTCGATGTACCAATGTTTTAATTAGGGGTGAGCGGGTTCGGATTTCTGAAATCCGAACCCCCCCGAGCCCCCCCAATCCGAGGCCGATCCGAGTCAGGCTCGACTTTTCCCGCCTGACTCGGATCTGAAAACGAGGGAAAACGTCATCATCCCACCTTCCGGGTCTCGCGGGTTTTGGATCCTATATAAGGCACCCGCGTCGGCGCCATTTTCTCACTCGGCTGTGGAGAGTGAAGAGGGAGGGTGGGAATTAGGGCTGCCTGGGCTGTGCAGTGTAGTGTAGTGTAGTGCAGAGTAGTGTTGTGCTGTGCTGCGCTGTGCTGCTGTTGTCCATAGGGGCTGTGTCCACTACTTCAAAGTCCATAGGGGCTGGCTGTGTTGTGCTGTGCTGCTGTTGTTAATAGGGGCTGTGTCCACTCCAAAGTCCTGTGCAGTGTCCCAGTCCTAAAGGGGTGCTGTAGTGTTGTCCAGGGGGTGCTCTGTCCATCAGGGGTGCTCCCCCCAAGTGCTAAAAAAATAATATTTTTTCTGTGTTTGTGAATTGTGTGCGCAGTAGCCGCACGTGCATCAACAAAGTAGTGCCAAGCGTGCGCCTGTGTCATAAGTAAAGGGCCAGCTGGCTTGACTGTTAAAGGGTGCTGTAACCCCCAAAGTACACTCCAAACCAAATAAAAAAATATTTTCTGTGTTTGTGAATTGTGTGCGCAGTAGCCGCACGTGCATCAACAAAGTAGTGCCAAGCGTGCGCCTGTGTCATAAGTAAAGGGCCGGCTGGCTTGACCGTTAAAGGGTGCTGTAACCCCCAAAGTACACTCCAGTCCAAACCAAATAAAAAAATATTTTCTGTGTTTGTGAATTGTGTGCGCAGGAGCCGCACGTGCATCAACAAAGTAGTGCCAAGCGTGCGCCTGTCTCATAAGTAAAGGGCCAGCTGGCTTGACTGTTAAAGGGTGCTGTAACCCCCAAAGTACACTCCAAACCAAATAAAAAAATATTTTCTGTGTTTGTGAATTGTGTGCGCAGTAGCCGCACGTGCATCAACAAAGTAGTGCCAAGCGTGCGCCTGTGTCATAAGTAAAGGGCCGGCTGGCTTGACCGTTAAAGGGTGCTGTAACCCCCAAAGTACACTCCAGTCCAAACCAAATAAAAAAACATTTTCTGTGTTTGTGAATTGTGTGCGCAGTAGCCGCACGTGCATCAACAAAGTAGTGCCAAGCGTGCGCCTGTGTCATAAGTAAAGGGCCGGCTGGCTTGACCGGTAAAGGGTGCTGTAACCCCCAAAGTACACTCCAGTCCAAACCAAATAAAAAAATATTTTCTGTGTTTGTGAATTGTGTGCGCAGTAGCCGCACGTGCATCAACAAAGTAGTGCCAAGCGTGCGCCTGTGTCATAAGTAAAGGGCCGGCTGGCTTGACCGTTAAAGGGTGCTGTAACCCCCAAAGTACACTCCAAACCAAATAAAAAAATATTTTCTGTGTTTGTGAATTGTGTGCGCAGTAGCCGCACGTGCATCAACAAAGTAGTGCCAAGCGTGCGCCTGTGTCATAAGTAAAGGGCCGGCTGGCTTGACTGTTAAAGGGTGCTGTAACCCCCAAAGTACACTCCAGTCCAAACCAAATAAAAAAATATTTTCTGTGTTTGTGAATTGTGTGCGCAGTAGCCGCACGTGCATCAACAAAGTAGTGCCAAGCGTGCGCCTGTGTCATAAGTAAAGGGCCGGCTGGCTTGACTGTTAAAGGGTGCTGTAACCCCCAAAGTACACTCCAGTCCAAACCAAATAAAAAAATATTTTCTGTGTTTGTGAATTGTGTGCGCAGTAGCCGCACGTTCATCAACAAAGTAGTGCCAAGCGTGCGCCTGTGTCATAAGTAAAGGGCCGGCTGGCTTGACCGTTAAAGGGTGCTGTAACCCCCAAAGTACACTCCAGTCCAAACCAAATAAAAAAATATTTTCTGTGTTTGTGAATTGTGTGCGCAGTAGCCGCACGTGCATCAACAAAGTAGTGCCAAGCGTGCGCCTGTGTCATAAGTAAAGGGCCGGCTGGCTTGACTGTTAAAGGGTGCTGTAACTCCCAAAGTACACTCCAGTCCAAACCAAATAAAAAAATATTTTCTGTGTTTGTGAATTGTGTGCGCAGTAGCCGCACGTGCATCAACAAAGTAGTGCCAAGCGTGCGCCTGTGTCATAAGTAAAGGGCCGGCTGGCTTGACCGTTAAAGGGTGCTGTAACCCCCAAAGTACACTCCAAACCAAATAAAAAAATATTTTCTGTGTTTGTGAATTGTGTGCACTGTGGCTGCATGTGCATCAACAAAGGAGCAGAGCCAAGTGTGCGCCTGTATCCCATAAGTAAAGAGCCGGCTGGCTCATTTCTTAAAGGGTGGTGTAACCCACAAAGTGCACTACTCTCCAGCAAAAATAAAAAAAATATTTTCTGTCTTTGTGTGCGCCTTAGCCGCACGTATATATCAATATAACATAAATGGAGGACCAAACTTTCTCCGATAAAAATAAAATAGGGAAAGATCAAGAACCACTTCCTCCTAGTGCTGTTGCTGCTGCTGGGAGTTGTTCATCATCCCAGAGAGGAAGTAGGAACATCACTACTTTTACTAAACAATTGACCCTCCAACAGTCCCTAGCGATGAGGATGAAGTACGACAGCAGTAATCCTGAAGCAAAACGTATAACTGAGGCCTTGACTGCTATGTTGGTGTTAGACGTGCATCCGGTATCTGCCATTAGTGCAGTGGGATTTAGACAGTTGATGGAGGTAGTGTGTCCCCGGTTCCAAATCCCGTCTAGATTCCACCTGCATCCTCAAAGCAGCAGCGACAAGCGTGCGTCTGTCTGTTAAAGGGTGGTGTAACCCTCAAAGTGCGCTCCACAAACAATAAAAAAATTCTTACTTTTTTTTCTGTCTTTGTGAATTGTGTGGGCTGTAGCCGCACTTGCATCCTCAAATCAGCAGCGACAAGCGTGCCTCTGTCTGTTAAAGGGTGGTGTAACCCTCAAAGTGCGCTCCACAAACAATAAAAATATTCTTCTTTTTTTTTCTGTCTTTGTGAAATGTGTGGGCTGTAGCCGCACCTGCATCCTTAAAGTAGCAGTGACAAGCGTGCGTCTGTCTGTTAAAGGGTGGTGACACCCTCAATGTGCGCTCCACAAACAATAAAAAAATTCTTCTTTTTTTTTCTGTCTTTGTGAATTGTGTGGGCTGTAGCTGCACTTGCATCCTCAAAGCAGCAGCGACAAGCATGCGTCTGTCTGTTAAAGGGTGGTGCAACCCTCAAAGTACGCTCCACAAACAATAAAAATATTCTTCTTTTTTTTTCTGTCTTTGTGAAATGTGTGGGCTGTAGCCTCACCTGCATCCTCAAAGCAGCTGCGACAAGCGTGCGTCTGTCTGTTAAAGGGTGGTGACAACCTCAAAGTGCGCTCCACAAACAATAAAAAAATTCTTCTTTTTTTTTCTATCTTTGTGAATTGTGTTTGCTGTAGCCGCACTTGCATCCTCAAAGCAGCAGCGACAAGCGTGCGTCTGTCTGTTAAAGGGTGGTGTAACCCTCAAAGTGCGCTCCATAAACAATAAAAAAATTCTTTTTTTTTCTGTCTTTGTGAATTGTGTGGGCTGTAGCCGCACTTGCATCCTCAAAGCAGCAGCGACAAGCGTGCGTCTGTCTGTTAAAGGGTGGTGACACCCTCAAAGTGTGCTCCACAAACAATAAAAATATTCTTCTTTTCTTTTCTGTCTTTGTGAATTGTGTGGGCTGTAGCCGCACTTGCATCCTTAAAGCAGCAGCGACAAGCGTGCGTCTGTCTGTTAAAGAGTGGTGACAACCTCAAAGTGCCCTCCACAAACAATAAAAAAATTCTTCTTTTTTTTTCTGTCTTTGTGAAATGTGTGGGCTGTAGCCGCACCTGCATCCTTAAAGCAGCAGCGACAAGCGTGCGTCTGTCTGTTAAAGGATTACATCGGTGACAGCATCCAAGTAGGCATGTCAGACAGTCCGTACCTGTACTGGCAGGAAAAAGAAGCAATTTGGAGGACCCTGTACAAACTGGCTCTATTTTACCTGAGTTGCACCCCCTCCAGTGTGTACTCCGAAAGAGTGTTTAGTGCAGCCGGGAACCTTGTCAGCAAAAGGTGTAGGAGGTTGCTTCCACAAAATGTGGAGAAGATGATGTTCATAAAATGAATTATCAACTCTTCCAGGGCGACCAGCCTCCAGAACGTACAGAGGGACCTGTGGTTGTGGATTCCAGTGGGGACGAATTAATACTCTGTGAGGATGAGGATGTACACAACACTGAAGAGGGTGAGGAATCGGTGGATGAGGAGGATGAGGACGACATCTTGCCTCCGTAGAGCCAGTTTGTGCAGGGACAGATTAATTGCCAGCTTGTTTTGTGGGGGACCAAACGTACCAATCATTTCAGCCACAGTCGTGTGGCAGACCCTGGCGCTGAAATGATTGGCTTGTTAAAGTGTGCATGTCCTGTTTATACAACATAAGGGTGGGTGGGAGGGCCCAAGGACAATTCCATCTTGCACCTCTTTTTTTTCTTTGCAGTATGTACTGTTTGGGGCCTAGTTTTTCAAACTGCCATCCTGTCTGCCACTGCAGTTTCACGCCTAGATGGGTCACGTGTTTGTGCCGCCCACTCGTATCTCTTAGCATAGTCATCCAGCTACCTCGGTGCAACCTTTTGGATATAAAAACACTATTGTGAGGTGTGAGGTGTTCAGAATAGACTGGAAATTAGTGGAAATTAAGGTTATTGAGGTTAATAATAGCATAGGAGCAGAAAAAACCACAAATTCTGTGATTTTAGCTGTTTTTATGCTTTTTTAAAAAAAAATACAGATCCAAAACACGGAAGGGTGGTTTTGGCAAAACCAATCCAGATCCAAAATACGAAGAAAGATCCAGATCCAAAACCAAAACACAAAACACGAAAAGTGGCTGGTGCACACCCCTAGGTTTAATACACTTCCTGGAGATGACGTGTTGCTGGTGGGCAGCTCTGCCTGTGCGATTGGGCGTACGCATAAACAAAGTGGCAGCTCGCTAAGACATGATGGGCGTGCTTATGCCTTGGCGAGTGATCGTTTCCCATGTCGTCACTTTGAAAAATGTGCATACGCATCTAGCGAGTATACGCAGATAGCTAACGGGTATGAATCAGGCCCAAAATCCGTAGAGTGATTTGAGCCCCAATGAGTTTACAATCAAATCCCAATGGGGAAGGGCTGTTTATGCAATGCGTCCTTTAATGCTGGTGGTATTAATATACAGTAAAAACCCCAGCAGACCGCGCATGCCATATAACGCTGTGGAAGCACCATTTAGAAGTGAAGTGACCACTAATGTGATCGCTTACTTCTAACACATCGCTGGGACGGTTTCCTTTAGGAGCCCCTCTTCCCTGCATGATGTGTTTTTCTATATATTCTGGCAAATGTTAATTTCTTATTTCTGCATACTGGACTTTGCAAGGCTTCCTCGCTCTTGCAAATTTCAATAGAGGAGTAATTTGTGCATACCCCAATGTCCTCTGGTCCCTAGGCAGGAGCCTCCTGGACATTCCAGTAGAGAAGGAGTAATCTGTGCCCCCCCCAATGACTTTTGGTCCCTAGGCAGGAGCCTTCTGGACATTCCAGGAGAGGAAGAGTAATTTGTGCCCCCCCCAATAGCCTCTGGTCCCTAGGCAGGAGCCTACTGGACATTCCAGGAGAGAAGGAGTAATTTGTGCCCCCCCCAATGGTCTCTGGTCCCTAGGCAGGAGCCTCCTGGCCATTCCAGGAGAGGAAGAGTAATTTGTGCCCCCCCCCAATGACCTCTGGTCCCTAGGCAGGAGACTACTGGACATTCCAGGAGAGAAGGAGTAATTTGTGCCCCCCCAATGGCTTCTGGTCCCTAGGCAGGAGCCTCCTGGCCATTCCAGGAGAGGAAGAGTAATTTTTGCCCCCACAATGGCCTCTGGTCCCTAGGCAGGAGCCTACTGGACTTTCCAGGAGAGGAAGAGTAAGTTTTGCTCCCACAATGGTCTCTGGTCCCTAGGCAGGAGCCTCCTGGACATTCCAGGAGAGGAAGAGTAATTTGTGCCCCCCCCAATGGCCTCTGGTCCCTAGGCAGGAGCCTACTGGACATTCCAGGAGAGAAGGAGTAATTTGTGCCCCCCCCCTCCAATAGCCTCTGGTCCCTAGGCAGGAGCCTACTTGATATTCCAGGAGAGGAGGAGTAATTTGTGCCCCCCCCAATGGCCTCTGGTCCCTAGGCAGGAGCCTACTTGACATTCCAGGAGAGGAGGAGTAATTTGTGCCCCCACAATGGCTTCTGGTCCCTAGGCAGGAAACTGGATTTCCAACTAGGTGATCCATCTCTCTCAGCAGCTAAACATTACTCTATGACAGACAGATGTCATTAACTGTATATTTCTGTTACATACTTCAGAATTATAGCAGTTCCAAGGCAGATTATGGTTCAACCTATAATAAGTGGATTCTCTGTAGTGACAGTCATCTTCCTTTTGTGTCCTTACAGCTGACATAAATACAGTAACTTCAGGCTGGGGATAAAAAACGTGAGAACTTTTACAAATGTTTTTACAGATTTGTGCCGGGCGAACGTTGTCTGAATGTGTAAAAATATTGTTTCATGTTCTATCGATATTTTACTCGGGTTGTCATTAGCTGTGAAACGTTTTAGGCATCTTTAAAAGGTCAGCACCTCTGACAAATACCAGGTGTGTTTAATTAAAGGGCAAAACTCATCCAAGTGTAAAAGTGTCCATATAAACTGTACGATCTAAAATCGGCAAAAATGATGGTTTATCTGAATCTGTAAGAAGGTAGTGTAAACCGGCGGGTGTTGTAGTGTGCGGCTTATCCTCTGTACTTTATACCATTAGAATGTAAGCTCTCTCGAGCAGGGCCCTCTTCCCTCATGTGCTTCTCTTTACATTTTCTTCTACTCCTTACTCCCCATTAGGGCACCTAACACGGGACTGAGGGGGTCATTCAGACCCAGTCGTTAGCGCCGATGCGCTCGGACTGGGTCGATGGCCCCTCACAGAGCATGCGCACGACGCGCCGGCGCCGTCGTGCGCATGCGTGAGACCCGCTACGACCGACAGCGCCGGACGTAGCGGGTTTCGATCCAAAGGGGGCGAGCTGTCGATGTTGATTGACAGCTCGCCCCGTTTGAAAGGCGGGCCAGGGGGGTGGCAGCCCAAACGGAGGCGTTCCCATGGGAACGCCTACCGTTTGGGGGAGGCCCCACTGACATCACTAGTGATGTCAGTGGAGAGCTTCCGGCTCAGACAGAGCCAGAAGCTCTCCGGGGCTTACGACAAGGGAGACCCTACCCTAGGGTCTCGTCGTAAGCCCCGATGGTCGCGATGGTCTCTGTTTTTTAGAAATATTTTTGGCCTTGACATATGAACACGGCAGTTCATACTTGGAGGACATATTCTGGATCACAATAAACATTTTAGATGACTACTAAGTGACCAGAACACGATCCATTTGTCCAACAATAGTTTAATTTACAGTGTGATACTTAAATATACAACCTTTGTGTAATTTGTCTGTCTATATATGGTGTTATGTTTTTTATGTACGTAAGTTGAAGATTATGTAATAAACTTTGTTTTAAAAGATTACATTAAGTTTGTGCCCCCAGCCAAAAGAGTTTTCTTTTCCTCTCTTTTCTTGATTCCATTGTATCTTAACTCTAGGGGAGCACCGCCAATCGTGTATATATACAGTATAAGTTGATGGCATTAGAATTGATCACTCACTGCCACACAACTGTAAACATCTGGCAATACTAATTTGAATTTCTCAGCCTGTGCGGGGACACTCTTCTCGTTTCTTGAATACAGCTAATTATAATGGCACCTGACAAGGGCTGGGATAAAATAGGCAGCAGGAGAACAGTTCTTGAAGATGTGTTGGAAGAAGCAGGAATAATGGCGAAGCGCAAGTTTCTGAGCGACTCTAGCTGGCCACACACATGGCGATGTGCCCACGATCAGCCGATGTGTACGACTTGTGTATGATTTCCCTTGAAACTCTCCCCGGCAGCTCTGCACACGATCTGCACACAATTTGGTGTCCAATCTTCATACGAACTCACCTGCAGCCAGACTGTCACAGTGCATCGCCTGCTAGATTGTCAGATCTGCCCTACTGCACGGCAGATCTGAAGATGCGATGTGCGACCAGCAGGGACTCATGATTTACTCAGGATTTGGCCATGTGTCGGAATCGGCCAGATCGGGTAAAATATCACAGAGCCGTAACTAGAATTTTTGGTGCCCTGTGCCAGAAACAGAATTGGCGCCTAAAACAGGGCCATGGCCTCATGGGGAAGGGCCAGGGAAGAGATAGGGGAGGCCAGAAGATGCTGGGGATAAATAGAGACATAATATAGTGCACCTGAGAGAGGGCCATGGCCTCATGGGGAAGGGCCAGGGAAGAGATAGGAGAGGCCAGGAGATGCTGGGGATAAATAGGGACATAATATAGTGCACCTGAGAGAGGGCCATGGCCTCATGGGGAAGGGCCAGGGAAGAGATAGGGGAGGCCAGGAGATGCTGGGGATAAATAGGGACATAATATAGTGCACCTGAGAGAGGGCCATGGTCTCATGGGGAAGGGTCAGGGAAGAGATAGGGGAGGCCAGGAGATGCTGGGGATAAATAGGGACATAATATAGTGCACTGAGAGAGGGCCATGGCCTCATGGGGAAGGGCCAGGGAAGAGATAGGGGAGGCCAGGAGATGCTGGAGATAAATAGGGACATAATATAGTGCACCTGAGAGAGGGCCATGGCCTCATGGGGAAGGGCCAGGGAAGAGATAGGAGAGGCCAGGGGATGCTGGGGATAAATAGGGACATAATATAGTGCACCTGAGAGAGGGCCATGGCCTCATGGGGAAGGGCCAGGGAAGAGATAGGGGAGGCCAGGAGATACTGGGGATAAATAGGGACATAATATAGTGCACCTGAGAGAGGGCCATGGCCTCATGGGGAAGGGTCAGGGAAGAGATAGGGGAGGCCAGGAGATGCTGGGGATATATAGGGACATAATATAGTGCACCTGAGAGGGCCATGGCCTCATGGGGAAGGGCCAGGGAAGAGATAGGTGAGGCCAGGAGATGCTGGGGATAAATAGGGACATAATATAGTGCACCTGAGAGAGGGCCATGGCCTCATGAGGATGGGCGAAGGAAGAGATAGGGGAGGCCAGGAGATGCTGGGGATAAATAGGGACATAATATAGTGCACCTGAGAGAGGGCCATGGCCTCATGGGGAAGGACCAGGGAAGAGATAGGGGAGGCCAGGAGATGCTGGGGATAAATAGGGACATAATATAGTGCACCTGAGAGAGGGCCATGGCCTCATGGGGAAGGGTCAGAGAAGAGATAGGGGAGGCCAGGAGATGCTGGGGATAAATAGGGACATAATATAGTGCACTGAGAGAGGGCCATGGCCTCATGGGGAAGGGCCAGGGAAGAGATAGGGGAGGCCAGGACATGCTGGGGATAAATAGGGACATAATATAGTGCACCTGAGGAAGAGATAGGGGAGGCCAGGAAATGCTGGGGATAAATAGGGACATAATATAGTTCACCTGAGAGAGGGCCATGGCCTCATGGGGAAGGGCCAGGGAAGAGATAGGGGAGGCCAGGAGATGCTGGGGATATATAGGGACATAATATAGTGCACCTGAGAGAGGGCCATGGCCTCATGGGGAAGGGTCAGGGAAGAGATAGGGGAGGCCAGGACATGCTGGGGATAAATAGGGACATAATATAGTGCACCTGAGAGAGGGCCATGGCCTCATGGGGAAGGGCCAGGGAAAAGATAGGGGAGTCCAGGAGCTGTTGGGGATAAATAGGGACATAATATAGTGCACCTGAGAGAGGGCCATGGGCTCATGGGGAAGGGCCAGGGAAGAGATAGGGGAGGCCAGGAGATGCTGGGGATAAATAGGGACATAATATAGTGCACCTGAGAGAGGGCCATGGGCTCATGGGGAAGGGGCAGGGAAGAGATAGGGGAGGCCAGGAGATGCTGGGGATAAATAGGAGGAGGCTACAGGCAAGAATGATAATAAACAGAAATTTGACAGGCCCAAACAGCGCCCCCTGACCTGTGGTGCCCTGTGCCATGGCACCGGCCGCACTACCCTAGCTACGAAAATTACGGCTTTGTGAAGAGTGGGCGGAGTCACGATGACGCGATTGTGCGGCTCCGCCCCCAGTGTGACCCAAAATGGCCGCTCCGCCCCCGATGACCAGCCCCGCCCCCCGCTATTAGCCGACAATCAGCTCCCTCCCGGAAGGCTGGAGCTGATTGTCGGCAAGTATGCTACAATGCTTATCATAAAATAGGGTATTCTCTCCCCACTGTACACACAGTATATACATTGGTTTTTGTCAGGACTATTTTTCTGTAAAAAAAAAGGTTCAGGAACTGTGGGTGGAGCTACAGGGAGCGGAGCTATAGAAAAACTATTTTATATATATATATATATATATACATACACATATATATGTATTATATACATATTTATATAGTATTTAGAAAAGAAGACACTGAAAAGGAACTTTAAAATAAAACTTATTTTATGGATAATACATTTTGGCCCAGGACATTACGTCATAGTTAATGAGAGGTTTAGGATCTGTGGGCCTGATTCAGAGCCGCTCGTTCGCTCCGAGCGATGTTCGCACATCTGCGCATGCATATGGGTCGTAATGCGCATGCGCCAACCAGTCAGTGCAGTCGGAAATCGTGTGTTCTCAAAATAGCGAGTGCCTGCTAATTTGAGTGACAGGATGAGGCGTTTGTGGGTGGTAACAGGGGAAGGTGCTTGAAAATGGGGAGTGGTGATCCGAACGCAGGCGTACCAAACGGTCAAAACGGGCGTTTTAAGGGTTTACATAATTAACAAAGCAGCGTCATCGGCCACGTCACTTGGTTGTCTCTTAGCCTGAACTGTTCGCATGATTGCGGTAGGAAAATCCAACCACAAGCACTGCGAGCAGTTCATACGCCTTTCGATGTACTCGATTAATCTAATAAATAGCGGAGATGACGTAGGATGCGAGCGGCCAGGGGGCGCCTTTACAAAATAGCGAGCGCATGTTTCGTTCGCTCGCTCAGACATAGAGGCGTCAACAGACCGCAAAGAGCGAGCGCTCAATTTAAATTGCCGGCCCCTTTTTCTGAACGAGCGAGCGCAAATAGCGTCCGGCTCTGAATCAGGCCCTGAGTTCCTGCTGAAGGACAGTCCTGGTTTTTGTACACATTATCTCCTTATGCGCTATTCCTGCGCTGAATCACCTTAGTTCTTTATGATGATAGAAAGGTGTGAAAACACACAGGGTCTGAATCAGAGATGGACGGTAATGAGATCGCAGCTGCAATTTCGTATGCAGCGCAGCTGGTTCCAAAGCTTACCTGAGCATAGGGACGCCCACCGCTGCCTTCTCATATTCATACAACGTTGCTTACCTACGTAAATATGAGTAACAATGACGGACATCAAGCGGCCATCTTGCATCTGGCAGCAGGTCTGACCAGCCGCAGACCCTGCAGCTCTCCTGACACACAGAGGACGCTCATGATGCGCAGGAGATCACAAGGGCTAATTTATTCACGCCCATTTTATGGCGTTCAAATGGGCAGACATGCCAGCATTTTTCCAACCACCCTGCGTAGCCTCAAACCAGCCAAAGTGCCCATGCTGACCCCTCTCCAATGCCAATAGCGCCTACAATTAGCCCATGACCACCAGAACTGGACCACGGGGCAATGGGAGAAGGTGGCCTGGTCTGATGAAACACGTCTTTTACATCATGCGGATGGCCGCGTTTACCTGGGGAAGAGATGGCACCGGATGCACTAAGAAGGTAAGCTGGCGGAGGCAGTGTGAAGCTCTGGGCAATGTTCTGCTGGGAAACCTTGGGTCCTGACATTCATATGGATGTTACTTTGACACGTACTCACCTACCTAAACATGGTTACAGACCAAGTACACCCCTTCATGGTAGCGGTATTAACTGATGCCAGTGCCCTCTGTCGGCAGGATAATGTGCCCCCTGCCACACTGCAATCATTGCTAAGGAATGTTTTGAGGAACATGATCAAGAGATCCAGGTGTTGACTTGGCCTCCAAACTCCCCAGATCTCAGACCGAAAGAGCATCAGTGGGATGTGCCGGATAGTTCGAGCCATTGAGGCCCCACCTCACCGCTTACAGGACTTACAGGATTTGCTGCTAACGTCTTGGTGCCAGATACCACAGGACACCTTCAAAGGTTTTGGGAAGTCCATACCTCAACGGGTCAGGACTGTTTTTGAGGCACGAGGGGGACCTACACCATATTAGGCAGGTGGTTTTATTGTTATATGTAATGGGTGTATGCTCCGTAGTACACATGTGCGGGCTAAGCCGTGAAAGTGCCACTTGTGTGTATATACAGGTTGAGTCTCCCATATCCAAAATGCTTGGGACCAGGGGAATTTCGGATATCGGAATATTCCTTATTTTGGAATATTTGCATACCATAAAGAGATATCTTGGGAATAGGACCCAAATATACACACAGAAATCATTAATGTGTTATATACACCTTATACACACAGCCTGAAGGTAACTTTATACTTTATTTTTAATAATTTGTGCTTTAGACAAAATTTGTGTACATTGAAGCACCAAAAATCAAAAGTTTAATTTTCTCAGTCATGATAAAATAATTCTGCATTTCGGAATATTCCGTATTTCGGAATATTTGGATATGGGAGACTCAACATGTATAAACTAGGGGTGAGCGGGTTCGGATTTCTGAAATCCGAACCCCCACGGGCCCCCCGATCCGAGTCCGATCCGAGTCAGGCTCGACTTTTCCCACCTGACTCGGATCTGAAATCGAGGCAAAACGTCATCATCCCGCCTTCCGAGTCTCGCGGGTTTTGGATCCTATATAAGGTACCCGCGTCGGCGCCATTTTCTCACTCGGCTGTGGACAGTGAAGAGGGAGGGTGGGAGTTAGGGCTGGCTGGGCTGTGTAGTGTAGTGTAGTGTAGTGCTGCTGTTGTCCACTACTTCAAAGTCCATAGGGGCTGGCTGTGTTGTGCTGTGCTGCTGTTGTTAATAGGGGCTGTGTCCACTACTTCAAAGTCCATAGGGGCTGGCAGGACTGTGTTGTGCAGTCAGTTCTCCATAGGGGCTGTGTCCACTCCAAAGTCCTGTGCAGTGTCCCAGCCCTAAAGAGGTGCTGTAGTGTTGTCCAGGGGGTGCTCTGTCCATCAGGGGTGCTCCCCCCAAGTGCTAAAAAAATAATATATTTTCTGTGTTTGTGAATTGTGTGCGCAGTAGCCGCACGTGCATCAACAAAGTAGTGCCAAGCGTGCGCCTGTGTCATAAGTAAAGGGCCGGCTGGCTTGACCGTTAAAGGGTGCTGTAACCCCCAAAGTACACTCCAGTCCAAACCAAAAAAAAAATTATTTTCTGTGTTTGTGAATTGTGTGCGCAGTAGCCGCACTTGCATCAACAAAGTAGTGCCAAGCGTGCGCCTGTGTCATAAGTAAAGGGCCGGCTGGCTTGACCGTTAAAGGGTGCTGTAACCCCCAAAGTACACTCCAGTCCAAACCAAAAAAATATATATTTTCTGTGTTTGTGAATTGTGTGCGCAGTAGCCGCACGTGCATCAACAAAGTAGTGCCAAGCGTGCGCCTGTGTCATAAGTAAAGGGCCGGCTGGCTTGACCGTTAAAGGGTGCTGTAACCCCCAAAGTACACTCCAGTCCAAACCAAAAAAATATATATTTTCTGTGTTTGTGAATTGTGTGCGCAGTAGCCGCACGTGCATCAACAAAGTAGTGCCAAGCGTGCGCCTGTGTCATAAGTAAAGGGCCGGTTGGCTTGACCGTTAAAGAGTGCTGTAACCCCCAAAGTACACTCCAGTCCAAACCAAAAAAATATATATTTTCTGTGTTTGTGAATTGTGTGCGCAGTAGCCGCACGTGCATCAACAAAGTAGTGCCAAGCGTGCGCCTGTGTCATAAGTAAAGGGCCGGCTGGCTTGACCGTTAAAGGGTGCTGTAACCCCCAAAGTACACTCCAGTCCAAACCCAAAAAAAAATTATTTTCTGTGTTTGTGAATTGTGTGCGCAGTAGCCGCACGTGCATCAACAAAGTAGTGCCAAGCGTGCGCCTGTGTCATAAGTAAAGGGCCAGCTGGCTTGACCATTAAAGGGTGCTGTAACCCCCAAAGTACACTCCAAACCAAAAAAATATATATTTTCTGTGTTTGTGAATTGTGTGCGCAGTAGCCGCACGTGCATCAACAAAGTAGTGCCAAGCGTGCGCCTGTGTCATAAGTAAAGGGCCGGCTGGCTTGACCGTTAAAGGGTGCTGTAACCCCCAAAGTACACTCCAGTCCAAACCAAAAAAAAAATTATTTTCTGTGTTTGTGAATTGTGTGCGCAGTAGCCGCACTTGCATCAACAAAGTAGTGCCAAGCGTGCGCCTGTGTCATAAGTAAAGGGCCGGCTGGCTTGACCGTTAAAGGGTGCTGTAACCCCCAAAGTACACTCCAGTCCAAACCAAAAAAATATATATTTTCTGTGTTTGTGAATTGTGTGCGCAGTAGCCGCACGTGCATCAACAAAGTAGTGCCAAGCGTGCGCCTGTGTCATAAGTAAAGGGCCGGCTGGCTTGACCGTTAAAGGGTGCTGTAACCCCCAAAGTACACTCCAGTCCAAACCAAAAAAATATATATTTTCTGTGTTTGTGAATTGTGTGCGCAGTAGCCGCACGTGCATCAACAAAGTAGTGCCAAGCGTGCGCCTGTGTCATAAGTAAAGGGCCGGTTGGCTTGACCGTTAAAGAGTGCTGTAACCCCCAAAGTACACTCCAGTCCAAACCAAAAAAATATATATTTTCTGTGTTTGTGAATTGTGTGCGCAGTAGCCGCACGTGCATCAACAAAGTAGTGCCAAGCGTGCGCCTGTGTCATAAGTAAAGGGCCGGCTGGCTTGGCTGTTAAAGGGTGCTGTAACCCCCAAAGTACACTCCAGTCCAAACCAAAAAAAAAATTATTTTCTGTGTTTGTGAATTGTGTGCGCAGTAGCCGCACATGCATCAACAAAGTAGTGCCAAGCGTGCGCCTGTGTCATAAGTAAAGGGCCAGCTGGCTTGACCATTAAAGGGTGCTGTAACCCCCAAAGTACACTCCAGTCCAAACCAAAAAAAAAATTATTTTCTGTGTTTGTGAATTGTGTGCGCAGTAGCCGCACGTGCATCAACAAAGTAGTGCCAAGCGTGCGCCTGTGTCATAAGTAAAGGGCCGGCTGGCTTGACCGTTAAAGGGTGCTGTAACCCCCAAAGTACACTCCAGTCCAAACCAAAAAAATATATATTTTCTGTGTTTGTGACTTGTGTGCACTGTGGCTGCACGTGCATTAACAAAGGAGCAGCGCGAAGCGTGCGCCTGTGTCCCATAAGTAAAGAGCCGGCTGGCTCATTTCTTAAAGGGTGGTGTAACCCACAAAGTGCACTACTCTCCAGCAAAAATAAAAAAATATTTTCTGTGTTTGTGTGCGCTTTAGCCGCACGTATATATCAATATAACAAAAAATGGAGGACCAAACTTTCTCCGATAAAAATAAAATAGGGAAAGATCAAGAACCACTTCCTCCTAGTGCTGTTGCTGCTGCTGGGAGTTGTTCGTCATCCCAGAGAGGAAGTAGGAACATCACTACTTTTACTAAACAATTGACCCTCCAACAGTCCCTAGCGAGGAGGATGAAGTACGACAGCAGTCATCCTGAAGCAAAATGTATAACTGAGGCCTTGACTGCTATGTTGGTGTTAGACGTGCGTCCGGTATCCGCCATTAGTGCAGTGGGATTTAGACAATTGATGGAGGTAGTGTGTCCCCGGTTCCAAATCCCGTCTAGATTCCACCTGCATCCTCAAAGCAGCAACGACAAGCGTGCGTCTGTCTGTTAAAGGGTGGTGACACCCTCAAAGTGTGCTACACAAACAATAAAAATATTGTTCTTTTTTTTTCGGTCTTTGTGAAATGTGTGGGCTGTAGCCGCACCTGCATCCTTAAAGCAGCAGCGACAAGCGTGCGTCTGTCTGTTAAAGGGTGGTGACACCCTCAAAGTGTGCTACACAAACAATAAAAATATTGTTCTTTTTTTTCTGTCTTTGTGAAATGTGTGGGCTGTAGCCGCACCTGCATCCTTAAAGCAGCAGCGACAAGCGTGCGTCTGTCTGTTAAAGGGTGGTGACACCCTCAAAGTGTGCTACACAAACAATAAAAATATTCTTCTTTTTTCTGTCTTTGTGAATTGTGTGGGCTGTAGCCGCACTTGCATCCTCAAAGCAGCAGCGACAAGCGTGCGTCTGTCTGTTAAAGGGTGGTGACACCCTCAAAGTGTGCTACACAAACAATAAAAATATTGTTCTTTTTTTTCTGTCTTTGTGAATTGTGTGGGCTGTAGCCGCACTTGCATCCTCAAAGCAGCAGCGACAAGCGTGCGTCTGTCTGTTAAAGGGTGGTATAACTCTCAAAGTGCTCCAAAAAATAAAAAACTATTTTTTTAATGTGTTTGTGACTTGTGTGCGATGTAGCCGCACTTGCATCTTCAAAGCAGCAGCGACAAGCGTGCGTCTGTCTGTTAAAGGGTGTTGACATCCTCAAAGTGTGCTACACAAACAATAAAAATATTCTTCTTCTTTTTTCTGTCTTTGTGAATTGTGTGGGCTGTAGCCGCACTTGCATCCTCAAAGCAGCAGCGACAAGCGTGCGTCTGTCTGTTAAAGGGTGGTGTAACCCTCAAAGTGCGCTCCACAAACAATAAAAATATTCTTCTTTTTTTTTCTGTCTTTGTGAATTGTGTGGGCTGTAGCCGCACTTGCATCCTCAAAGCAGCAGCGACAAGCGTGCGTCTGTCTGTTAAAGGATTACATCGGTGACAGCATCCAAGTAGGCATGTCAGACAGTCCATACCTGTACTGGCAGGAAAAAGAAGCAATTTGGAGGTCCCTGTACAAACTGGCTCTATTTTACCTGAGTTGCCCCCCCTCCAGTGTGTACTCCGAAAGAGTGTTAGTGCAGCCGGGAACCTTGTCAGCGAAAGGCGTAGGAGGTTGCTTCCACAAAATGTGGAGAAGATGATGTTCATAAAATGAATTATCAACTCTTCCAGGGAGACCAGCCTCCAGAACGTACAGAGGGACCTGTGGTTCCAGCAGGGACGAATTAATACTCTGTGAGGATGAGGATGTACACACTGAAGAGGGTGAGGAATCGGTGGATGAGGAGGATGAGGATGACATCTTGCCTCCGTAGAGCCAGTTTGTGCAGGGACAGATAAATTGCCAGCTTGTTTTGTGGGGGCCCAAACGAACCAATCATTTCAGCCACAGTTGTGTGGCAGACCCTGGCGCTGAAATGATTGGTTTGTTAAAGTGTGCATGTCCTGTTTATACAACATAAGGGTGGGTGGGAGGGCCCAAGGACAATTCCATCTTGCACCTCTTTTTTTTCTTTGCATTATGTACTGTTTGGGGCCTAGTTTTTCAATGCCATCCTGTCTGCCACTGCAGTTTCACGCCTAGATGGGTCACGTGTTTGTGCCGCCCACTTGTGTCGCTTAGCATAGTCATCCAGCTACCTCGGTGCAACCTTTTGGACATAAAAACACTATTGTGAGGTGTGAGGTATTCAGAATAGACTGGAAATGAGTGGAAATTAAGGTTATTGAGGTTAATAATAGCATAGGAGCAGAAAAACCTACAAATTCTGTGATTTTTGCTGTTTTTATGCTTTTTTAAAAAAAAATACAGATCCAAAACACAAAACCCAGAACCCAAAACACGGAAGGGTGGTTTTGGCAAAACCAATCCAGATCCAAAACACAAAGAAAGATCCAGATCCAAAACGAAAACACAAAACACGAAAAGTGGCCGGTGCACACCCCTAGTATAAACTTGCGTAATGTTTTCCTCTTCATAAGTGACCTCCCCCACTTTGAGGTCAACAATGAATAAATTCTTAACACAACCCCATTCCTGTAAACACCTCGCTTGAGATCGGTTCCTGTCCGCCAGTCGTGACGCTGCTCATTGATTCTATCCGGAACATAAATCTCAGACATATACAGTACGGAAGTTCTCTGTTTTAAATAAGAGAGGCAGCTGGAGAAGCAATGAAATTTGACAGTGAGTTTCCGGGTAAGCCTGTGCTGTAATTCAAATTATTAAGATTTTACGTTAATAAAGGGTTTACTGTAGTATCGTTATAAGCAGCTGGTGGAGATTGTACAGCAGGAGCAGGTGCAAGTATTCCCCTCAGGGAGATAATCCGACAACTGTACCTACAGCGTGATGCAAACACACAGACGAGACACTGTACCAAGTAAACAGTCACATAGGTCCTACTCTTAATGCTGGCCATTGTGACAAGGGCCAGTTGCTGTGATGGCCCCTTGCCAGCCTGCCCCCAGTTGGCACCTCTCTTGCAAACAGAGCCACAGACAGAAGATTCTTGCGCAGTGAAAAAATGAACTAGGTTGATAAATACAAAATGTTGTGAAGGAGGAACGTACACCGTGCTGGGCGCCTAACCGAATTCTATGATGTGTTCTGGTTTAAACCTGCAGCTGGAGATCAGTGAGTATATTCTAAATTAACAATGTGCAAATCGCAAGGAGCAAAGTTTTCCTGCTGACATAAAAAGTGATATATTATTTTATCTCAGCGGGGTGCTACATTGTAATGATGAGACCGCTGAGCGCTGGTTCTGCTCGGGAAATGTCATTAACAATACTAAAAATTACATTCATTCTTTGATGAAAACAATGTCCCCAAGGGACTGAGATAGATCATATTCTATGCATACAATCCACAGGGCTCGCAGCGTACTGCTTGTTGTCCTTTCCAAATAAAATCCAGACGCTATTCGCACTTAGCGCTATGACAGGGTAGCGGGCTGAATTACCCTCTCTCTAGCCTGATATTTGAACATTAATTTCGTGTAAAACCAACATTAATTCTCAGTATTTTCACAATCGGCAAGGAGAAATGGCAAACACACAAATAAGCTACAGTACGCATACAAAAATACGTTTATTTAATAACAAATTCGATACGACTTTATAGCGTGCAGCCCGGCCCGGTGGCGCCTCCAACTGCCTGGTGGAGAGGTTGAAATGATTCATCAGATAGATGAATCTCGCCTCTGGCGTAGTGCCTCGCTGTGCCTCCGCCAATTCGCCGCGTCCTCAGGGTTGCATTTTATGGCAAGGCCTCAAGAGGGGCTGACTAGGGCACTAATGACAATAAATCCCGGGTGATGGCTCACATACTGTACACTCAGCAGGTGCTAAGGGAACGGCCACCTGCTACATTTATTATACAACCTAATGGATGAAGGAAAACAAACCTGTCCTTAAATAAGGTGAAAACTGATGAAAGGACTGTAAAGGTGCCCACACACATAGCGACATTTTACACGATTTGGCCGATTTCGACGAATCGTGACGACGAATCGGGTAAAAAAAGTACAAATCGTGAGTTTATACTCACGAGCACGATGCCGATGCGCGTCCCCGCTCGTCGTACATCGCATCTTTTGATCTGCCGTGCTGTAGGGCAGATTAGCCAATCTGGGATACAATGCATTGGCTGCAAGATAGATCTTTAGTCAGATAGGACATTTTTAACTCCAAATCGTGATCACGACGGCAAGGGAGCTCCCGTGAAAGTTCATGAGGAAATTGGCCATAAAATCGTATCGTGAGGACATCGATATGTGTGTGGGCACCTTAACTGTGAAATACAATTTATTATTTATAATTATTATTTATTATTACTAATAATAATAATATAATTTATTTACATATATAAATAAGTTGCAGATGAAATACAATAGTACAAGAAGAATACCAAAGATAAGCATAAACTAAGGGGTCAATCCTATTAGCCGCGATGATCTCGCCAGCGCGAGTCATGGCGGCAATGGCTGTACTTTACGGCAGCCTGGATTCGCTGAATTTTGCTCACAGCCCCATACAAGCAAAACTCTGTGAATTTGGGCTGAGAGCGGGTCGCGAAGGGTGCAAGGTGCCGGCCCGTTGCCGGGTTTAATGCCGTTGCGACGGCAACCCGCAGCCTTCGCACATAATGTAAGGCATAATTACCGACCTGATGTTTTCCTCTCTGCGAGCAGCCTGGAGAGGAGAAGCAGGTGGGAGGTGATGGGGGGCGTTGCTGGATGATTCCCGTCATTAGACTCCGCCCCCTTCCAGCAAAATGCAGCTATTTGTGTATAATTAAATAGGGGGTGGGACCAAATGATGCGATTATCATAGAATTGCGCCACTAGGCCCCGCCTCCTCCCCACGGACCCACCGATTTAAGGTTTCTCCGCATTTTGGGATGTGCCTACTCTTCCAGGGGTGCAATGGGGGGTTACCTGAGAAATTCGTGAGCCTCCCGCAGGTGTCGGGAGAGTAGGCGAGTCTGAAAGGAGCAGCATAAATATTGCTGCCAGCAGTCCTAATGACAGTGGGGCTTATTCAGAGTTATACGCAAACCCTATGACTTGCGTACAATGCCAATGTCTGAAGACCTACCCCTGCGCTGTGCATGTGCAGATCTCTGTTTTTGAACTTGCTGACAGTGTCCGGACGCCGCAGATGTTTTTGGGGCAGAGCTGGGGGCGGCGTCAGGCAGTGTCCCAGAAACCAGTGGCATGTCGGCCCCATTTTCTGGGCGTGCTGAAGCCAGTGGCTGCGGTCTTGTACCCAGCTTCACTGGATGAAACCACCGACCATCCTAAGTGACCCGAAGGTTACTCAGGAGACCGATAGTCACACAGAATGACCCGATGCAGCACCCTTGGACACAGCAGCGGATCACAGAAGCCGGCAGGTGGAGTCTATTTACACAAGATGCCACCTGCGGTATTGGCATACTATTGCGCTGTGCTGTCTGCATCCTTCTCTGATTCAGGCCCAATGATAACAAGGGTTCAGCCTATAAACAGGGCCGCCATCAGGGGGGACTGTCGGGGCTACTGTCCCGGGCCTGGGCACTCCGCCAAAGAAGGGGGTCCCGGCCCGGCTCCTACCAGCCACCCACCGCTATTGTTTGAGCAAGGCAAAGGGGCCTCCTGTCTGATGCCTGCCCGCCCACCCACCGCAAATGAATGAGGCCCCCCTGCCGCTATTGCCTTGCCCAGCATGTAAGCGGTGACTGTTCCCTGTTTGCATGAGCAATAAAGATTATTATCCGGCGCGCGTGACGTCATCGCGCCACTAATGGAGAGAGAGGAGCCGCAGCGCTCTTGACGACCATAGAGCAGAAGCCTGGACCTAACCTGGAACAAAAGGTAAGATCATTCATATGCTGCTTGGATAGATATGTGTTTGAGCTAGGGGTGAGCGGGTTCGGATTTCTGAAATCCGAACCCCCCCGAGCCCCCCCGATCCGAGTCCGATCCGAGTCAGGCTCGACTTTTCCCGCCTGACTCGGATCTGACATCGAGGCAAAACGTCATCATCCCGCCTTCCGAGTCTCGCGGGTTTTGGATCCTATATAAGGTACCCGCGTCGGCGCCATTTTCTCACTCGGCTGTGGACAGTGAAGAGGGAGGGTGGGAGTTAGTGCTGTGTAGTGTAGTGTAGTGTAGTGCTGCTGTTGTCCACTACTTCAAAGTCCATAGGGGCTGGCTGTGTTGTGCTGTGCTGCTGTTGTTAATAGGGGCTGTGTCCACTACTTCAAAGTCCATAGGGGCTGGCTGGACTGTGTTGTGCAGTCAGTTCTCCATAGGGGCTGTGTCCACTCCAAAGTCCTGTGCAGTGTCCCAGTCCTAAAGGGGTGCTGTAGTGTTGTCCAGGGGGTGCTCTGTCCATCAGGGGTGCTCCCCCCAAGTGCTAAAAAAATAATATATTTTCTGTGTTTGTGAATTGTGTGCGCAGTAGCCGCACGTGCATCAACAAAGTAGTGCCAAGCGTGCGCCTGTGTCATAAGTAAAGGGCCGGCTGGCTTGACCGTTAAGGGTGCTGTAACCCCCGAAAGTACACTCCAGTCCAAACCTAAAAAAAAATTATTTTCTGTGTTTGTGAATTGTGTGCGCAGTAGCCGCACGTGCATCAACAAAGTAGTGCCAAGAGTGCCCCTGTGTCATAAGTAAAGGGCCGGCTGGCTTGACCGTTAAAGGGTGCTGTAACCCCCGAAAGTACACTCCAGTCCAAACCAAAAAAAAATTATTTTCTGTGTTTGTGAATTGTGTGCGCAGTAGCCGCACGTGCATCAACAAAGTAGTGCCAAGCGTGCGCCTGTGTCATAAGTAAAGGGCCGGCTGGCTTGACCGTTAAAGGGTGCTGTAACCCCCTGAAAGTACACTCCAGTCCAAACCAAAAAAAAATTATTTTCTGTGTTTGTGAATTGTGTGCGCAGTAGCCGCACGTGCATCAACAAAGTAGTGTCAAGCGTTCGCCTGTGTCATAAGTAAAGGGCCGGCTGGCTTGACCGTTAAGGGTGCTGTAACCCCCGAAAGTACACTCCAGTCCAAACCAAAAAAAAAATTATTTTCTGTGTTTGTGAATTGTGTGCGCAGTAGCCGCACGTGCATCAACAAAGTAGTGCCAAGCGTGCGCCTGTGTCATAAGTAAAGGGCCGGCTGGCTTGACCGTTAAGGGTGCTGTAACCCCCGAAAGTACACTCCAGTCCAAACCAAAAAAAAAATTATTTTCTGTGTTTGTGAATTGTGTGCGCAGTAGCCGCACGTGCATCAACAAAGTAGTGCCAAGCGTGCGCCTGTGTCATAAGTAAAGGGCCGGCTGGCTTGACCGTTAAGGGTGCTGTAACCCCCGAAAGTACACTCCAGTCCAAACCTAAAAAAAAATTATTTTCTGTGTTTGTGAATTGTGTGCGCAGTAGCCGCACGTGCATCAACAAAGTAGTGCCAAGCGTGTGCCTGTGTCATAAGTAAAGGGCCGGCTGGCTTGACCGTTAAAGGGTGCTGTAACCCCTGAAAGTACACTCCAGTCCAAACCAAAAAAAAATTATTTTCTGTGTTTGTGAATTGTGTGCGCAGTAGCCGCACGTGCATCAACAAAGTAGTGTCAAGCGTGCGCCTGTGTCATAAGTAAAGGGCCGGCTGGCTTGACCGTTAAGGGTGCTGTAACCCCCGAAAGTACACTCCAGTCCAAACCAAAAAAAATATTATTTTCTGTGTTTGTGAATTGTGTGCGCAGTAGCCGCACGTGCATCAACAAAGTAGTGCCAAGCGTGCGCCTGTGTCATAAGTAAAGGGCCGGCTGGCTTGACCGTTAAGGGTGCTGTAACCCCCGAAAGTACACTCCAGTCCAAACCAAAAAAAAAATTATTTTCTGTGTTTGTGAATTGTGTGCGCAGTAGCCGCACGTGCATCAACAAAGTAGTGCCAAGCGTGCGCCTGTGTCATAAGTAAAGGGCCGGCTGGCTTGACCGTTAAGGGTGCTGTAACCCCCGAAAGTACACTCCAGTCCAAACCTAAAAAAAAATTATTTTCTGTGTTTGTGAATTGTGTGCGCAGTAGCCGCACGTGCATCAACAAAGTAGTGCCAAGCGTGCGCCTGTGTCATAAGTAAAGGGCCGGCTGGCTTGACCGTTAAAGGGTGCTGTAACCCCCGAAAGTACACTCCAGTCCAAACCAAAAAAAAATTATTTTCTGTGTTTGTGAATTGTGTGCGCAGTAGCCGCACGTGCATCAACAAAGTAGTGCCAAGCGTGCGCCTGTGTCATAAGTAAAGGGCCGGCTGGCTTGACCGTTAAGGGTGCTGTAACCCCCGAAAGTACACTCCAGTCCAAACCAAAAAAAAATTATTTTCTGTGTTTGTGAATTGTGTGCGCAGTAGCCGCACGTGCATCAACAAAGTAGTGCCAAGCGTGCGCCTGTGTCATAAGTAAAGGGCCGGCTGGCTTGACCGTTAAAGGGTGCTGTAACCCCCAAAGTACACTCCAGTCCAAACCAAAAAAAAATTATTTTCTGTGTTTGTGAATTGTGTGCGCAGTAGCCGCACGTGCATCAACAAAGTAGTGCCAAGAGTGCGCCTGTGTCATAAGTAAAGGGCCGGCTGGCTTGACCGTTAAAGGGTGCTGTAACCCACAAAGTACACTCCAGTCCGAACCAAAAAAAAATTTATTTTCTGTGTTTAGCCGCACGTATATATCAAATCGATATAACATAAATGGAGGACCAAACTTTCTCCGATAAAAATAAAATAGAGAAAGATCAAGAACCACTTCCTCCTAGTGCTGAAGCTGCTGCCACTAGTCATGACATAGACGATAACATGCCATCAACGTCGTCTGCCAAGGCCGATGCCCAATGTCATAGTAGAGGGCACATACAATCCCAAATGGCAAAGTTCAGGAAAATGACCTTGAAAAAGACATTTAAATCAGCTGAAGAGAAACGTAAACTTGCCAATATGCCATTTACGACACGGAGTGGCAAGGAACGGCTAAGGTCGATCCCTAGTATGTTCATGACTAGTGGTTCAGCTTCACATGACGATGGAAGCACTCCTCCCACTAAAAAAATCAAAAGAGTTAAGCTGGCAAAAGCACAGCGAAGAACTGTGCTTTCTAAGAAGATATCACAAATCCCCAAAGAGAGTCCAAGTGTGGTGGTGGTTGCGATGCCTGACCTTCCCAGCACTGGACGGGAAGAGGTGGCTCTTTCCACCATTTGCACGCCCCCTGCAAGTGCTGAAAGGAGCACCCACAGTCCACTTGCTGATATGCAAATTGAAGATGTCACTGTTGAAGTACAACAGGATGAGGATACTGGTGTAGCTGGCGCTGAGGAGGAAGTTGGCGAGGAGGATTCTGATGGTGATGTGGTTTGTTTAAATCAGGCTCCGGGGGAGACAGTTGTTGTCCGTGGGATGAAAAAGCCCATCACGGTCATGCCTGGGCAGAAGACCAAACATTCCACCTCTTTGGTCTGGCAATATTTCTATCCAAATCCGGACAACAACTGTCTTGCCATATGTACCATATGTAAAGGTGAAATAAGTAGGGGTAGGGATGTCAACCACCTAGGAACATCCTCCCTTATACGGCACCTGCAGCGCATTCATAAAAAGTTACTGTCAAGTTCAGAAACTTTGGCTCAGACCGTAAGCAGTCCAGGGACACCTAAATCCCGTTGTCCTGTTGTATCCAAGCGCCTGCAAACCACACCGTCAACTCCCTCCTCGTCAATTTCCTCCTTAGTCAGGATCGGAAGTAGTCCTGCAGGCCATATCACTGGCATGACTGACTCTCCTATCCGGGATTCCTCCGGAGGATCCTGCATTGCTACGCCTACTGCTGCCGCTGCTGCTGTTGCTGCTGCTGCTGGGAGTCGTTCATCATCCCAGAGAGGAAGTAGGAACACCACTACTTTTACTAAACAATTGACCCTCCAACAGTCCTTAGCGAGGAGGATGAAGTACGACAGCAGTCATCCTGAAGCAAAACGTATAACTGAGGCCTTGACTGCTATGTTGGTGTTAGACGTGCGTCCGGTATCCGCCATTAGTGCAGTGGGATTTAGACAATTGATGGAGGTAGTGTGTCCCCGGTTCCAAATCCCGTCTAGATTCCACTTCACTAGGCAGGCGATACCGAGACTGTACAGAAACGTCAGAAAAAGTGTCCTCAGTGTCCTGAAAAATGCCGTTGTACACAATGTCCACTTAACCACGGACATGTGGACAAGTGGAACAGGGCAGACTAAGGACTATATGACTGTGACAGCCCACTGGGTAGATGTATCACCTTACGCAGCAACAGCAGCAGCGTCACCAGTAGCAGCATCTCAGAAACGCCAGCTCGTTACAAGGCAGGCTACGCTGTGTATCACCGGTTTCAGTAAGAGGCACACCGCCGACAACCTCTTAGAGAAACTGAGGGAAATCATCGCCCAGTGGCTTACCCCACTTAGACTCTCCTGGGGATTTGTGATATCTGACAACGCCACCAATATTGTGCGGGCATTACATCTGGGCAAATTCCAGCACGTCCCATGTTTTGCTCACACAATAAACTTGGTGGTGCAGAATTTTCTGAAAAGCGACAGGGGCGTGCAGGAGACGCTTTGGGTGGCCCGAAAAATTTCTGGCCACTTTCGCCATTCAGCGACTGCGTGCCGAAGACTGGAGCGCCAGCAAACACTCTTGAACCTGCCCCGCCATCACCTGAAGCAAGAGGTTGTGACGCGGTGGAACTCAACCCTCTATATGCTTCAGAGGATGGAGGAGCAGCAAAAGGCCATACAAGCCTATACATCCACCTATGACATAGGCAAAGGAGGGGGTATGCACCTGACTCAAGCGCAGTGGAGAATGATTTCCGTGTTGTGCAAGGTTCTTCAGCCCTTCGAACTTGCCACACGTGAAGTCAGTTCAGACACTGCCAGCTTGAGTCAGGTCATTCCCCTCATCAGGCTTTTGCAGAAGCAGCTGGAGAAAGTGAAGGAGGAGCTAAGACGGAGCGATTCCGCTCGGCATGTGGGACTTGTGGATGAAGCCCTTCATTCGCTTTGCCAGGATTCCAGGGTGGTCAATCTGTTGAAATCAGACCACTACATTTTGGCCACCGTGCTCGATCCTAGGTTTAAAGCCTATGTGGTGTCTCTCTTTCCGGCCGACACAAGCCTGCAGAGGTGCAAAGACCTGCTGGTGAACACACTGTCAGCTGAAGCGGAACGTGACACGTCAACGGCTCCTTCTTCATTTTCTCCCGCAACTGGGGCTGCCAGGAAAAAACTTAGGTATCCTAAGCAACCCGCTGGCGGTGATGCAGGGCAGGCAGGACCAAGTTTGGACATCTGGTCCGGACTGAAGGACCTGGCAACAATTTCTGACATGTCTACTGTCACTGCATATGATACTGTCACCATTGACAGAATGGTGGAGGATTACATCGGTGACAGCATCCAAGTAGGCATGTCAGACAGTCCATACCTGTACTGGCAGGAAAAAGAGGCAATTTGGAGGCCCCTGTACAAACTGGCTCTATTTTACCTGAGTTGCCCCCCCTCCAGTGTGTACTCCGAAAGAGTGTTTAGTGCAGCCGGGAACCTTGTCAGCGAAAGGCGTAGGAGGTTGCTTCCACAGAATGTGGAGAAGATGATGTTCATCAAAATGAATTATCAGCTCTTCCAGGGAGACCAGCCTCCAGAAGGTACAGAGGGACCTGTGGTGGTGGATTCAAGTGGGGACGAGTTAATACTTTGTGAGGATGAGGATGTACACACTGAAGAGGGTGAGGAATCGGTGGATGAGGAGGATGAGGATGACATCTTGCCTCCGTAGAGCCAGTTTGTGCAGGGACACATTAATTGCCAGCTTGTTTTGTGGGGGCCCAAACCAACCAATCATTTCAGCCACAGTTGTGTGGCAGACCCTGGCGCTGAAATGATTGATTTGTTAAAGTGTGCATGTCCTGTTTATACAACATAAGGGTGGGTGGGAGGGCCCAAGGACAATTCCATCTTGCACCTCTTTTTTTCTTTGCATTATGTACAGTTTGGGGCCTAGTTTTTCTAACTGCCATCCTGCCTGCCACTGCAGTGTCACTCCTAGATGGGTCACGTGTTTGTGCCGCCCACTCGTGTCGCTTAGCATAGTCATCCAGCTACCTCGGTGCAACCTTTTGGACATAAAAACACTATTGTGAGGTGTGAGGTGTTCAGAATAGACTGGAAATGAGTGGAAATTAAGGTTATTGAGGTTAATAATAGCATAGGAGCAGAAAAACCTACAAATTCTGTGATTTTAGCTGTTTTTATGCTTTTTTTCAAAAAAATACAGATCCAAAACACAAAACCCAGAACCCAAAACACGGAAGGGTGGTTTTGGCAAAACCAATCCAGATCCAAAACACGAAGAAAGATCCAGATCCAAAACCAAAACACAAAACACGAAAAGTGGCCGGTGCACACCCCTAGTTTGAGCGCATATATATGTGCATATATATGTGTGTGTGTACTGTATATGTGTGTGTGTATATATATATATATATATATATATATACATACCAAGAAAAAGAACTGCGGCACTCCAAAATAGTTGCTGTAAAAAGATTTGTATTTGGCAATACGCTTGCCGACGTTTCAGAGCTGCGCTCTTTTATCAAGGCAGCCAAATACACAGTACAAACATCAAACATGACAAATGTGACATACACACAACACTCACCTTAAATAGGAAGTGATTATTGATGTACATATGTATCCCTATCAGCTGACAGCAGTGGGTTATCTGACTCAGGCATTATGCGGATGTGCCTGATTTTGCTACATTAGTATGTGCCATGCTTTTTGCTTTAGAGACATCACCGTGGTCTGTTTAGCAGACCGGGGAGACGCTGCCAAGCCCAGTTGCGGTTGCTTGGCAACCTTGTCGCGGCTGGCTGACGTCATCACGACGGGAGCCCGGCCTCGGCGCGGACGCGTTCTGCCCGGCCTGCATCAGACCAGTGTTTTACACTTCCTATTTAAGGTGAGTGTTGTGTGTATGTCACGTTTGTCATGTTTGATGTTTGTACTGTGTATTTGGCTGCCTTGATAAAAGAGTGCAGCTCTGAAACGTCGGCAAGCGTATTGCCAAATACAAATCTTTTTACAGCAACTATTTTGGAGTGCCGCGGTTCTTTTTCTTGGTATATTTCATTTCCACTGAGGGCACCTAGCAGTATCTTCACCAGCAGCAACGAGTGCCAGTCCTCTTGTGCATCCTATATATATATTATATATATATATATATATAAAATAAAATGTGTTTTTATTTATCTGTTTGGAGACATAACATCGGCATCTAGCAGCAGCAAACCAGGAACAGGCTGCATTTCTATATACAGGGTGTAAGGAGGGTGTACTACCCATTCCTGCCGTCTGCTGTAGAAGGGCTCCGCCTCACGTTTTTTGTAATGTATGGGAAGGGGTGTGGGTCCTGCCTATTTTGACAGTCCCGGGCCCCACAATTTCTGATGGCAGCCCTGCTTATAACGTTGTCACATATTAGTCCTCGCTCTTAGCTTCTAACATTCCAGCCTGGGAGTGGCCTTAATGTTGGCAATTGTGCACTGAGAGTTACAAGCGAGGATCCTACATGGGCTGACACCATGTACTGGCGTGTAACATGGTCAGTATGAACTGGGACAACACGGGTACTAGGGAATGATAGAATGGGTATGAGCCTGTACTCAGGTAGGAATAGATGAGGTGGCCGCATGTAGACCTGAATACCACTAATGGTTATACACAGCGGCCTAACAGGGTCCCGGAGCTCAGTGTGCGCCTGCCCCCTAAGTGCATCACACCATGATGTCACACAGACGGGGTGGGAGTGCCGGGAAGCGCAGCACTGCCTGAAGCTTGGTGAGGACACTCCAATCGGCTGCACTCCAATCTAGAGCACCAAGGTGCCCGCACCTACACTGACAACTGCTTTATATAACAGGACTCTTACACCTACATCTATGTCACTGGGCATTCTAGGCATTACTAGCAGGGCCACCGAGAGCTGAATGGGACACAGGTACTTGGGGGAGGACGTGACTAAACCAAAGATGCATGGCAGCGGCCCCCTCAGGAAAAAAATTGAAAATAGCTATTTGCGGTGCCATACGCTGCAAAGGGGAATATTGTCCCCCTCAGCAGCTGACCCAGGGCTCCGTCAGGCCCCTCCACCGAGCCCAGGCCCTTCATAATCAGTGATTCTCAAAAAAATTTCAGAAGAACCGGCAGTTTCGTCGAAACCACCAGCAACAAAAAAAACACAGCAGAACCGCCATATCCTTCTGACCAATCAGAAGAGGAGGAATCACCTTTTGCGGGTTGTACTAAGGTTGCGATGACCTTTCCACCAGTCACCTCAACCTTACTAATCGCATATGTACTAACATATACGATTAGTATTGCAAAGGACAGCTCTTGCGTCGACGGGTGAGGGGGTCTCCGTGGTACCCCGCCCCCACGAGCCCCGGGAGCTTGCTGCTGGTGACCTGTGCAGGAAGCCCCGGGCTCCTCCTCCTCTCTGCACCTAGAAGAAGATTAGGAGGAGGGAGGAGACGGAGGACCCAGCAGGAGCACAGGACGGCAACCATGGAGAGCAGGGGAGTGGGGCCCAGTGCTGGGCGGTGACGGGGCGTCGTCGTCGAAGAATCGGGTGTGGTAAGAAGCCCATAGGCTTCTATAGGGTAATGCCAGGTTTTTCTGGCGTTACCCTCCGCACCGGAAAAAGGGTGGCTGGGGCTTAGTACAAATGGAAATGCGGTAAAAAACCCCGAAAACAGGGTTTTTACCGCATTTTTCTTTAGTACATCCCGCCCACTGCACTTATAATGAGGTCAATCACCTTGCAAATGATGGAAGCAAATAACAATAATAAATCTCTCATGGGGGCAATATTATTTTATTAATTTATTAGGGGGCAATTTTTTTAACAGTGTAATATTATTTATTAATTGTATTAAAGGGGCAATATGAATTCATTGTTAATTGGGGACAATAAAAATATATTTATAATAGAGGCAGCAATTATTACTTTATGATGTGGGCATCACTTATAGAGACATAAAATAGTAATTATTGATCCCATCACAAATAAATTAATTGTTATTTGGGACAATACAATGTATTTTGGAAATGTAATATAATTAACAAATAGTATTGCATTCTTAAATAATCATTCATTTTGACCCCTAAAATAATAATAAAATATTTAACCCTTTAGAGATTTATAAATGTATCATCCAATGATGTTTTCCCTCATTCTAAATGTACTGTGACTCCTCATCTGCTGATTGGCCAGTATGCTTTTTGAGATTTCCGGTCTGTCACAACTAACCCCATTTTATCAGAAGTTTTGGCGTTACTTGATAAATTTGGTGGTTTCTATTCTTCACTCATTAAAAAAATTGGAATGGCGAGTGGCGTCTTCTAAACTGGTGGTCTCCTGGTAATTTGTCAGCAATTTTGACTTCAGTAAATATGATGGATGGGAAATAGAAAAAAAAATGGTGGATTGTGCAAACTGCCATTTAGTAAATTAACTTTTCTAAACACAAAAGAAGCTGGTGTCTGATTGGTTGATGTGAATTAGCAGAAACTTTGCTCTTAACCACAGGAGAAGTTTTCACCACAAATATATAAGAAAAAGTTAAAAGTTCCAGTGTCTGCTAATGAATCGGGCTTTCATAGTTAATGTGGGTGTAATGCACTTATCTGTCACACCGCTGGGAAACATGAGAGTCAGGGACATAATCTTGTTTTGCATATTGCAGCCACGGAGAGTAATCTAATTTCACCTCAGATACACAAAAAAATCTTCTTCAAAAGTATTGACAATTCTATTCATCAAGTGTTAGATTTTCATAGCTCAATACGTCTTCCTGACAGGGCTGCTTACAAGCTGTTTTCTCTGTTTTCAAATTAATTTATAATTTATGTTTTTGTTGTATTTACGCAGTCGCATGAAAAAAAAGTTCCATCTCCTGTCCCCGCAGTAATCAGAACTACGCACAGAAATTTAGCTTTTTATTTCTGAAGTATAACAGTGTTATATTTATGAAGATTACTGCCGGTATTCAGTGCATAATGCTTTACAATCGAATATGATGTATGGATCAGAAATAGAGAATGAGCAAAACTGTTCCACTGAATATTCCCCTCTTTACGCATTTCGCTCCTGTGTGGAAAAAAAACCTCTCCCCAGTATTGCACAGAGACTACTCTGTTTTTACATAGCTATACTCCAGTATTTTTGTTTAAAGAACCCCTATCACCTACTTTCCATAGACTCACCTGTGCTTACTCGTGTGATACCTGCCTTCTAAGATACTTTCTACATATGCAATATGATAATATTCTTCTAGTAATTATATTTATTTTACAAGTATAAAAAGTGTGAGTGAAAAGTGATAAGAAAGTGATAAAATGCCAGCCAATCAGCTCCCAACTGCTATCTCACAGGCTGTGTTTGAAAAATGACAGTTGGGAGCTGATTGGCTGGCATCTTATCACTTTCTTATCACTTTTCACTCTGTCTCCTAACACTGCTTAGTAAATTGACCCCTAAATCTTGTTCCAGAAATGCAGAACATGAAAACATTTAATTTAACATACAATACTTCCTCCCTATTATACCCCAACAACAACACACAAGAAAATACCTTTTACAATGCTGTCATCCCAGCTCTATTTATAGACTATACATTTGGTGAAATGCGTGGAATTTACAGCCCGCAGCGCCGCTCCATGGCATTGAAAATCTCTTTTTTTGTTTTTCCCGAAGGGGGCGTGGCCACGCCTCCCACGATTAGGCCACACCCCCTGTTACCCGGGCCCGCCGCTGCTCTTGGCGGGCCTGGATGCACCCAACCCATGCACAGTTCCACCCATGCCTATTTGGGATGAGGCCCCATGTCCCTTTCCAACAGTATACTTATTATGGAGACTATTAAAAGGTCTACACAATATATATATAGATGAGTTGAAAGATGAGACTATGATTTAGTGATGGGGGGCAAGTCACAATACAGGGGGCCAAGTGAGGAAACATAACAAATATAGGACTTAGAGCCAGGTTTACTAGTCCTCAACATTTATAGCCACATATTTATAATAGTGTGATACAGTATATAAACTGTGCTCACTTTATAAAGCAAGTGACGCTATGGGGTAAATTTACCAAAGTGAGAGTTTTTAGATAGGAGTTTTAGAAGAGATGTTGCCCATAGCAACCAATCCAATTCTAGCTATTATCTTCTAGAATGTTAAGTAGAATCTGTTTGGTTGCTATGGGCAACATCTCTTCTAAAACTCACTTCTAAAAACTCTCACGTTAGTAAATTTACCCCTAAAGCTCCTTTTATCTGTTTAGTTAGTTGCTCATCGCTGCACACATTGATAGATCACTTTTTATCCCTTATGAAATCCTTTTATGGGTGAAATGCATTATAATTGTACTTTTTGGCTCTTCGGGATACCCATGGCTGTCTTAACACTGAGGGCTCGATTCAGACCTGCTCGCTAGATACATGCGCTCACACCCAGCGTATGCAAATCCAGCACACACCCAGCAAGGCAGGCGATCGCACGGCAAGGCATAACCACGCCCACTATGTCTTGGTGTGTGATCGCTTTGTGTATACAGACGCCCACCAGCCTGTCTTACGATGCCCACTTGCGCATGTCATCTCCAGGAAGTGTACGCAACCATTGGTACATCGAGGACCATCGGATGCGATCGCAGTGCTCGAGGTTGACTATACCCTACCCCAAGCACTGCGATCACTTCAGTGTTAAATACAACCAGGTGATGTGTACTATGATGCTGCCTGCTAATTATGCACGCCTCTGAAACGGCGTTAAGACGCTCAGGCACGCCTGCGTGCACACCTCCACTCCCCCGATGTTAATGGCCAGCCCCTGTCACCACCCACAAACAGCTTCTCCTGTCAATCATTCAGCTTGGCTGTCTATGCGCAGTGAGTGAACTCTCCCTGATCTCTCGCACTGGTTTGCGTACGCATGCAAAAATCGACCAGCTATGAGTGAACGGATCCTAGCGAGCGGGTCTGAATCAGGTCCTGAGTCCATACTGTACTTGGAGAGGATCCTTGGCTCTAGGAGCATCCTACATTTTTTTTGTGGCTTACTGGATTAATGCAAGAGAATAAATAATACATTCTTGAGAACATGAGAGATGGGGGGTCCGGTTTTGGTTCGGATCTTCCCACCTAGTTAGGATTTCAGAAAGTCACAGCACACACAGATGTCCGTGAAACATGATGTTCTGCCTCGTTCTAAGATCCGACCTTGCCTGGAAGATCTGAGGCAAAACCTCACTGCTCATTTCTATTCTCAACTGCCCCCAAGCAGACGCTTTGCCGGGTTGTGGTCCAGAGCAGGGATGTGCATGTCTGCTAGCAAAGAAGAGAGGTTAATTATCCTTAATTAGGTCACAGAGGAACATCAGGGTGGTTCTAGCTCCTGTGCGACTTTTGTGCACTGTATTATATAAGTTATTATTATTATTAACCTTTATTTATAAAGATACCACAAAGTGTATGCAGCACTGCACAGTGTAAACATATAGAATAGTAACAGCGTATAACAGCATAGATACAATACACAATGGCACACACCATAACTACATAGCAAAGTACCACAGACTGGGTTGGACAGATAACAGAGGTTAGGGTTGGGAACCTGCTGAAGCTAGTAGGAGTAAGCAGACAGGAGTTGATTCAGTGCTTGGGATCCACTAGTGGTCGCAAATGGACAATGTTTCGTGGTCCGCACATGCGTCGGAGCCACGCTGCGTCACAGTGTGAATTAGGACACAGGGTGTGTGACAGAAAGCGACAATTTGTGGGAGGTAACGGGGAGCGGTGAAAAAGAAACACAGGTGCGTCGTTACCCTTTCGGGTGAGTGTCGCAGTCAGCAGTACCATTGGCCCCAGCATCTTACTTGCAATGGTCATTGTGTGCAACCATATCATTGCTTAGAGGCTCGAAGGTACCACCAATGTTTCCGATGTTCGTCAGATGCAAGCGGTGGATCTGAAAAGCTGGCGATGGGCAGTTTTTTTACAATATTTCTTGCGTCCACCTCTGGATCAGGATTTTTATTGATATTCAGCTACATTACTGCCACAAGTACGTGTTCAGCAGAGAACGCACGGATACCACCATCAAAAGGGCCAAATCATTGCTCTCTTGCAGCTGTTACTATCTTCCTATGCTAACCCACATACATTACTGTATCTATGCAATACCCGCACTATATAGCATTTGTGTTGGGGGGCTGCAGTTTTCCTGGTTTGTAAATAGCCCTCATTCACTTCCATGCACTGCTCTGTTGCTGGTCAGTTATGCTGCTATACAGGTTAACTTGCAGCATAACACTGACTTAGGAATGGGTATGAAATACAGGCGGTTCAAATCCCGATTACAGAAGCCTGAGGACAAGATCTCAACTAGGGCTGGTAAGTAGCCAAACCCTCCCCTCTCCCCTCCTAACACTAAGACTCCCAGAGTGGTGCAGTCCTCCCCCAGGGGTGCCTAAACCTAACCCTCTCTTCCTGCACCCTAAACCTAACCCTCCTGGGGGGGTGCCTAACCTCCCCCCAGTGGTGCCTACCCCTCCTTCCCCTAGCCTAACCCTAACCCTCCTAAAACAGAAGCGAAATGCGTCAGAGATATCTACTATTGATATTGTCACTACCTTGCCGGACTATTCCTGGTCTTAATATACGGAGTGGGAGCTGTATACTTACAAGTGGAGATGAAATCCCTAATACCAGGATCGCAAAGGCGGCTGGATAAAGGTGGTCACAGACTGACTGAATTCTTGCCTTCAAAGCCACACAAGCTGGGATCATTGGGTTGCTCGTGCCTGCAGGCTAGGACTCCCCACCTTATACATGCTAAGTACCCCTAGTGATAGCGAGTCTCCCATTATTACAGCTTGAGAGGTCTGATTTATGAGAGTTCACCAAAGGACCCTATATATAAGTCCGGTGAGAGCTGTGTGACTTTATTACAATACATTATTATAATCTGATACCTTGTGAGGAAATCCTTTATATTGCGGACTCAGTGCTGTGTCTATTTATACAGCTATCCAAGGATTTCTGGAGTGGTCTTCATATATTTATGCATTTATCTTATGCATGATTACTTGTTTTATATTGTTATTGATATTATATGCTTTTTATAAACTGTATTTTGAATTGATTATTGGCGTCTTGGTTTTAATTTCTGTCATGTCAAGGTATTCCAATCTTTTTTGACTAAATTTAAAACACTAGCAACATCATTCTAGTGCCCTCCTGGGGGGGTACCTAACCTCCCCGCAGTGGTGCCTAACCCTCCTTTCCCTAGCCTAACCCTAACCCTCCCTGGGGGGTGCCTAAACCTAACCCCCCCTCCCCCCACAGCTAAGTGCTAAGACGCCTTGATCGGTCCGGCGTCCTTCTGTATTACGGCATCGGGATTGAGATAGGTATTTTCACACGTATCTTAAATTCCCCGTCGGGCTTTAGTTGTCAGGATATATCGGCCACACGTGGTCTGCCGGTCTATTAACTACATCCCAGTGACTTACTGTATATTTCATAAAAATGGGATCAATGCTTTCTTTTGTCATCACTAACTAATAGCAAAAGATGGCACCACAGAATTGATGCAGGAGTTTAAAACACCCATTTATTCCTTATCCGAAACAAAAGCCTGGAGAAAGATTTATGATTTGTTCATATTTATTTCCCATTCAAACAGATGCTACATAAGTTTGGTCAGCGAAAGAATTGTGTGCAATCATTAGGCAATTGCACCATCTAGTGGCCTCTTTTCAGATTACAGTAGTTAATATTTTTAAAGGGATTTAAAGGAGGTGGATACAATATTTAATAAAATTGGATGCAGTGAGGTGTACCTAACCGAGGAGGAACTCTAGGACAGGATGTGAGATAATCGTTTGAATTTCTTGCCCAACCTGTGATGTCATTCTCTTCCAGGATTGCCTGATGCTGTAAGGTCAATCGTACTGTACATACTTTTTCAGTATTGTCTCTGAGACATAATGTCAAAGTGGCACTGTCCCATCTACACAATGCTGTAATTGAGCAGTGGGAGATGAGACTACGATGGTGCAATTCAGAGCAAATAACATCATTGAGCTTCCGGGCTTCCCACATCACTGAACAAGTGGGCGATATCTAGGAGGTTGGTCTACTTTCTGGGAAAACTGGGGGAGCCCCATAAAAGTTGTGAGTCTCCTGAGTTTCTGGGAGGGTAGGGAAGTATGCTGCATTCAGTCTTGGGTATACACCCAGTACCGGTTCTAGACACAGTCTGTAATACTTTTCTGCGTGATCCAATGCTTGTGTATGTTCAATAACATCGATCAGGGTGTGTAAATTAATGATTAAATTGTTATGGTGGGTAATTCTTTGTTAAATTGGTCCACTCTGTGTTATGGTGTTGCTGCAATTTTAGGTTAAACTAAGAAAGCTGTTTGATAAACTATTGCTAGGGTGTTGTTACACTCAGTATTGTATCATTGTGTTTGTACCAGAGCTGTATTACTAGGTGTGGTGGCAAAAGGGGCATGTGGAGGAGGAGTCTGATGCATATAAAAGGGCATGTGGAGGATGGGTCTGATGGCATATACAGAGGCATGTGGTGGAGGGGTCTGATGGTATATAAAGGGGCACATGGGGGAGGGGTCTAATGGCATGCAAATGAGCATGAGGAGGAGGGATCTGATGAAATATAAAGGGGCATATGCAACAGCTGTGGTGGCACTGGAGTCAGTGACACCAAATGCAGCAAATAAACCTCCTGTGAGCATCAAGGGCATGCATGTCAAAAAAGGGGGAGTGGCCTCACCAGGAGGGAGCATGGCGTCATGGCACACCCCCAGTTTCACCACTCTGGGGGCCTGCCCAGCACTCCCAGTGATGTCAGGCTACCCCCAGAGATTCACTATGTAGTGCTGGGTCCTTCTCAGTGACCCGGAGCCAGTCACTGTACTGGGATGTTTGTGTGCAGTGCCAGGATCTCTGTCACTGAGAAGCAGCCAGCATTTTGGTCCACACACCCCCCCCTAGTGATGCCACTGTGCATACTCTCTGGTGCAGGCCCTCCGATGCAAAAAAAAGTTGTCTTTTTTTTTGCCTTGTATGTGAAATGTACTTGCCAGTACCCTTTGGTTAAGTCTAGAGTGGTTAAGTACCGTACTGTTCCCAGCCTTTCAGTAAATTATTCTACATGAGGCATTAGGCAGGCATTAAACTTAGATAAACTATTCAATTTATGAAATTGATTGCAGAAGCGTAAGTTTCTTTTGGGTTTTTGAATGAGCATAATGGGAATTGACTCTTCAACTATATATAATTCAAACATTATTTTAATATCTTTAGACACTGATTCCTGCTGGGATTCTATAGGGCTTTAGGTTAACCTTAACCCCTGGTTCAATGATTATGTCATGTTTAATAACTGTTGTTTTACCAGGTATGTCAGAAACCAAATCTCTTTTTCTTATGAGAAATTCTATAGTCTTATGCTGTTGAATACTGTAAAACACACAAAAACCAGCGCTAAAAAGATGGACGGTTAATCTGTAAATTAAAAATAAATATCATTTAATTATAAAAAGCCAATAAATTCAGCAGTATGCCACACATAATAAATGAATGTCCAAGAATCTTATTATCTAAATTCCAGAGAATTGTGTGCACGATAATAACTAAGGACCTCATTCAGAGCCGCTCGCAAAAAACGAGCGCCCGCTCTGAATGAGGGCGGCCGTTTTTTTTAGCCAGCCTTCTGGCTGCTCGCTAAGCAGTGGGTGACCACCCACAGCTTTAGTGAGCGGCCAGCGAAGGTTACGATGGTCGCTACCATTGGGCTTGCGACGAGACCCTTGTGGTTGGGTGTCGTCTGCCGCAAGCCCCAGTGAGCTTCCTGATCTAATAGAGCAGGAAGCTCACTACTGACATCACTCATGATGTCAGTAGGGCCGCCCTCAAATGGCAGGCATTCCGTCGGAAACGCCTCTGTTTGGACATCCACCCCCTCTCCCTGCTTACAAAACGGGGCGAGCTGTTCATCAAGATCGACAGCCAGCCCGTTTTGCTGCGAGCCCCGGAGCAAGTGATTTCTCGCTCACTCTGGGGCTTGCACATGCACTGCCCGGCCATCGACCCGCCTTCGAGCGGGTCTGAATCAGTCCCTAAATCTCTGGTCCTGTATATTTAAAATGAATAAATCTGGGACCTAGGACTCCTTCCACTTTATCCAAAGCTTGGAATCTCAAGCAGCCATAAACATAGTCAGTACAATTGGTTTCACACAGTCTTTAGCATCCCAAGTGCAAATTGATTATGGGTGTATATAATCCACCTGTATTATGTTCTGGTGCTGCGCTTCAGTCATGAAGAAATTGTGGAGGTCCAAAAGTATGGTCCAATATTCACAGGGTTCCAAGAGCAATCACCTCAATGCATTTCACTGGGCAAAGAGGCACCCAGCTTCCTCAGGAGCATGTATGTTGGTTCATGTTACTGGGGTGGCTAAATACCCTAAGATAATTGATCAATTAGCAACACATGCAGTGTGCAGAATAACAAATAATAAAGAAGAAAAAAGAAAAAAGGTCCATCCTATACATGTTTGTCTGTATTTATTAGTATTTTGGGGCTACGTTACCTGCTGTCATGAAGTCACGTGGCCACAATGGGCCAATTACCATAGTTGGCACTGTAAACTTCAGTACCCAGCAGGCTCCCAGCCGATCATGTGACGTCGTCACATGATCGGATGGGATAGATCGTGTACCCGCTCATAAGGAATCAGCCACGTATCTCAATGTGCCATCCTTACCTCACATGGCTGTCAGTGGACCAATCACCACAAATAACACAGTGGACTACATTACCGAGTAGTCTCCCTGTCACATGACTGGATGGGATTGACTATATACATATATATATATATATATATATACATATATATATATATATATATATATGTGTGTTCCCAGGGAATCCGCGAGATGTCGGTAACAATAATAAATGGACCGGTCATGTGATACAACTAATCACATGATCTGATCCTCAAAATAACATTATGACACTAAATATATATAAAAAACTGATTAACTCAACTTTCATTAAGATCCCTAAAGCGGGAATATCAATATACAGTATATACACAAAGTGGAAATGATTATAAAGATTTCAATATTGATACATTAATAGATGCTTCTTCATATCTATATTGATAGTACCTTTGATCATACAGTAATATAAAATATTATGACAAAAAAGGAAAAAAAAGGCTAATGAATAAAAACAATAATGTAGAAAGTAGTATTCACATAAAGAGAAAAAAATGGAGAATGTGAGATTCCTATTCCTGAAAACTCAATGTATAAATACGTCAAGAACATGTCAGTTGAAGACAGAAGTAAGTTCGATCGCTTCATTGAGGCCATCAGGATATAAAGAATTAAATCTTAATATCCAATAAACTTCTCTACTACAGAGTTTATTGAATCTGTTACCCCCTCTTGCTGTTATTGGTATAGTTTCTAATCCTACAATCCTAAAACAAGATGGGTCACTATCGTGTTTGTCGTTGAAATGGCGTGGAACACTATGTTTGATACTTTTATTAATTATATTTCTGCGATGTTCCATAAACCTCGTTCTCAATGGTCTAGTGGTGCACCCCACATAAAAATTTTTACAGTCGCAGTATATAGATGATAAATTTGGAATCGCAATTCATAAAAGTATCAAATATATGTTTATCTCTGGATATTGGTATATCTATTTCAGTGGTACGTCTTGCCATGTGGGAACACATGATACATCTAGGTTTCCCACATCTATAGAATCCAGTTGGTTTTGTAGATAACCAGCTTTTATTCAAATTATCCTTGATAGTTCCACTTCTATTGTTCTTAATATTTTTCAAATGACAAGGTGCAAGAATAGTTTTTAATTATTAATTTTTTCGATATGTAATTTTGAGTTCTGATGGTAGGATTTCCCTCAAGATGTTATCTTGTTTTAATACCCTATAGTTTCTCATTACAATATCTCTAATTTCTTAGAAGCTGTTGTTATATTTGCATACACATGATAAATCCCTATTCTGATCTTTCTCACTAGTATGATGATTCGATGAATCTTTAGATTTCAACAATTTCTGTCTATCCATCTGAAGTACATTTTGATAAGATTGATCTAATAGAGTCTCTGGGTAACCCCGTTTCTTAAAAGTGTGAGTCATATCAGAAGCCTGTCTAGAAAACATCTCTACCCTTGTACAATTATGGCGTAGGCCCATGAACTGGCCTTTCGGTATATTGTGTTTCCAAGGTGCTGAAATGTAACTACGCATTTGTGTTTACTGGCTTCATAAAATTAGATGTAATAATGACATCATTTAATATTTGAAGAGTTACATCCTGAAAATCCATCTGGCTCTTATGATAGGTGTAGGTAAAATTAAGATTATTAGAATTAGTGTTAAGAAAAGTGACAAAAGAAGAAGCTGACGATAGATCCCCATCCCAAATAAAAAATAGATTATCTATATAACGTATACATAGAAAACCAGGTTTGCTGCCCAGTCACACCTCCAAATGGGGGTTTCTTCAAGGTCCCCCATATAGAGGTTAGTGTAACTGGGTGCAAACCTGGTTCCCATGGCCGTTCCCATCACCTGAAGATAATAAGTGTCAAGAAAAAGAAAATAATTATGAGAGAGTATAAAAGAAATACAATCTAAAACAAATATCCTGTGTTGTTCCCCCAGGTCATCATCCAAAATTAGTCATCGGGATATGACTTCCCTACCTTGACGATGGGGGATGTGAGTGTACAAAACATTCACATCTAAAGTGAGAAAAGCGAATGAAGGTTTCCACTTAATTGACTGAATTTCATTGAGAAAATGAGTAGTGTCTTTCAGATGTGACCTGACGGAACTAACACAGGGCTGAAGATGAAAATCAACATAAAAGGAAAGATTAGAAGTAAGAGAATTAACACCAGAAATGATAGGACAACCAGGAGGTGAAGTGAGGGATTTGTGAATTTTTGGAAGAAAGTAAAAAGTGGAAATTTAGGAACTAAGAATTGGAATTCTGTCCTGGATATAACACCCGAATTGAGTGCAAAACGTAACAACTGTTTTAATTCACCCTGAAATCTACTTGTAGGATCATGGGGTAGAGTGAAATAGAAAGTGGAATCACTCAACTGACCCAAGGCCTCGGAGATATAATACTTCCGATCCATAACCACTAAACCACCTCCTTTATCAGCCTCCTTAAGAATTAGTGAAGTGTCATTGACAAGGGTTTTAAGGGCCATTTCGTCTTGTTTAGACAAGTTGGAGGCATATTTAGTACTTCCATGTTTCTTAGTACATAATGTTTTAAAATCCTCAAGAGTAATTTTATAAAAGGATTCAATGTTACTGCTTTTATCCTTAATAGGAAAAAACTCAGATTTATTTTTAAAAATAGTTTGATTTCTTTCTGAATCATAAATTTTAATCGGTATCTCCTCATTGGAGACCATGCAATCAGTAACATTATTCTCCTCCCAAAGTTCCTCAATGGAAGACAACAATATATCATCATTACTATCTAATAGAATGGGAATAGAGTCATCCTTTTGTTTGTTAAGATGTTTTTTGGCAAAAAATCTTTTGCGACATAATGTGCGGATGAATCGATTAAGGTCTACTTATAACTCGAAAATATTAGGTTAATTTGTTGGAGAGAATTTCAATCCTTTAGCTAATAATGAGAGTTGTGAAGTACCTAATTTTTTAGAACAAATGTTAAAGACATTTTTCTGATCTTTCAATTCGCCAAAAGTAGTGGTTTTTAAATTCTTCTAGCGTTTTTCTTTCTTTACCCCTCTCCTACCTTGGGACTTAAATATCTCTGTCTTTTTGGGGTATCTCTGTGTTGCCCTATTGATCGATTCCATGGATCCCTGTTTAATTTTGGGCGAGCCCCTAAAAAACCATTTCTCTCAGTCACTTTTTATTGTTCTCTACCTCTCTCTGTTTTATGAGGATCGTTGACTTCAGATGTATGTGTTTCATCTCTCATAGGATGATTGTATTTAGCCAGATTCACGTTTTTATAATGAGAGGGACTTTGGAACTTAGGGGAAAGTTTGTCCCTCATATTAGCTAACACACTATGCCTATTGGTCTGTGGATAATTTATATTATCCAATCTCCTTTCTCTCTCAAAAGGAGTTATTTGGTTGTTATATTTGTTCCTATTCTTAGATCTAAATGTTCTCCTTGGGTTCATTTCTGAATCCAATTCTCTCTTCTTAAATCTGAATGATCTAACTTGATTCTCCTCATAATCTACTAGATTTCTCTCAAATTTTTTATGTTTGTTCTCCAGTACATTCTTTTCAAAATGAATGACTCTTTCATTAATCAATCTGTCCTTTCCACAACCCTTGATATGTACAATACTTATCCAAAGATTTTTTCAAGCTATCAATTTTCTCTTCAATAAGTTTAACCTTTGAAGATCTGCATCTGACAATAAGATTCATGAGTGCTAAAGAGCAATTATCCAATAGTTGATCCCATTATTTTTGATAGAGTTGGTCTTCCTGAAAAATGGAAGACTTGAATAAGCGTAAACCTCTAGGGATCATCTTCTTATCAATATATTTTTGTAAATTGACACTGTCAAGCCAATGTCTTGATTCTGCTTTTAAAAGATCCTCTAATCTATAAAACTTTTTCATCATATCAGGTTTGTCAGACACAGATATCACTTTACTAGGTTCTTCCCAATGGGATAAGTAGGATTGCCTTTTAACATCTCTCTTAACAAAATTAGAAAAGCAACTCATGACTGCTGCGTCCCAGTAACTATAATGGAAATACACCAAGAAATATAAAATCTAATTGGATGCGCTGACACAAGAGCCGCTGGAATAGGGATAATCACACCCTATAAATCAAACACTGTAAAACACACAAAAACCAGCGCTAAAAAGATGGACAGTTATCTGTACATTTAAAAATAAATATTTATGAGGAGAATCAAGTTAGACCATTCAGATTTAAGAAGAGAGAATTGGATTCAGAAATGAACACAAGGAGAAGATTTAGATCTATGAATAGGTACAAATATAACAACAAAATAACTCATTTTGAGAGATAAAGGAGATTGCATAATATAAATTATCCACAGACCAATAGGCATAGTGTGTTAGCTAATATGAGGGACGAACATTCCCCTAAGTTCCAAAGTCCCTCTCATTATAAAAATGGGAATCTGGCTAAATACAATCATCCTATGAGAGATGAAACACATACATCTGAACTTAATGATCCTCATAAAACAGAGAGGTAGAGAACAACAAAAAGTGACTGAGAGAAATCATTTTTTAGGGGCTCATCCAAAATTAAACAGGGATCCATGGAATCGACCAATAGGGCAACACAGATATACCCCCAAAAGACAGAGAGATTTAAGTCCCGAGGTAGGAGAGGGGGAAACAAAGAAAAACGCAAGAAGAATTTAAAAACTACTCCTGTTGAAGAATTGAATGATCAGAAAAATGTCTTTAACATTTGTCCAAAAAAATTAAGTATTTCACAACTCTTGTTATTAGCTAAAGGATTGAAATTCTCTCCAACAAATGAACAAACGAACCTAATGTAGACCTTAATCGGTTCATCTGCACACTATGGGCCTGATTCAGACCCACTCGCGAGCGGCTGTCCGCTCGCAAGTGGGTCGATGTTCTGGACTGAGCATGCGCACGACAGAGGGAGCTCCGTCGTGCGCATGCGCCAGACGCGACGAGCGAAGGAAAGTCCTTCGCTCGTTGTGTCCGATCAAAGGGGGCATGCTGTCAATGTTGATTGACAGCACGCCCCCTTTGGTAGGCGTGCCGGGGGCGTGCCTCCCTGCCGGGGGCGTTCCCACGGGAACGCCTCCCCTCAAAAGCCGGCCCACTGACATCACTAGTGATGTCAGTGGGAGTGATTTTGGCTCTGATAGAGCCAAAATCACTCCGGAGCTTGCGGTTGAAAACCTCAACCGCAGGCTCCGGCTCGCAATTTCGATGGTCGCGATGGTCTCGACCAATGCGGCCATCAAAATGCACGCTCGTATAGCCTGTGGGTGGTGACCCACAGCTATACGAGCGTCCAGAAGGGCGCTCCATTTTCATGGAGGCCGGCCCTCATTCAGAGCGTGCGCTCTGCTCAGAGCGTACGGCTCTGAATGAGGGCCAATGTCGCAAAATATTTTTTGCCAAAAACCATCTTAACAAACAAAAGGCTAACTCTATTCCCATTCTATTAGATAGTAATGATGATGTATTGTTGTCTTCCCTTGAGGAACTTTGGGAGGAGAACAATGTTATGATTGCATGGTCTCCAATGAGGAGACACCGATTAAAATTTATGATTCAGAAAGAAATCAAACTATTTTTAAAAATAAATCTGAGTTTTTTCCTATTAAGGATAAAAGCAGTAACATTGAATCCTTTTATAAAATTACTCTTGAGGATTTTAAAACATTATGTACTAAGAAACATGGAAGTACTAAATATGCCTCCAACTTGTCTAAACAAGACGAAATGGCCCTTAAAACCCTTGTCAATGACACTTCACTAATTCTTAAGGAGGCTGATAAAGGAGGTGGTTTAGTGGTTATGGATCGGACGTATTATATCTCCGAGGCCTTGGGTCAGTTGAGTGATTCCACTTTCTATTTCATTCTACCCCATGATCCCACAAGTAGATTTCACGGTGAATTAAAACAGTTGTTAGATTTTGCACTCAATTCGGGTGTTATATCCAGGACAGAATTCCGTTTCTTATTTCCCAAATTTCCAACTGTTCCCACTTTTTACTTTCTTCCAAAAATTCACAAATCCCTCACTTCACCTCCTGGTTGTCCTATCATTTCTGGTGTTAATTCTCTTACTTCTAATCTTTCCTTTTATGTTGATTTTCATCTTCAGCCCTGTGTTAGTTCCGTCAGGTCACATCTGAAAGACACTACTCATTTTCTCAATGAGATTCAGTCAATTAAGTGGAAACCTTCATTTGCTTTTCTCACTTTAGATGTGAATGCTTTGTACACTCACATCCCCCATCATCAAGGTAGGGAAGTCATATCCCGATGACTAATTTTGGATGATGACCTGGGGGAACAACACAGGATATTTGTTTTAGATTGTATTTCTTTTATACTCTCTCATAATTATTTTCTTTTTCTTGATGCTTATTATCTTCTGGTGATGGGAACGGCCATGGGAATCAGGTTTGTGCCCATGCTAACCTCTATATGGGGGAAATTGAAGAAACCCTCATTTGGAGGGGTGACAGGGCAGTGAACGTGGTTTTCTATGACCATTATATAGATTATCTATTTTTTATTTGGGATGGGGATCTATCATCAGCTTCTTCTTTTGTCACTTTTCTTAACACTAATTCTTATAATCTTAATTTTACCTACACCGATCATAAGAGCCGGACTGATTTTCTGGATGTAACTCTTGAAATATTAAATGATGTCATTATTACATCTAATTTTATGAAGCCAGTAAAGACAAATGCATATTTATATTTCGACAGTACACACTATGCACCTTGGAAACACAATATACCGAATGGCCAGTTCATGTGCCTACTCTGTAATTGTACAAGTGTAGAGATGTTTTCTAGACAGGCTTCTGATATGACTCACACTTTTAAGAAATTGGGTTATCCAGAGACTCTATTAGATACATCTTATCAAGATGTACTTCATACGAATAGACAGAAATTGTTGAAATCTAAAGATTCATCGAGTCATCATACTAGTGAGAAAGATCAGAATAGGGATTTATCATTTGTATGCAAATATAACAACAGCTTCTGAGAAATTAGAGATATTGTAACAAGAAACTATAGGGTATTAAAACAAGATAACATCTTGAGGGAAATCCTACCATCAGAACTCAAAATTACATATCGAAAAAATAAATCATTAAAAACTATTCTTGCACCTCTTCATTTGAAATATATTAAGAACAATAGAAGTGGAACTATCAAGGAAGTTTGAATAAAAGCTGGCTATCTACAAAACTGACTGGATTCTATAGATGCGGGAAACCTAGATGTATCATGTGTTCCCACATGGCAAGACGTACCGCTGACATAGATATACCAATATCCAGAGATAAATATATATTTGATACTTTTATGAATTTCAATTCCAAATTTATCATCTATCTATTATATGTGGGGCGCACCTCTAGACCATTGAGAACGAGGTTCATGGAACATTGCAGAAATATAATTAATAAAAGTATCAAACATAGTGTTCCATGCCATTTCAATGACAAACACAATAGCGACCCATCTTGTCTTAGAATTGTAGGATTAGAAACTATACCAATAACAGCAAGAGGGGGTAACAGATTCTATAAACTCTGTAGCAGTGAAGTTTATTGGATGTTAAGATTTAATTCTTTATATCCTGATGGCCTCAATGAAGCGATCGAACTTAATTCTGTCATCAACTGACATGTTCTTGATGTATTTATACATTGAGTTTTCAGGAATAGGGTCTCAAATTCTCAATTTTTTTCTCTTTATGTGAATACTACTTTCTACATTATTGTTTTTATTCATTAGCCCTTTTTTTCCCTTTTTTGTCACAAAATTTTTTATACTACTGTATGATTAAAGGTACTATCAATATAGATATGAAGATTCATCTATTAATGTATCAATATTAAAATCATTATAATCATTTCCACTTTGTGTATATATATTGATAGTCCCTCTTTAGGGATCTTAATGAAGGTTGAGTTAATCAGTTTTTGATTAGTTTTATCACAAGACCGGTCCATTTATTATTGGCAACGATATCTCGTGGATTCCCTGGGAACATATTACTATATATATATATTTATATATATATATATATATATATGTTCTATCCCATCCGGTCAAATGGTCACAGGGGAGACTACTGGGTAATGTAGTCCACCATGATATTTGCAGTGATTGGTCCACTCACAGCCATGTGAGGTAAGGATGGCATGTTGAGATATGTCGCTTATTCCTAATGAGTGGGTACACGATCTATCCCATCTAATCATGTGACGATGTGACATGATTGGCTGGGAGCCTGCTGGGTACTGTAGTTTACAGTGCCAACTATGGTAATTGGCTCATTGTGGCCACGTGACTTCATGACAGCATGTCACGTGACATAGACCCAAAATACTAATAAATACAGACTCTAACTTTGAACTGGGGCATTAATGTTGTGGTTCCGGACAGCTGTCCGGGTCACATCATAGGGCTGGTGGATACATCGCTACACAACAGTGCCCAATCGGAATCAAGCAATCTGCGGGTGCCATTTTTCGACCAATGATAGCACAGCAGGAAACATGTGACACAAGATGTCACGTGATCGCATCGCCATTCAATAGGAAACATAGTGGATAAGTTTATTTTATTTGTATCTTTTTGTAGATAAGTGGGATTGCCTACTTCTAGCCATATTCAGGTTTTTTTTTAAAATGTATAGGATGGACAGTTTTTCTTTTTTTCTTCTTTATTATTTGTTATTCTGCCACTTCATGTGTTGCTAATTAATCAATTATCTTAGGGTATTTAACCACCCCAGTAACATGAACCAACATGCATGCTCCTGAGGAAGCTGGGTGCCTCTTTGCCTAGTGAAACGCATTGAGGTGATTGCTCTGGGAACCCTGTGAATATTAGACCATACTCTTGGACCTCCACAATTTCTTCATGACTGAAGCACAGCACCGGAACAAAATACAGGTGGATTATATACAGCCTTAATCAATTTGCATTTGGGATGCTAAAGACTGTGTGAAACCAATTGTACTGACTATGTTTATGGCTGCTTGCGATTCCAAGCCTTGGATACAGTGGAAGGAGTCCTAGGTCCCAGATTTATTCATTTTAAATATACAGGACCAGAGATTTAGTTATTATTGTGCACACAATTCTCTGGAATTTAGATAATAAGATTGTTGGACATTAATTTATTATGTGTGGCATACTGCTGAATTTATTGTCTTTTTATAAATAAATTATATTTATTTTTAATTTACAGATTAACTGTCCATCTTTTTAGCGCTGTTTTTTGTGTGTTTTACAGTGTTTGATTTATAGTGTGTGACTATCCCTATTCCAGCTGCTCTTGTGTCAGTGCATCCCGTTAGATTTTCTTATGCTGTTGAATAGTTGAGAGAAATTTGGCTTTTGTTTCTTAATGAACTAAAGGTAATGTGGTTACCAGAGGGACTGGGGCTGACAGAGGTACTCTATTTTTTCCAAGGCACTATAAGATTTAAATGGTAGATTTTTTTCTCGCTTTATTTTCCCAGGCTGGAACACTTTATAATTAACCTCACCCACTTTTTCTATGATTTCAAATGGTCCATGTTATTTGCCAAGAAGTTACTTTCTACTGTGGGAACCAAAATAAGTACCCTGTCGCCAGGAGCAAAGGCGCATATTTGTACATTATGATTGTACACCCTTTGTTGTGTATGTTGGGTCTGTTCCAAGTGCTCAATCATTATTGGCACCACTGCAGCTATTCTTTCCTGCATTTGAGAAACATGCCCAATAACAGTTCTATAAGGATTGAATTGCCCCTGCCATGTCTTTTTTGCAAATATCTATCAATCCCCTTCGGTGTCTCCTAATTAGCAAATCAAAAGGTTAGAACCTTGTGGAAGATTGTGGAACCTCTAATGGCCAACAATAAATATTGTAACAATCCCAATCTTCCCATCTTTATCCACCACATTCTTTAGCATATTCTTTAAAGTTTTGTTAAATCTCTCTACCAACCCATCAGTCTGAGGGTGATACACAGAGATGGAGGTCCTTAGCTGAGTAATCTTAAACAGATGCACAAATCTTTTAGAATTTTTGACATAAATGGGGTACCCCGATCAATCAGGATTTCCTTAGGTATTCCCATACTGCTAAGACATGTACCAGTTCTCTAGCAATGGTCTTTGTAGATGTATTGCGCAATGGTATTGCTTCTGGGTATTGGTAGCATAATCCATTACCACCAAAAAATATTGATGACCCCAGGCAGACTTTATTAGAGGTCAAACCAAATCCATTGCTATGCTCTGAAATGGGACCTCAATAATGGGACCAGCTGACTTCTTTAATGTGGCCTGGGATTATGGTACTGACACTCAGGGCAGGGTGCACAGTATTCAGATGCATCTTTATGGTCCCCTGGTCAGAAAAACTTATGCAAAATTCTATCTGAGGTTTTTTTCTTTGCCTAGATGTCCTGCAGTTATGTCACCATGAGCCAGGTCTAACCAGGGCTGTAACTAGGGGTTTGTATCAGGTGCTACTGCACTGAGCGCAGGGCTTTGTGGACAACACCATAGCAACCTCACAGTCTTTGATTCTGGTTAGAAGCATTCCTTTAATGTCACCCTGCAGCCAGGATCACTGCTACACTGCCACTGGAGTGTCTAGGCAATCCAGACTGTCACCTTGCAGCCTGTACATCCTTAGGGTGCTCCTGTCAGTGCTGCACTTCCCAATGCTGCCGGCCCTGTACCCTTGGTGCAATGTAATGGCATCATGTGTGTGATGTTGGGTGCTATGGGGGCGGGCCAGCACTGGGTGCATTTAAGCTCTAATATGACTGTGGGTCTAACACTGTTCTTCTATATGCCTTAGGGACTATCAATTGTCCCACAATATTTTCTACTTTTTTGGTCATTTGATACAGCAAATCTTGATGTACAGCCATGTGAGGGTATTATGGCAAACTACTATCAGCATCTACTAGGTTTCCATCAACCATTTTTAACTGTTCTTTTCTCACTTCTCTTGATATAACCAATAGATGAAACCTGACTGTCAGCAGAATGAGAAAGTGGATGTTACTGTATGCCACCCTGAATGTTCATAACCAGGCTCGCATATTTTTTGGTAACAGCAGGTTTACTACACACAGCTATCAGCGGTAACAGCAATACAGGTAATGCTTTGGCAATCAGCAGTGGTCATTACGGTGGCTATCACAGCGGTTTAGGGTATCACCTGGAGGAGATAAGTGCTGTGCATCTGCACAAAGGTTTCGCATGCGCCATGACATCATGTCAGAGGTTTCGCCTCCGGCTGGCTCCGGGTCCTAGTGCCCAGAGTGTACAGCTAAGCAGTCAGTAGGGGATACATCATTCTACACTCCACTGCTGCTCTCCTCATTTTCTGACTGCCCCAATTGTGTTTGCAAATGTGAACACTTCAGACTAGGGGAACATCACAACTGCCAGTGTATCAGTAACATTATCAAACAGGTCTGTAATAAATGGGGTTCCCACAGAAGTGGGAAGAATCTCTCCCCAATATAGCATCAGACAGTATTTCAAAGAAGGAACTACTCCCACAGTGACTACAGCAGGACCACACTGTGTTCGGTATGTTCACTTCAGCAGTAACATACTACCAAGTATCCCCATGTATACAGGTTACCCCAACAGTTTTTCCCTGACCTTTGAGGGGTTCACCAACTCGGCTTTTACAAGAGTAACCAGGACACTAGAATCTAATAGAACCTCTGTTGCAGAGGGGAGCGCTCCAGCACTGTCTGCTCCCAGGTAATGACGCACTGCCAGAGTGATGTCACCAAGCCTTTATAAGCATGAACAAACTCTGCTCGCATCACAGTGTCAGAGTGTCACACATAGCTCCTATCACAGATTTGTTATTACCGCCTGCCTCTATGACCATATTGCCTGTGTTTACCGCTGTTATTAATAAACCATCATACTGGTTAAGGATTAGAGATGTTCGCTGACCCCCGTGTTTTGGTTTTGAATCTGGATTCATCTTCATGTTTAATTTTAGTTTTGCAAAATCACCCTCACGTGTTTGGATTTTGGACCTGTATTTTTTTTTAATAAAAACAGCAAAATCATGTAATTAGTACCTGTTTTTATTCTTACAGTATTATTAACCTCAATAACATTAATTTTGAGTTACTTCCAGTCAATTCTGACCAGCTCACAGTTTACAGTATTATTCACCAATATTGGCCAAAGGCTGGCTGGCTAAATTAAGTAAGAGAGCAGCGACACAAATGCACGGAAGTTTAAAAGATTATAGCACATCTACAGTATGAAACATTGCCACACAGCAGGGGCAAACAGGATGGCAGTTTAATAAACTATACAACCCCATAGAAACCAATAATGTTTTCATTAATCAAGAACTAGATCAGAGGCCCTAGGGCAGTATAGGTAAATGGAGGTGGAGAATGTATGTAGTGGAAGGCAGATAAAGGAATAAAAGATTGATTAGTTAGTTAATTTAATTGTTTGATTAACAAAGAATATTTTTCAGGGAGGAGGGGGGTAGCATGGCCAGCAGGTCAGCCTCTTAATATTCATGACATTCTCTATAATTCTTGTCAGGATTCCTTGGCTATTAACATTGTATAGTGTTATTATAATTATCTTCTTTTTAAAATGTGTAATAATGCATTAGAGCAATAACCAATAAAAATGTTTGTCTATGTAAAAAAGACCATCCCCAGTAACACCAAAAATACAGCCCATTATGAAAAGAAAACTAATGCAAGATGGAATTGTCCTTGGGCCCTCCCAACCACTCTAATGTTTTATATTAAAAAGGACATGCACAGTTTAACAAGCCAAGCAATTCAGTGACAGGGACTGCCACTTTTGTGGCCGAAGTGCTTGGTTTGTTTGGCCTATCACAATTCAAGCTACCAATGGGCTTAAGGTGGCTAACAGTGTCCTTTCTACAAAGGGATGATATCATTATCATCCTCATCAGTGTTAATTGTGGGCATTTTTTTAGGCTTGACCAGATGTCAAAATGGTGTTTCACTTTGAAGCACTGAGTTGACACAACCTCACCACCAGTGGGTCTCTTGGAAAATGTCAGTTTTTCCTGGCAACATCATTAACAGGAGAAACTGAAGCAGGCGATGTCATGCCACTGGAGCAAACAACTTGATGGAGAGAAGCTCTTTGCATCTCTTAAGATCTGCATGAGCTGGAGAGAATACATTATGTATGACTTACTGTCAATCTAGGATTGAGCATGATTGCTAAAATGTAGTGAACCAAGTGCAAGATGCTGACAAACCTTTGGTCCTGGTGAAGTAAATAAAAAATTTGATCTACAAGTCTAACATACTTAGGGAAATCACTTTGTTTCAATTCCTCCTTCAGTTTCTCGAGCTGCTTTTATAATAATTGTATTAAGGGAATAACCTGATTCAGGCTGCCAGTCTCTGAACTCAGGGCCTGATTCAGAGCCGGACGCTATTTGTGAATGGTCATTCAGAAAAAGGGGCCGGCTATTTAAATTGAGCGCTCACTCTTTGCGGTCTGTTGACGCCTCTATGTCTGAGCGAGCGAATGAAACATGCGCTCGCTATTTTGTAAAGACGCCCCCTGGCCGTTCGCATCATATGTCATCTCCGCTATTTATTAGATTAATCGAGTATATCAAAAGGCGTCTGAACTGCTTGCAGTGCTTGTGGTTGGATTTTCCTACCGCAATCATGCGAACAGTTCAGGCTAAGAGACAACCAAGTGACGTGGCCGAGGACGCTGCTTTATTAATTATGCACACCCTTAAAATGCCCGTTTTGACCATTTGGCACGCTTGCATTCGGATCTCCACTCCCCGTTTTCAAGCACCTTCCCCTGTTACCACCCACAAACGCCTCATCCTGTCACTCAAATTAGCAGGCACTCGCTATTTTGCGAGCACACAATTTCCGACCGCAATGACTGGTTGGCGCATGCACATTATGACCCATACGCATGCACAGATGTGCGAACATTGCTCGGAGCGAACGAGCGGCCGCTTACGAGCGGCTCTGAATCAGGCCCTCACTTCATTAGTTACTACTTGAAATGGTTTTAGTAGATTGGATAAAACAGAGAGTAGTCTCCGGTGTGCTGGCTTTGGTACATTCCCCCTCATGTCCCTACTGAACATCATGGCTTGTTCTGTAGGTTTGGAATGGCTTGTTGCTGTTCCTCCATTCACTGAAGCATATAATGGGTGGTATTCCACCTGGTCACTATCTCTTGCTTCAGTTGGTGGCATGGAAAATTCAACTGTGCTTACAGCTGCTGCAATCATCTACATGTGGTTGTTGAATGCCAAAAATGTCGAGAGAATATTTTTGAGCCACAGACAGCATCTCCTGACAATTCTGTTAATTTTTGTAAACAAATTTGAATTAGGGATGTGCAGGCTCGGTTCTACTCGGTTCCGTTCGGTTTTTTTTCCCGAATCTTATTGGGTTTCAGCTGTCACGAGTTTTGGATAGCCAATAAGATTCGGTAAAAAAAAACGAACGGAACCGAGTAGAACCGAGCCTGCACATCCCTAATTTGAATCACCAATTTTTTTGTGTGGGCAAAACATGGGACGCGTTCAAATTTACCCAGTTGTAATGCTCTCACAATGTTACTTACGTTATCGGAAATGACAAATCCTGAGTGGAAACCTAGCTGGGTAAGCCATTTAGCTATGACATCCCTGGGTTTTTCAACAGGTTGACACAGTGTGCCTCTTAGGGAATATGGTGATACGTAGAGTAGCCTACCTGCTGATGAAGGTGATACACCCACCCAGTGGGCTGTCACAGTCATGTAATCTTTTGTTTTGACCAGTGCCGCTTGCCCACATTTCTGTGGTTAAATTGATAGTGGGTACAATGGCATTTTCTAGGCAAAGAACTAGTTTTTAACATCCTGGTACAGGCAAGAAATTGCTGTTCTGGTAAAATGGAATTGCGAAGAAATTTGGTAGAATGGACAAAGGAACTCAACTAACTGTCTAAACCCAGATGCATTGATGGCAGATATTGGACGCAGATCTAATACTAGCATGTTTATTTATTTATTAACAGTTTCTTATATAGCGCAGCAAATTCCATTGTGCTTTAGCCATCATGGCTTCAGTGATCCACTGTGCACCTGGATGGCAGTTGTCATACTTGCTTCCTCTTACAAAGGATTGTTTTACAGTAAATTTTTTGTTTGAAACTACTGTACTGGTCTTCTTTGTTCCATTTTGGGATGAAGTTTCACATACATCAGCAGCCCTAATGCATAAGAATTATTCTCGAGCAACCTGGATAGGGAAGAAGTCAGTTAGCCTTCGCAAATTGGTTGGCAGGAGGACTACCTCCAATTATTATGAGAAGATTGATGATGAAGGTGTTACCAGTAAAGATTGCATGTGTTGAGATCTATCCATGCTGCTGGCAGCTGATGCTGTACTACTTGTTATTATTTTTTACAGGATTTTTGAGATTTTCCCAAATAATTTGCATGAACTCGCTGCAAATTACGTAACAAGGAGGAAGTTCCAAATGTGCACCGACCCCCGTGTTTTGGTTTTGAATCTGGATTTCATCTTTGTGTTTTGGGTTTGGTTTTGGAACTTGGTTTGTTTCAGTACCCCAAAGTGATTCCGAACTCGGACTCAGGGCCTGATTCAGACCCATTCGCAAGCGCTAATGCGCTTGCAAGCGGGTCGATGGCCAGGCAGTGCGCACGCGACTGCGCGTGCACAAACCCCAGAGCGAGTGAGAAATTCACTCGCCCAGGGGCTCGCTACAAATGGGGCGGCTGTCGATGTTGATCGACAGCTCGCCCCATTTTATAGGTGGGAGGGGGGGTGGTTGGACAAATGGAGGCGTTCCTGAAGGAACGCCAGCCATTTGTGGGCGGCCCTACTGACATCAACAGTGATGTCAGTAATGAGCTTCTGGCTCTATTAGAGCTGGAAGCTCACTGGGACTTGCGGCAGATGAGACCCAACCACAAGGGTCTCGTCGCAAGCCCGATGGTCGCGACCATCGCGACCATCACCTGGCCACTTGCAAAAGCTGTGGGTGGTCACCCACAGTTTAGCCAGCGGCCAGGAGGCCGACTAAAAACCAGGCAATATATCATTCCGATTTGGCTTCTGAAGACGTCACCTCTTGTCACTTTTAGCCAATGATCTTAAAGATGGTTGTTGTAGTGTGTACAGGAGCAACGATAAATAGAATACGATCAGACAGCACTTTAAATCTTTCCGTCACATGAAGGATTGCAGAATGTGTACACTCAATATTGTTTGTTCTGGGATGAAGGGGAATTGGAACAACCATTGCGATGTTTTGCCATTGTTCTGATGTGTACCTGGCCTAAAGCATTTAAGACCTTTTATCGGATTGTATTATGTGCGTTTAGCGCTCATTGCTCTCATATGTCAAACTTTACATTGTTTCAGTGTTGCAGTAAAATATGAATAAGTTTCTCTTTGAGAGTAAAACATTGAGGGGCATATTTATTAACCACTTAACTGACGATTTTTTTACCCGCAAAACCAGCCAAAGTTTTTATTTTTTTTTCAATGTAATTCAGTTTAAAAAGCATTTTAAAAAATATAAGTAAATATTTTATTGAAAAACATATGCTTAGGACGTGTCTCGCACCACCTCGTGTCCATAGGCCCCCATTATAAAATCACATTCCACCCCTGTCTTTTGCTGCTGGCACATTAATAGTTATCAGGTGGATCTGAAGAGAGCCAGGAGTTATTTTCTCAGTCCTAGGTCCTCTGCTTTTCTCAATCTATACCACATCTCTTGGCAAAGTAATCAGCTCCTTCAGATTTCAGTGTCATCTGTACACGGATAATACACAAATCTACCCATCCTCCCCAGATTTGTCACTGAATGTCTATCTGCCATTTCATCTTGGATGTCATCTCACCACCTTTACCTATTTACTAAGCCTTAGATGGAGGCAAAGTGAATGGGGATAAAGATAAAGTACCAACCATCCAGCTCCTAACTGTCATTTTTCAAACAGCCCTGTGACATGGCAGTTAGGAGCTGAGGGGCTGGTACTTTATCTTCGTTCACTTTATCTCCATGCAAGGCTTAGTACATAGACCCTTTAGTCTTTTCAAAACAGAATTAATAATATTTCCACTGGCCAGTAGTAGTTACCAGCCCGATCTCTCTACCACTGCTGATAACTCGACAATCAACCCCACCCCACAAGCTCACTGCCTAGGTGTCATCCTTGTCTCTGAACTGTCCTTTGTTCCCCACATTAACTATGGGCCTGATTCAGAGCCACTCGTAAGCGGCAGCTCGTTCGCTCCGAGCGATGTTTGGCCAACTGCGCATGCGTACGGATCGTTATACGCATGCTCGAACCAGTCAGTGCGGTCGAAATTCATGTGCTCGGAAAATAGCGAATGCCTGATAAGTTGAGTGACAGAATGAGGCGTATATGGGTGGTATCAGGGGAAGGTGCTTGAAAACGGGGAGTGGAGATCAGAACGCAGGCGTGCTTAAAGGTCAAAACGGGCGTTTTATGGGTGTGCATAATTAAAAAAGCAGCGTCATTAACCACGTCACTGGGTTATTTTATAGCCAGAACTGCTCGCAAGATTGTGGTAGCAAAAACCGACCACAAGAATAGCGAGCAGTTCATACCCTGTTCGATGTACTCGATTAATCTAATAAATAGCGGACATGACGTAGGATGCGAGCGGCCAGGGGGCGTAGTTTGCCAAAAAACGACCGCAAGTTTTGTTCGCTCGTTCAGACCTAGAGGCGTGAACAGACCGCAAACAGCGAATGGTTCATTTGAATAGCCACCCCTATTTTCAGGACGAGCGAGCGCTAATTGCGTCCGGCTCTGAATGAGGGCCTATGTCACCAAATCATGTTACATACATTTCAAAAACACAACCAGAATAATCCCATATCTCACCCAGACACTGCAAAAACTCTCATTCACGCCCTCATTATCTCCCGCTTTGATTACTGCAATAGTCTCCTTACTGGTCTTCCCCAAAAAATCACTCTCACTACTACAATCTGTAATAAATTCAGCTGCAAACCGTTCTTCCTCACTTCCTCGATATTATGTTGCCCCCCCCCCCAACATAAAATAGTTCTGACGCCCCCAGCCAAGACATCTGGCTATTGGAAGAGCCGGCACGGCAGACTAACTTTAATCAAAGTATCAAACCAATTACATGTTTTCCAAACACTCGGAATGTACATGTAAGTTAGCATGTTTTTTGTGTGATTATTAAAAAGTATGCCCCTTGCCGTTTGCCCCAGTGGGCCACATCCTGTACTTTCACATTTTGCACCTTACAGCTGCACTTTGCAACTTTGGAAAATGCAGAAAAGTAACACATCTAACAAAGACAGCCCTGATAGCCCCCTCACCTTCATTATTACATGACGACATGTACAAGGCTAAAACGGGCAGTATTTTGGGCATTAGGGGGGATGAAAAAGTGTGAATGTGGGTTCTAAAGGTGGGTACACACCTGGGTGACTTGTCTGCCGACCCAGGGATCCACAGACCGAGCAGCCGATTGGTAATCCATATCCAATACACACTAACCAATCTGCCGCTCTATGCTGACATCACAAGTGGGCGGAAACGTAAGTGTGCCCCGCCCAGTTCAGATGTCAGTCACAGGTGGTCCCTGCAGTATGTGTACACACAGCCAGGTGCACTGATATATCTGCAAGATACTGTATATCGGCACTGCTTGTGCTGCAGGGCAGTTGTGATATATCTGTGAATGGCGTCATTCACATATCGCCTGTACACCCCCGCCGATGTACTAGGCGACATTTAATTCGTCCGCTGATTAAACGACATATCGCACAGTGTGTACCCAGCATTGGAGAAGAGTGATGAGGAAGATGAGGAACATTACTGGTGGAATAGGAGACGAAGCAGAGTATCTCTTTGCGGAAAACTTTTTCTTCATATCAATGTTCTAAACTGAAGGAATAGACAGGAAGCTGTGACTCTGCCAGGTATTTTGCGGAGGGTCCCATTAGCTAACAATTAGGAAAATATTATTAGGACAAGCTGTAGATCACGTTCAGGGTCCGGCATTCTTTAGTGAAAGGAGCAATTTAACAAGAACAGTCCCCTGTGAGTTTCTCAGACACATTTGTACATTGATTACCAAATGTTTTTCCCATGTTCCAGAATGAACCTTCTCCAGCATAGAAGCAGCTCACGTGATCCTGGATAGTACACGGTCGGTGTTTCCACACCAGAGCAGCAGATACAGGAATAAGACTGTCTGGGCCCCATGGAATTGTGGGTAAAGACATGTAAATGAGTGCCTTATCACATCCTGGGCCAGCGTCATTGCGTAGTGAGTGTTGTTGGTGGAGTCCACTACTGCGCAGTCCTCATGTTGTTCCAGAAAGGCTTCATTCCCCGTTCCAAGAGGGATGTCCACCTAAGTACTGTCACAGTTTTAGAGCATCACGGTGGGAGACAGCAATGATTACCAGCATTTTAGGCATTTCCTGCATTCTGCACCGCTACCTGCAAGCTGCATACAATCACCGACTGATGAGCTCTAGGACCATCCCGCTCCGCTCCATGACTAGAGTGTGTATAACAGTGAGTACAGCTGCACACTGTTATGTACTGTAACTGGACTGTTCATAGTTGCAAGGCATCCACTGGTGTGCACAGAAGCTATGGTATATCCTCAAAGCTGTACACACATATTTGCAACAGTGGGTACTAGGCCTGCTACAACCTCATGGCATTAGTACTGACCCTAGTTAGGAGGTGGCCCCTAACTCTTCTACAACTGGGCAATCAGCTCCCAAATTTTTTAGAGGGGAAGATTTGGACTCTTCAAGCTTCCGGCTCATGCACACATAGGTTTCCTGCTAATGATCAGGGTTTTCCCACCAAACAATTGGACCAATTTGTGAGCAGAACCCCTATGTCATCAGCATCGCTGGGCCTTTCATTGATCACCTGTAATTGTGCAATACAGCGCTACTATGCCTGGGTAACTTTTTTGTTAGTAAATCTGCAAATGCTCCTATCTCTGTATCGCTATATTTTTGGGATGGAGGACTGAGCTAAACTTGGGCGGTGAATAATAAAATTCACAAAGCGTCCGTACACAATGCTCTCCATCAGATGATGTGCAGTGGTGACGAAACGGTTAATCAGCAGAAAATCTCGCTCGGAGCATAATAATCTCAGATATACCATTGACTTTTTAATATATTGAATCAGTTTCACTGCGCAGCTCTCAGCGACACTAACACGTTAACGATATTACAATTTAAGCTGCGGCTAGAGGTTTTTATAGCGCGCCATTCTGTCTTCAATGCCAAGAATATTACTGGCTCTACATAAATGTAAGATATGTAACAGGAAAAGTCAGAATAATCATTTTTTTTTTCTCTTTCAAAGCTGGGAATGACCTGCATTGTTCACAAGTGGAAAATCTATTAACGTTTAATACTTCGCCCGGCCTAGCACGTGGAAATAATCACAGAAAATAACATTTTATAAAAGGTTATTATCCCATTACATATTTATTTTATCCTATATTTTATTAATTACTCTAGGCCGTTCTCAATAAAACAAGAAATTTCACATAAAGAATTTATTTTCGTTCAGTCTGTTAAATTTGAGAAATAACGGCATATGGCGAAAAATGTCAGGAAGATATATATAGATACATATTTATTATATTTATTCTTATGATATAAATGTTGGCACACAATGGCTTGCACACACTATGAAGCTCAGACACCACCTTGGCTTCTACAGAAATAGCTGCAAAAAGAGTCTATAATTGTCATTTTATTAAAAACATTATTCTTATATAGTGGGGAGGGGGGAGTAACTCCTTTCCTTCTCCTGTTTTGCCCTGTACTGATCTGCACCGCTAGCATTATCTGAACCTTCGTCATAGTGTAGGTTCGCACGGATGCAGACGTACGCACCCGGCCGCTGCGAGAATATGCCAATGAATGCATACTCACGGCAATACCACCCACTACCCTTTACTTGCGTCCTCTATACCTGGCAAGACAGCGGAGATATCGGTAACAGCGAGAGCCATCGGACCCACAGGCACAATAATGGTTGACCTGACCCTACCGCAGACATGGCGAGACTTCCTGGGCACAACTCGACCTCAGGCTGCGTCTGTCACCGCAAGGGCTTAACTATGCACGCCCCTGAAACGCCGTCCAAACGCACAGGCACGCCTGCTTTTGCCCGACCACTCCCCTGCCACCACGCAGGCCGGTTCACGCACTGCAATGCTTACATATGCGCAGAGCCGATTGCGTGCGTCTGCATCCATGCGTTCCTTGCTGAATCGGGCCCATAGTCCCTATAGTCCCCTAATAAAACACCTTGAGTCCTATTGGAGAAAGAGTGCTATATAAATAAATATACTATTATTTATACAATAACCCAGCCTGTCCTACTTTATGTTGTTTAGACCTTGGATGATGAGGGGCATTATATTCTTAAATGATATTTACAATTCCTTCCCATGGGTCTCTGAACTACCATATAAATGTAATATTCCTCATAATTGGTTTTTGTTTTTAATTCCCCCAATGACACGTTTATACTGGTTTAACGAGCAGACGCATCCCACCAGCTGTGAATCAGGGTGCTTACAGCGGGCTTCCACCCAAGGCCTCATTTGCATCCCATACTCTGAGCTGCAGACTCCTCAATCACAGGGACCCTCATGAATCTGTCTGGGAGCTGGCTCTAGAGCAGAGGTTCTCAAACTCTGTTCTCAGGACCCCACACAAGTCACGTTTTCCAGGTCACTCCGCAGGTGCACAGGTGTAGTCATTACTCACTAAGGCATTTTAAAAGATCCACAGGTGGAGCTAATGATGTTCACTTGTAATTATGTGAGGAGACCTGGAAAACATGCACTGTTTGGGATCCTGAGGACCGAGTGAGAACCTGTGCTCTAGAGCACAGGTTCTCAAACTCGGTCTTCAGGACCCCAAACAGTGCATGTTTTCTAGGTCTCATGGAATCACAAGTGAAAATAATTAGCTCCACCTGTGGAGCTTTTAAAATATGTCAGTGAGTAATGACTACACCTGAGCACCTGTTGGGTGACCTGGATACTCTAGATCAGTGGATCTCAAACTCGGTCCTCAGGACCCCACACATTTCACGTTTTCCAGGTCACCCAGCAGGTGCACAGGTGTATTCATTACTCACTGATACATTTTAAAAGATCCACAGGTGGTTATAATTATTACACTTTTGATTCTGTGAAGAGACCTGGAAAACATGCACTGTGTGGGGTCCTGAGGACCGAGTTTGAGAATATGTGCTCTAGATGATGATGATGATGAGTGGCAGGAGAGCTGTAGTCCGGCAGCCTCTAGCAATATTTGTGTGCGTATCAAAGAAAATACATATAAACTACTTTATAGGTGGTACTCTGATTCATTCAGAGATGTACACTAATGCAATCGCAGCTGCGATCTCCTACGCAGTGAAAGGGCGAAAATATTCAGATGTTGCAGACGCCAGCATATTGTACTGTATGTATTGAGACGCTCCCCGGTGCCATCATAAATCCAAGCAACTGCGTACAAATACACTCCCGCCATCACAAATCATTCGATAATTGGCCATCGAAGTAGCCTTATGGTTGCGCAAAAAGCAATGGGCTTCATCGAATGCGATTCCCACAGCCCTGATGAAGCCCAGTGCTATTTGCTGTGCGAAACACGTAGGCCACGCCCCCTCCATCTCCCAAACCTGGAAACGGCAACCTACACCCCTGAGCTCAGAAAGAACGCGGGCAGCGGCTGTCACCCACCCCGCTACAGCAAGAGCTCTGCTGACTGCGAGAGGGGGATAGCAGGCTGAAGGAACAAGCACCGGCAGCGGGGAGAAGAAGTATCGGAGCGCGGGACTACACACACTGACAAGCATCACAGCCATTACAGAAGGACAGGAATCACCGGCAACAGCATCTGAACAGGTACGAGGTGCGCACACCTGGACTTTTGTTTCAGCTCACCTCTACAAGTGACTATGGAACAGTAACGCAATCCCAATACACGGTAACGCAGGACCGCATGCACAAGTCACCTCAGACTGTGGGCCTGATTCAGAGCTGAACGCTCTGACCAGAGCGCTCGCTCTGAATCAGGGCAGTCCCAGCTAAATTTGGAGCGGCCTCCTGGCCGCTCGCATAGCTGTGGGTGACCACCCACAGCTTATGCGAGCGGCCAAAAAGATGGTCGCGACCATCGGGCTTGCGACGAGACCCTGTGGTAGGGTCTCGCTTCCGCAAGCCCAGGAGTGATTTTGGCTCTATCAGAGCCAAAATCACTCCCACTGACATCATTACTGATGTCAGTGGGGCCGGACTCAGACGGTAGGCGTTCCCATGGGAACGCCTCCGTCTGGCAGTCAAGCCCCCGGCACGCCCACCAAAGGGGGCGTGCTGTCAATCAACATCGACAGCACTCCCCCTTTGGTGCGAGACCCGGAGCGACGGAGAGCCCGTCGCTATCCGGGTCTCGCGCATGCGCACGACGGAGTTCCCTATTTATATAGCGTACACATATTCCACGGCGCCTTACAGAGAATATTTGACCATGCACATCAGTCCCTGTTCATGTGGAGCTTACACTCTATAATCTTTACCATATTTACACACAGATGTACATACATTTATTTTTTGTCAAGACCTAATTAACCTACCAGTATATTTTGCAATTGTCAGAGGAAACTGGAGTACCCAGAGAACAAGCAATGGGAAAACATACAAACTCCACACAGTTAGTGTCGTGGTAGTAATCAAATTCAAGACCTCAGTGCTGTGAGGCAGTACTGCTAACCATTACACCATCCATGCTGCATGGGTGGTGCAATATGTATCTAATTTGGGGGAACCATGCCGTGTTTATTATCTGTCCATATCGTGTGGCATATTTTCATTTAAATACCCCCTGTGCTAAAGAAAACTCGAAGGGACAGCAATAGCGATAACTACTATTCCTGCAAGTTAGATCCTGGCTACATCGGAAGAATCTTTCACATTTGTGAAAGACTCTTCTGGGGGAATTTGACACTGCGCATGTGCTTTTCAAACGTTAAATGCCCCTACATGTTGGCCACGCTCCCAATTCAGTACAGGGGAGGGTGCCGAAACATACCCTTGCTCTGGGCACCATGGCACCTAGCTACTCCTCTGCTGCCATAAAGCTCAGACTCCATCACCGCTATAAAGCTCAGACTAAATCACTGCTACAAAGCTCAGACTCCATCAGTGCTATAAAGATCAGACTCCATCAGTGCTATAAAGCTCAAACTCCATCACCGCTATAAAGCTCAAACTCCATCACCGCTATAAAGCTCAAACTCTATCACCACTATAAAGCTCAGACTCCATCATTGCTATAAATCTCAGACTCCATCACTGCTATGAAGCTCAGACTCCATCACTGCTATAAATCTCAGACTCCATCACTGTCTCCATCACCGCTATGAAGCTCAGACTCCATCACCGCTATAAAGCTCAGACTCCATCACCGCTATAAAGCTTAGACTCCATCACCGCTATAAAGCTCAAACTCTATCTCCACTATAAAGCTCAGACTCCATCATTGCTATAAATCTCAGACTCCATCACTGCTATGAAGCTCAGACTCCATCACTGCTATAAATCTCAGACTCCATCACTGTCTCCATCACCGCTATGAAGCTCAGACTCCATCACCGCTATAAAGCTTAGACTCCATCACAGCTATAAAGCTCAGACTCCATCACCACTGTAAAGCTCAGGCACCATCACTGCCATAAAGCTTAAACTCCATCACTGCCATAAAGCTCAGACTCCATCACTGCTATATAGCTCAAACTCAATCGCTACTATAAAGCTCAGACCAGCACTACTATAATGCTCTGACTCCATCACTAATATAATGCTCAGACTCTATCACTTATATGAAGCTGAGACAACATCACTACTATAAAGCTCAGACTCCATCACTTATATAAAAATCAGACTCCATGACTACTAAAAGGCTCAGACTCCATCACTGCTGTAAAGCTCAGACTCCATCACTGCTATAAAGCTCAGACTCCATCGCTACTATAAAGCTCAGACCATCACTACTATAATGCTCGGACTCCATCACTACTATAATGCTCAGACTCTATCACTTATATGAAGCTGAGACAACATCACTACTATAAAGCTTAGATTCCATCACTTATATAAAAATCAGACTCCATCACTTAGATAAAGCTCAGACACCATCACTTAGATAAAGCTCAGACACCATCACTTAGATAAAGCTCAGACGCCATCACTTATATAAAAATCAGACTCCATCACTTAGATAAAGCTCAGACTCCATCACTTATATAAAGCTCAGACTCCATCACTTATATAAAGCTCAGACTCCATCACTTATATAAAGCTCAGACTCCATCACTTATATAAAGCTCAGACTCCATCACTTGTATAAAGCTCAGACTCCATCACTTATATAAAGCTCAGACTCCATCACTTGTATAAAGCTCAGACTCCATCACTTGTATAAAACTCAGACACCATCACTTATATAAAGCTCAGACTCCATCACTTGTATAAAAATCAGACTCCATCACTTAGATAAAGCTCAGACACCATCACTTAGATAAAGCTCAGACTCCATCACTTGTATAAAGCTCAGACTCCATCACTTGTATAAAACTCAGACACCATCACTTATATAAAGCTCAGATACATTTGCCTATCAGTATTAGCCAAACTCAGAGAATTCACCCAGAAATGGCAATTCTACAACCTCTCAATATATTGATATATAAATAAATAAATGTATGTATGTTATCTACTTTATCTTACACTAGAATCATTCTTCACCATAGAGACCAGGAGAGCAAAATGTGAGCGTCCCTTGACTAGAACTAGCATTAGCGCCCGCAGGATGGGCATCTGAATACCCAGAAATCCCACCTGACAGAAAATGTATTCTTAAGCCCCGTCCCCTCTTGACAATTTTGCCGCAATTCGCGGGTCAATATGAAGGAGGCAGAGCCAATATGACGCAATTTAATTTGATTCAGGGCTTAAGAACATGGTGCGAGCCTGCTAGATCCTGTCTGTTACTGCATGTATTAACCAGTTGGTGGCTATAGTAGGAGTCATATAACCAACATTAACCAATTAGGGGCCTGATTCAGCACGGATCGCTATTGCGCAAAGACTCCTCTGCGATCGGGACTGCAATCACATTGACTACACAGACGCATCGCAGAGTGATTGAAAGAAAAGTGACGGACGGTGGGGGTGGTAGGCGAAACGCAGGTGTGCCGGTGCATTTGAATGCCGTTGCAGTGGCGTGCATAAATTAGACACTGTAATGCCATACACAGCTTGGGCTTGCACTGTGTGCGCTAAGGTTAGCAATTCCTGAGTAAGGTCAGAGCCTGTGTAAGTGTGCCTGAGGCTGTGATGGTACTCCATGTTACTGATGGTCTCTCAGTCTTGTGTAATCACTGTGTGTGATGAGGTTAGTAATTCCTGAGTAAGGTCAGAGCTGTGTAAGTGTGTGTGAGGATGTGATGGTACTCCATGTTACTGATGGTCTCTCAGTCTTGTGTAATCACTGTGTGTGATGAGGTTAGTAATTCCTGAGTAAGGTCAGAGCCTGTGTAAGTGTGTGTGAGGCTGCGATGGTACTCCATGTTACTGATGGTGTCTCAGTCTTGTGTAATCACTGCGTGTGATGAGGATAGTAATTCCTGAGTAAGGTCAGAGCCTGTGTAAGTGTGTGTGAGGCTGTGATGGTACTCCATGTTACTGATGGTATCTCAGTCTTGTGTAGTCACTGTGTGTGATGAGGTTAGTAATTCCTGAGTAAGGTCAGAGCCTGTGTAAGTGTGTGTGAGGCTGCGATGGTACTCCATGTTACTGATGGTCTCTCAGTCTTGTGTAGTCACTGCGTGTGGTGAGGTTAGTAATTCCTGAGTAAGGTCAGAGCTGTGTAAGTGTGTGTGAGGATGTGATGGTACTCCATGTTACTGATGGTGTCTCAGTCTTGTGTAATCACTGCGTGTGATGAGGTTAGTAATTCCTGAGTAAGGTCAGAGCCTGTGTAAGTGTGTGTGAGGATTTGATGGTACTCCATGTTACTGATGGTGTTTCAGTCTTGTGTAATCACTGCGTGTGATGAGGTTAGTAATTCCTGAGTAAGGTAAGAGCCTGTGTAAGTGTGTGTGAGGCTGTGATGGTACTCCATGTTACTGATGGTATCTCAGTCTTGTGTAATCACTGTGTGTGATGAGGTTAGTAATTCCTGAGTAAGGTCAGAGCCTGTGTAAGTGTGTGTGAGGATGTGATGGTACTCCATGTTACTGATGGTGTCTCAGTCTTGTGTAATCACTGCGTGTGATGAGGTTAGTAATTCCTGAGTAAGGTAAGAGCCTGTGTAAGTGTGTGTGAGGCTGTGATGGTACTCCATGTTACTGATGGTATCTCAGTCTTGTGTAATCACTGTGTGTGATGAGGTTAGTAATTCCTGAGTAAGGTCAGAGCCTGTGTAAGTGTGTGTGAGGATGTGATGGTACTCCATGTTACTGATGGTATCTCAGTCTTGTGTAATCACTGCGTGTGATGAGGTTAGTAATTCCTGAGTAAGGTCAGAGCCTGTGTAAGTGTGTGTGAGGCTGTGATGGTACTCCATGTTACTGATGGTGTCTCAGTCTTGTGTAATCACTGCGTGTGATGAGGTTAGTAATTCCTGAGTAAGGTCAGAGCCTGTGTAAGTGTGTGTGAGGCTGTGATGGTACTCCATGTTACTGATGGTATCTCAGTCTTGTGTAATCACTGTGTGTGATGAGGTTAGTAATTCCTGAGTAAGGTCAGAGCCTGTGTAAGTGTGTGTGAGGAAGTGATGGTACTCCATGTTACTGATGGTATCTCAGTCTTGTGTAATCACTGCATGTGATGAGGTTAGTAATTCCTGAGTAAGGTCAGAGCCTGTGTAAGTGTGTGTGAGGATGTGATGGTACTCCATGTTACTGATGGTGTCTCAGTCTTGTGTAATCACTGTGTGTGATGAGGTTAGTAATTCCTGAGTAAGGTCAGAGCCTGTGTAAGTGTGTGTGAGGATGTGATGGTACTCCATGTTACTGATGGTATCTCAGTCTTGTGTAATCACTGTGTGTGATGAGGTTAGTAATTCCTGAGTAAGGTCAGAGCCTGTTTAAGTGTGTGTGAGGATGTGATGGTACTCCATGTTACTGATGGTATCTCAGTCTTGTGTAATCACTGCGTGTGATGAGGTTAGTAATTCCTGAGTAAGGTCAGAGCCTGTGTAAGTGTGTGTGAGGCTGTGATGGTACTCCATGTTACTGATGGTGTCTCAGTCTTGTGTAATCACTGCGTGTGATGAGGTTAGTAATTCCTGAGTAAGGTCAGAGCCTGTGTAAGTGTGTGTGAGGATGTGATGGTACTCCATGTTACTGATGGTGTCTCAGTCTTGTGTAATCACTGCGTGTGATGAGGTTAGTAATTCCTGAGTAAGGTCAGAGCCTGTGTAAGTGTGTGTGAGGCTGTGATGGTACTCCATGTTACTGATGGTGTCTCAGTCTTGTGTAATCACTGTGTGTGATGAGATTAGTAATTCCTGAGTAAGGTCAGAGCCTGTGTAAGTGTGTGTGAGGCTGTGATGGTACTCCATGTTACTGATGGTGTCTCAGTCTTGTGTAATCACTGTGTGTGATGAGATTAGTAATTCCTGAGTAAGGTCAGAGCCTGTGTAAGTGTGTGTGAGGCTGTGATGGTACTCCATGTTACTGATGGTATCTCAGTCTTGTGTAATCACAGTGTGTGATGAGGTTAGTAATTCCTGAGTAAGGACAGAGCCTGTGTAAGTGTGTGTGAGGATGTGATGGTACTCCATGTTACTGATGGTGTCTCAGTCTTGTGTAATCACTGTGTGTGATGAGGTTAGTAATTCCTGAGTAAGGTCAGAGCCTGTGTAAGTGTGTGTGAGGATGTGATGGTACTCCATGTTACTGATGGTATCTCAGTCTTGTGTAATCACTGCGTGTGATGAGGTTAGTAATTCCTGAGTAAGGTCAGAGCCTGTGTAAGTGTGTGTGAGGCTGTGATGGTACTCCATGTTACTGATGGTGTCTCAGTCTTGTGTAATCACTGCGTGTGATGAGGTTAGTAATTCCTGAGTAAGGTCAGAGCCTGTGTAAGTGTGTGTGAGGCTGTGATGGTACTCCATGTTACTGATGGTATCTCAGTCTTGTGTAATCACTGTGTGTGATGAGGTTAGTAATTCCTGAGTAAGGTCAGAGCCTGTGTAAGTGTGTGTGAGGATGTGATGGTACTCCATGTTACTGATGGTATCTCAGTCTTGTGTAATCACTGCATGTGATGAGGTTAGTAATTCCTGAGTAAGGTCAGAGCCTGTGTAAGTGTGTGTGAGGATGTGATGGTACTCCATGTTACTGATGGTGTCTCAGTCTTGTGTAATCACTGCGTGTGATGAGGTTAGTAATTCCTGAGTAAGGTCAGAGCCTGTGTAAGTGTGTGTGAGGATGTGATGGTACTCCATGTTACTGATGGTATCTCAGTCTTGTGTAATCACTGTGTGTGATGAGGTTAGTAATTCCTGAGTAAGGTCAGAGCCTGTGTAAGTGTGTGTGAGGATGTGATGGTACTCCATGTTACTGATGGTGTCTCAGTCTTGTGTAATCACTGCGTGTGATGAGGTTAGTAATTCCTGAGTAAGGTCAGAGCCTGTGTAAGTGTGTGTGAGGATGTGATGGTACTCCATGTTCCTGATGGTATCTCAGTCTTGTGTAATCACTGTGTGTGATGAGGTTAGTAATTCCTGAGTAAGGTCAGAGCCTGTGTAAGTGTGTGTGAGGATGTGATGGTACTCCATGTTACTGATGGTATCTCAGTCTTGTGTAATCACTGTGTGTGATGAGGTTAGTAATTCCTGAGTAAGGTCAGAGCCTGTGTAAGTGTGTGTGAGGATGTGATGGTACTCCATGTTACTGATGGTGTCTCAGTCTTGTGTAATCACTGCGTGTGATGAGGTTAGTAATTCCTGAGTAAGGTCAGAGCCTGTGTAAGTGTGTGTGAGGCTGTGATGGTACTCCATGTTACTGATGGTGTCTCAGTCTTGTGTAATCACTGTGTGTGATGAGATTAGTAATTCCTGAGTAAGGTCAGAGCCTGTGTAAGTGTGTGTGAGGCTGTGATGGTACTCCATGTTACTGATGGTATCTCAGTCTTGTGTAATCACTGTGTGTGATGAGATTAGTAATTCCTGAGTAAGGTCAGAGCCTGTGTAAGTGTGTGTGAGGCTGTGATGGTACTCCATGTTACTGATGGTATCTCAGTCTGGTGTAATCACAGTGTGTGATGAGGTTAGTAATTCCTGAGTAAGGACAGAGCCTGTGTAAGTGTGTGTGAGGATGTGATGGTACTCCATGTTACTGATGGTGTCTCAGTCTTGTGTAATCACTGTGTGTGATGAGGTTAGTAATTCCTGAGTAAGGTCAGAGCCTGTGTAAGTGTGTGTGAGGCTGTGATGGTACTCCATGTTACTGATGGTGTCTCAGTCTTGTGTAATCACTGTGTGTGATGAGATTAGTAATTCCTGAGTAAGGTCAGAGCCTGTGTAAGTGTGTGTGAGGCTGTGATGGTACTCCATGTTACTGATGGTATCTCAGTCTTGTGTAATCACTGTTTGTGATGAGATTAGTAATTCCTGAGTAAGGTCAGAGCCTGTGTAAGTGTGTGTGAGGCTGTGATGGTACTCCATGTTACTGATGGTGTCTCAGTCTTGTGTCATCACTGTGTGTGATGAGGTTAGTAATTCCTGAGTAAGGTCAGAGCCTGTGTAAGTGTGTGTGAGGATGTGATGGTACTCCATGTTACTGATGGTGTCTCAGTCTTGTGTAATCACTGTGTGTGATGAGGTTAGTAATTCCTGAGTAAGGTCAGAGCCTGTGTAAGTGTGTGTGAGGCTGTGATGGTACTCCATGTTACTGATGGTCTCACAGTTTTTCTATACCATGTACTTGTCTTGTAGTGTCTTAAACTGTATGACACTGTTTTCTTGTTCTGCTCAACTGTTTATGTACTATGTAAGGCGCTGCGGAACCCTTGTGGCACCATATAAATCAAGGATAATAATAATAATAATAATAATAATAATAAACATTACGGATATGTGTAAGGGAAGGTGGGCGTCCTTATGTTAGACTGCGTGCCATTGTAATAGTGATCTTTGCTGAATCAGGCCCTAGGTGTTTACTTCAATCTCATAATAAACTGCACCAGGAAAATGACTGTCTCAGATGATAGATACATTTTATAAAAAATATATATATATTTCTGCTCTAATCGCAATTAAACAATTCCAATTTTACGATGCACACACAGTGGCAGTGGCGTCACCTACAGACCCCTCTCCTCTTCTAGAGACCACTCTCCATCTGTGCCTACTACTAATACCCCTATTACTCACCTAGAGACTGATGGGAGCCCCTCCATAGACTTCTGTCCACCCCCTCCCCCAGGGGCTGGCTGGCAACTTTCAGCCTGGGGGGCAAACACAAGCCAGTGGCCCCGGCTTTTCTTTCAGCATATTGTGAACCATTTAGCAGCTTGGCCCCGAAAGTGTAATGCCTGAATGCACCATCACCGGAAAATCCCGCCCCCCACCCTCCCGCTGGCATTACTGGATAAATACTGAGGGTGGGGGAAGGGGTGCGGCAATGCAGCACACTCTATTTATATATAAACACATGTGCAATATTGGTTACAAGAAATTATAATTATCGAGACTAGGAACTGATAATTAATAAAAATGCTGCTTTGGGGCCCCATACTAATGTATATATAAATACAAACATTATATATATATACCTCACACAGCTCTCCCCCCCACAGCTCACACCCCTCACTCAGATCTTTCCCCTCATATAGCTATCCCCTCCTCACACAGATCCCACCCTCTTATAGCTCTCCCTTCCTCACACACAGACCCCCCACCATGTAGCTCTCTCCACTTACTCATATCCCCCCATACAGTTCTCTGCCCACTCACTCAGCTCCCCTATCACACACACACAGCCTCCAACTCTCAGAAACCCCCTCACACACACAGCTCTCCCTAATCACTAAGATCACCTCCTCACATACATACAGTGCTGCACCCATACAGATCCTCACCACACAAAGATCTCCCCCCTCAAAACCCCCTCACACAAACCCTCTCCCTACTCACTCAGGATCCCCCACCCCTCACACAGCGCTTCACCCACATATAGATTCCCCCGCCCCTAACACAGAACACACGGGGGGAGATCACCTGCTGAGTCTGCATTACATTGAGATCAGTGCAACTCCGCCCATACAACACCACCCTGAAAGCACTGATCTCTCAATTTATTGCAGGCCCAGCAGGTGGTCCCCTTACCCTCCGCCCTCCCATCTGTGCCCTCCCTTCTTTCGGCAGTCAGCAGCACATACCTCCGGGGCCTGGAGCAATGGAGGCTCCCTCCTCCATTGTACTCAGTAGTTCCGCCCCTGACCGCATCTTACACGAGCAGAGAGAACCTCCAGGCAGCTTTAGGATTCGGCACACTTTGTAAAAGCCGCGGCCAGGACAGGTGGTGCGGTGCAGCCCCGGACCACCTGAATAGTTTCCCCAGTGCCTGTTTGTCTGCCGGCACCTTCTTTAGTTGCACTGCTGAGAGTGACAGCCAGGAGGCAGGCATAGGAACCTCCCCAGGCTGTCACTTATATCTTCTTACAGAGTGGCCCCTAGTGTACCGGCCCGGGGGGCAGATGGCACCCTGCCCCCCGGCCCAGCCCACCACTGCCCTCCCCTGTATTACTGGGACCACTCACTATGACACCTCTTCCCCCTCTAACACCAGCCCCGTCACTTTATCTCTGCCCCCTATCTGTCCTGATCTCCGGGAGAGAGAAGGCAGTAGGAACCCCTCCTCTCCTCTCTCCTCGCCCCTGGGTTTCTCCTTCAAACGGGTTTTGCAGTATCTGCCCTCCCAATACCTTCCCTCCACCCCTAGTGTAGTGCCCCCCCCTTAATCCAGTCCTGCTGGCGCCCCCAAGCCACCTGTGGGGACCGTTGCTATGCCACTCCACTGTGGCAGCACTGGGGTAGGTTACACCCAGTGTGCTATTTAAAGCAGGTTAAAATGCCCCAAAAAAGGGCGTGGTATCACTGGGAGGCTGTGGCCTTGCGGCACACTCTGGGTTTCATACTCTGGGGGTAGCGCCCAGCACTCCTGCCCCCAGAGTCTCCCTGTCACTGAGGAAGAACCGGCATTTTGGTGACGCCCGGTGTTGTCCACATCCCTTCACCCCCCTAGTGATGCCACTGTGCGCACACCTGGTTAAAAAAACTAATTTAGCTTGTAAACTTTGCCTAAGCCACTTTAGAAGGGATGTAATAAGAATCGATATCTATAGAACGAAAAAAACTAGAGCCACCCAACTATCGCTGCGGAGGGGAATTATATGTCAGCTGTTATTATTACGCACTGCCTTTTCATTAGGAGTATTTAGCAATTTAATAGGCTATATCACATGGACAAATGAAAACATCCTCAATCAACTCTCGCAGAATATATCACTGATTTAGCTATCAGGAGTATTAGACTCTGAATGGGTATTTTACACCTCATTGTAAAACCACTAAACTCTACTCATTATACACCGCAAGCTGATGTTTTTACCATCTGACCAAAATAAAAAGTCTTCAGCAAATACTTTTCAAGCCCCTGTTATTTCCCTGCGAGGTTTTGGTTTCTGGCTCAAAGTCTAGTCCCAATTGATGGTCTCCGTTCTCCTACCAAACTGTCGGGGGGGATCGGGCATTGATCGAGATGTTAACATGAACCCCCGCTTGAAAAATCAATTGCATGATTCGTAATGACACCCCCCCACCCCTTACTCCATTGACGAAGAGACATCTTTCCACATTTTTACAACTTTATAAAAAGCTCTCCCACTTCAGTCTCTCCCCGATGCAACTTTAAATAGTTCAGTCCAAAGAAAAATGATCCGGACTTTCAGGCAGTTGTATAGGATCGGTTGCTTAGCGAGCGGCCGAGTTTATAAAACAGTTGGCAGGGAGCTCATATTTGTACAGCTAAATGAATGCAGGAATCATATAATACCGAGTGGTATATTAGTAAGGAATTTCCATATTACAGCATACGATACTCCCACCTTGCTTCTTGGTTACTACGAATATAGCGGTTTCCGCTGAGCAGATAGTAATTTGATATTAAACAAAGCTCTTATTAAGCACTTACATTGAGAGCGGTTTTATGTTGCATGAACCCAGGTTACGCTCTAGTATCACTCAATTAAGCTCAGGATAACTCTTTGGACAGGGTTCATTAACCGAAATGTGACCTTTGTAGGTATGAAAATTAAGTAGTTATGAGACGTGAATTGCACAAGAGACCACACACAGGAAACACTACATTTTCTTTACCAATATTCAGATTTAAAAAAAAAAAAAAAAAAGTCTAGAGACTAATAATCTAATTAGAGCAGAAACTTTTGATGAGCTCCCTAGTTCCTAATATTACAAGGGGCTCTCTGATCAAATTTGTTGTAACAAGCAGTGATACATGCACCCACATGATTGACGCGGTGATAATTGCTGATTGATTTAACGTATTCAGCAGACATTGCGTGATGCGGACATTGTGTTATCTGAGATCAAGGCTTAATGAGTCCATGTCTCCCGGATTTCTTTTAAAAGCTTTTCGTATTTTCATTTGGGAAAGGCTTGCAGTACTCACAGACATCGTTGAAGGAGAAGACTCGGCCCTGCCAGGAATTACTAAGAATGATTGAATCATTTTTGGTCTAGATTCTAGACATGGCCTCCATATTTCTCTCTTAGCATCACGTGATTATATGAATGAGCCCCGGTCAGCTTTGCACATGTTACATTTACTGGCACGAGTAAATGGAGATCACTGTAACAGTACAACTCAAGCAATGATTCAGTGTAAATGCATGATGTAAATCAAATACATTTTTAATAAACACACTGTAAAAAGCAATGCTCAGCGGTGGAATTTGGCCTCCGGCGGTTGTGCGCAGAATTCCCGCCATCATTTCTGTTTCAACTAGATCTCGAACAACAGCACAGAACGTATTGACGCTGCCATTATGAACACATTGATTTATAAAGGCTCTATATTCAGCAAAGTGTGGGATTTATAAATACACCACGAAATGAGGTTCCATGGAATGGTGACAATAGAATGGACCTGAGACAATTGGTTCATGGGAACTTTGCAGCCTGTTCTGCTGTGAAATTAAATTTTCCTGTAAGACTTTCACGCTCATCCTTACAGCTAAGCCTAAAACGCCACTTAGGAAGTGGGACTACTGCACTCAATAAAATAAAAAATTCTAAATAAATTTACTAATGCTAGAAAAAAATTGATTTCCTTTAATTTGATGTAAATTATAATAAAAATAAATTCTGATCTCCAATATGTCTGAAAGCATAAAACATGAAATATATCCCTCCCATTTATTTAAATCTATAATATGTGTAGTATTATATTTTCATTTTGGATGCACTATAGGTGTTAGGAGCAGAGACGGGTGCTGACACCCGTGTTTTGTTTTTGGATCTGGATGTGATTTTTGCAAATCCAAAAACCCGAAATAAAAAATCCAAATTTCGAACCTCAGGAAGATCAGAACCACAATTTGGATCTGTCCGGATCCACAGAATTCGGGTGGATTCAGATTTCTGGGGAACCAAACTGCACATCTCTAGTTAGAAGTCACCGAGTGGGGTAGATTTATTTAAAACTTAAAAAAAAGAGAAATATAGGTTATTACCGCCGTTATCGTATTATGAAGTACAGTAGGCCCTGAAGTGGGAGCAATGACTTAGACTGTGGTTCCCAGGCTTTGAGTAGTAGCAGTAAGCACTTCAGCAATACTGGAATGTTTACTGCGGACATAAACCAACTGGTCCAATACCATTTCTGCTATTATTAATAGCCGACTCGGATATAACCGACCTTTCGTGGAAATTGTCTTACATGGCGGGCGATAAATAAAGTAGCAGACGTTATGAAATATCCTGCTTTCCTGGTGTTAATAGTAAACAAATTACGCTCAAACAAAAAGTATCTATATACATAACACATGTGTGTGTGATGGGTGGTGGTACGCATCCCCTGCAAATTGCGATAATCGATGCATCTCGCCCATATACTATATTGTGTATGAATTATGTAATGTAATGTTAGCGGTTACTACTATGAGATATGGTATATACAGTACCCGATGCATATACTATTGTTCTTCCTAGGAGTAAAGCAGATGCTTACGTACAGTATGTTACACCTTGCTTCAAGGCACAAATAGGAGGAGATGTACTAAGCCTTGGATAGAGATAAAATGGATAAATATAAAGTACCTACCAATCAGCTCCTAACTGCCATTTTTCAAACACAGCCTGTTGTGAGTTAGGAGCTGATTGGCGGGTACTTTATCTCTCTCCATTTTTTCACTTTCCGTGGCTTAGCACATCTCCCCCCAAGGCTCAGGACATTTACCTCACAGTCTCTTAAATATTTCTCAAGGGGCCTATCCATTAGACGACTTTCTGAACCAGGAGGTTTTGGTCGGAACGTTCAGAAAGTCGTCTAATGGATAGCCGGCAAGGACCAGCGATGCCCGTGCACGCTGGGTCCTTGCCGACGCCGACTATCTGTGGAACATGCCCGTCAACCTGCTGACGATCGTCAGGTTCGGCATGTTCTCAGACAGGAGGTCGGTCTCCTGCACTGAATGACGTACAGTGAACGCCGTTCAGTGCGGGCATCGCACGTAGGCGACCTGTAGGATTGAACACTAGTCGTTCAGTTTTTCAGGTCTCCTAATGGATTGGCCTTTTAGTCATTTGTACTCATTCCATGTGCATATATTTAAGATAATTCCAAAAATAAAAACTATTATACTTTCTCCTCTCTTAATTCCCGTCACACGGCCGGTTTCCACAGTAACAGCACCACGTTATCAACCAACAGATTTTATGCTTTCAGTGTGGGCTCTTTCATTCTACTCTCTCACCCGGGAGTTTTATTAAGCTCGGGGGTGTTTTATCCAACACAAAGGGAAGACAGGAGGGCGCAACAGGGCTAAACGTTTATTGTAACTGTTTTCTACTTTCTTGTAAAGCGATCAAGTCACCTTCAATTTTCTTTTCGGCTATTTATACAAAGGGCTTCTAATGGCTTTTAAAAATTGTTAGCGTGTTACTTTATTCTGGTTTCCAAATAATTTACACAACTCCTAACCTCGGGCTTTCTTGAAGTTGATATAGCTGTCCTGGAAATCCCAGGATGTAAATGGGAGAATCCTTTTGCCCACAGCTGCTATGCGTCTACTGTCAAGCGGCAATCACAATGGACATAAATGTGCAAAGAAATTTAGCCTTGGATTTCAGAGAGGTGCAGATCTACCAAATTGCCAGTAGATGTCACTCACACACAGAAAAAGGTTCTTGTCCCCACAAGTGTGTTCTTCCAGTTGTTTTTTTTTCACACAAAAATAAAGTTTACTTCAAAGCCATTAGTCATTCCGCTTCTTATCCCATAACAAATATAAACCTTAAAATGATGAGTATATCACTATGTGCCAACTGGTTAATACATATTATGCAGTAATAGGACCTCCCAATACATTAATTCCTCGATAGGGTTCATGTTTGGGGTAAACTGCTTGTGAAATGCAACAGATATCTGTATTTTTCTGGAGCTGTCTCTTGGAAAATAGAGCCCACTGCTGTAAAACGCTGGGTGTACTCCCTTTTCGATTGTTCTTTTGGGAAATCTGATTATCTTATCTGTTCCATACTGTATATTGCATGTAACGTCATTCTTTGAGGACATCATTGCGTGAACTGTAAATGTCAAGCTGTTAAAAATATGCGCCACATGGCTGACGCAGATTAGAGCGCAAATCTGATTTGCGGAGGGATCCTGCTTTCGTTTTAGGACTGCGTTTGCTCTGGAGCGGAATGTACGCACCTACAGATGTTTCAGAGCCGTACGCTACTACAGAAAATTGCGTCTCCACTTGCAGAATGGGTATAACTGGTAGTAACATGACGCAAATTGGTGGTAACATGGCGCTCGTACATACGCTGAATTTAGCAAGGGCGTAGCGACGAAACTCCAGGCTATGCAGATATGTGCGTACGCCACATCCCTCTGATAGTAGACAGACTTCATGCACCAAATATAGGACTGGCGCAAATGCACGCGGCTAATGATGGTGACCAAGCCTAAGGATAGAAGCATGGTAGTCACATGATTACAACTCCACGTAAGCACGAAGAGCGGAGCCACGTTTTTTTCCATACGCTCAATACAGGTGCACTTTGCGGCAGCCAATGAGATGCAGGATTTCCACATGTCAAAGCCAAAGCATCACGATAGGAACGTCAATGGGCAAATCATGCTTTTGCCGGTAACGGTTTGTAATGCAGAGGAATATATTATGTTTGCGCTACTGTACCTACAACTGAAATATAGTTTGTGAAGGTTGAATCTATTGGTATTTGTGGCCATTTAATAAATTATATTCAGGGTAAGAGGAAGGATTGTTACAAAGAAAGTAAAAATGAAATGTTAAGGCCCTGGGAAATATGACCCGTTCTACGGACGATCGGAAAGTTTAATCAGATGGAGATTTTTCTGTGAACAATGACTGTATTTCTCTGCTAATCATCTTATGAGGATCCAACTGAAAAATAAATTAAAAAAAAAAAAAATATTTGGAATTTGGAATAATTTTAACTTAAATTTTTTTTTTTTTTGCATTTTATAACTTAAAAACAAAAACAAATTGTACAAGAGTTTCTTTTATATGACTTTTTTTATGCCCTTAAAACTTTTTTTTTTAAATTCTTCTTTGTATGAATCATTCATAGGGGGTATATTTACTAAAGTGCTGGTTTATAGAAGTAGTGATGTTGCCCATAGCAACCAATCAGATTCTAGCTATTATCTTCTAGAAGGTGCTCCATAAATGATAAGTAGAATCTGATTGGTTGCTATGGGCAACATTTCCAACAAACCCGCACTTTAGTAAATATACCCCATAAAATATTTGTAAATTGATTCGCCAACAATAGATTTATCGGTCGCCATTGTGGTAAAATTGTGCCATGAACGTTACATTTATTTGCGGTCAGCACACTCCATATCTCTCAACAGCATCTTTACTTGCGTGCGCACGTAGGATAAACATTCTGAGGGCATGTTGTTGGCGTGTAGGCAGAATTGAGCACTTTTCCGAGTAGAGAGCACGCGGAGAGCCAGCGAATTTCAGACGGCTCTCTCACACCACGGACAGAGTTGGTGTACACAACCGCCGTTAGTGATGGCGGTTGCTTTTACAGGCAGAGTATAGGGGCACGCAGCCGCATAGGTGGGGCCAACTCTGAATACGGATCTAAGATATAAAATTTGTACTTATTGCACTACAAAGATAATATCTATCTTGGTCATGGCATTTGGGTCCTCTCCTAATTAGGTGCAATAAAAAGCGTGACCTCTGCAGTCTCAGTTTGCAGAATACGCCATAACTAGTTGTTGTCTCAGCGCTCTAACGATGTCAGACAGATAGAGCTTCATTTTCTGTCTAACAGTCAGGAGCTGACAATGTAGGATGCGCGTTTTTTTTTTTGCACATTCCCCAAAATGATAATCTGCTCAAATATTCCTAGAGTTGCTGGATAGTTTTATAAATGCAATATTATAGCTAAGGAGTTAGACGGTGATACAGTATATTTTCGTTAAAGGTTTCTAGCTGACACCCTTCTTATTGGCTACAAGTAAACATATCTGGTTGACTTTTAGTGAAATGGGATTGTCGGCAAAGTGTGACTTTCCCACGCCAAAGGGCCCATCGGAACTTGAGGCTTATTGTTGCATATCCTGGTAACTTCAATGGCCAAATCCATCTTAAAATGTAACTAAATAATAACTTGTAGCTCCACCACAGCTGGAGAGCGCAAGCTGCCTTAGACTGTGGTAGATAAAATGAGGTTTGGAGCCGTACACTGTAGTCCATCATATATAACCCCATAAGAGCTGGAAAGTCACAAGTTGTATTAGTTTGTGTTAGAGTTTGGTAAAGCCCGTCATATACAGGGTCGGGGAGTAGGGATGTCCGTCGACCATCGATGGTTAGAAACCATTGATGGTTGTCCATCCATGGCAGATGGTTTTAGATGGATATAGGTTCCCGTCATCGATGGTAGCTGTGGACCCAATGTTTTTTTCCCCCACATTTGCACTACAGAGCTACGAGGCTGTCAGCAGGTATCCCTGCGCCGCGACCAGCAGTAACCATTGCATAGTGTTATACAGTCGATGCTTTCATACATATTTTCCATTGACGGCAACCATCAACGAATGGCACACAGATGGTCATCCCTACCATGGTGATATACAGCGGGCCCAGGTGATACTGATGGGCTGTAGCCAAATCAGGGGGATGTGGTCACCTCCACTCCAAATAAAACAATAAAAAATTCTATGGAGAAGGGGTAGGCCACCTGTGGTACATATGCTGCTGTGGAACCATACATCTCAGCATGCCGCGCAACAATTTTAGTAGACCCTAACAGCAAAATGGTAACAGGGCATGCTGAGATATGTAGTTCCACAGCAGCTGGAGTGCCAGTCTTTAGTCGGTTTGATACATCTCCCTCAAAGTCCAGCATATATCTCCCCCGAGATGGAAAACTAGGAGCTGCCAACCTCAGCTGTTACACAAATAAACTCTGCAATGAGCTTCTCCAAGATGGAACACTGCAATATGTGAATTTTACACCTTCGACATAGTGATTTGTGAAATGGTTCAGAACCCACCGTAACGCCTCGCACTGGGAAACGGCCATGTTCTCTGCTATGTGAGAATGGTTGTGTTACGCCATGCAAGGCACAGGGTTATTAATCTCCGCTGATTCATAGTAACATGAGTGTGAACAGCAGGAATTATAATGACAGGAAAAAGCAGAATAATCACTGAGATGAGGAACTTGACAATGACATCTTCATAGACATGTAGGATAGAGGCATTTTCATCTTACTGCAGTTCTGCGTTCAGGTGCAGCTCGTAATAAACTAACGCAAACCAAAAACTAACAAAATCAAATGGTAAATCTTTATTTCAAGATGTTCTAGAGGATGTTTGTCTTGAGACTCATTAATACATAATTGGTTACATGTTATATTTAATCGGTTTTGACATAAAACAAAAAACACCCCAATAAATTCATATATAAGTTTAATTGATTTTTTTTTAAGTTTAGCTGCCATTGCTATGGGATGATTCATTTTTCCTGTAGAGTGCAGACAATTTTATATACAGTCTACAGTATTTATAAGAAGAGATGAATATAACACACCGGGCAGTAAAAACGACTTTATGTGGTGTTGGGTAACTTGTATGATACAAAGACAGCCAAAGTACTAAAACAAGTTACGCATTTAATAACTAACAATGACATATTACAGCGCACGTTTCTGCGGCACCCATGATAATTTCCAGGCAAGTTTACGAGCTGCCGTCCTGACAATTCGTCCTCCATTGACATTTTTTTTTCTTTCTTGCTAGCAATTAAAAATATCCCCTGTATATCCACATACAGAGGTGACCACACTAACCTGTTCTCAAATGGCGCCAAGTAGCCCCTGCGCCATATGAGCGACTTCGGCTGCAGCTACGATGCGACACAGATGCTAAATTAAGATATAGGTATGAAATGTCGAGAATCGTCATGCGTCTTGCGCCGTATGTTGCAAAAATGATGAGGACATATATGCATTATACATTACATAGGGTGCATTAATAAGTGATTTAACATGTTCAGGTTTAATGCATTCAAATGAGCTTTAATGTACCATCTATGTATATTAATATGTTGCTTTCTTTTATTAAAATAAGTCACGTTGTTTATTCCCTGGCATTGTGCTTTGCATTGTTGGTCATTTCTGCTCCTCTCTTGTTTTTCGGTAATAAAATTGTAACCATTAATACAATCGTTTAACCAAAAATGTATTTTAAAAGTATACATAGTAATGATGATGTCTCAAAATAGTTTTTATGTTGCTTCTTCTACATTCACCATCCTCCTAAACAAAGGAATTCCCTGAAGCATTAATTCACGGGACGATTCAGCCTGTATTCATACCCTGATTAATCCTTATTACCATAGGCTTGGCTGATATACCTGCATAGGTGTGGCACAGACACCTAAGGGGGATTTATTTCTAATCTAGTTACTAAAGAACAAATTTGTGCATGAGAAACAAGTGACACAGTGGCTGGTGTGCAGTTGGTTCCAATATGGGTGAAAAATCACTCCCAAAAAGTGCATTGTATTTCCCCACATGTGCAGAGTGAGGCGACGAGATGTCTCCACCGATATGTATATAATAAAAAACTTCCAGTGCTGCCTCCCCATCAACACTCCACCCACCACCTCCCCATCAATACTCCACCCACCACCTCCCCATCAATACTCCACACACCACCTCCCCATCAATACTCCACCCACCACCTCCCCATCATTACTCCACCCACCACCTCCCCATCAATACTCCACCCACCAGCTTCCCATCATTACTCCATCCACCACCTCCCCATCAATACTCCACCCACCAGCTCCCCATCAATACTCCACCCACCACCTCCCCATTATTACTCCACCCACCACCTCCCCATCAATACTCCACCCGCCAGCTCCCAATCAATACTCCATCCACCACCTCCCCATCAATACTCCACCCACCAGCTCCCCATCAATACTCCACCCACCACCTCCCCATCAATACGCCACCCACCACCTCTCCATCAATACTCCACCCACCACCTCCCCATCAATACTCCACCCACCACCTCCCCTTCAAGACTGCACCCACCACCTATCCATCATTACTTCACCCACCACCTCCCCATCAATACTCCACCTACCACCTCCCCATCATTACTCCACCTACCACCTCCCCATCAATACTCCACCCACCAGCTCCCCATCAATACTCCACCCACCACCTCCCCATCATTACTCCACCCATCACCTCCCCATCAATACTCCACCCACCACCTCCCCTTCAAGACTGCACCCACCACCTATCCATCATTACTCAACCCACCACCTCCCCATCAATACTCCACCTACCACCTCCCCATCATTACTCCACCCACCACCTCCCCATCAATACTCCACCCACCACCTCCCCATCAATACTCCACCCACCAGCTCCCCATCAATACTCCACCCACCACCTGCCCATCAATACTCCACCCACCACCTCCCCTTCAAGACTGCACCCACCATCTATCCATCAGTACTCCACCAACCACCTCCCCATCAATACTCCACCTACCACCTCCCCATCATTACTCCACCTACCACTTCCCCATCAATACTCCACCCACCAGCTCCCCATCAATACTCCACCCACCACCTCTCAATCAATACTCCACCCACCACCTCCCCATCATTACTCCACCCACCACCTCCCCATCAATACTCCACCCACCAGCTCCCCATCAATATACCACTCACCACCTCCCCATCAATACTCCACCCACCAGCTCCCCATCAATACTCCACCCACCACCTCCCCATCAATACTCCACCCGCTAGAGATCTGCGTTTGCCGCAGGTGGTGTGAATCCCCTTTGTATGAATGTATTTTCTATGTGAACAAATTTTACTTTCTCTATGACTAAGGGAAAGCACTGCCAGTCTACATGCTACTGCAGGCAGTGGCACTACTTATGACGACTTAACAAGGAATGATCTTGCTCCTCCCGCTCAGGGGCGGGCAATGCTGGGCAATGAAATGAGTTCCTTACCGGGTGGCCATGGACGTAAATTACATTTAAATTCAGGCAGACCACCAGGGTCCGGACCACCCAATAGCCAGATTGCCGATCCACCTGAATTTAAATGTCATTTTTGCCTGTGGCCGCCCGCTCCAGCCCCGGACCACCCCCGGACCACCCCTTAGTTTTGCCTTGCCAGGCCCGGACCACCCCTTAGTTTCGCCTTGCCAGGCCCGGACCACCCCTTAGTTTCGCCTTGCCAGGCCCGGACCACCCCTTAGTTTCGCCTTGCCAGGCCTGCACTGGCTGCCTCAGTTAGCCTGTCACATGTGCTGTAAAGGAGCTCAGAACGCAAGCAGCGGTGAAGGGTGCCTCTCCAGCCCGCCGCCCCCCTGTAATATATACTCCGCGGACTGCATTGCGCCTACCCCGAGTATACTGCTTGCTTTATCAGACCTGCGCTCACCCCAGCATATGAGAACAATAAATACTGACATATTTCCCATCATGCCGTTCATTTACACCGACCTATTTTCGCTCTGCCTTTAAAAAATAAAAACCATGATTTAAAAAAAGTTGTTTTCAAAAATACCATCATTCTGACTTTACAAGGCGTTTGTGAATCTTAAAAGGTTAATCCGATTAGCCGCGAGTGGAACAGAGACGCCATCAACAGCACCTCATCTCTCCCCCCATCTCAGCCCGAATCCCTATGGGGCTATGAACAAAAATGAGCAAGTTCAAGGCTACCGTCAGTGCAACATATATGGATTGACCCCAAAATTGCAGTCCGGGGCTACCGTAAGTGTGGCATATGGATTAACCCCTAAAGGTCAACACTGTAGCATGTGAGGCGTACAATATTTTGGGGTCTATTTACTAAGCAGTGTTAGGATACTGAGTGAAAAGTGATAAGAAAGTGATAAGGTGCCAGCCAATCAGCTCCCAACTGCCATCTCACAGTCTGTGTTTGAAAAATGACAGTTGGGAGCTGATTGGCTGGCACCTTATCACTTTCTTATCACTTTTCACTCTGTCTCCTAACAGTGCTTAGTAAATAGACCCCTCAATCTGTTATGATGAACAATCTAGGTTCATAACTAGAAGTGTTGAAGGTGGCACTTTTGCTGGGGGCACTCTTTGGGTAGCTGGCATCTGCAAACTGTAGGAATTTTCAAGCCCCAGTCTCAGCCCGTACGTTTAATCAGATGCCTTCTGTAACTCCCCGAGCCGTATGATTCATGCTCGCTGCGGATTGTCTGGATACTTCGTCCCTGAGAGTATATGAGAAAGGAAATGTGACAGGTATCAATACATCCTCTGCAGAACTTTGAAAATGCCGGTGACGTGGGTCCTCAGAAGCTGTTTTTAGTGAGGATATTCTGCTCATTATTGATTTGACATGTACTTGGCCTGAAGCCTTGAGGGTCCGCTCCGTATGCATAATTTGCTTTTCCTGTAATTGTCTATTTAGCTTGGCAATCCAAAATAATTTTTTCCTGTAAGAAAGACGGAGACGTCAGTGAAGCATTGGTAGGATTAATTAATGAGGCATAATGAGGCGCATAATAAAACCTCATGAGCTGATACCTTTCCCCGCTGTTTCCTGTCTACTTCCCCAGAAGATTTACATCGTGCTCTATGTATCATGACTCATATTTCTTTAAGAACCGTTTAATCCCCGCAATTGACGTAAACAACCTGAGCGAGAAAATAATAACAGTAGAACCATCTGCTAGAGCGGGTCCTTGACATTTTATTTCATTTCCTAACAACAGGACTTAGAGGAAGTAAATATATTTAAAAAAAGGGACTAATTATATTGTTCCAGTATGTTTACGGAGGAAAGTTTACAGTTTCTTGTATGAAACGTTCCGTGCTAATCTCCTTTATCTTGTGTACACCCTTGTTGTTTTACCTTTTAAGTTATAAATCCTGATGACAGATGAGCTTTTTTAATTATTCTGTTTTAATTACGGACGAATGTCCTCTAGAACCCGCCTTTGAGTTTTATTTAGCTTATTAGCGTAATTTATAGTGTATTAAAAATAAACTATGCAATTTATTTTTTTTAAAAAGGCGGGGTCACGCCATCGGGTAATGATGGACCATTTATCCTAAGTGCAAAGTTATAAGACGTAAGAAAAATCCTCCAAAATTAATGGGAAATACACTTTGAAATTGAGGATTTCTAGTGTCCTTTCTGGTTACAAGCCTCTGCTTGGTACTTTACTTTTTCTGCACGTATTGCACGAGATATTAGGAGGTATATTTACTAAAGTGAGAGTTTCTAGTAGTGGAGTTGTTGCCCATAGCATGGCGTGGCGGCCAGACGGAGGCGTTCCCATGGGAACGCCTATAGTCTGAGTCCGGCCCCACTGACATCAGTAATGATGTCAGTGGGAGTGACTTTGGCTCTGATAGAGCCAAAATCACTCCTGGGGTTGCGGCAGCGAGACCCTACCGAAGGGTCTCGTCGCAAGCCCGATGGTCTCGATGGTCTTTGACCATTGCGACCATCATCATGGACGCTTGCTATAGCTGTGGGTGGTAACCCACAGCTATGCGAGCGTCCATGAGGACGCTCCAAAAACAGGTAGGAGGGCCCTGATTCAGAGCGAGCGCTCTGGTCAGAGCGTTCAGCTCTGAATCAGGCCCTCTGTCCCTAACAACAAACCAGAGGAAAGTGATGACTTGCTGGACGCCACGAGTTCACTAACTCGAAAATCCTACCGCCATGACCGAAAACAACTCATTTAGCAGCTGTAAATCAATGTGCCTGTGTGAGTCAGCATTGGCAGGAAACTCCCTCGTCCATCCTCGGAGAGGATGACGATTTAGTAGGGTCGTAAAGACCTATCAATTTTGAAAAGAAAGAGATACCCGCCAGTGCTGAGACCACAAAAGCTTGGCTCAGACTCTACGGTAATGACCCTAAATGAATGACAGCATATCATTGGAAGACTTACCCTCCTGATCACCCTGCACACAGTAATCCCGCCAGTCATGCCAAACAGGATGGAGCAAGCTGCGGAAAAAAATGCTGCCGTTGTAAAAACACTTGCCCCAGACCTCTAAGACCACTAAAATTGGGAACAACTCCAGGAGCAAAAGATCTCTGGTCAAACCTGTACAAGCCCATTCCTCTGGCCAAGTTGCAAGGCACCAGGATACACTGAGGTATCATCCGAACCCCGAAGATCCTGCTGCGTCAGTGAAAAGCTGCATTGTCGACAAGGGGGCCAAACAGATCCTGACACCATTAAAATCTGCAAGAAAGGAAACACAAACCTCCAGATCTCTTTTGAATTCCTATGACAGGAGGATAAAATGATGAGGTCTGGAAACCCCCACTGTAGCCCTTTCCAGCTTACGGCAAAAATTCTGCCCATTGGGATAACCCTACAGGCAAAGTTCAAACACTCCACAATGGACATGCGTAATTTCTCCACCTTCTCTAGAGGAAGACGACAGGACACAGCAGAGGTATCAATCTTGATACCTAAAAATGAGAAATAAGAGAGGGGCCCTCCATTTTTTCGTCCACCACTGATACTCCAAAATAAGAGAATAGCACTCTCAAGAAACCCAAAAACTTGCCTCAACGATCCAATCCTGCGGGACCCACGGAAAGGAAGTCATTGAGACTATCCCATGACCACCGCAAGAAAACTCCACATACCAATGAAGAAAGGTGGTAAACTTTTCAAAAAATGCACAGGAAACAGAACACCCCAAAAGCAAGCACTTGTCTATGAAGTATTCTCCCCCAATGCGAAAATCCCATGAACCTGAATGAGCCAGGATGCAAGGGAAGCAAATGAAAATCCGATTCCACATCTATATCAGCTATGAGAGTCCCAGGCCCATATGACCGCACGATACGAAGAGCATCATCAAAAGACTGATACTTCACTGAGCAATGCACGGGCGGCGTGGCATCATTAATAGATGATCCTGATGGATAAGACAAATGTTGAATCAGCCGGAAATTGTCCTGGAGTCTTCTTGGGCACAACCCCCACCAAGGAAAGAATTAGATTCCCCAATGGCAGCTACACAAAGGGACCCACCGTCCTCCCTAGCTGAACTTCCCTCTCGACCTTGCACCTAAGAACCTTTGAGACGATTGTAGATTCCTAGAAGAACCAACTCGAACTTCCCATTCCATAGGCAACATAAACAAAACTTGAAACCAAGAAACAAAAACTCAGCGTCCTGTCCGTTAGGGTACAACCCCAGTCATTTGGACTTCTGCTGGGCCGAAAACTGGAAACAAATGGACGCAGGATGAGATCCGTTACAACACAGGCAGGGGTGTAGAAAATAAATAGGTGGAATTATTAAAGGCAAAGCATTTCCCTTTAAAGGGCGTCTGCGTTGAGAGCCGTCCGAGACCCTGGAGGGGAATCAGAACCTACTTGCAACCCAGCCTGCCCTACACGAGGAGAATCCGCTCCCAACTATGCAGAATCTGCTTTACCCTGAGGCGGTTGTATGACCTTAAGCCACACTTCCACGTCCTTGCAGATGAAATCTCGAACTCGGCAGCCATCCTGTTTGCGCCTAAATTCCTCATCATTTTTGTTGCATTCCATGTATCAGGTGGATATACCGGATCATGTTGAGGTGCTCCCCTGGGCGATCTTTCAAATAGCACGCCGCAAATATGCAGAAACCAGCAAGCCAATATTCATCAGCACAGAAAGCTTCCGCTCCCGCCTTTCCCTTTAGCTGCCTTAAAATACTTTTTAGCATATCCACGTACAGTAGTCGCCCTTCCTGATCTTTTTCGTACAAGTGTGCGGGCCCTGTAAAACCGCGGTGTTGTCACAATACACTCCTGGCAAACGGCGGCGCTTCTTAGACTTTAGCGAACTCTTCCCTATACGCCGCTGCTTAGCCCGCCTATCGCGCCTGACTGCCTCCCACGGCGCATGTTTATCAGCCAGTTTCCGCACCCTGCCAGCGCTGCTAGCTGAAGAAGCCAAGGAGGAAGAGGAGGAGGACAAATCCGAGACAGATGAAGAACAGGAGGCACAGTCAGAGACAATAAACCCTAATATCACAGTTAAAACCTACACCCCTAAATCCCATAGGACAACATTAATCACATGATGCCCAACACAGGTCCGCCCCAGCCTACTAGGTTTAACCCACTCCATTCCCATGCAGTCATTTTGTTTATCGAAACGTTACCTGCAAACAATTGCTGAGGTTACCCCAGTGCCTTAAGGGTACTGTACATTCCATCTGCATTCCGTCTACGCATACCATTCCCGTGCTCGCTGTAACATCGCCATCGCAGCGCTCAATTAAAAGATTTCACTGGAAGATTAACCACATGGAATGGAGGAAAAAACCCAGTTGCGAATTTTATGGCTAATGGGTTATTCATCTATACAGATAAATGATCTGGTCTATATTGTGTAAGTATGACAATAAAAATCGTTTATCAGCCTCCGAGCTCTCGCAAAACCGTTTTCCAGATGTTGTTTGTTAATTGGGTGTTTTACTGCTTGTCGATCAGAAAACGAAATGACTAACCCAAGACTTCGTGTTAAAGCTGATATGTACTTACTTCTGGAATCTATACGTTCTGCTATGCACAAGCTGTATTAAAAGTAATGCAGTATACTGTATCCTCTTTGTGTATTTTTACTTTCTTACAGTACTTGTCCTTGCTTCTTTTCTTAACTTCATTTGTTGGCAGGGAAAAAGGTTCTCCGTTGTGTGTGTGTTTTTCATTTTACGCTTCAAATTTGCTTGGAGAGTTGTTGTATAGCAGAAGTTTTAAATACATTTTGTTTAGTTTTTTCATCTGAATATTGACGCACAGCCACAATGATATCACTGAGAGAATCACAGCCCATTGCAACGTTTTCCCGAGGCAGCTTCCACTGTTGCTTACAACTTGTCGGGCCCAGGCTTAACGCATACTTGCCGACTTTTAATATTTTCTCTCCAGGAGAAACCTGTAGAGGAGATGCAGCTGACTGCTTTGGAGGGGCGGGGCCAGGCTCTCCACGTCATTAGGCCCGCCCCGTCACGACAAAATGCAGCGATTTGCAAGTCCGCAAGTTTGGGGCAGGATGAGATGACGCGATTCATGATAAGCATCTCCCCAACATTATTAGGGCAGCATTGCATCTTAAGTGACAGAACATTTAGGTAAGCTACTTTAAAATGACTGCTGGGTGGTTTCGGGGGTGTAGCAGGAGAGCAGCAGGGCCAATCAGAGGATTGCACCTTCTGATTGGGACTTTCATTCACACATTCCCTCTGAACCATTACAATGTCGGTATTTTTTTGGGCTGAGGGCCTGATTCAGCAAGGATCGCTATTCTGCTAATACGCACGCAACGCAGTTGCTAATATCAGCGGTGATATGTAAATGTTTGCATTTGCATTGCGATCGCAGCCTAACATAAGGACGCCCACTTCCCCTTACCCACATCCGTATACTTCGGCAATATAGCAAAATAATCGGTAACATCGAGTAACATCGGACCCATACGCACAGTTAAGGAAGGTGAGACCTCACTCAGGAATCACTAACTTCTGCGCACGCTATGAGGCCTCAGGCTGTGTATGGTATCGCAGTGGATAATTTATGCACTCCCCTGCAACACATTGAAACACACTGGCACGCCTGCGTTCACCCAACCACCCCCCCGTCACCACCCACAAACGGCACTTCCTGTCAATCACTCTGCAATGGGTCTGCACCGCCACTGCGATCACAGACCCGATCGCAGCGGCTGGTTCACGCATGCGCAGTGCGAGACAATCGGCCGATTTGCGTGCATATAAGCAACTGCGATCTTTGCTGAATCAGGCCCTGAGACTGTATGAAAAGCTGCTGCATACTGTAGGTCTGTTCCCCCAGGACTCTGGGGAGGGGAAGGAGCATATTATAAATTGGGGATAATGCGGCTTTAGAGGAACTTGAACTAAAGAAAAAAAAAATGAACTAGGCCTAATCTAAAACATTAAAAAGTGTATTATAGAGATAATGATAATAATATTATTAATAATAATAATAATAATAATAATAATAGTAATAGTAATAATAATAATAATAATAATAATAATAATAATAATATATAATAATAGGTGTAGTTAGAATTGATCTATGTTATAGATAATCATTTTATATAAAAAAATGTAAATCAAAAACAACTTGAAAAATAATCCATAATAGGCGTCAAAAGATTGACAACCCCTTTAACCACTTGCCTGGTATGGTCTCATCAGATGCCACCACACCAGCCTGGGCTTTCCCTGACATGGTCGCATCAGATGCGACCAGTCAAAAATGCCCACTAGATGGTTGCGGGAAGGTAATCTTCCTACAGCCGCCTATGTCAGCCCCCTCACTCCTTACCCGTATCTCCAATTGTCTCTCTGCTGTCTATTCATGGATGTCCCAGCGCTTTCTTAAACTTAACATGTCTAAGACTGAGCTGATCATCTTCCCACCCTCTTCCACTACATCACTTCCCACAATTTCATTATCCATTGATGGCACAACTATTTCCTCTAGCCCCAAAGTGCGCTGTCTTGGAGTTATCCTGGACTCCTCCCTCTCATTTAAACCACACATTCAGCACCTCTCGCAGTCCTGCCGTCTCCACCTAAAAAATATCTCCAGGATTAGACCTTTCCTCACCCAGGATGCCACTAAAACCCTCATCCACTCACTGGTCATCTCCAGATTGGACTACTGTAACCTTCTCCTAGCTGGCCTCCCAGTCTCTCACCTCTCTCCACTACAATCGGTTCTCAATGCTGCTGCTCGGCTCATCTTCCTCTCCAGACGTTCTACATCTGCTTCCCCTCTCCTTCAAGCCCTACACTGGCACCCCTTCCCCTTCAGATGCCAATTCAAGCTTCTCACCCTACAAAGCCCTCACCAAATCCTCTCCCGCATACATTTCTGACCTTCTCTCCCTTCACACTCCCGCCCGCCCACTTCGCTCAACAAATGCCGCCTCTCTTGCCAACTGATTACTTCCTCCCACTCCCGCAGCCAAGATTTTACCCGTGCTGCTCCCTACCTTTGGAATGCTCTCCCTCTCCCCATCAGACTCTGCACCTCTCTACAAATCTTCAAACGGGCTCTCAAGACCAACTACTTCATCATAGCCTTCCAGCACTCATCCTAACCTACCTCATGCTCTTTCCTCCCTATCTTCCCCTTCTGTGTCATGCCTGCCTGTCTGCCCCTCCCCTTAGAATGTAAGCTCTCACGAGCAGGGCCCTCTTCCCTCATGTGCTTCTCTTTTACATTTTAGTCGACTCTTTTCTCCCCATTAGGGTACCTAACACGTGACTGCCAACTCCCGGCAGCTTATTGTGAGTGTCTAACTGCTATTGCCACAATGTATATAAGTCGTGTCCTTGTTCTGTATTGTATTGTACTGTAAGTTACTTGTTTCTTGTTCACTTGTTAGTTCTATGTACTATGTAAGGCGCTGCGGAACACTTGTGGCGCCATATAAATAAAGGATAATAATATTAATAATAATAATAATAATAATAATAATGTCAGAGGGACCTGCTGGTCCCTCTTCCCCTCCAGTGTGTTCCGATCACTGCTGGCCACAGTGATCGGCCACTCAGCGGGACCCACTCCCTGCATGGCTGCAGGCAGCCGTGTCTTCAATAGAAGCAGCAGCTGCGGCTCCAGGTAGCCGCGGCCACTGCTGTATCCCGATCACTGTGGGCAGCAGTGATCGGGCATCCTGCGTGAACCCTCCCACTGCGGCTATTTGGATTTTTTACAAAAATTGCCACCAAAAAGTTCAAATTAACATAACTTGGGCTTTTTTTGTTCCTAGAGTATTATTAACTTCAACAACAGTAATTTCCAGTAATTTCCAGTCAATTTAGACCACCTCACAGCTTATAATATTGTTTTCACCATTATTGGCCAAAGGTTGCAGTGAGCTGACTGGTTACCAAGAGGATTCAAGCGTCAGAGCAGCGGCGCAGACACCACAGTATAAAGCACATCTATGACACATTGCCACACAGCTGTGGCAGAAATGAGAGGTAGTGCAAGATGGAATGGTCCTTGGGCCCTGCCGCTAGCTCTGCGATCACTTCGCTGTGTTTCGGCAGCTGGCTCCTCCAGTCCAGACTTGTAGTGGCGGTGTCGCAACGTCAATACATCACGTCTGTAACGCTGCCGGAAACAGGTACCACCGGCAATTGGGGGCTTGGGGTCTGGGCGCTGCACCATCCTGATGGCAATTCCTGTGTGAGGGGGACCCTGGCGGCGTCCTACCAGTAATCCAACCCTGCCAGCACCATATAAAAGTATTTCTGAGAGACATCCTTCTTTTTTTGTTAGCTGTACTCTCTCTGGCGAGCTCCAGAGGCCGGCACTCTTAGGCAGCTGCCTTAAGCTGCCTAATGGTAATTACTGGCCCTGGATAGTTCATGAACCGATGGAGGGGGAAGTGCCGAAGTGGCACCCCTTGTGCCGGCTTTTGCGCACGCCTATCTATGGATCCACCATCGATGGATATCCCTAGGGTAGGTTATACTAGTTATATATATGATGGGTCTTGAGGGAAACCCCAATAGTCTAATATAGTCTATAGATGAGCGGTTTGGATTCTGTGGAATCCGAACTGCTCCGAACATAGGGGATCCGAGTCCACCCGAACGCTGTTCAGGTGTTCCCCGCCTGACTCGGATCCCACTTCGAGTCTGAACGGCAGCCTCCTGTTGTCGGTTTCTTGCAAGAGAATCCGACGTCAGGGCTCCTCTAGTGTAGGGCAGACCGCTGTGATAGCTGTCTGCCCGACACAGACACAAACACACAGCCGCCAGCGGCAACTGTGTGTTTGTAATAGCAGCCAATGAGAGTCAGACAGACTCTCATTGGCTGCTGCATGGAGGGAGCCGGCTGGTGCTCACTCATGAGCTCCGTCTTCCTGCTCCCTCCGCGCGTAATAGAGCAGAGCAGATGGCGGCAGGAGCAGGGATTCAGGTAAGTTTTTTTTGTGTGTGTGTGTAAGGGGCGCTACTGGGGGCATAATACTAGGGCACCACTGCTAATGGGGGAATACTATTTGGGGCACTGCTAATGATGCCATACTAGGGGCACTACTAATGGGGGGGGCATACTACTGAGGGACATACTACTGGGGGCATACTACTGGGGCATACTACTGGGGGCACTGCTAATGGGGGCATACTAGGGGGCACTGCTCATGGGGGCATACTAGGTACACTAATAATGGGGGCCTACTACTGCTTGGACATACTACTGGGGGGCATACTACTGGGGGCACTACTACTACTGGGGGCACTGCATAGGGTGCCCTACTACTAGGGGCACTGCATAGGAGGCACCGCTACTGGGGGCATTGTGTAAGGGACACTACTGCTGGGAGCATTGTGTAAGGGACACTATTGCTGTGAGCATTGTATAAGTGGCACTACTACTGTGGGCATTGTATAAGGGGCATTACTACTGTGGGCATTGTATAAGGGGCATTACTACTGTGGGCTTTGTGTATAAGGGGCATTACTGTGGGCATTGTGTAAAAGGGGCGCTACTGTGGGCATTGTGTAAAAGGGACAGTAATGTGGGCATTGTGTAAAATGGGCACTACTGTGTGTTGAGACATAAATAATACACACTACTTTATGGTGTAATGTGAATCAGGGTTCACTATGTGCGGTGTAATGTGGCTCCTTGGGCCGTAGCCCACTTTGTAAACAAGTATTGTGAGTCTGCTGGCTGTACCCCACTGGGTGTGTGGGAGGGCCCAAGGACAATTCCATCTTGCACTACTTTTCATTTCTGCCTCTGCTGTGTGGCAATGTGTCATAAATGTACTTTATACTGTGGTGTCTGTGCCGCTGCTTTGTCGCTTAGTAACCAGTCAGCTCACTGCAACCTTTGGCAAATAATGGAGAAAACAATATTATAAGCTGTGAGGTGGTCTAAATTGACTGGAAATTAATGTTATCAAGATTAATACTCTAGGAAGAAAAAAAAGCCCAATTTGAGTGATTTTAGCTTTTTTTGTAAATTTTTGTACAAAATCCAAATCCAAAGCCAGTCATCGCAGTTTGGCAAATCCAAAGCCGGACGACGAATTAGAACCAAATCCGGCAAAAATGGTCCGGCGCACATCCCTACTATAGTCTATTATTGGAGCTGCTAGTATATAGTCTACTATAGTCGCTAAACACAACATGCAAATACCGTATATACTCGAGTATAAGTCGACCCGAATATAAGCCGAGGTACCTAATTTTACCACAAAAAACTGGGAAAACTTATTGACTCGAGTATAAGCCTAGGGTGGGAAATGCAGCAGCTACTGGTAGTAATCCCTCCCCTGGTACTGCCCCCAGTAGTAATATTCCCCCCCTGGTACTGCCCCCAGTAGTAATATTCCCCTCCTGGTAGTGAACCCAGTAGTAATGCCCCCCCTGGTAGTGAACCCAGTAGCAATATCCCCCCTGGTAGTGCCCCCAGTATTAATCACCCCCTGGTACTGCCCCAGTAGTAATCCCCCCTGGTACTGCCCCAGTAGTAATATTCCCCCTCTGGAAGTACCTCCAGTAGTAATACCCCCCCTGGTAGTGCCCCCAGTAGTAATCCCCCCCCCTGGTAGTGCCCCCAGTAGTAATAACCTGCCTGGTAGTGCCCCCAGTAGCAATATCCCCCCCCTGGTAGTGCCCCCAGTATTAATCCCCCCCTGGTACTGCCCCAGTAGTAATCCCCCCCTGCTACTGCCCCCAGTAGTAATATTCCCCCTCGGGTTGTGCCCCCAGTAGTAATACCCCCCCTGGTAGTGCCCCCAGTATTAATCCCCCCCTGGTAGTGCCCCCAGTAGTTACACCCCCCTGGTACTGCCCCCAGTAGTAGCTCCCCAGTAGAGAGAGATGTAATAAAAGAAAAAAAAAAAACACTTACCTGAAACCCTGCTCCTGGTCCCGACGCTGCTACTGGCTCCTCCGGCCGCTTTGCATTATGGGAGAGACGTCGTCATGACGACGTCTCTTCCATTACCCACTGCGGGAGCCGGAAGGTGGCACCCGCAGTGGGAGCAGCAGCAGCCGATGAGAGTCTGACAGACTCTCATCGGCTGCTGATTACAACAAACACACAGCTGCCGGCTTCGGCGGCTGTGTGTTTGGCAGTGTGTAGTGCTGACCGAACTCCATCCAGTCAGCGCTACTCACGCGGTGCAGCTGTGTCACAGAGACACAGTCTGCACCGCGGCCCGCATGGTACGCTACTCAGCTGCGTACCATGCGGGCATGACTCGAGTATAAGCCGAGGGGGGGCTTTTTCAGCACAAAAAATGTGCTGAAAAACTCGGCTTATACTCGAGTATATACGGTAAAGCTGGCCACACATCTAAAGCTTATCTGTCCAACCAGCCAACTAGTTGATTGGTTGGAGTGAAAATCTGGTAAGGAATGGGAATAAATGATGCTTAGCAATTTGTTCCTAAATGCCAGAAAACAGATGAAAATGGACGTTCAGACAAGTTTTGTTAAATGTTTGATCTAAATAATTTGTTCAAACAACAGTTTATGTCCATTTTCCGGCGTTTGGGAGCAAATTGCTGATTGTCATTTGCTTTCATACATTACCAGATTTTTATTCCAACCAATCAACAAGTTGGCTGGTTGGATGTAAGTTGGTCTAGTGTGTGGCCCGCTTAAGTCTTTTCAAACGGGGAAGAGAATTCTGGGTAATGATGACAACGGAAGACAATGGCCTGTAGCGAAAACATTCCTTTACTTACCTTCAGCTGGGTCATCAAAAAGCAAAAGAGCTCACTGCACTTCTCCTATTTTATATGTGCACGCCACGTTTAATGGTATAGCGGTGTCACGTTTTCAGGTCACTACATTTGCAGTCAGTTCGCCTCACAATATCAAACATCCGGAAAACATTTCAGTTTTATATTTTACACGCAGCGATTGCATTGTAAAACCTCGTTTGTACATCTCGGTACTAATCTACCTACCATTCCCCCAAATTCATCATCACAGGTCGGCAGCTGTTTAACATGTGGCACCTGTGCGTTCGCACAGAGAGGGTCCAGGCTACCAGCAGATTTTATTGGCAGGAGAGCTAATGGTACACTTTAAAAGAGTCCTTGTTGAAATGAATGTATTTTCTTTACCGTTTCAATGAGCCGTGGAGGTGCCACAGTTAAACTTCCTTATGAAATCTTCCAGGAGGCTAAAGGGAAACAGACTGACCTCTCTTTAACAAAAAAAAACTAAAGAGAACCCACGACTCCTTTATTTAATGAGCACGTCAGCCCTGCTTTCGCTCCACGTGCCTATTACTGCGCCAGACATGAAATCTATCAGAAAAATCAGACCCGTCGTTGCTGATCCCTGGACTTTTACATCAGACAATTAGTGATCGCTGCTTCGGGTTCCAGCAAATTTTAACAAACGTTTTAAACAAACATAAAACGTTTGCAGCAGCTTGTTTTAGCGAAGTTATTACAACTCAAAATAAAATAGTTAAAACTGATTATGTGCCGACTGGATGCGAATAAGTCTCTGGAGATAGGATCTCATTCATTACGGATCGCAACGGCTATTGCAATAGCGATTACGCACGCAGTCTCACTGTGATAGTATGCCAAGCCATTGTGATCGCTATGCTGTCGCAGCACAACACAAGGACGCCCACTTTACCTTACACACATCCGTAATCCTTAGCAAGACATCGCAGCCTCACGCACACTTACACAGGCTCTGACCTTATGGTGGGTACACACTACACGATATGCTCCCTGAGCGATATCGTGTAGTGTGTCCCCGGCAGGGTGTGCTCAATGTCATTCATAACATTGAGCACAGCCGCTGAACGATATCATTAACGATATCGTTCAGCGCCGGGCTCTCTCCCCCATTCCCTGACATGCAGCCCGATGAACGATGATGACGAACGACCCGCGGGAACGCGCGTCGTCGTCATCGTTCATCCTTTTGGTGTTAAAAATGGACGATAAAGTGGACGACTGAACGATAACGATATCATTATCGTTCAGTCGTCCACTTTATCACCCAGTGTGTACGCACCATTACTCAGGAATTGCTATCCTCATCGCACGCTATGAGTCCTCAGGCAGCGTACGGCATTGCAGTGGATAAATTATGCATGCCCATGCAATGGCGTTCAAACACACTGGCACACCTGCGTTTCGCCAACCAACCCCCCCATCACCTCCCACAAATGGCACTTCCTGTCAATCACTCTGCGATCGCAGTCCCCATCGCAGCGGCTGGTTCGCACATGCACTCTGCTATGTATATGTATGCGTAGATCGCAACAATCAGCCGATTGTGTGCGTGATTGCAGTTGTGATCGATAATAAATCAGGCCCTTAGTTACATGAATCTTATATATAAGATGCATTCGGACACCCCTGCACCAATTGGAATGAAACCAATGCAAGGTGGTCCAGCTGGATCCCGGCCAGGTGTTAGGGGGAGTTAGGCTCCCAGTTGGTCCTCCCGTTGGTGGGTAGAACTGTGACCCTGGGAGCCTGTTTTGGACCTTCCACTGGATGGATTTGGAAAAAAACCTCAGAGAGGGGTGGTAATTGGTCTGGGATCCCTAACTTAATAACTTGAAGATTCAAACCCGAGCAATGCCGGGTACTTCAGCTAGTATGAGTATAAACAGCAATTGCCATCATACAGTACGATTATGGTTACTTTGTTAGTTCTTGGTGTTGTGCTTCTGAACATGGGCCCTCATTCAGACCCACTCGCGAGCGGCTGTCCGCTCGCAAGTGGGTCGATGGTCCGCACTGCGCATGCGCACGACAGAGGGAGCTCCGTCGTGCGCATGCGCGAGACCCGACGAGCGAAGGGCTTTCCTTCGCTCGGAGTGTCTCATCAAAGGGGGCGTGCTGTCGATGTTGACTGACAGCACGCCCCCTTTGGTGGGCGTGCCGGGGGAGTGCCTGCCAGACGGAGGCGATCCCAAGGGAACGCCTTCCGTCTGAAGCCGGCCCCACTGACATCACTAATGATGTCAGTGGGAGTGATTTTGGCTCTGATAGAGCCAAAATCACTCCTGGCCTTGCGGTTGAAAAACTCAACCACAGGCTTCTGCTCGCAGTTTTGATGGTCGCGATGGTCAAGACCATCGCGACCATCATCCTGCACGCTCGTATATGCTGTGGGTGGTGACCCACAGCTATACGAGCGTCCAGGAGGACGCTCCATATTAATGGAGGTGGGCCCTGATTCAGAGCGTCCGGCTCTGAATCAGGGCCATGATCAGAACATTAGGAGCAAAATATTGGATCCATATTTTAACCATCAACAAGAGTCACACTGCAGTGATATAATGTTTATAAAATAATATAAACGTAAATGGGCGTAAAATTGGGCAGCTCAGTCCTTGCGCAATCAACCAAACGGATGTACACGAGGGAAGGAGTTTGTAGCAGCATTTGCATAAAGCCGCAGACGGCCGACCGCTAATAGACGCTGCTGCGTGCGAGTCATATCTTATACTTATGTCCCCCTCCTCCCGACGAGAAGGATCAGGGGCGATGGTGAGGTGTGAGTTCACTGCACGAGTGGCGCAGAGTCACAAGTTAAACAGTTTTTATTAACTCATATCATATTACAGACGCCAAATTAATCCACAGCGCACAAAATATCCCTAATGGCCATGATACAGTATGTAACGATAAGGAAAGTGAATTATTATCCCAGTCATAAAGATAATATTAATAAATAGGCTTCAGGCCGAAACTGTGCATCAGTGGAGTGTAAAAAATGATAAAAATAAAAAACGCGCATGTCGTCTCTTCTCTATAGGTCAGGTGGTATACGTGACGTGGGAGAGAGGAGGTGATCCCGCCTCACCGATTGTTACAGTGCCACATGGAGACACAACGTTCTCACAGTGTGGGCCTGATTCAGAGATGGGCGCAATGCTGCAGTGGAGTTATTATCGGTGGGTTGCGCATGCATGTGAGTAACGCAGTGTGACACAGGGCAAGCGTCAGCTGTCATTATCGTCGGCAGTTTCTGTGAGGATTTGCTCACAGCGTTACTGGCAGTGAGGGAATGTTAGGGGGATGTTAACTGGGGGGTTGTTGGCTCATATGCAGGCGTGTCACAGCCTGCAGCCTGCGCTCACGTACGCGGATAAAATGATCCTGGCGATTCAGTTTCCGTGGCCATTCTGCGTGATTATAGGGTTACTCAGGACTCCGGTAATCAAATGATCTGTGAAAGTATATATATATATATATATTAGGGGTGAGCGGGTTCGGATTTCTGATATCCGAACCCCCCCGAGCCCCCCCGATCCGAGGCCGATCCGAGTCAGGCTCGACTTTTCCCGCCTGACTCGGATCTGAAATCGAGGCAAAACGTCATCATCCCGCCTTCCGGGTCTCGCGGGTTTTGGATCCTATATAAGGTACCCGCGTCGGCGCCATTTTCTCACTCGGCTGTGGACAGTGAAGAGGGAGGGTGGGAGTTAGGGCTGGCTGGGCTGTGTAGTGTAGTGTAGTGTAGTGCAGAGTAGTGTTGTGCTGTGCTGTGCTGCGCTGTGCTGCTGTTGTCCATAGGGGCTGTGTCCACTACTTCAAAGTCCATAGGGGCTGGCTGTGTTGTGCTGTGCAGCTGTTGTCCATAGGGGCTGTGTCCACTACTTCAAAGTCCATAGGGGCTGGCTGGACTGTGTTGTGCAGTCAGTTCTCCATAGGGGCTGTGTCCACTCCAAAGTCCTGTGCAGTGTCCCAGTCCTAAAGGGGTGATGTAGTGTTGTCCAGGGGTTGCTCTGTCCGTCAGGGGTGCTCCCCCCAAGTACTAGAAAAAAAATATTTTTTCTGTGTTTGTGAATTGTGTACGCAGTAGCCGCACGTGCATCAACAAAGGAGCAGCGACAAGCGTGCGCCTGTGTCCCATTAGTAAAGGGCCAGCTGGCTTGTCCGTAAAGGGTGCTGTAACCCCCAAAGTACACTCCAAACAAAAAAAATATATATTTTCTGTCTTTGTGAATTGTGTGCACTGTGGCTGCACGTGCATCAACAAAGTAGTGCCAAGCGTGCGCCTGTGTCATAAGTAAAGGGCCGGCTGGCTTGACCGTTAAAGGGTGCTGTAACCACCAAAGTACACTCGAACCAAATAAAAAAATATTTTCTGTGTTTGTGAATTGTGTGCGCAGTAGCCGCACTTGCATCAACAAAGTAGTGACAAGCGTGCGCATGTGTCATAAGTAAAGGGCCGGCTGGCTTGACCATTAAATGGTGCTGTAACCCCCAAAGTACACTCCAAACAAAATAAAAAAATATTTTCTGTGTTTGTGAATTGTGTGCGCAGTAGCCGCACGTGCATTAACAAAGTAGTGCCAAGCGTGCGCCTGTGTCATAAGTAAAGGGCCGGCTGGCTTGACCATTAAAGGGTGCTGTAACCCCCAAAGTACACTCCAAACCAAATAAAAAAATATTTTCTGTGTTTGTGAATTGTGTGCGCAGTAGCCGCACGTGCATCAACAAAGTAGTGCCAAGCGTGCGCCTGTGTCATAAGTAAAGGGCCGGCTGGCTTGACCGTTAAAGGGTGCTGTAACCCCCAAAGTACACTCCAAACCAAATAAAAAAATATTTTCTGTGTTTGTGAATTGTGTGCGCAGTAGCCGCACGTGCATCAACAAAGGAGTGCCAAGCGTGCGCCTGTGTCATAAGTAAAGGGCCGGCTGGCTTGACCATTAAAGGGTGCTGTAATCCCCAAAGTACACTCCAAACCAAATAAAAAAATATTTTCTGTGGTTGTGAATTGTGTGCGCAGTAGCCGCACGTGCATCAACAAAGTAGTGCCAAGCGTGCGCCTGTGTCATAAATAAAGGGCCAGCTAGCTTGACCGTTAAAGGGTGCTGTAACCCCCAAAGTACACTCCAAACCAAATAAAAAAATATTTTCTGTGTTTGTGAATTGTGTGCACAGTAGCTGCACGTGCATCAACAAAGTAGTGCCAAGCGTGCGCCTGTGTCATAAGTAAAGGGCCGGCTGGCTTGACCATTAAAGGGTGCTGTAACCCCCAAAGTACACTCCAAACCAAATAAAAAAATATTTTCTGTGTTTGTGAATTGTGTGTGCAGTAGCCGCACGTGCATCAACAAAGTAGTGCTAAGCATGCGCCTGTGTCATAAGTAAAGGGCCGGCTGGCTTGACCGTTAAAGGGTGCTGTAACCCCCAAAGTACACTCCAAACAAAATAAAAAAATATTTTCTGTGTTTGTGAATTGTGTGCACTGTGGCTGCACGTGTATCAACAAAGGAGCAGCGCCAAGCGTGCGCCTGTGTCCCATAAGTAAAGAGCCGGCTGGCTCATTTCTTAAAGGGTGGTGTAACCCACAAAGTGCACTACTCTCCAGCAAAACTAAAAAAATATTTTCTGTGTTTGTGTGCGCCTTAGCCGCACGTATATATCAAATCGATATAACATAAATGGAGGACCAAACTTTCTCCGATAAAAATAAAATAGGGAAAGATCAAGAACCACTTCCTCCTAGTGCTGAAGCTGCTGCCACTAGTCATGACATAGACGATAACATGCCATCAACGTCATCTGCCAAGGCCGATGCCCAATGTCATAGTAGAGGCCACATACAATCCCAAATGACAAAGTTCAGGAAAATGACCTTAAAAAAACCATTTAAATCATCTAAAGAGAAACGTAAACTTGCCAATATGCCATTTATGACACGGAGTGGCAAGGAACGGCTAACGTCTTTCCCTATGACTAGTGTGTGTCATACTAGTATGACTAGTATGTTCATGACTAGTGGTTCAGCTTCACACGACGATGGAAGCCCTCCTCCCGCTAAAAAAATCAAATGAGTTAAGCTGGCAAAAGCACAGCAAAGAACTGTGCGTTCTAAGAAGATATCACAAATCCCCAAGGAGAGTTCAAGTGTGGTGGCGGTTGCGATTCCTGACCTTCCCAGCACTGGAAGGGAAGAGGTGGCTCTTTCCACCATTTGCACGCCCTCTGCAAGTGCTGAAAGGAGCACCCACAGTCCACTTGCTGATATGCAAATTGAAGATGTCACTGTTGAAGTACAATAGGATGAGGATACTGGTGTAGCTGGCGCTGAGGAGGAAGTTGGCGAGGAGGATTCTGATGGTGATGTGGTTTGTTTACTTTAAATCAGGCTCCGGGGGAGACAGTTGTTGTCCGTGGGATAAAAAAGCCCATCACGGTCATGCCTGGGCAGAAGACCAAACATTCCACCTCTTTGGTCTGGCAATATTTCTATCCAATCCGGACAACAACTGTCTTGCCATATGTACCATATGTAAAGGTGAAATAAGTAGGGTTAGGGACGTTAACCACCTAGGAACATCCTCCCTTATACGGCACCTGCAGCGCGTTCATAAAAAGTTACTGTCAAGTTCAGAAACTTTGGCTAAGACCGTAAGCAGTCCAGGGACACCTAAATCCCGTTGTCCTGTTGTATCCAAGCGCCTGCAAACCACACCATCAACTCCCTCCTCGTCAATTTCCTCCTTAGTCAGGATCGGAAGTAGTCCTGCAGGCCATGTCACTGGCATGACTGACTCTCCTATCCGGGATTCCTCCGGAGGATCCTGTATTGCTATGCCTCCTGCTGCCGCTGCTGCTGTTGCTGCTGCTGGGAGTCGTTCATCATCCCAGAGAGGAAGTAGGAACACCACTACTTTTACTAAACAATTGACCCTCCAACAGTCCTTAGCGAGGAGGATGAAGTACGACAGCAGTCATCCTGAAGCAAAACGTATAACTGAGGCCTTGACTGCTATGTTGGTGTTAGACGTGCATCCGGTATCCGCCATTAGTGCAGTGGGATTTAGACAATTGATGGAGGTAGTGTGTCCCCGGTTCCAAATCCCGTCTAGGTTCTACTTCACTAGGCAGGCGATACCGAGACTGTACAGAAACGTCAGAAAACGTGTCCTCAGTATCCTGAAAAATGCCGTTGTACTCAATGTCCACTTAACCACGGACATGTGGACAAGTGGAACAGGGCAGACTAAGGACTATATGACTGTGATAGCCCACTGGGTAGATGTATCACCTTACGCAGCAACAGCAGCAGCGTCACCAGTAGCAGCATCTCAGAAACGCCAGCTCGTTCCAAGGCAGGCTACGCTGTGTATCACCGGTTTCAGTAAGAGGCACACCACCGACAACCTCTTAGAGAAACTGAGGGAAATCATCGCCGAGTGGCTTACCCCACTTAGACTCTCCTGGGGATTTGTGATATCTGACAACGCCACCAATATTGTGCGGCATTACATCTGGGCAAATTCCAGCATGTCCCATGTTTTGCTCACACAATAAACTTAGTGGTGCAGAATTTTCTGAAAAGCGACAGGGGCGTGCAGGAGACGCTTTGGGTGGCCTGAAAAATTTCTGCCCACTTTCGCCATTCAGCGACTGCGTGCCGAAGACTGGAGTGCCAGCAAACACTCTTGAACCTGCCCCGCCATCACCTGAAGCAAGAGGTTGTGACGCGGTGGAACTCAACCCTCTGTATGCTTCAGAGGATGGAGGAGCAGCAAAAGGCCATTCAAGCCTATACATCCACCTATGACATAGGCAAAGGAGGGGGTATGCACCTGACTCAAGCGCAGTGGAGAATGATTTCCGTGTTGTGCAAGGTTCTCCAGCCCTTTGAACTTGCCACACGTGAAGTCAGTTCAGACACTGCCAGCTTGAGTCAGGTCATTCCCCTCATCGGGCTTTTGCAGAAGCAGCTGGAGAAAGTGAAGGAGGAGCTAAGACGGAGCGATTCCGCTCGGCATGTGGGACTTGTGGATGAAGCCCTTCATTCGCTTTGCCAGGATTCCAGGGTTGTCAATCTGTTGAAATCAGACCACTACATTTTGGCCACCGTGCTCGATCCTAGGTTTAAAGCCTATGTGATGTCTCTCTTTCCAGCTGACACAAGCCTGCAGAGGTGCAAAGACCTGCTGGTGAAAACACTGTCAGCTGAAGCGGAACGTGACACGTCAACACCTCCTTCTTAATTTTCTCCAGCAACTGGGGCTGCCAGGAAAAAACTTAGGTCTCCTAAGCAACTCGCTGGCGGTGATGCAGGGCAGGCAGGACCAAGTTTGGACATCTGGTCCAGACTGAAGGACCTGGCAACAATTTCTGACATGTCTACTGTCACTACATATGATACTGTCACCATTGACAGAATGGTGGAGGATTACATCAGTGACAGCATCCAAGTAGGCATGTCAGACAGTCCATACCTGTACTGGCAGGAAAAAGAGGCAATTTGGAGGCCCCTGTACAAACTGGCTCTATTTTACCTGAGTTGCCCCCCCTCCAGTGTGTACTCCGAAAGAGTGTTTAGTGCAGCCGGGAACCTTGTCAGCGAAAGGCGTAGGAGGTTCCTTCCACAAAATGTGGAGAAGATGATGTTCTTAAAAATGAATTATCAACTCTTCCAGGGAGACCAGCTTCCAGAACGTACAGAGGGACCTGTGGTGGTGGATTCCAGTGGGGACGAGTTAATACTCTGTGAGGATGAGGATGCACACAACACTGAAGAGGGTGAGGAATCGGTGGATGAGGAGGATGAGGACGACATCTTGCCTCCGTAGAGCCAGTTTGTGCAGGGACAGATTAATTGCCAGCTTGTTTTGTGGGGGCCCAAACGAACCAATCATTTCAGCCACAGTTGTGTGGCAGACCCTGGCACTGAAATGATTGGTTTGTTAAAGTGTGCATTTCCTGTTTATACAACATAAGGGTGGGTGGGAGGGCCCAGGCACAATTCCATCTTGCACCTCTTTTTTTTCTTTGCATTATGTACAGTTTGGGGCCTAGTTTTTCAAACTGCCACCCTGTCTGCCACTGCAGTATCACTCCTAGATGGGTCACGTGTTTGTGCCGCCCACTCATGTCGCTTAGCATAGTCATCCAGCTACCTCGGTGCAACCTTTTGGACATAAAAACACTATTGTGAGGTGTGAAGTGTTCAGAATAAACTGGAAATTAGTGGAAATTAAGGTTATTGAGGTTAATAATAGCATAGGAGCAGAAAAACTAACACATTCTGTGATTTTAGCTGTTTTTATGCTTTTTAAAAAAAAATACAGATCCAAAACACAAAACCCTGAACCCAAAACACGGAAGGGTGGTTTTGGCAAAACCAATCCAGATCCAAAACACGAAGAAAGATCCAGATCTAAAACCAAAACACAAAACACGAAAAGTGGCCGGTGCACACCCCTAATATATATATATATACTTTGGAGAGAATCTGGCACTCTCAAATCTGGCCCCAACTGCCTGGGTGTCTTTCCTGTATTAAATGCAGAACAGTATTACCAGTGTCATAGGCAAACGCAGGGGGAGTTTCCGTCTGCCTGGAAACCCCCCTCCCCAGCCCACACCATGACCACAATAGAAATAGTAATATAATAGATTGTTACTAGTGCTACATGTTCTTCACAGTATCACAAATTAAGTAATTAGCTCCACCTGTGGATCTTTTAACATGTATCAGCCAGTAATAAATAACCTGTGCACCAACTAGGAGATCTGGAAAACATGCACTGTTAAGGGTGTACTGCTATAGAGCCCAATATGTACATATATGCCCAGGGCAGTGCTAGGTTATTCTGCTGCTACCCCAGACTCCTGGACTTGATCTAATACCCTGGAATGGTGCCCACATCTTATATAAATACATTCAGTTCAGGCAGTATGGCCCTACTGCTGCATTTAATGGCTTACTGTGATCACTGGTCCTGTATATGCTGGAATTATGACACACAATACCAGGGCCGTAGCTAGGGTAGTGCGGCCGGTGCCGTCGCACAGGGCACCACAGCGCAGGGGGTGCTGTTTGGGCCTGTCAAATTTCTGTTTATTATCATTCTTGCGTGTAGATTCCTCTTATTTCATCCCCAGCATCTCCTGGCCTCTCCTATCTCTTCCCTGGCCCTTCCCCATGAGGTCATTACCCTTTTTTGGGTGCATTATGTCCCTTTGAAAAATGAGGAGGGCGCCAATGCTCTTTCTGGCAAAGGGCACCAAAAAGTCTAGTTACGGCTCTGCACAATACACTATGTATGACACATATAATGGGTTATTGTGATCGCTGATCCTGTATATGCTGGAATTATGACATACAATACACTATGTATAACACATATAATGGGTTACTATGATCGCTGGTCCTGTATATGCTGGAATTATGACACACAATACACTATGTATGACACATATAATGGCTTATTGTGATCGCTGATCCTGTATATGCTGGAATTATGACACAAATACACTATGTATGACACATATAATGGGTTACTGTGATCGCTGGTCCTGTATATGCTGGAATTATGACACACAATACACTATGTATGACACATATAATGGGTTACTGTGATCACTGGTCCTGTATATGCTGGAATTATGACACACAATACACTATGTATGACACATATTATGGGTTACTGTGATCACTGGTCCTGTATATGCTGGAATTATGACACACAATACACTATGTATGACACATATTATGGGTTACTGTGATCACTGGTCCTGTATATGCTGGAATTATTACACACAATACACTATGTATGACACATATAATGGGTTACTGTGATCACTGGTCCTGTATATGCTGGAATTATTACACACAATACACCATGTATGACACATGTAATGGGTTACTGTGATCGCTGGTCCTGTATATGCTGGAATTATGACACACAATACACTATATATGACACATATAATGGGTTACTGTGATCGCTGGTCCTGTATATGCTGGAATTATGACACACAATACACTATGTATGACACATATAATGGGTTACTTTGATCACTGGTCCTGTATATGCTGGAATTATGACACACAATACACTATGTATGTCACATATAATGGCTTACTATGATCGCTGGTCCTGTATATGCTGGGATTATGACACACAATACACTATGTATGACACATATAATGGGTTACTGTGATCGCTGGTCCTGTATATGCTGTAATTATGACACACAATACACTATGTATGACACATATAATGGGTTACTGTGATCGCTGGTCCTGTATATGCTGGAATTATGACACACAATACACTATGTATGACACATATAATGGGTTACTGTGATCGCTGGTCCTGTATATGCTGGAATTATGACACACAATACACTATATATGACACATATAATGGGTTACTGTGATCGCTGGTCCTGTATATGCTGGAATTATGACACACAATACACTATGTATGACACATATAATGGGTTACTGTGATCACTAGTCCTGTATATGCTGGAATTATGATACACAATACACTATGTAAGACACATATAATGGGTTACTGTGATCACTGGGCCTGTATATGCTGGAATTATGACACAATACACTATGTATGACACATATAATGGGTTACTGTGATCACTGGTCCTGTATATGCTGGAATTATGACACAATACACTATGTATGACACATATAATGGTTACTGTGATCGCTGGTCCTGTATATGCTGGAATTATGACACACAATACACTATGTATGACACATATAATGGGTTACTGTGATCACTGGTCCTGTATATGCTGGAATTATTACACACAATACACTATGTATGACACATATAATGGGTTACTGTGATCACTAGTCATGTATATGCTGGAATTATGATACACAATACACTATGTAAGACACATATAATGGGTTACTGTGATCACTGGGCCTGTATATGCTGGAATTATGACACAATACACTATGTATGACACATATAATGGGTTACTGTGATCACTGGTCCTGTATATGCTGGAATTATGACACACAATACACTATGTATGACACATATAATGGGTTACTGTGATCGCTGGTCCTGTATATGCTGGAATTATGACACACAATACACTATGTATGACACATATAATGGGTTACTGTGATCACTAGTCATGTATATGCTGGAATTATGATACACAATACACTATGTAAGACACATATAATGGGTTACTGTGAGCGCTGGTCCTGTATATGCTGGAATTATGACACACAATACACTATGTATGACACATATAATGGGTTACTGTGATCACTAGTCATGTATATGCTGGAATTATGATACACAATACACTATGTAAGACACATATAATGGGTTACTGTGATCACTGGGCCTGTATATGCTGGAATTATGACACAATACACTATGTATGACACATATAATGGGTTACTGTGATCACTGGTCCTGTATATGCTGGAATTATGACACACAATACACTATGTATGACACATATAATGGGTTACTGTGATCGCTGGTCCTGTATATGCTGGAATTATGACACACAATACACTCTGTATGACACATATAATGGGTTACTGTGAGCGCTGGTCCTGTATATGCTGGAATTATGACACAATATACTTTGTATGATGCATATTAAAGCTGGTTAAGTGCCAATTCTACCCTCTTCATGGACTGGCTGCACTCACTCTAAAATCAAGCAATTGGACCCCCCCCCCTCTAGAAATCCTGTGTTTGCCACTGAGTGTGATGGTAAAAATCACGGCACTCCGGGACTGTTATCCAGTGAATAAAAAGCTTTATGGATGCTTCATCAAAGATAATACATAGTAATCCTCAAGGATAGTGTCAACGTTTCTGGGCCACTGCGGGCCCCGTCATCAGGACAGAAGAGATGTACAGAGCAAGACCCTTCACAACAGAATGGGCTCTTTTATAAATGTACGATTTTTTTTCCTTTCAAATGCTCACTTGCCCCCACATGTTGGCCAGGCCCCCCCCCCCCCAATTCAGTACATGTGAGGGGTGGGGGGTGTGATTCTGGCGCAACATTCCCTTACTCCAGGAACCATGACTCCTAGCTACACCTCTGATGCCATCATTAGATGGTGCTGGCCATTGTAACCTATAGTATACACAGGTCTATTCCGGATCCGTGTCCCAGAGCCCTCCCCTTAATAAATAGCTCCGGAACATCACACCAAATGCTTGCAATACGTGGTGATAAAAAGTGCGAGTTTTGCAGCTGTTCATAGTGAATACTCCCCCTATTCTTACAGGAAGAAAAAAAACTTGCATTTCTGGAAAATCTGTCTTAAATATGAATATACAGCATGTTGCCTCGATCTAAGCACTGGAGTGTAACTAATTCCTGTAATGCACATGCTACATTGTATCTGCAGTAGAGTTACACATTACATTACTATTCCTTTGTGTGTTCCAGCACAAGACTCAGATGTGCTGCGCGGGGCCCCTGAGGCCGCTATTCCTATCAGTGACCAGAGAAACGGGCATATTTCATCCCGAAATTTATTGGCTATAAACTGCTCACTTGACATTTTCCTCCACCTGCAAATTCAAATGATAAGTAGAGTGGGGACAAGTTAAGATCTCATTACACCGTACAGAATATATTGGTATTCCTAAAACCAAATAATAATGAACAAACGATTCATAATATATCATTTCTAGTCTATAACAAACTGCTGCCAAAGTATTAAAACAAGAAATTCATAGAATTTATAGATATCTATATAGAATGTCTTTTCTGGAGAAGCAGATATTAAATACACAGTATTACACCAACAGTATTTATTTTTATGAACCATCTCTTTAAATAGTATAGTCTATTGAACAATTAAGGCCACTATTAACATTAATATATATATATATATATATATATATATATATACATATATATTTACTGCTGAATGCTGTGCATTTCTGAGCCGAATCACACATATGAAGTAATTAGTACAGTATGTAAATATATATATGTATTAGTACAGTATGTACATACAGTATGTATATATATATATATATATATATATATATACATACTGTATGTAGCTGTAACGCACAACGATTCCGGTGTACACTGGCGAGGGAGTGTTGTGCTACGTTATGACCTTGGAGAGACAGGTTAGTCTCCCATCGTTTGTCCATTTGTCAAGCACAGTGCTGTGTTAGCATGTGGTGAATTTCAGGTTCACTCCATAGCGCTGTTGACCGGTTGGTGTTAACCTGTCTCTCCACTTGTTGTGTAGCCTATGTGTTTATCAGGTACTTCCGGGAGGAGGAGATTCATGGATGATGCTCTTTAGGTCAGCTCAGGGTGACCTAAATGATTCCAAATTCCAAATGCAAATGTCACACCTAGAATCAACTCCAGATCTTTAACCTGCTTACTTGATAATGAAATAACGAGGGAATAGCCCACACCTGTCCATGAAATAGCTTCTGAGTTGATAGTCCCATTACTTTTGGCCCCTTAAAAAGTGGGAGGCACATATAGAAACCGTTGTAATTTCTACACCGTTCACCTGATTTGGATGTAATTACCCTCAAATTAAATCTGAAAGTCTGCAGGTAAAGCACATCTTGTTTGTTTCATTTCACAGCCATTGTGGTGGTGAATAGAGGCCAAAATCTGAAAATTCTGTCAATGTCCCAATATTTATGTACCTGACTATATATACACACTACTATGCAAAGGTTTTAGGCAAAAATGTTGCAAAGTAAGAATGCTTAAAAAAATAGAAGTGTTAATAGTTTATCTTTATCAATTAACAAAATGCAAAGTGAATGAAGAGAAGAGAAATCTATATCAAATCAATAGTTGAAATATTCAAATATTCAAAACTGCATCAATTCTTCTAGGAACACTTGCACACAATTTTTGAAGCAACTCGGTAGGGAGGTTGTTCCAAACATCTTGGAGAACTAAGCATAGATCTTCTGTGGATTCAGGCTTGCTTACATCCTTCTGTCTCTTCATGTAATCCCAGGCAGACTCGATGATGTTGAGATCAGGGCTCTGTGGGGGCCATATCATCACTTCCAGGACTCCTTGTTCTTCTTTACGCTGAAGATCGTTCTTAATGACATGAATGTTTGGGGTTGTTGTCCTGCTGCAGAATAAATTTGGAGCCAACCAGACACCTCCCTGATGTTATTGCATGATGGATAAGTACCTGCCTGTATTTCTCAGCATTGAGGACACCATTAATCCTGACCAAATCCACAACTCTATTTGCTGAAATGCAGCCCCAAACTTGCAAAGAACCTCCACCGTGCTTCACTGTTGCCTGCAGACACTTATTATTGTACCAATCTCCAGCCCTTCGGCGAACAAACTGCCTTGTTACAGCCAAATATTTCAGCTTTGACTCATCAGTCCAGAGCACCTGCTGAAATTTTCCTGCACCAGAGTTCCTATGTTTTCATGCAGTGGGCGGCCCCACTGACATCAACAGTGATGTCAGTGGGGGAGCTTCTGGCTCCATTAGAGCCAGAAGCTCTCTGGGGCTTGCGGCCATGGGACCCTACCACAAGGGTCTCGTCGCAAGCCCGATTGTCGCGATGATCTTGACCAGGAGGATGCTCCAAAAAAAAAATAATGCCCTGATTCAGAGAGAGCGATCTTTCAGAGTGTCCGTCTCTGAATCAGGGCCTAAGTTTCCTTGGCTGACAACTGCATCTATGGTCCTCGACGTTTCCCGTTTCTTTGTGCTTCTTCAGTAGAGCTTGAAAAGCACATTTTGAAACCTCAGTCTTCTTTGAAATCTTTGCCTGGGATAGAACTTGCTGATGCAGCATAACCAGTGGTGGCTCCAGAGGGGAGGCTGCAGCGCAGTTCAAAATTCAAATAGGGGAGTCACACCAACTGTCACCCCAAACGCTGCCAAACGTCACTGGCTGGGACTCACTGGCAGTTGGTGCGACTCCCCTATTTGAATTTTGGACTGTGCTGCAGCCGCCACCTCTGGCGATGCCACTGAGTATAACTACCTTGTGTCTAGTTGTTGTGTTCAGTCTTGCCATGGTGTATGACCTGTGACATAAAACTGTCTTCCACAACCTCACCTTTGTAGCAGAGTTTGGCTGTTCCTCACCCAGTTTTAAGTCTCCTACACAGCTGTTTCAGTTAATGACTGTGTTTCATCCTATAGATATATGGTGGTGTAGTGCGCTACTTGGGAATAGGACAAGGGGGGTTAATTGGGCTTATGCTGCAGCTATAGACACTGGTGAGTTCCCCGTCATCACCAGGAGTAGGATATGCGGTAGATATAATTGTGTGTCTATTTGTTAGCGCAACATATGGTTAATAATCGGATATACAATAGTGTGTATTTTCTTATGTGTAATAGGTACTTGTCTAATAAAACTAGGGTATAAAATGCAAGATAACAGAAACAATGAAAACAATAATACACAGTATCACGCACAAGTAAAATTATACTAAAATTACTGTTTTTAAATATAGATACAAGGCAATATCTATCGCGTTATATATTGATAGAGAAAGGTATATATGTGTAAGAAAGAACCAACAGACATATATAATATAAAGTAAAATAAATGCAGTGAAAATACAATAGTGAAACGTCAATTAAGAAAATTTAAAGCTAATATAATTTGTGAGGTAGTCCAGAAAAACTTTTCATAGTAATTAGAAGTTGGATCCTACTTTGTATCTTTGCCAAAGTTAAAGTATGTATCAGCTCGTCAATGTTGCTGGAATAAATACAAAGTTGCAGGTTTCCGTGTTTGGTGCGCGCACCTCCTCGTCATGCTGTGTTGTTGCTTTCCTTAGTGTAGGTATGGCACATCCGTGTGCCGTTGTTTGTATGAAGCCTCCTGGTCCTTGCCTATACTCCGGCCCGCTGCCGGCGCTTGAGTTGGTGCCTTAGGTGGAAGGTGGCAGCCGCTGCTGCGGACGCTCCGGTGGTGAGCTGTCTCATCGCCGTTGTTGTTGTTTCTGGGGTCATTGCAGCAAAGAGAGGGGGGAGTCCCAACGCGTTTCATCCACTGAATTCTGTGTGGGCTTCGTCAGGGCTATAGTACTCTGTGGCTTGCAGTGTCTTCTTCTCCACACCAAGGAGAAGAATATCCAACAACCCTTGTATTTCAGTTTTGCTCAATGTACAAGTTTTTAGCATCTCCTGCAAATAATCTTCTCGACCATGTGGATTGCCACCCCTAACACAGAAAATGTCTTTTACTGTGAAAATCCCATTAGGAAGGACTTTAACAGCAAGACATTATCTGTGTTAGGGGTGACAAAACTTGTGCTAAGCACTCTGAACTTTGAACTATGATTATGGAGTGCGACTGGGATTTGTAATATTATATATATATATATATACAGAGAAAAACAGCGGCACTCACAGGACTTGAAATAAATGAGACTCACGACTCCAAAGGATCTGCGTTCTTGGAGTCGTGAGTCTCATTTATTTCAAGGCCTGTGAGTGCCGCTGTTTTTCTCTGCATATACTTGATTCACTAACCATTAGAAGGCACCCAGGCGAGTACAGCCCATATTGTGGAGTGCCGGCATTACTATTGTATATATATATATATATATAACCTACAGTAACTCTCCCCCCTTAATGCCGAACCCTAACCCCCAACCCAAACCCTCCCCCTAACCCCAGTACTTATTGTCAGGAAGCTAGCTCCGGGATTTTTGAAAGGTGTTGGGATTCCAGTGCCAGCATTCTAAACCCTAGTGACCCAACTGTTGGTATTATAAGTTCATCCCACACATACTGTATATAATCGTTCTCGTTATCTGCCTGCCACTGTTCCTGGGCAACATTCTTTTACAAGTTCAATTTGGGGGCCAATACGCTACAATTTCTTCAAGAATTTTTAGAAATCGGTCGTCATCACTGTTCAGCCTTTTCCACCACATAAATTCACATAGGTACCAATGCAACATGCTCCTATGGTGGCCCATTTTATAATAAAATCAATGGTTTTCTTTGTTTTAACTTTTATCTTTATTCATTTTCGAGTTCTAACTGTATTTTCTTTTGCAGGTAGTGACATTAATGACAATGGTAATAACACAAACAGAATGAGTTGAGATTGTCTTGATATCTGGAGAATGAAGCACATGAGCTATTGCAAATGATTTCAACCAATGTCACCCAAATTGGCCACCCGTTACTCACAGTGCAGTTGTAAAATTTAAAAAAACCGGATTAGTTGCAGATAAACCAAAAAGTGGACGACCAAAAACTGCTACAGAATAAGAAACAACAGCTGCTATGCTGGCGTCATTTTCAAAGAGCCCACAACATAGCACGCGTCGTCTGTCTCGTGAATGTGGGGTTAGTCGGATGGCCATTTTGAGAATTTTGTCTACACATAAATGGCTCCCCTACAAGATTCAGACGATACAACATCTGACTGAGGATGACCCAGACTGTAGGGTGGAGTTTGCACACTGGAGAACACAGCAACTTCAACTGGACCCTCATTTCCCACACCAGGTACTGTTTAGTGAAGAGACAAATTTCTTTGTCAATGGCGAGGTAAATAAACAGAACCACAGGTACTGGTCAGAGACAAACCCTCACTGGATGGATGCCTGTAGGGTTGTAGCCTTGACAGAACAGTTGGTATGGCTTGGTTTGTGGGGTGCCTGTATTGTGTGACCATTCTTCATTGATGGAACATTAACAGTAGCACGTTACAAGGGGTTGTTCAATGAAGAGATTTTTCCCTCATTGTTATTAGAGGATGGGTCGGATTCAGTATGATATACCACCGGCCGGCAATGGCATCCCGGCAGGAGTGAAGATCCCGATCATCCTAAGGTAAGTATAAACTAACCTAATTCCCCTCCCTAACCCTCCCTTAGGGGTGCCTAACCCTAACCTCCCCCGCCAAGTGCCTAACCCTAATCCCGCCTCTAAGTGCCTAAACCTAACCCCCCCTTCCCCGCCGCCTAAACCTAAGTCCCCCGGGGGGGTGCCTGACCCTAACCCCCCTTCCTCTAGCCTAACCCTAACCTCCCAGGGGGTGCCTAACCCTCAGTCTCCCCCGGGAGCCCTATACCTAACCCTCCCCCCTGCGGCTGTCCGCGCCCGGCATCCCTTCGATCGGGATGCCGGGAGCCGGTCTCCCGGCATAGGTAAAATGACAGGTGTTGAGATTTCGATGCCTGTCATTTAACCCTTGCCGGGATGAAGCAGTCGGGAAGCCGGCGGTCGGCATTGTGTCCGCCAGCTTCCCGATGGGTCATATCCTAATTTCTTTCAGCAAGATGGCGCCCCACCTCATTATGGACTCATTGTCAGGGAATATCTTCATGTGCAGTTCCACACAGGTAGATTGGCCGTAGAGGTCCAGTCCAGTGGCCACCAAGATCCCCAGTTTTAACTGTTGGATTTCTCTCTGTGGAGTTACCTAAAGGAACGTGTTTATGCTGTGAGGATACAAGATCGTTATCATCTGCAACAGTGAATTGGTGATGCTTGTGCTCAGATTCAGCCAGGCATGTTGGTCAAGGTTCATCAGGAATGGGAAAAGAGAAAAGCCTTAGCTTTCAGAAGTGTCTTTGGTGGACAGCACTTCAAACATATCCTATAATTTTTATGTTAAAACTTGAGAATGAATAAAGATACATTAAAACAAAGAACACCATTGTTTTTCTTATGGAATTCTGTATCTGTTTGATATGTCACATGATTACCTCCCCAATTAAAATTTTTTAGTTGCATCCAAGATGGCCGACCTCAAGATGGGCGCCATACTGGTGACATACCCTAATAAGTTTTCCCCCACTCCAATATCATACTGGATTAATATTTCCTTACTTATTTATTTTTATAAGGGTATTATCACACTTATGGACCACCCTGTGTGTGTATATATATATATATATATAAGAAGAAGAATTTGGGAGAGAGGAGACATCTTTGGGAAGAGTCAGAGCTGGAAGCAGAAATGTAGCCCTTGTGCTCCCTTGGCAGGGGGAGATTGGCGGTTCCATGGTGGCTGCCACGATGCCCATCTAACGCCAAAGGAGAGAGAGGTCTGGAGTGAGACCACTGAGATAAAGTCTGTGAGAGACCACAGAGAAAGAGCTGGAATGTTGTAGCGTGAGCCGCCCAGTGAAGTGTTTAGTGCCCATGAGAGGGGTCAGAGATTTCAATATACAGTATGTGTTGGAGAGATGGGGCAGAGGAACTTCCCGGGAGCTTTATTGTTAGGGGACAAGAGGAGTCCCTTATGCATAAAAGCCCCCAGCAGCCATTAATGGGAGGGGGCACTGTGGTAGCAGTGAGGCTATATATAATCTTCAAATGGGCTCTCAAGACCCACTACTTCATCATGGCCTTCCAGGACCTCATCCTATCCCACCTCATGCTCTTTCCTCCCTATCTTTCCCTGCTGTGTCACCCCTGTCTGTCTGCCCCACCCCTTTAGAATGTAAGCTCTCACGAGCAGTGACCTCTTCCCTCATGTGCCTCTTTTTACACTTACTTCTACTCCTTACTCCCCATAAGGGCATAACGATACTGCCTTAGAACCTCTATACACTCCTTCCTATACTTTCTAATATCCTGCCTATACCTTCTAAGGATGACGCTAATTTGCGTACGCAGTCATACAGTAAATAAAGACTTCAGACCTGGAATCTGTGGTTCCAAAGTACAAAGTATTATTCAAGTAAAAGTACAGTCAGTTACACGCTATTGACCATACACAATTAGGCGCTAAGGAATTATACAGACCCAAGTACAGTATACATACACAGCACTTCCGGACCAGATGTTAGGTATCAGCAAGAAACCCCTCGTCAATCAGCATTCAGCACGAAGACTAAGACCCAGTGTTGGAGCACACATATTTATACCCCCAGAAATAGACAACACAATAGAGAAGTTTGTTGCTGATGCCATTGGTTCCCAAGGGGGATGCATCTGTTACAGAGCATTTAACAGGCTGATTCAAATAGACCCAACCCAGCCTCTAACAACTGGGGATCTCTGGATTCCCGCCTCATGCAACATCCTAACAGTTGTTCATATAATATACATTTTGTTGCTTGAAATCTCTGCGGTCCATAAGTTGAGAATGCATGATGCGATCTCCACACCGATGATACCAGAATACTGTGGAAAGAGTACGCATCAGTACGAAACCAAACACGGCTTACTTATCATGTATAAAACCTTAGTTACCAAATAATCTTTATTTCACAGCATTTATACTAAATGAACAAACTTAAATCTTATCCCTTAAAGCTTATGGAACCTTGTATGTGGATATGTAAGGTATGAGCATGCGGGGTTTGATATACAGACGCTAGTTACCTTGGAGCAGATGCGTGTGCATAAAGCTAATCTTATGCATTCGTTAATATGCGACTAGTTAACAGCGCAATTGTGCATATTAATGTGTATATGAGGAATGGTGAAAGATACAATCGCATGGTGCTAATAGTAATATCGCCACATGTACTAAAGTGTGAGTTTATCTAAAATGGCACTTGGGCGGCCATTCGCAAAATGGCGTCTTGCAATTTCATTTCCAAGATGGCGTCTTGCAGACAGTCGCAAGATGGCATCCCTGTGATTCAATTCTACACTGATCTTGTCTCAGCCAATAATCCAGCTTCGACAGTCCACCCTTTGATAGCGATCAACATGCTATCACAATCTGATTTTAAAATATAATTTAGGCTTACATTTATATACTATTTAGTGTTATTATGGGATGGCACAAGGTGGTTCTTAATCCATCAATAATGTGTCTCTGGGTGGGGACATAAAACTACCATTATACGAACACCGCAGATCTTGGAGGATCATGTGAAAGGTGTGGGGATGCACCAGTCTTATAAAGGCAGTCTTGAAGGGGAATTGAAACTTTACATTATCTGAGGTGTTTTAAAAATAACATTCCAATAATACATTCTATGCATGTCTAAATATAATACATTAAATCATGGTATTTCCTAGTTCAGGGTTGTAATGCAGTTCTATATTTACCTTATATTCATATTGTCATTACTGACCACCATCATAGTTTCGCTCTTGCATTTTACTCTATTTTTACATTTTCCACACTTCAACACAATAGGAACTCACCGGACGCATATGCCAATTATTATGATGACAATCAGTATAAGGATCAAGAATTTGCCTATGTTGGCGATCACTTCCTGAACCCATTCTCCTAGACCTGAGAACCATTTCACTGGGTTCAGCCATGAAACCCATCCTTCTATCTTTTCCCCTACTTCAACCACTGAAGCATTATGGTTCTTACGAATCTCCCATTTTAGCTGCAGAATTTCATCCATCTTCCGGTCTATCACCTCCTTGGGGTCGCTGGTATCATTGGTGACATAGGTGCAACATTTTACTCCAAATTGGGTGGCCAACGTTACGCAATACCCTCCAGTAACAGCAGTTAAATAATTTAACACTAGCCTGTATTGCACCAGTTCTTTCTTGTATGCTTGCAATTCTCTCCCTGTATACCTGAATGTGTCATCGCACATCTCGGTGATATTATCTATCAATTTAGCAAGTTCCTGAATATACCTAAAATTGTATGTACCCCGAGCAATCCTGGTGGAATCCAGTGTGACTAAAACTTGAAAGACAGTTGTCTCACTAATTAACTGAGTGGCTTTATGCACGTCACCAGCCATCATATTTCTTTTGCCTCTGTGTTCATATTGTGTGTGAAGATATGGTGATGGTGTGTTCTTATGTATACCAAGCATTTCAACATGTGTGAGGGTCATAACTTCTGGGACTACTCTTCCCAGGTAGCACAAACCTTCGGAACTCGGGGAGAGCTACTTATACGCTTTTCTTCCACATAATCAGGGAGAACATAAGGAATGGTATGCATCATTATCATTAAGCACATTTCTCTTGCAAACAATCCTATTTTTGGGTCTTCCATCTGGTTCATGCAAGTCTCTGGCTGTATTATTTTAGCACAATAACCATTTGGCACCTTACCAATAATTTCTTTGGTGGAACTCAATGTATACCGATACCTAAAATGTTTCCCACCAGATTTAATTGAGCGTAACAGATCATGGTTTATGGACTCATTATCTGCTCTTTGTGAGAAGGTCATCATCTGATTATTCCCCGTCACTTCCCAACTCCCGGGTTTATTGGGGTTGGTTATGTTTAAACACAAAAGTGATCTATCTACTTAGAATTGATATAGTTTGAAATGAGGTGGTTTGGATGAGAGGAATTTTCCATCCAATGTTTTCCCTTTATGTAATTCTAAAATTTCCGTGATATTCATCGGAAATGGCACCAACCCTACATTATGCTGTCCCTGTGGCACATGTGAACACACCCAGCAATCAGTTTGATTTAACACTTTGCCTACCATGCTATGATAATCCTCTAAAGGATACCCACCCCAGTACGGGTTATATTTAGGTTGGCACCGTTGGATACAGTTCTCATCAACTAGGGACCCACAAAGCTCACAAATACAGGAATCTTCAGACGATAAACCTCCACACCATCCCCGAGTATCCAGAATGACAGCTCTCTTAACAATAACAGTACTAAGATTGGTCAGACACTCCCCTGATTGGCATTGCACTCCTCCTGACTCCACTCCATCAGCACTGCCATCAGCTCCAATTTCCTCAATCGGTCTCCCATCACCGAAACTGGATATTCCTGAACCGACCAGGATGGTGAACACTCTAAAAGAGAATATGAAAATGAACACAGCGGGCCCGTCCATTGTCACAACAAGACCTGCAAATTTCTCTTAGTTCAGGTATCTCACTACGACCTTTTCAATCTTCCAGGAACAAGCTCCCGAGTGACAGGTCCACGCTATCAGCCTTGTCTCCGACTTGTTTCTCCACCGGTTGATTGACCTTTTTGCAGTGAGTGGAATGGACCCAGGTATCTCTCTCAGCCACCTTCAAAGATGCAGTACTTGTCAGCAGCACCTGGTATGGACCTTCCGACCGATCAGTCAAACAACCTGAACGCAAAAAATGTCTGATCATAACATATTCTCCTGGTTCAACATCATGACAGTTAGTTTCAGACATATCATAGGACAACAATTTCAGTTTCTGCTGCTGTTGCTTTAACTGCTTACTCATTGATATAAGATACTTTACAGTTACCTTGTTGTTACCCTTCAAGTCTTCCTGTGGACTTATAATCAAATGAGGTTGTCTACCGAACAGTATTTCAAATGGGGACAGATTTAGAGGAGGTCTAGGAGTGGTCCCTATGCTATGTAGGACCAAAAGTAACGCTTCTGGCCATCCTAGTCCAGTCTCTGCTATGATTTGACTTAACTTATTTTTAATAGTCCCGTTCATCCTCTCTACCTTGGCACTGGCTTGCGGTCGGTATCGGGTATGAAGTCGGCTATTAATACCCATCAGCTTACACATATTTTGAAAAACATCACCTGTGAAATGAGTACCCCTATCACTCTCGATGATTTTAGGGATACCGTACCTGCATACAAATTCCTGAACTATTTTCTTGGCAGTAAATGCAGCAGTATTAGTGGCCGCTGGGTAGGCCTCAACCCAATTAGAAAATACATCAGTGCACACTAATACATACTTAAGATTCCTGCAGGGTGGTAATTGGATGAAATCAATTTGTATCACCTGGAAAGGTCCATCGGTCGGTGGGATGTGGGACGGTTCGGTAGGGATCGCTTTCCCTATGTTCTTCCTCGAGCAGGTCAGACAGGACATTGCTATCTTTTCTGCTTGTGAAGAAAAACCTGGTGCACACCAGTATGCTCTTACCAACTTGCACATACCTTGTTTTCCCAGATGAGTCAGACCATGTGCTGCCTCAGCCAGGCTGGGGTAATATGCCTTGGGGGCTACTGCTTTACCTTGTCCATCCCTCCAGAGCCTGGAGGACTCTTGCCCACATCCCTTGGACTTCCAAATGGATTTTTCCTGAATGGAACACAAATTTTGCATCTCAATTAATTTCAACATATCAATTGTTTGGAAAGACATAATTTTTTCAGTTGGAAAAAACATTTTTAACCCTGCTGCCCATTTTGCAGCTTCATCGGCTCTGTTGTTGCTCAGTGACACCGGATCATCCTCACATGTATGGGCTTTACATTTAATTACTCCCACCGCTTTGGGCAGTTGGATTTCTTCTAAAAGATGTTTTATGTGTCGGGAATGTGCAACTGGTGTACCTGCTCCTGTCATAAAATTTCTCAGACGCCATAGAGCCCCAAAATTGTGCACCACCCCTCGAGGCAGTGTAAATGTTAGCAGATTTGTTTGCTGCCAGTTCATACACTCTATTTAGTGCTACTAACTCTGCCATCTGGGCTGAGTGAGGAGGACCAAGAGGTTTAGCTTCTATGATGTCTGTGTCATTCACAACAGCATAACCTGTACATAATTCATCTGTGTCTGTTTGTCTATGACAACTCCCATCCGTATAAAAAGTCACATCCACATTCTCTAAAAGTGTGTCTTGTATGTCAGGTCTAGCAGTAAAGGTCTGATTCAGATATGTCATACAATCGTGCGTATCATTATGTCTGCCGAACTCACCTCCCGACAGCAACTCGCCTCCTTCCACCATGTACATCATGTTGTACATATGGTAAATACGTTGCTGGATTCAGCATGCTGCAACGTTTAACAGTGATGTTTGTTGGTGCAATTAGAGCTAGTTCCCATTTGGTAAACCTAGCCGAAGAGACGTGTCTGGTTTGAGCTGAGTTCAACAGAGCAGATACAGCATGGGGAGTGTAGACAATCATATCATGACCCAGTACTACGTCCTCATGTTTAATCACCAATAGAGCAGTAGCTGCTACACTTCTCAAACAAGTGGGGAGTGATCTTGCTACAGTGTCAATTGGGCACTGTAGTATGCTACGGGCCTACTGGCATCACCATGTTTTTGTGTAAGGACACCTGCAGCACAACCATCGGCTTCCGTACAATACAAATCAAAAGGTTTTTCATAATCAGGTATTCCCAATGCAGGAGCTTTTGTCAGACTATCCTTAAGATTAAGGAAAGCCTGCTCTGATTCCTCTGTGTGTATGACACGATTGGGCTTTGAGGAAGAGACTAATTCCTGTAAAGGCAAGGTCAAAATAGAAAAACCTGGGATCCACATTCTACAGTATCCACACATTCCCAAGAAGGTACAAATTTGCTGTTGATTCTGCGGCAGTGTCATGTTTTGTATGGCCTGGATTCTATCATTTGTAAGATGTTGTAACCCCTGGGTTAGGCAGTGTCCCAAATATTTTACTCTGGATTGGCACGGCTGTAGTTTGTCCTTAGCCACCTTGTGTCCTGTATGTGAGAGATGAAGTAACAACATAAATGAGTCAGAACATAGCAATAAATCTTCCACATATTGAATTAGAACAGATCCATTGGCAGGTTGAAAAGTTGTAAACAGTCATGCAATGCCTGGGAGAAGATACTGGGGCTGTCTATGAAACCTAAGGGGTAACCGTGTCCATGTATATTGTACACCTCTTTATGTAAATGCGAATAGATACTGAAAGTCAGGGTGGAGAGGCACAGAGAAGAAAGCAGAACAGAGGTCAATGACAGTGAAATTGGTTGCATTTGGTGGGATCTGCATCAGAATGACAGCTGGATTTGGCACTACAGGGAATTGGCTCTCTACCACCTTATTAACACCTCTAAGGTCTTGTACCAGCCTATACCCCCTGCCACCACTCTTCTTCACTGGAAAGTTGGCTACACTAGCTGTACGAACTAAAATTCCCTGTTGCAATAATCGCTCAATTATTGGAAAAACCCCTAACTCTACCTCCTGTTTTAGTGGGTACTGGGGAACTTTTGGAGCTTGCCTACCGCTTTTTAAATTTACCATTACAGGGATTACGTTTGCCATTAATCCAGTGTCCTGTCCATACTTAGTCCAAAGAGAATCTGGAAATTGGGACAACATTTCATCTACCTGAGATGGATTTTCATTTAAACTTGTAGAGTGATACATTATCCTTTGGGGAGTGTCCAACATATCCCGCACCTCGTGTGCAACTCTCTCTGGGATATCTAAAAATACACCATCAGGGGTGCAATATATGATACATCCCATTTTACATAACAGATCTCTACCCAGCAGGTTAGTAGGAGCCGCAGCAGCCAGAAGGAAAGAATGCCTGGTATGCAACGGCCCAATAGTAACCTCTGTGGACTTTGTTAAAGGATAATGTTCCACTTTACCTGTTACACCCATTGTTGGTACTGTCTCGTTGGTCACCTGTAAATTAACGAAAGATTTTATCACTGACCTGGTCGCCCCTGTGTCTACAAGAAAAGGATATTCAGTACCAGCTACATCAACCATCATTACCGGTTCTTCCCTAGTACTTCCCATTAACCTGACTATCTGTAGACTACAGGTATGACCTGACCCCTAGCGTTGGCTACCATTCTCCAATAAAGCATTTATGGCCACAATTTGAGCTGGTGCCTGCTGGACATTTGCTGGTCTCTGTGCATATCCCTTATGGGATGTCCAGGTCTTCCCTGATTTGGGGTTCTTACTCTTTTTACTGTACAGTTTCTACTTAAGTGTCCTGTTTGTTTACAATTAAAACATGTTCGTGGATCGGGTGAAGGCATGTGTTGTTGTGAGGTTTGAGCAGAGGGTAAAGGTGGTGAATATGGGTAGGGATAGGGAGGGTAAGGGTATTGTGGGGGATATGAAGTTTGTGAGTAGTATGGGACCTGTGGTTGTATTGGGTTAGTGGAATAGAGCTCTGTTTGTTGTTGTGTGGTGTTAGTGAGGGCATATAACTGTTCAGATGTGAGTGTGCGTGCAGGTGCGAGTGTGTCTGTTGGCTGTGATGTTACCGTCATTCCCTCCAGAGCTTGGATACTGACAGCCATCAGTTTTTTGCTCTGGGCCTCTCTCTTCTTTGAGATGTTTTTATCATGTTCTATGGCAGATTCTATGAGGGTATCTATTGTGAGTCCCCTCCAGCCAGGCTGTGAGGTCTGAACCCGAATCTTTAAATTCTCTTTCAGACCGTCCATGAGTACTGTGACTATCATTCCCCTGTGGTGAGTGCTATCTTTAATATCTTCTTTCCCAGTGTACGGGGTGATAGCCTGCAGAGCCCGGTCGCAATAATCTTCTGCAGATTCACTCTCCTTTTGCTTAATGGTGAAAATTTTGTTCCAGTTAACTACTACTGGAAAATATATACCCAATTGAGTTACAATGCGGGAAATGTTACCTTGGTTTACTTGGTCTGTTAAGGGAAATTCACCATCCAATACACAATCCGTGATAAATTTTGTCACGTCGGTATTGCGTGGTAGACAGGCCCTTAACACTACACGCCAATCTTTATTAGTTGGCTCATGTGAACTACCCAAATTTCTCAAAAATCTTTGACATTTGGCTAGTTCCTTTTTGGGATCGGGGAAATCATTTATGATGGAATTTAGTTCTGCTCTTGTCCATGGACAATGCATTACTACTTCCCTCGTGGGCACTACACCATTCGCATCTGCATTTCCATTCAGAACAGTTATCGTCTGAATGGGATGCAGACCGGTAGCGCTTCTACCTTTGACATTGTTACCTGGCTGGGGTTTAATCTGTTGCTGCTACGTATGGTATTAACAACTTCCTCTACGGGTGCAGAGGGCATTAGCACTTCCCTTGCTGTTACCGATGGAGATGGCGGCACCACTCGTGATTGTGATGATGCAGCATCTATCATTTGCACAGCATGGGAAATGGCAGACTTTACAATAGGCTCATCATCCACATCATTTCTTTATGGTTGCTTAAGAGAGGGTACAAATTGCTTGTTACATTTTTATGGGTATTTTTGGTAACTGTACTTGCACCTCCATCCACATAAGGTGGGGGAGGTGAGCGTGAACTGCTGACAATATTCTCCACAATGCTACCTTGCTGTAAGTGCGCACCATTTTGCGGCTCGCCCATAATGCAATTCAGCGTCACGGACGTATTCTCTGGCAATGCGCTCGCAATGCTAGTTTGCGTCGCTTGCGCATTTTTAAGCCTCGCATCCCCTTCATGCTGCCACAATTTTAACCATTCATAATATTTGACCTTTTTCTCTCGGGAGCGCATCAGACTAATGTGATCCCGGACATTATCTAGTACATTTTTATCAAAACTACCAATTCTGGGAAACGGTCTAACACTCTTCATTGTCATTTTAAACCATACATCACAATACCTTATTGCATAAGTACCGTACTTAGTATGCATAATACGACGGGCCGATCCAATCGGCGTTTCCATTAGCAGCACATCATTGTCTAACATCTCTATTGTTTGCGTGGCTCCCATTCTGAGACAAATCCTACGCTTTTCAATAATGATTTAAACTGGTGAAAGACAATCAAGATACTTTCACTTACCTTTGGACGATTTAAACGGCAGCGCCCACACACCTGGATAAGATTTGAAAAAGGCAACTTCCACACTCGGATAATATTTAGTAAGGCAACTTCCACACCTATGGAAGTTTATGTCGGCTACTTCCACACACCTCTCTACAACAAAGACAACATGTACACCTGCTACTGTGTATAGAATGGTAAGCTGCTTACCGAGTGACTAGCACTTAGCCCTTAAAGGTCATACGGTACCTCTAACTGTAGGGAACAAGTTACCCCTACCAACAAATACTCACTGTTACACACTTTTTCCTATGCAGAAAAATACACGTTAACCCAGATATTGATAACAATTGAAAAATGTAAACCTCAAAGGCTTTGTTTAAACACGTGGTAGCACAACCGGAAGTGCGTATACACTATTGTGCGACCAGTTGCATACACAATAATGCGACTACCACACAACCGTATGACAACTTTTTAGCTGCGTATGCAAAAGTGCGTCTTTGCTGTACGCAAAACTGTGACTCAGCCGCGTGCTCAATACTGCGGCACCCCTTTAAACGTTAGGTTCTATCAACATAGGAAAACAAACTTTTTCCTCTCTTGTCCCTGGATTCTTATCAGCTTCCTTGGCTCACACGGAAACAGGTAGCGATCTTTCAGCGCAAAGCGGTTGCAGGTAAACCCTGCATGTGGCCACTCCACCCTTTGCTGAGATATTGATAACCGTATGTACTGTGTGAGTAGGTAAGTGACTTCATTACGAGCCCCCAACTAACGATACTGCCTTAGAACCTCTATACACCCCTGCCTATACCTTCTAATATCCTGCCTATACCTTCTAATATCCTGCCTATACCTTCTAAGGATGACGCTAATTTGCGTATGCAGTCATACAGTAAATAAAGACTTCAGACCTGGAATCTGTGGTTCCAAAGCACAAAGTATTATTCAAGTAAAAGTACAGTCAGTTACACGCTATTGATCCATACACAATTAGGCGCAAAGGAATTATACAGACCCAAGTACAGTATACATACGCAACGCTTCCGGACCAGATGTTAGGTATCAGCAAGAAACCCCTCGTCAATCAGCATTCAGCACGAAGACTAAGACCCAGTGTTGGAGCACACATATTTATACCCCCCAGTAATAGACAGCACAATAGAGAAGTTTGTTGCTGATGCCATTGGTTCCCAAGGGGGATGCATCTGTTACAGAGCATTTAACAGGCTGATTCAAATAGACCCAACCCAGCCTCTAACAACTGGGGGTCTCTGGATTCCCGCCTCATGCAACATCCTAATAGTTGTTCATATTATATACATTTTGTTGCTTGAAGTCTCTGCGGTCCATAAGTTGAGAATGCAAGATGCGATCTCCACACCGATGATACCGGAATACTGTGGAAAGAGTATGCATCAGTACGAAACCAAACACGGCTTACTTATCATGTATAAAACCTTAGTTACCAAATAATCTTTATTTCACAGCATTTATACTAAATGAACAAACTTAAATCTTATCCCTTAAAGCTTATGGAACCTTGTATGTGGATATGTAAGGTATGAGTATGCGGGGTTTGATATACAGATGCTAGTTACCTTGGAGCAGATGCGTGTGCATAAAGCTAATCTTATGCATTCGCTAATATGCGACTAGTTAACAGCGCAATTGTGCGTATTAATGTGTGTATGAGAAATGGTGAAAGATGCAATTGCATGGTGCTAATAGTAATATCGCCACATGTACTAAAGTGTAAGTTTATCTAAAATGGCACTTGGGCGGCCATTCGCAAAATGGCATCTTGCAATCTCATTTCCAAGATGGTGTCTTGCGGCAAGTCGCAAGATGGCATCACTGCGATTCAATTCTAAACTGATCTTGTCTCAGCCAATAATCCAGCTTCGACATGACTGCCAACTCCCTGCTGCTTATTGTGAGTGCTTTAATCGCTATTGCAGCAATGTATATAAATCGTGTCTCCAGGCTGTGCGAGTGGGCAGGAGACTGTCGTGGTTATTGCGACCATCGGGCTTGTGACGAGACCCTGGGGTAGGGTCTAGCTACCGCAAGCCTGAGTGGACTACCTGTTCTAATAGAGCAGGAAGTCCACTACTGACATCACTAGTGATGTCAGTAAGCCCTCCTACAAACGCCAGGTGTTCCTATGGGAACGCCTGCATTTGTCCGGCCACCCCCCCCTACCTGCCCACAAAACCGAGCGAGCTGTCAATCAACATCGACAGCCGCCCTGTCTTGTTGCGAGCCCAGGAGCGACTGAACTTCAGTCGCTCTGCAATGGGCTAACGCATGCGCATGCCGGCCACGGCGCGAGCGCAGGGTTATACCATCGAGCCGCTTGTGAGCGCTCTGCTCTGCTCTGAATCGGGCCCAAAGTCTCCACCAATCAGCTCCTAACTGTAATTTTTCAAACACAGCCTTTGACATGGCACTTAGGAGCTGATTGGTTTGAACTTTAACTCCATTCACTTTATCTCCAGCCAAGGCTTAGTAAATAGACCCCTTAATCTATTTTGACAAACATGACGCCATCTCTAGATAGAGCTACAGTAAGGAGTATACTTACTAAAGTGAGAGTTTTTAGAAGTGAAGATGTTGTCCATAGCAACCAATCAGATTCTACTTAACATTTATCTAGCACCTTCTAGAAGATAGTAATTAGAATCTGATTGGTTGCTATGGGCAACATCTCCACTTCTAAAAATGCTCACTTTAGTAAATATACCCCTGTGTGTCTTTTTATCTGCACAAATGAAGAAAAGCAGGGAAGAGGCGATCTCCTCCCTTCCTGCTATTCTCCGGTTCTGCTGGCTGATCCCCCGGCGGTTCCCGCTGTCCCGGCCGGCTGACTCTTCAGTCTACACCCCCCAAATCTGCTTCCTGATCAGCGTCGGGCTGACGTCACTGATGCTGATCGGATCAGATCATTCAAACATCTTTGGCAAATGTGAAAGATGTTTGAAATCTCCTTGTCGTAGCAAGCCTTTGCCGCAAGGGCTGTCCCGGCACGTCAAAATATTTAAATATGGTGATAATTGCAAAGTGAAAAGTGATGATTTTTTTTGTGGCACGTTTCGCTTTGCTTTTTAAATAGCCCCTCAAGTCCGGTTCCTTATCCAGTATGACAACGCATGCGGCAATGTCTTGTCCCCAGGGCGCCGTATGGCAGACTTTGCAACATGTGTTGTGTCAGAGCATTCGTACTCATGTGACCTCCCTCTTCTAACGAGCCTGCACAGGGCTATCTCATTAATTAAGGTGATTTGGCAAATAAGACCCTTTTTCATCTAAATAGTCCCCATCTCCCAGGGGCTTCAGATTGCTTCAGGGCCAGACACTGAGATGAATTAGATGCTGTAGTTGGAAATAAATATATATATCTTTTTTCATTCTCACAGTTACCTACTGTGCGTCAGCATTTGTTTTGGTAATTGGAAACACAAAGCTACATGGTTTAGAACGAAATGATTTGTAACTATAATACTGCAGGCGTTTTAGGAAGAGCATAAATACTCGTAGATACAAATTGTAAAATAAGACCCTAGGGGAGAATAAGCAGCAAAGTACTGTACAGAGTGGCATAACTTCATCCCAGGTGCCTGGAGGCAAGATAAATATTGGTGCCCCCCCACCCCCCAAATTAAAATGTACCACCCCCCCAGCACCTATGCCAGCCCCAGCTGCCCCCCTATGCAGTTCCTTTTATACAATGTCCCCATGAGTGGTCCCCCTATGCAGTGCCCTCAGTAGAAGTCCCCCTATGCAGTGACCGCCTATGTAGTGCCCCCCAGTAATGGTCCCCCTATGCAGTGCCTCCAGTAGTGTTTCCCCTATGCAGTGCCTCCAATAGTGTTTCCCCTATGCAGGGCCTCCAGTAGTGTTTCCCCTATGCAGTGCCTCCAGTAGTAAGGCCCCTATAGTGCTCCCAATAGTAAGGCCCCTGTAGTGCCCCCAATAGTAAGGCCCCTGTAGTACCCCATATGATGCCCCCAGTAGTAATGCTGCTGTAGTGTCCCCATAGGCTGCCCCCAGTAGTAAGGCCCCTGTAATGCCCCCTGTAATTCCCCCATATGATGCCCCCAGTAGTAAGGCCCCTGTTGTGCCCCCAGTAGTAAGCCCCCTGTAATAAGCCCCTTGTAGTGCCTCCAGTATTAAGCCCCCTGTAGTGCCCCCAGTAGTAAGCCCCCAGTAATGTCCCCTGTAGTAAGCCCCTGTAATAAGCCCCCAGTAGTAAGCCCCCTGTAGTGCCCCCAGTAGTAAGCCCCCTGTAATACCACCTATAGTAAGCCCCCTGTAGTAAGCCCCCTGTAGTGCCCCCAGTAGTAAGCCCCCTACAATGCCACCTGTAGTAAGCCCCCTGTAATAAACCCCCTGAAGTAAGCCCCCTGTAGTAAGCCCCCTGTAGTAAGCCCCCAGTAATGCCCCTCCCTGCGCGCACACACATTAAAAAATAAATAAATACTTACCTTAAACCCCGCTCCAGTGCCTGCTGCCATCCGTCCCCGGCGCCTGCTCCACGTCACTCTGGGAGTGACGTCCCCCTCTGTAGTTACACCACAGGAGGCGGAACGCCGATCAGCGGCGCTCCTTCTCCATGCAGCTTAGCAGCAGTGTCCATAACAGGCAGGTGAGAATGGAGCCAGGTGCCCCCTTCAGGGCTGGCGCCCTGCTGCAAATGACTCCATTTTCTCCGGGAGTTCCGCCACTGACTGTACAGACTGAACGTCGAATGTCTGAATGTTGAAAGCACTGGCTGGGCTCTGCAGAATCACCCTGAGCCCCCTCCCAAACATAAATATAATAAGGACAGTCTATAAAATAATCATCTATGGCCCGTCCTGAGATGGACATGCACAGTGGGGGGCAGCAGATCCCAACGGCGAGGCCGGGGGATGGGTGAAAGATGCCACGGCTGGGGTCAGTGAAGGGGTGGGGCTGAGGGTAGCAACATGAGTACAATACTAGGCGCAGGTACCGTCTCTGAGTACGGCCCGGAATTTTTGCAAATATTCGAAAAAAAAAATTAAATTAAACATTGTTTCCTTTCAATCTAATGGGGAGTTGGCTCCTCTGTAGTAACAAGGTGCCTGCTATGTAATACTCAGCATCCTGCGACCGTCCGCCATCTCTCCTGGCTCTGTAACAACGATTCAGTCTCTTTACCAAACTGGGCATCTGCAGAGACAAACTAACGCATTTTACGATCAATTCTGATTTGGATTGATCTTCGCCGGATCCCGCTTCCCGTGAAATGGGCTGAACAAGCGATGCCCAGTAGGAGTGTCATGGGACTGTAGTGGGCATGTAGCTAAATCCCCATGTGATTTTGAGCCATGAGTATGGGGAAGGGAGGCCCGTTTCTGATAGGTCTCTTGCACCTGGCATGGGGCTGGCGGAAGCTCCGATACCAATGAATGCAGCTGCGGCGTTTGGCGTGAAATCAGTGGATGGCACAGCTTCCCGCTTGCATTTGGGCACATCCTTGCATTAGCTGTATAGATTCGTGCATTAGCATAAGGTAGTAACTCAGGCTTTTGTGGCTTTACGAAAAAAAGCCACTTTGCGTTGGATGCGCTTGTTGCGTTTGTCTGTTACAGACGCATTTCATTGTCGATAATTGCAGAGGTATCTCAGAAACCACTTTTAGCTCTGATCATGGAACAGGATTATATCATGGAGGATTATATCACCTCGGCTTCTATCTGGGATATGGCGGTTGGTGGAGCGGATGGAGGGCTCACGGACGTGGCACAGGAACCCTGACCACCCGTCAGATTTTAGGCTCTATCTTACTGGTAGCCAAAAACATCAGGAAAGGCCTCGTTGGGGTTTTTACTTTTAACGCCATTTTTTTTCTGATTACAAAATAAAAAATTGAACTCATAAATATTCATTTCATCCAACACATGTGAATAATCATTTTCAGTTTGCTTATATCAACATATTGTGTTAAATCAAGGAGGAGACGTTCACTCATCAGCTGGGATCGTTACAGAGATTCTTGGACCAAGGTTACCCTAGAAAGCTACAGTATTAGAACATAGCAGGGACACGGTGAATAAGAAAATGCCAGGCGCCTTTCAGCAGAAATAAACAAGTCACGATCACTTATAACGGTCTGTAGAGTTCTGTTTCCAGCAGAATATAGCATATAAACTATTTTGTTATGTAAATCAATATTGCGGCCTTACACTTCCTCTCCTCATATGACATACTAGATCAAGGAGTCTCTAGCTGACTATCTGAAACTGCTACATGTATACCACCTTTGCCTAACAGCAATTACATAGGTGGGCATTAAGCTTGATTAATGGTGGGGGTTTAGTAGACAGGGATCAAATGGATTGGGCACCAGTAGATGTTTTCTAGTAGACAAGATTCTAGCGGATGGGGTACCAGTGGATGGGTTTTAGTAGACAAGGTTCCGGTGGATGGGGTACCAGTGGATGTTTTTTAGTAGACAAGATTCTAGCAGATGGGGTACCAGTGGATGGGTTTTAGTAGACAAGGTTCCAGTGGATGGGGTATCAGTGAATTGAGTTCCAATAGATTGGGGAAGAGAAGAGGGGTCTTAGTAGGGGTTACAGTGGATGGGATACCAGTGAATTGGATTTCAGTTGAGGGAGTACCAGTGGAGGAGGTACCAGTGGATGGGGTACCAGTGGATAGGATACCAGTGGACTGGGTATCAGTGGATGGGGTACCAGTGGATTAAGTTCCAATAGATTGGGTAATAGTAGAGGGGTTTTTAGTAGGTGTTACAGTGGATGGGGTACCAGTGAATTAAGTTAAGCTGGTTTCGGTAGATAGGGTACCAGAAGATGGGGTTACGGTGGTGGGGGTTTCGGTGGATGGGGTACTAGTGGAGGGAGTTAAAGTATATGGGGAATCAGTGGAGGGGGTTCCAGTGGAGGTGGCCCATCTAGATGGGGTTCTACTGGTGGAGGTTTCAGTATATGGTGAATCAATGGAGGGGGTTCCAGTGGAGATTGCTCCAGTAGATGGGGTTCCAGTGAATGGGATTCCAGTGGTGGTGGCCCCAGTAGATGGGGTTCCAGTGGAGGGGTTCAATGGGACAGTCTTCCAGGGGAGGAACAAATAACTCGATCTGAGTCACTCTCTGCTGTGACTGCTGTAGCGTACTTTGCTGTAGTCACATATGCAACTTTATGCTAATACTAGTATCAGCCCGCCCTCTGGTGTACAAGCGTGCCCCTGACTGTGCACGGGCTGAGACGTTGACTTTGTGCATCTTTAGACGCAACAAAATCACTTTGTTGCCTCTATAGACGCCACCACCGGTCGTACCATCGAAACTTGCACCTTCCCCATGCTAGGTGCAGAATCTCTGTCAATGTATGGCCTCCGATTGCGAGCGATTAAGCGTCTGAGTTCACAATCAGTTTAGAGACTCACTCGCAATACTCCCTTAGCACACCTTCCAGTCTGAATAGCCACCTCCCAGTCATCGCCCAATACATTTCTGAGACCGTGCGCCTCAATCGATACCGCGCACACACCGCGGGACGCATGTGACTTTTTAGTGACTTAAAGGGATGCACAGTTGAAAAAGGATCGACCATTTGAGTGAATATCGGCATCACGGCCTGAATGCTACACACTAGCTTCCCGTCTGCATACTGTAGCAGGCAGATCCCTATCGCTATAGTAAACGACCATCTCTTCGATACTGCGTTTATTTGATTCCTATTTTGCCTGCTAAGAATGGACTGTTCCTGCACTCCCCGCGGGCCAGCAATAAAGCCGTAATTCACTACTATTGCTTAATGCAGTCACTTTTGTGAAGAATTATGCTCAATGTCTTATTATGTTATAATGGAGAACATAAAGCAGAAAAAAAATATTATTCATTGGGGAGCGAAAAGCCTTTTTGACTTATAGAAGCCGGAGAGCTGAGCGCACGTGATCCGCCTGCACCTGCGTTTGAGACAGCACTTATACAATTGTTTGGCATATTCAATGCAGAAAAAAAAAATTAAAATACCATTGACGTGAATTGCTCATGTGGCCGTGTAACACAATTCATAAGCTGAACTGTGCTCCTTCAATCAACTGGAATCCATTTAATCTTTTATTAGAATGACTAATACTGAAACTTGCTGACATACGTTTCACATATTGAAACAACCTTTCCTTTATGTACCGTGTGCAGTTCCTGGGGCTCGTGACTGGGAATCTAGATTTGCTGTTATTAAAATGAGTGATGGCCACATGCAATCCCGCCGCACATTGGCTGTTTTGTGACGTCACCCGCTTACTTTGACGCAGATGTGCCCATTTTGCACCCCTGCAGGCATTGCGGGAGTACATTGCACCAGGTCAGTAGGGAGAGCCAGTCCTTCAGGCTGATCCACTGGAACTTTTGCACCAACATGAAAAATTTGTAGGGTGAGGGGCATTAATATGGGATAAAGAAACGTTGTGGGTGCACCTTATGAATACCCTTAAATTGCTAGAGAGAAATAATCGCTGTCCAGACAATAATTGTGGTTCCAATGCACAAAAGTTCTTGTTGTAATAAAAGAAAGTTACATGCTTTCATCTAGCACAATTTAGCGCAAAGACAATGAAATAAAGAATACGATACAGCAAAATACATACACGTGCGCACTGGTCCCAGCATACAGTCATCAGTCCAGAAGCCTGTGGTCATCCAAGAAAGAATGGCTGTATGGCTGTATACTAGAACCAGCATACAAGCTATATACCCTCCCAGAACAAAGAAACTACTTAACGGGTTTCCATTGGATCTTGCTAGTGGAAATTCTGGTACGATGCAGGTCATTGGACAGTTCCTATAACATCACTAGGGTCATGTCCCAGTTCCTCAGATGTTGCTTTGTGTGGTTTTCCCGCCGAAGAAATGGTTTAAACTAGTAAAAAACACTTCATACATTTTCACATTCTAACCACTATTTTCATATTGTTCATATCTTGCGAACGCATGATGCGATTTCCTTGCTGGTCGAACCGGAAATCTGCAAACAAACAGTGGTTTAGAATGGTACTAACATGATATGTTTACTCGCTTATGTACCTTAAATATCGTATACATTACATTTCACAACGTAAGTATTCGCTAATATAACCTCTAATATTAAGCCTTTAATGTGGATGAACCTTTTTATAAGTTTCGGTATATGTAAGTGTGAGAATATTGCGTACAGTCGCTAATATGCGTGGTGCATTTTATGTGTAGAGTGCTTTGATAAACAGCACAACTGTGCGCTGTGCGTCTTGTATATTATATGTATGATTTAATGTGCGTATGGGGTATGGTAGGACTTTTAACAATATGCGGTAGCAATGCAGTCGCACGATGCTAATAATAGCATATTAGCATCCCGCACAATGGTTTCATGCTGACGATGCAAGATGGCGTCGCCCTAAATTAATTTAAGATCTGGTCTCAGCCAATCATCCGGCTTCGACAACCTACACGGGTGTTCTTGCCTTGCAGAATGGAACACATCCTTTTATTACTTTATACCTTTTTATACCACTTCCGCAGAGCAGGGCTGTACAGAGGGGTATGCGTGCTAATAGTGCTGCTGCCCCTGGAGCAATGGAGAGGGGCAGCACCTTCAATGCCCCAGTGCCACCCTTTTCCATCTTGTGGGTGGCCTGGAACAGCACCCTGTGGCTTGAGAGGCGCTCTGCAGCGCACGTTAAATGCGAGACCGGCGCCCAGAAATCTGGTTGCTCCCGATCCAGCTCTCTCCAATGGGAGCAAACAGAGCTTTGTGTCCAGCAGCAGACACTAGAGAATCCATTGAATCTGGAGGAACGCTGGAGCCCAGACTAGTAATATTTTGGATCGATGTATAACTCCTTCATATCTGAATGGGTTTCACCCACTTCATGACCAGACCAACTTTTGCATTTTGAATGTTCTGACAGTTTCAACTAGAAATGCGCTTTAGTACAGAGGTGCTACAGGAAGGTGCGAACCGCGTCTCGTTAATAGATGAGGGATGAGGCTTGGTGTCTGGCACCTCTGAGGCAGAGCCATAGAAGAGCACTTCCCCACCCAGCACCAGCCCCCACCACCCCTATAGCATGGCTACTCGGCACTCACAGCTGATGTCTGACCAGAAGGGCACTGAGGTCTGACGGAAGACAGAAGAAAAAAGGGGATTTGACCTCCAGCACACTGTAGCAAAATCCAAAATACTTACATCCTACATGATAATAGAGATTCAGAGGTATTAGTTACATACATTTGCAAATATATGATTAAGCGCCAGGCCAATCGTCAAGGCTCCTCTATACTGGCGTCCCTAACATTAAGGGGTTCACGTCCGAGAAGCAAGGCACCCCAAAAAATTCCTGCCAAGGACCATCCCCTGGGCATCACATGAAAAGGGGAAAAAAGGTGATAGTGAAGTGTAAACAAAAGATGTGTAAGGATAAATCAGTAAGTGTTAATGAAATGTAAAAGAACTAAAATGACATAAATAATATACAAACAATTAGAGAAGTGATAAAAATATTCTATGTCAATTAAGTGGTAATGCCATGAGAAAGGTCCAGCAAGAACAACCCCGGGGGCCCCACTCCCAACGCTTAGCCCAAAATAATTATTGCTACATAATAGTAGCACCCACTCTGGGTCATATAATTACAAATTGGTGTACTGCATGATAACAGCACACGTATGAGCTGAGAGCTAACTTACCTTGGAGGTACCCCAAAAAACCTCCACATGACACTACAAGGACCAGCACCTCCTCCTAATGCTGACTCCCTTCATGCCTCTCCAGACTGCAAACAAAAAATATGGTTAATGTGTAAACGTCACATCGAAGTCCAACTTCCGGCCACTGCAAAGCTCTCCTTTTCTGATATTAAAACTTTTTTACCCTTTCACATCTAAGACAGAGCCGGTTATATGTATATACTAGGGGTGAGCGGGTTCGGATTTCTGAAATCCGAACCCCCCCGAGCCCCCCCGATCCGAGTCCGATCCGAGTCAGGCTCGACTTTTCCCGCCTGACTCGGATCTGACATCGAGGCAAAACGTCATCATCCCGCCTTCCGAGTCTCGCGGGTTTTGGATCCTATATAAGGTACCCGCGTCGGCGCCATTTTCTCACTCGGCTGTGGACAGTGAAGAGGGAGGGTGGGAGTTAGTGCTGTGTAGTGTAGTGTAGTGTAGTGCTGCTGTTGTCCACTACTTCAAAGTCCATAGGGGCTGGCTGTGTTGTGCTGTGCTGCTGTTGTTAATAGGGGCTGTGTCCACTACTTCAAAGTCCATAGGGGCTGGCTGGACTGTGTTGTGCAGTCAGTTCTCCATAGGGGCTGTGTCCACTCCAAAGTCCTGTGCAGTGTCCCAGTCCTAAAGGTGCTGTAGTGTTGTCCAGGGGGTGCTCTGTCCATCAGGGGTGCTCCCCCCAAGTGCTAAAAAAATAATATATTTTCTGTGTTTGTGAATTGTGTGCGCAGTAGCCGCACGTGCATCAACAAAGTAGTGCCAAGCGTGCGCCTGTGTCATAAGTAAAGGGCCGGCTGGCTTGACCGTTAAAGGGTGCTGTAACCCCCGAAAGTACACTCCAGTCCAAACCAAAAAAAAATTATTTTCTGTGTTTGTGAATTGTGTGCGCAGAAGCCGCACGTGCATCAACAAAGAAGTGCCAAGCGTGCGCCTGTGTCATAAGTAAAGGGCCGGCTGGCTTGACCGTTAAGGGTGCTGTAACCCCCGAAAGTACACTCCAGTCCAAACCAAAAAAAAAATTATTTTCTGTGTTTGTGAATTGTGTGCGCAGTAGCCGCACGTGCATCAACAAAGTAGTGCCAAGCGTGCGCCTGTGTCCCATAAGTAAAAGGCCGGCTGGCTTGTCCGTTAAAGGGTGCTGTAACCCCCGAAAGTACACTCCAGTCCAAACCAAAAAAAAAATTATTTTCTGTGTTTGTGAATTGTGTGCGCAGTAGCCGCACGTGCATCAACAAAGTAGTGCCAAGCGTGCGCCTGTGTCATAAGTAAAGGGCCGGCTGGCTTGACCGTTAAAGGGTGCTGTAACCCCCGAAAGTACACTCCAGTCCAAACCAAAAAAAAATGATTTTCTGTGTTTGTGAATTGTGTGCGCAGTAGCCGCACGTGCATCAACAAAGTAGTGCCAAGCGTGCGCCTGTGTCATAAGTAAAGGGCCGGCTGGCTTGACCGTTAAGGGTGCTGTAACCCCCGAGAGTACACTCCAGTCCAAACCAAAAAAAAAATTATTTTCTGTGTTTGTGAATTGTGTGCGCAGTAGCCGCACGTGCATCAACAAAGTAGTGCCAAGCGTGCGCCTGTGTCATAAGTAAAGGGCCGGCTGGCTTGACCGTTAAAGGGTGCTGTAACCCCCGAAAGTACACTCCAGTCCAAACCCCCAAAAAATTATTTTCTGTGTTTGTGAATTGTGTGCGCAGTAGCCGCACGTGCATCAACAAAGTAGTGCCAAGCGTGCGCCTGTGTCATAAGTAAAGGGCCGGCTGGCTTGACCATTAAGGGTGCTGTAACCCCCGAAAGTACACTCCAGTCCAAACCAAGAAAAAAATTATTTTCTGTGTTTGTGAATTGTGTGCGCAGTAGCCGCACGTGCATCAACAAAGTAGTGCCAAGCGTGCGCCTGTGTCATAAGTAAAGGGCCGGCTGGCTTGACCGTTAAAGGGTGCTGTAACCCCCGAAAGTACACTCCAGTCCAAACCAAAAAAAAATTATTTTCTGTGTTTGTGAATTGTGTGCGCAGTAGCCGCACGTGCATCAACAAAGTAGTGCCAAGCGTGCGCCTGTGTCATAAGTAAAGGGCCGGCTGGCTTGACCGTTAAGGGTGCTGTAACCCCCGAGAGTACACTCCAGTCCAAACCAAAAAAAAAATTATTTTCTGTGTTTGTGAATTGTGTGCGCAGTAGCCGCACGTGCATCAACAAAGTAGTGCCAAGCGTGCGCCTGTGTCATAAGTAAAGGGCCGGCTGGCTTGACCATTAAATGGTGCTGTAACCCCCAAAAGTACACTCCAGTCCAAACCAAAAAAAAATTATTTTCTGTGTTTGTGAATTGTGTGCGCAGTAGCCGCACGTGCATCAACAAAGTAGTGCCAAGCGTGCGCCTGTGTCATAAGTAAAGGGCCGGCTGGCTTGACTGTTAAGGGTGCTGTAACCCCCGAGAGTACACTCCAGTCCAAACCAAAAAAAAAATTATTTTCTGTGTTTGTGAATTGTGTGCGCAGTAGCCGCACGTGCATCAACAAAGTAGTGCCAAGCGTGCGCCTGTGTCATAAGTAAAGGGCCGGCTGGCTTGACCGTTAAAGGGTGCTGTAACCCCCGAAAGTACACTCCAGTCCAAACCCAAAAAAAATTATTTTCTGTGTTTGTGAATTGTGTGCGCAGTAGCCGCACGTGCATCAACAAAGTAGTGCCAAGCGTGCGCCTGTGTCATAAGTAAAGGGCCGGCTGGCTTGACCATTAAGGGTGCTGTAACCCCCGAAAGTACACTCCAGTCCAAACCAAGAAAAAAATTATTTTCTGTGTTTGTGAATTGTGTGCGCAGTAGCCGCACGTGCATCAACAAAGTAGTGCCAAGCGTGCGCCTGTGTCATAAGTAAAGGGCCGGCTGGCTTGACCGTTAAAGGGTGCTGTAACCCCCGAAAGTACACTCCAGTCCAAACCAAAAAAAAATTATTTTCTGTGTTTGTGAATTGTGTGCGCAGTAGCCGCACGTGCATCAACAAAGTAGTGCCAAGCGTGCGCCTGTGTCATAAGTAAAGGGCCGGCTGGCTTGACCGTTAAGGGTGCTGTAACCCCCGAGAGTACACTCCAGTCCAAACCAAAAAAAAAATTATTTTCTGTGTTTGTGAATTGTGTGCGCAGTAGCCGCACGTGCATCAACAAAGTAGTGCCAAGCGTGCGCCTGTGTCATAAGTAAAGGGCCGGCTGGCTTGACCGTTAAAGGGTGCTGTAACCCCCGAAAGTACACTCCAGTCCAAACCAAAAAAAAATTATTTTCTGTGTTTGTGAATTGTGTGCGCAGTAGCCGCACGTGCATCAACAAAGTAGTGCCAAGCGTGCGCCTGTGTCATAAGTAAAGGGCCGGCTGGCTTGACCGTTAAGGGTGCTGTAACCCCCGAGAGTACACTCCAGTCCAAACCAAAAAAAAAATTATTTTCTGTGTTTGTGAATTGTGTGCGCAGTAGCCGCACGTGCATCAACAAAGTAGTGCCAAGCGTGCGCCTGTGTCATAAGTAAAGGGCCGGCTGGCTTGACCGTTAAAGGGTGCTGTAACCCCCGAAAGTACACTCCAGTCCAAACCAAAAAAAAAATTATTTTCTGTGTTTGTGAATTGTGTGCGCAGTAGCCGCACGTGCTTCAACAAAGTAGTGCCAAGCGTGCGCCTGTGTCATAAGTAAAGGGCCGGCTGGCTTGACCTTTAAAGGGTGCTGTAACCCCCAAAGTACACTCCAGTCCAAACCAAAAAAAAAATTATTTTCTGTGTTTGTGAATTGTGTGCGCAGTAGCCGCACGTGCATCAACAAAGTAGTGCCAAGCGTGCGCCTGTGTCATAAGTAAAGGGCCAGCTGGCTTGACCGTTAAAGGGTGCTGTAACCCCCGAAAGTACACTCCAGTCCAAACCCAAAAAAAATTATTTTCTGTGTTTGTGAATTGTGTGCGCAGTAGCCGCACGTGCATCATCAAAGTAGTGCCAAGCGTGCGCCTGTGTCATAAGTAAAGGGCCGGCTGGCTTGACCGTTAAAGGGTGCTGTAACCCCCGAAAGTACACTCCAGTCCAAACCAAAAAAAAATTATTTTCTGTGTTTGTGAATTGTGTGCGCAGTAGCCGCACGTGCATCAACAAAGTAGTGGCAAGCGTGCGCCTGTGTCATAAGTAAAGGGCCGGCTGGCTTGACCGTTAAGGGTGCTGTAACCCCCGAGAGTACACTCCAGTCCAAACCAAAAAAAAAATTATTTTCTGTGTTTGTGAATTGTGTGCGCAGTAGCCGCACGTGCATCAACAAAGTAGTGCCAAGCGTGCGCCTGTGTCATAAGTAAAGGGCCGGCTGGCTTGACCGTTAAAGGGTGCTGTAACCCCCGAAAGTACACTCCAGTCCAAACCCCAAAAAAAAATTATTTTCTGTGTTTGTGAATTGTGTGCGCAGTAGCCGCACGTGCTTCAACAAAGTAGTGCCAAGCGTGCGCCTGTGTCATAAGTAAAGGGCCGGCTGGCTTGACCTTTAAAAGGTGCTGTAACCCCCAAAGTACACTCCAGTCCAAACCAAAAAAAAAATTATTTTCTGTGTTTGTGAATTGTGTGCGCAGTAGCCGCACGTGCATCAACAAAGTAGTGCCAAGCGTGCGCCTGTGTCATAAGTAAAGGGCCGGCTGGCTTGACCGTTAAAGGGTGCTGTAACCCCCGAAAGTACACTCCAGTCCAAACCCCCAAAAAATTATTTTCTGTGTTTGTGAATTGTGTGCGCAGTAGCCGCACGTGCATCAACAAAGTAGTGCCAAGCGTGCGCCTGTGTCATAAGTAAAGGGCCGGCTGGCTTGACCGTTAAAGGGTGCTGTAACCCCCAAAAGTACACTCCAGTCCAAACCAAAAAAAAATTATTTTCTGTGTTTGTGAATTGTGTGCGCAGTAGCCGCACGTGCATCAACAAAGTAGTGCCAAGCGTGCGCCTGTGTCATAAGTAAAGGGCCGGCTGGCTTGACCGTTAAAGGGTGCTGTAACCCACAAAGTACACTCCAGTCCAAACGAAAAAAAAAATTATTTTCTGTGTTTAGCCGCACGTATATATCAAATCGATATAACATAAATGGAGGACCAAACTTTCTCCGATAAAAATAAAATAGAGAAAGATCAAGAACCACTTCCTCCTAGTGCTGAAGCTGCTGCCACTAGTCATGACATAGACGATAACATGCCATCAACGTCGTCTGCCAAGGCCGATGCCCAATGTCATAGTAGAGGGCACATACAATCCCAAATGGCAAAGTTCAGGAAAATGACCTTGAAAAAGACATTTAAATCAGCTGAAGAGAAACGTAAACTTGCCAATATGCCATTTACGACACGGAGTGGCAAGGAACGGCTAAGGTCGATCCCTAGTATGTTCATGACTAGTGGTTCAGCTTCACATGACGATGGAAGCCCTCCTCCCACTAAAAAAATCAAAAGAGTTAAGCTGGCAAAAGCACAGCGAAGAACTGTGCTTTCTAAGAAGATATCACAAATCCCCAAGGAGAGTCCAAGTGTGGTGGTGGTTGCGATGCCTGACCTTCCCAGCACTGGACGGGAAGAGGTGGCTCTTTCCACCATTTGCACGCCCCCTGCAAGTGCTGAAAGGAGCACCCACAGTCCACTTGCTGATATGCAAATTGAAGATGTCACTGTTGAAGTACAACAGGATGAGGATACTGGTGTAGCTGGCGCTGAGGAGGAAGTTGGCGAGGAGGATTCTGATGGTGATGTGGTTTGTTTAAATCAGGCTCCGGGGGAGACAGTTGTTGTCCGTGGGATGAAAAAGCCCATCACGGTCATGCCTGGGCAGAAGACCAAACATTCCACCTCTTTGGTCTGGCAATATTTCTATCCAAATCCGGACAACAACTGTCTTGCCATATGTACCATATGTAAAGGTGAAATAAGTAGGGGTAGGGACGTCAACCACCTAGGAACATCCTCCCTTATACGGCACCTGCAGCGCGTTCATAAAAAGTTACTGTCAAGTTCAGAAACTTTGGCTAAGACCGTAAGCAGTCCAGGGACACCTAAATCCCGTTGTCCTGTTGTATCCAAGCGCCTGCAAACCACACCGTCAACTCCCTCCTCGTCAATTTCCTCCTTAGTCAGGATCGGAAGTAGTCCTGCAGACCATGTCACTGGCATGACTGACTCTCCTATCCGGGATTCCTCTGGAGGATCCTGCATTGCTACGCCTACTGCTGCCGCTGCTGCTGTTGCTGCTGCTGGGAGTCGTTCATCATCCCAGAGAGGAAGTAGGAACACCACTACTTTTACTAAACAATTGACCCTCCAACAGTCCTTAGCGAGGAGGATGAAGTACGACAGCAGTCATCCTGAAGCAAAACGTATAACTGAGGCCTTGACTGCTATGTTGGTGTTAGACGTGCGTCCGGTATCCGCCATTAGTGCAGTGGGATTTAGACAATTGATGGAGGTAGTGTGTCCCCGGTTCCAAATCCCGTCTAGATTCCACTTCACTAGGCAGGCGATACCGAGACTGTACAGAAACGTCAGAAAAAGTGTCCTCAGTGTCCTGAAAAATACCGTTGTACACAATGTCCACTTAACCACGGACATGTGGACAAGTGGAACAGGGCAGACTAAGGACTATATGACTGTGACAGCCCACTGGGTAGATGTATCACCTTACGCAGCAACAGCAGCAGCGTCACCAGTAGCAGCATCTCAGAAACGCCAGCTCGTTACAAGGCAGGCTACGCTGTGTATCACCGGTTTCAGTAAGAGGCACACCGCCGACAACCTCTTAGAGAAACTGAGGGAAATCATCGCCCAGTGGCTTACCCCACTTAGACTCTCCTGGGGATTTGTGATATCTGACAACGCCACCAATATTGTGCGGGCATTACATCTGGGCAAATTCCAGCACGTCCCATGTTTTGCTCACACAATAAACTTGGTGGTGCAGAATTTTCTGAAAAGCGACAGGGGCGTGCAGGAGACGCTTTGGGTGGCCCGAAAAATTTCTGGCCACTTTCGCCATTCAGCGACTGCGTGCCGAAGACTGGTGCGCCAGCAAACACTCTTGAACCTGCCCCGCCATCACCTGAAGCAAGAGGTTGTGACGCGGTGGAACTCAACCCTCTATATGCTTCAGAGGATGGAGGAGCAGCAAAAGGCCATACAAGCCTATACATCCACCTATGACATAGGCAAAGGAGGGGGTATGCACCTGACTCAAGCGCAGTGGAGAATGATTTCCGTGTTGTGCAAGGTTCTCCAGCCCTTTGAACTTGCCACACGTGAAGTCAGTTCAGACACAGCCAGCTTGAGTCAGGTCATTCCCCTCATCAGGCTTTTGCAGAAGCAGCTGGAGAAAGTGAAGGAGGAGCTAAGACGGAGCGATTCCGCTCGGCATGTGGGACTTGTGGATGAAGCCCTTCATTCGCTTTGCCAGGATTCCAGGGTGGTCAATCTGTTGAAATCAGACCACTACATTTTGGCCACCGTGCTTGATCCTAGGTTTAAAGCCTATGTGGTGTCTCTCTTTCCGGCCGACACAAGCCTGCAGAGGTGCAAAGACCTGCTGGTGAACACACTGTCAGCTGAAGCGGAACGTGACACGTCAACGGCTCCTTCTTCATTTTCTCCCGCAACTGGGGCTGCCAGGAAAAAACTTAGCTATCCTAAGCAACCCGCTGGCGGTGATGCAGGGCAGGCAGGACCAAGTTTGGACATCTGGTCCGGACTGAAGGACCTGGCAACAATTTCTGACATGTCTACTGTCACTGCATATGATACTGTCACCATTGACAGAATGGTGGAGGATTACATCGGTGACAGCATCCAAGTAGGCATGTCAGACAGTCCATACCTGTACTGGCAGGAAAAAGAGGCAATTTGGAGGCCCCTGTACAAGCTGGCTCTATTTTACCTGAGTTGCCCCCCCTCCAGTGTGTACTCCGAAAGAGTGTTTAGTGCAGCCGGGAACCTTGTCAGCGAAAGGCGTAGGAGGTTGCTTCCACAGAATGTGGAGAAGATGATGTTCATCAAAATGAATTATCAGCTCTTCCAGGGAGACCAGCCTCCAGAAGGTACAGAGGGACCTGTGGTGGTGGATTCAAGTGGGGACGAGTTAATACTTTGTGAGGATGAGGATGTACACACTGAAGAGGGTGAGGAATCGGTGGATGAGGAGGATGAGGATGACATCTTGCCTCCGTAGAGCCAGTTTGTGCAGGGACACATTAATTGCCAGCTTGTTTTGTGGGGGCCCAAACGAACCAATCATTTCAGCCACAGTTGTGTGGCAGACCCTGTCGCTGAAATGATTGATTTGTTAAAGTGTGCATGTCCTGTTTATACAACATAAGGGTGGGTGGGAGGGCCCAAGGACAATTCCATCTTGCACTTCTTTTTTTTCTTTGCATTATGTAAAGTTTGGGGCCTAGTTTTTCTAACTGCCATCCTGTCTGCCACTGCAGTGTCACTCCTAGATGGGTCACGTGTTTGTGCCGCCCACTCGTGTCGCTTAGCATAGTCATCCAGCTACCTCGGTGCAACCTTTTGGACATGAAAACACTATTGTGAGGTGTGAGGTGTTCAGAATAGACTGGAAATGAGTGGAAATTAAGGTTATTGAGGTTAATAATAGCATAGGAGCAGAGAAACCAACAAATTCTGTGATTTTAGCTGTTTTTATGCTTTTTTAAAAAAAAATACAGATCCAAAACACAAAACCCAGAACCCAAAACACGGAAGGGTGGTTTTGGCAAAACCAATCCAGATCCAAAACACGAAGAAAGATCCAGATCCAAAACCAAAACACAAAACACGAAAAGTGGCCGGTGCACACCCCTAGTATATACACATATTTGGTGGAGTTCTCCCTGAAAAAAGAAAAAAAGAAAAAGAAGAAAAGTCTGTGTTCTCTCTCTAGAGCAAATGATCCCAATACAAATATTTGAATTATGAGAAAATAGAGATTATTGCCCTACAGCTGTATTTGGCTAATGTGTTGACCCTCTGATCACAGCTGTTGGGGCCTGTAGCTCAGCAATGTTGGTTCTTGTGTAATGTCTTGTGTAATGACTTATGTATCATTCTGTTGTTAGCTGGACACTAAGGAATAAATAGGCTGCATCCGGCGAAGGTAAGGGAAAATTAAAATGTGATTCATGAAAACCTGCCACTCATCCAGGGTGCCTCGCACCTCGTGCAGCTCACACAGAGCCGCTGTTACATCTTACACAACAGGAATGCGTTCAGAGAACTTGCCGTCTTCACGCAATGTGCTAGAAATAGCTTAATAACATGTCAAAATAACGCACTAAGTTGTCAGAAATGTGCTACAAGGTCTCAAAAATCCCTCCGCAGAAATTCAGCGCAGAAGGGCGCCAGGAAACAAAGTATTCATTTCACGTCTCTCCATTAGGCTGCCACCTGTTAATCCAGAGCATTACTCTCCGCTCTGCCTAAAAGGCTAATCTGCAGCACATTTATGTCAACAAACTGGAACTGAATGCTGCCTAATTATCCCATTGAAGCCGCTCAGCCGACAGTCCAGCTTGATTCTCCTCGCCTGGCAGACATCCAATGAAGTCAAGCTGGCGTGCGTCAGAAGTCACCACACAGGCGTATTCCAGGAGCAGAGGAATTGGCAGAACATGCCTATTTATTGATGGAATTGTACCCATTGCCCATTCTTGCCTGCTATACTGGAGAACCCTCCTTGTAGACTCCCGAATTGGGATGGGATCTCCTTCAACCCTAAGAGATCTGGAATTTCTCCTGGCAGGGAACCTGCGTGCCTGCAAGTTGCATCGTTAAACGCCGCCTACCTCTGCGGACACTGCAGGCCTTTTGTAACGGCAGAGACAGGCGTGTGCGCTATTCCAGCCAGTCAGCCCGTATTTTAAAACCAGGTTGGTTTCGCCCTTTAAATTATTGGCGTTTTAAAAATACAGCCTAACACGTCAGAATGGCGCCCGTGCCTGCATCGCACAGCCTATTACATTAGGCGATGCATGGCCAATCGCTTAATACTGTATCAACTATACCATAAGTGTGTGCCTCTGCGTCAAGTCTTTACTTTGTGGTGATCACTGTTTATAAATTGAATACAGAGAGTTACCCCTCTCCCTCCCGTTTTATGTCCGTTACTGGACTATACGGTGATACTCACCTGTAACAACATAGACACTAACAGCAAGAGAGGATTCACAAATAACGCTTATTTATATCAATTACCTGACCTCTTACAGTGCTATAAAAATGATACAGTACCATAAAACACGTAACGAGTAACTGAATTTGACACTATTATATTATTATTATTATTATTATTATTATTAGTTTATACAGGTATTGGTCTGATTTAGCAGCAGTCGTAATGTCAATATTTATGCCCTTTGTGCGATTATTTACTGTTGCGCATGTGTGTAAGTCGCACTATGCATGCATTCCGATTACATTAAAATTATTAATGCACAGAGGACCTCATTCAGACCTGCTCGCAAGCCGGTCGATGGTGGGGCACTGCGCACACGCCGCGCGTTCCGCGAGCGTGTGAAAGCCCCGTAGCGAGTGAGAAATTCACTCGCTCTGGGGCTTGCTACAAACAGAGTGGCTGTCGATGTTGATAGACAACTCACCCCGTTTTGTAGGTGGGAAGGGGGGGTGGCTGGTCAAACGGAGGCGTTCCTGAAGGAATGCCTGCCGTTTGTGGGCGGCTCTACTGACATCACTCGTGATGTCAGTAGTGAGCTTCCTGCTCTATTTGAGCAGGAAGCTCACTAGGGCTGGCGGCAGATGAGACCCTACCACAAGGGTCTCGTCGCAAGCCCGATAGTCGCGATAATCGCGACCATCACCTGGCCGGTCGCAAAAGCTGTGGGTGGTCACCCACAGCTTAGCTAGCGGCCAGGAGGCCGGGTTAAAAAAAAAAGTGGCCGCCCTGATTCAGAGCGAGGCCCCGAGTGCATTCACATAGTGAGTGTCATGAGGTCAGCGTTTGGGGGAGGTTATGTAAACGCTGGCGTGTCTGACCGTTCAATGCCATTTTATGGGCGTGCATAAATCAGCCATAGCGATTGCATTTGCAGCACGAGAGCTCTCTGCGTGTGAGGAGAGCTGCTGTGTTTGCGACTGGCCATGCATGCCGTACATGCTGCATGACTGGCCGATGTGCATCGATGGTACCGATGTTTATGCTGGAGTGCGACATTGGACAGATATGTGCTTTGGCAGGCATTAGCATATTTTATTGATCTGTAAGTGTTTGCAGTTGCGATTGCATTTACATCCGCTGCTGATTCAAGCCCAGGGATCACTTATAATTGAGCACAGTTAGTAAATATCAGCATCTGACCCCCTAGGGATTGCACCTCACAAGAGCGACATAGCATGTGCTACCTTAGAAGTGATCATTATTTTTGGTGCAGATTGCACATTTTTTCATAATTCGCTACATTCATCATCGGAACAAGGTGAGTTTGTATTGCCACACTTGATTATGGGTATATAAAATGATGATATACACTATTGGCCTGATACATGTTTCCTACTTTTTTAAGTTCTACTGTAACTGCCCCAGTACAAGCATTTTCAATAAATATATTTTACATGTTATTAGCTTTTATTTATTTGGTGCCACCAGGGTCCGGTAGCATGGTACATAGGGTATAGGGCGTACAACGAGATACACAGCGCAACTTTTATTCTTACAGAACAAGAAGATTTTTTTCCTTGAAAGCACCCCCCCAAAAATTCTGTATTTCTCGCTGCACACTCATAAATTATATGGGCTAAATAAAACTATAATTGTGGTTACTACAAGTTGCTGCAGTAGCCCTGATGCTTATAACAGGACTTCTGCCTGAACTTGCCGGTTGAATACTTACAGTATGTACGGTGGCTGCTATTGGAGTTCCGAACTAAAGATAGACAATAAAAAGGTCGACAATGTCTAGATAGACACCAGGGGGTAAATTTACTAAGATTCGAGTTTGGTCGAGATTGCAATCTCGGGTGAGTTTAGGCATTTTTTTCAACTTGCAAATTTACTAAAGATAAACTTGGATGAGTTTGGGAGAGATTTCTCTCTTTTCACTGATAAAATTCGGGTGAGATCGCAAACTCGAATCAACTCACCATCGGCCAAACTCGGATGTACTTTTCATAAAAAAGATGCAATTCGGGAATTTACCAAGAATCGAGATTACAATCTCGGGTGAGATTGTAGCAAATTCCCTGATAAATTGAAGTTTCAACCACTCCATCTCGTGAACTGCGAGTTTGGCAGAAACATACACAGATCAGTGTGATTTTTTATGTTTCTCCATGTAAACACTAAAGGGTTAATAAAAAAATAAAAAAATGACGTAGGGTCCCCCCCTAACCCCAAAAGCATAATCAGCCCTGGGCTACTCAGCTAGTCCTGGTTCCTAAAATTACAGGGGAAAAAATGTGTAGGGTTCCCCCGTAATGTAGGAATCAGCACCTGGCTGCAGGGCCAGTCCTGGTTTTAAATATAGGGGGAAAAAAATGTATAGGGGTCCGCCTATATTTAAAACCAGCACCGCACCCAAACTGACCGGCGTGTAATGCCACAGCCAGGAGACCCTATCACCGGGTCTCCCCAACCAAAGCATTGACACACCAAGCCGATCAGGCCAAGCCGGGGATCTCAGGGGAGGTGGGAACCTCCTCAAGAAGGGGTCCACCCTTTCCCGAGCACCCCAGGCTTAGTCTGAACCCCGGGACACTTCCCCTGCCTGCCCTTTTGGCACTTGTGGAACTACAAGTGCCAGCAGGTGGCCGGTACCCGTGCCCCCACTGTAAAATAAGTAATTAAATAATCACAGTACACACACACCATATACAGTATAACTTTAATACATACACCTATCCCACTCACACATACTTACCTGTTGCCAGCTGGTCTGTCCCCTTGTCCCATAGAATCTACTGAGAGTACCTGAAAAATAAAACAATACTCACCTACATCCTGGCGCTGGTCTCCGTAGCATCCCCGGGTCTCGGCAAAAAAACAAACAGAGTTACCCGGAACAGACACTTACATTAGCGGTGTATGTGTGTGACCTCATACACCGATAACCGGCTCCAGACTGACTGTGAACTGTCAGGAGCCGGCAGCCAATCAGCGGTCGCTAACTGTAGAGCGCCGCTGATTGGCTCCGGCTCCTAACTGACTGACCAGCCCAAGTGGGAACTGTCAGGCTGCTTTCTTGGAAGAGTTAGGCAGAGAGAAGACACTGCAATCTCGGGTGAGTAATCTCATCTAAACTTGCAACTCGGGGGAGAAATCTCCATCTGCTTCACCATTGGACATCTCACTCTCAGCTAAACTCACTTCTTAGTAAATTTGTGAGTTTCAGGAGCCTCAAATCACCCCGAGTTTCGGCGAGGCTAATTGAGATAAAAAAAAAACAAACCTCGATCAGACTGGAATCTTAGTAAATTTACCCCCCGATGTTAGACAGTCAATAGGTCGACAGGGACAAAAGGTTGACAGTGACAAAATGCAGACACACTGAAGGACGACATGTAAGAAGTTTGACAGGTACAAATGGTCAACAGGGTCAAAAGGTCAACACATTTATTTTTTAGGCTTAGGCACTTTCCGGAGGGTTAGGGTTAGGCACTTACCAGAGGGTTAGGCACTTTCCGGGGGGTTAGGCACTTACCCCGACGGTTAGGGTTAGGCACTTACTCTGACATTTATGGTTAGGCACCAGGAGGGAGGGTTAGGCACTTACCGGAGGATTAGGGTTAGGCACTAGAAGGGATGGTTAGGGTCAGGCACCTACCCTGACATTTAGGGGTAGGCACCAAGGGGAGGGTTAGGGTGAAGATTAGTTTTAGGGAAAAAAATTTGTGTCGACCATTTTTTGTTTTCAGCATTTTAACTCTGTCGACCTTCTTACATGTCTACCTTTAGTGTGTCAACTTTTTGTCCCTGTCGACCTTTTGACTGTCTAAAATCCACTCCCCTGCTATTGGGGCGGTTTTGGATAACTTGCCTAGCAGCATCTATAAAGATGAAATCGAGAGAGAGAAGAGAGAAGAGAAAGAGAGAGAGCGAGAGAGGAGAAAGAGAGAGAGAGAGAGAGAGAGGAGTAAGAGAGAGAGAGAGAGAGAGGAGAAAGAGAGAGAGAGAGCGAGACTGGGGTAACCGGATCAGAATATGTAAATGAGGCACAATTTTATTTACATATTGTTGCCATAGGCAAAGTGGATGTCAACAAACCAAAAATGAATTGGAATAGGGATTTGGCTTTCTGGGGTATATACTGTACTTTATATAATTTTACAGTTTCTTCTGCCTACAACTCATATAATAATTTTGACTAGTACATGATGGATGGGCTTTTATTTCTTAGCCCTATGAAGGGAGACACATCTATTTTTGATGAATCACCCCTTTCAAGTTTTGTTTACAGGTCTCCGGTGCATCCAGAGCGCCTCTTTGTTCTAGAATATTAATGCTATAAATACTTGGAGTCACTCCGGGATTTGTTCCAATAGCTTATGCCTTTCCTGTGACCCGGCAGTGCTTGGATTATCTTGGTAAATGTACTCTAACAGAGGAAATAAGAGGTCAGCGCCACATCATTACCCAGCACACAGGTTCCCAGACACGTGATTAGTTTATGCACACAGCAGTGTGATCACGTTATGGATGTCTTACGGGTTTTTTTTTTCTTTCTCCTGGTAACAATGTGAATTAGCAGATCATTAAATCTCACTTTCCATTCCCCGAACTGAAGATGGAATTTTTGAGAGTCTGAAGCAAAGAGTGTGGAGACCATGAAAACAATTTTGTTCCTGTAAGTGGTCCAAGTACTGTATGTCACGTGGGATTATTACTAGTAACTCTTCTTGGTCTATTGTTAAAAATAAAAAAAATAATGTAAATACACCGATCAGCCAAAACATTAACAGGTGAGAGTGAATAACATTGATTATCTTGTTACAGCGGCACCTGGCAAGGACTGGGATATATTAGGCAGCAAGTGAGCAGTCAGTTCTTGAAGTTGATGCATTGAAAGCAGGAACAATGGGCAAGCGTAAGGCTAGACGACTGAGGGGTGTTCACGCTGTGCAGTGGTCAGTACCCACCCGTGAACCAGCAACAGGATCCTGGGTGCACAGGTTCATTTTTTCAGCACAGTTTGCTGAAAAAGTTAATGCTGTCTATGATAGAGGGGTGTCAGAACATCGCAGCTGCCTGAAAATGGGTCTGCGTAGCCGCAGACCGGTCAGAGTGCCCATGTTGACCTATGTCCACTGCAGAAAGTGCCTATAATTGGCATGTGAGCATCAGACCTGGACCATGGTGCGATGGTCGGATGAATCACATTGTCTTTTACATCATGTGGGCAGCCGGGTGCGTGTACGTCGTTTACCTGGGTAAGAGATGACACCAGGCTGCACTGTGGGGAGAAGCTAAGCTGGCAGAGGCAATGTGGTGCTCTAGGCAATGTTCTGCTGGGAAATCTTGGGTCCTGACATTCGTGTGGATGCTACTTTGATGCATAATCACCTACCTAACCATTGTTGCAGACCAAGTACATGCCTTCATGGCAACGGTATTCCAAGATGACAGTGGATAATATGCCATTCAACACTGCAAATATTGTTCAGGAATGGTCTGAGGAACATGACAAAGAATTCAAGGTGTTGACTTGGCCTCCAAACTCCCCAGATCTCAATCTGAATGACCATCTGTGGGATGTTCTGGAAAAACAAGTCCGAGCTATGGAGGCCGCACCTTGCACCTTACAGAACTTAAAGGATCTGCTGCTAACGTCTTGTTGCCAGATACTACAGGACACCTTCCGAGGTCTTTTGGAGTCCATGACTTGACAGGTCAAAGATGTTTTGATGGCATGAGTGGGACCTGCACATTATTAGGCAGATGGCATTAATATTATGGCCAATTGGAGTCCATCTCCCACGCTTTTGTGTCAGACGTTTGCACCAGCTACAAATACGATTTGTGTGTGCAGAAATAGACAGAAAGACCTACAGTATCACCAACGGTTCAGTGGTTTGTTTATGGAATAGGCCTAGACAGGAGCATCAAATAATAATTTCCTCCTCAGTCCTGCGCTCGTCCAGCAATGGCGCTTGGTCACTGAGCAGCGCTCTAACCCTACAGTGTCCTTGGGACCTTACGGCACCTCACTAGTTGTGGGCTCTGGGTGTGCTGGTAGGCTGGAGGGTAGGGGAAAAGGTGGAGCCCCAGGGGCAAACATAGGATTTCTGCATAGCAAAACTACCACAACAAGCCTAAAGCAGACACTTCTCTTTAGGTAAATTCTTTCACATACATATGGCTGAGCCCCAAAATGTTGTATATTCACATTCACGTATTGTATATAGTGAGATTATAGTATATTTATTTTCACACTATAAAATAACATTAGCTGGAATAAAGTTACAGTACTGTAGCTGCGTCCACCGCACGGTGTGTTTCAGCTCTACAGCAAGATGTATTTACCGTAGAGCCAGGAGTTTTCGCTGGATCTCAGTCGATGCCCTGACTATAAAGCAACTAAAATGCTATTGTTTATGCTTTCATTGTTCCCTAGTGTGTTTGAGTCCTTAGAATAAATACTATAAACTTACAAATATACAATCACAGCCAATATTGTACATACCCATGCTTGGTGCTGGACTGCCTCTCTGTATTATAAAAGCAACCTAGCGTGTACAGAAACTACTACAGGACTGAAGGACACACAGACAGGACTGAAGACATACAGACAGGACTGAAGACATACAGACAGGACTGAAGACATACAGACAGGACTGAAGACATACAGACAGGACTGAAGGGCACACAGACAGGACTGAAGACATACAGACAGGACTGAAGGGCACACAGACAGGACTGAAGACATACAGACAGGACTGAAGACATACAGACAGGACTGAAGGGCACACAGACAGGACTGAAGGGCACACAGACAGGACTGAAGACATACAGACAGGACTGAAGGGCACACAGACAGGACTGATAGAGCAGACAGAAACATGAGCAGGGCTGAGGGACTGACACACAGACAGGACTGAAGGGCACACAGACAGGACTGAAGACATACAGACAGGACTGAAGACATACAGACAGGACTGAAGGGCACACAGACAGGACTGATAGAGCAGACAGAAACATGAGCAGGGCTGAGGGACTGACATACAGACAGGACTGAAGACATACAGACAGGACTGAAGGGCACACAGACAGGACTGAAGACATACAGACAGGACTGAAGGGCACACAGACAGGACTGAAGGGCACACAGACAGGACTGAAGACATACAGACAGGACTGAAGACATACAGACAGGACTGAAGGGCACACAGACAGGACTGAAGACATACAGACAGGACTGAAGGGCACACAGACAGGACTGAAGGGCACACAGACAGGACTGAAGACATACAGACAGGACTGAAGACATACAGACAGGACTGAAGGGCACACAGACAGGACTGAAGGGCACACAGACAGGACTGAAGACATACAGACAGGACTGAAGGGCACACAGACAGGACTGATAGAGCAGACAGAAACATGAGCAGGGCTGAGGGACTGACACACAGACAGGACTGAAGGGCACACAGACAGGACTGAAGACATACAGACAGGACTGAAGACATACAGACAGGACTGAAGGGCACACAGACAGGACTGAAGACATACAGACAGGACTGAAGGACACACAGACAGGACTGAAGACATACAGACAGGACTGAAGGGCACACAGACAGGACTGAAGGGCACACAGACAGGACTGAAGACATACAGACAGGACTGAAGGGCACACAGACAGGACTGATAGAGCAGACAGAAACATGAGCAGGGCTGAGGGACTGACATACAGACAGGACTGAAGGGCACACAGACAGGACTGAAGGGCACACAGACAGGACTGAAGACATACAGACAGGACTGAAGGGCACACAGACAGGACTGAAGGGCACACAGACAGGACTGAAGACATACAGACAGGACTGAAGACATACAGACAGGACTGAAGGGCACACAGACAGGACTGAAGACATACAGACAGGACTGAAGGGCACACAGACAGGACTGAAGGGCACACAGACAGGACTGAAGACATACAGACAGGACTGAAGACATACAGACAGGACTGAAGGGCACACAGACAGGACTGAAGGGCACACAGACAGGACTGAAGACATACAGACAGGACTGAAGGGCACACAGACAGGACTGATAGAGCAGACAGAAACATGAGCAGGGCTGAGGGACTGACACACAGACAGGACTGAAGGGCACACAGACAGGACTGAAGACATACAGACAGGACTGAAGACATACAGACAGGACTGAAGGGCACACAGACAGGACTGATAGAGCAGACAGAAACATGAGCAGGGCTGAGGGACTGACATACAGACAGGACTGAAGACATACAGACAGGACTGAAGGGCACACAGACAGGACTGAAGACATACAGACAGGACTGAAGGGCACACAGACAGGACTGAAGGGCACACAGACAGGACTGAAGACATACAGACAGGACTGAAGACATACAGACAGGACTGAAGGGCACACAGACAGGACTGAAGACATACAGACAGGACTGAAGGGCACACAGACAGGACTGAAGGGCACACAGACAGGACTGAAGACATACAGACAGGACTGAAGACATACATACAGGACTGAAGGGCACACAGACAGGACTGAAGGGCACACAGACAGGACTGAAGACATACAGACAGGACTGAAGGGCACACAGACAGGACTGATAGAGCAGACAGAAACATGAGCAGGGCTGAGGGACTGACACACAGACAGGACTGAAGGGCACACAGACAGGACTGAAGACATACAGACAGGACTGAAGACATACAGACAGGACTGAAGGGCACACAGACAGGACTGAAGACATACAGACAGGACTGAAGGACACACAGACAGGACTAAAGACATACAGACAGGACTAAAGGGCACACAGACAGGACTGAAGGGCACACAGACAGGACTGAAGACATACAGACAGGACTGAAGGGCACACAGACAGGACTGATAGAGCAGACAGAAACATGAGCAGGGCTGAGGGACTGACATACAGACAGGACTGAAGGGCACACAGACAGGACTGAAGGGCACACAGACAGGACTGAAAACATACAGACAGGACTGAAGGGCACACAGACAGGACTGAAGGGCACACAGACAGGACTGAAGACATACAGACAGGACTGAAGACATACAGACAGGACTGAAGGGCACACAGACAGGACTGAAGACATACAGACAGGACTGAAGGGCACACAGACAGGACTGAAGGGCACACAGACAGGACTGAAGACATACAGACAGGACTGGAGACATACAGACAGGACTGAAGGGCACACAGACAGGACTGAAGGGCACACAGACAGGACTGAAGACATACAGACAGGACTGAAGGGCACACAGACAGGACTGATAGAGCAGACAGAAACATGAGCAGGGCTGAGGGACTGACACACAGACAGGACTGAAGGGCACACAGACAGGACTGAAGACATACAGACAGGACTGAAGACATACAGACAGGACTGAAGGGCACACAAACAGGACTGATAGAGCAGACAGAAACATGAGCAGGGCTGAGGGACTGACATACAGACAGGACTGAAGACATACAGACAGGACTGAAGGGCACACAGACAGGACTGAAGACATACAGACAGGACTGAAGGGCACACAGACAGGACTGAAGGGCACACAGACAGGACTGAAGACATACAGACAGGACTGAAGACATACAGACAGGACTGAAGGGCACACAGACAGGACTGAAGACATACAGACAGGACTGAAGGGCACACAGACAGGACTGAAGGGCACACAGACAGGACTGAAGACATACAGACAGGACTGAAGACATACAGACAGGACTGAAGGGCACACAGACAGGACTGAAGGGCACACAGACAGGACTGAAGACATACAGACAGGACTGAAGGGCACACAGACAGGACTGATAGAGCAGACAGAAACATGAGCAGGGCTGAGGGACTGACACACAGACAGGACTGAAGGGCACACAGACAGGACTGAAGGGCACACAGACAGGACTGAAGACATACAGACAGGACTGAAGGGCACACAGACAGGACTGAAGACATACAGACAGGACAGAAGACATACAGACAGGTCTGAAGGGCACACAGACTCACTGATAGAGCAGACAGAAACATGAACAGGGCTGAGGGACTGGCACACAGACAGGACTGAAGGGCACACAGACAGGACTGAAGACATACAGACAGGACTGAAGGGCACACAGACAGGACTGAAGGGCACACAGACAGGACTGAAGACATACAGACAGGACTGAAGACATACAGACAGGACTGAAGACATACAGACAGGACTGAAGGGCACACAGACTCACTGATAGAGCAGAAAGAATCATGAACAGGGCTGAGGGACTGGCACACAGACAGGACTGAAGGGCACACAGACAGGACTGAAGACATACAGACAGGACTGAAGGGCACACAGACAGGACTGAAGACATACAGACTGGACTGAAGGACACACAGACTCACTGATAGAGCAGACAGAAACATGAGCAGGGCTGAGGGACTGACACAGATGGTGAGAGACAACATACTCACAGACAGGACTGAAGGGCACACAGACAGGACTGAAGGGCACACAGACAGGACTGAAGACATACAGACAGGACTGAAGGGCACACAGACAGGACTGAAGACATACAGACAGGACTGAAGGGTACACAGACAGGACTGAAGGGCACACAGACAGGACTGAAGGGCACACAGACAGGACTGAAGAGCACACAGACAGGACTGAAGGACACACAGACTCACTGACAGAGCAGACAGAAACATGAGTAGGGCTGAGGGACTGACACACAGATGGTGAGAGAACACATACTCACAGACAGAACCGTATCAGAGCAACAGTACGCCCTGTGCCACACTGCCGCCCGTTCAACCATTCCTCCCGCTGAAAGAATACCTTTACCGTCAGGGGGTGGGTGGAGGGCGAGGTCCTTCACCTCTGGGCAACTCTTGCATTGCGAGTAGCAGTGCAAGTCTCTCCCTGGAGACTTCCAGAGCCTGCCGTTTTGTGGCCGGTGAACTTGATGGATTCCGCCCTGTGTGGTGGCACCGGCCGCACTGCCCTCCTTATGGCTCTGCTCACAGATCAGAGCAGTGATGTGCAGTGAGGCCAATGGCTGGGGAGGCACACATGTACTATAAATACACAGTGTGTTATATCAAAACTCTGGAGCATGAGAGGAGTCTGATAGGAGAGGGAGTATGACAGCGCAGGCTCTGCCTCCCCTGCACACACATCCCTGGATCAGAGGGAGACACTGACAGTGGTGATTCACCCTTTTTCCTTGCGCTATGGGAGTTCCATCGCTCAGCACGCTATTTATCCGCCATGCTGCTTCTTGTACAAGTCCCACCCCTCCCATCCTGCAGACCCTAAAGCTTCTTCACGACAGGGAATGTATAGACTCATTATCAGCATCAAGGTGGTATTGGGGGGATTCCTGCCCCCCCCATGGCATGCTGGACATGGGGCTTTTTTCTGGGTAAAAATAAAAAGAATTACTGTTATTGTAAGATCCCTGCGTTATGTAAATGTGCTGGTTCTGACTGCGCTTGGTGCGACGCATGCTGCTGTTTGTCTCAATTAAACCTGCTCCATCTGTATACCTGCTATTCTGAGATGTGTCTGCTATCTGGAATATACTGCATGGATGTTTCACTCATATTTATACTCACTTTGGGCCTCATTCAGAGGTATTCGGAGGATGCAAGCGGTCGCTCAGAAACTGGGCGGCCACTTGCATCCTGACCGCCCGCCCCTGTTGCGGTCGTTAGGCTGTGGGTTAACACCCACAGCTCTAACGACCGCTCCGGTGATGGTAGCGATGGTCAGAGACCATCGCGACCATCGGGGCTTATGACGAGACCCTAGGGTAGGGTCTCCCTTGTCGTAAGCCCCGGAGAGCTTCTGGCTCTGTCTGAGCCGGAAGCTCTCCACTGACATCACTAGTGATGTCAGTGGGGCCTCCCCCAAACGGCAGGCGTTCCCATAGGAACGCCTCCGTTTGGGCTGCCACCCCCCCGGCCTGCCTTCCAAACGGGGCGAGCTGTCAATCAACATCGACAGCTCGCCCCCTTTGAATCGAGACCCGCTACGACCGGCGCTGTCGGTCGTAGCGGGTCTCACGCATGCGCACGAAGGCGCCGGCAGGCGCATGCTCTGTGGGGGGCCATCAACCCGGTCCAAGCGCATCGGCGCTAACGACAGGGTCTGAATGACCCCCTTATACTCTATTACAATCACAATACAATGAGTCCTTCCAAAAATGAGGGTCCCAGTAACTGAGCTGTGTTTTGTTAGGTGGTAGAAGTGCAATGTTGTGTTGTGTTGTGTTGAGTTGTGTACCTGCTGCATCCAGCACAGTATCACACTAGAGTATAACACCCCACAAATGAACCCTTCCTGTCCTGTGAAAGCCAAAACATCTGATTCAATGACTGTCTCTGAATATGGTGACTAATGAAACTGTAACACTGTACGTACGGTTTGTACCTTCTCCGATGGCCGCACTAGACATGACGTGTTTTCCTAAACACTTTACATCCTTAACGTTCTCGTTGCTCATTAACAGGTTCACTTGATTCTCTCCCAGGGATTTGGCAAGTTCACCATTAGTCTCTGTGAAAATAGTTTGTAAGTGACCTGCCGGATAGAGCCCAGGTCCCTCCGGGACACTGAGACAGTCTTAATTAGTGTATGCAGAGAGAAAATTGTAAGTGCTTAAGACGGTCTCAGGAAGTGGCTCTAGAAAGACAGAATCATTAGAACTGTCTGTAACGCCATGTTATACACACTTTACAGAGTATTGTGGAATTCACAAAACAGCCATGAACCATGTAACAAACTTCATAAATAAATATTACATACTGTACATATTACTGCATTTACCCGTTATTTTATGTTTGTTTTATGTTTATTATTTGTTCTTTAAAAAAGAGAGAGAGAGAGAGAGAGAGAGAGAGAGAAATAATAATGACAGTGAATTGCATAGTAATAAGCTCACTTCAGGTAATGCGGTGCGTTCCAATACTTGCGCATAAATACTGCACTTTCTTGCACCCAAAGCCAAAGTTCCACTTGTTGCACCTAATGTGTCACCTAATCCAATGGAATGTTCTGCTTGTCTTGCCTGACATGAAAAGCGTGGGGTTTGGGGTGGGGGTTTGGTGATTCAGGAAATTGGAATCATCTGAAAGTTTTGTATCCAGCTGTGCGCGGCTTGTTTTTACCTCAACTATCTTGTAACCAATGTGGAACTACATGTTCCAGCATCTACTTGCAGCCATTGATGGCAAGGTCATGCTGTTACTTGATGAACCACAAAGACCAGCATGCCTTCTAGTCACTAGCTGCCAGAACATGATTTAACACGTAAATTCCACAATAACTAAAAAATTTTTATTAAAAAAACAACTCCCCAAACTTTCTTTCATCACTTAATCTATAGTAATATTATCAGAACATATTACTGAACCGATTTGCATAAAACCTACATCATTGTGTAGTGGAAACGCCTAGAAATAACCTGCACTTTGTTTCATCTCCATCCGTCAAGTTACAGCTAAGGATTAACAAAATCCAAATTTATTGACCTCATCACTGCAAGAGATAGGTGTGGCACCATGCACGCGGATGGTAAGGGGTTAGGGGAGAGGTGCTTTGGGCCCGCGGTCACATGAATAGGATAGGCTACATAGCAGTCTGGGCACAGGGCACACAGTGACATTGGTGAGATAGATGTGGCACCATGCACGCGGATGGTAAGGGGTGAGGGGAGAGGTGCTTTGGGCCCGCGGTCACATGAATAGGATAGGCTACATAGCAGTCTGTGCACAGGGCACACAGTGACATTGGTGAGATAGATGTGGCACCATGCACGCGGATGGTAAGGGGTGAGGGGAGAGGTGCTTTGGGCCTGTGGTCACATGAATAGTATAGGCTACATAGCAGTCTGGGCGCAGGGCACAAAGTGACATTGGTGAGATAGGTGTGGCCCCATACGTGCGCCATGAGGGCGAGGTGCTTTGGGCCCACGGTCACATGAATAGGAAAGGGTACATAGCAGTCTGTGCACAGGGCACACAGTGACATTGGTGAGATAAATTTGGCACTATGTGTGTAGCTAGTAAGGGGTGGGGGGGGAGAGGTGCTTTGGGCCTGCGGTCACATGAATAGGATAGGCTACATAGCAGTCTGTGCACAGGGCACACAGTGACATTGGTGAGATAGGTGTGACACCTTGTGTGTGCCTGGTAAGGGGTGGGGGGAGAGGGGCTTTGGGCCTGCGGTCACATGAATAGGATAGGCTACGTAGCAGTCTGTGCACAGGGAACACAGTCACATTGGTGAGATAGGTGAGGCACCATGTGTGTGTTGCTGGTAAGGGGTGGGGGGAGAGGAGCTTTGGGTCCGTGGTCACATGAATAGGATAGACTACATAGCAGTCTGTGCACAGGGCACACAGTCACATTGGTGAGATAGGTGAGGCACCATGTGTGTGTTGCTGGTAAGGGGTGGGGGGAGAGGAGCTTTGGGTCCGTGGTCACATGAATAGGATAGGCTACATAGCAGTCTGGGCACAGGGCACACAGTGACATTGGTGAGATAGGTGTGGCCCCATACGTGCGCCATGAGGGCGAGGTGCTTTGGGCATGTGGTCACATGAATAGGATAGGTTACATAGCAGTCTGTGCACAGGGCACACAGTGACATTGGTGAGATAGGTGTGGCACCATGTGTGTGTTGCTGGTAAGGGGTGTGGGGAGAGGTGCTTTGGGCCCGCGGTCACATGAATAGGATAGGTTACATAGCAGTCTGTGCACAGGGCACACAGTGACATTGGTGAGATAGGTGTGGCACCATGTGTGTGTTGCTGGTAAGGGGTGTGGGGAGAGGTGCTTTGGGCCTGTGGTCACATGAATAGGATAGGCTACATAGCAGTCTGTGCACAGGGCACACACAGGCCGCGGCGGGTCCGGGTAACAGGGGGCATGGCCTAAACGCGGGAGGCATAGCCACGCCTGCATCCCAAAAAAAAAAAAAGATTGGCAGCGCCTCGCATTGGAGAAGGGGGGCACCCTGAGTCCCCTCAGCCCAGTGCAAAGCCGGGGGGTGCGCGATCAGTGTGATTGTTCCCCCGCACAGGCATAGGAGACTGCTGTGGCTGCTACTCAGCAGCCACAACCAGTCTCCCACTGCAGCTCAGTACACGCTGTGTGCTGGGCTGCTGTGAGGGAGGGGGGGTGGCACCGGACCCGGGCCCCCGCTGGGCCCTTCAGGAAGCCCGGGTAATCTGTACCTGCTCCCCCCCCCCCTCTTGCCGCCCCTGGGCACACGGTGACATTGGTATAAGTGGTCGATGAAGGTGGTGCTGCCACCAGTTTGTATAACACTGCTGGTCAAATGGGCCACTCACGTGAGAGGGCCCCTGTCACAGAATGGTTTGTCTGTTAACCCGAACTGGAGTCTGGGGCTGGCTTGGAGTCTGTCGTGAGCTTTGGGAAACTGGACGGCCTTAAGTAATCTCAGCTCATGAATGATGATAGGACTGAGGAGCAGTGGCGGCTCCAGGAGGGGCTGCAGTGCAGTCCAAAATTCAACTAGGGGAAGCTGATGGACAGGTGAGTACTACTGGCAACCATGGGCACTAGGAATGCAGCTGTGGACCTGAAGGTAGTCTAGATGATACCTAATTACAGGTGATGTATTATCAGGGGCGTATCTACCCATTGGCCAGGATGGCACTCACCAGAGGCGCCGGCCAAAGTGGGGGTGCCGTAGGCAGTGCCACCAGGATCCAATGGGTGGACTAACCCAGGGGCTTGAACTAGCCCTGCTAGTCCCCCGGGTCCCAAGTGTAGGGCAGACCACAATGAGAGCGGTCTGCCCTACACAGTAACAAACACACAGCTGCCAGTGGCAGCTGTCTGTTTGTCATAGCAGCCAGCCAATGAGAGTCAGACAGACTCTCATTGGCTGCTGTGTCGGCCACAGAGGGAGCCAGCTGGAGCTCACTCATGAGCTCCATCTTCTGGCTCCCTCCGCAGCGGGTGATGGGAAAGATGTCATGATCCCATAGTGCAGAGCGAGAGCGGGTCCGGAGGAGTGGACAGTGGCGGTCGTCGGCAGGAGCGGGGATCAGGTAAAGTGCTTTTTTCTCTTTCTGTCTGTTTGTTGTTTTGTTCTGGCACAGCACAGGTAGGGGGGGAGTGTGCCTACTAGGGGGCACTGCATAGGGAGTGGCCGCTACTGGGGGCACGTTATGGGGGGATGGACGCTACTTGGGGAGCACTGTATAGGGGGTGGCCGCTACTGGGGTCACGTTATGGGGGGATGGATGCTACTGAGGGCACTGTATTGTGGGGGCCGTTACTGGGGGCACGTTGAGGGGGGGATGGCTGCTACTGGGGGCACTGTATTGTGGGGGCCGCTACTGGGGGCACGTTATGGGGGGGAATGGCCGCTACTGGGGGCAATGTATAGGGGGGACTACTACTGGGGGCACTGTATAGGAGGTGACTACTACTGGGGGCACTGCCTGAAATTATGGGGGAGGGTGGCGCCAGTCCATTACCTTGCCAGGGGTGCTCAGAGATCCCTAGATACACCCCTATGTATTATATGGAATCAGAACACAGGATTCACCTGTATGACACCGGAACAGCTTGGTAACTAAATACTCCGGGATGGTACCAGAATAGCATGATAGCTCTATACACCGGGATGGAACTGGAAAAGCTTAATAGCTGAGTACACTGGGATGGAACCAGAATAGCTTGATAGCTGAGGACACCGGGATGGAACCGGTGGTATAGGATATTGAACTGAAACCGATAGTGCAGGATATTGGGCTTGAACCGAAGGTGCAGGATATCAGACTGGTTACTGGAGCCAGTAGTGCAACTATCTCTTCCCATAGGAACGCCTACCGTCTGGGGCCGGCCCCACTGACATCACAAGTGATGTCAGTGGGAGTGCTTTCGGCTTTGTTAGAGCCGAATGCACTCTAGGGCTTGCGGCAATGAGACTCTACCACAAGGATCTTGTCGCAAGCCTATGGTCGCAATGGTCTTGACCATCGCGACCATCTTCCTGGGCACTCGCTATAGCTGTGGATGGTCACCCACAGCTATGCGAGCGGCCAGGAGGCCGCTCTAGAAAAAACAGAAGACCGGCCCTGATTCAGAGTGAGTGCTCTGTCAGAGCGTCTGGCTCTGAATCAGGCCCAAAGTTTGGTCCTCAATTTATGTTATATTGATATACACGTGCGGCTAAGGCGCACACAAACACAGAAAAGAAGAATTATAAAAATATTTTGGAGTTTGTTTTGGGGGTTACACCACCCTTTAAGAGATGAGCCAGCCGGCTCTTTACTTATGGGACACAGGTGCACGCTTGGCGCTGCTCCTATGTTGATGCACGTGCAACCACAGTGCACACAGGGCCTGATTCAGAGCCGGATGCTCTAACAAGAGCGCTCGCTCTGAATCAGGGCTGTCCTACCTATTATTGAAGCGGCCTCCTTATGAGAGCAGCCAAAAAGATGGTCGCGATGGTCAAGACAATCGTGACCATCGGGCTTGCGACGAGACCCTTGCGGTAGGGTCTCGTCTGCCGCAAGCCCGGAGTGCTTTTGGCTCTATCAGTAGTGATGTCAGTGGGGCCGGCCCCAGATGGTAGGCATTCCCATTGGAATGCCTCCATCTGGGCAGCAACGCCCACGGCACACCCACCAAAGGGGGCGTGCTTTCACTCACCATCGACAGCACGCCCCCTTTGGTGCGAGACCCATAGCGACGGCTTGGCCGTCGCTATTCGGGTCTCGTGCATGCGCACAATGGAGCTCCCTCCATCATGCGCATGTGCATTAGGGCAACATCGACCCGCTTGCGAGCGCTCAGTGCTCGCGAGTGGGTCTGAATCAGGCCCACAATTCACAAACACAGAAAATTATTTTTTATTTTGTTTGGAGCGCACTTTGGGGGTTACAGCACCCTTTAACTGTCAAGCCAGATGGCCCTTGATTTATGACACAGGCGCACGCTTGGCGCTACTTTGTTGATGCACTTGGGGCTACAGAGCATACATTTCGCACACAAACATAGAAAAAAATGAGAATTGTTTATTTTTTGTGGAGCGCACTTTGGGGGTTACACCACCCTTTAACAGACTTATGACACAGGTGCACGCTTGGCGCTGCTCCTTTGTTGATGGACATGCAGCTACAGCACACACAATTCACAACACAGAAAAGAAGAAATTTTTATTTTTTTTGGAGTGCAATTTGGGGGTTACACCACCCTTTAACAGACTTATGACACAGGCGCATGCTTGGCGCTTCTCCTTTGTTGATGGATGTGCGGCTACAGCGCACACAGGGCCTGATTCAGAGACGGACGCTCTGACAGAGCGCTAGCTCTGAATCAGGGCTGTCCTTCTTGTTTTTCAGAGCAGCCTCCTGGCCGCTCGCATAGCTGTGGGTGACCACCCACAGGTATAGCGAGTGGCCATGAAGATGGTCACGATGGTCAAGAAACTTGCGACCATCGGACTTGCGACGAGACCCTTGTGCTAGGGTCTCGTTGCCGCAAGCCCCAGAGTGCTTTCGGCTCTGTTAGAGCCACAAGCACTCCCAATGGCATCACTTGTGATGTCAGTGGGGCCTGCCCCAGATGGTAGGCATTCCCATGGGAACGCCTCCGTATGCGCAGCCATGCCCCCATCCAGCCCACCAAAGGGGGTGTGCTGTCACTCAACATTGACAGCACGCCCCCTTTGGTACGTGACCCGGAGATACGGATTGCCCATCACTATCCGGGTCTCGCGCATGCGTACGACGGAGCCGGCTCCGTTGTGCGCATGCGCACTGGGCCACCAGTGACCTGCTTGCGAGTGCATAGCGCTCGCAAGCGGGTCTGAATCAGACCCACAGTTCACAACACAGAAAATAATAATTTTAAATTTTTTTTGGAGTGCACTTTGGGGGTTACACCACCCTTTAACAGACTTATGACACAGGTGCATGCTTGGCGCTGCTCCTTTGTTCATGGACGTGCGGCTACAGCGCACACAATTCACAACACAGAAAATAATAATTTTTTATTTTTGTTGGAGTGCACTTTGGGGGTTACACCACCCTTTACCCTTTAAGAGATGAGCCAGCCGGCCCTTTACTTATAAGACACAGGCGCACGCTTGGCGCTGCTCCTTTGTTGATGCACGTGCAACCACAGCGCACACAATTCACAAACACAGAGAATAATTTTTTATTTTGTTTGGAGTGCGCTTTGGGGGTTACAGCACCCTTTAACAGTCAAGCCAGCCGGCCCTTGATTTATGACACAGGCACATGCTTGGCGCTACAGTACTTTGATGATGCACGTGCGGCTACTGCGCACACAATTCACAAACAAAGAAAACATTTTTTTTTATTTTGTTTGGAGTGCACTCTGGGAGTTACACCACCCGTTAACAGATGAGCCAGCTGGCCCTTTACTTATGACACAGGCGCACGCTTGGCGCTACAGTACTTTGTTGATGCACGTGCAGCTACTGCGCACACAATTCACAAACACAGAAAAATAATATATTTTTTTTTATGGAGTGCACTTTGGGGGTTACAGCACCCTTTAACGGACAAGCCAGCCGGCCCTTGATTTATGACACAGGCGCATGCTTGGCGCTACTTTGTTGATGCACGTGCGGCTACAGCGCACACAATTCACAAACACAGAAATAAATTTTTTATTTTGTTTGGAGTGCACTTTGGGGGTTACAGCACCCTTTAACGGTCAAGCCAGCCGGCCCTTTACTTATGACACAGGCGCATAGTTGGTGTTACTTTGTTGATGCACGTGCGGCTACTGCGCACACAATTCACAAACACAGAAAAAAAAAATATTTTTTGGGGAGTGCACTTTGGGGGAGCACCCCTGATGGACAGATCACCCCTGGACAACACTACAGCACCCCTCTAGGACTACAGCCTTTATGGGACAGTGCACAACACAGTCCAGCCAGCCCCTATAGACTTTGGAGTGGACACAGGGCCTGATTCAGAGCCGGACGCTCTTTCAGAGCGCTCGCTCTGAATCAGTGCCCTCCCTCTCTTTTTTTAGAGCTGCCACCAGGCCGCTCGCATAGCTGTGGGTGACCACCCACAGCTATAGCGAGCGGCCAAAAAGATGGTCGCGATGGTCAAGATCATCGCAACCATCAGGCTTGCGACGGGACCCTTGTGCTAGGATCTCATCTTCCGCAAGCCCTGGAGTGCTTTTGGCTCTATCAGAGCCAAAAGCACTCCCACTGACATAATTTGTGATGTCAGTTGGGCCGGCCCCAGACGGTAGGCGTTCCCATGGGAACGCCTCCGTCTGGGCAGCCACGCCCCCGGTCCGCCCACCAAAGGGGGCGTGCTGTCACTGAACATCAACAGCACGCCCCCTTTCTAGCGAGACCCATAGCGACGGCTTGCCCATCGATATGCGGGTCTCGCGCATGCGCACAACGGAGCCGGCTCCTTCGTGCGCATGCGCACTTGGCCAACATCATCCCGCTTGCGAGCGCTCAGCGCTCGCGAGCGTGTCTGAATCAGGCACACAGCCCCTATGGACAACTGACTGCACAACACAGCCCAGCCAGCCCCTATGACAGCAGCACAACACAGCCCAGCCTGCCCCTATGGACAACAGCAGCACAACACAGCCCAGCTAGCCCTAGCTCCCACCCTCCCTTTTCACTGACCACAGCCGGAGTGAAAAATGGCGCTGACGCGGGGACCTTTTATAGAATCCAAAACCCGTGAGACCCGGAAGGCGGGATGATGACGTTTTGCCTCGATTTGAGATTCGAGTCAGGCGGGAAAACCCGAGACGGACTTAGTTCCCGACTCGGAACAGGGGGGCTCGGGGGGTTCGTATTTCAGAAATCCGAACCCGCTCATCCCTAGTAGAGTATGATGGGGACTCCCTTTACCTGCATCTTACCAAGCCCCTTTTGATTTCCAGAATCCTCCCCTGAGTAACCATTTAATTCTCTAACATCGTTGTTGATTGGATGTTTCTATTCTACTATCATTCAAAACCAAATCCCTTTGTATCATTTTATGATCACAAAATCATTTACTACTCACCAACTTTTGCAGGTGCCGAGTAGAACCAATATTTATGTAAATGCTGATGTGACCCAGCAGAATGTGGACACAGATAATAAATTATTCCTTATAAAAATGATGTGGAGGATTTCTCGACACGTCCTTTGCTTGCTGCGGTAAAGTGGACAAAACCTGGTTAGGTGAGTTAGTGGGGCCCAGAAAAGTGGGTGGGTGGGCTGGCCAGGTTGGCCCAGGGTGCTGGCATGTTGTCTGTCATTGGTGGCAGTATGAACTGTGAGCGGGGACACCCCCGGAGGTACATGCATGTCACCGTCTGTCCTGCTCTCATTGTGCATGTCAGGAACGCACATTTAGTATAGATATATATATATATATTTTTGACAAGTGAAAGTTATTCAAATATATAATACATGTATATAGTAGGGGTGAGCGGGTTCGGATTTCTGAAATCAGAACCCCCCCGAGCACCCCCGATCCGAGGCCGATCTGAGTCAGGCTCGACTTTTCCCGCCTGACTCGGATCTGAAATCGAGGCCTTCCGGATCTCGCGGGTTTTGGATCCTATATAAGGTACCCGCGTCGGCGACATTTTCTCACTCGGCTGTGGACAGTGAAGAGGGAGGGTGGGAGTTAGGGCTGGCTGGGCTGTGTAGTGTAGTGTAGTGCAGAGTGGTGTTGTGCTGCGCTGTGCTGCTGTTGTCCATAGGGGCTGTGTCCACTACTTCAAAGTCCATAGGGGCTGGCTGTGTTGTGCTGTGCTGCTGTTGTTAATAGGGGCTGTGTCCACTCCAAAGTCCTGTGCAGTGTCCCAGTCCTAAAGGGGTACTCTAGTGTTGTCCAGGGGGTGCTCTGTCCGTCAGGGGTGCTCCCCCCAAGTGCTAAAAAAAAATAGTAGTGCCAAGCGTGCGCCTGTGTCATAAGTAAAGGGCCGGCTGGCTTGACCGTTAAAGGGTGCTGTAACCCCCAAAGTACACAGCAAACCAAATAAAAAAATATTTTCTGTGTTTGTGAATTGTATGCGCAGTTGACGCACGTGCATCAACAAAGTAGTGCCAAGCGTGCGCCTGTGTCATAAGTAAAGGGCCGGCTGGCTTGACCGTTACAGGGTGCTGTAACCCCCAAAGTACACTCCAAACCAAATAAAAAAATATTTTCTGTGTTTGTGAATTGTGTGCACTGTGGCTGCACGTGCATTAACAAAGGAGCAGCGCCAAGCGTGCGCCTGTGTCCCATAAGTAAAGAGCCGGCTGGCTCATTTCTTAAAGGGTGGTGTGTTTGTGTGCGCCTTAGCCGCACGTATATATATCAATATAACATAAATGGAGGACCAAACTTTCTCCGATAAAAATAAATTAGGGAAAGATCAAGAACCACTTCCTCCTAGTGCTTTTGCTGCTGCTGGGAGTTGTTCATCATCCCAGAGAGGAAGTAGGAACACCACTACTTTTACTAAACAATTGACCCTCCAACAGTCCCTAGCGATGAGGATGAAGTACGACAGCAGTCATCCTGAAGCAAAACGTATAACTGAGGCCTTGACTGCTATGTTGGTGTTAGACGTGCGTCCGGTATCCGCCATTAGTCCAGTGGGATTTAGACAATTGATGGAGGTAGTGTGTCCCCGGTTCCAAATCCCGTCTAGATTCCACCTGCATTCTCAAAGCAGCAGCAACAAGCATGCCTCTGTCTGTTAAAGGGTGGTGTAACCCTCAAAGTGTGCTCCACAAACAATAAAAAAATTCTTCTTTTTTTTTCTGTCTTTGTGAATTGTGTGGGCTGTAGCCACACTTGCAACCTCAAAGCAGCAGCGACAAGCATGCGTCTGTCTGTTAAAGGGTGGTGAAACCCTCAAAGTGCGCTCCACAAACAATAAAAATATTCTTCTTTTTTTTTCTGTCTTTGTGAAATGTGTGGGTTGTAGCCGCACCTGCATCCTTAAAGCAGCAGCGACAAGCGTGCGTCTGTCTGTTAAAGGGTGGTGACACCCTCAAAGTGTGCTCCACAAACAATAAAAATATTCTTCTTTTTTTTCTGTCTTTGTGAATTGTGTGGTCTGTAGCCGCACTTGCAACCTCAAAGCAGCAGCGACAAGCGTGCGTCTGTCTGTTAAAGGGTGGTGTAACCCTCAAAGTGCGCTCCACAAACAATAAAAATATTCTTCTTTTTTTTTCTGTCTTTGTGAAATGTGTGGGCTGTAGCCGCACCTGCATCCTTAAAGCAGCAGCGACAAGCGTGCGTCTGTCTGTTAAAGGGTGGTGTAACCCTCAAAGTGCGCTCCACAAACAATAAAAATATTCTTCTTTTTTTTTCTGTCTTTGTGAAATGTGTGGGCTGTAGCCGCACCTGCATCCATAAAGCAGCAGCGACAAGCGTGCGTCTGTCTGTTAAAGGGTGGTGACACCCTCAAAGTGTGCTCCACAAACAATAAAAATATTCTTCTTTGTTTTTCTGTCTTTGTGAATTGTGTGGACTGTAGACGCACTTGCATCCTCAAAGCAGCAACGACAAGCGTGCGTCTGTCTGTTAAAGGGTGGTGTAACCCTCAAAGTGCGCTACGCAAACAATAAAAAAATTCTTCTTTTTTTTTCTGTCTTTGTGAAATGTGTGGGCTGTAGCCGCACCTGCATCCTTAAAGCAGCAGCGACAAGCATGCGTCTGTCTGTTAAAGGATTACATCGGTGACAGCATCCAAGTAGGCATGTCAGACAGTCCGTACCTGTACTGGCAGGAAAAAGAAGCAATTTGGAGGTCCCTGTACAAACTGGCTCTATTTTACCTGAGTTGCCCCCCCTCCAGTGTGTACTCCGAAAGAGTGTTTAGTGCAGCCAGGAACCTTGTCAGCGAAAGGCGTAGGAGGTTGCTTCCACAAAATGTGGAGAAGATGATGTTCATAAAATGAATTATCAACTCTTCCAGGGAGGCCAGCCTCCAGAACGTACAGAGGGACCTGTGGTTGTGGATTCCAGCAGGGATGAATTAATACTCTGTGAGGATGAGGATGTACACAACACTGAAGAGGGTGAGGAATCGGTGGATGAGGAGGATGAGGACGACATCTTGCCTCCGTAGAGCCAGTTTGTGCAGGGACAGATTAATTGCCAGCTTGTTTTGTGGGGGCCCAAACGAACCAATCATTTCAGCCACAGTCGTGTGGCAGACCCTGGCGCTGAAATGTTTGGTTTGTTAAAGTGTGCATGTCCTGTTTATACAAAATAAGGGTGGGTGGGAGGGCCCAAGGACAATTCCATCTTGAACCTCTTTTTTTTCTTTGCATTATGTACTGTTTGGGGCCTAGTTTTTCAAACTGCCATCCTGTGTGCCACTGCAGTGTCTCTCCTAGATGGACCACGTGTTTGTGCCGCCCACTCGTATCTCTTAGCATAGTCATCCAACTACCTCGGTGCAACCTTTTGGATATAAAAACACTATTGTGAGGTGTGAGGTGTTCAGAATAGACTGGAAATGAGTGGAAATTAAGGTTATTGAGGTTAATAATAGCATAGGAGCAGAAAAACACACAAATTCTGTGATTTTAGCTGTTTTTATGCTTTTTAAAAAAAAATACAGATCCAAAACACAAAACCCAGAACCCAAAACACGGAAGGGTGGTTTTGGCAAATCCAATCCAGATCCAAAACACGAAGAAAGATCCAGATCCAAAACCAAAACACGAAAAGTGGCTGGTGCACACCCCTAGTTTATAGTTTTTAAAATGCTAGTTGATTATTAGTAGGAGTGTTTAATAAATTATTTATTTACATATCCTTTTGCTATCTAAGATTGTTCCATATTGAGATCCATTTTTATTAGTGAAATTTCTAAAACGTATATATACAGTATGTGGTAACCTGGGGATTACACACATTTACTGTATGTGGTAACACAGAAGGCCCTGATTCAGAGCTGGACGCTCTGACAGAGCGCTCACTCTGAATCAGGACCGTCCCTCCTCCTTTTTGGAGCGGCCTCCTGGCCGCTCGCATAGCTGTGGGTAACCACCCACAGCTATAGCGAGCGGCCAAAATGATAGTCGCGATGGTCAAGACCATTGCGACCATCGGGCTTGCGACGAGACCCTTGCGGTAGGGTCTCGCTGCCGCAAGCCCTGGAGTGCTTTTGGCTCTAACAAAGCCGAAAGCACTCCCACTGACATCACTAGTGATGTCAGTGGGGCCGGCCCCAGACGGTAGGTGTTCCCATGGGAACGCCTCCGTCTGGGCAGCCACGCCCCCGGCCCGCCCACCAAAGGGGGCGTGCTGTCAATCACCATCGACAGCACGCCCCCTTTGGTGCGAGACCCATAATGACGGCTTGGCCGTCGTTATTCGGGTCTCTCGCATGCGCACGACGGAGCAGCCTCTGTCGTGCGCATGCGCACTGCGCACTTGGGCAACATCGACCCGCTTGCAAGCGCTCAGCGCACGCGAGCGGGTCTGAATCAGGCCCTGAGTCAGGTGTTTCTTAAAAGCAGTCAGTTTGGAATGAAATGGGACAATTATATAAAATAGTGAGTGGCAAGTGATGGCTAAGGGGTATATTTACTAAAGTGAGAGTTGTTAGAAGTGGAGATATTGCCCATAGCAACCAATCAAATTCTACTTAACATTTAACTAGCACCTTCTAGAAGATAATAAATAACTAGGGCGCCCTCCAAGTTCACAGCTGAAGGTGTCAGGCTGCTATTCTAGGGGTCCAATGGCACCCATAAATCTTGGAAAGAGCAGTAAAACAATAATAGCGCCAATCGTCTAACTCGGACCAATGAGATACAAGATAGGTAAATATTAAACTTATTAAATACTTATACTTATTACATTTTATTTTATTTACCTGTCTTGTATATCATTGGTCCGGGTTAAACGATTGGCGCTATAATTGTTTTATTGCACCTTCTATAAGATAATAGCTAGAATCAGATCTGGTTGCTATGGGCAACATCTCCACTTCTAAAAACTCTCACTTTAGTAAATATACCCCAAGAGTATAAAAATCTATTTTCCAACAATGACCGGTATCCAATTAGCTCCGAAGTCTGGCCCGATGCCGGAACTTATCAGGACCTGATGAGTCCCGAAAAGTAATCACTGAAAAGTGCTGTGTTTTCACCAACATAATGGCAAAAACACATAGGACCGTGAACTTATCACAGATCCTATATGTTTTTGGCAGAATAATCGGGATAATGGGGATTATCGGCGAAAAATCATTATTTTCTCTCCCGAAAATATATCAGGGCTAATTGGATACTGGCAAATGTCTGATAATTTGTCTTAACATATTTATGTATTTTAAAACAAAGAAAAAAAAAATCTAAATGAACTAAAGGAACAAATTTTCAAACTTTTTAAATATATATGTATTTTTATGCAACATCCGTAAAACAGCAGATTAGGAGGTTACAGGGGCATTCTTAAAATACCTCTATAATAAGAAATATTCACCATTAAAAGGAACAATTACATAAAATAGTGGCTGTCAAGAGAAGACTTTTTTTCAGATACTGTACACATACGACTACAAAAATCTGCTTTCCAATAATGTCCAATAACTGTATTAACTTCCTAGTTTCACCCTGGAAGGACATAGGGCCTGATTCAGACCCGCTCGCGAGCGCATAGCGCTTGCAAGCGGTTCGATGGTGGGGTACTGCGCACATGCGGCGCGCGCATGTGCAAGTCCCGGAGCGAGACAGAAATTCTCTCCCACCGGGACTCACTACAAAAGGGACGGCTGTCGATGTTGATTGACAGCTTGTCCCGTTATGTAGGCGGGAGGGGGGTGGCTACACAAACGGAGGCATTCCCGAAGGAACGCCTGCCATTTGCGGGAGGCACCACTGACATCACCAGTGATGTCAGTGGGGAGCTTCCTGCTCTGGGGCTTGCGACGGACAAGACCCTACAACAAGGGTCTCGTCGCAAACCATCACCTGGCCGCTTGCAACAGCTGTGGGTGGTCACCCACAGCTTAGCGAGTGACCAGGAGGCCGCACCAAAAAAAAAAAAAACGCCCTGATTCAGAGCGAGCGCTCTTAAAGAGCGTCCGGCTCTGAATCAGGCCCATAGTTTAGTTGAAAATATGAAATAATGAAAATAATCCATATACTTTGTCTACATTATTTATAAATTTGCAAAAAAGCTACTTTGTTGCAATTCAGTTGTTGCAAATCTAGTGAAAAAGTGATGCAAATCCATTAAAAAAATAAAAGAAAACTAATTGCAAAATTGAGATAAAGATCAAATGATGTAACAATTGTTAATGTGCTTTGAATCAAATTTTTATTATTAACTTCAATAATCTAAGCTCTAAGGAAACTTCTACATAATTTGCAACACAATTGTATTACGTATTTCGCTGGATGTGAATGACCTTCCATATGAAAATGAAGAGACAACATATTGAACACCTAACATTTTTAAGTAGAAAAACAGAAAGAAACTTTAGGGCTTAATAAATATCCACCATAGGGGAGATCAACACGGCGAGACGCAGATGTTACTGTCATATCAGATTTACTAAAATGGATAAAAGGGAAAAGTGGAGCAACCAATCAGATTTTAGCTGTCATTTACCTAGCACATTCTAGAAAATGACAGCCAGAAGCTGATTGGTTGCTAAGGGTAACACCTCCCACTCCTTTTCTCTTTAGAAGTTTTTGTAAATCCACTCCTTCCCTACTAGCTGTGGGCCTGATTCAGAGCCGGACACTATTTGCGGACGGTCGTTCAGGAAAAGGGGCTGGCTATTCAAATGAACCGTTCGCTCTTTGCGGTCTGTTGACGCCTCCATGTCTGAACGAGCGAACAAAAATTGCGGTCGTTTTTTGGATAACTACGCCCCCTGGCCGCTCGCATCCTACGTCATGTCCGCTATTTATTAGATTAATCGAGTACATCGACCAGCGTATGAACTGCTCGCTATTCTTGTGGTTGGTTTTTCCTACCCCAATCTTGCGAGCAGTTCTGACTATAAAATAACCCAGTGACGTGGTCAATGATGCTGCTGTATTAATTATGCACACCCATAAAATGCCCGTTTTGACCATTAAGCACGCCTGCGTTCTTAATTCCACTCCCCGTTTTCAAGCACCTTCCTCTGTTACCACATACATACGCCTCCTCCTGTCACTCAAAATAGCAGGCATTCGCAATTTAGCGAACAAACGATTTTCGGCCGCACTGACTGGTTCGCGCATGCGTATTAAAATCCGAACGCATGCGCAGTTGGGCAAACATCGCTCGGAACGAACGAGCGGCCGCTTACGAGCGGCTCTGAATCAGGCCCTGTATCTGTACCTGTTGCATTAATCTAGGAGGAACAGTAAAGCTGGGTACACAGCTATAGGCCTGGCTCAGTACTGAAACACCAATTGGAACGATATATCGTACACATCCTACAGTGTGTGCCTCCGATACGTTGTTGCCGGCCATTGTTCATCGCATCCTCCCATCTGCTGTGCTGTAGCAGATGGGACAATGCAAAGAACTACACTTACTTACAAGCAGCATGTAACGATACACCGTGTATCATGCGGCGTGTACGGCGCACGTGATATATTATTACATTGGCCGACGCGTCTCTGGGTCGCACGGCCATACTGTGTACTGTATATCCAGCTTAAGTCCACTTTAAAAATGTGCAATGTAGCAAAGCCGACAATGATCAGGACAAACCCTGGACGCAGTTACGGATGGAGATTACAGCCCTAGATACGCAGCCAGGCGCACAGCTGGTCCTCAGGCATGTGTGCTGCTGCCTAATCTGAAAGAAAGTTACTACCTTATCCTTGGTGCAGAAAAGAATGTAGTCAGATAATTACTCAGCACAGAGACCAATCTGGACACTTTACCTTGTTAGGACTTTGCCGTCCGGCCAGATGCGTCTCCCTAATCTCTGCTAGCTGTTGGCAGAGAAATGGTTTCCTACCTTTATTTCACAACATGTTTTGCTTTGGAAAGTTTACATTTTTTTTATTAAAAAAAAAAAAAAAAATCCTCTTTACGGCTCTGTGTTGACTGCTCCCCCTACAATCTATTGTCCGTCCACACAATGAGAATCTCAATTACAGTTATCTCCTAAAGATAACTGCCACATCTCGCTGGTAAATGGGCTTTTGTACTGTTCCCTGAATAGCAGTCATCTCATAATACCGTTACCCTCTAATTATGTATAACGAGGATGGAATGTTTCCTTCAGCCATCTTTTTATTTATTTCCTTTTTTTTTAAGTATGTTTCACGTTTCATCCACCGGTCAGCGGCAAATAAGTTTTTTTTATTTTATATAACTGACAAAAGGCGTCAGATCCTGCGTCGTTAATCCCCTCAAAGCGTCGTGTGTTTAAGGTTCGCCCATGGCGTAGGCAGTGGAGGTAATATGACCAGCACAAATCGGTCACTGCACAGCATGAAGGCAGACATCAGTTTGTGATAGACGGTCTAGAATTCCGCCCGGGCACATACAGTAGGTGGTAACATTTGTGGAAGAGCTGCTGCCATGGGCAGAATTTCTAGGAGACTCCAGAATCTGAGGAAGCTTTCCTGGATCCTTGGAGAGCGTTCAACCTTCCCACATCCCGCCACGTCTGCGGTGAAGTGAGTGGTGGCGTTATTATTATGCATTTTGCTATGAATCATGGCATCCCTGTGATTATGCAATTTGTAGAACCGTGCCACATACACCTCACACCAGGACCTCCATCTCCCCTGATATCCTGGAGAGCAGATCAGGGAAGTAGCTAAATATGAGCAGGAGGGAAGTGCTGGGCAGTATTAATTAAGTATGGAGGTATGGTGTAGGGATGAGGTATAGTGTAGGGATGCGGGGATTTGGGCAGTCACAATGCTGGCGCTGGAATCCCGAAGGTAAGTAGTGGAGTTAGGGATAGGCACTAGTGGAAGGTTTAGGGTTAGGGATAGGCACTAGGGAGAGGGTTAGGGATAGGCATTAGGGAGAGGGTTAGGCATAGACTCTAGGGAGAGAGTTAGGGATATGCACTAGGTAGAGGGTTAGGGATAGGCACTACTAGGAGGGTTAGGGATAGGCATTAGGTTGAGGGTTAGGGATATGCACTAGGGAGAGGGTTAGGGATAGGCTCTAGGGGGAGGGTTAGGGATAGGCACTAGGGGGAGGGTTAGGCACTAGGGGGAGGGTTAGGGATAGGCTCTAGGGAGAGGGTTAGGAATAGGCTATAGGGAGAGGGTTAGGGATAGGCTGTAGGGAGAGGGTTAGGGACAGGCTGTTGGGAGAGGGTTAGGGATAGGCTCTAGGGGGAGGCTTAGGCACTAAGGTGGGAGAGTTAGGTTTAGGTTGCGGGGAGGTGGAGTTTAGGTTTAGGCACTGGGAAAAAAGAGTTAGGGGTAGGGAGAGAGGGAGGGTTAGGATACCTGCCAAGCCGGCATCCCGGTAGGTGTCCCTGGTAGGCACCCCCCCCTCAACGCTTCATCAATCAAATGAGGCCACTGTATGAAAATGTTGAGAATTTAATCCCTTACAGATGGTTGGCGGTATATATTGCATGAGGGCTGTTTTAATCTGGGGATGTTTTTGTGTTATTTTTCATTTTTTCTCGTTATGAGCCTGATTCAGAGATGGACACAATGTTGATGTTTTTCGCAAATGGACAAAGTTTTCTTTACTGTGCATGAGACAGAGTCTACCCTGCGAATCGCAAGACCGTTGCGGCACATGCGCATTCATCCGCAAAGTGATTTATAGTCAGGGACCGTTTGTGGGCGGTAACAGGGGGGTGGCAGCTGAAAAGAGGCGTTTCATGGCCTGTGCCTGCAACCCAGTTGTTAGGACTCCGGTGTCTTAGTTCCGTCGGCCATTCTTCATGAACAATACAAATCCTGCTGGCGGGGACATTTGCCTACTTACGCACAGTCGCTGACAACAAAAATGCAGTCGTGGCAGCAATGGCTTCCATCTCCGAAAAGAAGAAATAAACTGGGAATGCAATAGCGATTACGCACGCAGTTCTACTGCCATAGTATGCTAATCCTTTGCGATCGCTATGCCGCCGCTGCACTACATAAGGATGCCCACTTTACCTTACACACATCCGTAATGTTTAGCAAGACTGCAAAACCGTCGGTACCATCGAGTACCATCACAGCCTCACGCACACTTGCACAAGCTCTGGCCTTGCTCAGGAGTTGCTAAGCTCATCGCACGCCATGAGTCCTCTGGATGCGTACAGCATCGCAGTGGATAATTTATCCCCTGCAACGCTGTTGAAACGCCCTGGCACGCCAGCCTTTCGCCGACCACCCCCCTCTCGTCCCCACCCCCAAACGGTACTTCCTGTCGATCACTCTGCGAAGGGTCTGCGTAGTCACTGCGATCACAGTCCCGTTCGCAGTGGCTGGTTCGCGCAGTTGCCTTGCGATGCATACACATGCCCAGAACACAACTGCAGTTGCGATGGGTAGTGAATATTCTGTGTTGTGCATATGCACAGTGCACGCTATTCTCAGTTGCATCATCTGCATTGAGCATGGGATGGGTTTCGTTGTCGTTACTAGTGATGATGGCTGTTCTTGCGGCCAGTGGGGCGGTGTAATCTCATAGATGCATGCTCAGAATACAATAAAAGGAGGAGCACCAATGATCCGTGCTGATGGAAGATGACGTCTGTTGGCCTTTGCGTGCTCTAGTACGTCTTAGTAAAGCTGGAAGGGAAGTCATCAAGTGATACTAGTGTATGAGGACAGCGGGCCATTCTGGGAGAGGAAGGTAAGCAGGAGATTTCAGTGATACGAGTGTATGGGGACAGAGAGCCATTCTGGGAGAGGAAGGTAAGCAGGAGATATCAGTGATACTAGTGTATGGGGACCAAGGGCCATTCTGGGAGAGGAAGGTAAGTAGGAGATATCTGTGATACTAGTGTATGGGGACAGCGGGCCATTAAGGTAGATAAAGGTAAGCAGGAGATATCTGTGAAACTAGTGTATGGGGACAGCGGGCGATTCCGGGAGAGAAAGGTAAGCAGGAGATATCAGTGATACTAGTGTATTGGGACAGCGGGACATTTCGGGAGAGGAAGGTAAGCAGGAGATATCTGTGATACTAGTGTGTGGGGACAGCGGGCCATTCCGTGAGAGAAGGGTAAGTAGGAGATATCCGTGATACTAGTGTATGGGGACAGCGGGACATCCCGGGAGAGAAAGGTCTGCAGGAGATATCTGTGAAACTAGTGTATGGGGACAGCGGGCCATTCCGGGAGAGAAAGGTAAGCAGGAGATATCTGTGATACTAGTGTATGGGGACAGCGGGCCATTCCGGGAGAGAAAGGTAAGCAGGAGATATCAGTTATACTAGTGTATGGGGACAGCGGGACATTCCGGGAGAGGAAGGTAAGCAGGAGATATCTGTGATACTAGTGTATGGGGACAGTGGGACATTCCGGGAGAGAAAGGTAAGCAGGAGATATCTGTGATACTAGTGTATGGGGACAGTGGGACATTCCGGGAGAGGAAGGTAAGCAGGAGATTACTATGATACTAGTGTATGAGGACAGCGGGCCATTCCGGGAGAGGAAGGTAAGCAGGAGATATCTGTGATACTAGTGTATGGGGACAGCGGCCATTCTGGGAAAGAAAGGTAAGCAGGGGATATCTGTGATACTAGTGTATGGGGACAGCGGGACATTCCGGGAGAGGAAGGTAAGCAGGAGATATCTGTGATACTAGTGTATGGGGACAGAGGGCCATTCAGGGAGAGAAAGGTAAGCAGGAGTTATCTGTGATACTAGTGTATGGGGACAGCGGGCCATTTCGGGAGAGAAAGGTAAGCAGGAGATATCAGTGATACTAGTGTATGGGGACAGAGGGCCATTCTGGGAAAGAAAGGTAAGCAGGAGATATCTGTGATACTAGTATATGGGAACAGAGGGCCATTCCGAGAGAGGAAGGTAAGCAGGAGATATCTGTGATACTAGTGTATGGGGACAGCGGCACATTCCGGGAGAGAAAGTTAAGCAGGAGTTATCAGTGATACTAGTGTATGGGGACAGAGGGCCATTCTGGGAAAGAAAGGTAAGCAGGAGATATCTGTGATACCAGTATATGGGGACAGAGGGCCATTCCGGGAGAGGAAGGTAAGCAGGAGATATCTGTGATACTAGTGTATGGGGACAGCGGGACATTCCGGGAGAGGAAGGTAAGAAGGAGATATCTGTGATACAAGTGTGTGGGGACAGCGGGCCATTCCGGGAGAGAAGGGTAAGTAGGAGATATCTCTGATACTAGTGTATGGGGACAGCGGGCCATTCCAGGAGAGAAAGGTAAGCAGGAGAAATCTGTGATACTAGTGTATGTGGACAGCGGCCATCCTGGAAAAGAAAGGTAAGCAGGAGATATCTGTGATACTAGAGTATGGGGACAGCGGGCCATTCCGGGAGAGAAAGGTAAGCTGGAGATATCTGTGATACTAGTGTATGGGGACAGCGGGCCATTCCGGGAGAGGAAGGTAAGCAGGAGATATCTGTGATACTAGTGTATGGTGGACAGCGGGACGTCCCAGGAAAGAAAGGTAAGCAGGAGATATCTGTGATACTAGTATATGGGGACAGAGGGCCATTCCGGGAGAGGAATATAAGCAGGAGATATCTGTGATACTAGTGTATGGGGACAGCGGGACATTCCGGGAGAGGAAGGTAAGCAGGAGATATCTGTGATACTAGTGTGTGGGGATAGCGGGCCATTCCGGGAGAGAAGGGTAAGTAGGAGATATCTGTGATACTAGTGTATGGGGACAGCGGCCATTCTGGGAAAGAAAGGTAAGCAGTAGATATCTGTGATACTAGTGTATGGGGACAGCGGGCCATTCCGGGAGAGAAAGGTAAGCAGGAGATATCTGTGATACTAGTGTATGGGGACAGCGGACATTCTGGGAAAGAAAGGTAAGCAGGAGATATCTGTGATACTAGTGTATGGGGACATCGGGACATTCCGGGAGAGGAAGGTAAGCAGGAGATATCTGTGATACAAGTGTATGGGGACAGCAGAACATCCTGGGAAAGAAAGTCAAGCAGGAGATATCTGTGTTACTAGTGTATGGGGACAGCGGGCCATTCCGGTAGAGAAAGGTAAGCAGGAGATATCTGTGAAACTAGTGTATGGGGACAGCGGGCGATTCTGGGAGAGAAAGGTAAGCAGGAGATATCAGTGATACTAGTGTATGGGGACAGCGGGACATCCCGGGAGAGAAAGGTCTGCAGGAGATATCTGTGATACTAGAGTATGGGGACAGCGGGCCATTCCAGGAGAGAAAGGTAAGCAGGAGATATCTGTGATACTAGTGTATGGGGACAGCGGGCCATTCCGGGAGAGAAAGGTAAGCAGGAGATATCAGTGATACTAGTGTATGGGGACAGCGGGACATTCCGGGAGAGGAAGGTAAGCAGGAGATATCTGTGATACTAGTGTGTGGGGACAGCGGGCCATTCCGGGAAAGAAGGGTAAGTAGGAGATATCCGTGATACTAGTGTATGGGGACAGCGGGACATCCCGGGAGAGAAAGGTAAGCAGGAGATATCTGTGATACTAGTGTATGGGGACAGCGGGACATTCCGGGAGAGAAAGGTAAGCAGGAGATATCTGTGATACTAGTGTATGGGGACATCGGCCATTCGGGGAGAGAAAGGTAAGCAGGAGATATCTGTGATACTAGAGTATGGGAACAGCGGGCCATTCCGGGAGAGAAAGGTAAGCTGGAGATATCTATGATACTAGTGTATGGGGACAGCGGCCATTCCGGGAGAGGAAGGTAAGCAGGAGATATCTGTGATACTAGTGTGTGGGGACAGCGGGCCATTCCGTGAGAGAAGGGTAAGTAGGAGATATCCGTGATACTAGTGTATGGGGACAGCGGGACATCCCGGGAGAGAAAGGTCTGCAGGAGATATCTGTGATACTAGTGTATGGGGACAGCGGGCCATTCCGGGAGAGAAAGGTAAGCAGGAGATATCTGTGATAATAGTGTATGGGGACAGCGGGCCATTCCGGGAGAGAAAGGTAAGCAGGAGATATCAGTTATACTAGTGTATGGGGACAGCGGGACATTCCGGGAGAGGAAGGTAAGCAGGAGATATCTGTGATACTAGTGTATGGGGACAGTGGGACATTCCGGGAGAGAAAGGTAAGCAGGAGATATCTGTGATACTAGTGTATGGGGACAGTGGGACATTCCGGGAGAGGAAGGTAAGCAGGAGATTACTATGATACTAGTGTATGAGGACAGCGGGCCATTCCGGGAGAGGAAGGTAAGCAGGAGATATCTGTGATACTAGTGTATGGGGACAGCGGCCATTCTGGGAAAGAAAGGTAAGCAGGGGATATCTGTGATACTAGTGTATGGGGACAGCGGGACATTCCGGGAGAGGAAGGTAAGCAGGAGATATCTGTGATACTAGTGTATGGGGACAGAGGGCCATTCAGGGAGAGAAAGGTAAGCAGGAGTTATCTGTGATACTAGTGTATGGGGACAGCGGGCCATTTCGGGAGAGAAAGGTAAGCAGGAGATATCAGTGATACTAGTGTATGGGGACAGAGGGCCATTCTGGGAAAGAAAGGTAAGCAGGAGATATCTGTGATACTAGTATATGGGAACAGAGGGCCATTCCGAGAGAGGAAGGTAAGCAGGAGATATCTGTGATACTAGTGTATGGGGACAGCGGCACATTCCGGGAGAGAAAGTTAAGCAGGAGTTATCAGTGATACTAGTGTATGGGGACATAGGGCCATTCTGGGAAAGAAAGGTAAGCAGGAGATATCTGTGATACCAGTATATGGGGACAGAGGGCCATTCCGGGAGAGGAAGGTAAGCAGGAGATATCTGTGATACTAGTGTATGGGGACAGCGGGACATTCCGGGAGAGGAAGGTAAGAAGGAGATATCTGTGATACAAGTGTGTGGGGACAGCGGGCCATTCCGGGAGAGAAGGGTACGTAGGAGATATCTCTGATACTAGTGTATGGGGACAGCGGGCCATTCCAGGAGAGAAAGGTAAGCAGGAGAAATCTGTGATACTAGTGTATGGGGACAGCGGCCATCCTGGAAAAGAAAGGTAAGCAGGAGATATCTGTGATACTAGAGTATGGGGACAGCGGGCCATTCCGGGAGAGAAAGGTAAGCTGGAGATATCTGTGATACTAGTGTATGGGGACAGCGGGCCATTCCGGGAGAGGAAGGTAAGCAGGAGATATCTGTGATACTAGTGTATGGTGGACAGCGGGACGTCCCAGGAAAGAAAGGTAAGCAGGAGATATCTGTGATACTAGTATATGGGGACAGAGGGCCATTCCGGGAGAGGAATATAAGCAGGAGATATCTGTGATACTAGTGTATGGGGACAGCGGGACATTCCGGGAGAGGAAGGTAAGCAGGAGATATCTGTGATACTAGTGTGTGGGGATAGCGGGCCATTCCGGGAGAGAAGGGTAAGTAGGAGATATCTGTGATACTAGTGTATGGGGACAGCGGCCATTCTGGGAAAGAAAGGTAAGCAGTAGATATCTGTGATACTAGTGTATGGGGACAGCGGGCCATTCCGGGAGAGAAAGGTAAGCAGGAGATATCTGTGATACTAGTGTATGGGGACAGCGGACATTCTGGGAAAGAAAGGTAAGCAGGAGATATCTGTGATACTAGTGTATGGGGACATTGGGACATTCCGGGAGAGGAAGGTAAGCAGGAGATATCTGTGATACAAGTGTATGGGGACAGCAGAACATCCTGGGAAAGAAAGTCAAGCAGGAGATATCTGTGTTACTAGTGTATGGGGACAGCGGGCCATTCCGGTAGAGAAAGGTAAGCAGGAGATATCTGTGAAACTAGTGTATGGGGACAGCGGGCGATTCTGGGAGAGAAAGGTAAGCAGGAGATATCAGTGATACTAGTGTATGGGGACAGCGGGACATCCCGGGAGAGAAAGGTCTGCAGGAGATATCTGTGATACTAGAGTATGGGGACAGCGGGCCATTCCAGGAGAGAAAGGTAAGCAGGAGATATCTGTGATACTAGTGTATGGGGACAGCGGGCCATTCCGGGAGAGAAAGGTAAGCAGGAGATATCAGTGATACTAGTGTATGGGGACAGCGGGACATTCCGGGAGAGGAAGGTAAGCAGGAGATATCTGTGATACTAGTGTGTGGGGACAGCGGGCCATTCCGGGAAAGAAGGGTAAGTAGGAGATATCCGTGATACTAGTGTATGGGGACAGCGGGACATCCCGGGAGAGAAAGGTAAGCAGGAGATATCTGTGATACTAGTGTATGGGGACAGCGGGACATTCCGGGAGAGAAAGGTAAGCAGGAGATATCTGTGATACTAGTGTATGGGGACATCGGCCATTCGGGGAGAGAAAGGTAAGCAGGAGATATCTGTGATACTAGAGTATGGGAACAGCGGGCCATTCCGAGAGAGAAAGGTAAGCTGGAGATATCTATGATACTAGTGTATGGGGACAGCGGCCATTCCGGGAGAGGAAGGTAAGCAGGAGATATCTGTGATACTAGTGTATGGGGACAGCAGAACATCACGGGAAAGAAAGGTAAGCAGGAGATATCTGTGATACTAGTGTATGGGGACAGCGGGCCATTCCGGTAGAGAAAGGTAAGCAGGAGTCATCTGTGATACTAGTGTATGGGGACAGCAGGCCATTTCGGCAGAGAAAGGTAAGCAGGAGATATCTGTGATACTAGTGTATGGGGACAGAGGGCCATTCTGGGAAAGAAAGGTAAGCAGGAGATATCTGTTATACTAGTATATGGGGACAGAGGGCCATTCCGAGAGAGGAAGGTAAGCAGGAGATATCAGTAAAACTAGTGTATGGGGACAGCGGGACATTCCGGGAGATAAAGTTAAGCCGGAGTTATCAGTGATACTAGTGTATGGGGACAGAGGGCCATTCTGGGAAAGAAGGGTAAGTAGGAGATATCTCTGATACTAGTGTATGGGGACAGCGGGCCATTCCGGGAGAGAAAGGTAAGTAGGAGATATCTGTGATACTAGTGTATGGGGACTGCGGCCATTCTGGGAAAGAAAGGTAAGCAGGAGATATCTGTGATACTAGTGTATGGGGACAGCGGGCCATTCCGGAAGAGAAAGGTAAGCAGGAGATATCTCTGATACTAGTGTATGGGGACAGCGGCCATTCTGGGAAAGAAAGGTAAGCAGGAGATTTCTGTGATACTAGTGTATGGGGATAGCGGGACATAACGGGAGAGGAAGGTAAGCAGGAGATATCTATGATACTAGTGTATGGGGACAGCAGGATGTCCCAGGAAAGAAAGGTAAGCAGGAGATATCTGTGATACTAGTATTTCGGGACAGAGGGCCATTCCGGGAGAGGAATGTTAGCCGGACATATCTGTGATACTAGTGTATGGGGATAGCAGCCATTCCGGGAGAGGAAGGTAAGCCGGAGATATCTGTGATACTAGTGTATGGGGACAGCGGGCCATTCCGGGAGAGAAGGGTAAGTAGGAGATATCTGTGATACTAGTGTATGGGGACAGCGGCCATTCTGGGAAAGAAAGGTAAGCAGGAGATATCTGTGATACTAGTGTATGGGGAGAGCGGGCCATTCCGGGAGAGAAAGGTAAGCAGGAGACATCTGTGATACTAGTGTATGGGGACAGCGGGCCATTCCGGGAGAGGAAGGTAAGCAGGAGATATCTGTGATACTAGTGAATGGTGGACAGTGGGACGTCCCAGGAAAGAAAGGTAAGCAGGAAATATCTGTGATACTAGTATATGGGGACAGAGGGCCATTCCGGGAGAGGAATATAAGCAGGAGATATCTGTGATACTAGTGTATGGGGACAGCGGGACATTCCGGGAGAGGAAGGTAAGCAGGAGATATCTGTGATACTAGTGTGTGGGGACAGCGGGCCATTCCGGGAGAGAAGGGTAAGTAGGAGATATCTGTGATACTAGTGTATGGGGACAGCGGCCATTCTGGGAAAGAAAGGTAAGCAGTAGATATCTGTGATACTAGTGTATGGGGACAGTGGGCCATTCCGGAGAGAAAGGTAAGCAGGAGATATCTGTGATACTAGTGTATGGGGACAGCGGACATTCTGGGAAAGAAAGGTAAGCAGGAGATATCTGTGATACTAGTGTATGGGGACATCGGGACATTCCGGGAGAGGAAGGTAAGCAGGAGATATCTGTGATACAAGTGTATGGGGACAGCAGAACATCCCGGGAATGAAAGGTAAGCAGGAGATATCTGTGTTACTAGTGTATGGGGACAGCGGGCCATTCCGGTAGAGAAAGGTAAGCAGGAGATATCTGTGATACTAGTGTATGGGGACAGCGGACCATTCCGGGAGAGAAAGGTAAGCAGGAGATATCAGTGATACTAGTGTATGGGGACAGCGGGACATTCCGGGAGAGGAAGGTAAGCAGGAGATATCTGTGATACTAGTGTGTGGGGACAGCGGGCCATTCCGGGAGAGAAGGGTAAGTAGGAGATATCCGTGATACTAGTGTATGGGGACAGCGGGACATCCCGGGAGAGAAAGGTAAGCAGGAGATATCTGTGATACTAGTGTATGGGGACAGCGGGACATTCCGGGAGAGAAAGGTAAGCAGGAGATATCTGTGATACTAGTGTATGGGGACATCGGCCATTCGGGGAGAGAAAGGTAAGCAGGAGATATCTGTGATACTAGAGTATGGGGACAGCGGGCCATTCCGGGAGAGAAAGGTAAGCTGGAGATATCTATGATACTAGTGTATGGGGACAGAGGCCATTCCGGGAGAGGAAGGTAAGCAGGAGATATCTGTGATACTAGTGTATGGGGAAAGCGGCCATTCTGGAGAGAAAGGTAAGCAGGAGATATCTGTGATACTAGTGTGTGGGGACAGTGGGCCATTCCGGGAGAGAGGGTAAGTAGGAGATATCTGTGATACTAGTGTATGGGGACAGCGGCCATTCTGGGAAAGAAAGGTAAGCAGTAGATATCTGTGATACTAGTGTATGGGGACATCGGGACATTCCGGGAGAGGAAGGTAAGCAGGAGATATCTGTGATACAAGTGTATGGGGACAGCAGAACATCCCGGGAAAGAAAGGTAAGCAGGAGATATCTGTGATACTAGTGTATGGGGACAGCGGGCCATTCCGGTAGAGAAAGGTAAGCAGGAGATATCTGTGAAACTAGTGTATGGGGACAGCGGGCGATTCTGGGAGAGAAAGGTTAGCAGGAGATATCAGTGATACTAGTGTATGGGAACAGCGGGACATCCCGGGAGAGAAAGGTCTGCAGGAGATATCTGTGATACTAGAGTATGGGGACAGCGGGCCATTCCGGGAGAGAGAGGTAAGCAGGAGATATCTGTGATACTAGTGTATGGGCACAGCGGGCCATTCCGGGAGAGAAAGGTAAGCAGGAGATATCAGTGATACTAGTGTATGGGGACAGCGGGACATTCCGGGAGAGGAAGGTAAGCAGGAGATATCTGTGATACTAGTGTGTGGGGACAGCGGGCCATTCCGGGAGAGAAGGGTAAGTAGGAGATATCCGTGATACTAGTGTATGGGGACAGCGGGACATCCCGGGAGAGAAAGGTAAGCAGGAGATATCTGTGATACTAGTGTATGGGGACAGCGGGACATTCCGGGAGAGAAAGGTAAGCAGGAGATATCTGTGATACTAGTGTATGGGACATCGGCCATTCGGGGAGAGAAAGGTAAGCAGGAGATATCTGTGATACTAGAGTATGGGGACAGCGGGCCATTCCGGGAGAGAAAGGTAAGCTGGAGATATCTATGATACTAGTGTATGGGGACAGAGGCCATTCCGGGAGAGGAAGTTAAGCAGGAGATATCTGTGATACTAGTGTATGGGGACAGCGGCCATTCTGGGAGAGAAAGGTAAGCAGGAGATATCTGTGATACTAGTTTGTGGGGACATTGGGCCATTCTGGGAGAGAAGGGTAAGTAGGAGATATCTGTGATACTAGTGTATGGGGACAGCGGCCATTCTGGAAAGAAAGGTAAGCAGGAGATATCTGTGATACTAGTGTATGGGGACAGCTGGCCATTCCGGGAGAGAAAGGTAAGCAGGAGATATCTGTGATACTAGTGTATGGGGACAGTGGACATTCTGGGAAAGAAAGGTAAGCAGGAGATATCTGTGATACTAGTGTATGGGGACAGCGGGACATTCCGGGAGAGGAAGGTAAGCAGGAGATATCTGTGATACTAGTGTATGGGGACATCGGCCATTCTGGGAAAGAAAGGTAAGCAGGAGTCATCTGTGATACTAGTGTATGGGGACAGCAGGCCATTTCGGCAGAGAAAGGTAAGCAGGAGATATCTGTGATACTAGTGTATGGGGACAGAGGGCCATTCTGGGAAAGAAAGGTAAGCAGGAGATATCTGTTATACTAGTATATGGGGACAGAGGGCCATTCCGAGAGAGGAAGGTAAGCAGGAGATATCAGTAAACTAGTGTATGGGGACAGCGGGACATTCCGGGAGATAAAGTTAAGCCGGAGTTATCAGTGATACTAGTGTATGGGGACAGAGGGCCATTCTGGGAAAGAAGGGTAAGTAGGAGATATCTCTGATACTAGTGTATGGGGACACCGGGCCATTCCGGGAGAGAAAGGTAAGTAGGAGATATCTGTGATACTAGTGTATGGGGACTGCGGCCATTCTGGGAAAGAAAGGTAAGCAGGAGATATCTGTGATACTAGTGTATGGGACAGCGGGCCATTCCGGTAGAGAAAGGTAAGCAGGAGATATCTGTGATACTAGTGTATGGGGACAGCGGCCATTCTGGGAAAGAAAGGTAAGCAGGAGATTTCTGTGATACTAGTGTATGGGGATAGCGGGACATAACGGGAGAGGAAGGTAAGAAGGAAATATCTATGATACTAGTGTATGGGGACAGCAGGATGTCCCAGGAAAGAAAGGTAAGCAGGAGATATCTGTGATACTAGTATATCGGGACAGAGGGCCATTCCGGGAGAGGAATGTTAGCCGGACATATCTGTGATACTAGTGTATGGGGATAGCAGCCATTCCGGGAGAGGAAGGTAAGCGGAGATATCTGTGATACTAGTGTATGGGGACAGCGGGCCATTCCGGGAGAGAATGGTAAGCAGGAGATATCTGTGATACTAGTGTATGGGAGAGCGGCCATTCCGGGAGAGAAAGGTAAGCAGGAGACATCTGTGATACTAGTGTATGGGGACAGCGGATATTCTGGGAAAGAAAGGTAAGCAGGAGATATCTGTGATACTAGTGTATGGGGACAGCGGGACATTCCGGGAGAGGAAGGTAAGCAGGAGATATCTGTGATATCTGTGATACTAGTGTATGGGGACAGCAGAACATCCCGGGAAAGAAAGGTAAGCAGGAGATATCTGTGATACTAGTGGATGGGGACAGCGGGCCATTCCGGTAGAGAAAGGTAAGCAGGAGATATCTGTGATACTATTGTATGGGGACAGCGTGCGATTCCGGGAGAGAAAGGTAAGCAGGAGATATCAGTGATGCTAGTGTATGGGGACAGCGGGACCTTCCGGGAGAGGAAGGTAAGCAGGAGATATCTGTGATACTAGTGTGTGGGGACAGCGGGCCATTCCGTGAGAGAAGGGTAAGTAGAAGATATCCGTGATACTAGTGTATGGGGACAGCGGGACATCCCGGGAGAGAAAGGTCTGCAGGAGATATCTGTGATACTAGTGTATGGGGACAGCGGGCCATTCCGGGAGAGAAAGGTAAGCAGGAGATATCTGTGATACTAGTGTATGGGGACAGCGGGCCATTCCGGGAGAGAAAGGTAAGCAGGAGATATCAGTGATACTAGTGTATGGGGACAGCGGGACATCCCGGGAGAGAAAGGTAAGCAGGAGATATCTGTGATACTAGTGTATGGGGACAGCGGGACATTCCGGGAGAGAAAGGTAAGCAGGAGATATCTGTGATACTAGTGTATGGGGACATCTGCCATTCGGGGAGAGAAAGGTAAGCAGGAGATATCTGTGATACTAGTGTATGGGGACAGCGGGCCATAACGGGAGAGAAAGGTAAGCAGGAGATATCTATGATACTAGTGTATGGGGACAGCAGCCATTCCGGGAGAGGAAGGTAAGCAGGAGATATCTGTGATACTAGTGTATGGGGACAGCAGGCCATTCCGGGAGAGGAAGGTAAGTAGGAGATATCTTTGATTCTAGTGTATGGGGAAAGGTGGCCATTCTGGGATAGAAAGGGAAGCAGGAGATATCTGTGATACTAGTGTATGAGGACAGCGGGCCATTGAGGGAGAGGAAGGTAAGCAGGAGATATCTGTGAAACTAGTGGACAAGGACAGCGAGCCATTCCGGGAGAGAAAGGTAAGCAGGAGATATCTGTGATACTAGTGTATGGGGACAGCAGCCATTCCGGGAGAGAATGGTAAGCAGGAGATATCTGTGATACTAGTGTATGGGGACAGCTAGCCACATCGGGAAAGAAAGGTAAGCAGGAGATATCTGTGATACTAGTGTATGGGGACAGCGGGCCATTCCGGGAGAGAAAGGTAAGCAGGAGATATCTGTGATACTAGTGTATGGGGACAGCGGACATTCTGGGAAAGAAAGGTAAGCAGGAGATATCTGTGATACTAGTATATGGGGACAGCGGGACATTCCGGGAGAGGAAGGTAAGCAGGAGATATCTGTGATACTAGTGTATGGGGACATCGGCCATTCTGGGAAAGAAAGGTAAGCAGGAGTCATCTGTGATACTAGTGTATGGGGACAGCAGGCCATTTCGGCAGAGAAAGGTAAGCAGGAGATATCTGTGATACTAGTGTATGGGGACAGAGGGCCATTCTGGGAAAGAAAGGTAAGCAGGAGATATCTGTTATACTAGTATATGGGGACAGAGGGCCATTCCGAGAGAGGAAGGTAAGCAGGAGATATCAGTAAAACTAGTGTATGGGGACAGCGGGACATTCCGGGAGATAAAGTTAAGCCGGAGTTATCAGTGATACTAGTGTATGGGGACAGAGGGCCATTCTGGGAAAGAAGGGTAAGTAGGAGATATCTCTGATACTAGTGTATGGGGACACCGGGCCATTCCGGGAGAGAAAGGTAAGTAGGAGATATCTGTGATACTAGTGTATGGGGACTGCGGCCATTCTGGGAAAGAAAGGTAAGCAGGAGATATCTGTGATACTAGTGTATGGGGACAGCGGGCCATTCCGGTAGAGAAAGGTAAGCAGGAGATATCTGTGATACTAGTGTATGGGGACAGCGGCCATTCTGGGAAAGAAAGGTAAGCAGGAGATTTCTGTGATACTAGTGTATGGGGATAGCGGGACATAACGGGAGAGGAAGGTAAGAAGGAGATATCTATGATACTAGTGTATGGGGACAGCAGGATGTCCCAGGAAAGAAAGGTAAGCAGGAGATATCTGTGATACTAGTATATCGGGACAGAGGGCCATTCCGGGAGAGGAATGTTAGCCGGACATATCTGTGATACTAGTGTATGGGGATAGCAGCCATTCCGGGAGAGGAAGGTAAGCCGGAGATATCTGTGATACTAGTGTATGGGGACAGCGGGCCATTCCGGGAGAGAAGGGTAAGCAGGAGATATCTGTGATACTAGTGTATGGGGAGAGCGGGCCATTCCGGGAGAGAAAGGTAAGCAGGAGACATCTGTGATACTAGTGTATGGGGACAGCGGATATTCTGGGAAAGAAAGGTAAGCAGGAGATATCTGTGATACTAGTGTATGGGAACAGAGGGACATTCCGGGAGAGGAAGGTAAGCAGGAGATATCTGTGATACTAGTGTATGGGGACAGCAGAACATCCCGGGAAAGAAAGGTAAGCAGGAGATATCTGTGATACTAGTGGATGGGGACAGCGGGCCATTCCGGTAGAGAAAGGTAAGCAGGAGATATCTGTGATACTATTGTATGGGGACAGCGTGCGATTCCGGGAGAGAAAGGTAAGCAGGAGATATCAGTGATGCTAGTGTATGGGGACAGCGGGACCTTCCGGGAGAGGAAGGTAAGCAGGAGATATCTGTGATACTAGTGTGTGGGGACAGCGGGCCATTCCGTGAGAGAAGGGTAAGTAGAAGATATCCGTGATACTAGTGTATGGGGACAGCGGGACATCCCGGGAGAGAAAGGTCTGCAGGAGATATCTGTGATACTAGTGTATGGGGACAGCGGGCCATTCCGGGAGAGAAAGGTAAGCAGGAGATATCTGTGATACTAGTGTATGGGGACAGCGGGCCATTCCGGGAGAGAAAGGTAAGCAGGAGATATCAGTGATACTAGTGTATGGGGACAGCGGGACATCCCGGGAGAGAAAGGTAAGCAGGAGATATCTGTGATACTAGTGTATGGGGACAGCGGGACATTCCGGGAGAGAAAGGTAAGCAGGAGATATCTGTGATACTAGTGTATGGGGACATCTGCCATTCGGGGAGAGAAAGGTAAGCAGGAGATATCTGTGATACTAGTGTATGGGGACAGCGGGCCATAACGGGAGAGAAAGGTAAGCAGGAGATATCTATGATACTAGTGTATGGGGACAGCAGCCATTCCGGGAGAGGAAGGTAAGCAGGAGATATCTGTGATACTAGTGTATGGGGACAGCAGGCCATTCCGGGAGAGGAAGGTAAGTAGGAGATATCTTTGATTCTAGTGTATGGGGAAAGGTGGCCATTCTGGGATAGAAAGGGAAGCAGGAGATATCTGTGATACTAGTGTATGAGGACAGCGGGCCATTGAGGGAGAGGAAGGTAAGCAGGAGATATCTGTGAAACTAGTGGACAAGGACAGCGAGCCATTCCGGGAGAGAAAGGTAAGCAGGAGATATCTGTGATACTAGTGTATGGGGACAGCAGCCATTCCGGGAGAGAATGGTAAGCAGGAGATATCTGTGATACTAGTGTATGGGGACAGCTAGCCACATCGGGAAAGAAAGGTAAGCAGGAGATATCTGTGATACTAGTGTATGGGGACAGCGGGCCATTCCGGGAGAGAAAGGTAAGCAGGAGATATCTGTGATACTAGTGTATGGGGACAGCGGACATTCTGGGAAAGAAAGGTAAGCAGGAGATATCTGTGATACTAGTATATGGGGACAGAGGGCCATTCCGAGAGAGGAAGGTAAGCAGGAGATATCAGTAATACTAGTGTATGGGGACAGCGGGACATTCCGGGAGAGAAAGTTAAGCAGGAGTTATCAGTGATACTAGTGTATGGGGACAGAGGGCCATTCTGGGAAAGAAAGGTAAGCAAGAGATATCTGTGATACTAGTATATGGGGACAGAGGGCCATTCCGGGAGAGGATGGTAAGCAGGAGATATCTGTGATACTAGTGTATGGGGACAGCGGGACATTGCGGGAGAGGAAGGTAAGAAGGAGATATCTGTGATACTAGTGTGTGGGGACAGCGGGCCATTCCGGGAGAGAAGGGTAAGTAGGAGATATCTCTGATACTAGTGTATGGGGACAGCGGGCCATTCCGGGAGAGAAAGGTAAGCAGGAGATATCTGTGATACTAGTGTATGGGGACTGCGGACATTCTGGGAAAGAAAGGTAAGCAGGAGATATCTTTGATACTAGTGTATGGGGACAGCGGGCCATTCCGTGAGAGGAAGGTAAGCAGGAGATATCTGTGATACTAGTGTATGGGGACAGCGGGCCATTCCGGGAGAGGAACGTAAGCAGGAGATATCTGTGATACTAGTGTATGGGGACAGCGGGCCATTCCGGGAGAGAAAGGTAAGCAGGAGATATCTGTGATACTAGTGTATGGGGACAGCGGCCATTCTGGGAAAGAAAGGTAAGCAGGAGATTTCTGTGATACTAGTGTATGGGGACAGCGGGCCATTTCGGGAGAGAAAGTTAAGCAGGAGATATCTGTGATACTAGTGTATGGGGACAGAGGGCCATTCTGGGAAAGAAAGGTAAGCAGGAGATATCTGTGATACTAGTGTATGGGGACAGCGGGACATTCCGGGAGAGAAAGGTAAGCAGGAGATATCTGTGATACTAGTGTATGGGGACATCTGCCATTCGGGGAGAGAAAGGTAAGCAGGAGATATCTGTGATACTAGTGTATGGGGACAGCGGGCCATAACGGGAGAGAAAGGTAAGCAGGAGATATCTATGATACTAGTGTATGGGGACAGCGGCCATTCAGGGAGAGGAAGGTAAGCAGGAGATATCTGTGATACTAGTGTATGGGGACAGCAGGCCATTCTGGAGAGGAAGGTAAGTAGGAGATATCTTTGATTCTAGTGTATGGGGAAAGGTGGCCATTCTGGGAGAGAAAGGGAAGCAGGAGATATCTGTGATACTAGTGTATGAGGACAGCGGGCCATTGAGGGAGAGGAAGGTAAGCAGGAGATATCTGTGAAACTAGTGTACGAGGACAGCGAGCCATTCCGGGAGAGAAAGGTAAGCAGGAGATATCTGTGATACTAGTGTATGGGGACAGCAGCCATTCCGGGAGAGAATGGTAAGCAGGAGATATCTGTGATACTAGTGTATGGGGACAGCTAGCCACATCGGGAAAGAAAGGTAAGCAGGAGATATCTGTGATACTAGTGTATGGGGACAGCGGGCCATTCCGGGAGAGAAAGGTAAGCAGGAGATATCTGTGATACTAGTGTATGGGGGACAGCAGACATTCTGGGAAAGAAAGGTAAGCAGGAGATATCTGTGATACTAGTATATGGGGACAGAGGGCCATTCCGAGAGAGGAAGGTAAGCAGGAGATATCAGTAATACTAGTGTATGGGGACAGCGGGACATTCCGGGAGAGAAAGTTAAGCAGGAGTTATCTGTGATACTAGTGTATGGGGACAGCAGAACATCCCGGGAAAGAAAGGTAAGCAGGAGATATCTGTGATACTAGTGTATGGGGACATCGGCCATTCGGGGAGAGAAAGGTAAGCAGGAGATATCTGTGATACTAGTGTATGGGGACAGCGGGACATTCCGGGACAGGAAGGTAAGCAGGAGATATCTGTGATACTAGTGTGTGAGGACAGCGGGACATTCCGGGAGAGAAGGGTAAGTAGGAGATATCTGTGTGATACTAGTGTATGGGGACAGCGGCAATTCTGGGAAAGAAAGTTAAGCAGGAGATATCTGTGATACTAGTGTATGGGGACAGCGGGCCATTCCGGGAGAGAAAGGTAAGCAGGAGATATCTGTGATACTAGTGTATGGGGACAGCGGGACATTCCGGGAGAGGAAAGTAAGCAGGAGATATCTGTGATACTAGTGTATAGGGACAGCAGAACATCCCGGGAAAGAAAGGGTAAGCAGGAGATATCTGTGATACTAGTGTATGGGGGACATCGGCCATTCGGGGAGAGAAAGGTAAGCAGGAGATATCTGTGATACTAGTGTATGGGGACAGCGGGCCATTCCGGGAGAGAAAGGTAAGCTGGAGATATCTATGATACTAGTGTATGGGGACAGCGGCCATTCCGGGAGAGGAAGGTAAGCAGGAGATATCTGTGATACTAGTGTAAGGGGACAGCGGCCATTCTGGGAGAGAAAGGTAAGCAGGAGATATCTGTGATACTAGTGTGTGGGGACAGTGGGCCATTCTGGGAGAGAAGGGTAAGTAGGAGATATCTGTGATACTAGTGTTTGGGGACAGCGGCCATTCTGGGAAAGAAAGGTAAGCAGGAGATATCTGTGATACTAGTGTATGGGGACAGCGGACATTCCGGGGAGAGAAAGGTAAGCAGGAGATATCTGTGATACTAGTGTATGGGGACAGCGGACATTCTGGGAAAGAAAGGTAAGCAGGAGATATCTGTGATACTAGTGTATGGGGACAGCGGGCCATTCCGGGAGAGAAAGGTAAGCTGGAGATATCTATGATACTAGTGTATGTGGGGACAGCGGCCATTCCGGGAGGAGGAAGGTAAGCAGGAGATATCTGTGATACTAGTGTATGGGGACAGCGGCCATTCTGGGAGAGAAAGGTAAGCAGGAGATATCTGTGATACTAGTGTGTGGGGACAGTGGGGCCATTCTGGGAGAGAAGGGTAAGTAGGAGATATCTGTGATACTAGTGTTTGGGGACAGCGGCCATTCTGGGAAAGAAAGGTAAGCAGGAGATATCTGTGATACTAGTGTATGGGGACAGCGGACATTCCGGGAGAGAAAGGTAAGCAGGAGATATCTGGGATACTAGTGTATGGGGACAGCGGACATTCTGGGAAAGAAAGGTAAGCAGGAGATATCTGTGATACTAGTGTATGGGGACAGCGGGACATTCCGGGAGAGGAAGGTAAGCAGGAGATATCTGTGATTCTAGTGTATGGGGACAGCAGAACATCACGGGAAAGAAAGGTAAGCAGGAGATATCTGTGATACTAGTGTATGGGGACAGCGGGCCATTCCGGTAGAGAAAGGTAAGCAGGAGTCATCTGTGATACTAGTGTATGGGGACAGAGGGCCATTCTGGAAAGAAAGGTAAGCAGGAGATATCTGTGATACTAGTATATGGGGACAGAGGGCCATTCCGGGAGAGGATGGTAAGCAGGAGATATCTGTGACACTAGTGTATGGGGACAGCGGGACATTCCGGGACAGGAAGGTAAGCAGGAGATATCTGTGATACTAGTGTGTGAGGACAGCGGGACATTCCGGGAGAGAAGGGTAAGTAGGAGATATCTGTGATACTAGTGTATGGGGACAGCGGCAATTCTGGGAAAGAAAGTTAAGCAGGAGATATCTGTGATACTAGTGTATGGGGACAGCGGGCCATTCCGGGAGAGAAAGGTAAGCAGGAGATATCTGTGATACTAGTGTATGGGGACAGCGGGACATTCCGGGAGAGGAAAGTAAGCAGGAGATATCTGTGATACTAGTGTATGGGGACAGCAGAACATCCCGGGAAAGAAAGGTAAGCAGGAGATATCTGTGATACTAGTGTATGGGGGACATCGGCCATTCGGGGAGAGAATGGTAAGCAGGAGATATCTGTGATACTAGTGTATGGGGACAGCGGGCCATTCCGGGAGAGAAAGGTAAGCTGGAGATATCTATGATACTAGTGTATGGGGACAGCGGCCATTCCGGGAGAGGAAGGTAAGCAGGAGATATCTGTGATACTAGTGTATGGGGACAGCGGCCATTCTGGGAGAGAAAGGTAAGCAGGAGATATCTGTGATACTAGTGTGTGGGGACAGTGGGCCATTCTGGGAAAGAAGGGTAAGTAGGAGATATCTGTGATACTAGTGTTTGGGGACAGCGGCCATTCTGGGAAAGAAAGGTAAGCAGGAGATATCTGTGATACTAGTGTATGGGGACAGCGGGCCATTCCGTGAGAGAAAGGTAAGCAGGAGATATCTGTGATACTAGTGTATGGGGACAGCGGACATTCTGGGAAAGAAAGGTAAGCAGGAGATATCTGTGATACTAGTGTATGGGGACAGCGGGACATTCCGGGAGAGGAAGGTAAGCAGGAGATATCTGTGATACTAGTGTATGGGGACAGCAGAACATCACGGGAAAGAAAGGTAAGCAGGAGATATCTGTGATACTAGTGTATGGGGACAGCGGGCCATTCCGGTAGAGAAAGGTAAGCAGGAGTCATCTGTGATACTAGTGTATGGGGACAGCGGGCCATTTCGGCAGAGAAAGGTAAGCAGGAGATATCTGTGATACTAGTGTATGGGGACAGAGGCCCATTCTGGGAAAGAAAGGTAAGCAGGAGATATCTGTGATACTAGTATATGGGGACAGAGGGCCATTCCGAGAGAGGAAGGTAAGCAGGAGATATCAGTAAAACTAGTGTATGGGGACAGCGGGACATTCCGGGAGATAAAGTTAAGCCGGAGTTATCAGTGATACTAGTGTATGGGGACAGAGGGCCATTCTGGGAAAGAAGGGTAAGTAGGAGATATCTCTGATACTAGTGTATGGGGACAGCGGGCCATTCCGGGAGAGAAAGGTAAGTAGGAGATATCTGTGATACTAGTGTATGGGGACTGCGGCCATTCTGGGAAAGAAAGGTAAGCAGGAGATATCTGTGATACTAGTGTATGGGGACAGCGGGCCATTCCGGGAGAGAAAGGTAAGCAGGAGATATCTTTGATACTAGTGTATGGGGACAGCGGCCATTCTGGGAAAGAAAGGTAAGCAGGAGATTTCTGTGATACTAGTGTATGGGGATAGCGGGACATAACGGGAGAGGAAGGTAAGCAGGAGATATCTGTGATACTAGTGTATGGGGACAGCAGGATGTCCCAGGAAAGAAAGGTAAGCAGGAGATATCTGTGATACTAGTATATGGGGACAGAGGGCCATTCCGGGAGAGGAATGTAAGCCGGACATATCTGTGATACTAGTGTATGGGGATAGCAGCCATTCCGGGAGAGGAAGGTAAGCCGGAGATATCTGTGATACTAGTGTATGGGGACAGCGGGACATTCTGGGAGAGGAAGGTAAGCAGGAGATATCTGTGATACTAGTGTATGGGGACAGCAGAACATCCCGGGAAAGAAAGGTAAGCAGGAGATATCTGTGATACTAGTGGATGGGGACAGCGGGCCATTCGGTAGAGAAAGGTAAGCAGGAGATATCTGTGATACTAGTGTATGGGGACAGCGTGCGATTCCGGGAGAGAAAGGTAAGCAGGAGATATCAGTGATGCTAGTGTATGGGGACAGCGGGACATCCCGGGAGAGAAAGGTCTGCAGGAGATATCTGTGATACTAGTGTATGGGGACAGCGGGCCTTTCCGGGAGAGAAATGTAAGCAGGAGATATCTGTGATACTAGTGTATGGGGACGGCGGGCCATTCCGGGAGAGAAAGGTAAGCAGGATATATCAGTGATACTAGTGTATGGGGACAGCGGGACATTCTGGAAGTGGAAGGTAAGCAGGAGATATCTGTGATACTAGTGTGTGGGGACAGCGGGCCATTCCGGGAGAGAAGGGTAAGTAGGAGATATCCGTGATACTAGTGTATGGGGACAGCGGGACATCCCGGGAGAGAAAGGTAAGCAGGAGATATCTGTGATACTAGTGTATGGGGACATCGGCCATTCGGGGAGAGAAAGGTAAGCAGGAGATATCTGTGATACTAGTGTATGGGGACAGCGGGCCATAACGGGAGAGAAAGGTAAGCAGGAGATATCTATGATACTAGAGTATGGGGACAGCGGCCATTCCGGGAGATGAAGGTAAGCAGGAGATATCTGTGATACTAGTGTATGGGGACAGCAGGCCATTCCGGGAGAGGAAGGTAAGTAGGAGATATCTGTGATAATAGTGTATGGGTTAAAGTGGACATTCTGGGAAAGAAAGGTAAGCAGGAGATATCTGTGATACTAGTGTATGGGGACAGAGGGCCATTCTGGGAAAGAAAGGTAAGCAAGAGATATCTGTGATACTAGTATATGGGGACAGAGGGCCATTCCGGGAGAGGATGGAAAGCAGGAGATATCTGTGATACTAGTGTATGGGGACAGCGGGACATTCCGGGAGAGGAAGGTGAGAAGGAGATATCTGTGATACTAGTGTGTGGGGACAGCGGGCCATTCCGGGAAAGAAGGGTAAGTAGGAGATATCTCTGATACTAGTGTATGGGGACAGCGGGCCATTCCGGGAGAGAAAGGTAAGCAGGAGATATCTGTGATACTAGTGTATGGGGACTGCGGACATTCTGGGAAAGAAAGGTAAGCAGGAGATATCTTTGATACTAGTGTTTGGGGACAGCGGGCCAATCCGGGAGAGGAAGGTAAGCAGGAGATATCTGTGATACTAGTGTATGGGGACAGCGGGCCATTCCGGGAGAGGAAGGTAAGCAGGAGATATCTGTGATACTAGTGTATGGGGATAGCGGGCAATTCCGGGAGAGAAAGGTAAGCAGGAGATATCTGTGATACTAGTGTATGGGGACATCGGCCATTCTGGGAAAGAAAGGTAAGCAGGAGATTTCTGTGATACTAGTGTATGGGGACAGCGGGCCATTTCGGGAGAGAAAGTTAAGCAGGAGATATCTGTGATACTAGTGTATGGGGACAGAGGTCCATTCTGGGAAAGAAAGGTAAGCAGGAGATATCTGTGATACTAGTATATGGGGACAGAGGGCCATTCCGAGAGAGGAAGGTAAGCAGGAGATATCAGTAATACTAGTGTATGGGGACAGCGGGACATTCCGGGACAGGAAGGTAAGCAGGAGGTATCTGTGATACTAGTGTGTGCGGACAGCGGGACATTCCGGGAGAGAAGGGTAAGTAGGAGATATCTGTGATACTAGTGTATGGGGACAGTGGCCATTCTGGGAAAGAAAGTTAAGCAGGAGATATCTGTGATACTAGTGTAATGGGACAGCGGGCCATTCCGGGAGAGAAAGGTAAGCAGGAGATATCTGTCATACTAGTGTATGGGGACAGCGGACATTCTGGGAAAGAAAGGTAAGCAGGAGATATCAGTGATACTAGTGTATGGGGACAGCGGGACATTCCGGGAGAGGAAGGTAAGCAGGAGATATCTGTGATACTAGTGTATGGGGACAGCAGAACATCACGGGAAAGAAAGGTAAGCAGGAGATATCTGTGATACTAGTGTATGGGGACAGCGGGCCATTCCGGTAGAGAAAGGTAAGCAGGAGTTATCTGTGATACTAGTGTATGGGGACAGCGGGCCATTTCGGGAGAGAAAGTTAAGCTGGAGATATCTGTGATACTAGTGTATGGGGACAGAGGGCCATTCTGGGAAAGAAAGGTAAGCAGGAGATATCTGTGATACTAGTATATGGGGACAGAGGGCCATTCCGAGAGAGGAAGGTAAGCAGGAGATATCAGTAATACTAGTGTATGGGGACTGCGGGACATTCCGGGAGAGAAAGTTAAGCAGGAGTTATCAGTGATACTAGTGTTTGGGGACAGAGGGCCATTCTGGGAAAGAAAGGTAAGCAGGAGATATCTGTGACACTAGTGTATGGGGACAGAGGGACAATCCGGGAGAGGAAGGTAAGAAGGAGATATCTGTGATACTAGTGTGTGGGGACAGCAGGCCACTCCGGGAGAGAAGGGTAAGTAGGAGATATCTCTGATACTAGTGTATGGGGACAGCGGGACATTCCGGGAGAGAAAGGTAAGCAGTAGATATCTGTGATACTAGTGTATGGGGACAGCGGCCATTCTGGGAAAGAAAGGTAAGCAGGAGATTTCTGTGATACTAGTGTATGGGGACAGCGGGCCATTCCGGGAGAGGAAGGTAAGCAGGAGATATCTGTGATACTAGTGTATGGGGACAGCAGGATGTCCCAGGAAAGAAAGGTAAGCAGGAGATATCTGTGATACTAGTATATGGGGACAGAGGGCCATTCCGGGAGAGGAATGTAAGCAGGACATATCTGTGATACTAGTGTATGGGGACAGCGGGACATTCCGGGAGAGGAAGGTAAGCAGGAGATATCTGTGATACTAGTGTGTGGGGACAGCGGGCCATTCCGGGAGAGAAGGTTAAGTAGGAGATATCTATGATACTAGTGTATGGGGACAGCGGCCATTCTGGGAAAGAAAGGTAAGCAGGAGATATCTGTGATACTAGTGTATGGGGACAGCGGGCCATTCCGGGAGAGAAAGGTAAGCTGGAGATATCTGTGATACTAGTGTATGGGGACAGCGGACATTCTGGGAAAGAAAGGTAAGCAGGAGATATCTGTGATACTAGTGTATGGGGACAGCGGGACATTCCGGGAGAGGAAGGTAAGCAGGAGATATCTGTGATACTAGTGTATGGGGACTGCAGAACATCTTGGGAAAGAAAGGTAAGCAGGAGATATCTGTGATACTAGTGTATGGGGACAGCGGACCATTCCGGTAGAGAAAGGTAAGCAGGAGATATCTGTGATACTAGTGTATGGAGACAGCGTGTGATTCCGGGAGAGAAAGGTAAGCAGGAGATATCAGTGATACTAGTGTATGGGGACAGCGGGCCATTCCGGGAGAGAAAGGTAAGCAGGAGATATCAGTGATACTAGTGTATGGGGACAGCGGGACATTCCGGGAGTGGAAGGTAAGCAGGAGATATCTGTGATACTAGTGTGTGGGGACAGCGGGCCATTCCAGGAGAGAAAGGTAAGTAGGAGATATCCTTGATACTAGTGTATGGGGACAGCGGGACATCCCGGGAGAGAAAGGTATGCAGGAGATATCTGTGATACTAGTGTATGGGGACTGTGGCCATTCTGGGAAAGAAAGGTAAGCAGGAGATATCTGTGATACTAGTGTATGGGGACAGAGGGCCATTCCGAGAGAGGAAGGTAAGCAGGAGATATCAGTAAAACTAGTGTATGGGGACAGCGGGACATTCCGGGAGATAAAGTTAAGCCGGAGTTATCAGTGATACTAGTGTATGGGGACAGAGGGCCATTCTGGGAAAGAAGGGTAAGTAGGAGATATCTCTGATACTAGTGTATGGGGACAGCGGGCCATTCCAGGAGAGAAAGGTAAGTAGGAGATATCTGTGATACTAGTGTATGGGGACTGCGGCCATTCTGGGAAAGAAAGGTAAGCTGGAGATATCTGTGATACTAGTGTATGGGGACAGCGGGCCATTCCGGGAGAGAAAGGTAAGCAGGAGATATCTTTGATACTAGTGTATGGGGACAGCGGCCATTCTGGGAAAGAAAGGTAAGCAGGAGATTTCTGTGATACTAGTGTATGGGGATAGCGGGACATAACGGGAGAGGAAGGTAAGCAGGAGATATCTGTGATACTAGTGTATGGGGACAGCAGGATGTCCCTGGAAAGAAAGGTAAGCAGGAGAAATCTGTGATACTAGTATATGGGGACATAGGGCAATTCCGGGAGAGGAATGTAAGCCGGACATATCTGTGATACTAGTGTATGGGGATAGCAGCCATTCTGGGAGAGGAAGGTAAGCCGGAGATATCTGTGATACTAGTGTATGGGGACAGCGGGCCATCCCGGGAGAGAAGGGTAAGTAGGAGATATCTGTGATACTAGTGTATGGGGACAGCGGCCATTCTGGGAAAGAAAGGAAAGCAGGAGATATCTGTGATACTAGTGTATGGGGAGAGCGGGCCATTCCGGGAGAGAAAGGTAAGCAGGAGACATCTGTGATACTAGTGTATGGGGACAGCGGTACATTCCGGGAGAGGAAGGTAAGCAGGAGATATCTGTGATACTAGTGTATGGGGACAGCAGAACATCCCGGGAAAGAATGGTAAGCAGGAGATATCTGTGATACTAGTGTATGGGGACAGCGTGCGATTCCGGGAGAGAAAGGTAAGCAGGAGATATCAGTGATGCTAGTGTATGGGGACAGCGGGACATCCCGGGAGAGAAAGGTCTGCAGGAGATATCTGTGATACTAGTGTATGGGGACAGCGGGCCATTCCGGGAGAGAAAGGTAAGCAGGAGATATCTGTGATACTAGTGGATGGGGACAGCGGGCCATTCCGGGAGAGAAAGGTAAGCAGGAGATATCAGTGATACTAGTGTATGGGGACAGCGGGACATTCCGGAAGTGGAAGGTAAGCAGGAGATATCTGTGATACTAGTGTGTGGGGACAGCGGGCCATTCCGGGAGAGAAGGGTAAGTAGGAGATATCCGTGATACTAGTGTATAGGGACAGCGGGACATCCCTGGAGAGAAAGGTAAGCAGGAGATATCTGTGATACTAGTGTATGGGGACAGCGGGACATTCCGGGAGAGAAAGGTAAGCAGGAGATATCTGTGATGCTAGTGTATGGGGACAGCGGGCTATAACGGGAGAGAAAGGTAAGCAGGAGATATCTATGATACTAGAGTATGGGGACAGCGGCCATTGCGGGAGAGGAAGGTAAGCAGGAGATATCTGTGATACTAGTGTATGGGGACAGCAGGCAATTCCGGGAGAGGAAGGTAAGTAGGAGATATCTGTGATAATAGTGTATGGGGAAAGGTGGCCATTCTGGGAAAGAAAGGTAAGCAGTAGATTTCTGTGATACTAGTGTATGGGGCCAGCGGGCCATTTCAGGAGAGAAAGTTAAGCAGGAGATATCTGTGATACTAGTGTATGGGGACAGAGGGCCATTCTGGGAAAGAAAGGTAAGCAGGAGATATCTGTGATACTAGTATATGGGGACAGAGGGCCATTCCGAGAGAGGAAGGTAAGCAGGAGATATCAGTAATACTAGTGTATGGGGACAGCGGGACATTCCGGGAGAGAAAGTTAAGCAGGAGTTATCAGTGATACTAGTGTATGGGGACAGAGGGCCATTCTGGGAAAGAAAGGTAAGCAGGAGATATCTGTGATACTAGTATATGGGGACAAAGGGCCATTCCGGGAGAGGATGGTAAGCAGGAGATATCTGTGACACTAGTGTATGGGGACAGCGGTACATTCCGGGACAGGAAGGTAAGCAGGAGATATCTGTGATACTAGTGTGTGGGGACAGCGGGACATTCCGGGAGAGAAGGGTAAGTAGGAGATATCTGTGATACTAGTGTATGGGGACAGCGGCCATTCTGGGAAAGAAAGTTAAGCAGGAGATATCTGTGATACTAGTGTATGGGGACAGCGGGCCATTCCGGGAGAGAAAGGTAAGCAGGAGATATCTGTGATACTAGTGTATGGGGACAGCGGACATTCTGGGAAAGAAAGGTAAGCAGGAGATATCAGTGATACTAGTGTATGGGGACAGCGGGACATTCCGGGAGAGGAAGGTAAGCAGGAGATATCTGTGATACTAGTGTATGGGGACAGCAGAACATCCCGGGAAAGAAAGGTAAGCAGGAGATATCTGTGATACTAGTGTATGGGGACAGCGGGCCATTCCGGTAGAGAAAGGTAAGCAGGAGATATCTGTGATACTAGTGTATGGGGACAGCGGGCCATTTCGGGAGAGAAAGTTAAGCTGGAGATATCTGTGATACTAGTGTATGGGGACAGAGGGCCATTCTGGGAAAGAAAGGTAAGCAGGAGATATCTGTGATACTAGTATATGGGGACAGAGGGCCATTCCGAGAGAGGAAGGTAAGCAGGAGATATCAGTAATACTAGTGTATGGGGACTGCGGGACATTCCGGGAGAGAAAGTTAAGCAGGAGTTATCAGTGATACTAGTGTATGGGGACAGAGGGCCATTCTGGGAAAGAAAGGTAAGCAGGAGATATCTGTGATACTAGTATATGGGGACAGAGGGCCATTCCGGGAGAGGATGGTAAGCAGGAGATATCTGTGACACTAGTGTATGGGGACAGCGGGACAATCCGGGAGAGGAAGGTAAGAAGGAGATATCTGTGATACTAGTGTGTTGGGACAGCAGGCCACTCCGGGAGAGAAGGGTAAGTAGGAGATATCTCTGATACTAGTGTATGGGGACAGCGGGCCATTCCGGGAGAGAAAGGTAAGCAGTAGATATCTGTGATACTAGTGTATGGGGACAGCGGACATTCTGGGAAAGAAAGGTAAGCAGGAGACATCTGTGATACTAGTGTATGGGGACAGCGGGCCATTCCGGTAGAGAAAGGTAAGCAGGAGATATCTGTGATACTAGTGTATGGGGACAGCGTGCGATTCCGGGAGAGAAAGGTAAGCAGGAGATATCACTGATACTAGTGTATGGGGACAGCGGGACATTCCGTGAGAGGAAGGTAAGCAGGAGATATCTGTGATACTAGTGTGTGGGGACAGCGGGCCATTCCGTGAGAGAAGGGTAAGTAGGAGATATCCGTGATACTAGTGTATGGGGACAGCGGGACATCCCGGGAGAGAAAGGTCTGCAGGAGATATCTGTGATACTAGTGTATGTGGACAGCGGGCCATTCCGGGAGAGAAAGGTAAGCAGGAGATATCTTTGATACTAGTGTATTGGGACAGCGGGCCTTTCCGGGAGAGAAAGGTAAGCAGGAGATATCAGTGATACTAGTGTATGGGGACAGCGGGACATTCCGGGAGAGGAAGGTAAGCAGGAGATATCTGTGATACTAGTATGTGGGGACAGCGGGCCATTCCGGGAAAGAAGGGTAAGTAGGAGATATCCGTGATACTAGTGTGTGGGGATAGCGGGACATCCCGGGAGAGAAAGGTAAGCAGGAGATATCTGTGATACTAGTGTATGGGGATAGCGGGACATTCCGGGAGAGAAAGGTCAGCAGGAGATATCTGTGATACTAGTGTATGGGGACATCGGCCATTCGGGGAGAGAAAGGTAAGCTGGAGATATCTGTGATACTAGTGTATGGGGAAAGCGGGCCATTCCGGGAGAGAAAGGTAAGCAGGAGATAGCTATGATACTAGTGTATGGGGACAGCGGCCATTCCGGGAGAGGAAGGTAAGCAGGAGATATCTGTGATACTAGTGTATGGGGACAGCAGGCCATTCCGGGAGAGGAAGGTAAGTAGGAGATATCTGTAATACTAGTGTATGGGGAAAGGTGGCCATTCTGGGAGAGAAAGGGAAGCAGGAGATATCTGTGATACTAGTGTATGAGGACAGCGGGCCATTCTGGGAGAGGAAGGTAAGCAGGAGATATCTGTGAAACTAGTGTACGAGGACAGCGAGCCATTCCGGGAGAGAAAGGTAAGCAGGAGATATCTGTGATACTTGTGTATGGGGACAGCAGCCATTCCGGGAGAGAATGGTAAGCAGGAGATATCTGTGATACTAGTGTATGGGGACAGCTAGCCACAACGGGAAAGAAAGGTAAGCAGGAGATATCTGTGATACTAGTGTATGGGGATAGCGGGACATTCCGGGAGAGAAAGGTAAGCAGGAGATATCTGTGATACTAGTGTATGGGGACAGCGGGTCTTTCTGGGAGAGGAAGGTAAGCAGGAGATATCTGTGATACTAGTGTATGGGGACTGCAGGCCATTCCGGGAGAGGAAGGTAAGTAGGAGATATCTGTGATACTAGTGTATGGGGAAAGGTGGCCATTCTGGGAGAGAAAGGGAAGCAGGAGATATCTGTGATACTAGTGTATGAGGACAGCGGGCCATTCTGGGAGAGGAAGGTAAGAAGGAGATATCTGTGAAACTAGTGTACGAGGACAGCGAGCCATTCCGGGAGAGAAAGGTAAGCAGGAGATATCTGTGATACTAATGTATGGGGACAGCAGCCATTCCGGGAGAGAATGGTAAGCAGGAGATATCTGTGATACTAGTGTATGGGGACAGCTAGCCACATCGGGAAAGAAAGGTAAGCAGGAGATATCTGTGATACTAGTGTATGGAGACAGCGGGCCATTCTGGGAGAGAAAGGTAAGCAGGAGATATCTGTGATACTAGTGTATGGGGACAGCGGGTCTTTCCGGGAGAGAAAGGTAAGCAGGTGATATCTGTGATACTAGTGTATGGGGACAGCGGCCATTCCGGGAGAGGAAGGTAAGCAGGAGATATCTGTGATACTAGTGTATGGGGACAGAGGGCCATTCCGGGAGAGGAAGGTAAGCAGGAGATATCTGTGATACTAGTGTATGGGGACAACTGGACATTCCGGGAGAGGAAGGTAAGCAGGAGATATCTGTGATACTAGTGTGTGGGGACAGCGGGCCATTCCGGGAGAGAAGGTTAAGTAGGAGATATCTGTGATAAAAGTGTATGGGGACAGCGGTCATTCTGGGAAAGAAAGGTAAGCAGGAGATATCTGTGATACTAGTGTATGGGGACAGCGGGCCATTCTGGGAAAGAAAGGTAAGCAGGAGATATCTGTGATACTAGTGTATGGGGACAGCGGCCATTCTGGGAAAGAAAGGTAAGCAGGAGATATCTGTGATACTAGTGTATGGGGACAGCGGGACATTCAGGGAGAGGAAGGTAAGCAGGAGATATCTCTGATACTAGTGTATGAGGACAGCGAGCCATTCTGGGAGAGAAAGGTAAGCAGGAGATATCTGTGATACTAGAGTATGGGGACAGTGGCCATTCCGGGAGAGAAAGGTAAGCAGGAGATATCTGTGATACTACTGTATGGGGACAGCTAGCCACATCGGGAGAGATAGGTAAGCAGGAGATATCTGTGATACTAGTGTATGGGGACAGCGGGCCATTCCGGGAGAGAAAGGTAAGCAGGACATATCTGTGATGCTAGTGTATGGGGACAGCGGGCCATTCCTGGAGAGAAAGGTAAGCAGGACATATCTGTGATACCGGTGTATGGGGACAGCGGCCATTCTGGGAAAGAAAGGTAAGCAGGAGATATCTGTGATACTAGTGTATGGGGACAGCGGGCCATTCCGGGAGAGAAAGGTAAGCAGGAGACATCTGTGAAACTAGTGTATAGGGACAGTGGACATTCTGGGAAAGAAAGGTAAGCAGGAGATATCTGTGATACTAGTGTATGGGGACAGCGGGACATTCCGGGAGAGGAAGGTAAGCAGGAGATATCTGTGATACTAGTGTGTGGGGACAGCGGGCCATTCCGTGAGAGAAGGGTAAGTAGGAGATATCCGTGATACTAGTGTATGGGGACAGCGGGACATCCCGGGAGAGAAAGGTCTGCAGGAGATATCTGTGATACTAGTGTATGGGGACAGCCGGCCATTCCGGGAGAGAAAGATAAGCAGGAGATATCTGTGATACTAGTGTATGGGGACAGCGGGCCTTTCCGGGAGAGAAAGGTAAGCAGGAGATTTCTGTGATACTAGTGTATGGGGATAGCGGGACATAATGGGAGAGGAAGGTAAGCAGTAGATATCTGTGATACTAGAGTATGGGGACAGCAGGATGTCCCAGGAAAGAAAGGTAAGCAGGAGATATCTGTGATACTAGTATATGGGGACAGAGGGCCATTCCGGGAGAGGAATGTAAGCAGGACATATCTGTGATACTAGTGTATGGGGACAGCAGCCATTCCGGGAGAGGAAGGTAAGCAGGAGATATCTGTGATACTAGTGTATGGGGACAGCGGGCCATTCCGGGAGAGAAGGGTAAGTAGGCGATATCTGTGATACTAGTGTATGGGGACAGCGGCCATTCTGGGAAAGAAAGGTAAGCAGGAGATATCTGTGATACTAGTGTATGGGGAGAGAGGGCCATTCCGGGAGAGAAAGGTAAGCAGGAGACATCTGTGATACTAGTGTATGCGGACAGCGGATATTCTGGGAAAGAAAGGTAAGCAGGAGATATCTGTGATACTAGTGTATGGGGACAGCGGGATATTCCGGGAGAGGAAGGTAAGCAGGAGATATCTGTGATACTAGTGTATGGGGACAGCAGAACATCCCAGGAAAGAAAGGTAAGCAGGAGATATCTGTGATACTAGTGGATGGGGACAGCGGGCCATTCCGGTAGAGAAAAGTAAGCAGGAGATATCTTTGATACTAGTGTATGGGGACAGCGTGCGATTCTGGGAGAGAAAGGTAAGCAGGAGATATCAGTGATGCTAGTGTATGGGGACAGCGGGACATTCCGGGAGAGGAAAGTAAGCAGGAGATATCTGTGAAACTAGTGTGTGGGGACAGCGGGCCATTCCGTGAGAGATTGGTAAGTAGGAGATATCCGTGATACTAGTGTATGGGGACAGCAGGACATCCCGGGAGAGAAAGGTCTGCAGGAGATATCTGTGATACTAGTGTATGGGGACAGCGGGCCATTCCGGGAGAGAAAGGTAAGCAGGAGATATCTGTGATACTAGTGTATGGGGACAGTGGGCCATTCCGGGAGAGAAAGGTAAGCAGGAGATATCAGTGATACTAGTGTATGGGGACAGCGGGACATTCCGGAAGTGGAAGGTAAGAAGGAGATATCTGTGATACTAGTGTGTGGGGACAGCGGGCCATTCCGGGAGAGAAGGGTAAGTAGGAGATATCCGTGATACTAGTGTATGGGGACAGCGGGACATCCCGGGAGAGAAAGGTAAGCAGGAGATATCTGTGATACTAGTGTATGCAGACAGCGGGACATTCCGGGAGAGAAAGGTAAGCAGGAGATATCTGTGTTACTAGTGTATTTGGACATCGGCCATTCGGGGAGAGAAAGGTAAGGATGAGATATCTGTGATACTAGTGTATGGGGACAGCGGGCCATAACGGGAGAGAAAGGTAAGCAGGAGATATCTATGATACTAGTGTATGGGGACAGCGGGCCATTCCGGGAGAGAAAGGTAAGCAGGAGACATCTGTGAAACTAGTGTATAGGGACAGTGGACATTCCGGGAGAGAAAGTTAAGCAGGAGTTATCAGTGATACTAGTGTATGGGGACAGAGGGCCATTCTGGGAAAGAAAGGTAAGCAGGAGATATCTGTGATACTAGTATATGGGGACAGAGGGCCATTCCGGGAGAGGATGGTAAGCAGGAGATATCTGTGACACTAGTGTATGGGGACAGCGGGACAATCCGGGAGAGGAAGGTAAGAAGGAGATATCTGTGATACTAGTGTGTTGGGACAGCAGGCCACTCCGGGAGAGAAGGGTAAGTAGGAGATATCTCTGATACTAGTGTATGGGGACAGCGGGCCATTCCGGGAGAGAAAGGTAAGCAGTAGATATCTGTGATACTAGTGTATGGGGACAGCGGACATTCTGGGAAAGAAAGGTAAGCAGGAGACATCTGTGATACTAGTGTATGGGGACAGCGGGCCATTCCGGTAGAGAAAGGTAAGCAGGAGATATCTGTGATACTAGTGTATGGGGACAGCGTGCGATTCCGGGAGAGAAAGGTAAGCAGGAGATATCACTGATACTAGTGTATGGGGACAGCGGGACATTCCGTGAGAGGAAGGTAAGCAGGAGATATCTGTGATACTAGTGTGTGGGGACAGCGGGCCATTCCGTGAGAGAAGGGTAAGTAGGAGATATCCGTGATACTAGTGTATGGGGACAGCGGGACATCCCGGGAGAGAAAGGTCTGCAGGAGATATCTGTGATACTAGTGTATGTGGACAGCGGGCCATTCCGGGAGAGAAAGGTAAGCAGGAGATATCTTTGATACTAGTGTATTGGGACAGCGGGCCTTTCCGGGAGAGAAAGGTAAGCAGGAGATATCAGTGATACTAGTGTATGGGGACAGCGGGACATTCCGGGAGAGGAAGGTAAGCAGGAGATATCTGTGATACTAGTATGTGGGGACAGCGGGCCATTCCGGGAAAGAAGGGTAAGTAGGAGATATCCGTGATACTAGTGTGTGGGGATAGCGGGACATCCCGGGAGAGAAAGGTAAGCAGGAGATATCTGTGATACTAGTGTATGGGGATAGCGGGACATTCCGGGAGAGAAAGGTCAGCAGGAGATATCTGTGATACTAGTGTATGGGGACATCGGCCATTCGGGGAGAGAAAGGTAAGCTGGAGATATCTGTGATACTAGTGTATGGGGAAAGCGGGCCATTCCGGGAGAGAAAGGTAAGCAGGAGATAGCTATGATACTAGTGTATGGGGACAGCGGCCATTCCGGGAGAGGAAGGTAAGCAGGAGATATCTGTGATACTAGTGTATGGGGACAGCAGGCCATTCCGGGAGAGGAAGGTAAGTAGGAGATATCTGTAATACTAGTGTATGGGGAAAGGTGGCCATTCTGGGAGAGAAAGGGAAGCAGGAGATATCTGTGATACTAGTGTATGAGGACAGCGGGCCATTCTGGGAGAGGAAGGTAAGCAGGAGATATCTGTGAAACTAGTGTACGAGGACAGCGAGCCATTCCGGGAGAGAAAGGTAAGCAGGAGATATCTGTGATACTTGTGTATGGGGACAGCAGCCATTCCGGGAGAGAATGGTAAGCAGGAGATATCTGTGATACTAGTGTATGGGGACAGCTAGCCACAACGGGAAAGAAAGGTAAGCAGGAGATATCTGTGATACTAGTGTATGGGGATAGCGGGACATTCCGGGAGAGAAAGGTAAGCAGGAGATATCTGTGATACTAGTGTATGGGGACAGCGGGTCTTTCTGGGAGAGGAAGGTAAGCAGGAGATATCTGTGATACTAGTGTATGGGGACTGCAGGCCATTCCGGGAGAGGAAGGTAAGTAGGAGATATCTGTGATACTAGTGTATGGGGAAAGGTGGCCATTCTGGGAGAGAAAGGGAAGCAGGAGATATCTGTGATACTAGTGTATGAGGACAGCGGGCCATTCTGGGAGAGGAAGGTAAGAAGGAGATATCTGTGAAACTAGTGTACGAGGACAGCGAGCCATTCCGGGAGAGAAAGGTAAGCAGGAGATATCTGTGATACTAATGTATGGGGACAGCAGCCATTCCGGGAGAGAATGGTAAGCAGGAGATATCTGTGATACTAGTGTATGGGGACAGCTAGCCACATCGGGAAAGAAAGGTAAGCAGGAGATATCTGTGATACTAGTGTATGGAGACAGCGGGCCATTCTGGGAGAGAAAGGTAAGCAGGAGATATCTGTGATACTAGTGTATGGGGACAGCGGGTCTTTCCGGGAGAGAAAGGTAAGCAGGTGATATCTGTGATACTAGTGTATGGGGACAGCGGCCATTCCGGGAGAGGAAGGTAAGCAGGAGATATCTGTGATACTAGTGTATGGGGACAGAGGGCCATTCCGGGAGAGGAAGGTAAGCAGGAGATATCTGTGATACTAGTGTATGGGGACAACTGGACATTCCGGGAGAGGAAGGTAAGCAGGAGATATCTGTGATACTAGTGTGTGGGGACAGCGGGCCATTCCGGGAGAGAAGGTTAAGTAGGAGATATCTGTGATAAAAGTGTATGGGGACAGCGGTCATTCTGGGAAAGAAAGGTAAGCAGGAGATATCTGTGATACTAGTGTATGGGGACAGCGGGCCATTCTGGGAAAGAAAGGTAAGCAGGAGATATCTGTGATACTAGTGTATGGGGACAGCGGCCATTCTGGGAAAGAAAGGTAAGCAGGAGATATCTGTGATACTAGTGTATGGGGACAGCGGGACATTCAGGGAGAGGAAGGTAAGCAGGAGATATCTCTGATACTAGTGTATGAGGACAGCGAGCCATTCTGGGAGAGAAAGGTAAGCAGGAGATATCTGTGATACTAGAGTATGGGGACAGTGGCCATTCCGGGAGAGAAAGGTAAGCAGGAGATATCTGTGATACTACTGTATGGGGACAGCTAGCCACATCGGGAGAGATAGGTAAGCAGGAGATATCTGTGATACTAGTGTATGGGGACAGCGGGCCATTCCGGGAGAGAAAGGTAAGCAGGACATATCTGTGATGCTAGTGTATGGGGACAGCGGGCCATTCCTGGAGAGAAAGGTAAGCAGGACATATCTGTGATACCGGTGTATGGGGACAGCGGCCATTCTGGGAAAGAAAGGTAAGCAGGAGATATCTGTGATACTAGTGTATGGGGACAGCGGGCCATTCCGGGAGAGAAAGGTAAGCAGGAGACATCTGTGAAACTAGTGTATAGGGACAGTGGACATTCTGGGAAAGAAAGGTAAGCAGGAGATATCTGTGATACTAGTGTATGGGGACAGCGGGACATTCCGGGAGAGGAAGGTAAGCAGGAGATATCTGTGATACTAGTGTGTGGGGACAGCGGGCCATTCCGTGAGAGAAGGGTAAGTAGGAGATATCCGTGATACTAGTGTATGGGGACAGCGGGACATCCCGGGAGAGAAAGGTCTGCAGGAGATATCTGTGATACTAGTGTATGGGGACAGCCGGCCATTCCGGGAGAGAAAGATAAGCAGGAGATATCTGTGATACTAGTGTATGGGGACAGCGGGCCTTTCCGGGAGAGAAAGGTAAGCAGGAGATTTCTGTGATACTAGTGTATGGGGATAGCGGGACATAATGGGAGAGGAAGGTAAGCAGTAGATATCTGTGATACTAGAGTATGGGGACAGCAGGATGTCCCAGGAAAGAAAGGTAAGCAGGAGATATCTGTGATACTAGTATATGGGGACAGAGGGCCATTCCGGGAGAGGAATGTAAGCAGGACATATCTGTGATACTAGTGTATGGGGACAGCAGCCATTCCGGGAGAGGAAGGTAAGCAGGAGATATCTGTGATACTAGTGTATGGGGACAGCGGGCCATTCCGGGAGAGAAGGGTAAGTAGGCGATATCTGTGATACTAGTGTATGGGGACAGCGGCCATTCTGGGAAAGAAAGGTAAGCAGGAGATATCTGTGATACTAGTGTATGGGGAGAGAGGGCCATTCCGGGAGAGAAAGGTAAGCAGGAGACATCTGTGATACTAGTGTATGCGGACAGCGGATATTCTGGGAAAGAAAGGTAAGCAGGAGATATCTGTGATACTAGTGTATGGGGACAGCGGGATATTCCGGGAGAGGAAGGTAAGCAGGAGATATCTGTGATACTAGTGTATGGGGACAGCAGAACATCCCAGGAAAGAAAGGTAAGCAGGAGATATCTGTGATACTAGTGGATGGGGACAGCGGGCCATTCCGGTAGAGAAAAGTAAGCAGGAGATATCTTTGATACTAGTGTATGGGGACAGCGTGCGATTCTGGGAGAGAAAGGTAAGCAGGAGATATCAGTGATGCTAGTGTATGGGGACAGCGGGACATTCCGGGAGAGGAAAGTAAGCAGGAGATATCTGTGAAACTAGTGTGTGGGGACAGCGGGCCATTCCGTGAGAGATTGGTAAGTAGGAGATATCCGTGATACTAGTGTATGGGGACAGCAGGACATCCCGGGAGAGAAAGGTCTGCAGGAGATATCTGTGATACTAGTGTATGGGGACAGCGGGCCATTCCGGGAGAGAAAGGTAAGCAGGAGATATCTGTGATACTAGTGTATGGGGACAGTGGGCCATTCCGGGAGAGAAAGGTAAGCAGGAGATATCAGTGATACTAGTGTATGGGGACAGCGGGACATTCCGGAAGTGGAAGGTAAGAAGGAGATATCTGTGATACTAGTGTGTGGGGACAGCGGGCCATTCCGGGAGAGAAGGGTAAGTAGGAGATATCCGTGATACTAGTGTATGGGGACAGCGGGACATCCCGGGAGAGAAAGGTAAGCAGGAGATATCTGTGATACTAGTGTATGCAGACAGCGGGACATTCCGGGAGAGAAAGGTAAGCAGGAGATATCTGTGTTACTAGTGTATTTGGACATCGGCCATTCGGGGAGAGAAAGGTAAGGATGAGATATCTGTGATACTAGTGTATGGGGACAGCGGGCCATAACGGGAGAGAAAGGTAAGCAGGAGATATCTATGATACTAGTGTATGGGGACAGCGGCCATTCCGGGAGAGGAAGGTAAGCAGGAGATATCTGTGATACTAGTGTATGGGGACAGCAGGCCATTCCGGGAAAGGAAGGTAAGTAGGAGATATCTGTGATACTAGTGTATGGGGAAAGGTGGCCATTCTGGGAGAGAAAGGGAAGCAGGAGATATCTGTGATACTAGTGTAAGAGGACAGCTGGCCATTGAGGGAGAGGAAGGTAAGCAGGAGATATCTGTGAAACTAGTGTACGAGGACAGCGAACCATTCCGGGAGAGAAAGGTAAGCAGGAGATATCTGTGATACTAGTGTATGGGGACAGCAGCCATTCCGGGAGAGAATGGTAAGCAGGAGATATCTGTGATACTAGTGTATGGGGACAGCTAGCCACATCGGGAAAGAAAGGTAAGTAGGAGATATCTGTGATACTAATGTATGGGTACAGCGGGCCATTCCGGGAGAGAAAGGTAAGCAGGAGATATCTGTGATACTAGTGTATGGGGACAGCGGACATTCTGGGAAAGAAAGGTAAGCAGGAGATATCTGTGATACTAGTATATGGGGACAGAGGGCCATTCCGAGAGAGGAAGGTAAGCAGGAGATATCAGTAATACTAGTGTATGGGGACAGCGGGACATTCCGGGAGAGAAAGTTAAGCAGGAGTTATCAGTGATACTAGTGTATGGGGACAGAGGGCCATTCTGGGAAAGAAAGGTAAGCAAGAGATATCTGTGATACTAGTATATGGGGACAGAGGGCCATTCCGGGAGAGGATGGTAAGCAGGAGATATCTGTGATACTAGTGTATGGGGACAGCGGGACATTCCGGAAGAGGAAGGTAAGAAGGAGATATCTGTGATACTAGTGTGTGGGGACAGCGGGCCATTCCGGGAGAGAAGGGTAAGTAGGAGATATCTCTGATACTAGTGTATGGGGACAGCGGGCCATTCCGGGAGAGAAAGGTAAGCAGGAGATATCTGTGATACTAGTGTATGAGGACTGCGGACATTCTGGGAAAGAAAGATAAGCAGGAGATATCTTTGATACTAGTGTATGGGGACAGCAGGCCATTCCGGGAGATGAAGGTAAGCAGCAGATATCTGTGATACTAGTGTATGGGGACAGCGGGCCATTCCGGGAGAGGAAGGTAAGCAGGAGATTTCTGTGATACTAGTGTATGGGGACAGCGGGCCATTCCGGGAGAGAAAGGTAAGCAGGAGATATCTGTGATACTAGTGTATGGGGACATCGGCCATTCTGGGAAAGAAAGGTAAGCAGGAGATTTCTGTGATACTAGTGTATGGGGACAGCGGGCCATTTCGGGAGAGAAAGTTAAGCAGGAGATATCTGTGATACTAGTGTATGGGGAGAGATGGCCATTCTGGGAAAGAAAGGTAAGCAGGAGATATCTGTGATACTAGTATATGGGGACAGAGGGCCATTCCGAGAGAGGAAGGTAAGCAGGAGATATCAGTAATACTAGTGTATGGGGACAGCGGGACATTCCGGGAGCGAAAGTTAAGCAGGTCTTATCAGTGATACTAGTGTATGGGGACAGAGGGCCATTCTGGGAAAGAAAGGTAAGCAGGAGATATCTGTGATACTAGTATATGGGGACAGAGGGCCATTCCGGGAGAGGATGGTAAGCAGGAGATATCTGTGATACTAGTGTATGGGGACAGCGGGACATTCCGGGACAGGAAGGTAAGCAGGAGATATCTGTGATACTAGTGTGTGGGGACAGCGGGACATTCCGGGAGAGAAGGGTAAGTAGGAGATATCTGTGATACTAGTGTATGGGGACAGCGGCCATTCTGGGAAAGAAAGGTAAGCAGGAGATATCTGTGATACTAGTGTATGGGGACAGCGGGCCATTCCGGGAGAGAAAGGTAAGCAGGAGACATCTGTGAAACTAGTTTATGGGGACAGCGGACCTTCTGGGAAAGAAAGGTAAGCAGGAGATATCTCTGATACTAGTGTATGGGGACAGCGGGCCATTCCGGTAGAGAAGGGTAAGTAGGAGATATCTCTGATACTAGTGTATGGGGACAGCGTGCGATTCCGGGAGAGAAAGGTAAGCAGGAGATATCTGTGATACTAGTGTATGGGGACAGCGGCCATTCTGGGAAAGAAAGGTAAGCAGGAGATATCTGTGATACTAGTGTATGGGGACAGCGGGCCATTCCGGGAGAGAAAGGTAAGCAGGAGACATCTGTGAAACTAGTTTATGGGGACAGCGGACCTTCTGGGAAAGAAAGGTAAGCAGGAGATATCTCTGATACTAGTGTATGGGGACAGCGGGCCATTCCGGTAGAGAAAGGTAAGCAGGGGATATCTGTGATACTAGTGTATGGGGACAGCGTGCGATTCCGGGAGAGAAAGGTAAGCCGGAGATATCAGTGATACTAGTGTATGGGGACAGCGGTACATTCCGGGAGAGGAAGGTAAGCAGGAGATATCTGTGATACTAGTGTGTGGGGACAGCGGGTCATTCCGTGAGAGAAGGGTAAGTAGGAGATATCCTTGATACTAGTGTATGGGGACAGCGGGACATCCCGGGAGAGAAAGGTCTGCAGGAGATATCTGTGATACTAGTGTATGGGGACAGCGGGCCATTCCGGTAGAGAAAGGTAAGCAGGAGATATCTGTGATACTAGTGTATGGGGACAGCAGGCCTTTCCGGGAGAGAAAGGTAAGCAGGAGATTTCTGTGATACTAGTGTATGGGGATAGCGGGACATAACGGGAGAGGAAGGTAAGCAGGAGATATCTGTGATACTAGTATATGGGGACAGAGGGCCATTCTGGGAGAGGAATGTAAGCAGGACATATCTGTGATACTAGTGTATGGGGACAGCAGCCATTCCGGGAGAGGAAGGAAAGCAGGAGATATCTGTGATACTAGTGTATGGGGACAGCGGGCCATTCCCGGAGAGAAGGGTAAGTAGGAGATATCTGTGATACTAGTGTATGGGGACAGCGGCCATTCTGGGAAAGAAAGGTAAGCAGGAGATATCTGTGATACTAGTGTATGGGGACAGCTAGCCACAATGGGAAAGAAAGGTAAGCAGGAGATATCTGTGATACTAGTGTATGTGGACAGCGGGCCATTCCGGGAGAGAAAGATAAGCAGGAGATATCTGTGATACTAGTGTATGGGGACAGCGGGTCTTTCCGGGAGAGGAAGGTAAGCAGGAGATATCTGTGATACTAGTGTATGGGGACAGCAGGCCATTCCGGGAGAGGAAGGTAAGTAGGAGATATCTGTGATACTAGTGTATGGGGAAAGGTGGCCATTCTGGGAGAGAAAGGGAAGCAGGAGATATCTGTGATACTAGTGTATGAGGACAGCGGGCCATTCTGGGAGAGGAAGGTAAGCAGGAGATATCTGTGAAACTAGTGTACGAGGACAGCGAGCCATTCCGGGAGAGAAAGGTAAGCAGGAGATATCTGTGATACTAATGTATGGGGACAGCAGCCATTCCGGGAGAGAATGGTAAGCAGGAGATATCTGTGATACTAGTGTATGGGGACAGCGGCCATTCTGGGAAAGAAAGGTAAGCAGGAGATATCTCTGATACTAGTGTATGAGGACAGCGAGCCATTCTGGGAGAGAAAGGTAAGCAGGAGATATCTGTGATACTAGAGTATGGGGAAAGAGGCCATTCCGGGAGAGAAAGGTAAGCAGGAGATATCTGTGATACTACTGTATGGGGACAGCTAGCCACATCGGGAGAGATAGGTAAGCAGGAGATATCTGTGATACTAGTGTATGGGGACAGCGGGCCATTCCGGGAGAGAAAGGTAAGCAGGACATATCTGTGATGCTAGTGTATGGGGACAGCGGGCCATTCCGGGAGAGAAAGGTAAGCAGGACATATCTGTGATACCGGTGTATGGGGACAGCGGCCATTCTGGGAAACAAAGGTAAGCAGGAGATATCTGTGATACTAGTGTATGGGGACAGCGGGCCATTCCGGGAGAGAAAGGTAAGCAGGAGACATCTGTGAAACTAGTGTATGGGGACAGAGGACATTCTGGGAAAGAAAGGTAAGCAGGAGATATCTGTGATACTAGTGTATGGGGACAGCGGGACATTCCGGGAGAGGAAGGTAAGCAGGAGATATCTGTGATACTAGTGTGTGGGGACAGCGGGCCATTCCGTGAGAGAAGGGTAAGTAGGAGATATCTGTGATACTAGTGTGTGGGGACAGCGGGCCATTCCGGGAGAGAAGGGTAAGTAGGAGATATCTCTGATACTAGTGTATGGGGACAGCGGGCCATTCCGGGAGAGAAAGGTAAGCAGGAGATATCTGTGATACTAGTGTATGGGGACAGCGGCCATTCTGGGAAAGAAAGGTAAGCAGGAGATATCTGTGATACTAGTGTATGGGGACAGCGGGCCATTCCGGGAGAGAAAGGTAAGCAGGAGACATCTGTGAAACTAGTTTATGGGGACAGCGGACCTTCTGGGAAAGAAAGGTAAGCAGGAGATATCTCTGATACTAGTGTATGGGGACAGCGGGCCATTCCGGTAGAGAAAGGTAAGCAGGGGATATCTGTGATACTAGTGTATGGGGACAGCGTGCGATTCCGGGAGAGAAAGGTAAGCCGGAGATATCAGTGATACTAGTGTATGGGGACAGCGGTACATTCCGGGAGAGGAAGGTAAGCAGGAGATATCTGTGATACTAGTGTGTGGGGACAGCGGGTCATTCCGTGAGAGAAGGGTAAGTAGGAGATATCCTTGATACTAGTGTATGGGGACAGCGGGACATCCCGGGAGAGAAAGGTCTGCAGGAGATATCTGTGATACTAGTGTATGGGGACAGCGGGCCATTCCGGTAGAGAAAGGTAAGCAGGAGATATCTGTGATACTAGTGTATGGGGACAGCAGGCCTTTCCGGGAGAGAAAGGTAAGCAGGAGATTTCTGTGATACTAGTGTATGGGGATAGCGGGACATAACGGGAGAGGAAGGTAAGCAGGAGATATCTGTGATACTAGTATATGGGGACAGAGGGCCATTCTGGGAGAGGAATGTAAGCAGGACATATCTGTGATACTAGTGTATGGGGACAGCAGCCATTCCGGGAGAGGAAGGTAAGCAGGAGATATCTGTGATACTAGTGTATGGGGACAGCGGGCCATTCCCGGAGAGAATGGTAAGTAGGAGATATCTGTGATACTAGTGTATGGGGACAGCGGCCATTCTGGGAAAGAAAGGTAAGCAGGAGATATCTGTGATACTAGTGTATGGGGACAGCTAGCCACAATGGGAAAGAAAGGTAAGCAGGAGATATCTGTGATACTAGTGTATGTGGACAGCGGGCCATTCCGGGAGAGAAAGATAACCAGGAGAAATCTGTGATACTAGTGTATGGGGACAGCGGGTCTTTCCGGGAGAGGAAGGTAAGCAGGAGATATCTGTGATACTAGTGTATGGGGACAGCAGGCCATTCCGGGAGAGGAAGGTAAGTAGGAGATATCTGTGATACTAGTGTATGGGGAAAGGTGGCCATTCTGGGAGAGAAAGGGAAGCAGGAGATATCTGTGATACTAGTGTATGAGGACAGCGGGCCATTCTGGGAGAGGAAGGTAAGCAGGAGATATCTGTGAAACTAGTGTACGAGGACAGCGAGCCATTCCGGGAGAGAAAGGTAAGCAGGAGATATCTGTGATACTAATGTATGGGGACAGCAGCCATTCCGGGAGAGAATGGTAAGCAGGAGATATCTGTGATACTAGTGTATGGGGACAGCGGCCATTCTGGGAAAGAAAGGTAAGCAGGAGATATCTCTGATACTAGTGTATGAGGACAGCGAGCCATTCTGGGAGAGAAAGGTAAGCAGGAGATATCGGTGATACTAGAGTATGGGGAAAGAGGCCATTCCGGGAGAGAAAGGTAATCAGGAGATATCTGTGATACTACTGTATGGGGACAGCTAGCCACATCGGGAGAGATAGGTAAGCAGGAGATATCTGTGATACTAGTGTATGGGGACAGCGGGCCATTCCGGGAGAGAAAGGTAAGCAGGACATATCTGTGATGCTAGTGTATGGGGACAGCGGGCCATTCCGGGAGAGAAAGGTAAGCAGGACATATCTGTGATACCGGTGTATGGGGACAGCGGCCATTCTGGGAAACAAAGGTAAGCAGGAGATATCTGTGATACTAGTGTATGGGGACAGCGGGCAATTCCGGGAGAGAAAGGTAAGCAGGAGACATCTGTGAAACTAGTGTATGGGGACAGAGGACATTCTGGGAAAGAAAGGTAAGCAGGAGATATCTGTGATACTAGTGTATGGGGACAGCGGGACATTCCGGGAGAGGAAGGTAAGCAGGAGATATCTGTGATACTAGTGTGTGGGGACAGCGGGCCATTCCGTGAGAGAAGGGTAAGTAGGAGATATCCGTGATACTAGTGTATGGGGACAGCGGGACATCCCGGGAGAGAAAGGTCTGCAGGAGATATCTGTGATACTAGTGTATGGGGACAGCGGGCCATTCCGGGAGAGAAAGATAAGCAGGAGATATCTGTGATACTAGTGGATGGGGACAGCGGGCCTTTCCGGGAGAGAAAGGTAAGCAGGAGATTTCTGTGATACTAGTGTATGGGGATAGCGGGACATAACGGGAGAGGAAGGTAAGCAGTAGATATCTGTGATACTAGAGTATGGGGACAGCAGGATGTCCCAGGAAAGAAAGGTAAGCAGGAGATATCTGTGATACTAGTATATGGGGACAGAGGGCCATTCCGGGAGAGGAATGTAAGCAGGACATATCTGTGATACTAGTGTATGGGGACAGCAGCCATTCCGGGAGAGGAAGGTAAGCAGGAGATATCTGTGATACTAGTGTATGGGGACAGCGGGCCATTCCGGGAGAGAAGGGTAAGTAGGCGATATCTGTGATACTAGTGTATGGGGACAGCGGCCATTCTGGGAAAGAAAGGTAAGCAGGAGATATCTGTGATACTAGTGTATGGGGAGAGAGGGCCATTCCGGGAGAGAAAGGTAAGCAGGAGACATCTGTGATACTAGTGTATGCGGACAGCGGATATTCTGGGAAAGAAAGGTAAGCAGAAGATATCTGTGATACTAGTGTATGGGGACAGCGGGACATTCCGGGAGAGGAAGGTAAGCAGGAGATATCTGTGATACTAGTGTATGGGGACAGCAGAACATCCCGGGAAAGAAAGGTAAGCAGGAGATATCTGTGATACTAGTGGATGGGGACAGCGGGCCATTCCGGTAGAGAAAAGTAAGCAGGAGATATCTGTGATACTAGTGGATGGGGACAGCGGGCCATTCCGGTAGAGAAAAGTAAGCAGGAGATATCTGTGATACTAGTGTAAGGGGACTGCGTGCGATTCTGGGAGAAAAAGGTAAGCAGGAGATATCAGTGATGCTAGTGTATTGGGACAGCGGGACATTCCGGGAGAGGAAAGTAAGCAGGAGATATCTGTGAAACTAGTGTGTGGGGACAGCGGGCCATTCCGTGAGAGAAGGGTAAGTAGGAGATATCCGTGATACTAGTGTATGGGGACAGCGGGACATCCCGGGAGAGAAAGGTCTGCAGGAGATATCTGTGATACTAGTGTATGGGGACAGCGGGCCATACCGGGAGAGAAAGGTAAGCAGGAGATATCTGTGATACTAGTGTATGGGGACAGCGGGCCATTCCGGGAGAGAAAGGTAAGCAGGAGATATCAGTGATACTAGTGTATGGGGACAGCAGGATATTCCGGAAGTGGAAGGTAAGCAGGAGATATCTGTGATACTAGTGTGTGGGGACAGCGGGCCATTCCGGGAGAGAAGGGTAAGTAGGAGATATCCGTGATACTAGTGTATGGGGACAGCGGGACATCCCGGGAGAGAAAGGTAAGCAGGAGATATCTGTGATACTAGTGTATGGGGACAGCGGGACATTCCGGGAGAGAAAGGTAAGCAGGAGATATCTGTGATACTAGTGTATGGGGACATCTGCCATTCGGGGAGAGAAAGGTAAGCAGGAGATATCTGTGATACTAGTGTATGGGGACAGCGGGCCATAACGGGAGAGAAAGGTAAGCAGGAGATATCTATGATACTAGTGTATGGGGACAGCGGCCATTCCGGGAGAGGAAGGTAAGCAGGAGATATCTGTGATACTAGTGTATGGGGACAGCAGGCCATTCCGGGAGAGGAAGGTAAGTAGGAGATATCTGTGATACTAGTGTATGGGGAAAGGTGGCCATTCTGGGAGAGAAAGGGAAGCAGGAGATATCTGTGATACTAGTGTAAGAGGACAGCGGGCCATTGAGGGAGAGGAAGGTAAGCAGGAGATATCTGTGAAACTAGTGTACGAGGACAGCGAACCATTCCGGGAGAGAAAGGTAAGCAGGAGATATCTGTGATACTAGTGTATGGGGACAGCAGCCATTCCGGGAGAGAATGGTAAGCAGGAGATATCTGTGATACTAGTGTATGGGGACAGCTAGCCACATCGGGAACCAAAGGTAAGCAGGAGATATCTGTGATACTAGTGTATGGGTACAGCGGGCCATTCCGGGAGAGAAAGGTAAGCAGGAGATATCTGTGATACTAGTGTATGGGGACAGCGGACATTCTGGGAAAGAAAGGTAAGCAGGAGATATCTGTGATACTAGTATATGGGGACAGAGGGCCATTCCGAGAGAGGAAGGTAAGCAGGAGATATCAGTAATACTAGTGTATGGGGACAGCGGGACATTCCGGGAGAGAAAGTTAAGCAGGAGTTATCAGTGATACTAGTGTATGGGGACAGAGGGCCATTCTGGGAAAGAAATGTAAGCAAGAGTTATCTGTGATACTAGTATATGGGGACAGAGGGCCATTCCGGGAGAGGATGGTAAGCAGGAGATATCTGTGATACTAGTGTATGGGGACAGCGGGACATTCCGGGAGAGGAAGGTAAGAAGGAGATATCTGTGATACTAGTGTATGGGGACTGCGGACATTCTGGGAAAGAAAGGTAAGCAGGAGATATCTTTGATACTAGTGTATGGGGACAGCGGGCCATTCCGGGAGATGAAGGTAAGCAGCAGATATCTGTGATACTAGTGTATGGGGACAGCGGGCCATTCCGGGAGAGGAAGGTAAGCAGGAGATATCTGTGATACTAGTATATGGGGACAGAGGGCCATTCCGAGAGAGGAAGGTAAGCAGGAGATATCAGTAATACTAGTGTATTGGGACAGCGGGACATTCCGGGAGCGAAAGTTAAGCAGGAGTTATCAGTGATACTAGTGTATGGGGACAGAGGGCCATTCCGGGAGAGGATGGTAAGCAGGAGATATCTGTGATACTAGTGTATGGGGACAGCGGGACATTCCGGGACAGGAAGGTAAGCAGGAGATATCTGTGATACTAGTGTGTGGGGACAGCAGGACATTCCGGGAGAGAAGGGTAAGTAGGAGATATCTGTGATACTAGTGTATGGGGACAGCAGGCCATTCCGGGAGAGGAAGGTAAGTAGGAGATATCTGTGATACTAGTGTATGGGGAAAGGTTGCCATTCTGGGAGAGAAAGGGAAGCAGGAGATATCTGTGATACTAGTGTATGGGGACAGCGGGCCATTCTGGTAGAAAAAGGTAAGCAGGAGATATCTGTGATACTAGTGTATGGGGACAGCAGGCCTTTCCGGGAGAGAAAGGTAAGCAGGAGATATCTGTGATACTAGTATATGGGGACAGAGGGCCATTCCGGGAGAGGAATGTAAGCAGGACATATCTGTGATACTAGTGTATGGGGACAGCAGCCATTCCGGGAGAGGAAGGTAAGCAGGAGATATCTGTGATACTAGTGTATGGGGACAGCGGGCCATTCCCGGAGAGAAGGGTAAGTAGGAGATATCTGTGATACTAGTGTATGGGGACAGCGGCCATTCTGGGAAAGAAAGGTAAGCAGGAGATATCTGTGATACTAGTGTATGGGGACAGCTAGCCACAATGGGAAAGAAAGGTAAGCAGGAGATATCTGTGATACTAGTGTATGGGGACAGCGGGCCATTCCGGGAGAGAAAGATAAGCAGGAGATATCTGTGATACTAGTGTATGGGGACAGCGGGTCTTTCCGGGAGAGGAAGGTAAGCAGGAGATATCTGTGATACTAGTGTATGGGGACAGCAGGCCATTCCGGGAGAGGAAGGTAAGTAGGAGATATCTGTGATACTAGTGTATGGGGAAAGGTGGCCATTCTGGGAGAGAAAGGGAAGCAGGAGATATCTGTGATACTAGTGTATGAGGACAGCGGGCCATTCTGGGAGAGGAAGGTAAGCAGGAGATATCTGTGAAACTAGTGTACGAGGACAGCGAGCCATTAAGGGAGAGAAAGGTAAGCAGGAGATATCTGTGATACTAATGTATGGGGACAGCAGCCATTCTGGGAAAGAAAGGTAAGCAGGAGATATCTGTGATACTAGTGTATGGGGACAGCGGGCCATTGAGGGAGAGGAAGGTAAGCAGGAGATATCTGTGAAACTAGTGTACGAGGACAGCGAACCATTCCGGGAGAGAAAGGTAAGCAGGAGATATCTGTGATACTAGTGTATGGGGACAGCAGCCATTCCGGGAGAGAATGGTAAGCAGGAGATATCTGTGATACTAGTGTATGGGGACAGCTAGCCACATCGGGAAAGAAAGGTAAGCAGGAGATATCTGTATTACTAGTGCATGGGTACAGCGGGCCATTCCGGGAGAGAAAGGTAAGCAGGAGATATCTGTGATACTAGTGTATGGGGACAGCGGACATTCTGGGAAAGAAAGGTATGCAGGAGATATCTGTGATACTAGTATATGGGGACAGAGGGCCATTCCGAGAGAGGAAGGTAAGCAGGAGATATCAGTAATACTAGTGTATGGGGACAGCGGGACATTCCGGGAGAGAAAGTTAAGCAGGAGTTATCAGTGATACTAGTGTATGGGGACAGAGGGCCATTCTGGGAAAGAAATGTAAGCAAGAGATATCTGTGATACTAGTATATGGGGACAGAGGGCCATTCCGGGAGAGGATGGTAAGCAGGAGATATCTGTGATACTAGTGTATGGGGACAGCGGGACATTCCGGGAGAGGAAGGTAAGAAGGAGATATCTGTGATACTAGTGTGTGGGGACAGCGGGCCATTCCGGGAGAGAAGGGTAAGTATGAGATATCTCTGATACTAGTGTATGGGGACAGCGGGCCATTCCGGGAGAGAAAGGTAAGCAGGAGATATCTGTGATACTAGTGTATGGGGACTGCGGACATTCTGGGAAAGAAAGGTAAGCAGGAGATATCTTTGATACTAGTGTATGGGGACAGCGGGCCATTCGGGGGATGAAGGTAAGCAGCAGATATCTGTGATACTAGTGTATGGGGACAGCGGGCCATTCCGGGAGAGGAAGGTAAGCAGGAGATATCTGTGATACTAGTATATGGGGACAGAGGGCCATTCCGAGAGAGGAAGGTAAGCAGGAGATATCAGTAATACTAGTGTATTGGGACAGCGGGACATTCCGGGAGCGAAAGTTAAGCAGGAGTTATCAGTGATACTAGTGTATGGGGACAGAGGGCCATTCCGGGAGAGGATGGTAAGCAGGAGATATCTGTGATACTAGTGTATGGGGACAGCGGGACATTCCCGAGACAGGAAGGTAAGCAGGAGATATCTGTGATACTAGTGTGTGGGGACAGCGGGACATTCCGGGAGAGAAGGGTAAGTAGGAGATATCTGTGATACTAGTGTATGGGGACAGCAGGCCATTCCGGGAGAGGAAGGTAAGTAGGAGATATCTGTGATACTAGTGTATGGGGAAAGGTTGACATTCTGGGAGAGAAAGGGAAGCAGGAGATATCCGTGATACTAGTGTATGGGGACAGCTAGCCACATCGGGAAAGAAAGGTAAGCAGGAGATATCTGTGATACTAGTGTATGAGGACAGCGGGCCACTGTGGGAGAGGAAGGTAAGCAGGAGATATCTGTGAAACTAGTGTACGAGGACAGCGAGCCATTCCGGGAGAAAAAGGTAAGCAGGAGATATCTGTTATACTAGTGTATGGGGACAGCAGCCATTCCGGGAGAGAATGGTAAGCAGGAGATATCCGTGATACTAGTGTATGGGGACAGCTAGCCACATCGGGAAAGAAAGGTAAGCAGGAGATATCTGTGATACTAGTGTATGGGGACAGCGGGCCATTCCGGGAGAGAAAGGTAAGCAGGAGATATCTGTGATACTAGTGTATGGGGACAGCGGACATTCTGGGAAAAAAAGGTAAGCAGGAGATATCTGTGATACTAGTATATGGGGACAGAGGGCCATTCCGAGAGAGGAAGGTAAGCAGGAGATATCAGTAATACTAGTGTATGGGGACAGCGGGACATTCCGGGAGAGAAAGTTAAGCAGGAGTTATCAGTAATACTAGTGTATGGGGACAGCAGGACATTCCGGGAGAGAAGGGTAAGTAGGAGATATCTGTGATACTAGTGTATGGGGACAGCAGGCCATTCCGGGAGAGGAAGGTAAGTAGGAGATATCTGTGATACTAGTGTGTGGGGACAGCAGGACATTCCGGGAGAGAAGGGTAAGTAGGAGATATCTGTGATACTAGTGTATGGGGACAGCAGGCCATTCCGGGAGAGGAAGGTAAGTAGGAGATATCTGTGATACTAGTGTATGGGGAAAGGTTGCCATTCTGGGAGAGAAAGGGAAGCAGGAGATATCTGTGATACTAGTGTATGGGGACAGCGGGCCATTCTGGTAGAGAAAGGTAAGCAGGAGATATCTGTGATACTAGTGTATGGGGACAGCAGGCCTTTCCGGGAGAGAAAGGTAAGCAGGAGATTTCTGTGATACTAGTGTATGGGGATAGCGGGACATAACGGGAGAGGAAGGTAAGCAGGAGATATCTGTGATACTAGTATATGGGGACAGAGGGCCATTCCGGGAGAGGAATGTAAGCAGGACATATCTGTGATACTAGTGTATGGGGACAGCAGCCATTCCGGGAGAGGAAGGTAAGCAGGAGATATCTGTGATACTAGTGTATGGGGACAGCGGGCCATTCCGGGAGAGAAGGGTAAGTAGGCGATATCTGTGATACTAGTGTATGGGGACAGCGGCCATTCTGGGAAAGAAAGGTAAGCAGGAGATATCTGTGATACTAGTGTATGGGGAGAGAGGGCCATTCCGGGAGAGAAAGGTAAGCAGGAGACATCTGTGATACTAGTGTATGCGGACAGCGGATATTCTGGGAAAGAAAGGTAAGCAGGAGATATCTGTGATACTAGTGTATGGGGACAGCGGGACATTCCGGGAGAGGAAGGTAAGCAGGAGATATCTGTGATACTAGTGTATGGGGACAGCAGAACATCCCGGGAAAGAAAGGTAAGCAGGAGATATCTGTGATACTAGTGGATGGGGACAGCGGGCCATTCCAGTAGAGAAAAGTAAGCAGGAGATATCTGTGATACTAGTGTAAGGGGACAGCGTGCGATTCTGGGAGAAAAAGGTAAGCAGGAGATATCAGTGATGCTAGTGTATTGGGACAGCGGGACATTCCGGGAGAGGAAAGTAAGCAGGAGATATCTGTGAAACTAGTGTGTGGGGACAGCGGGCCATTCCGTGAGAGAAGGGTAAGTAGGAGATATCCGTGATACTAGTGTATGGGGACAGCGGGACATCCCGGGAGAGAAAGGTCTGCAGGAGATATCTGTGATACTAGTGTATGGGGACAGCGGGCCATACTGGGAGAGAAAGGTAAGCAGGAGATTTCTGTGATACTAGTGTATGGGGATAGCGGGACATAACGGGAGAGGAAGGTAAGCAGGAGATATCTGTGATACTAGTATATGGGGACAGAGGGCCATTCCGGGAGAGGAATGTAAGCAGGACATATCTGTGATACTAGTGTATGGGGACAGCAGCCATTCCGGGAGAGGAAGGTAAGCAGGAGATATCTGTGATACTAGTGTATGGGGACAGCGGGCCATTCCCGGAGAGAAGGGTAAGTAGGAGATATCTGTGATACTAGTGTATGGGGACAGCGGCCATTCTGGGAAAGAAAGGTAAGCAGGAGATATCTGTGATACTAGTGTATGGGGACAGCTAGCCACAATGGGAAAGAAAGGTAAGCAGGAGATATCTGTGATACTAGTGTATGGGGACAGCGGGCCATTCCGGGAGAGAAAGATAAGCAGGAGATATCTGTGATACTAGTGTATGGGGACAGCGGGTCTTTCCGGGAGAGGAAGGTAAGCAGGAGATATCTGTGATACTAGTGTATGGGGACAGCAGGCCATTCCGGGAGAGGAAGGTAAGTAGGAGATATCTGTGATAGTAGTGTATGGGGAAAGGTGGCCATTCTGGGAGAGAAAGGGAAGCAGGAGATATCTGTGATACTAGTGTATGAGGACAGCGGGCCATTCTGGGAGAGAAAGGTAAGCAGGAGATATCTGTGAAACTAGTGTACGAGGACAGCGAGCCATTCCGGGAGAGAAAGGTAAGCAGGAGATATCTGTGATACTAATGTATGGGGACAGCAGCCATTCCGGGAGAGAATGGTAAGCAGGAGATATCTGTGATACTAGTGTATGGGGACAGCGGCCATTCTGGGAAAGAAAGGTAAGCAGGAGATATCTGTGATACTAGTGTATGGGGACAGCGGGACATTCAGGGAGAGGAAGGTAAGCAGGAGATATCTCTGATACTAGTGTATGAGGACAGCGAGCCATTCTGGGAGAGAAAGGTAAGCAGGAGATATCTGTGATACTAGAGTATGGGGAAAGAGGCCATTCCGGGAGAGAAAGGTAAGCAGGAGATATCTGTGATACTACTGTATGGGGACAGCTAGCCACATTGGGAGAGATAGGTAAGCAGGAGATATCTGTGATACTAGTGTATGGGGACAGCGGGCCATTCCGGGAGAGAAAGGTAAGCAGGACATATCTGTGATGCTAGTGTATGGGGACAGCGGGCCATTCCGGGAGAGAAAGGTAAGCAGGACATATCTGTGATACCGGTGTATGGGGACAGCGGCCATTCTGGGAAACAAAGGTAAGCAGGAGATATCTGTGATACTAGTGTATGGGGACAGCGGGCCATTCCGGGAGAGAAAGGTAAGCAGGAGACATCTGTGAAACTAGTGTATGGGGACAGAGGACATTCTGGGAAAGAAAGGTAAGCAGGAGATATCTGTGATACTAGTGTATGGGGACAGCGGGACATTCCGGGAGAGGAAGGTAAGCAGGAGATATCTGTGATACTAGTGTGTGGGGACAGCGGGCCATTCCGTGAGAGAAGGGTAAGTAGGAGATATCCGTGATACTAGTGTATGGGGACAGCGGGACATCCCGGGAGAGAAAGGTCTGCAGGAGATATCTGTGATACTAGTGTATGGGGACAGCGGGCCATTCCGGGAGAGAAAGATAAGCAGGAGATATCTGTGATACTAGTGTATGGGGACAGCGGGCCTTTCCGGGAGAGAAAGGTAAGCAGGAGATTTCTGTGATACTAGTGTATGGGGATAGCGGGACATAACGGGAGAGGAAGGTAAGCAGTAGATATCTGTGATACTAGAGTATGGGGACAGCAGGATGTCCCAGGAAAGAAAGGTAAGCAGGAGATATCTGTGATACTAGTATATGGGGACAGAGGGCCATTCCGGGAGAGGAATGTAAGCAGGACATATCTGTGATACTAGTGTATGGGGACAGCAGCCATTCCGGGAGAGGAAGGTAAGCAGGAGATATCTGTGATACTAGTGTATGGGGACAGCGGGCCATTCCGGGAGAGAAGGGTAAGTAGGCGATATCTGTGATACTAGTGTATGGGGACAGCGGCCATTCTGGGAAAGAAAGGTAAGCAGGAGATATCTGTGATACTAGTGTATGGGGAGAGAGGGCCATTCCGGGAGAGAAAGGTAAGCAGGAGACATCTGTGATACTAGTGTATGCGGACAGCGGATATTCTGGGAAAGAAAGGTAAGCAGGAGATATCTGTGATACTAGTGTATGGGGACAGCGGGACATTCCGGGAGAGGAAGGTAAGCAGGAGATATCTGTGATACTAGTGTATGGGGACAGCAGAACATCCCGGGAAAGAAAGGTAAGCAGGAGATATCTGTGATACTAGTGGATGGGGACAGCGGGCCATTCCAGTAGAGAAAAGTAAGCAGGAGATATCTGTGATACTAGTGTAAGGGGACAGCGTGCGATTCTGGGAGAAAAAGGTAAGCAGGAGATATCAGTGATGCTAGTGTATTGGGACAGCGGGACATTCCGGGAGAGGAAAGTAAGCAGGAGATATCTGTGAAACTAGTGTGTGGGGACAGCGGGCCATTCCGTGAGAGAAGGGTAAGTAGGAGATATCCGTGATACTAGTGTATGGGGACAGCGGGACATCCCGGGAGAGAAAGGTCTGCAGGAGATATCTGTGATACTAGTGTATGGGGACAGCGGGCCATACTGGGAGAGAAAGGTAAGCAGGAGATTTCTGTGATACTAGTGTATGGGGATAGCGGGACATAACGGGAGAGGAAGGTAAGCAGGAGATATCTGTGATACTAGTATATGGGGACAGAGGGCCATTCCGGGAGAGGAATGTAAGCAGGACATATCTGTGATACTAGTGTATGGGGACAGCAGCCATTCCGGGAGAGGAAGGTAAGCAGGAGATATCTGTGATACTAGTGTATGGGGACAGCGGGCCATTCCCGGAGAGAAGGGTAAGTAGGAGATATCTGTGATACTAGTGTATGGGGACAGCGGCCATTCTGGGAAAGAAAGGTAAGCAGGAGATATCTGTGATACTAGTGTATGGGGACAGCTAGCCACAATGGGAAAGAAAGGTAAGCAGGAGATATCTGTGATACTAGTGTATGGGGACAGCGGGCCATTCCGGGAGAGAAAGATAAGCAGGAGATATCTGTGATACTAGTGTATGGGGACAGCGGGTCTTTCCGGGAGAGGAAGGTAAGCAGGAGATATCTGTGATACTAGTGTATGGGGACAGCAGGCCATTCCGGGAGAGGAAGGTAAGTAGGAGATATCTGTGATAGTAGTGTATGGGGAAAGGTGGCCATTCTGGGAGAGAAAGGGAAGCAGGAGATATCTGTGATACTAGTGTATGAGGACAGCGGGCCATTCTGGGAGAGAAAGGTAAGCAGGAGATATCTGTGAAACTAGTGTACGAGGACAGCGAGCCATTCCGGGAGAGAAAGGTAAGCAGGAGATATCTGTGATACTAATGTATGGGGACAGCAGCCATTCCGGGAGAGAATGGTAAGCAGGAGATATCTGTGATACTAGTGTATGGGGACAGCGGCCATTCTGGGAAAGAAAGGTAAGCAGGAGATATCTGTGATACTAGTGTATGGGGACAGCGGGACATTCAGGGAGAGGAAGGTAAGCAGGAGATATCTCTGATACTAGTGTATGAGGACAGCGAGCCATTCTGGGAGAGAAAGGTAAGCAGGAGATATCTGTGATACTAGAGTATGGGGAAAGAGGCCATTCCGGGAGAGAAAGGTAAGCAGGAGATATCTGTGATACTACTGTATGGGGACAGCTAGCCACATTGGGAGAGATAGGTAAGCAGGAGATATCTGTGATACTAGTGTATGGGGACAGCGGGCCATTCCGGGAGAGAAAGGTAAGCAGGACATATCTGTGATGCTAGTGTATGGGGACAGCGGGCCATTCCGGGAGAGAAAGGTAAGCAGGACATATCTGTGATACCGGTGTATGGGGACAGCGGCCATTCTGGGAAACAAAGGTAAGCAGGAGATATCTGTGATACTAGTGTATGGGGACAGCGGGCCATTCCGGGAGAGAAAGGTAAGCAGGAGACATCTGTGAAACTAGTGTATGGGGACAGAGGACATTCTGGGAAAGAAAGGTAAGCAGGAGATATCTGTGATACTAGTGTATGGGGACAGCGGGACATTCCGGGAGAGGAAGGTAAGCAGGAGATATCTGTGATACTAGTGTGTGGGGACAGCGGGCCATTCCGTGAGAGAAGGGTAAGTAGGAGATATCCGTGATACTAGTGTATGGGGACAGCGGGACATCCCGGGAGAGAAAGGTCTGCAGGAGATATCTGTGATACTAGTGTATGGGGACAGCGGGCCATTCCGGGAGAGAAAGATAAGCAGGAGATATCTGTGATACTAGTGTATGGGGACAGCGGGCCTTTCCGGGAGAGAAAGGTAAGCAGGAGATTTCTGTGATACTAGTGTATGGGGATAGCGGGACATAACGGGAGAGGAAGGTAAGCAGTAGATATCTGTGATACTAGAGTATGGGGACAGCAGGATGTCCCAGGAAAGAAAGGTAAGCAGGAGATATCTGTGATACTAGTATATGGGGACAGAGGGCCATTCCGGGAGAGGAATGTAAGCAGGACATATCTGTGATACTAGTGTATGGGGACAGCAGCCATTCCGGGAGAGGAAGGTAAGCAGGAGATATCTGTGATACTAGTGTATGGGGACAGCGGGCCATTCCGGGAGAGAAGGGTAAGTAGGCGATATCTGTGATACTAGTGTATGGGGACAGCGGCCATTCTGGGAAAGAAAGGTAAGCAGGAGATATCTGTGATACTAGTGTATGGGGAGAGAGGGCCATTCCGGGAGAGAAAGGTAAGCAGGAGACATCTGTGATACTAGTGTATGCGGACAGCGGATATTCTGGGAAAGAAAGGTAAGCAGGAGATATCTGTGATACTAGTGTATGGGGACAGCGGGACATTCCGGGAGAGGAAGGTAAGCAGGAGATATCTGTGATACTAGTGTATGGGGACAGCAGAACATCCCGGGAAAGAAAGGTAAGCAGGAGATATCTGTGATACTAGTGGATGGGGACAGCGGGCCATTCCAGTAGAGAAAAGTAAGCAGGAGATATCTGTGATACTAGTGTAAGGGGACAGCGTGCGATTCTGGGAGAAAAAGGTAAGCAGGAGATATCAGTGATGCTAGTGTATTGGGACAGCGGGACATTCCGGGAGAGGAAAGTAAGCAGGAGATATCTGTGAAACTAGTGTGTGGGGACAGCGGGCCATTCCGTGAGAGAAGGGTAAGTAGGAGATATCCGTGATACTAGTGTATGGGGACAGCGGGACATCCCGGGAGAGAAAGGTCTGCAGGAGATATCTGTGATACTAGTGTATGGGGACAGCGGGCCATACTGGGAGAGAAAGGTAAGCAGGAGATTTCTGTGATACTAGTGTATGGGGATAGCGGGACATAACGGGAGAGGAAGGTAAGCAGGAGATATCTGTGATACTAGTATATGGGGACAGAGGGCCATTCCGGGAGAGGAATGTAAGCAGGACATATCTGTGATACTAGTGTATGGGGACAGCAGCCATTCCGGGAGAGGAAGGTAAGCAGGAGATATCTGTGATACTAGTGTATGGGGACAGCGGGCCATTCCCGGAGAGAAGGGTAAGTAGGAGATATCTGTGATACTAGTGTATGGGGACAGCGGCCATTCTGGGAAAGAAAGGTAAGCAGGAGATATCTGTGATACTAGTGTATGGGGACAGCTAGCCACAATGGGAAAGAAAGGTAAGCAGGAGATATCTGTGATACTAGTGTATGGGGACAGCGGGCCATTCCGGGAGAGAAAGATAAGCAGGAGATATCTGTGATACTAGTGTATGGGGACAGCGGGTCTTTCCGGGAGAGGAAGGTAAGCAGGAGATATCTGTGATACTAGTGTATGGGGACAGCAGGCCATTCCGGGAGAGGAAGGTAAGTAGGAGATATCTGTGATAGTAGTGTATGGGGAAAGGTGGCCATTCTGGGAGAGAAAGGGAAGCAGGAGATATCTGTGATACTAGTGTATGAGGACAGCGGGCCATTCTGGGAGAGAAAGGTAAGCAGGAGATATCTGTGAAACTAGTGTACGAGGACAGCGAGCCATTCCGGGAGAGAAAGGTAAGCAGGAGATATCTGTGATACTAATGTATGGGGACAGCAGCCATTCCGGGAGAGAATGGTAAGCAGGAGATATCTGTGATACTAGTGTATGGGGACAGCGGCCATTCTGGGAAAGAAAGGTAAGCAGGAGATATCTGTGATACTAGTGTATGGGGACAGCGGGACATTCAGGGAGAGGAAGGTAAGCAGGAGATATCTCTGATACTAGTGTATGAGGACAGCGAGCCATTCTGGGAGAGAAAGGTAAGCAGGAGATATCTGTGATACTAGAGTATGGGGAAAGAGGCCATTCCGGGAGAGAAAGGTAAGCAGGAGATATCTGTGATACTACTGTATGGGGACAGCTAGCCACATTGGGAGAGATAGGTAAGCAGGAGATATCTGTGATACTAGTGTATGGGGACAGCGGGCCATTCCGGGAGAGAAAGGTAAGCAGGACATATCTGTGATGCTAGTGTATGGGGACAGCGGGCCATTCCGGGAGAGAAAGGTAAGCAGGACATATCTGTGATACCGGTGTATGGGGACAGCGGCCATTCTGGGAAACAAAGGTAAGCAGGAGATATCTGTGATACTAGTGTATGGGGACAGCGGGCCATTCCGGGAGAGAAAGGTAAGCAGGAGACATCTGTGAAACTAGTGTATGGGGACAGAGGACATTCTGGGAAAGAAAGGTAAGCAGGAGATATCTGTGATACTAGTGTATGGGGACAGCGGGACATTCCGGGAGAGGAAGGTAAGCAGGAGATATCTGTGATACTAGTGTGTGGGGACAGCGGGCCATTCCGTGAGAGAAGGGTAAGTAGGAGATATCCGTGATACTAGTGTATGGGGACAGCGGGACATCCCGGGAGAGAAAGGTCTGCAGGAGATATCTGTGATACTAGTGTATGGGGACAGCGGGCCATTCCGGGAGAGAAAGATAAGCAGGAGATATCTGTGATACTAGTGTATGGGGACAGCGGGCCTTTCCGGGAGAGAAAGGTAAGCAGGAGATTTCTGTGATACTAGTGTATGGGGATAGCGGGACATAACGGGAGAGGAAGGTAAGCAGTAGATATCTGTGATACTAGAGTATGGGGACAGCAGGATGTCCCAGGAAAGAAAGGTAAGCAGGAGATATCTGTGATACTAGTATATGGGGACAGAGGGCCATTCCGGGAGAGGAATGTAAGCAGGACATATCTGTGATACTAGTGTATGGGGACAGCAGCCATTCCGGGAGAGGAAGGTAAGCAGGAGATATCTGTGATACTAGTGTATGGGGACAGCGGGCCATTCCGGGAGAGAAGGGTAAGTAGGCGATATCTGTGATACTAGTGTATGGGGACAGCGGCCATTCTGGGAAAGAAAGGTAAGCAGGAGATATCTGTGATACTAGTGTATGGGGAGAGAGGGCCATTCCGGGAGAGAAAGGTAAGCAGGAGACATCTGTGATACTAGTGTATGCGGACAGCGGATATTCTGGGAAAGAAAGGTAAGCAGGAGATATCTGTGATACTAGTGTATGGGGACAGCGGGACATTCCGGGAGAGGAAGGTAAGCAGGAGATATCTGTGATACTAGTGTATGGGGACAGCAGAACATCCCGGGAAAGAAAGGTAAGCAGGAGATATCTGTGATACTAGTGGATGGGGACAGCGGGCCATTCCAGTAGAGAAAAGTAAGCAGGAGATATCTGTGATACTAGTGTAAGGGGACAGCGTGCGATTCTGGGAGAAAAAGGTAAGCAGGAGATATCAGTGATGCTAGTGTATTGGGACAGCGGGACATTCCGGGAGAGGAAAGTAAGCAGGAGATATCTGTGAAACTAGTGTGTGGGGACAGCGGGCCATTCCGTGAGAGAAGGGTAAGTAGGAGATATCCGTGATACTAGTGTATGGGGACAGCGGGACATCCCGGGAGAGAAAGGTCTGCAGGAGATATCTGTGATACTAGTGTATGGGGACAGCGGGCCATACCGGGAGAGAAAGGTAAGCAGGAGATATCTGTGATACTAGTGTATGGGGACAGCGGGCCATTCCAGGAGAGAAAGGTAAGCAGGAGATATCAGTGATACTAGTATATGGGGACAGAGGGCCATTCCGGGAGAGGAATGTAAGCAGGACATATCTGTGATACTAGTGTATGGGGACAGCAGCCATTCCGGGAGAGGAAGGTAAGCAGGAGATATCTGTGATACTAGTGTATGGGGACAGCGGGCCATTCCCGGAGAGAAGGGTAAGTAGGAGATATCTGTGATACTAGTGTATGGGGACAGCGGCCATTCTGGGAAAGAAAGGTAAGCAGGAGATATCTGTGATACTAGTGTATGGGGACAGCTAGCCACAATGGGAAAGAAAGGTAAGCAGGAGATATCTGTGATACTAGTGTATGGGGACAGCGGGCCATTCCGGGAGAGAAAGATAAGCAGGAGATATCTGTGATACTAGTGTATGGGGACAGCGGGTCTTTCCGGGAGAGGAAGGTAAGCAGGAGATATCTGTGATACTAGTGTATGGGGACAGCAGGCCATTCCGGGAGAGGAAGGTAAGTAGGAGATATCTGTGATAGTAGTGTATGGGGAAAGGTGGCCATTCTGGGAGAGAAAGGGAAGCAGGAGATATCTGTGATACTAGTGTATGAGGACAGCGGGCCATTCTGGGAGAGGAAGGTAAGCAGGAGATATCTGTGAAACTAGTGTACGAGGACAGCGAGCCATTCCGGGAGAGAAAGGTAAGCAGGAGATATCTGTGATACTAATGTATGGGGACAGCAGCCATTCCGGGAGAGAATGGTAAGCAGGAGATATCTGTGATACTAGTGTATGGGGACAGCGGCCATTCTGGGAAAGAAAGGTAAGCAGGAGATATCTGTGATACTAGTGTATGGGGACAGCGGGACATTCAGGGAGAGGAAGGTAAGCAGGAGATATCTCTGATACTAGTGTATGAGGACAGCGAGCCATTCTGGGAGAGAAAGGTAAGCAGGAGATATCTGTGATACTAGAGTATGGGGAAAGAGGCCATTCCGGGAGAGAAAGGTAAGCAGGAGATATCTGTGATACTACTGTATGGGGACAGCTAGCCACATTGGGAGAGATAGGTAAGCAGGAGATATCTGTGATACTAGTGTATGGGGACAGCGGGCCATTCCGGGAGAGAAAGGTAAGCAGGACATATCTGTGATGCTAGTGTATGGGGACAGCGGGCCATTCCGGGAGAGAAAGGTAAGCAGGACATATCTGTGATACCGGTGTATGGGGACAGCGGCCATTCTGGGAAACAAAGGTAAGCAGGAGATATCTGTGATACTAGTGTATGGGGACAGCGGGCCATTCCGGGAGAGAAAGGTAAGCAGGAGACATCTGTGAAACTAGTGTATGGGGACAGAGGACATTCTGGGAAAGAAAGGTAAGCAGGAGATATCTGTGATACTAGTGTATGGGGACAGCGGGACATTCCGGGAGAGGAAGGTAAGCAGGAGATATCTGTGATACTAGTGTGTGGGGACAGCGGGCCATTCCGTGAGAGAAGGGTAAGTAGGAGATATCCGTGATACTAGTGTATGGGGACAGCGGGACATCCCGGGAGAGAAAGGTCTGCAGGAGATATCTGTGATACTAGTGTATGGGGACAGCGGGCCATTCCGGGAGAGAAAGATAAGCAGGAGATATCTGTGATACTAGTGTATGGGGACAGCGGGCCTTTCCGGGAGAGAAAGGTAAGCAGGAGATTTCTGTGATACTAGTGTATGGGGATAGCGGGACATAACGGGAGAGGAAGGTAAGCAGTAGATATCTGTGATACTAGAGTATGGGGACAGCAGGATGTCCCAGGAAAGAAAGGTAAGCAGGAGATATCTGTGATACTAGTATATGGGGACAGAGGGCCATTCCGGGAGAGGAATGTAAGCAGGACATATCTGTGATACTAGTGTATGGGGACAGCAGCCATTCCGGGAGAGGAAGGTAAGCAGGAGATATCTGTGATACTAGTGTATGGGGACAGCGGGCCATTCCGGGAGAGAAGGGTAAGTAGGCGATATCTGTGATACTAGTGTATGGGGACAGCGGCCATTCTGGGAAAGAAAGGTAAGCAGGAGATATCTGTGATACTAGTGTATGGGGAGAGAGGGCCATTCCGGTAGAGAAAGGTAAGCAGGAGACATCTGTGATACTAGTGTATGCGGACAGCGGATATTCTGGGAAAGAAAGGTAAGCAGGAGATATCTGTGATACTAGTGTATGGGGACAGCGGGACATTCCGGGAGAGGAAGGTAAGCAGGAGATATCTGTGATACTAGTGTATGGGGACAGCAGAACATCCCGGGAAAGAAAGGTAAGCAGGAGATATCTGTGATACTAGTGGATGGGGACAGCGGGCCATTCCAGTAGAGAAAAGTAAGCAGGAGATATCTGTGATACTAGTGTAAGGGGACAGCGTGCGATTCTGGGAGAAAAAGGTAAGCAGGAGATATCAGTGATGCTAGTGTATTGGGACAGCGGGACATTCCGGGAGAGGAAAGTAAGCAGGAGATATCTGTGAAACTAGTGTGTGGGGACAGCGGGCCCTTCCGTGAGAGAAGGGTAAGTAGGAGATATCCGTGATACTAGTGTATGGGGACAGCGGGACATCCCGGGAGAGAAAGGTCTGCAGGAGATATCTGTGATACTAGTGTATGGGGACAGCGGGCCATACCGGGAGAGAAAGGTAAGCAGGAGATATCTGTGATACTAGTGTATGGGGACAGCGGGCCATTCCGGGAGAGAAAGGTAAGCAGGAGATATCAGTGATACTAGTATATGGGGACAGAGGGCCATTCCGGGAGAGGAATGTAAGCAGGACATATCTGTGATACTAGTGTATGGGGAAAGCAGCCATTCCGGGAGAGGAAGGTAAGCAGGAGATATCTGTGATACTAGTGTATGGGGACAGCGGGCCATTCCCGGAGAGAAGGGTAAGTAGGAGATATCTGTGATACTAGTGTATGGGGACAGCGGCCATTCTGGGAAAGAAAGGTAAGCAGGAGATATCTGTGATACTAGTGTATGGGGACAGCTAGCCACAATGGGAAAGAAAGGTAAGCAGGAGATATCTGTGATACTAGTGTATGGGGACAGCGGGCCATTCCGGGAGAGAAAGATAAGCAGGAGATATCTGTGATACTAGTGTATGGGGACAGCGGGTCTTTCCGGGAGAGGAAGGTAAGCAGGAGATATCTGTGATACTAGTGTATGGGGACAGCAGGCCATTCCGGGAGAGGAAGGTAAGTAGGAGATATCTGTGATAGTAGTGTATGGGGAAAGGTGGCCATTCTGGGAGAGAAAGGGAAGCAGGAGATATCTGTGATACTAGTGTATGAGGACAGCGGGCCATTCTGGGAGAGGAAGGTAAGCAGGAGATATCTGTGAAACTAGTGTACGAGGACAGCGAGCCATTCCGGGAGAGAAAGGTAAGCAGGAGATATCTGTGATACTAATGTATGGGGACAGCAGCCATTCCGGGAGAGAATGGTAAGCAGGAGATATCTGTGATACTAGTGTATGGGGACAGCGGCCATTCTGGGAAAGAAAGGTAAGCAGGAGATATCTGTGATACTAGTGTATGGGGACAGCGGGACATTCAGGGAGAGGAAGGTAAGCAGGAGATATCTCTGATACTAGTGTATGAGGACAGCGAGCCATTCTGGGAGAGAAAGGTAAGCAGGAGATATCTGTGATACTAGAGTATGGGGAAAGAGGCCATTCCGGGAGAGAAAGGTAAGCAGGAGATATCTGTGATACTACTGTATGGGGACAGCTAGCCACATTGGGAGAGATAGGTAAGCAGGAGATATCTGTGATACTAGTGTATGGGGACAGCGGGCCATTCCGGGAGAGAAAGGTAAGCAGGACATATCTGTGATGCTAGTGTATGGGGACAGCGGGCCATTCCGGGAGAGAAAGGTAAGCAGGACATATCTGTGATACCGGTGTATGGGGACAGCGGCCATTCTGGGAAACAAAGGTAAGCAGGAGATATCTGTGATACTAGTGTATGGGGACAGCGGGCCATTCCGGGAGAGAAAGGTAAGCAGGAGACATCTGTGAAACTAGTGTATGGGGACAGAGGACATTCTGGGAAAGAAAGGTAAGCAGGAGATATCTGTGATACTAGTGTATGGGGACAGCGGGACATTCCGGGAGAGGAAGGTAAGCAGGAGATATCTGTGATACTAGTGTGTGGGGACAGCGGGCCATTCCGTGAGAGAAGGGTAAGTAGGAGATATCCGTGATACTAGTGTATGGGGACAGCGGGACATCCCGGGAGAGAAAGGTCTGCAGGAGATATCTGTGATACTAGTGTATGGGGACAGCGGGCCATTCCGGGAGAGAAAGATAAGCAGGAGATATCTGTGATACTAGTGTATGGGGACAGCGGGCCTTTCCGGGAGAGAAAGGTAAGCAGGAGATTTCTGTGATACTAGTGTATGGGGATAGCGGGATATAACGGGAGAGGAAGGTAAGCAGTAGATATCTGTGATACTAGAGTATGGGGACAGCAGGATGTCCCAGGAAAGAAAGGTAAGCAGGAGATATCTGTGATACTAGTATATGGGGACAGAGGGCCATTCCGGGAGAGGAATGTAAGCAGGACATATCTGTGATACTAGTGTATGGGGACAGCAGCCATTCCGGGAGAGGAAGGTAAGCAGGAGATATCTGTGATACTAGTGTATGGGGACAGCGGGCCATTCCGGGAGAGAAGGGTAAGTAGGCGATATCTGTGATACTAGTGTATGGGGACAGCGGCCATTCTGGGAAAGAAAGGTAAGCAGGAGATATCTGTGATACTAGTGTATGGTGAGAGAGGGCCATTCCGGGAGAGAAAGGTAAGCAGGAGACATCTGTGATACTAGTGTATGCGGACAGCGGATATTCTGGGAAAGAAAGGTAAGCAGGAGATATCTGTGATACTAGTGTATGGGGACAGCGGGACATTCCGGGAGAGGAAGGTAAGCAGGAGATATCTGTGATACTAGTGTATGGGGACAGCAGAACATCCCGGGAAAGAAAGGTAAGCAGGAGATATCTGTGATACTAGTGGATGGGGACAGCGGGCCATTCCAGTAGAGAAAAGTAAGCAGGAGATATCTGTGATACTAGTGTAAGGGGACAGCGTTCGATTCTGGGAGAAAAAGGTAAGCAGGAGATATCAGTGATGCTAGTGTATTGGGACAGCGGGACATTCCGGGAGAGGAAAGTAAGCAGGAGATATCTGTGAAACTAGTGTGTGGGGACAGCGGGCCATTCCGTGAGAGAAGGGTAAGTAGGAGATATCCGTGATACTAGTGTATGGGGACAGCGGGACATCCCGGGAGAGAAAGGTCTGCAGGAGATATCTGTGATACTAGTGTATGGGGACAGCGGGCCATACCGGGAGAGAAAGGTAAGCAGGAGATATCTGTGATACTAGTGTATGGGGACAGCGGGCCATTCCGGGAGAGAAAGGTAAGCAGGAGATATCAGTGATACTAGTGTATGGGGACAGCAGGACATTCCGGAAGTGGAAGGTAAGCAGGAGATATCTGTGATACTAGTGTGTGGGGACAGCGGGCCATTCCGGGAGAGAAGGGTAAGTAGGAGATATCCGTGATACTAGTGTATGGGGACAGCGGGACATCCCAGGAGAGAAAGGTAAGCAGGAGATATCTGTGATACTAGTGTATGGGGACAGCGGGACATTCCGGGAGAGAAAGGTAAGCAGGAGATATCTGTGATACTAGTGTATGGGGACATCTGCCATTCGGGGAGAGAAAGGTAAGCAGGAGATATCTGTGATACTAGTGTATGGGGACAGCGGGCCATAACGGGAGAGAAAGGTAAGCAGGAGATATCTATGATACTAGTGTATGGGGACAGCGGCCATTCCGGGAGAGGAAGGTAAGCAGGAGATATCTGTGATACTAGTGTATGGGGACAGCAGGCCAATCCGGGAGAGGAAGGTAAGTAGGAGATATCTGTGATACTAGTGTATGGGGAAAGGTGGCCATTCTGGGAGAGAAAGGGAAGCAGGAGATATCTGTGATACTAGTGTAAGAGGACAGCGTGCCATTGAGGGAGAGGAAGGTAAGCAGGAGATATCTGTGAAACTAGTGTACGAGGACAGCGAACCATTCCGGGAGAGAAAGGTAAGCAGGAGATATCTGTGATACTAGTGTATGGGGACAGCAGCCATTCCGGGAGAGAATGGTAAGCAGGAGATATCTGTGATACTAGTGTATGGGGACAGCTAGCCACATCGGGAAAGAAAGGTAAGCAGGAGATATCTGTGATACTAGTGCATGGGTACAGCGGGCCATTCCGGGAGAGAAAGGTAAGCAGGAGATATCTGTGATACTAGTGTATGGGGACAGCGGACATTCTGGGAAAGAAAGGTAAGCAGGAGATATCTGTGATACTAGTATATGGGGACAGAGGGCCATTCCGAGAGAGGAAGGTAAGCAGGAGATATCAGTAATACTAGTGTATGGGGACAGCGGGACATTCCGGGAGAGAAAGTTAAGCAGGAGTTATCAGTGATACTAGTGTATGGGGACAGAGGGCCATTCTGGGAAAGAAATGTAAGCAAGAGATATCTGTGATACTAGTATATGGGGACAGAGGGCCATTCCGGGAGAGGATGGTAAGCAGGAGATATCTGTGATACTAGTGTATGGGGACAGCGGGACATTCCGGGAGAGGAAGGTAAGAAGGAGATATCTGTGATACTAGTGTGTGGGGACAGCGGGCCATTCCGGGAGAGAAGGGTAAGTATGAGATATCTCTGATACTAGTGTATGGGGACAGCGGGCCATTCCGGGAGAGAAAGGTAAGCAGGAGATATCTGTGATACTAGTGTATGGGGACTGCGGACATTCTGGGAAAGAAAGGTAAGCAGGAGATATCTTTGATACTAGTGTATGGGGACAGCGGGCCATTCGGGGGATGAAGGTAAGCAGCAGATATCTGTGATACTAGTGTATGGGGACAGCGGGCCATTCCGGGAGAGGAAGGTAAGCAGGAGATATCTGTGATACTAGTATATGGGGACAGAGGGCCATTCCGAGAGAGGAAGGTAAGCAGGAGATATCAGTAATACTAGTGTATGGGGACAGAGGGCCATTCCGGGAGAGGATGGTAAGCAGGAGATATCTGTGATACTAGTGTATGGGGACAGCGGGACATTCCCGGGACAGGAAGGTAAGCAGGAGATATCTGTGATACTAGTGTGTGGGGACAGCGGGACATTCCGGGAGAGAAGGGTAATTAGGAGATATCTGTGATACTAGTGTATGGGGACAGCAGGCCATTCCGGGAGAGGAAGGTAAGTAGGAGATATCTGTGATACTAGTGTATGGGGAAAGGTTGACATTCTGTGAGAGAAAGGGAAGCAGGAGATATCTGTGATACTAGTGTATGAGGACAGCGGGCCACTGTGGGAGAGGAAGGTAAGCAGGAGATATCTGTGAAACTAGTGTACGAGGACAGCGAGCCATTCCGGGAGAAAAAGGTAAGCAGGAGATATCTGTTATACTAGTGTATGGGGACAGCAGCCATTCCGGGAGAGAATGGTAAGCAGGAGATATCCGTGATACTAGTGTATGGGGACAGCTAGCCACATCGGGAAAGAAAGGTAAGCAGGAGATATCTGTGATACTAGTGTATGGGGACAGCGGGCCATTCCGGGAGAGAAAGGTAAGCAGGAGATATCTGTGATACTAGTGTATGGGGACAGCGGACATTCTGGGAAAAAAAGGTAAGCAGGAGATATCTGTGATACTAGTATATGGGGACAGAGGGCCATTCCGAGAGAGGAAGGTAAGCAGGAGATATCAGTAATACTAGTGTATGGGGACAGCGGGACATTCCGGGAGAGAAAGTTAAGCAGGAGTTATCAGTAATACTAGTGTAAGGGGACAGAGGGCCATTCTGGGAAAGAAAGGTAAGCAAGAGATATCTGTGATACTAGTATATGGGGACAGAGGGCCATTCCGGGAGAGGATGGTAAGCAGGAGATATCTATGATACTAGTGTATGGGGACAGCGGGACATTCCGGGAGAGGAAGGTAAGAAGGAGATATCTGTGATACTAGTGTGTGGGGACAGCGGGCCATTCCGGGAGAGAAGGGTAAGTAGGAGATATCTCTGATACTAGTGTATGGGGACAGCGGGCCATTCCGGGAGAGAAAGGTAAGCAGGAGATATCTGTGATACTACTGTATGGGGACTGCGGACATTCTGGGAAAGAAAGGTAAGCAGGAGATATCTTTGATACTAGTGTATGGGGACAGCGGGCCATTCCGGGAGAGGAAGGTAAGCAGGAGATATCTGTGATACTAGTGTATGGGGACAGCGGGCCATTCCGGGAGAGGAAGGTAAGCAGGAGATATCTGTGATACTAGTGTATGGGGACAGCGGGCCATTCCGGGAGAGAAAGGTAAGCAGGAGATATCTGTGATACTAGTGTATGGGGACAGCGGCCATTCTGGGAAAGAAAGGTAAGCAGGAGATTTCTGTGATACTAGTGTATGGGGAAAGCAGGCCATTTCGGGAGATAAAGTTAAGCAGGAGATATCTGTGATACTAGTGTATGGGGACAGAGGGCCATTCTTGGAAAGAAAGGTAAGCAGGAGATATCTGTGATACTAGTATATGGGGACAGAGGGCCATTCCGAGAGAGGAAGGTAAGCAGGAGATATCAGTAATACTAGTGTATGGGGACAGCGGGACATTCCGGGAGAGAAAGTTAAGCAGGAGTTATCAGTGATACTAGTGTATGGGGACAGAGGGCCATTCTGGGAAAGAAAGGTAAGTAGGAGATATCTGTGATACTAGTATATGGGGACAGAGGGCCATTCCGGGAGAGGATGGTAAGCAGGAGATATCTGTGACACTAGTGTATGGGGACAGCGGGACATTCCGGGAAAGGAAGGAAAGCAGGAGATATCTGTGATACTAATGTTGTGGGGACAGCGGGACATTCCGGGAGAGAAAGGTAAGCAGGAGATATCTGTGATACTAGTGTATGGGGACAGCGGACATTCTGGGAAAGAAAGGTAAGCAGGAGATATCTGTGATACTAGTGTATGGGGACAGCGGGACATTCCGGGAGAGGAAGGTAAGCAGGAGATATCTGTGATACTAGTGTATGGGGACAGCGGGCCATTCCGGTAGAGAAAGGTAAGCAGGAGATATCTGTGATACTAGTGTATGGGGACAGCGGACATTCTGGGAAAGAAAGGTAAGCAGGAGATATCTGTGATACTAGTGTATGGGGACAGCGGGACATTCCGGGAGAGGAAGGTAAGCAGGAGATATCTGTGATACTAGTGTATGAGGACAGCAGAACATCCCGGGAAAGAAAGGTAAGCAGGAGATATCTGTGATACTAGTGTATGGGGACAGCGGGCCATTCCGGTAGAGAAAGGGAAGCAGGAGTTATCTGTGATACTAGTGTATGGGGACAGCGGGCCATTTCGGGAGAGAAAGTTAAGCAGGAGATATCTGTGATACTAGTGTATGGGGACAGAGGGCCATTCTGGGAAAGAAAGGTAAGCAGGAGATATCTGGGATACTAGTATATGGGGACAGAGGGCCATTCCGAGAGAGGAAGGTAAGCAGGAGATATCAGTAATACTAGTGTATGGGGACAGCGGGACATTCCGGGAGAGAAAGTTAAGCAGGAGTTATCAGTGATACTAGTGTATGGGGACAGAGGGCCATTCTGGGAAAGAAAGGTAAGCAGGAGATATCTGTGATACTAGTATATGGGGACAGAGGGCCATTCCGGGAGAGGATGGTAAGCTGGAGATATCTGTGACACTAGTGTATGGGGACAGCGGGACAATCCGGGAGAGGAAGGTAAGAAGGAGATATCTGTGATACTAGTGTGTGGGGACAGCGGGCCATTCCGGGAGAGAAGGGTAAGTAGGAGATATCTCTGATACTAGTGTATGGGGACAGCGGGCCATTCCGGGAGAGAAAGGTAAGCAGGAGATATCTGTGATTCTAGTGTATGGGGACTGCGGACATTCTGGGAAAGAAAGGTAAGCAGGAGATATCTGTGATACTAGTGTATGGGGACAGCGGGCCATTCCGGGAGAGAAAGGTAAGCAGGAGATATCTGTGATACTAGTGTATGGGGACAGCGGCCATTCTGGGAAAGAAAGGTAAGCAGGAGATTTCTGTGATACTAGTGTATGGGGACAGCGGGCCATTCCGGGAGAGAAAGGTAAGCAGGAGATATCTGTGATACTAGTGTATGGGGACAGCAGGATGTCCCAGGAAAGAAAGGTAAGCAGGAGATATCTGTGATACTAGTATATGGGGACAGAGGGCCATTCCGGGAGAGGAAAGTAAGCAGGACATATCTGTGATACTAGTGTATGGGGACAGCGGGACATTCCGGGAGAGGAAGGTAAGCAGGAGATATCTGTGATACTAGTGTGTGGGGACAGCGGGCATTCCGGGAGAGAATGGTAAGTAGGAGATATCTATGATACTAGTGTATGGGGACAGCGGCCATTCTGGGAAAGAAAGGTAAGCAGGAGATATCTGTGATACTAGTGTATGGGGACAGCGGGCCATTCCGGGAGAGAAAGGTAAGCTGGAGATATCTGTGATACTAGTGTATGGGGACAGCGGACATTCTGGGAAAGAAAGGTAAGCAGGAGATATCTGTGATGCTAGTGTATGGGGACAGCGGGACATTCCGGGAGAGGAAGGTAAGCAGGAGATATCTGTGATACTAGTGTATGGGGACAGCAGAACATCCCGGGAAAGAAAGGTAAGCAGGAGATATCTGTGATACTAGTGTATGGGGACAGCGGGCCATTCTGGTAGAGAAAGGTAAGCAGGAGATATCTGTGATACTAGTGTATGGAGACAGCGTGCGATTCCGGGAGAGAAAGGTAAGCAGGAGATATCAGTGATACTAGTGTATGGGGACAGCGGGACATTCTGAGAGAGGAAGGTAAGCAGGAGATATCTGTGATACTAGTGTGTGGGGACAGCGGGCCATTCCGTGAGAGAAGGGTAAGTAGGAGATATCTGTGATACTAGTGTATGGGGACAGCGGGCCATTCCGGGAGAGAAAGGTAAGCAGGAGATATCTGTGATACTAGTGTATGGGGACAGCGGGCCATTCCGGGAGAGAAAGGTAAGCAGGAGATATCAGTGATAATAGTGTATGGGGACAGAGGGACATTCCGGGAGTGGAAGGTAAGCAGGAGATATCTGTGATACTAGTGTGTGGGGACAGCGGGACATTCCGGGAGAGAAGGGTAAGTAGGAGATATCCGTGATACTAGTGTATGGGGACAGCGGGACATCACGGGAGAGAAAGGTAAGCAGGAGATATCTGTGATACTAGTGTATGGGGACAGCGGCCATTCTGGGAAAGAAAGGTAAGCAGGAGATTTCTGTGATACTAGTGTATGGGGACAGCGGGCCATTCCGGGAGAGGAAGGTAAGCAGGAGATATCTGTGATACTAGTGTATGGGGACAGCAGGATGTCCCAGGAAAGAAAGGTAAGCAGGAGATATCTGTGATACTAGTATATGGGGACAGAGGGCCATTCCGGGAGAGGAAAGTAAGCAGGACATATCTGTGATACTAGTGTATGGGGACAGCGGGACATTCCGGGAGAGGAAGGTAAGCAGGAGATATCTGTGATACTAGTGTGTGGGGACAGCGGGCATTCCGGGAGAGAATGGTAAGTAGGAGATATCTATGATACTAGTGTATGGGGACAGCGGGACATCACGGGAGAGAAAGGTAAGCAGGAGATATCTGTGATACTAGTGTATGGGGACAGTGGCCATTCTGGGAAAGAAAGGTAAGCAGGAGATTTCTGTGATACTAGTGTATGGGGACAGCGGGCCATTCCGGGAGAGGAAGGTAAGCAGGAGATATCTGTGATACTAGTGTATGGGGACAGCAGGATGTCCCAGGAAAGAAAGGTAAGCAGGAGATATCTGTGATACTAGTATATGGGGACAGAGGGCCATTCCGGGAGAGGAAAGTAAGCAGGACATATCTGTGATACTAGTGTATGGGGACAGCGGGACATTCCGGGAGAGGAAGATAAGCAGGAGATATCTGTGATACTAGTGTGTGGGGACAGCGGGCATTCCGGGAGAGAATGGTAAGTAGGAGATATCTATGATACTAGTGTATGGGGACAGCGGCCATTCTGGGAAAGAAAGGTAAGCAGGAGATATCTGTGATACTAGTGTATGGGGACAGCGGGCCATTCTGGGAGAGAAAGGTAAGCTGGAGATATCTGTGATACTAGTGTATGGGGACAGCGGACATTCTGGGAAAGAAAGGTAAGCAGGAGATATCTGTGATGCTAGTGTATGGGGACAGCGGGACATTCCGGGAGAGGAAGGTAAGCAGGAGATATCTGTGATACTAGTGTATGGGGACAGCAGAACATCCCGGGAAAGAAAGGTAAGCAGGAGATATCTGTGATACTAGTGTATGGGGACAGCGGGCCATTCCGGTAGAGAAAGGTAAGCAGGAGATATCTGTGATACTAGTGTATGGAGACAGCGTGCGATTCCGGGAGAGAAAGGTAAGCAGGAGATATCAGTGATACTAGTGTATGGGGACAGCGGGACATTCCGGGAGAGGAAGGTAAGCAGGAGATATCTGTGATACTAGTGTGTGGGGACAGCGGGCCATTCCGTGAGAGAAGGGTAAGTAGGAGATATCCGTGATACTAGTGTATGGGGACAGCGGGACATCCCGGGAGAGAAAGGTCTGCAGGAGATATCTGTGATACTAGTGTATGGGGACAGCGGGCCATTCCGGGAGAGAAAGGTAAGCAGGAGATATCTGTGATACTAGTGTATGGGGACAGCGGGCCATTCCGGGAGAGAAAGGTAAGCAGGAGATATCAGTGATAATAGTGTATGGGGACAGAGGGACATTCCGGGAGTGGAAGGTAAGCAGGAGATATCTGTGATACTAGTGTGTGGGGACAGCGGGACATTCCGGGAGAGAAGTGTAAGTAGGAGATATCTGTGATACTAGTGTATGGGGACAGCGGGACATCACGGGAGAGAAAGGTAAGCAGGAGATATCTGTGATACTAGTGTATGGGGACAGCGGGACATTCCGGGAGAGAAAGGTAAGCAGGAGATATCTGTGATACTAGTGTATGGGGACATCGGCCATTCGGGGAGAGAAAGGTAAGCTGGAGATATCTGTGATACTAGTGTATGGGGACAGCGGGCCATTCTGGGAGAGAAATGTAAGCAGGAGATATCTATGATACTAGTGTATGGGGACAGCGGCCATTCCGGGAGAGGAAGGTAAGCAGGAGATATCTATGATACTAGTGTATGGGGACAGCAGGCCATTCCGGGAGAGGAAGGTAAGTAGGAGATATCTGTGATACTAGTGTATGGGGAAAGGTGGCCATTCTGGGAGAGAAAGGGATGCAGGAGATATCTGTGATACTAGTGTATGAGGACAGCGGGCCATTCTGGGAGAGGAAGGTAAGCAGGAGATATCTGTGAAACTAGTGTACGAGGACAGCGAGCCATTCCGGGAGAGAAAGGTAAGCAGGAGATATCTGTGATACTAGTGTATGGGGACAGCGGGCCATTCTGGGAAAGAAAGGTAAGCAGGAGATATCTGTGATACTAGTGTATGGGGACAGCGGCCATTCTGGGAAAGAAAGGTAAGCAGGAGATATCTGTGATACTAGTGTATGGGGACAGCCGGACATTCAGGGAGAGGAAGGTAAGCAGGAGATATCTGTGATACTAGTGTATGAGGACAGCGAGCCATTCTGGGAGAGAAAGGTAAGCAGGAGATATCTGTGATACTAGAGTATGGGGACAGTGGCCATTCCGGGAGAGAAAGGTAAGCAGGAGATATCTGTGATACTACTGTATGGGAACAGCTAGCCTCATCGGGAGAGATAGGTAAGCAGGAGATATCTGTGATACTAGTGTATGGGGACAGCGGGCCATTCCGGTAGAGAAAAGTAAGCAGGACATATCTGTGATGCTAGTGTATGGGGACAGCGGGCCATTCCGGGAGAGAAAGGTAAGCAGGACATATCTGTGATACCGGTGTATGGGGACAGCGGCCATTCTGGGAAAGAAAGGTAAGCAGGAGATATCTGTGATACTAGTGTATGGGGACAGCGGGCCATTCCGGGAGAGAAAGGTAAGCAGGAGACATCTGTGAAACTAGTGTATGGGGACAGCGGACATTCTGGGAAAGAAAGGTAAGCAGGAGATATCTGTGATACTAGTGTATGGGGACAGCGGGCCATTCCGGTAGAGAAAGGTAAGTAAGGAGATATCTGTGATACTAGCGTATGGGGACAGCGTGCGATTCCGGGAGAGAAAGGTAAGCAGGAGATATCAGTGATACTAGTGTATGGGGACAGCGGGACATTCCGGGAGAGAAAGGTAAGCAGGAGATATCTGTGATACTAGTGTGTGGGGACAGCGGGCCATTCTGGGAGAGAAAGGTAAGCAGGAGATATCTATGATACTAGTGTATGGGGACAGCGGCCATTCCGGGAGAGGAAGGTAAGCAGGAGATATCTGTGATACTAGTGTATGGGGACAGCAGGCCATTCCGGGAGAGGAAGGTAAGTAGGAGATATCTGTGATACTAGTGTATGGGGAAAGGTGGCCATTCTGGGAGAGAAAGGGATGCAGGAGATATCTGTGATACTAGTGTATGAGGACAGCGGGCCATTCTGGGAGAGGAAGGTAAGCAGGAGATATCTGTGAAACTAGTGTATGAGGACAGCGAGCCATTCCGGGAGAGAAAGGTAAGCAGGAGATATCTGTGATACTAGTGTATGGGGACAGCGGGCCATTCTGGGAAAGAAAAGTAAGCAGGAGATATCTGTGATACTAGTGTATGGGGACAGCGGCCATTCTGGGAAAGAAAGGAAAGCAGGAGATATCTGTGATACTAGTGTATGGGGACAGCGGGACATTCAGGGAGAGGAAGGTAAGCAGGAGATATCTGTGATACTAGTGTATGAGGACAGCGAGCCATTCCGGGAGAGAAAGGTAAGCAGGACATATCTGTGATACTAGAGTATGGGGACAGTGGCCATTCCGGGAGAGAAAGGTAAGCAGGAGATATCTGTGATACTACTGTATGGGAACAGCTAGCCCCATCGGGAGAGATAGGTAAGCAGGAGATATCTGTGATACTAGTGTATGGGGACAGCGGGCCATTCCAGGAGAGAAAGGTAAGCAGGACATATCTGTGATGCTAGTGTATGGGGACAGCGGGCCATTCCGGGAGAGAAAGGAAAGCAGGACATACCTGTGATACCGGTGTATGGGGACAGCGGTCATTCTGGGAATGAAAGGTAAGCAGGAGATATCTGTGATACTAGTGTATCGGGACAGCGGGCCATTCCGGTAGAGAAAGGTAAGCAGGAGATATCTGTGATACTAGTGTATGGGGACAGCGGGCCATTTCGGGAGAGAAAGGTAAGCAGGATACATCTGTGAAACTAGTGTATGGGGACAGCGGACATTCTGGGAATGAAAGGTAAGCAGGAGATATCTGTGATACTAGTGTATGGGGACAGCGGGCCATTCCGGTAGAGAAAGGTAAGCAGGAGATATCTGTGATACTAGCGTATGGGGACAGCGTGCGATTCCGAGAGAGAAAGGTAAGCAGGAGATATCAGTGATACTAGTGTATGGGGACAGCGGGACATTCCGGGAGAGAAAGGTAAGCAGGAGATATCTGTGATACTAGTGTGTGGGGACAGCGGGCCATTCTGGGAGAGAAAGGTAAGCAGGAGATATCTATGATACTAGTGTATGGGGACAGCGGCCATTCCGGGAGAGGAAGGTAAGCAGGATATATCTGTGATACTAGTGTATGGGGACAGCAGGCCATTCCGGGAGAGGAAGGTAAGTAGGAGATATCTGTGATACTAGTGTATGGGGAAAGGTGGCCATTCTGGGAGAGAAAGGGATGCAGGAGATATCTGTGATACTAGTGTATGAGAACAGCGGGCCATTCTGGGAGAGGAAGGTAAGCAGGAGATATCTGTGAAACTAGTGTACGAGGACAGCGAGCCATTCCGGGAGAGAAAGGTAAGCAGGAGATATCTGTGATACTAGTGTATGGGGACAGCGGGCCATTCTGGGAAAGAAAGGTAAGCAGGAGATATCTGTGATACTAGTGTATGGGGACAGCGGCCATTCTGGGAAAGAAAGGTAAGCAGGAGATATCTGTGATACTAGTGTATGGGGACAGCCGGACATTCAGGGAGAGGAAGGTAAGCAGGAGATATCTGTGATACTAGTGTATGAGGACAGCGAGCCATTCTGGGAGAGAAAGGTAAGCAGGAGATATCTGTGATACTAGAGTATGGGGACAGTGGCCATTCCGGGAGAGAAAGGTAAGCAGGAGATATCTGTGATACTACTGTATGGGAACAGCTACCCCCTTCGGGAGAGATAGGTAAGCAGGAGTTATCTGTGATACTAGTGTATGGGGACAGCGGGCCATTCCGGGAGAGAAAGGAAAGCAGGACATACCTGTGATACCGGTGTATGGGGACAGCAGCCATTCTGGGAAAGAAAGGTAAGCAGGAGATATCTGTGATACTAGTGTATGGGGACAGCGGGCCATTCCGGGAGAGAAAGCTAAGCAGTAGACATCTGTGAAACTAGTGTATGGGGACAGCGGGCCATTCCATGAGAGAAAGGTAAGCAGGACATATCTGTGATGCTAGTGTATGGGGACAGCGGGCCATTCCGGGAGAGAAAGGAAAGCAGGACATACCTGTGATACCGGTGTATGGGGACAGCGGCCATTCTGGGAAAGAAAGGTAAGCAGGAGATATCTGTGATACTAGTGTATGGGGACAGCGGGCCATACCGGGAGAGAAAGGTAAGCAGGAGACATCTGTGAAACTAGTGTATGGGGACAGCGGACATTCTGGGAAAGAAAGGTAAGCAGGAGATATCTGTGATACTAGTGTATGGGGACAGCGGGCCATTCCGGTAGAGAAAGGTAAGCAGGAGATATCTGTGATACTAGTGTATGGGGACAGCGTGCGATTCCGGGAGAGAAAGGTAAGCAGGAGATATCAGTGATACTAGTGTATGGGGACAGCGGGACATTCCAGGAGAGAAAGGTAAGCAGGAGATATCTGTGATACTAGTGTGTGGGGACAGCGGGACAATCCGTGAGAGAAGTGTAAGTAGGAGATATCTGTGATACTAGTGTATGGGGATAGTGGGACATCCCGGGAGAGAAAGGTCTGCAGGAGATATCTGTGATACTAGTGTATGGGGACAGCGGGCCATTCCGGGAGAGAAAGGTAAGCAGGAGATATCTGTGATACTAGTGTATGGGGACAGCGGGCCTTTCCGGGAGAGAAAGGTAAGCAGGAGATATCAGTGATACTAGTGTATGGGGACAGCAGGACATTCCGGGAGTGGAAGGTAAGCAGGAGATATCTGTGATACTAGTGTATGGGGAAAGGTGGCCATTCTGGGAGAGAAAGGGAAGCAGGAGATATCTGTGATACTAGTGTATGAGGACAGCGGGCCATTCTGGGAGAGGAAGGTAAGTAGGAGATATCTGTGAAACTAGTGTACGAGGACAGCGAGCCATTCCGGGAGAGAAAGGTAAGCAGGAGATATCTGTGATACTAGTGTATGGGGACAGCAGCCATTCCGGGAGAGAATGGTAAGCAGGAGATATCTGTGTTACTAGTGTATGGGGACAGCTAGCCACATCGGGAAAGAAAGGTAAGCAGGAGATATCTGTGATACTAGTGTATGGGGACAGCGGGCCATTCCGGGAGAGAAAGGTAAGCAGGTGATATCTGTGATACTACTGTATGGGGACAGCGGGTCTTTCCGGGAGAGGAAGGTAAGCAGGAGATATCTGTGATACTAGTGTATGGGGACAGCAGGCCATTCCTGGAGAGGAAGGCAAGTAGGAGATATCTGTGATACTAGTGTATGGGGAAAGGTGGCCATTCTGGGAGATAAAGGGAAGCAGGAGATATCTGTGATACTAGTGTATGAGGACAGCGGGCCATTCTGGGAGAGGAAGGTAAGCAGGAGATATCTGTGAAACTAGTGTACGAGGACAGCGAGCCATTCCGGGAGAGAAAGGTAAGCAGGAGATATCTGTGATACTAATGTATGGGGACAGCAGCCATTCCGGGAGAGAATGGTAAGCAGGAGATATCTGTGATACTAGTGTATGGGGACAGCTAGCCACATCGGGAAAGAAAGGTAAGCAGGAGATATCTGTGATACTAGTGTATGGAGACAGCGGGCCATTCCGGGAGAGAAAGGTAAGCAGGAGATATCTGTGATATTAGCGTATGGGGACAGCGGGTCTTTCTGGGAGAGAAAGGTAAGCAGGTGATATCTGTGATACTAGTGTATGGGGACAGCGGCCATTCCGGGAGAGGAAGGTAAGCAGGAGATATCTGTGATATTAGCGTATGGGGACAGCGGGTCTTTCTGGGAGAGAAAGGTAAGCAGGTGATATCTGTGATACTAGTGTATGGGGACAGCAGAACATCCCGGGAAAGAAAGGTAAGCAGGAGATATCTGTGATACTAGTGTATGGGGACAGCGGGCCATTCCGGTAGAGAAAGGGAAGCAGGAGTTATCTGTGATACTAGTGTATGGGGACAGCGGGCCATTTCGGGAGAGAAAGTTAAGCAGGAGATATCTGTGATACTAGTGTATGGGGACAGAGGGCCATTCTGGGAAAGAAAGGTAAGCAGGAGATATCTGTGATACTAGTATATGGGGACAGAGGGCCATTCCGGGAGAGGATGGTAAGCTGGAGATATCTGTGACACTAGTGTATGGGGACAGCGGGACAATCCGGGAGAGGAAGGTAAGAAGGAGATATCTGTGATACTAGTGTGTGGGGACAGTGGGCCATTCCGGGAGTGAAGGGTAAGTAGGAGATATCTCTGATACTAGTGTATGGGGACAGAGGGCCATTCCAGGAGAGAAAGGTAAGCAGGAGATATCTGTGATTCTAGTGTATGGGGACTGCGGCCATTCTGGGAAAGAAAGGTAAGCAGGAGATATCTGTGATACTAGTGTATGGGGACAGCGGGCCATTCCGGGAGAGAAAGGTAAGCAGGAGATATCTGTGATACTAGTCTATGGGGACAGCGGCCATTCTGGGAAAGAAAGGTAAGCAGGAGATTTCTGTGATACTAGTGTATGGGGACAGCGGGCCATTCCGGGAGAGAAAGGTAAGCAGGAGATATCTGTGATACTAGTGTATGGGGACAGCAGGATGTCCCAGGAAAGAAAGGTAAGCAGGAGATATCTGTGATACTAGTATATGGGGACAGAGGGCCATTCCGGGAGAGGAAAGTAAGCAGGACATATCTGTGATACTAGTGTATGGGGACAGCGGGACATTCCGGGAGAGGAAGGTAAGCAGGAGATATCTGTGATACTAGTGTGTGGGGACAGCGGGCATTCCGGGAGAGAATGGTAAGTAGGAGATATCTATGATACTAGTGTATGGGGACAGCGGCCATTCTGGGAAAGAAAGGTAAGCAGGAGATATCTGTGATACTAGTGTATGGGGACAGCGGGCCATTCCGGGAGAGAAAGGTAAGCTGGAGATATCTGTGATACTAGTGTATGGGGACAGCGGACATTCTGGGAAAGAAAGGTAAGCAGGAGATATCTGTGATGCTAGTGTATGGGGACAGCGGGACATTCCGGGAGAGGAAGGTAAGCAGGAGATATCTGTGATACTAGTGTATGGGGACAGCAGAACATCCCGGGAAAGAAAGGTAAGTAGGAGATATCTGTGATACTAGTGTATGGGGACAGCGGGCCATTCCGGTAGAGAAAGGTAAGCAGGAGATATCTGTGATACTAGTGTATGGAGACAGCGTGCGATTCCGGGAGAGAAAGGTAAGCAGGAGATATCAGTGATACTAGTGTATGGGGACAGCGGGACATTCTGAGAGAGGAAGGTAAGCAGGAGATATCTGTGATACTAGTGTGTGGGGACAGCGGGCCATTCCGTGAGAGAAGGGTAAGTAGGAGATATCTGTGATACTAGTGTATGGGGACAGCGGGCCATTCCGGGAGAGAAAGGTAAGCAGGAGATATCTGTGATACTAGTGTATGGGGACAGCGGGCCATTCCGGGAGAGAAAGGTAAGCAGGAGATATCAGTGATAATAGTGTATGGGGACAGAGGGACATTCCGGGAGTGGAAGGTAAGCAGGAGATATCTGTGATACTAGTGTGTGGGGACAGCGGGACATTCCGGGAGAGAAGGGTAAGTAGGAGATATCCGTGATACTAGTGTATGGGGACAGCGGGACATCACGGGAGAGAAAGGTAAGCAGGAGATATCTGTGATACTAGTGTATGGGGACAGCGGCCATTCTGGGAAAGAAAGGTAAGCAGGAGATTTCTGTGATACTAGTGTATGGGGACAGCGGGCCATTCCGGGAGAGGAAGGTAAGCAGGAGATATCTGTGATACTAGTGTATGGGGACAGCAGGATGTCCCAGGAAAGAAAGGTAAGCAGGAGATATCTGTGATACTAGTATATGGGGACAGAGGGCCATTCCGGGAGAGGAAAGTAAGCAGGACATATCTGTGATACTAGTGTATGGGGACAGCGGGACATTCCGGGAGAGGAAGGTAAGCAGGAGATATCTGTGATACTAGTGTGTGGGGACAGCGGGCATTCCGGGAGAGAATGGTAAGTAGGAGATATCTATGATACTAGTGTATGGGGACAGCGGGACATCACGGGAGAGAAAGGTAAGCAGGAGATATCTGTGATACTAGTGTATGGGGACAGTGGCCATTCTGGGAAAGAAAGGTAAGCAGGAGATTTCTGTGATACTAGTGTATGGGGACAGCGGGCCATTCCGGGAGAGGAAGGTAAGCAGGAGATATCTGTGATACTAGTGTATGGGGACAGCAGGATGTCCCAGGAAAGAAAGGTAAGCAGGAGATATCTGTGATACTAGTATATGGGGACAGAGGGCCATTCCGGGAGAGGAAAGTAAGCAGGACATATCTGTGATACTAGTGTATGGGGACAGCGGGCATTCCGGGAGAGAATGGTAAGTAGGAGATATCTATGATACTAGTGTATGGGGACAGCGGCCATTCTGGGAAAGAAAGGTAAGCAGGAGATATCTGTGATACTAGTGTATGGGGACAGCGGGCCATTCTGGGAGAGAAAGGTAAGCTGGAGATATCTGTGATACTAGTGTTTGGGGACAGCGGACATTCTGGGAAAGAAAGGTAAGCAGGAGATATCTGTGATGCTAGTGTATGGGGACAGCGGGACATTCCGGGAGAGGAAGGTAAGCAGGAGATATCTGTGATACTAGTGTATGGGGACAGCAGAACATCCCGGGAAAGAAAGGTAAGCAGGAGATATCTGTGATACTAGTGTATGGGGACAGCGGGCCATTCCGGTAGAGAAAGGTAAGCAGGAGATATCTGTGATACTAGTGTATGGAGACAGCGTGCGATTCCGGGAGAGAAAGGTAAGCAGGAGATATCAGTGATACTAGTGTATGGGGACAGCGGGACATTCCGGGAGAGGAAGGTAAGCAGGAGATATCTGTGATACTAGTGTGTGGGGACAGCGGGCCATTCCGTGAGAGAAGGGTAAGTAGGAGATATCCGTGATACTAGTGTATGGGGACAGCGGGACATCCCGGGAGAGAAAGGTCTGCAGGAGATATCTGTGATACTAGTGTATGGGGACAGCGGGCCATTCCGGGAGAGAAAGGTAAGCAGGAGATATCTGTGATACTAGTGTATGGGGACAGCGGGCCATTCCGGGAGAGAAAGGTAAGCAGGAGATATCAGTGATAATAGTGTATGGGGACAGAGGGACATTCCGGGAGTGGAAGGTAAGCAGGAGATATCTGTGATACTAGTGTGTGGGGACAGCGGGACATTCCGGGAGAGAAGTGTAAGTAGGAGATATCTGTGATACTAGTGTATGGGGACAGCGGGACATCACGGGAGAGAAAGGTAAGCAGGAGATATCTGTGATACTAGTGTATGGGGACAGCGGGACATTCCGGGAGAGAAAGGTAAGCAGGAGATATCTGTGATACTAGTGTATGGGGACATCGGCCATTCGGGGAGAGAAAGGTAAGCTGGAGATATCTGTGATACTAGTGTATGGGGACAGCGGGCCATTCTGGGAGAGAAATGTAAGCAGGAGATATCTATGATACTAGTGTATGGGGACAGCGGCCATTCCGGGAGAGGAAGGTAAGCAGGAGATATCTATGATACTAGTGTATGGGGACAGCAGGCCATTCCGGGAGAGGAAGGTAAGTAGGAGATATCTGTGATACTAGTGTATGGGGAAAGGTGGCCATTCTGGGAGAGAAAGGGATGCAGGAGATATCTGTGATACTAGTGTATGAGGACAGCGGGCCATTCTGGGAGAAGAAGGTAAGCAGGAGATATCTGTGAAACTAGTGTACGAGGACAGCGAGCCATTCCGGGAGAGAAAGGTAAGCAGGAGATATCTGTGATACTAGTGTATGGGGACAGCGGGCCATTCTGGGAAAGAAAGGTAAGCAGGAGATATCTGTGATACTAGTGTATGGGGACAGCGGCCATTCTGGGAAAGAAAGGTAAGCAGGAGATATCTGTGATACTAGTGTATGGGGACAGCCGGACATTCAGGGAGAGGAAGGTAAGCAGGAGATATCTGTGATACTAGTGTATGAGGACAGCGAGCCATTCTGGGAGAGAAAGGTAAGCAGGAGATATCTGTGATACTAGAGTATGGGGACAGTGGCCATTCCGGGAGAGAAAGGTAAGCAGGAGATATCTGTGATACTACTGTATGGGAACAGCTAGCCTCATCGGGAGAGATAGGTAAGCAGGAGATATCTGTGATACTAGTGTATGGGGACAGCGGGCCATTCCAGTAGAGAAAAGTAAGCAGGACATATCTGTGATGCTAGTGTATGGGGACAGCGGGCCATTCCGGGAGAGAAAGGTAAGCAGGACATATCTGTGATACCGGTGTATGGGGACAGCGGCCATTCTGGGAAAGAAAGGTAAGCAGGAGATATCTGTGATACTAGTGTATGGGGAGAGCGGGCCATTCCGGGAGAGAAAGGTAAGCAGGAGACATCTGTGAAACTAGTGTATGGGGACAGCGGACATTCTGGGAAAGAAAGGTAAGCAGGAGATATCTGTGATACTAGTGTATGGGGACAGCGGGCCATTCCGGTAGAGAAAGGTAAGTAAGGAGATATCTGTGATACTAGCGTATGGGGACAGCGTGCGATTCCGGGAGAGAAAGGTAAGCAGGAGATATCAGTGATACTAGTGTATGGGGACAGCGGGACATTCCGGGAGAGAAAGGTAAGCAGGAGATATCTGTGATACTAGTGTGTGGGGACAGCGGGCCATTCTGGGAGAGAAAGGTAAGCAGGAGATATCTATGATACTAGTGTATGGGGACAGCGGCCATTCCGGGAGAGGAAGGTAAGCAGGAGATATCTGTGATACTAGTGTATGGGGACAGCAGGCCATTCCGGGAGAGGAAGGTAAGTAGGAGATATCTGTGATACTAGTGTATGGGGAAAGGTGGCCATTCTGGGAGAGAAAGGGATGCAGGAGATATCTGTGATACTAGTGTATGAGGACAGCGGGCCATTCTGGGAGAGGAAGGTAAGCAGGAGATATCTGTGAAACTAGTGTATGAGGACAGCGAGCCATTCCGGGAGAGAAAGGTAAGCAGGAGATATCTGTGATACTAGTGTATGGGGACAGCGGGCCATTCTGGGAAAGAAAGGTAAGCAGGAGATATCTCTGATACTAGTGTATGGGGACAGCGGCCATTCTGGGAAAGAAAGGTAAGCAGGAGATATCTGTGATACTAGTGTATGGGGACAGCCGGACATTCAGGGAGAGGAAGGTAAGCAGGAGATATCTGTGATACTAGTGTATGAGGACAGCGAGCCATTCCGGGAGAGAAAGGTAAGCAGGACATATCTGTGATACTAGAGTATGGGGACAGTGGCCATTCCGGGAGAGAAAGGTAAGCAGGAGATATCTGTGATACTACTGTATGGGAACAGCTAGCCCCATCGGGAGAGATAGGTAAGCAGGAGATATCTGTGATACTAGTGTATGGGGACAGCGGGCCATTCCAGGAGAGAAAGGTAAGCAGGACATATCTGTGATGCTAGTGTATGGGGACAGCGGGCCATTCCGGGAGAGAAAGGAAAGCAGGACATACCTGTGATACCGGTGTATGGGGACAGCGGTCATTCTGGGAATGAAAGGTAAGCAGGAGATATCTGTGATACTAGTGTATGGGGACAGCGGACATTCTGGGAATGAAAGGTAAGCAGGAGATATCTGTGATACTAGTGTATGGGGACAGCGGGCCATTCCGGTAGAGAAAGGTAAGCAGGAGATATCTGTGATACTAGCGTATGGGGACAGCGTGCGATTCCGGGAGAGAAAGGTAAGCAGGAGATATCAGTGATACTAGTGTATGGGGACAGCGGGACATTCCGGGAGAGAAAGGTAAGCAGGAGATATCTGTGATACTAGTGTGTGGGGACAGCGGGCCATTCTGGGAGAGAAAGGTAAGCAGGAGATATCTATGATACTAGTGTATGGGGACAGCGGCCATTCCGGGAGAGGAAGGTAAGCAGGAGATATCTGTGATACTAGTGTATGGGGACAGCAGGCCATTCCGGGAGAGGAAGGTAAGTAGGAGATATCTGTGATACTAGTGTATGGGGAAAGGTGGCCATTCTGGGAGAGAAAGGGATGCAGGAGATATCTGTGATACTAGTGTATGAGAACAGCGGGCCATTCTGGGAGAGGAAGGTAAGCAGGAGATATCTGTGAAACTAGTGTACGAGGACAGCGAGCCATTCCGGGAGAGAAAGGTAAGCAGGAGATATCTGTGATACTAGTGTATGGGGACAGCGGGCCATTCTGGGAAAGAAAGGTAAGCAGGAGATATCTGTGATACTAGTGTATGGGGACAGCGGCCATTCTGGGAAAGAAAGGTAAGCAGGAGATATCTGTGATACTAGTGTATGGGGACAGCCGGACATTCAGGGAGAGGAAGGTAAGCAGGAGATATCTGTGATACTAGTGTATGAGGACAGCGAGCCATTCTGGGAGAGAAAGGTAAGCAGGAGATATCTGTGATACTAGAGTATGGGGACAGTGGCCATTCCGGGAGAGAAAGGTAAGCAGGAGATATCTGTGATACTACTGTATGGGAACAGCTACCCCCTTCGGGAGAGATAGGTAAGCAGGAGTTATCTGTGATACTAGTGTATGGGGACAGCGGGCCATTCCGGGAGAGAAAGGAAAGCAGGACATACCTGTGATACCGGTGTATGGGGACAGCGGCCATTCTGGGAAAGAAAGGTAAGCAGGAGATATCTGTGATACTAGTGTATGGGGACAGCGGGCCATTCCGGGAGAGAAAGCTAAGCAGGAGACATCTGTGAAACTAGTGTATGGGGACAGCGGGCCATTCCATGAGAGAAAGGTAAGCAGGACATATCTGTGATGCTAGTGTATGGGGACAGCGGGCCATTCCGGGAGAGAAAGGAAAGCAGGACATACCTGTGATACCGGTGTATGGGGACAGCGGCCATTCTGGGAAAGAAAGGTAAGCAGGAGATATCTGTGATACTAGTGTATGGGGACAGCGGGCCATACCGGGAGAGAAAGGTAAGCAGGAGACATCTGTGAAACTAGTGTATGGGGACAGCGGACATTCTGGGAAAGAAAGGTAAGCAGGAGATATCTGTGATACTAGTGTATGGGGACAGCGGGCCATTCCGGTAGAGAAAGGTAAGCAGGAGATATCTGTGATACTAGTGTATGGGGACAGCGTGCGATTCCGGGAGAGAAAGGTAAGCAGGAGATATCAGTGATACTAGTGTATGGGGACAGCGGGACATTCCAGGAGAGAAAGGTAAGCAGGAGATATCTGTGATACTAGTGTGTGGGGACAGCGGGACAATCCGTGAGAGAAGGGTAAGTAGGAGATATCTGTGATACTAGTGTATAGGGACAGTGGGACATCCCGGGAGAGAAAGGTCTGCAGGAGATATCTGTGATACTAGTGTATGGGGACAGCGGGCCATTCCGGGAGAGAAAGGTAAGCAGGAGATATCTGTGATACTAGTGTATGGGGACAGCGGGCCTTTCCGGGAGAGAAAGGTAAGCAGGAGATATCAGTGATACTAGTGTATGGGGACAGCAGGACATTCCGGGAGTGGAAGGTAAGCAGGAGATATCTGTGATACTAGTGTATGGGGAAAGGTGGCCATTCTGGGAGAGAAAGGGAAGCAGGAGATATCTGTGATACTAGTGTATGAGGACAGCGGGCCATTCTGGGAGAGGAAGGTAAGTAGGAGATATCTGTGAAACTAGTGTACGAGGACAGCGAGCCATTCCGGGAGAGAAAGGTAAGCAGGAGATATCTGTGATACTAGTGTATGGGGACAGCAGCCATTCCGGGAGAGAATGGTAAGCAGGAGATATCTGTGTTACTAGTGTATGGGGACAGCTAGCCACATCGGGAAAGAAAGGTAAGCAGGAGATATCTGTGATACTAGTGTATGGGGACAGCGGGCCATTCCGGGAGAGAAAGGTAAGCAGGTGATATCTGTCATACTACTGTATGGGGACAGCGGGTCTTTCCGGGAGAGGAAGGTAAGCAGGAGATATCTGTGATACTAGTGTATGGGGACAGCAGGCCATTCCTGGAGAGGAAGGTAAGTAGGAGATATCTGTGATACTAGTGTATGGGGAAAGGTGGCCATTCTGGGAGATAAAGGGAAGCAGGAGATATCTGTGATACTAGTGTATGAGGACAGCGGGCCATTCTGGGAGAGGAAGGTAAGCAGGAGATATCTGTGAAACTAGTGTACGAGGACAGCGAGCCATTCCGGGAGAGAAAGGTAAGCAGGAGATATCTGTGATACTAATGTATGGGGACAGCAGCCATTCCGGGAGAGAATGGTAAGCAGGAGATATCTGTGATACTAGTGTATGGGGACAGCTAGCCACATCGGGAAAGAAAGGTAAGCAGGAGATATCTGTGATACTAGTGTATGGAGACAGCGGGCCATTCCGGGAGAGAAAGGTAAGCAGGAGATATCTGTGATATTAGCGTATGGGGACAGCGGGTCTTTCTGGGAGAGAAAGGTAAGCAGGTGATATCTGTGATACTAGTGTATGGGGACAGCGGCCATTCCGGGAGAGGAAGGTAAGCAGGAGATATCTGTGATACTAGTGTATGGGGACAGAGGGCCATTCCGGGAGAGGAAGGTAAGCAGGAGATATCTGTGATACTAGTGTATGGGGACAACTGGACATTCCGTGAGAGGAAGGTAAGCAGGAGATATCTGTGATACTAGTGTGTGGGGACAGCAGGCCATTCCGGGAGAGAAGGTTAAGTAGGAGATATCTGTGATACAAGTGTATGGGGACAGCAGTCATTCTGGGAAAGAAAGGTAAGTAGGAGATATCTGTGATACTAGTGTATGGGGACAGCGGGCCATTCTGGGAAAGAAAGGTAAGCAGGAGATATCTGTGATACTAGTGTATGGGGACAGCGGCCATTCTGGGAAAGAAAGGTAAGCAGGAGATATCTGTGATACTAGTGTATGGGGACAGCGGGCCATTCCGGGCGAGAAAGGTAAGCAGGTGATATCTGTGATACTAGTGTATGGGGACAGCGGGTCTTTCCGGGAGAGGAAGGTAAGCAGGAGATATCTGTGATACTAGTGTATGGGGACAGCAGGCCATTCCTGGAGAGGAAGGTAAGTAGGAGATATCTGTGATACTAGTGTATGGGGAAAGGTGGCCATTCTGGGAGAGAAAGGGAAGCAGGAGATATCTGTGATACTAGTGTATGAGGACAGTGGGCCATTCTGGGAGAGGAAGGTAAGCAGGAGATATCTGTGAAACTAGTGTACGAGGACAGCGAGCCATTCCGGGAGAGAAAGTTAAGCAGGAGATATCTGTGATACTAATGTATGGGGACAGCAGCCATTCCGGGAGAGAATGGTAAGCAGGAGATATCTGTGATACTAGTGTATGGGGACAGCTAGCCACATCGGGAAAGAAAGTTAAGCAGGAGATATCTGTGATACTAGTGTATGGAGACAGCGGGCCATTCCGGGAGAGAAAGGTAAGCAGGAGATATCTGTGATATTAGCGTATGGGGACAGCGGGTCTTTCTGGGAGAGAAAGGTAAGCAGGTGATATCTGTGATACTAGTGTATGGGGACAGCGGCCATTCCGGGAGAGGAAGGTAAGCAGGTGATATCTGTGATACTAGTGTATGGGGACAGAGGGCCATTCCGGGAGAGGAAGGTAAGCAGGAGATATCTGTGATACTAGTGTATGGGGACAACTGGACATTCCGGGAGAGGAAGGTAAGCAGGAGATATCTGTGATACTAGTGTGTGGGGACAGCAGGCCATTCCGGGAGAGAAGGTTAAGTAGGAGATATCTGTGATACAAGTGTATGGGGACAGCGGTCATTCTGGGAAAGAAAGGTAAGTAGGAGGTATCTGTGATACTAGTGTATGGGGACAGCGGGCCATTCTGGGAAAGAAAGGTAAGCAGGTGATATCTGTGATACTAGTGTATGGGGACAGCGGCCATTCTGGGAAAGAAAGGTAAGCAGGAGATATCTGTGATACTAGTGTATGGGGACAGCGGGACATTCAGGGAGAGGAAGGTAAGCAGGAGATATCTCTGATACTAGTGTATGAGGACAGCGAGCCATTCTGGGAGAGAAAGGTAAGCAGGAGATATCTGTGAAACTAGTGTACGAGGACAGCGAGCTATTCCGGGAGAGAAAGGTAAGCAGGAGATATCTGTGATACTAATGTATGGGGACAGCAGACATTCCGGGAGAGAATGGTAAGCAGGAGATATCTGTGATACTAGTGTATGGGAACAGCTAGCCACATCGGGAAAGAAAGGTAAGCAGGAGATATCTGTGATACTAGTGTATGGAGACAGCGGGCCATTCTGGGAGAGAAAGGTAAACAGGAGATATCTGTGATACTAGTGTATGGGGACAGCGGGTCTTTCTGGGAGAGAAAGGTAAACAGGTGATATCTGTGATACTAGTGTATGGGGACAGCGGCCATTCCGGGAGAGGAAGGTAAGCAGGAGATATCTGTGATACTAGTGTATGGGGACAGAGGGCCATTCCGGGAGAGGAAGGTAAGCATGAGATATCTGTGATACTAGTGTATGGGGACAACTGGACATTCCGGGAGAGGAAGGTAAGCAGGAGATATCTGTGATACTAGTGTGTGGGGACAGCGGGCCATTCCGGGAGAGAAGGTTAAGTAGGAGATCTCTGATACAAGTGTATGGGGACAGCGGTCATTCTGGGAAAGAAAGGTAAGCAGGAGATATCTGTGATACTAGTGTATGGGGACAGCGGGCCATTCTGGGAAAGAAAGGTAAGCAGGAGATATCTGTGATACTAGTGTATGGGGACAGCGGCCATTCTGGGAAAGAAAGGTAAGCAGGAGATATCTGTGATACTAGTGTATGGGGACAGCGGGACATTCAGGGAGAGGAAGGTAAGCAGGAGATATCTCTGATACTAGTGTATGAGGACAGCGAGAAATTCTGTTAGAGAAAGGTAAGCAGGCGATATCTGTGATACTAGAGTATGGGGACAGTGGCCATTCCGGGAGAGTAAGTTAAGCAGGAGATATCTGTGATACTACTGTATGGGGACAGCTAGCCACATCGGGAGAGATAGGTAAGCAGGAGATATCTGTGATACTAGTGCATGGGGACAGCGGGCCATTCCGGGAGAGAAAGGTAAGCAGGACAAATCTGTGATGCTAGTGTATGGGGACAGCTGGCCATTCCGGGAGAGAAAGGTAAGCAGGACATATCTGTGATACCGGTGTTTGGGGACAGCGGCCATTCTGGGAAAGAAAGGTAAGCAGGAGATATCTGTGATACTAGTGTATGGGGACAGCGGGCCATTCCGGGAGAGAAAGGTAAACAGGAGACATCTGTGAAACTAGTGTATGGGGACAGCGGACATTCTGGGAAAGAAAGGTAAGCAGGAGATATCTGTGAAACTAGTGTATGGGGACAGCGGACATTCTGGGAAAGAAAGGTAAGCAGGAGATATCTGTGATACTAGTGTATGGGGACAGCGGGCCATTCCGGGAGAGAAAGGTAAGCAGGACATATCTGTGATGCTAGTGTATGGGGACAGCGGGCCATTCCGGGAGAGAAAGGTAAGCAGGACATATCTGTGATACCGGTGTATGGGGACAGCGGCCATTCTGGGAAAGAAAGGTAAGTAGGAGATATCTGTGATACTAGTGTATGGGGACAGCGGGCCATTCCGGGAGAGAAAGGTAAGCAGGAGACATCTGTGAAACTAGTGTATGGGGACAGCGGACATTCTGGGAAAGAAAGGTAAGCAGGAGATATCTGTGATACTAGTGTATGGGGACAGCTAGCCACATCGGGAAAGAAAGGTAAGCAGGAGATATCTGTGATACTAGTGTATGGAGACAGCGGGCCATTCCGGGAGAGAAAGGTAAGCAGGAGATATCTGTGATATTAGCGTATGGGGACAGCGGGTCTTTCTGGGAGAGAAAGGTAAGCAGGTGATATCTGTGATACTAGTGTATGGGGACAGCGGCCATTCCGGGAGAGGAAGGTAAGCAGGAGATATCTGTGATACTAGTGTATGGGGACAGAGGGCCATTCCGGGAGAGGAAGGTAAGCAGGAGATATCTGTGATACTAGTGTATGGGGACAACTGGACATTCCGGTAGAGGAAGGTAAGCAGGAGATATCTGTGAAACTAATGTGTGGGGACAGCAGGCCATTCCGGGAGAGAAGGTTAAGTAGAAGATATCTGTGATACAAGTGTATGGGGACAGCGGTCATTCTGGGAAAGAAAGGTAAGTAGGAGATATCTGTGATACTAGTGTATGGGGACAGCGGGCCATTCTGGGAAAGAAAGGTAAGCAGGAGATATCTGTGATACTAGTGTATGGGGACAGCGGCCATTCAGGGAAAGAAAGGTAAGCAGGAGATATCTGTGATACTAGTGTATGGGGACAGCGGGCCATTCCGGGCGAGAAAAGTAAGCAGGTGATATCTGTGATACTAGTGTATGGGGACAGCGGGTCTTTCCGGGAGAGGAAGGTAAGCAGGAGATATCTGTGATACTAGTGTATGGGGACAGCAGGCCATTCCTGGAGAGGAAGGTAAGTAGGAGATATCTGTGATACTAGTGTATGGGGAAAGGTGGCCATTCTGGGAGAGAAAGGGAAGCAGGAGATATCTGTGATACTAGTGTATGAGGACAGCGGGCCATTCTGGGAGAGGAAGGTAAGCAGGAGATATCTGTGATACTAGTGTGTGGGGACCGCGGGCCATTCCGTGAGAGAAGGGTAAGTAGGAGATACCGTGATACTAGTGTATGGGGACAGCGGGACATCCCGGGAGAGAAAGGTCTGCAGGAGATATCTGTGATACTAGTGTATGGGGACAGCTAGCCACATCGGGAAAGAAAGGTAAGCAGGAGATATCTGTGATACTAGTGTATGGGGACAGCGGGCCATTCCGGGAGAGAAAGGTAAGCAGGTGATATCTGTGATACTACTGTATGGGGACAGCGGGTCTTTCCGGGAGAGGAAGGTAAGCAGGAGATATCTGTGATACTAGTGTATGGGGACAGCAGGCCATTCCTGGAGAGGAAGGTAAGTAGGAAATATCTGTGATACTAGTGTATGGGGAAAGGTGGCCATTCTGGGAGAGAAAGGGAAGCAGGAGAAATCTGTGATACTAGTGTATGAGGACAGCGGGCCATTCTGGGAGAGGAAGGTAAGCAGGAGATATCTGTGAAACTAGTGTACGAGGACAGCAAGCCATTCCGGGAGAGAAAGGTAAGCAGGAGATATCTGTGATACTAATGTATGGGGACAGCAGCCATTCCGGGAGAGAATGGTAAGCAGGAGATATCTGTGATACTAGTGTATGGGGACAGCTAGCCACATCGGGAAAGAAAGGTAAGCAGGAGATATCTGTGATACTAGTGTATGGAGACAGCGGGCCATTCCGGGAGAGAAAGGTAAGCAGGAGATATCTGTGATATTAGCGTATGGGGACAGCGGGTCTTTCTGGGAGAGAAAGGTAAGCAGGTGATATCTGTGATACTAGTGTATGGGGACAGCGGCCATTCCGGGAGAGGAAGGTAAGCAGGAGATATCTGTGATACTAGTGTATGGGGACAGAGGGCCATTCCGGGAGAGGAAGGTAAGCAGGAGATATCTGTGATACTAGTGTATGGGGACAACTGGACATTCCGGGAGAGGAAGGTAAGCAGGAGATATCTGTGATACTAGTGTATGGGGACAGAGGGCCATTCCGGGAGAGGAAGGTAAGCAGGAGATATCTGTGATACTAGTGTATGGGGACAACTGGACATTCCGGGAGAGGAAGGTAAGCAGGAGATATCTGTGATACTAGTGTGTGGGGACAACAGGCCATTCCGGGAGAGAAGGTTAAGTAGGAGATATCTGTGATACAAGTGTATGGGGACAGCGGTCATTCTGGGAAAGAAAGGTAAGTAGGAGATATCTGTGATACAAGTGTATGGGGACAGCGGGCCATTCTGGGAAAGAAAGGTAAGCAGGTGATATCTGTGATACTAGTGTATGGGGACAGCGGCCATTCTGGGAAAGAAAGGTAAGCAGGAGATATCTGTGATACTAGTGTATGGGGACAGCGGGACATTCAGGGAGAGGAAGGTAAGCAGGAGATATCTCTGATACTAGTGTATGAGGACAGCGAGCCATTCTGGGAGAGAAAGGTAAGCAGGAGATATCTGTGAAACTAGTGTACGAGGACAGCGAGCCATTCCGGGAGAGAAAGGTAAGCAGGAGATATCTGTGATACTAATGTATGGGGACAGCAGACATTCCGGGAGAGAATGGTAAGCAGGAGATATCTGTGATACTAGTGTATGGGGACAGCTAGCCACATCGGGTAAGAAAGGTAAGCAGGAGATATCTGTGATACTAGTGTATGGAGACAGCGGGCCATTCTGGGAGAGAAAGGTAAGCAGGAGATATCTGTGATACTAGTGTATGGGGACAGCGGGTCTTTCTGGGAGAGAAAGGTAAACAGGTGATATCTGTGATACTAGTGTATGGGGACAGCGGCCATTCCGGGAGAGGAAGGTAAGCGGGAGATATCTGTGATACTAGTGTATGGGGACAGAGGGCCATTCCGGGAGAGGAAGGTAAGCAGGAGATATCTGTGATACTAGTGTATGGGGACAACTGGACATTCCGGGAGAGGAAGGTAAGCAGGAGATATCTGTGATACTAGTGTGTGGGGACAGCGGGCCATTCCGGGAGAGAAGGTTAAGTAGGAGATATCTGTGATACAAGTGTATGGGGACAGCGGTCATTCTGGGAAAGAAAGGTAAGCAGGAGATATCTGTGATACTAGTGTATGGGGACAGCGGGCCATTCTGGGAAAGAAAGGTAAGCAGGAGATATCTGTGATACTAGTGTATGGGGACAGCTGCCATTCTGGGAAAGAAAGGTAAGCAGGAGATATCTGTGATACTAGTGTATGGGGACAGCGGGATATTCAGGGAGAGGAAGGTAAGCAGGAGATATCTCTGATACTAGTGTATGAGGACAGCGAGCCATTCTGTTAGAGAAAGGTAAGCAGGCGATATCTGTGATACTAGAGTATGGGGACAGTGGCCATTCCGGGAGAGAGGTAAGCAGGAGATATCTGTGATACTACTGTATGGGGACAGCTAGCCACATCGGGAGAGATAGGTAAGCAGGAGATATCTGTGATACTAGTGCATGGGGACAGCGGGCCATTCCGGGAGAGAAAGGTAAGCAGGACATATCTGTGATGCTAGTGTATGGGGACAGCTGGCCATTCCGGGAGAGAAAGGTAAGCAGGACATATCTGTGATACCGGTGTTTGGGGACAGCGGCCATTCTGGGAAAGAAAGGTAAGCAGAAGATATCTGTGATACTAGTGTATGGGGACAGCGGGCCATTCCGGGAGAGAAAGGTAAACAGGAGACATCTGTGAAACTAGTGTATGGGGACAGCGGACATTCTGGGAAAGAAAGGTAAGCAGGAGATATCTGTGAAACTAGTGTATGGGGACAGCGGACATTCTGGGAAAGAAAGGTAAGCAGGAGATATCTGTGATACTAGTGTATGGGGACAGCGGGCCATTCCGGGAGAGAAAGGTAAGCAGGACATATCTGTGATGCTAGTGTATGGGGACAGCGGGCCATTCCGGGAGAGAAAGGTAAGCAGGACATATCTGTGATACCGGTGTATGGGGACAGCGGCCATTCTGGGAAAGAAAGGTAAGTAGGAGATATCTGTGATACTAGTGTATGGGGACAGCGGGCCATTCCGGGAGAGAAAGGTAAGCAGGAGACATCTGTGAAACTAGTGTATGGGGACAGCGGACCTTCTGGGAAAGAAAGGTAAGCAGGAGATATCTGTGATACTAGTGTATGGGGACAGCGGGCCATTCCGGTAGAGAAAGGTAAGCAGGAGATATCTGTGATACTAGTGTATGGGGACAGCGTGCGATTCCGGGAGAGAAAGGTAAGCAGGAGATATCAGTGATACTAGTGTATGGGGACAGCGGGACATTCCGGGAGAGGAAGGTAAGCAGGAGATATCTGTGATACTAGTGTGTGGGGACCGCGGGCCATTCCGTGAGAGAAGGGTAAGTAGGAGATACCGTGATACTAGTGTATGGGGACAGCGGGACATCCTGGGAGAGAAAGGTCTGCAGGAGATATCTGTGATACTAGTGTATGGTGACAGCGGGCCATTCCGGGAGAGAAAGGTAAGCAGGAGATATCTGTGATACTAGTGTATGGGGACAGCAGGCCTTTCCGGGAGAGAAAGGTAAGCAGGAGATATCAGAGATACTAGTGTATGGGGACAGCGGGACATTCCGGGAGTGGAAGGTAAGCAGGAGATATCTGTGATACTAGTGTGTGGGGACAGCGGGCCATTCCGGGAGAGAGGGGTAAGTAGGAAATATCCATGATACTAGTGTATGGGGACAGCGGGACATCTCGGGAGAGAAAGGTAAGCAGGAGATATCTGTGATACTAGTGTATGGGGACAGCGGGACATTCCGGGTGAGAAAGGTAAGCAGGAGATATCTGTGATACTAGTGTATGGGGACATCGGCCATTCGGGGAGAGAAAGGTAAGCTGGAGATATCTGTGATACTAGTGTATGGGGACAGCGGGCCATTCCGGGAGAGAAAGGTAAGCAGGAGATATCTATGATACTAGTGTATGGGGACAGCGGCCATTCCGGGAGAGGAAGGTTAGCAGGAGATATCTGTGATACTAGTGTGTGGGGACAGCAGGCCATTCCGGGAGAGGAAGGTAAGTAGGAGATATCTGTGATACTAGTGTATGGGGAAAGGTGGCCATTCTGGGAGAGAAAGGGAAGCAGGAGATATCTGTGATACTAGTGTATGAGGACAGCGGGCCATTCTGGGAGAGGAAGGTAAGCAGGATATATCTGTGAAACTAGTGTACGAGGACAGCGAGCCATTCCGGGAGAGAATGGTAAGCAGGAGATATCTATGATACTAGTGTATGGGGACAGCAGCCATTCCGGGAGAGAATGGTAAGCAGGAGATATCTGTGATACTAGTGTATGGGGACAGCTAGCCACAACGGGAAAGAAAGGTAAGCAGGAGATATCTGTGATACTAGTGTATGGGGACAGCGGGCCATTCCGGGAGAGAAAGGTAAGCAGGAGATATTTGTGATACTAGTGTATGGGGACAGCGGGTCTTACCGGGAGAGAAAGGTAAGCAGGTGATATCTGTGATACTAGTGTATGGGGACAGCGGCCATTCCGGGAGAGGAAGGTAAGCAGGAGATATCTGTGATACTAGAGTATGGGGACAGAGGGCCATTCCGGGAGAGGAAGGTAAGCAGGAGATATCTGTGATACTAGTGTATGGGGACAACTGGACATTCCGGTAGAGGAAGGTAAGCAGGAGATATCTGTGATACTAGTGTGTGGGGACAGCGGGCCATTCCGGGAGAGAAAGGTAAGCAGGAGATATCTGTGATACTAGTGTATGGGGACATCGGCCATTCGGGGAGAGAAAGGTAAGCAGGACATATCTGTGAAACCGGTGTATGGGGACAGCGGCCATTCTGGGAAAGAAAGGTAAGCAGGAGATATCTGTGATACTAGTGTATGGGGACAGCGGGCCTTTCCGGGAGAGAAAGGTAAGCAGGAGATATCAGTGATACTAGTGTATGGGGACAGCAGGACATTCCGGGAGTGGAAGGTAAGCAGGAGATATCTGTGATACTAGTGTATGGGGAAAGGTGGCCATTCTGGGAGAGAAAGGGAAGCAGGAGATATCTGTGATACTAGTGTATGAGGACAGCGGGCCATTCTGGGAGAGGAAGGTAAGTAGGAGATATCTGTGAAACTAGTGTACGAGGACAGCGAGCCATTCCGGGAGAGAAAGGTAAGCAGGAGATATCTGTGATACTAGTGTATGGGGACAGCAGCCATTCCGGGAGAGAATGGTAAGCAGGAGATATCTGTGTTACTAGTGTATGGGGACAGCTAGCCACATCGGGAAAGAAAGGTAAGCAGGAGATATCTGTGATACTAGTGTATGGGGACAGCGGGCCATTCCGGGAGAGAAAGGTAAGCAGGTGATATCTGTCATACTACTGTATGGGGACAGCGGGTCTTTCCGGGAGAGGAAGGTAAGCAGGAGATATCTGTGATACTAGTGTATGGGGACAGCAGGCCATTCCTGGAGAGGAAGGTAAGTAGGAGATATCTGTGATACTAGTGTATGGGGAAAGGTGGCCATTCTGGGAGATAAAGGGAAGCAGGAGATATCTGTGATACTAGTGTATGAGGACAGCGGGCCATTCTGGGAGAGGAAGGTAAGCAGGAGATATCTGTGAAACTAGTGTACGAGGACAGCGAGCCATTCCGGGAGAGAAAGGTAAGCAGGAGATATCTGTGATACTAATGTATGGGGACAGCAGCCATTCCGGGAGAGAATGGTAAGCAGGAGATATCTGTGATACTAGTGTATGGGGACAGCTAGCCACATCGGGAAAGAAAGGTAAGCAGGAGATATCTGTGATACTAGTGTATGGAGACAGCGGGCCATTCCGGGAGAGAAAGGTAAGCAGGAGATATCTGTGATATTAGCGTATGGGGACAGCGGGTCTTTCTGGGAGAGAAAGGTAAGCAGGTGATATCTGTGATACTAGTGTATGGGGACAGCGGCCATTCCGGGAGAGGAAGGTAAGCAGGAGATATCTGTGATACTAGTGTATGGGGACAGAGGGCCATTCCGGGAGAGGAAGGTAAGCAGGAGATATCTGTGATACTAGTGTATGGGGACAACTGGACATTCCGTGAGAGGAAGGTAAGCAGGAGATATCTGTGATACTAGTGTGTGGGGACAGCAGGCCATTCCGGGAGAGAAGGTTAAGTAGGAGATATCTGTGATACAAGTGTATGGGGACAGCAGTCATTCTGGGAAAGAAAGGTAAGTAGGAGATATCTGTGATACTAGTGTATGGGGACAGCGGGCCATTCTGGGAAAGAAAGGTAAGCAGGAGATATCTGTGATACTAGTGTATGGGGACAGCGGCCATTCTGGGAAAGAAAGGTAAGCAGGAGATATCTGTGATACTAGTGTATGGGGACAGCGGGCCATTCCGGGCGAGAAAGGTAAGCAGGTGATATCTGTGATACTAGTGTATGGGGACAGCGGGTCTTTCCGGGAGAGGAAGGTAAGCAGGAGATATCTGTGATACTAGTGTATGGGGACAGCAGGCCATTCCTGGAGAGGAAGGTAAGTAGGAGATATCTGTGATACTAGTGTATGGGGAAAGGTGGCCATTCTGGGAGAGAAAGGGAAGCAGGAGATATCTGTGATACTAGTGTATGAGGACAGTGGGCCATTCTGGGAGAGGAAGGTAAGCAGGAGATATCTGTGAAACTAGTGTACGAGGACAGCGAGCCATTCCGGGAGAGAAAGTTAAGCAGGAGATATCTGTGATACTAATGTATGGGGACAGCAGCCATTCCGGGAGAGAATGGTAAGCAGGAGATATCTGTGATACTAGTGTATGGGGACAGCTAGCCACATCGGGAAAGAAAGTTAAGCAGGAGATATCTGTGATACTAGTGTATGGAGACAGCGGGCCATTCCGGGAGAGAAAGGTAAGCAGGAGATATCTGTGATATTAGCGTATGGGGACAGCGGGTCTTTCTGGGAGAGAAAGGTAAGCAGGTGATATCTGTGATACTAGTGTATGGGGACAGCGGCCATTCCGGGAGAGGAAGGTAAGCAGGTGATATCTGTGATACTAGTGTATGGGGACAGAGGGCCATTCCGGGAGAGGAAGGTAAGCAGGAGATATCTGTGATACTAGTGTATGGGGACAACTGGACATTCCGGGAGAGGAAGGTAAGCAGGAGATATCTGTGATACTAGTGTGTGGGGACAGCAGGCCATTCCGGGAGAGAAGGTTAAGTAGGAGATATCTGTGATACAAGTGTATGGGGACAGCGGTCATTCTGGGAAAGAAAGGTAAGTAGGAGGTATCTGTGATACTAGTGTATGGGGACAGCGGGCCATTCTGGGAAAGAAAGGTAAGCAGGTGATATCTGTGATACTAGTGTATGGGGACAGCGGCCATTCTGGGAAAGAAAGGTAAGCAGGAGATATCTGTGATACTAGTGTATGGGGACAGCGGGACATTCAGGGAGAGGAAGGTAAGCAGGAGATATCTCTGATACTAGTGTATGAGGACAGCGAGCCATTCTGGGAGAGAAAGGTAAGCAGGAGATATCTGTGAAACTAGTGTACGAGGACAGCGAGCTATTCCGGGAGAGAAAGGTAAGCAGGAGATATCTGTGATACTAATGTATGGGGACAGCAGACATTCCGGGAGAGAATGGTAAGCAGGAGATATCTGTGATACTAGTGTATGGGAACAGCTAGCCACATCGGGAAAGAAAGGTAAGCAGGAGATATCTGTGATACTAGTGTATGGAGACAGCGGGCCATTCTGGGAGAGAAAGGTAAACAGGAGATATCTGTGATACTAGTGTATGGGGACAGCGGGTCTTTCTGGGAGAGAAAGGTAAACAGGTGATATCTGTGATACTAGTGTATGGGGACAGCGGCCATTCCGGGAGAGGAAGGTAAGCAGGAGATATCTGTGATACTAGTGTATGGGGACAGAGGGCCATTCCGGGAGAGGAAGGTAAGCATGAGATATCTGTGATACTAGTGTATGGGGACAACTGGACATTCCGGGAGAGGAAGGTAAGCAGGAGATATCTGTGATACTAGTGTGTGGGGACAGCGGGCCATTCCGGGAGAGAAGGTTAAGTAGGAGATCTGTGATACAAGTGTATGGGGACAGCGGTCATTCTGGGAAAGAAAGGTAAGCAGGAGATATCTGTGATACTAGTGTATGGGGACAGCGGGCCATTCTGGGAAAGAAAGGTAAGCAGGAGATATCTGTGATACTAGTGTATGGGGACAGCGGCCATTCTGGGAAAGAAAGGTAAGCAGGAGATATCTGTGATACTAGTGTATGGGGACAGCGGGACATTCAGGGAGAGGAAGGTAAGCAGGAGATATCTCTGATACTAGTGTATGAGGACAGCGAGAAATTCTGTTAGAGAAAGGTAAGCAGGCGATATCTGTGATACTAGAGTATGGGGACAGTGGCCATTCCGGGAGAGTAAGTTAAGCAGGAGATATCTGTGATACTACTGTATGGGGACAGCTAGCCACATCGGGAGAGATAGGTAAGCAGGAGATATCTGTGATACTAGTGCATGGGGACAGCGGGCCATTCCGGGAGAGAAAGGTAAGCAGGACAAATCTGTGATGCTAGTGTATGGGGACAGCTGGCCATTCCGGGAGAGAAAGGTAAGCAGGACATATCTGTGATACCGGTGTTTGGGGACAGCGGCCATTCTGGGAAAGAAAGGTAAGCAGGAGATATCTGTGATACTAGTGTATGGGGACAGCGGGCCATTCCGGGAGAGAAAGGTAAACAGGAGACATCTGTGAAACTAGTGTATGGGGACAGCGGACATTCTGGGAAAGAAAGGTAAGCAGGAGATATCTGTGAAACTAGTGTATGGGGACAGCGGACATTCTGGGAAAGAAAGGTAAGCAGGAGATATCTGTGATACTAGTGTATGGGGACAGCGGGCCATTCCGGGAGAGAAAGGTAAGCAGGACATATCTGTGATGCTAGTGTATGGGGACAGCGGGCCATTCCGGGAGAGAAAGGTAAGCAGGACATATCTGTGATACCGGTGTATGGGGACAGCGGCCATTCTGGGAAAGAAAGGTAAGTAGGAGATATCTGTGATACTAGTGTATGGGGACAGCGGGCCATTCCGGGAGAGAAAGGTAAGCAGGAGACATCTGTGAAACTAGTGTATGGGGACAGCGGACATTCTGGGAAAGAAAGGTAAGCAGGAGATATCTGTGATACTAGTGTATGGGGACAGCTAGCCACATCGGGAAAGAAAGGTAAGCAGGAGATATCTGTGATACTAGTGTATGGAGACAGCGGGCCATTCCGGGAGAGAAAGGTAAGCAGGAGATATCTGTGATATTAGCGTATGGGGACAGCGGGTCTTTCTGGGAGAGAAAGGTAAGCAGGTGATATCTGTGATACTAGTGTATGGGGACAGCGGCCATTCCGGGAGAGGAAGGTAAGCAGGAGATATCTGTGATACTAGTGTATGGGGACAGAGGGCCATTCCGGGAGAGGAAGGTAAGCAGGAGATATCTGTGATACTAGTGTATGGGGACAACTGGACATTCCGGTAGAGGAAGGTAAGCAGGAGATATCTGTGAAACTAATGTGTGGGGACAGCAGGCCATTCCGGGAGAGAAGGTTAAGTAGAAAATATCTGTGATACAAGTGTATGGGGACAGCGGTCATTCTGGGAAAGAAAGGTAAGTAGGAGATATCTGTGATACTAGTGTATGGGGACAGCGGGCCATTCTGGGAAAGAAAGGTAAGCAGGAGATATCTGTGATACTAGTGTATGGGGACAGCGGCCATTCAGGGAAAGAAAGGTAAGCAGGAGATATCTGTGATACTAGTGTATGGGGACAGCGGGCCATTCCGGGCGAGAAAAGTAAGCAGGTGATATCTGTGATACTAGTGTATGGGGACAGCGGGTCTTTCCGGGAGAGGAAGGTAAGCAGGAGATATCTGTGATACTAGTGTATGGGGACAGCAGGCCATTCCTGGAGAGGAAGGTAAGTAGGAGATATCTGTGATACTAGTGTATGGGGAAAGGTGGCCATTCTGGGAGAGAAAGGGAAGCAGGAGATATCTGTGATACTAGTGTATGAGGACAGCGGGCCATTCTGGGAGAGGAAGGTAAGCAGGAGATATCTGTGATACTAGTGTGTGGGGACCGCGGGCCATTCCGTGAGAGAAGGGTAAGTAGGAGATACCGTGATACTAGTGTATGGGGACAGCGGGACATCCCGGGAGAGAAAGGTCTGCAGGAGATATCTGTGATACTAGTGTATGGGGACAGCTAGCCACATCGGGAAAGAAAGGTAAGCAGGAGATATCTGTGATACTAGTGTATGGGGACAGCGGGCCATTCCGGGAGAGAAAGGTAAGCAGGTGATATCTGTGATACTACTGTATGGGGACAGCGGGTCTTTCCGGGAGAGGAAGGTAAGCAGGAGATATCTGTGATACTAGTGTATGGGGACAGCAGGCCATTCCTGGAGAGGAAGGTAAGTAGGAAATATCTGTGATACTAGTGTATGGGGAAAGGTGGCCATTCTGGGAGAGAAAGGGAAGCAGGAGAAATCTGTGATACTAGTGTATGAGGACAGCGGGCCATTCTGGGAGAGGAAGGTAAGCAGGAGATATCTGTGAAACTAGTGTACGAGGACAGCAAGCCATTCCGGGAGAGAAAGGTAAGCAGGAGATATCTGTGATACTAATGTATGGGGACAGCAGCCATTCCGGGAGAGAATGGTAAGCAGGAGATATCTGTGATACTAGTGTATGGGGACAGCTAGCCACATCGGGAAAGAAAGGTAAGCAGGAGATATCTGTGATACTAGTGTATGGAGACAGCGGGCCATTCCGGGAGAGAAAGGTAAGCAGGAGATATCTGTGATATTAGCGTATGGGGACAGCGGGTCTTTCTGGGAGAGAAAGGTAAGCAGGTGATATCTGTGATACTAGTGTATGGGGACAGCGGCCATTCCGGGAGAGGAAGGTAAGCAGGAGATATCTGTGATACTAGTGTATGGGGACAGAGGGCCATTCCGGGAGAGGAAGGTAAGCAGGAGATATCTGTGATACTAGTGTATGGGGACAACTGGACATTCCGGGAGAGGAAGGTAAGCAGGAGATATCTGTGATACTAGTGTATGGGGACAGAGGGCCATTCCGGGAGAGGAAGGTAAGCAGGAGATATCTGTGATACTAGTGTATGGGGACAACTGGACATTCCGGGAGAGGAAGGTAAGCAGGAGATATCTGTGATACTAGTGTGTGGGGACAACAGGCCATTCCGGGAGAGAAGGTTAAGTAGGAGATATCTGTGATACAAGTGTATGGGGACAGCGGTCATTCTGGGAAAGAAAGGTAAGTAGGAGATATCTGTGATACAAGTGTATGGGGACAGCGGGCCATTCTGGGAAAGAAAGGTAAGCAGGTGATATCTGTGATACTAGTGTATGGGGACAGCGGCCATTCTGGGAAAGAAAGGTAAGCAGGAGATATCTGTGATACTAGTGTATGGGGACAGCGGGACATTCAGGGAGAGGAAGGTAAGCAGGAGATATCTCTGATACTAGTGTATGAGGACAGCGAGCCATTCTGGGAGAGAAAGGTAAGCAGGAGATATCTGTGAAACTAGTGTACGAGGACAGCGAGCCATTCCGGGAGAGAAAGGTAAGCAGGAGATATCTGTGATACTAATGTATGGGGACAGCAGACATTCCGGGAGAGAATGGTAAGCAGGAGATATCTGTGATACTAGTGTATGGGGACAGCTAGCCACATCGGGTAAGAAAGGTAAGCAGGAGATATCTGTGATACTAGTGTATGGAGACAGCGGGCCATTCTGGGAGAGAAAGGTAAGCAGGAGATATCTGTGATACTAGTGTATGGGGACAGCGGGTCTTTCTGGGAGAGAAAGGTAAACAGGTGATATCTGTGATACTAGTGTATGGGGACAGCGGCCATTCCGGGAGAGGAAGGTAAGCGGGAGATATCTGTGATACTAGTGTATGGGGACAGAGGGCCATTCCGGGAGAGGAAGGTAAGCAGGAGATATCTGTGATACTAGTGTATGGGGACAACTGGACATTCCGGGAGAGGAAGGTAAGCAGGAGATATCTGTGATACTAGTGTGTGGGGACAGCGGGCCATTCCGGGAGAGAAGGTTAAGTAGGAGATATCTGTGATACAAGTGTATGGGGACAGCGGTCATTCTGGGAAAGAAAGGTAAGCAGGAGATATCTGTGATACTAGTGTATGGGGACAGCGGGCCATTCTGGGAAAGAAAGGTAAGCAGGAGATATCTGTGATACTAGTGTATGGGGACAGCTGCCATTCTGGGAAAGAAAGGTAAGCAGGAGATATCTGTGATACTAGTGTATGGGGACAGCGGGATATTCAGGGAGAGGAAGGTAAGCAGGAGATATCTCTGATACTAGTGTATGAGGACAGCGAGCCATTCTGTTAGAGAAAGGTAAGCAGGCGATATCTGTGATACTAGAGTATGGGGACAGTGGCCATTCCGGGAGAGAGGTAAGCAGGAGATATCTGTGATACTACTGTATGGGGACAGCTAGCCACATCGGGAGAGATAGGTAAGCAGGAGATATCTGTGATACTAGTGCATGGGGACAGCGGGCCATTCCGGGAGAGAAAGGTAAGCAGGACATATCTGTGATGCTAGTGTATGGGGACAGCTGGCCATTCCGGGAGAGAAAGGTAAGCAGGACATATCTGTGATACCGGTGTTTGGGGACAGCGGCCATTCTGGGAAAGAAAGGTAAGCAGAAGATATCTGTGATACTAGTGTATGGGGACAGCGGGCCATTCCGGGAGAGAAAGGTAAACAGGAGACATCTGTGAAACTAGTGTATGGGGACAGCGGACATTCTGGGAAAGAAAGGTAAGCAGGAGATATCTGTGAAACTAGTGTATGGGGACAGCGGACATTCTGGGAAAGAAAGGTAAGCAGGAGATATCTGTGATACTAGTGTATGGGGACAGCGGGCCATTCCGGGAGAGAAAGGTAAGCAGGACATATCTGTGATGCTAGTGTATGGGGACAGCGGGCCATTCCGGGAGAGAAAGGTAAGCAGGACATATCTGTGATACCGGTGTATGGGGACAGCGGCCATTCTGGGAAAGAAAGGTAAGTAGGAGATATCTGTGATACTAGTGTATGGGGACAGCGGGCCATTCCGGGAGAGAAAGGTAAGCAGGAGACATCTGTGAAACTAGTGTATGGGGACAGCGGACCTTCTGGGAAAGAAAGGTAAGCAGGAGATATCTGTGATACTAGTGTATGGGGACAGCGGGCCATTCCGGTAGAGAAAGGTAAGCAGGAGATATCTGTGATACTAGTGTATGGGGACAGCGTGCGATTCCGGGAGAGAAAGGTAAGCAGGAGATATCAGTGATACTAGTGTATGGGGACAGCGGGACATTCCGGGAGAGGAAGGTAAGCAGGAGATATCTGTGATACTAGTGTGTGGGGACCGCGGGCCATTCCGTGAGAGAAGGGTAAGTAGGAGATACCGTGATACTAGTGTATGGGGACAGCGGGACATCCTGGGAGAGAAAGGTCTGCAGGAGATATCTGTGATACTAGTGTATGGTGACAGCGGGCCATTCCGGGAGAGAAAGGTAAGCAGGAGATATCTGTGATACTAGTGTATGGGGACAGCAGGCCTTTCCGGGAGAGAAAGGTAAGCAGGAGATATCAGAGATACTAGTGTATGGGGACAGCGGGACATTCCGGGAGTGGAAGGTAAGCAGGAGATATCTGTGATACTAGTGTGTGGGGACAGCGGGCCATTCCGGGAGAGAGGGGTAAGTAGGAAATATCCATGATACTAGTGTATGGGGACAGCGGGACATCTCGGGAGAGAAAGGTAAGCAGGAGATATCTGTGATACTAGTGTATGGGGACAGCGGGACATTCCGGGTGAGAAAGGTAAGCAGGAGATATCTGTGATACTAGTGTATGGGGACATCGGCCATTCGGGGAGAGAAAGGTAAGCTGGAGATATCTGTGATACTAGTGTATGGGGACAGCGGGCCATTCCGGGAGAGAAAGGTAAGCAGGAGATATCTATGATACTAGTGTATGGGGACAGCGGCCATTCCGGGAGAGGAAGGTTAGCAGGAGATATCTGTGATACTAGTGTGTGGGGACAGCAGGCCATTCCGGGAGAGGAAGGTAAGTAGGAGATATCTGTGATACTAGTGTATGGGGAAAGGTGGCCATTCTGGGAGAGAAAGGGAAGCAGGAGATATCTGTGATACTAGTGTATGAGGACAGCGGGCCATTCTGGGAGAGGAAGGTAAGCAGGATATATCTGTGAAACTAGTGTACGAGGACAGCGAGCCATTCCGGGAGAGAATGGTAAGCAGGAGATATCTATGATACTAGTGTATGGGGACAGCAGCCATTCCGGGAGAGAATGGTAAGCAGGAGATATCTGTGATACTAGTGTATGGGGACAGCTAGCCACAACGGGAAAGAAAGGTAAGCAGGAGATATCTGTGATACTAGTGTATGGGGACAGCGGGCCATTCCGGGAGAGAAAGGTAAGCAGGAGATATTTGTGATACTAGTGTATGGGGACAGCGGGTCTTACCGGGAGAGAAAGGTAAGCAGGTGATATCTGTGATACTAGTGTATGGGGACAGCGGCCATTCCGGGAGAGGAAGGTAAGCAGGAGATATCTGTGATACTAGAGTATGGGGACAGAGGGCCATTCCGGGAGAGGAAGGTAAGCAGGAGATATCTGTGATACTAGTGTATGGGGACAACTGGACATTCCGGTAGAGGAAGGTAAGCAGGAGATATCTGTGATACTAGTGTGTGGGGACAGCGGGCCATTCCGGGAGAGAAAGGTAAGCAGGAGATATCTGTGATACTAGTGTATGGGGACATCGGCCATTCGGGGAGAGAAAGGTAAGCAGGACATATCTGTGAAACCGGTGTATGGGGACAGCGGCCATTCTGGGAAAGAAAGGTAAGCAGGAGATATCTGTGATACTAGTGTATGGGGACAGCGGGACATTCAGGGAGAGGAAGGTAAGCAGGAGATATCTCTGATACTAGTGTATGAGGACAGCGAGCCATTCTGGGAGAGAAAGGTAAGCAGGAGATATCTGTGAAACTAGTGTACGAGGACAGCGAGCTATTCCGGGAGAGAAAGGTAAGCAGGAGATATCTGTGATACTAATGTATGGGGACAGCAGACATTCCGGGAGAGAATGGTAAGCAGGAGATATCTGTGATACTAGTGTATGGGAACAGCTAGCCACATCGGGAAAGAAAGGTAAGCAGGAGATATCTGTGATACTAGTGTATGGAGACAGCGGGCCATTCTGGGAGAGAAAGGTAAACAGGAGATATCTGTGATACTAGTGTATGGGGACAGCGGGTCTTTCTGGGAGAGAAAGGTAAACAGGTGATATCTGTGATACTAGTGTATGGGGACAGCGGCCATTCCGGGAGAGGAAGGTAAGCAGGAGATATCTGTGATACTAGTGTATGGGGACAGAGGGCCATTCCGGGAGAGGAAGGTAAGCAGGAGATATCTGTGATACTAGTGTATGGGGACAACTGGACATTCCGGGAGAGGAAGGTAAGCAGGAGATATCTGTGATACTAGTGTGTGGGGACAGCGGGCCATTCCGGGAGAGAAGGTTAAGTAGGAGATATCTGTGATACAAGTGTATGGGGACAGCGGTCATTCTGGGAAAGAAAGGTAAGCAGGAGATATCTGTGATACTAGTGTATGGGGACAGCGGGCCATTCTGGGAAAGAAAGGTAAGCAGGAGATATCTGTGATACTAGTGTATGGGGACAGCGGCCATTCTGGGAAAGAAAGGTAAGCAGGAGATATCTGTGATACTAGTGTATGGGGACTGCGGGACATTCAGGGAGAGGAAGGTAAGCAGGAGATATCTCTGATACTAGTGTATGAGGACAGCGAGAAATTCTGTTAGAGAAAGGTAAGCAGGCGATATCTGTGATACTAGAGTATGGGGACAGTGGCCATTCCGGGAGAGAAAGTTAAGCAGGAGATATCTGTGATACTACTGTATGGGGACAGCTAGCCACATCGGGAGAGATAGGTAAGCAGGAGATATCTGTGATACTAGTGCATGGGGACAGCGGGCCATTCCGGGAGAGAAAGGTAAGCAGGACAAATCTGTGATGCTAGTGTATGGGGACAGCTGGCCATTCCGGGAGAGAAAGGTAAGCAGGACATATCTGTGATACCGGTGTTTGGGGACAGCGGCCATTCTGGGAAAGAAAGGTAAGCAGGAGATATCTGTGATACTAGTGTATGGGGACAGCGGGCCATTCCGGGAGAGAAAGGTAAACAGGAGACATCTGTGAAACTAGTGTATGGGGACAGCGGACATTCTGGGAAAGAAAGGTAAGCAGGAGATATCTGTGAAACTAGTGTATGGGGACAGCGGACATTCTGGGAAAGAAAGGTAAGCAGGAGATATCTGTGATACTAGTGTATGGGGACAGCGGGCCATTCCGGGAGAGAAAGGTAAGCAGGACATATCTGTGATGCTAGTGTATGGGGACAGCGGGCCATTCCGGGAGAGAAAGGTAAGCAGGACATATCTGTGATACCGGTGTATGGGGACAGCGGCCATTCTGGGAAAGAAAGGTAAGTAGGAGATATCTGTGATACTAGTGTATGGGGACAGCGGGCCATTCCAGGAGAGAAAGGTAAGCAGGAGACATCTGTGAAACTAGTGTATGGGGACAGCGGACATTCTGGGAAAGAAAGGTAAGCAGGAGATATCTGTGATACTAGTGTATGGGGACAGCTAGCCACATCGGGAAAGAAAGGTAAGCAGGAGATATCTGTGATACTAGTGTATGGAGACAGCGGGCCATTCCGGGAGAGAAAGGTAAGCAGGAGATATCTGTGATATTAGCGTATGGGGACAGCGGGTCTTTCTGGGAGAGAAAGGTAAGCAGGTGATATCTGTGATACTAGTGTATGGGGACAGCGGCCATTCCGGGAGAGGAAGGTAAGCAGGAGATATCTGTGATACTAGTGTATGGGGACAGAGGGCCATTCCGGGAGAGGAAGGTAAGCAGGAGATATCTGTGATACTAGTGTATGGGGACAACTGGACATTCCGGTAGAGGAAGGTAAGCAGGAGATATCTGTGAAACTAATGTGTGGGGACAGCAGGCCATTCCGGGAGAGAAGGTTAAGTAGAAGATATCTGTGATACAAGTGTATGGGGACAGCGGTCATTCTGGGAAAGAAAGGTAAGTAGGAGATATCTGTGATACTAGTGTATGGGGACAGCGGGCCATTCTGGGAAAGAAAGGTAAGCAGGAGATATCTGTGATACTAGTGTATGGGGACAGCGGCCATTCAGGGAAAGAAAGGTAAGCAGGAGATATCTGTGATACTAGTGTATGGGGACAGCGGGCCATTCCGGGCGAGAAAGGTAAGCAGGTGATATCTGTGATACTAGTGTATGGGGACAGCGGGTCTTTCCGGGAGAGGAAGGTAAGCAGGAGATATCTGTGATACTAGTGTATGGGGACAGCAGGCCATTCCTGGAGAGGAAGGTAAGTAGGAGATATCTGTGATACTAGTGTATGGGGAAAGGTGGCCATTCTGGGAGAGAAAGGGAAGCAGGAGATATCTGTGATACTAGTGTATGAGGACAGCGGGCCATTCTGGGAGAGGAAGGTAAGCAGGAGATATCTGTGATACTAGTGTGTGGGGACCGCGGGCCATTCCGTGAGAGAAGGGTAAGTAGGAGATACCGTGATACAAGTGTATGGGGACAGCGGGACATCCCGGGAGAGAAAGGTCTGCAGGAGATATCTGTGATACTAGTGTATGGGGACAGCTAGCCACATCGGGAAAGAAAGGTAAGCAGGAGATATCTGTGATACTAGTGTATGGGGACAGCGGGCCATTCCGGGAGAGAAAGGTAAGCAGGTGATATCTGTGATACTACTGTATGGGGACAGCGGGTCTTTCCGGGAGAGGAAGGTAAGCAGGAGATATCTGTGATACTAGTGTATGGGGACAGCAGGCCATTCCTGGAGAGGAAGGTAAGTAGGAGATATCTGTGATACTAGTGTATGGGGAAAGGTGGCCATTCTGGGAGAGAAAGGGAAGCAGGAGATATCTGTGATACTAGTGTATGAGGACAGCGGGCCATTCTGGGAGAGGAAGGTAAGCAGGAGATATCTGTGAAACTAGTGTACGAGGACAGCGAGCCATTCCGGGAGAGAAAGGTAAGCAGGAGATATCTGTGATACTAATGTATGGGGACAGCAGCCATTCCGGGAGAGAATGGTAAGCAGGAGATATCTGTGATACTAGTGTATGGGGACAGCTAGCCACATCGGGAAAGAAAGGTAAGCAGGAGATATCTGTGATACTAGTGTATGGAGACAGCGGGCCATTCTGGGAGAGAAAGGTAAGCAGGAGATATCTGTGATACTAGTGTATGGGGACAGCGGGTCTTTCTGGGAGAGAAAGGTAAACAGGTGATATCTGTGATACTAGTGTATGGGGACAGCGGCCATTCCGGGAGAGGAAGGTAAGCGGGAGATATCTGTGATACTAGTGTATGGGGACAGAGGGCCATTCCGGGAGAGGAAGGTAAGCAGGAGATATCTGTGATACTAGTGTATGGGGACAACTGGACATTCCGGGAGAGGAAGGTAAGCAGGAGATATCTGTGATACTAGTGTGTGGGGACAGCGGGCCATTCCGGGAGAGAAGGTTAAGTAGGAGATATCTGTGATACAAGTGTATGGGGACAGCGGTCATTCTGGGAAAGAAAGGTAAGCAGGAGATATCTGTGATACTAGTGTATGGGGACAGCGGGCCATTCTGGGAAAGAAAGGTAAGCAGGAGATATCTGTGATACTAGTGTATGGGGACAGCTGCCATTCTGGGAAAGAAAGGTAAGCAGGAGATATCTGTGATACTAGTGTATGGGGACAGCGGGATATTCAGGGAGAGGAAGGTAAGCAGGAGATATCTCTGATACTAGTGTATGAGGACAGCGAGCCATTCTGTTAGAGAAAGGTAAGCAGGCGATATCTGTGATACTAGAGTATGGGGACAGTGGCCATTCCGGGAGAGAGGTAAGCAGGAGATATCTGTGATACTACTGTATGGGGACAGCTAGCCACATCGGGAGAGATAGGTAAGCAGGAGATATCTGTGATACTAGTGCATGGGGACAGCGGGCCATTCCGGGAGAGAAAGGTAAGCAGGACATATCTGTGATGCTAGTGTATGGGGACAGCTGGCCATTCCGGGAGAGAAAGGTAAGCAGGACATATCTGTGATACCGGTGTTTGGGGACAGCGGCCATTCTGGGAAAGAAAGGTAAGCAGAAGATATCTGTGATACTAGTGTATGGGGACAGCGGGCCATTCCGGGAGAGAAAGGTAAACAGGAGACATCTGTGAAACTAGTGTATGGGGACAGCGGACATTCTGGGAAAGAAAGGTAAGCAGGAGATATCTGTGAAACTAGTGTATGGGGACAGCGGACATTCTGGGAAAGAAAGGTAAGCAGGAGATATCTGTGATACTAGTGTATGGGGACAGCGGGCCATTCCGGGAGAGAAAGGTAAGCAGGACATATCTGTGATGCTAGTGTATGGGGACAGCGGGCCATTCCGGGAGAGAAAGGTAAGCAGGACATATCTGTGATACCGGTGTATGGGGACAGCGGCCATTCTGGGAAAGAAAGGTAAGTAGGAGATATCTGTGATACTAGTGTATGGGGACAGCGGGCCATTCCGGGAGAGAAAGGTAAGCAGGAGACATCTGTGAAACTAGTGTATGGGGACAGCGGACCTTCTGGGAAAGAAAGGTAAGCAGGAGATATCTGTGATACTAGTGTATGGGGACAGCGGGCCATTCCGGTAGAGAAAGGTAAGCAGGAGATATCTGTGATACTAGTGTATGGGGACAGCGTGCGATTCCGGGAGAGAAAGGTAAGCAGGAGATATCAGTGATACTAGTGTATGGGGACAGCGGGACATTCCGGGAGAGGAAGGTAAGCAGGAGATATCTGTGATACTAGTGTGTGGGGACCGCGGGCCATTCCGTGAGAGAAGGGTAAGTAGGAGATACCGTGATACTAGTGTATGGGGACAGCGGGACATCCTGGGAGAGAAAGGTCTGCAGGAGATATCTGTGATACTAGTGTATGGTGACAGCGGGCCATTCCGGGAGAGAAAGGTAAGCAGGAGATATCTGTGATACTAGTGTATGGGGACAGCAGGCCTTTCCGGGAGAGAAAGGTAAGCAGGAGATATCAGAGATACTAGTGTATGGGGACAGCGGGACATTCCGGGAGTGGAAGGTAAGCAGGAGATATCTGTGATACTAGTGTGTGGGGACAGCGGGCCATTCCGGGAGAGAGGGGTAAGTAGGAAATATCCATGATACTAGTGTATGGGGACAGCGGGACATCTCGGGAGAGAAAGGTAAGCAGGAGATATCTGTGATACTAGTGTATGGGGACAGCGGGACATTCCGGGTGAGAAAGGTAAGCAGGAGATATCTGTGATACTAGTGTATGGGGACATCGGCCATTCGGGGAGAGAAAGGTAAGCTGGAGATATCTGTGATACTAGTGTATGGGGACAGCGGGCCATTCCGGGAGAGAAAGGTAAGCAGGAGATATCTATGATACTAGTGTATGGGGACAGCGGCCATTCCGGGAGAGGAAGGTTAGCAGGAGATATCTGTGATACTAGTGTGTGGGGACAGCAGGCCATTCCGGGAGAGGAAGGTAAGTAGGAGATATCTGTGATACTAGTGTATGGGGAAAGGTGGCCATTCTGGGAGAGAAAGGGAAGCAGGAGATATCTGTGATACTAGTGTATGAGGACAGCGGGCCATTCTGGGAGAGGAAGGTAAGCAGGATATATCTGTGAAACTAGTGTACGAGGACAGCGAGCCATTCCGGGAGAGAATGGTAAGCAGGAGATATCTATGATACTAGTGTATGGGGACAGCAGCCATTCCGGGAGAGAATGGTAAGCAGGAGATATCTGTGATACTAGTGTATGGGGACAGCTAGCCACAACGGGAAAGAAAGGTAAGCAGGAGATATCTGTGATACTAGTGTATGGGGACAGCGGGCCATTCCGGGAGAGAAAGGTAAGCAGGAGATATTTGTGATACTAGTGTATGGGGACAGCGGGTCTTACCGGGAGAGAAAGGTAAGCAGGTGATATCTGTGATACTAGTGTATGGGGACAGCGGCCATTCCGGGAGAGGAAGGTAAGCAGGAGATATCTGTGATACTAGAGTATGGGGACAGAGGGCCATTCCGGGAGAGGAAGGTAAGCAGGAGATATCTGTGATACTAGTGTATGGGGACAACTGGACATTCCGGTAGAGGAAGGTAAGCAGGAGATATCTGTGATACTAGTGTGTGGGGACAGCGGGCCATTCCGGGAGAGAAAGGTAAGCAGGAGATATCTGTGATACTAGTGTATGGGGACATCGGCCATTCGGGGAGAGAAAGGTAAGCAGGACATATCTGTGAAACCGGTGTATGGGGACAGCGGCCATTCTGGGAAAGAAAGGTAAGCAGGAGATATCTGTGATACTAGTGTATGGGGACAGCGGGACATTCAGGGAGAGGAAGGTAAGCAGGAGATATCTCTGATACTAGTGTATGAGGACAGCGAGCCATTCTGGGAGAGAAAGGTAAGCAGGAGATATCTGTGAAACTAGTGTACGAGGACAGCGAGCTATTCCGGGAGAGAAAGGTAAGCAGGAGATATCTGTGATACTAATGTATGGGGACAGCAGACATTCCGGGAGAGAATGGTAAGCAGGAGATATCTGTGATACTAGTGTATGGGAACAGCTAGCCACATCGGGAAAGAAAGGTAAGCAGGAGATATCTGTGATACTAGTGTATGGAGACAGCGGGCCATTCTGGGAGAGAAAGGTAAACAGGAGATATCTGTGATACTAGTGTATGGGGACAGCGGGTCTTTCTGGGAGAGAAAGGTAAACAGGTGATATCTGTGATACTAGTGTATGGGGACAGCGGCCATTCCGGGAGAGGAAGGTAAGCAGGAGATATCTGTGATACTAGTGTATGGGGACAGAGGGCCATTCCGGGAGAGGAAGGTAAGCAGGAGATATCTGTGATACTAGTGTATGGGGACAACTGGACATTCCGGGAGAGGAAGGTAAGCAGGAGATATCTGTGATACTAGTGTGTGGGGACAGCGGGCCATTCCGGGAGAGAAGGTTAAGTAGGAGATATCTGTGATACAAGTGTATGGGGACAGCGGTCATTCTGGGAAAGAAAGGTAAGCAGGAGATATCTGTGATACTAGTGTATGGGGACAGCGGGCCATTCTGGGAAAGAAAGGTAAGCAGGAGATATCTGTGATACTAGTGTATGGGGACAGCGGCCATTCTGGGAAAGAAAGGTAAGCAGGAGATATCTGTGATACTAGTGTATGGGGACAGCGGGACATTCAGGGAGAGGAAGGTAAGCAGGAGATATCTCTGATACTAGTGTATGAGGACAGCGAGAAATTCTGTTAGAGAAAGGTAAGCAGGCGATATCTGTGATACTAGAGTATGGGGACAGTGGCCATTCCGGGAGAGAAAGTTAAGCAGGAGATATCTGTGATACTACTGTATGGGGACAGCTAGCCACATCGGGAGAGATAGGTAAGCAGGAGATATCTGTGATACTAGTGCATGGGGACAGCGGGCCATTCCGGGAGAGAAAGGTAAGCAGGACAAATCTGTGATGCTAGTGTATGGGGACAGCTGGCCATTCCGGGAGAGAAAGGTAAGCAGGACATATCTGTGATACCGGTGTTTGGGGACAGCGGCCATTCTGGGAAAGAAAGGTAAGCAGGAGATATCTGTGATACTAGTGTATGGGGACAGCGGGCCATTCCGGGAGAGAAAGGTAAACAGGAGACATCTGTGAAACTAGTGTATGGGGACAGCGGACATTCTGGGAAAGAAAGGTAAGCAGGAGATATCTGTGAAACTAGTGTATGGGGACAGCGGACATTCTGGGAAAGAAAGGTAAGCAGGAGATATCTGTGATACTAGTGTATGGGGACAGCGGGCCATTCCGGGAGAGAAAGGTAAGCAGGACATATCTGTGATGCTAGTGTATGGGGACAGCGGGCCATTCCGGGAGAGAAAGGTAAGCAGGACATATCTGTGATACCGGTGTATGGGGACAGCGGCCATTCTGGGAAAGAAAGGTAAGTAGGAGATATCTGTGATACTAGTGTATGGGGACAGCGGGCCATTCCAGGAGAGAAAGGTAAGCAGGAGACATCTGTGAAACTAGTGTATGGGGACAGCGGACATTCTGGGAAAGAAAGGTAAGCAGGAGATATCTGTGATACTAGTGTATGGGGACAGCTAGCCACATCGGGAAAGAAAGGTAAGCAGGAGATATCTGTGATACTAGTGTATGGAGACAGCGGGCCATTCCGGGAGAGAAAGGTAAGCAGGAGATATCTGTGATATTAGCGTATGGGGACAGCGGGTCTTTCTGGGAGAGAAAGGTAAGCAGGTGATATCTGTGATACTAGTGTATGGGGACAGCGGCCATTCCGGGAGAGGAAGGTAAGCAGGAGATATCTGTGATACTAGTGTATGGGGACAGAGGGCCATTCCGGGAGAGGAAGGTAAGCAGGAGATATCTGTGATACTAGTGTATGGGGACAACTGGACATTCCGGTAGAGGAAGGTAAGCAGGAGATATCTGTGAAACTAATGTGTGGGGACAGCAGGCCATTCCGGGAGAGAAGGTTAAGTAGAAGATATCTGTGATACAAGTGTATGGGGACAGCGGTCATTCTGGGAAAGAAAGGTAAGTAGGAGATATCTGTGATACTAGTGTATGGGGACAGCGGGCCATTCTGGGAAAGAAAGGTAAGCAGGAGATATCTGTGATACTAGTGTATGGGGACAGCGGCCATTCAGGGAAAGAAAGGTAAGCAGGAGATATCTGTGATACTAGTGTATGGGGACAGCGGGCCATTCCGGGCGAGAAAGGTAAGCAGGTGATATCTGTGATACTAGTGTATGGGGACAGCGGGTCTTTCCGGGAGAGGAAGGTAAGCAGGAGATATCTGTGATACTAGTGTATGGGGACAGCAGGCCATTCCTGGAGAGGAAGGTAAGTAGGAGATATCTGTGATACTAGTGTATGGGGAAAGGTGGCCATTCTGGGAGAGAAAGGGAAGCAGGAGATATCTGTGATACTAGTGTATGAGGACAGCGGGCCATTCTGGGAGAGGAAGGTAAGCAGGAGATATCTGTGATACTAGTGTGTGGGGACCGCGGGCCATTCCGTGAGAGAAGGGTAAGTAGGAGATACCGTGATACAAGTGTATGGGGACAGCGGGACATCCCGGGAGAGAAAGGTCTGCAGGAGATATCTGTGATACTAGTGTATGGGGACAGCTAGCCACATCGGGAAAGAAAGGTAAGCAGGAGATATCTGTGATACTAGTGTATGGGGACAGCGGGCCATTCCGGGAGAGAAAGGTAAGCAGGTGATATCTGTGATACTACTGTATGGGGACAGCGGGTCTTTCCGGGAGAGGAAGGTAAGCAGGAGATATCTGTGATACTAGTGTATGGGGACAGCAGGCCATTCCTGGAGAGGAAGGTAAGTAGGAGATATCTGTGATACTAGTGTATGGGGAAAGGTGGCCATTCTGGGAGAGAAAGGGAAGCAGGAGATATCTGTGATACTAGTGTATGAGGACAGCGGGCCATTCTGGGAGAGGAAGGTAAGCAGGAGATATCTGTGAAACTAGTGTACGAGGACAGCGAGCCATTCCGGGAGAGAAAGGTAAGCAGGAGATATCTGTGATACTAATGTATGGGGACAGCAGCCATTCCGGGAGAGAATGGTAAGCAGGAGATATCTGTGATACTAGTGTATGGGGACAGCTAGCCACATCGGGAAAGAAAGGTAAGCAGGAGATATCTGTGATACTAGTGTATGGAGACAGCGGGCCATTCCGGGAGAGAAAGGTAAGCAGGAGATATCTGTGATATTAGCGTATGGGGACAGCGGGTCTTTCTGGGAGAGAAAGGTAAGCAGGTGATATCTGTGATACTAGTGTATGGGGACAGCGACCATTCCGGGAGAGGAAGGTAAGCAGGAGATATCTGTGATACTAGTGTATGGGGACAGAGGGCCATTCCGGGAGAGGAAGGTAAGCAGGAGATATCTGTGATACTAGTGTATGGGGACAACTGGACATTCCGGGAGAGGAAGGTAAGCAGGAGATATCTGTGATACTAGTGTGTGGGGACAGCAGGCCATTCCGGGAGAGAAGGTTAAGTAGGAGATATCTGTGATACAAGTGTATGGGGACAGCGGTCATTCTGGGAAAGAAAGGTAAGTAGGAGATATCTGTGATACTAGTGTATGGGGACAGCGGGCCATTCTGGGAAAGAAAGGTAAGCAGGAGATATCTGTGATACTAGTGTATGGGGACAGCGGCCATTCAGGGAAAGAAAGGTAAGCAGGAGATATCTGTGATACTAGTGTATGGGGACAGCGGGCCATTCCGGGCGAGAAAGGTAAGCAGGTGATATCTGTGATACTAGTGTATGGGGACAGCGGGTCTTTCCGGGAGAGGAAGGTAAGCAGGAGATATCTGTGATACTAGTGTATGGGGACAGCAGGCCATTCCTGGAGAGGAAGGTAAGTAGGAAATATCTGTGATACTAGTGTATGGGGAAAGGTGGCCATTCTGGGAGAGAAAGGGAAGCAGGAGAAATCTGTGATACTAGTGTATGAGGACAGCGGGCCATTCTGGGAGAGGAAGGTAAGCAGGAGATATCTGTGAAACTAGTGTACGAGGACAGCAAGCCATTCCGGGAGAGAAAGGTAAGCAGGAGATATCTGTGATACTAATGTATGGGGATAGCAGCCATTCCGGGAGAGAATGGTAAGCAGGAGATATCTGTGATACTAGTGTATGGGGACAGCTAGCCACATCGGGAAAGAAAGGTAAGCAGGAGATATCTGTGATACTAGTGTATGGAGACAGCGGGCCATTCCGGGAGAGAAAGGTAAGCAGGAGATATCTGTGATATTAGCGTATGGGGACAGCGGGTCTTTCTGGGAGAGAAAGGTAAGCAGGTGATATCTGTGATACTAGTGTATGGGGACAGCGGCCATTCCGGGAGAGGAAGGTAAGCAGGAGATATCTGTGATACTAGTGTATGGGGACAGAGGGCCATTCCGGGAGAGGAAGGTAAGCAGGAGATATCTGTGATACTAGTGTATGGGGACAACTGGACATTCCGGGAGAGGAAGGTAAGCAGGAGATATCTGTGATACTAGTGTATGGGGACAGAGGGCCATTCCGGGAGAGGAAGGTAAGCAGGAGATATCTGTGATACTAGTGTATGGGGACAACTGGACATTCCGGGAGAGGAAGGTAAGCAGGAGATATCTGTGATACTAGTGTGTGGGGACAACAGGCCATTCCGGGAGAGAAGGTTAAGTAGGAGATATCTGTGATACAAGTGTATGGGGACAGCGGTCATTCTGGGAAAGAAAGGTAAGTAGGAGATATCTGTGATACAAGTGTATGGGGACAGCGGGCCATTCTGGGAAAGAAAGGTAAGCAGGTGATATCTGTGATACTAGTGTATGGGGACAGCGGCCATTCTGGGAAAGAAAGGTAAGCAGGAGATATCTGTGATACTAGTGTATGGGGACAGCGGGACATTCAGGGAGAGGAAGGTAAGCAGGAGATATCTCTGATACTAGTGTATGAGGACAGCGAGCCATTCTGGGAGAGAAAGGTAAGCAGGAGATATCTGTGAAACTAGTGTACGAGGACAGCGAGCCATTCCGGGAGAGAAAGGGAAGCAGGAGATATCTGTGATACTAATGTATGGGGACAGCAGACTTTCCGGGAGAGAATGGTAAGCAGGAGATATCTGTGATACTAGTGTATGGGGACAGCTAGCCACATCGGGTAAGAAAGGTAAGCAGGAGATATCTGTGATACTAGTGTATGGAGACAGCGGGCCATTCTGGGAGAGAAAGGTAAGCAGGAGATATCTGTGATACTAGTGTATGGGGACAGCGGGTCTTTCTGGGAGAGAAAGGTAAACAGGTGATATCTGTGATACTAGTGTATGGGGACAGCGGCCATTCCGGGAGAGGAAGGTAAGCGGGAGATATCTGTGATACTAGTGTATGGGGACAGAGGGCCATTCCGGGAGAGGAAGGTAAGCAGGAGATATCTGTGATACTAGTGTATGGGGACAACTGGACATTCCGGGAGAGGAAGGTAAGCAGGAGATATCTGTGATACTAGTGTGTGGGGACAGCGGGCCATTCCGGGAGAGAAGGTTAAGTAGGAGATATCTGTGATACAAGTGTATGGGGACAGCGGTCATTCTGGGAAAGAAAGGTAAGCAGGAGATATCTGTGATACTAGTGTATGGGGACAGCGGGCCATTCTGGGAAAGAAAGGTAAGCAGGAGATATCTGTGATACTAGTGTATGGGGACAGCTGCCATTCTGGGAAAGAAAGGTAAGCAGGAGATATCTGTGATACTAGTGTATGGGGACAGCGGGATATTCAGGGAGAGGAAGGTAAGCAGGAGATATCTCTGATACTAGTGTATGAGGACAGCGAGCCATTCTGTTAGAGAAAGGTAAGCAGGCGATATCTGTGATACTAGAGTATGGGGACAGTGGCCATTCCGGGAGAGAGGTAAGCAGGAGATATCTGTGATACTACTGTATGGGGACAGCTAGCCACATCGGGAGAGATAGGTAAGCAGGAGATATCTGTGATACTAGTGCATGGGGACAGCAGGCCATTCCGGGAGAGAAAGGTAAGCAGGACATATCTGTGATGCTAGTGTATGGGGACAGCTGGCCATTCCGGGAGAGAAAGGTAAGCAGGACATATCTGTGATACCGGTGTTTGGGGACAGCGGCCATTCTGGGAAAGAAAGGTAAGCAGAAGATATCTGTGATACTAGTGTATGGGGACAGCGGGCCATTCCGGGAGAGAAAGGTAAACAGGAGACATCTGTGAAACTAGTGTATGGGGACAGCGGACATTCTGGGAAAGAAAGGTAAGCAGGAGATATCTGTGAAACTAGTGTATGGGGACAGCGGACATTCTGGGAAAGAAAGGTAAGCAGGAGATATCTGTGATACTAGTGTATGGGGACAGCGGGCCATTCCGGGAGAGAAAGGTAAGCAGGACATATCTGTGATGCTAGTGTATGGGGACAGCGGGCCATTCCGGGAGAGAAAGGTAAGCAGGACATATCTGTGATACCGGTGTATGGGGAAACAGGCCATTCCGGGAGAGAAGGTTAAGTAGGAGATATCTGTGATACAAGTGTATGGGGACAGCGGTCATTCTGGGAAAGAAAGGTAAGTAGGAGATATCTGTGATACAAGTGTATGGGGACAGCGGGCCATTCTGGGAAAGAAAGGTAAGCAGGTGATATCTGTGATACTAGTGTATGGGGACAGCGGCCATTCTGGGAAAGAAAGGTAAGCAGGAGATATCTGTGATACTAGTGTATGGGGACAGCGGGACATTCAGGGAGAGGAAGGTAAGCAGGAGATATCTCTGATACTAGTGTATGAGGACAGCGAGCCATTCTGGGAGAGAAAGGTAAGCAGGAGATATCTGTGAAACTAGTGTACGAGGACAGCGAGCCATTCCGGGAGAGAAAGGTAAGCAGGAGATATCTGTGATACTAATGTATGGGGACAGCAGACTTTCCGGGAGAGAATGGTAAGCAGGAGATATCTGTGATACTAGTGTATGGGGACAGCTAGCCACATCGGGTAAGAAAGGTAAGCAGGAGATATCTGTGATACTAGTGTATGGAGACAGCGGGCCATTCTGGGAGAGAAAGGTAAGCAGGAGATATCTGTGATACTAGTGTATGGGGACAGCGGGTCTTTCTGGGAGAGAAAGGTAAACAGGTGATATCTGTGATACTAGTGTATGGGGACAGCGGCCATTCCGGGAGAGGAAGGTAAGCGGGAGATATCTGTGATACTAGTGTATGGGGACAGAGGGCCATTCCGGGAGAGGAAGGTAAGCAGGAGATATCTGTGATACTAGTGTATGGGGACAACTGGACATTCCGGGAGAGGAAGGTAAGCAGGAGATATCTGTGATACTAGTGTGTGGGGACAGCGGGCCATTCCGGGAGAGAAGGTTAAGTAGGAGATATCTGTGATACAAGTGTATGGGGACAGCGGTCATTCTGGGAAAGAAAGGTAAGCAGGAGATATCTGTGATACTAGTGTATGGGGACAGCGGGCCATTCTGGGAAAGAAAGGTAAGCAGGAGATATCTGTGATACTAGTGTATGGGGACAGCTGCCATTCTGGGAAAGAAAGGTAAGCAGGAGATATCTGTGATACTAGTGTATGGGGACAGCGGGATATTCAGGGAGAGGAAGGTAAGCAGGAGATATCTCTGATACTAGTGTATGAGGACAGCGAGCCATTCTGTTAGAGAAAGGTAAGCAGGCGATATCTGTGATACTAGAGTATGGGGACAGTGGCCATTCCGGGAGAGAGGTAAGCAGGAGATATCTGTGATACTACTGTATGGGGACAGCTAGCCACATCGGGAGAGATAGGTAAGCAGGAGATATCTGTGATACTAGTGCATGGGGACAGCAGGCCATTCCGGGAGAGAAAGGTAAGCAGGACATATCTGTGATGCTAGTGTATGGGGACAGCTGGCCATTCCGGGAGAGAAAGGTAAGCAGGACATATCTGTGATACCGGTGTTTGGGGACAGCGGCCATTCTGGGAAAGAAAGGTAAGCAGAAGATATCTGTGATACTAGTGTATGGGGACAGCGGGCCATTCCGGGAGAGAAAGGTAAACAGGAGACATCTGTGAAACTAGTGTATGGGGACAGCGGACATTCTGGGAAAGAAAGGTAAGCAGGAGATATCTGTGAAACTAGTGTATGGGGACAGCGGACATTCTGGGAAAGAAAGGTAAGCAGGAGATATCTGTGATACTAGTGTATGGGGACAGCGGGCCATTCCGGGAGAGAAAGGTAAGCAGGACATATCTGTGATGCTAGTGTATGGGGACAGCGGGCCATTCCGGGAGAGAAAGGTAAGCAGGACATATCTGTGATACCGGTGTATGGGGACAGCGGCCATTCTGGGAAAGAAAGGTAAGTAGGAGATATCTGTGATACTAGTGTATGGGGACAGCGGGCCATTCCGGGAGAGAAAGGTAAGCAGGAGACATCTGTGAAACTAGTGTATGGGGACAGCGGACCTTCTGGGAAAGAAAGGTAAGCAGGAGATATCTGTGATACTAGTGTATGGGGACAGCGGGCCATTCCGGTAGAGAAAGGTAAGCAGGAGATATCTGTGATACTAGTGTATGGGGACAGCGTGCGATTCCGGGAGAGAAAGGTAAGCAGGAGATATCAGTGATACTAGTGTATGGGGACAGCGGGACATTCCGGGAGAGGAAGGTAAGCAGGAGATATCTGTGATACTAGTGTGTGGGGACCGCGGGCCATTCCGTGAGAGAAGGGTAAGTAGGAGATACCGTGATACTAGTGTATGGGGACAGCGGGACATCCCGGGAGAGAAAGGTCTGCAGGAGATATCTGTGATACTAGTGTATGGGGACAGCGGGCCATTCCGGGAGAGAAAGGTAAGCAGGAGATATCTGTGATACTAGTGTATGGGGACAGCAGGCCTTTCCGGGAGAGAAAGGTAAGCAGGAGATATCAGTGATACTAGTGTATGGGGACAGCGGGACATTCCGGGAGTGGAAGGTAAGCAGGAGATATCTGTGATACTAGTGTGTGGGGACAGCGGGCCATTCCGGGAGAGAGGGGTAAGTAGGAAATATCCATGATACTAGTGTATGGGGACAGCGGGACATCCCGGGAGAGAAAGGTAAGCAGGAGATATCTGTGATACTAGTGTATGGGGACAGCGGGACATTCCGGGTGAGAAAGGTAAGCAGGAGATATCTGTGATACTAGTGTATGGGGACATCGGCCATTCGGGGAGAGAAAGGTAAGCTGGAGATATCTGTGATACTAGTGTATGGGGACAGCGGGCCATTCCGGGAGAGAAAGGTAAGCAGGAGATATCTATGATACTAGTGTATGGGGACAGCGGCCATTCCGGGAGAGGAAGGTTAGCAGGAGATATCTGTGATACTAGTGTGTGGGGACAGCAGGCCATTCCGGGAGAGGAAGGTAAGTAGGAGATATCTGTGATACTAGTGTATGGGGAAAGGTGGCCATTCTGGGAGAGAAAGGGAAGCAGGAGATATCTGTGATACTAGTGTATGAGGACAGCGGGCCATTCTGGGAGAGGAAGGTAAGCAGGATATATCTGTGAAACTAGTGTACGAGGACAGCGAGCCATTCCGGGAGAGAATGGTAAGCAGGAGATATCTATGATACTAGTGTATGGGGACAGCAGCCATTCCGGGAGAGAATGGTAAGCAGGAGATATCTGTGATACTAGTGTATGGGGACAGCTAGCCACAACGGGAAAGAAAGGTAAGCAGGAGATATCTGTGATACTAGTGTATGGGGACAGCGGGCCATTCCGGGAGAGAAAGGTAAGCAGGAGATATTTGTGATACTAGTGTATGGGGACAGCGGGTCTTACCGGGAGAGAAAGGTAAGCAGGTGATATCTGTGATACTAGTGTATGGGGACAGCGGCCATTCCGGGAGAGGAAGGTAAGCAGGAGATATCTGTGATACTAGAGTATGGGGACAGAGGGCCATTCCGGGAGAGGAAGGTAAGCAGGAGATATCTGTGATACTAGTGTATGGGGACAACTGGACATTCCGGTAGAGGAAGGTAAGCAGGAGATATCTGTGATACTAGTGTGTGGGGACAACGGGCCATTCCGGGAGAGAAAGGTAAGCAGGAGATATCTGTGATACTAGTGTATGGGGACATCGGCCATTCGGGGAGAGAAAGGTAAGCTGGAGATATCTGTGATACTAGTGTATGGGGACAGCGGGCCATTCCGGGAGAGAAAGGTAAGCAGGAGATATCTATGATACTAGTGTATGTGGACAGCGGCCATTCCGGGAGAGGAAGGTAAGCAGGAGATATCTGTGATACTAGTGTATGGGGACAGCAGGCCATTCCGGGAGAGGAAGGTAAGTAGGAGATATCTGTGATACTAGTGTATGGGGAAAGGTGGCCATTCTGGGAGAGAAAGGGAAGCAGGAGATATCTGTGATACTAGTATATGAGGACAGCGGGCCATTCTGGGAGAGGAAGGTAAGCAGGAGATATCTGTGAAACTAGTGTACGAGGACAGCGAGCCATTCCGGGAGAGAAAGGTAAGCAGGAGATATCTGTGATACTAGTGTATGGGGACAGCGGGCCATTCTGGGAAAGAAAGGTAAGCAGGAGATATCTGTGATACTAGTGTATGGGGACAGCGGCCATTCTGGGAAAGAAAGGTAAGCAGGAGATATCTGTGATACTAGTGTATGGGGACAGCGGGACATTCAGGGAGAGGAAGGGAAGCAGGAGATATCTGTAATACTAGTGTATGAGGACAGCGAGCCATTCTGGGAGATAAAGGTAAGCAGGAGATATCTGTGATACTAGAGTATGGGGACAGTGGCCATTCCGGGAGAGAAAGGTAAGCAGGAGATATCTGTGATACTACTGTATGGGGACAGCTAGCCACATCGGGAGAGATAGGTAAGCAGGAGATATTTGTGATACTAGTGTATGGGGACAGCGGGCCATTCCGGGAGAGAAAGGTAAGCAGGACAAATCTGTGTTGCTAGTGTATGGGGACAGCGGGCCATTCCGGGAGAGAAAGGTAAGCAGGACATATCTGTGAAACCGGTGTATGGGGATAGCGGCCATTCTGGGAAAGAAAGGTAAGCAGGAGATATCTGTGATACTAGTGTATGGGGACAGCGGGCCATTCCGGGAGAGAAAGGTAAGCAGGAGACATCTGTGAAACTAGTGTATGGGGACAGCGGACATTCTGGGAAAGAAAGGTAAGCAGGAGATATCTGTGATACTAGTGTATGGGGACAGCGGGCCATTCCGGTAGAGAAAGGTAAGCAGGAGATATCTGTGATACTAGTGTATGGGGACAGCGTGCGATTCCGGGAGAGAAAGGTAAGCAGGAGATATCAGAGATACTAGTGTATGGGGACAGCTAGCCACATCGGGAGAGATAGGTAAGCAGGAGATATTTGTGATACTAGTGTATGGGGACAGCGGGCCATTCCGGGAGAGAAAGGTAAGCAGGACATATCTGTGATGCTAGTGTATGGGGACAGCGGGCCATTCCGGGAGAGAAAGGTAAGCAGGACATATCTGTGAAACCGGTGTATGGGGACAGCGGCCATTCTGGGAAAGAAAGGTAAGCAGGAGATATCTGTGATACTAGTGTATGGGGACAGCGGGCCATTCCGGGAGAGAAAGGTAAGCAGGAGACATCTGTGAAACTAGTGTATGGGGACAGCGGACATTCTGGGAAAGAAAGGTAAGCAGGAGATATCTGTGATACTAGTGTATGGGAACAGCGGGCCATTCCGGTAGAGAAAGGTAAGCAGGAGATATCTGTGATACTAGTGTATGGGGACAGCGTGCGATTCCGGGAGAGAAAGGTAAGCAGGAGATGTCAGAGATACTAGTGTATGGGGACAGCGGGACATTCCGGGAGAGGAAGGTAAGCAGGAGATATCTGTGATACTAGTGTGTGGGGACAGCGGGCCATTCCGTGAGAGAAGGGAAAGTAGGAGATATCCGTGATACTAGTGTATGGGGACAGCGGGACATCCCGGGAGAGAATGGTCTGCAGGAGATATCTGTGATACTAGTGTATGGGGACAGCGGGCCATTCCGGGAGAGAAAGGTAAGCAGGAGATATCAGAGATACTAGTGTATGGGGACAGCGGGACATTCCGGGAGAGGAAGGTAAGCAGGAGATATCTGTGATACTAGTGTGTGGGGACAGCGGGCCATTCCGTGAGAGAAGGGTAAGTAGGAGATATCCGTGATACTAGTGTATGGGGACAGCCGGACATCCCGGGAGAGAAAGGTCTGCAGGAGATATCTGTGATACTAGTGTATGGGGACAGCGGGCCATTCCGGGAGAGAAAGGTAAGCAGGAGATATCTGTGATACTAGTGTATGGGGACAGCGGGCCTTTCCGGGAGAGAAAGGTAAGCAGGAGATATCAGTGATACTAGTGTATGGGGACAGCGGGACATTCCGGGAGTGGAAGGTAAGCAGGAGATATCTGTGATACTAGTGTGTGGGGACAGCGGGCCATTCCGGGAGAGAAGGGTAAGTAGGAGATATCCGTGATACTAGTGTATGGGGACAGCGGGACATCCCGGGAGAGAAAGGTAAGCAGGAGATATCTGTGATACTAGTGTATGGGGACAGCGGGACATTCCGGGAGAGAAAGATAAGCAGGAGATATCTGTGATACTAGTGTATGGGGACATCGGCCATTCGGGGAGAGAAAGGTAAGCTGGAGATATCTGTGATACTAGTGTATGGGGACAACGGGCCATTCCGTGAGAGAAAGGTAAGCAGGAGATATCTATGATACTAGTGTATGGGGACAGCGGCCATTCCGGGAGAGGAAGGTAAGCAGGAGATATCTGTGAAACTAGTGTACGAGGACAGCGAGCCATTCCGGGAGAGAAAGGTAAGCAGGAGATATCTGTGATACTAGTGTATGGGGACAGCGGGCCATTCTGGGAAAGAAAGGTAAGCAGGAGATATCTGTGATACTAGTGTATGGGGACAGCGGCCATTCTGGGAAAGAAAGGTAAGCAGGAGATATCTGTGATACTAGTGTATGGGGACAGCGGGACATTCAGGGAGAGGAAGGTAAGCAGGAGATATCTGTGATACTAGTGTATGAGGACAGCGAGCCATTCTGGGAGAGAAACGTAAGCAGGAGATATCTGTGATACTAGAGTATGGGGACAGTGGCCATTCCGGGAGAGAAAGGTAAGCAGGAGATATCTGTGATACTACTGTTTGGGGACAGCTAGCCACATCGGGAGAGATAGGTAAGCAGGAGATATTTGTGATACTAGTGTATGGGGACAGCGGGCCATTCCGGGAGAGAAAGGTAAGCAGGACATATCTGTGATGCTATTGTATGGGGACAGCGGGCCATTCCGGGAGAGAAAGGTAAGCAGGACATATCTGTGAAACCGGTGTATGGGGACAGCGGCCATTCTGGGAAAGAAAGGTAAGCAGGAGATATCTGTGATACTAGTGTATGGGGACAGCGGGCCATTCCGGGAGAGAAAGGTAAGCAGGAGACATCTGTGAAACTAGTGTATGGGGACAGCGGACATTCTGGGAAAGAAAGGTAAGCAGGAGATATCTGTGATACTAGTGTATGGGGACAGCGGGCCATTCCGGTAGAGAAAGGTAAGCAGGAGATATCTGTGATACTAGTGTATGGAAACAGCGTGCGATTCCGGGAGAGAAAGGTAAGCAGGAGATATCAGAGATACTAGTGTATGGGGACAGCGGGACATTCCGGGAGAGGAAGGTAAGCAGGAGATATCTGTGATACTAGTGTATGGGGACAGCGGGACATTCCGGGTGAGAAAGGTAAGCAGGAGATATCTGTGATACTAGTGTATGGGGACATCGGCCATTCGGGGAGAGAAAGGTAAGCTGGAGATATCTGTGATACTAGTGTATGGGGACAGCGGGCCATTCCGGGAGAGAAAGGTAAGCAGGAGATATCTATGATACTAGTGTATGGGGACAGCGGCCATTCCGGGAGAGGAAGGTTAGCAGGAGATATCTGTGATACTAGTGTGTGGGGACAGCAGGCCATTCCGGGAGAGGAAGGTAAGTAGGAGATATCTGTGATACTAGTGTATGGGGAAAGGTGGCCATTCTGGGAGAGAAAGGGAAGCAGGAGATATCTGTGATACTAGTGTATGAGGACAGCGGGCCATTCTGGGAGAGGAAGGTAAGCAGGATATATCTGTGAAACTAGTGTACGAGGACAGCGAGCCATTCCGGGAGAGAATGGTAAGCAGGAGATATCTATGATACTAGTGTATGGGGACAGCAGCCATTCCGGGAGAGAATGGTAAGCAGGAGATATCTGTGATACTAGTGTATGGGGACAGCTAGCCACAACGGGAAAGAAAGGTAAGCAGGAGATATCTGTGATACTAGTGTATGGGGACAGCGGGCCATTCCGGGAGAGAAAGGTAAGCAGGAGATATTTGTGATACTAGTGTATGGGGACAGCGGGTCTTACCGGGAGAGAAAGGTAAGCAGGTGATATCTGTGATACTAGTGTATGGGGACAGCGGCCATTCCGGGAGAGGAAGGTAAGCAGGAGATATCTGTGATACTAGTGTATGGGGACAGAGGGCCATTCCGGGAGAGGAAGGTAAGCAGGAGATATCTGTGATACTAGTGTATGGGGACAACTGGACATTCCGGTAGAGGAAGGTAAGCAGGAGATATCTGTGATACTAGTGTGTGGGGACAGCGGGCCATTCCGGGAGAGAAAGGTAAGCAGGAGATATCTGTGATACTAGTGTATGGGGACATCGGCCATTCGGGGAGAGAAAGGTAAGCTGGAGATATCTGTGATACTAGTGTATGGGGACAGCGGGCCATTCCGGGAGAGAAAGGTAAGCAGGAGATATCTATGATACTAGTGTATGTGGACAGCGGCCATTCCGGGAGAGGAAGGTAAGCAGGAGATATCTGTGATACTAGTGTATGGGGACAGCAGGCCATTCCGGGAGAGGAAGGTAAGTAGGAGATATCTGTGATACTAGTGTATGGGGAAAGGTGGCCATTCTGGGAGAGAAAGGGAAGCAGGAGATATCTGTGATACTAGTATATGAGGACAGCGGGCCATTCTGGGAGAGGAAGGTAAGCAGGAGATATCTGTTAAACTAGTGTACTAGGACAGCGAGCCATTCCGGGAGAGAAAGGTAAGCAGGAGATATCTGTGATACTAGTGTATGGGGACAGCGGGCCATTCTGGGAAAGAAAGGTAAGCAGGAGATATCTGTGATACTAGTGTATGGGGACAGCGGCCATTCTGGGAAAGAAAGGTAAGCAGGAGATATCTGTGATACTAGTGTATGGGGACAGCGGGACATTCAGGGAGAGGAAGGGAAGCAGGAGATATCTGTGATACTAGTGTATGAGGACAGCGAGTCATTCTGGGAGATAAAGGTAAGCAGGAGATATCTGTGATACTAGAGTATGGGGACAGTGGCCATTCCGGGAGAGAAAGGTAAGCAGGAGATATCTGTGATACTACTGTATGGGGACAGCTAGCCACATCGGGAGAGATAGGTAAGCAGGAGATATTTGTGATACTAGTGTATGGGGACAGCGGGCCATTCCGGGAGAGAAAGGTAAGCAGGACATATCTGTGTTGCTAGTGTATGGGGACAGCGGGCCATTCCGGGAGAGAAAGGTAAGCAGGACATATCTGTGAAACCGGTGTATGGGGAGAGCGGCCATTCTGGGAAAGAAAGGTAAGCAGGAGATATCTGTGATACTAGTGTATGGGGACAGCGGGCCATTCCGGGAGAGAAAGGTAAGCAGGAGACATCTGTGAAACTAGTGTATGGGGACAGCGGACATTCTGGGAAAGAAAGGTAAGCAGGAGATATCTGTGATACTAGTGTATGGGGACAGCGGGCCATTCCGGTAGAGAAAGGTAAGCAGGAGATATCTGTGATACTAGTGTATGGGGACAGCGTGCGATTCCGGGAGAGAAAGGTAAGCAGGAGATATCAGAGATACTAGTGTATGGGGACAGCGGGACATTCCGGGAGAGGAAGGTAAGCAGGAGATATCTGTGATACTAGTGTGTGGGGACAGCGGGCCATTCCGTGAGAGAAGGGTAAGTAGGAGATATCCGTGATACTAGTGTATGGGGACAGCGGGACATCCCGGGAGAGAAAGGTCTGCAGGAGATATCTGTGATACTAGTGTATGGGGACAGCGGGCCATTCCAAGAGAGAAAGGTAAGCAGGAGATATCTGTGATACTAGTGTATGGGGACAGCGGGCCTTTCCGGGAGAGAAAGGTAAGCAGGAGATATCAGTGATACTAGTGTATGGGGACAGCGGGACATTCCGGGAGTGGAAGGTAAGCAGGAGATATCTGTGATACTAGTGTGTGGGGACAGCGGGCCTTTCCGGGAGAGAAGGGTAAGTAGGAGATATCCGTGATACTAGTGTATGGGGACAGCGGGACATCCCGGGAGAGAAAGGTAAGCAGGAGATATCTGTGATTCTAGTGTATGGGGACAGCGGGACATTCCGGGAGAGAAAGGTAAGCAGGAGATATCTGTGATACTAGTGTATGGGGACATCGGCCATTCGGGGAGAGAAAGGTAAGCTGGAGATATCTGTGATACTAGTGTATGGGGACACCGGGCCATTCCGTGAGAGAAAGGTAAGCAGGAGATATCTATGATACTAGTGTATGGGGACAACGGCCATTCCGGGAGAGGAAGGTAAGCAGGAGATATCTGTGAAACTAGTGTACGAGGACAGCGAGCCATTCCGGGAGAGAAAGGTAAGCAGGAGATATCTGTGATACTAGTGTATGGGGACAGCGGGCCATTCTGGGAAAGAAACGTAAGCAGGAGATATCTGTGATACTAGTGTAAGGGGACAGCGGCCATTCTGGGAAAGAAAGGTAAGCAGGAGATATCTGTGATACTAGTGTATGGGGACAGCGGGACATTCAGGGAGAGGAAGGTAAGCAGGAGATATCTGTGATACTAGTGTATGAGGACAGCGAGCCATTCTGGGAGAGAAAGGTAAGCAGGAGATATCTGTGATACTAGAGTATGGGGACAGTGGCCATTCCGGGAGAGAAAGGTAAGCAGGAGATATCTGTGATACTACTGTATGGGGACAGCTAGCCACATCGGGAGAGATAGGTAAGCAGGAGATATTTGTGATACTAGTGTATGGGGACAGCGGGCCATTCCGGGAGAGAAAGGTAAGCAGGACATATCTGTGATGCTAGTGTATGGGGACAGCGGGCCATTCCGGGAGAGAAAGGTAAGCAGGACATATCTGTGAAACCGGTGTATGGGGACAGCGGCCATTCTGGGAAAGAAAGGTAAGCAGGAGATATCTGTGATACTAGTGTATGGGGACAGCGGGCCATTCCGGGAGAGAAAGGTAAGCAGGAGACATCTGTGAAACTAGTGTATGGGGACAGCGGACATTCTGGGAAAGAAAGGTAAGCAGGAGATATCTGTGATACTAGTGTATGGGGACAGCGGGCCATTCCGGTAGAGAAAGGTAAGCAGGAGATATCTGTGATACTAGTGTATGGGGACAGCGTGCGATTCCGGGAGAGAAAGGTAAGCAGGAGATGTCAGAGATACTAGTGTATGGGGACAGCGGGACATTCCGGGAGAGGAAGGTAAGCAGGAGATATCTGTGATACTAGTGTGTGGGGACAGCGGGCCATTCCGTGAGAGAAGGGTAAGTAGGAGATATCCGTGATACTAGTGTATGGGGACAGCGGGACATCCCGGGAGAGAAAGGTCTGCAGGAGATATCTGTGATACTAGTGTATGGGGACAGCGGGCCATTCCGGGAGAGAAAGGTAAGCAGGAGATATCAGAGATACTAGTGTATGGGGACAGCGGGACATTCCGGGAGAGGAAGGTAAGCAGGAGATATCTGTGATACTAGTGTGTGGGGACAGCGGGCCATTCCGTGAGAGAAGGGTAAGTAGGAGATATCCGTGATACTAGTGTATGGGGACAGCCGGACATCCCGGGAGAGAAAGGTCTGCAGGAGATATCTGTGATAATAGTGTATGGGGACAGCGGGCCATTCCGGGAGAGAAAGGTAAGCAGGAGATATCTGTGATACTAGTGTATGGGGACAGCGGGCCTTTCCGGGAGAGAAAGGTAAGCAGGAGATATCAGTGATACTAGTGTATGGGGACAGCGGGACATTCCGGGAGTGGAAGGTAAGCAGGAGATATCTGTGATACTAGTGTGTGGGGACAGCGGGCCATTCCGGGAGAGAAGGGTAAGTAGGAGATATCCGAGATACTAGTGTATGGGGACAGCGGGACATCCCGGGAGAGAAAGGTAAGCAGGAGATATCTGTGATACTAGTGTATGGGGACAGCGGGACATTCCGGGAGAGAAAGATAAGCAGGAGATATCTGTGATACTAGTGTATGGGGACATCGGCCATTCGGGGAGAGAAAGGTAAGCTGGAGATATCTGTGATAGTAGTGTATGGGGACACCGGGCCATTCCGTGAGAGAAAGGTAAGCAGGAGATATCTATGATACTAGTCTATGGGGACAGCGGCCATTCCGGGAGAGGAAGGTAAGCAGGAGATATCTGTGAAACTAGTTTACGAGGACAGCGAGCCATTCCGGGAGAGAAAGGTAAGCAGGAGATATCTGTGATACTAGTGTATAGGGACAGCGGGCCATTCTGGGAAAGAAAGGTAAGCAGGAGATATCTGTGATACTAGTGTATGGGGACAGCGGCCATTCTGGGAAAGAAAGGTAAGCAGGAGATATCTGTGATACTAGTGTATGGGGACAGCGGGACATTCAGGGAGAGGAAGGTAAGCAGGAGATATCTGTGATACTAGTGTATGAGGACAGCGAGCCATTCTGGGAGAGAAAGGTAAGCAGGAGATATCTGTGATACTAGAGTATGGGGACAGTGGCCATTCCGGGAGAGAAAGGTAAGCAGGAGATATCTGTGATACTACTGTATGGGGACAGCTAGCCACATCGGGAGAGATAGGTAAGCAGGAGATATTTGTGATACTAGTGTATGGGGACAGCGGGCCATTCCGGGAGAGAAAGGTAAGCAGGACATATCTGTGATGCTATTGTATGGGGACAGCGGGCCATTCCGGGAGAGAAAGGTAAGCAGGACATATCTGTGAAACCGGTGTATGGGGACAGCGGCCATTCTGGGAAAGAAAGGTAAGCAGGAGATATCTGTGATACTAGTGTATGGGGACAGCGGGCCATTCCGGGAGAGAAAGGTAAGCAGGAGACATCTGTGAAACTAGTGTATGGGGACAGCGGACATTCTGGGAAAGAAAGGTAAGCAGGAGATATCTGTGATACTAGTGTATGGGGACAGCGGGCCATTCCGGTAGAGAAAGGTAAGCAGGAGATATCTGTGATACTAGTGTATGGGGACAGCGTGCGATTCCGGGAGAGAAAGGTAAGCAGGAGATATCAGAGATACTAGTGTATGGGGACAGCGGGACATTCCGGGAGAGGAAGGTAAGCAGGAGATATCTGTGATACTAGTGTGTGGGGACAGCGGGCCATTCCGTGAGAGAAGGGTAAGTAGGAGATATCCGTGATACTAGTGTATGGGGACAGCGGGACATCCCGGGAGAGAAAGGTCTGCAGGAGATATCTGTGATACTAGTGTATGGGGACTGCGGGCCATTCCGGGAGAGAAAGGTAAGCAGGAGATATCTGTGATACTAGTGTATGGGGACAGCGGGCCTTTCCGGGAGAGAAAGGTAAGCAGGAGATATCAGTGATACTAGTGTATGGGGACAGCGGGACATTCCGGGAGTGGAAGGTAAGCAGGAGATATCTGTGATACTAGTGTGTGGGGACAGCGGGCCATTCCGGGAGAGAAGGGTAAGTAGGAGATATCCGTGATACTAGTGTATGGGGACAGCGGGACATCCCGGGAGAGAAAGGTAAGCAGGAGATATCTGTGATACTAGTGTATGGGGACAGCGGGAAATTCCGGGAGAGAAAGGTAAGCAGGAGATATCTGTGATACTAGTGTATGGGGACATCGGCCATTCGGGGAGAGAAAGGTAAACTGGAGATATCTGTGATACTAGTGTATGGGGACACCGGGCCATTCCGGGAGAGAAAGGTAAGCAGGAGATATCTATGATACTAGTGTATGGGGACAGCGGCCATTCCGGGAGAGGAAGGTAAGCAGGAGATATCTGTGATACTAGTGTATGGGGACAGCAGGCCATTCCAGGAGAGGAAGGTAAGTAGGAGATATCTGTGATACTAGTGTATGGGGAAAGGTGGCCATTCTGGGAGAGAAAGGGAAGCAGGAGATATCTGTGATACTAGTGTATGAGGACAGCGGGCCATTCTGGGAGAGGAAGGTAAGCAGGAGATATCTGTGAAACTAGTGTACGAGGACAGCGAGCCATTCCGGGAGAGAATGGTAAGCAGGAGATATCTATGATACTAGTGTATGGGGACAGCAGCCATTCCGGGAGAGAATGGTAAGCAGGAGATATCTGTGATACTAGTGTATGGGGACAGCTAGCCACAACGGTAAAGAAAGGTAAGCAGGAGATATCTGTGATACTAGTGTATGGGGACAGCGGGCCATTCCGGGAGAGAAAGGTAAGCAGGAGATATTTGTGATACTAGTGTATGGGGACAGCGGGTCTTACCGGGAGAGAAAGGTAAGCAGGTGATATCTGTGATACTAGTGTATGGGGACAGCGGCCATTCCGGGAGAGGAAGGTAAGCAGGAGATATCTGTGATACTAGTGTATAGGGACAGAGGGCCATTCCGGGAGAGGAAGGTAAGCAGGAGATATCTGTGATACTAGTGTATGGGGACAACTGGACATTCCGGTAGAGGAAGGTAAGCAGGAGATATCTGTGATACTAGTGTGTGGGGACAGCGGGCCATTCCGGGAGAGAAAGGTAAGCAGGAGATATCTGTGATACTAGTGTATGGGGACATCGGCCATTCGGGGAGAGAAAGGTAAGCTGGAGATATCTGTGATACTAGTGTATGGGGACAGCGGGCCATTCCGGGAGAGAAAGGTAAGCAGGAGATATTTGTGATACTAGTGTATGGGGACAGCGGGTCTTACCGGGAGAGAAAGGTAAGCAGGTGATATCTGTGATACTAGTGTATGGGGACAGCGGCCATTCCGGGAGAGGAAGGTAAGCAGGAGATATCTGTGATACTAGTGTATAGGGACAGAGGGCCATTCCGGGAGAGGAAGGTAAGCAGGAGATATCTGTGATACTAGTGTATGGGGACAACTGGACATTCCGGTAGAGGAAGGTAAGCAGGAGATATCTGTGATACTAGTGTGTGGGGACAGCGGGCCATTCCGGGAGAGAAAGGTAAGCAGGAGATATCTGTGATACTAGTGTATGGGGACATCGGCCATTCGGGGAGAGAAAGGTAAGCTGGAGATATCTGTGATACTAGTGTATGGGGACAGCGGGCCATTCCGGGAGAGAAAGGTAAGCAGGAGATATCTATGATTCTAGTGTATGTGGACAGCGGCCATTCCGGGAGAGGAAGGTAAGCAGGAGATATCTGTGATACTAGTGTATGGGGACAGCAGGCCATTCTCGGAGAGGAAGGTAAGTAGGAGATATCTGTGATACTAGTGTATGGGGAAAGGTGGCCATTCTGGGAGAGAAAGGGAAGCAGGAAATATCTGTGATACTAGTATATGAGGACAGCGGGCCATACTGGGAGAGGAAGGTAAGCAGGAGATATCTGTGAAACTAGTGTACGAGGACAGCGAGCCATTCCGGGAGAGAAAGGTAAGCAGGAGATATCTGTGATACTAGTGTATGGGGACAGCGGGCCATTCTGGGAAAGAAAGGTAAGCAGGAGATATCTGTGATACTAGTGTATGGGGACAGCGGCCATTCTGGGAAAGAAAGGTAATCAGGAGATATCTGTGATACTAGTGTATGGGGACAGCGGGACATTCAGGGAGAGGAAGGGAAGCAGGAGATATCTGTGATACTAGTGTATGAGGACAGCGAGCCATTCTGGGAGAGAAAGGTAAGCAGGAGATATCTGTGATACTAGAGTATGGGGACAGTGGCCATTCCGGGAGAGAAAGGTAAGCAGGAGATATCTGTGATACTACTGTATGGGGACAGCTAGCCACATCGGGAGAGATAGGTAAGCAGGAGATATTTGTGATACTAGTGTATGGGGACAGCGGGCCATTCCGGGAGAGAAAGGTAAGCAGGACATATCTGTGATGCTAGTGTATGGGGACAGCGGGCCATTCCGGGAGAGAAAGGTAAGCAGGACATATCTGTGAAACCGGTGTATGGGGACAGCGGCCATTCTGGGAAAGAAAGGTAAGCAGGAGATATCTGTGATACTAGTGTATGGGGACAGCGGGCCATTCCGGGAGAGAAAGGTAAGCAGGAGACATCTGTGAAACTAGTGTATGGGGACAGCGGACATTCTGGGAAAGAAAGGTAAGCAGGAGATATCTGTGATACTAGTGTATGGGGACAGCGGGCCATTCCGGTAGAGAAAGGTAAGCAGGAGATATCTGTGATACTAGTGTATGGGGACAGCGTGCGATTCCGGGAGAGAAAGGTAAGCAGGAGATGTCAGAGATACTAGTGTATGGGGACAGCGGGACATTCCGGGAGAGGAAGGTAAGCAGGAGATATCTGTGATACTAGTGTGTGGGGACAGCGGGCCATTCCGTGAGAGAAGGGTAAGTAGGAGATATCCGTGATACTAGTGTATGGGGACAGCGGGACATCCCGGGAGAGAAAGGTCTGCAGGAGATATCTGTGATACTAGTGTATGGGGACAGCGGGCCATTCCGGGAGAGAAAGGTAAGCAGGAGATATCAGAGATACTAGTGTATGGGGACAGCGGGACATTCCGGGAGAGGAAGGTAAGCAGGAGATATCTGTGATACTAGTGTGTGGGGACAGCGGGCCATTCCGTGAGAGAAGGGTAAGTAGGAGATATCCGTGATACTAGTGTATGGGGACAGCCGGACATCCCGGGAGAGAAAGGTCTGCAGGAGATATCTGTGATACTAGTGTATGGGGACAGCGGGCCATTCCGGGAGAGAAAGGTAAGCAGGAGATATCTGTGATACTAGTGTATGGGGACAGCGGGCCTTTCCGGGAGAGAAAGGTAAGCAGGAGATATCAGTGATACTAGTGTATGGGGACAGCGGGACATTCCGGGAGTGGAAGGTAAGCAGGAGATATCTGTGATACTAGTGTGTGGGGACAGCGGGCCATTCCGGGAGAGAAGGGTAAGTAGGAGATATCCGTGATACTAGTGTATGGGGACAGCGGGACATCCCGGGAGAGAAAGGTAAGCAGGAGATATCTGTGATACTAGTGTATGGGGACAGCGGGACATTCCGGGAGAGAAAGATAAGCAGGAGATATCTGTGATACTAGTGTATGGGGACATCGGCCATTCGGGGAGAGAAAGGTAAGCTGGAGATATCTGTGATACTAGTGTATGGGGACACCGGGCCATTCCGTGAGAGAAAGGTAAGCAGGAGATATCTATGATACTAGTGTATGGGGACAGCGGCCATTCCGGGAGAGGAAGGTAAGCAGGAGATATCTGTGAAACTAGTGTACGAGGACAGCGAGCCATTCCGGGAGAGAAAGGTAAGCAGGAGATATCTGTGATACTAGTGTATGGGGACAGCGGGCCATTCTGGGAAAGAAAGGTAAGCAGGAGATATCTGTGATACTAGTGTATGGGGACAGCGGCCATTCTGGGAAAGAAAGGTAAGCAGGAGATATCTGTGATACTAGTGTATGGGGACAGCGGGACATTCAGGGAGAGGAAGGTAAGCAGGAGATATCTGTGATACTAGTGTATGAGGACAGCGAGCCATTCTGGGAGAGAAAGGTAAGCAGGAGATATCTGTGATACTAGAGTATGGGGACAGTGGCCATTCCGGGAGAGAAAGGTAAGCAGGAGATATCTGTGATACTACTGTATGGGGACAGCTAGCCACATCGGGAGAGATAGGTAAGCAGGAGATATTTGTGATACTAGTGTATGGGGACAGCGGGCCATTCCGGGAGAGAAAGGTAAGCAGGACATATCTGTGATGCTATTGTATGGGGACAGCGGGCCATTCCGGGAGAGAAAGGTAAGCAGGACATATCTGTGAAACCGGTGTATGGGGACAGCGGCCATTCTGGGAAAGAAAGGTAAGCAGGAGATATCTGTGATACTAGTGTATGGGGACAGCGGGCCATTCCGGGAGAGAAAGGTAAGCAGGAGACATCTGTGAAACTAGTGTATGGGGACAGCGGACATTCTGGGAAAGAAAGGTAAGCAGGAGATATCTGTGATACTAGTGTATGGGGACAGCGGGCCATTCCGGTAGAGAAAGGTAAGCAGGAGATATCTGTGATACTAGTGTATGGGGACAGCGTGCGATTCCGGGAGAGAAAGGTAAGCAGGAGATATCAGAGATACTAGTGTATGGGGACAGCGGGACATTCCGGGAGAGGAAGGTAAGCAGGAGATATCTGTGATACTAGTGTGTGGGGACAGCGGGCCATTCCGTGAGAGAAGGGTAAGTAGGAGATATCCGTGATACTAGTGTATGGGGACAGCGGGCCATTCCGGGAGAGAAAGGTAAGCAGGAGATATCTGTGATACTAGTGTATGGGGACAGCGGGCCTTTCCGGGAGAGAAAGGTAAGCAGGAGATATCAGTGATACTAGTGTATGGGGACAGCGGGACATTCCGGGAGTGGAAGGTAAGCAGGAGATATCTGTGATACTAGTGTGTGGGGACAGCGGGCCATTCCGGGAGAGAAGGGTAAGTAGGAGATATCCGTGATACTAGTGTATGGGGACAGCGGGACATCCCGGGAGAGAAAGGTAAGCAGGAGATATCTGTGATACTAGTGTATGGGGACAGCGGGAAATTCCGGGAGAGAAAGGTAAGCAGGAGATATCTGTGATACTAGTGTATGGGGACATCGGCCATTCGGGGGAGAGAAAGGTAAGCTGGAGATATCTGTGATACTAGTGTATGGGGACACCGGGCCATTCCGGGAGAGAAAGGTAAGCAGGAGATATCTATGATACTAGTGTATGGGGACAGCGGCCATTCCGGGAGAGGAAGGTAAGCAGGAGATATCTGTGATACTAGTGTATGGGGACAGCAGGCCATTCCGGGAGAGGAAGGTAAGTAGGAGATATCTGTGATACTAGTGTATGGGGAAAGGTGGCCATTCTGGGAGAGAAAGGGAAGCAGGAGATATCTGTGATACTAGTGTATGAGGACAGCGGGCCATTCTGGGAGAGGAAGGTAAGCAGGAGATATCTGTGAAACTAGTGTACGAGGACAGCGAGCCATTCCGGGAGAGAATGGTAAGCAGGAGATATCTATGATACTAGTGTATGGGGACAGCAGCCATTCCGGGAGAGAATGGTAAGCAGGAGATATCTGTGATACTAGTGTATGGGGACAGCTAGCCACAACGGGAAAGAAAGGTAAGCAGGAGATATCTGTGATACTAGTGTATGGGGACAGCGGGCCATTCCGGGAGAGAAAGGTAAGCAGGAGATATTTGTGATACTAGTGTATGGGGACAGCGGGTCTTACCGGGAGAGAAAGGTAAGCAGGTGATATCTGTGATACTAGTGTATGGGGACAGCGGCCATTCCGGGAGAGGAAGGTAAGCAGGAGATATCTGTGATACTAGTGTATAGGGACAGAGGGCCATTCCGGGAGAGGAAGGTAAGCAGGAGATATCTGTGATACTAGTGTATGGGGACAACTGGACATTCCGGTAGAGGAAGGTAAGCAGGAGATATCTGTGATACTAGTGTGTGGGGACAGCGGGCCATTCCGGGAGAGAAAGGTAAGCAGGAGATATCTGTGATACTAGTGTATGGGGACATCGGCCATTCGGGGAGAGAAAGGTAAGCTGGAGATATCTGTGATACTAGTGTATGGGGACAGCGGGCCATTCCGGGAGAGAAAGTTAAGCAGGAGATATCTATGATACTAGTGTATGTGGACAGCGGCCATTCCGGGAGAGGAAGGTAAGCAGGAGATATCTGTGATACTAGTGTATGGGGACAGCAGGCCATTCCGGGAGAGGAAGGTAAGTAGGAGATATCTGTGATACTAGTGTATGGGGAAAGGTGGCCATTCTGGGAGAGAAAGGGAAGCAGGAGATATCTGTGATACTAGTAAATGAGGACAGCGGGCCATTCTGGGAGAGGAAGGTAAGCAGGAGATATCTGTGAAACTAGTGTACGAGGACAGCGAGCCATTCCGGGAGAGAAAGGTAAGCAGGAGATATCTGTGATACTAGTGTATGGGGACAGCGGGCCATTCTGGGAAAGAAAGGTAAGCAGGAGATATCTGTGATACTAGTGTATGGGGACAGCGGCCATTCTGGGAAAGAAAGGTAAGCAGGAGATATCTGTGATACTAGTGTATGGGGACAGCGGGACATTCAGGGAGAGGAAGGGAAGCAGGAGATATCTGTGATACTAGTGTATGAGGACAGCGAGCCATTCTGGGAGAGAAAGGTAAGCAGGAGATATCTGTGATACTAGAGTATGGGGACAGTGGCCATTCCGGGAGAGAAAGGTAAGCAGGAGATATCTGTGATACTACTGTATGGGGACAGCTAGCCACATCGGGAGAGATAGGTAAGCAGGAGATATTTGTGATACTAGTGTATGGGGACAGCGGGCCATTCCGGGAGAGAAAGGTAAGCAGGACATATCTGTGATGCTAGTGTATGGGGACAGCGGGCCATTCCGGGAGAGAAAGGTAAGCAGGACATGTCTGTGAAACCGGTGTATGGGGACAGCGGCCATTCTGGGAAAGAAAGGTAAGCAGGAGATATCTGTGATACTAGTGTATGGGGACAGCGGGCCATTCCGGGAGAGAAAGGTAAGCAGGAGACATCTGTGAAACTAGTGTATGGGGACAGCGGACATTCTGGGAAAGAAAGGTAAGCAGGAGATATCTGTGATACTAGTGTATGGGGACAGCGGGCCATTCCGGTAGAGAAAGGTAAGCAGGAGATATCTGTGATACTAGTGTATGGGGACAGCGTGCGATTCCGGGAGAGAAAGGTAAGCAGGAGATATCAGAGATACTAGTGTATGGGGACAGCGGGACATTCCGGGAGAGGAAGGTAAGCAGGAGATATCTGTGATACTAGTGTGTGGGGACAGCGGGCCATTCCGTGAGAGAAGGGTAAGTAGGAGATATCCGTGATACTAGTGTATGGGGACAGCGGGACATCCCGGGAGAGAAAGGTCTGCAGGAGATATCTGTGATACTAGTGTATGGGGACAGCGGGCCATTCCGGGAGAGAAAGGTAAGCAGGAGATATCTGTGATACTAGTGTATGGGGACAGCGGGCCTTTCCGGGAGAGAAAGGTAAGCAGGAGATATCAGTGATACTAGTGTATGGGGACAGCGGGACATTCCGGGAGTGGAAGGTAAGCAGGAGATATCTGTGATACTAGTGTGTGTGGACAGCGGGCCATTCCGGGAGAGAAGGGTAAGTAGGAGATATCCGTGATACTAGTGTATGGGGACAGCGGGACATCCCGGGAGAGAAAGGTAAGCAGGAGATATCTGTGATTCTAGTGTATGGGGACAGCGGGACATTCCGGGAGAGAAAGGTAAGCAGGAGATATCTGTGATACTAGTGTATGGGGACATCGGCCATTCGGGGAGAGAAAGGTAAGCTGGAGATATCTGTGATACTAGTGTATGGGGACACCGGGCCATTCCGTGAGAGAAAGGTAAGCAGGAGATATCTATGATACTAGTGTATGGGGACAAAGGCCATTCCGGGAGAGGAAGGTAAGCAGGAGATATCTGTGAAACTAGTGTACGAGGACAGCGAGCCATTCCGGGAGAGAAAGGTAAGCAGGAGATATCTGTGATACTAGTGTATGGGGACAGCGGGCCATTCTGGGAAAGAAAGGTAAGCAGGAGATATCTGTGATACTAGTGTATGGGGACAGCGGCCATTCTGGGAAAGAAAGGTAAGCAGGAGATATCTGTGATACTAGTGTATGGGGACAGCGGGACATTCAGGGAGAGGAAGGTAAGCAGGAGATATCTGTGATACTAGTGTATGAGGACAGCGAGCCATTCTGGGAGAGAAAGGTAAGCAGGAGATATCTGTGATACTAGAGTATGGGGACAGTGGCCATTCCGGGAGAGAAAGGTAAGCAGGAGATATCTGTGATACTACTGTATGGGGACAGCTAGCCACATCGGGAGAGATAGGTAAGCAGGAGATATTTGTGATACTAGTGTATGGGGACAGCGGGCCATTCCGGGAGAGAAAGGTAAGCAGGACATATCTGTGATGCTAGTGTATGGGGACAGCGGGCCATTCCGGGAGAGAAAGGTAAGCAGGACATATCTGTGAAACCGGTGTATGGGGACAGCGGCCATTCTGGGAAAGAAAGGTAAGCAGGAGATATCTGTGATACTAGTGTATGGGGACAGCAGGCCATTCCGGGAGAGAAAGGTAAGCAGGAGACATCTGTGAAACTAGTGTATGGGGACAGCGGACATTCTGGGAAAGAAAGGTAAGCAGGAGATATCTGTGATACTAGTGTATGGGGACAGCGGGCCATTCCGGTAGAGAAAGGTAAGCAGGAGATATCTGTGATACTAGTGTATGGGGACAGCGTGCGATTCCGGGAGAGAAAGGTAAGCAGGAGATGTCAGAGATACTAGTGTATGGGGACAGCGGGACATTCCGGGAGAGGAAGGTAAGCAGGAGATATCTGTGATACTAGTGTGTGGGGACAGTGGGCCATTCCGTGAGAGAAGGGTAAGTAGGAGATATCCGTGATACTAGTGTATGGGGACAGCGGGACATCCGGGAGAGAAAGGTCTGCAGGAGATATCTGTGATACTAGTGTATGGGGACAGCGGGCCATTCCGGGAGAGAAAGGTAAGCAGGAGATATCAGAGATACTAGTGTATGGGGACAGCGGGACATTCCGGGAGAGGAAGGTAAGCAGGAGATATCTGTGATACTAGTGTGTGGGGACAGCGGGCCATTCCGTGAGAGAAGGGTAAGTAGGAGATATCCGTGATACTAGTGTATGGGGACAGCCGGACATCCCGGGAGAGAAAGGTCTGCAGGAGATATCTGTGATACTAGTGTATGGGGACAGCGGGCCATTCCGGGAGAGAAAGGTAAGCAGGAGATATCTGTGATACTAGTGTATGGGGACAGCGGGGCCTTTCCGGGAGAGAAAGGTAAGCAGGAGATATCAGTGATACTAGTGTATGGGGGACAGCGGGACATTCCGGGAGTGGAAGGTAAGCAGGAGATATCTGTGATACTAGTGTGTGGGGACAGGCGGGCCATTCCGGGAGAGAAGGGTAAGTAGGAGATATCCGTGATACTAGTGTATGGGGACAGCGGGACATCCCGGGAGAGAAAGGTAAGCAGGAGATATCTGTGATACTAGTGTATGGGGACAGCGGGACATTCCGGGAGAGAAAGATAAGCAGGAGATATCTGTGATACTAGTGTATGGGGACATCGGCCATTCGGGGAGAGAAAGGTAAGCTGGAGATATCTGTGATACTAGTGTATGGGGACACCGGGGCCATTCCGTGAGAGAAAGGTAAGCAGGAGATATCTATGATACTAGTGTATGGGGACAGCGGCCATTCCGGGAGAGGAAGGTAAGCAGGAGATATCTGTGAAACTAGTGTACGAGGACAGCGAGCCATTCCGGGAGAGAAAGGTAAGCAGGAGATATCTGTGATACTAGTGTATGGGGACAGCGGGCCATTCTGGGAAAGAAAGGTAAGCAGGAGATATCTGTGATACTAGTGTATGGGGACAGCAGCCATTCTGGGAAAGAAAGGTAAGCAGGAGATATCTGTGATACTAGTGTATGGGGACAGCGGGACATTCAGGGAGAGGAAGGTAAGCAGGAGATATCTGTGATACTAGTGTATGAGGACAGCGAGCCATTCTGGGAGAGAAAGGTAAGCAGGAGTTATCTGTGATACTAGAGTATGGGGGACAGTGGCTATTCCGGGAGAGAAAGGTAAGCAGGAGATATCTGTGATACTACTGTATGGGGACAGCTAGCCACATCGGGAGAGATAGGTAAGCAGGAGATATTTGTGATACTAGTGTATGGGGACAGCGGGCCATTCCGGGAGAGAAAGGTAAGCAGGACATATCTGTGATGCTATTGTATGGGGACAGCGGGCCATTCCGGGAGAGAAAGGTAAGCAGGACATATCTGTGAAACGGTGTATGGGGACAGCGGCCATTCTGGGAAAGAAAGGTAAGCAGGAGATATCTGTGATACTAGTGTATGGGGACAGCGGGCCATTCCGGTAGAGAAAGGTAAGCAGGAGATATCTGTGATACTAGTGTATGGGGGACAGCGTGCGATTCCGGGAGAGAAAGGTAAGCAGGAGATATCAGAGATACTAGTGTATGGGGACAGCGGGACATTCCGGGAGAGGAAGGTAAGCAGGAGATATCTGTGATACTAGTGTATGGGGACAGCGGGACATTCCGGGTGAGAAAGGTAAGCAGGAGATATCTGTGATACTAGTGTATGGGGACATCGGCCATTCGGGGAGAGAAAGGTAAGCTGGAGATATCTGTGATACTAGTGTATGGGGACAGCGGGCCATTCCGGGAGAGAAAGGTAAGCAGGAGATATCTATGATTACTAGTGTATGGGGACAGCGGCCATTCCGGGAGAGGAAGGTTAGCAGGAGATATCTGTGATACTAGTGTATGGGGACAGCAGGCCATTCCGGGAGAGGAAGGTAAGTAGGAGATATCTGTGATACTAGTGTATGGGGAAAGGTGGCTATTCTGGGAGAGAAAGGGAAGCAGGAGATATCTGTGATACTAGTGTATGAGGACAGCGGGCCATTCTGGGAGAGGAAGGTAAGCAGGAGATATCTGTGAAACTAGTGTACGAGGACAGCGAGCCATTCCGGGAGAGAAAGGTAAGCAGGAGATATCTGTGATACTAGTGTATGGGGACAGCAGCCATTCCGGGGAGAGAATGGTAAGCAGGAGATATCTGTGATACTAGTGTATGGGGACAGCGGGCCATTCCGGGAGAGAAAGGTAAGCAGGTGATATCTGTGATACTAGTGTATGGGGAGAGCGGGTCTTTCCGGGAGAGGAAGGTAAGCAGGAGATATCTGTGATACTAGTGTATGGGGACAGCAGGCCATTCCTGGAGAGGAAGGTAAGCAGGAGATATCTGTGATACTAGTGTATGGGGAAAGATGGCCATTCTGGGAGAGAAAGGGAAGCAGGAGGTATCTGTGATACTAGTGTATGAGAACAGCGGGCCATTCTGGGAGAGGAAGGTAAGCAGGAGTTATCTGTGAAACTAGTGTACGAGGACAGCGAGCCATTCCGGGAGAGAAAGGTAAGCAGGAGATA